>OY728166.1:628576091-629947075 GCA_963277665.1 Viscum album
TAGATTTACTTTTTAAAATATCAAGGTGATACATTCTACCTATAGTAAATTTAGTCCCGAAATATGAACATGATATCGATAATTACCTAAATGTTTTGTCAAAAATATTATTGGTATTATTCCTAAAATAATACCTCTCACTAAACTTAGGGATTATATATACCTTTTGGAGACCCAAATGAATGTAGTGAATCCCTATGGGTCAAGGTTGCTGGTTAAAGTTGTGTCACGGGGTGAAACTTGGGTGTCACACTATCAACCCTATTTTTTATCCAATATTATAGACTAGAGTGGTATTGGGAGTGATTTATAATCACCATAAATTTCCCAACCGATCACATGATGTTTTTAGATAGCGATGGGAAGTGAGTCACTCTAGTAGACAATGTGATATAATGAGGAATAAATCTATGAGGTAGTGACATGAAGAAATATATATATAAATTTAGTGTCCTTCACCCCAACTTTATTTCTTATAATTAGTATAATAGTACAAATTAATTATTTTATTTGTATATAAATCACTAAGGGAAGGATTTTTGGACATCCAATAGAATGTCGTGCAACATTATGGTTCAAGGTTACTGGTGGTTGGGGTGAAAAAGTGTGACATTTGGGTGTAAAAATAGGTATCTTATTTCAATATCAAATAATATATAATGGAAGGTTTTTTGGAGTGATATATAATCCTAATCCACCACCTCCCCAATACAAGGTCATTTTAGGGAGGGATGTGTATTGAGGGACCATAGTGGGAAGTGAGTCGTACAAAAGAACAAAACCAAGGGGGACTGTTCCAAGGTGTATAATATTGTGATAGAGATCCCTAGATATCTACCTAACCTAATAAATATTTTTTCAAAATTATGTTATCACCACAACATTTCATTGAATAAATCCTCATATGGGGTGTTTATAACTTTGAACATATGATTAACCTTAAACTTGTATTCCATTGATGGAATATATAACTCTTATGAAAACCACAGAATAAAAAATGTAATCTAAAATTTATCTAAAAAATAAATTAATACAAACTGTAACATCCCTAAACCCACACTCCCAAATCTAGTGTTAAAATGATAAAATTCACATTTCTAGCTTTGTAACGAATGAATGTGACACAAATAATGGAATATATAACACATAACATCCAAATGATTATTGGATCACTCATATATCAATGTAAGTTTTTGTTTAATATTATTATATATTAATGATATAATCTTACATAAAAAATGACCATGAGCTCAAGATAGTATATGTAGATTTTTTATTTCACAATAAGTCATTGTTATCACCCATACGAAGCTGTTATAGACATAATTCATTTAATGTAAATCTGGATAAACTATGGTATAAAAATTATTAGAATGGTGAGATAAAATGATTAGTAAGGTTATAAATTATAATTAAAAATTAAATATTATCATTTATCATGAGAATAGAATAATTTCATGATAAGAAAATTAAATTTAATATGAATAACAAAAGAATATTCATACCCAATAATACCCATAAACCCAATTATGAATCATAGAATAAATATTTATCAAATAAATCATTTATTAGAATCAATAATAATAGTCTATATGATATCATACATGGTCATAGGAACCATTTAAAACATGTTCAAACATCATAAGTGTTTTTTATAAAGAAATAGTATGTTCAATATCATTTATGATACACCACATTTAGCTTAACTGAATGAATTTAAATTAGTATGTAATACGTTATTTGTCACATATTATTTAGAATGGATGTAATTAATATGATTAACTAAATTATGAAAATATGTTTTAGAAATGTGTTTATAATTAATTCATTTATGATTAATTAATTATAAATTGCATGAATTGTTTTTATGAAAATTTATTTAAATGTGCAAAAGTATGTTTTAAATGTATAAATTAATAAATCAAAATTTTTGGATTATATTAATAATATATATATATATAAATTATTTATTTTAATTTTTATCATTCATATACTGTTTTTTCTTGACATGATACATGAATAAATCCTATTTTACAAACAACTGTAGATTTTTTTTAAATAGTTTGTTTTACCAAATTTTTATGGGGAAAATGTTTTAAATATTTTTTTTAAAATGTTTATAAATTCTATATGAATAAATTATATTAATGTTTAGAATAGAAGTATCAATATTTACATTAGTTTAATTATTTTTATTTTTCTGAATAGTTTTATTTTTTGATGAACAGTGATAAATTATACATAGTAGTTAAAAATTGATTTTTCATTTAAATATTTATTATCAATTAAACTGATTTTTATAGATAATATTGATCAATAATACATGTATTAATCCTATTAATATACACGGAGTAATTTTTATATTGAAATTATATGTATAAACATATTGAAATATTGAACATCTCTTTTTCATTCATTCTAGCCACATCTGTGAAATTAGTGATAAAAATAATATATCCACATTCATGAAATAAATATTAAAAAAATACATAATTGATTATAATCGTTATGGATATTAAGGTGTAATATGATCAATATATTTTTTTGGTGAATAGTAACTTTGGTATTTTATTTACCACCGTTAAGGGTAAATCGTGTAATAAAATGACAAAGTAATATTAGAAAATTATAAAATTACCCTAAAAATTATCCTAATTTGATTGGATGAGTGGATTTGGTCCAAAATAAAATATAAGACAACATTTTAACCTCTCAAAACCACATGAGTATGATTATTACATTTAGTTTATTTTATTTTATGTCAAGTTATAAATGGCATACTCAAATTTTTAATATGTAAAATATTTTTAATAAAGGTTATATATTAGATGAATTCAAATATAAATATTAGTTTTAAAGATAAATTATTTTTCTAGATCATTATAATTTATTTATAACTTTTATATATTAAATAATTATGTTTAATTATGACACAATAATGATGTTGTAATTGATTAATCAAATGTATAATCATGTAAATGATATTAATAAAAAAATATATAATATGAAATATTTTATACCATCCATTAATTTTATGGATGAAATTGAAATGTTATATATGAGTTATTTTGTTTTTTATAAATAATGATGTATTTATGATATTCTAAAAAATCGATTAATGAATCGTGTCACAATTGACATTATTGAAATTTAAAAAGAAATAATTTTTTATTAAATGATATAAAATCAATAAAAATATAATAATATGTAATCTAGTTGGAATAAGTCAAAATATGTTACAAATAAAGCAATTTTGGTAATTTTATTGTAATTATTTTAACCCTAATAGTGTATTAATCTTTATATCTTATTAAGAGTTAAAAGGGGTGAAAAACAAATACAAGGATTAAATAAATTTCAAAGATTGCCTAATTTTATGTCCATGAGTATATTTTGACCAAATACACCCCAATAATCTATATAATTAATTTTAGATCTATTTTAAAAAAATGAAATAATATTAATTTAATACTTTTACTAATTAAAAGAGTTACCCTCCCATCTCTTATAAAAGAGAACCTAGTCATCTATATTCTTTACACTTAAAAAATCATTTCGTTCAACAAAGATCTACCAAAACAACTTCCAAGAATAACTACCCACATTATATAGGCCTTATTGTAGGTATAACACCCTTCTTTGATGTGTTAATGTGTTAATCTATGTTTATTATCCGAAGGAAAGGTAACATTTTTACTTAAGTGTTATATTTTATTTTTTCTCCCACATCCTTAAAATCATCATCTACAATAATGAGATAATAAGTCCATTATCCAAAAAATTCTATGATGTTTTTATATTTTTATATAATCACATTAGTACATATCTGATTCAATTAAATGGGAAAATAATTAATCATTCGTGAGTTGGTGTTATCTATAACCTCCATGAATTGATACAATTCGTTATTCATTACAGTCTCTCAATACAAGTTATAATGATTAAATTACTGTTTATGTCTGATATAAATGAATCATTTATCATTTTTTAATAATAAAATATCATATATGTTTTAACCTTCCATGAACATAAAAATGATAATGTCGTTAATGCGTTCGTGTGAACTATCATGTCCATGAAGTGATATGATTTTTTTTCTTCGAAACATAAAATATATGAAATATAACTATATATATATATGTTTAATATTATATTAATTATATTGTTATTATTTTATAAATATAAAAATACAATTAACTTCTTTCTGAAATTGTCCTTGAAAAATAGAAAAGTTTTTCATGCGTACGTACGACCAACTGTCTCCATGATTATAATAGTGGTTATTTATCATTAAAATAAATAAATGGTTTTATTTGAATGTATAATTTATGTATAAAATTGATTATTATTTCATGAATATAATTCTTGATATTATTAAATTTATGAACAATTTGAATATTTAAATCATACCAAAGTCATCATGAACTCTAGTACAGAATATTAACAAAATGTCTGACATGAGAATAAATTATCTAGTAGTTGATATATGATTGTAATAAGTGGAATAATGGGGATAATAAAAATGATAAATGTTCTTAATCAAGTATAAATTAACCTAGATTAATTATTGAGGAAGATAAATAATTCTGGAGATTAGTCGAACTCGAGGTAAGGGACTTCGTCTAAATGTCCTTTCGCTAAGGCCTATTTTGATGTTATAAACAATCTAATTTTATAAGGTGTTTAATCAAACCCTTGAATTTTAATTTCATTAAATGGTTTTAATCATGAATATTCTTATACAAGATGTTATACATTATTTTAAAATGAATGAAGTAATGTTTTTAATGTATACAATGTAAATGACTTCTCGGCCACTGTAACCCTTATTTGATATTTGGATTCATCTAATTGATATAATGGGTTTATAGAAAAAAATTAATAATTCGTTTTTAGTTATTTTTTTCTTAAATATGGTTTTTAAAATAGATTTATTTGATCAATATATTGAAATTATTACTTTTTATTGAAAGTAATATTTTATTAGAGAAATGCAAAGAATTGAAATCTTTTAGGTGTTATGATTATATAATGGTACATGGAAATTTTATGGGTGGTTTTGTGATAAACCAAGGATAGGTGGTTCCAGGATAAACAAAGTATGGGTGGTTAGGTTATAACCTCCAATGAATTGGTTATGAAAGTCGACCACCAAGTGATTCCATTTTATATGAGTGATTGATATGAAAAGTCGACCACATTGTTTTTTTAATTACATATAATTATGTCCTATGATAAATTTATGTATTATATTTGATATTTATTGGATTTATGTTAATATATTAATTAAAAAAGACACGTAGTGATTTTTTATTAAAACTACATTATTTACTACTTTAAAATGGTGATAAGTATTACTTTATGGTAAATTATTCACATATTTTCATGTTTTCACAAAACTAATAATTTTCCTTCTTTGTGTATCCATTATTATTATTTTATTATCAATTAATGTTCTAAATTTTTTTTCCAATGATTTAATAGAGTATAGATACAATGATAATATCATGTGAAAAATTATGATGATTGAAGATGAAATGTGCCACAACCCGCCTTCACCAATATGAGGGAAGGGAGAAAAAATGACAGACCCATCCTTCCTTAGGTTGAAGGAGAGATAATGACCCCTAATACCCACCTTCAATAGGTCCAAAGTGGCGACTGGCACCAAGGGTATAGAATCACATGCAAAAATGGAAGGCATAACCCTTTTTATTTAGTAGGATCTGGAGATAAGATAGTAAATCCCAAACAACACAATAAATGGAATTAAAAGTAAAACCAAAAGGAACGCATTCCCATATGCATGTTCCAACGTAATTTGATAAAATAAGTAAAAGAAACTCCAAAGATAAGTACCAAAATAAATAAAAAATAGTAACATCAATGGTCCCAACGTCTAAAATAGTACTGTCCTGCACAATTCTCTAAGTCCTCCTAGAAACCTGAAAGAAATTTTATATACATAGGGTTAGTATATAGGTATTCTCAGTTGGGAAAACCAAAAGATGTCATGCTAAACTGGGGAGGCATAATAATGCCCCATGAAAAAGTAGATAACCAAAGCACATAGTCAAAGAAACTATCCACTCAGACCTCACCAAGGAACACTCCCCAAATAACGCAAGTTAAGTAAAGTAAGTGTAATTGCACATCGATATTTTGGTACCCTGCACCACTTTCCCACTGGTTATTAAATACATCCTATGCATCAGACCTGCCCCTCCAATCTCACCATAGTCCCACTGCCATACCCCACACGCACACACATGAGATATCACATCCACACATCCCACCCGCTAACACCTAGGCCACAATCACACAGAACCATGGCCGCAGACACCTCGGCCAAGACAACTACTACCACGCCTGAAGAAAATTGGGGCCTCATACAGAAGAAACATGGGTTAAAACATTCCCACACACACCTAGGAGAACTACCCCAAAATAACCTTTGTGAATATTCTAGGTAAATAATGGAACTCATTCCATCACAGCCTACTCGAAGAATCTGGAGATACTCGGGAAAGGGAGTAGAAATTTAGTCAATAACCTTCCACTCATAGGAGTGTTGGGAAAAACCATCCCCCGTCAAAATGGGGGTGTTCGGCACGAAGTGCTCAACTTGTATGAGGTAAGAATAAGAGACATTAAAACTAAATTATATATTTTTTTAACAAGAACTCAACCCAACCTAGTGACTTCAAAACCCGCTAATATACAAACACCCCCATTACTATTCATTCATAATAAGCCCCACGACCACAAACATGTACCAACTCATTCCCGGTAAACAATTATCCTTTGATTGAATTATTGGTTTCAAGAACAGGTGATTCCATTTAGATAATTTTCTCTACTGGGCAACTAAGAGGCATAACCACAAGCCAAGGAAGGAAAAACATCCAACAACAATTTAAACATTCACACCCAGTTATATTATAAAGTCACAACCACAAAAGGGATATGTGAGATCCCTCAAGTATTTGTAACCAACCCAAGCCCCATCATACGGTCGTACATGACCTTAGGTCCACAAACCACTGACTTTTCAATAAGGTATCACATCCCCATCCATTTCACCTCACAAGAATCAACCATAAACATCACCAGAACAGAGCTAGAGATTTTCTAAATATGAATATGACATTCATTTAGTTATGTTTTTCAATTTGGTTAATCTGGGTGATAATATAAGGATTCTTATTTATTGGGAATCCATTTAATTAACTGAGTTTATGTGACTTACCAGTTTTCATGTTATAGCCATTCAGTCACATAAATATCCAAAAAACTGAGGTTAATTAGTTCACATAAAGGACCACTAACACCCACAATTTTCAGTGGACATAATCCCATTCAATTCAGAACATATAGGAAAAGATAAAAGAGTACACCAGCATTATCAAACACACCCCTTCTTTATTTAAAACCATTTATTAAATTAGTTAAGGTTTGGTTTCATCCATCCCCATAGGAAGCATTATTATATTCACCCCACATGATACACTATTAAGAGAGAAGAAGGAAAAACCCAAATTCGATGATCAATGATTGAAGTTTCTCTCCATGTGACAAGAACTGTGATGCACGACTTGAAGGGGAGGAACTCAGAGGAATTCATGAATGAAAAGGAAATGTTATAGTACGAGTGCAACAATCTCCTCGAGAAGGGGTATCCAAACTCACCAATGTGGAGAACGAACCCATTTAAGAAGAAGAAAAATGAATTCCAGTGTGATATAAAAAGGCCGGATCCAAGAGTTATGGGATAAGAATTTTGAACGACATTAATGGAGGATCTTGGTTTCACCACATGGATGGGTGGTTACGCATGATGGGATTCATTTTTCTTTAATTTATCATTGGGGAGGTGCCCATAACAGCTGTGGGTTAAAATATTTTATTTAAGAAAATGAAACAGGTAAACCTGACAAATAGTATTTGTCCATTAGGGTCTCCCCACTCTTAGGGGACATTAGATATCATTTATGGGCTTTTAAAATGGACATTAACCACTCTAAAAGGATTAAAATACTTAAAAGTTGTGTTACAGGGAAAAATGGGGAATAAAAACATGACATCCCGCCACCTGCTCCCCCCCCTATGGCACCAATCGGTGTCACTGATGGTGGACACGCTATGACATCCCGCCACCAAGACACCGCCCTTAGGAACCAGACCTGATGGGTCCAAGGCATTCAAAACACCAAAAATTTGGCAAAGGTATTGACTAGGAGGGTCTGGTCCATTACATTAGATACCTCTCTAACTATTCTTGTCCTCGGGAATCAAATATAGACCAGAAGAGAAGATTGGGGTCCAAACAACCACCTCTAAAGATACCTATCGTGAAAAAAACTACCCCAAATAGCCATACCAATCCGAAGGATCAAATATTCCCAACACATGGATTAGGGAGTTTGTTCCTCCATGTTAAGATATTATCCGCTATGGGTGGCACTGACTCACCCTTACGTGTTTAATCTCATCCAACTTACTGCATCTTGATTAGAGATTAGCTCCTCCCTTCCCCATATATCACGTCTTTTCATAAACATTCACCAGGTAAAGAAACAAAACATACCATAACCCAATAAGGTCTGTATTACATCACTAACAAGTACAAAATAAAATAGGAAAAAAACTCAAAATAGCTTTGGGAACTGGGTGTTCATCTGTGCCTCCATTTCCCAGGTACTCCCTTCGAGGCCATCATGTCTCCACAACACATGTACCAATGGAATGGTCTATCCACGAAGCATTTTATCCTTTTGATCTTCATTCCTCACTGGTCGCTCCACAAAAATAGCATCATCAGCTATATCTAACTCTCCCGAGTCAATGAAATGGGAGTCATTGTGCAGATATTAATAAAGATGGGAGACATGGAAAATGTCGTGGATCCTTTCCAACATAGGAGGAAATTCCAACTGATATGCCACCTCTCTGACTCGCCGCAAAACCTCGAAAGGCCTAATGAACCTTGGATAGAGCTTTCTTCCCTCGACGATCCATCGCTTCCCACATATATGGAGAACCTTCAAGAACACATGGTCACAAAACTCGAACTCCCGGGGCCTCCTCCTATGATAATCATACAACTTCTACTGGTCCAGGGCTGCCTTTGTCCTCTCACGCACAAGATGAACCTTCTCTGTTTTACTCTATACTATCTATGGGATAAGAGCACCAATCTCCCAATCCTCGGTCCAGCACATGGGTGAAAGACGCGACCTTCTGTAAAAGGTATCAAATGGTTCCATCCCAATTGTAGAGTGATAATTATTATTTTAGGCACATTCTACTAAGGGAAAATGTCGTTCCCATGATCCCCCGAAGTCCAAAACACATGACCGTTGCATATCTTCCAATTTATGGATGGTTATCTATGTCTTCCCATCTGTCTGGGGGTGGAAAGCAGTGTTAAGATGTATTTGGGTGACTAAATCATGTACCAATCCCCTCCATACTCGTGAGGTAAACCGTGTATCCCTATCCGAGACTATGGACCTCAGAACTCAATGAAACTGCACAACCTCATCCATGTATCTCCATGACAAGGCATCCACTATACTCGACTCTTTGGTAGCCTGGAAGTGAGCTTATTCCATCAATCAGTCTACCAATACACAAATAGCATCACAGCCTCCTTGACACCAAGGTAGTCCTATGAAAAAATCCATCGATATGTCATCCCAATTCTAGTTGGGGACATCTAAAGGCTGCAACAGACCACATGGGACATGGTGTTCAGCCTTCACCTACTGACACACCAGACACCTTTCCATGAACTCCGCCACTGCCCGTTCACATTAGTTCACCAAAACTATTCCCTCAGGCCTTTGAACATATTTGAATCTCATGGGTGTACTACTACGAGTTAGTTATAGATCTCACGAATAACTACTTCACGCATCATCTCTAGGACAAACAACTTCCCAAAAAATGCATCTGATTCTGACCATCCTCTGACCACCCTTGTGGAGAATTGCCTTGGTTAACCCGATCGCGAATCACTTCACTCTCTATGTCTCCCAACTGAGACTCTGACACCTTTTGAAATAGAGAGGACTGCACTTTCATCTAAAATTGGAAACCTCTACCACCATCCTCCCATACATCTAAGTGTAGTGAATCCAACCCCTCCATTTCCTTCTATGAATCCTCTGATTCTTGGACGACTTCCCTCTGTGACATCCTACTCAAGGAATCATCAACAACGTTCCCCTTTACTTCAGTGTAAGAGATCTCAAACTTTTAGTCCGGAAGAAACTCAATCGACCTTCGTTTTCGCAAGTTCAGGTCCCACTGGGAAAAGATATGCCTCAAAATCTTATGATCCTTGAATACCACGAAGTTCCCCCTGATGAGGTAGTGCCTCTACATCTTCAACGCAAACACTACCGCTACAAGATCTAGGTCATGGGTGGAATAGTTATTCTCATGATGACGTAACTACCAAGACCCATAAGATATCACTCCCTAATGATGCATCAGCACACACCCCAGCAAAAGTCTATAAGAATCACAAAATACCTCATACAACACCCCTTCTTATGGAAACCTAAGAACTTGAGTGTTGACTAACCATTCCTTATAATAGTTGAAAGTTGTTCGACACTACTCACTCCATATGAAGGACTGGTCCTTTCTAGTCAAATCTGTCGAAGTAACTACAACTCGAGAGAATTCAGGTACGAACCTCTAATAATAGCCCGCCAGACCTAGAAAACTACGAACATCTGTCACATTCTAAGGTTCT
The DNA here is from genome assembly GCA_963277665.1 of Viscum album. Lineage (NCBI taxonomy): Eukaryota > Viridiplantae > Streptophyta > Magnoliopsida > Santalales > Viscaceae > Viscum > Viscum album. The sequence goes on from OY728166.1 coordinate 628,586,857, forward strand.
TCCCAAGATACAACCACTTGAACCTTTGACGGAGCAACCACTACCCTGTGATGAGACACCATGTGTCCAAGTAAATGAAATTCTCGTGGCATGAACATACACTTGGATAATTTCCCAAAGAGCTGGTGATTTCAAAGCATTTCCAAGACCATCCTGAGGTGCTGAGTATGTTCCTTCTCAGATCATGAGTAGATCAAAATGTCACAGATGAACATAATGACAAACCAGTCCAGAAAATCTAGGAAAACAGAGTTCATGATCCCCATTAACACAGGAGGTGCATTCACAACACCGAATGGAAAGAGTAAAAACTCGAAGAGCCAATACCTGCACCTAAAAGTAGTCTTTGGGATACCACTATTATTAACCCTTAATTGGTGATACCCAGACCACAAATCAATTTTAGAGAACCAAATGTTCCCCTCAACTGGTCGAATAGGTCATCTATCCACCCGAGTGGGTAACTGTTTATAACCATTACCTGATTCATTCTCTAGTAATCTATGCACATCATGAGACCACTATCTTCCTTCATCCCGAACAAGATCATAGAACATCATGTTGACATTCTTTGTTAGACCAAAACCTTCTTCATCAAATCGTCAATCGGAATCCACAACTCATGCATCTCAGAAGGTTCCATTTGATAAAGAGCCATGGAAATCAGATAGGCACCGGGTTTTAAGTCTATCCTAATATCAACATCGCGTCGAGGGGGTAGATTCACAACCTCTTTGGGAAAACGTCCAGGAACTCTCTAAAAAATCATGGAACATCCATTATCTCAGCTTCAACAGACTCTACTAAAATCTCTACTAACATTGAAATATAATGATCCACATGGAGTATCGTCACATGACAACTATGTTCTCCAACAAAATCCACACGCTTGACATCCTCATTAGAGAACATGACTATTCTCCGGAATCAGGCGATACAATTGTGCATAGAGAATAGCCAGTAAATGCCAAGGAGGATATTGTATGGGAATATTTGTAGCATAAGAAGATCCCCACTAGACTGATGTGGACCTAACATCATTCTGCATCCTTGAAAAACATCAAACAAGCCTGAATGTCCCCCAACTGGTGTATTCAGAACTAGGGTCATAGATAGACTCTCTTTGTCTATTCCCACATCATGGGCTAGACTAGGTGTAACAAAAAATTCAAGATCCTGTATCAAACAATGAACATGCAAGAGTGTTACACAAGCGGATCTTACCTCGAATGACTTATGGAACAGCTATAACTACTAGCTCTACGGCATGCAACAACCCATGCCCATCTCCTCTACCACTCGACTTTCGACCGCCTCCACAACCATGCCTTGGTCGAGGTCTTTGAGGAGCACCCTGCGGTCAGCCTCTACCAGCCACATCTTCTCTCAGAGGAGAGGGAGCTCATAGTCCATACTGCTGCTGCTGAAAGGGCCTAGCTAGAAACTACAGCTACTGAGGTGGGTACTGAAAATACCCACCCCCACTATATTTTACTCTATCCGGGAACAGATTCTGAAGATTCCCACGACCCCCACAGATGAAAAACCTCGATCTTGGGCCCGTGAGGAAAAGGAAAGGACCAAGAGAATGAAACTGGAACTTTTGGGGCATGCTCCCCACTGGTCGAAACCTAGAAGGCCAGGATGATGGAGGCCTGCTACTAACTGCCTTCCCCTTTGATGTTCCCAACTGGATTCTCTCTCACATCATACCTCCCAGTATGTGCATCCTCTCAACCACTTCAGCCTTCTTTTGGACCACCAAGTACGTCAGTTGGTTGAAGAGAGTAACAACATATCGAAGAGATTGTTGGAGTGGCTCCTCTAAATGACATTCCCGATAATCCTCATACAGAAAAAGGTCCATAAAAATTGAAGGAGATCTTTGAACTTGATCCCCATATGCCTCACTGACATGATCCTCTTCTGGAGGGAGATCTACTCCTACCTCTTCTCAGCCATCATCGTGGAAGAGAGGAATTCAACACAGAACACTTTCTTGAAGTCTGTCCATGAAGACATAGCCTACATATTCTCCCCAAGGTGGAGAGTCCACTAGTAACATGCCACTCCCTGCATCTGGCTTACATGCAGAGGAACCCAGTACTCCGCCAGAGCCTGGATGATGCTGAAATCTCTCACTAGATCCTTGAGCCAGCTCTCTGTCTCCATGTCTGAGACGCTGCTCTCGTACATCATAAGATTTTACTGCTAAAAGACATGAACTAACCTCTCCCACTAGTCAAACCCCCCCTCTAGATCAGCCTTCAACTGATCATCAAAAACATCCTCTTAGGCCTCGATCGCCTGCACTACTCATGGTCGTCTAGGTTCCATAGTTGCAAGGTAAATAAGGAATGCCTAAACCCGAGCAGTGTAGAAGATTGATGTAAAATTTTCATAGACTTATTATTCATTTTAAATCCCCAAAATACACATGAAACACAAGAACAAAAGTTATTGTGACGCATGTACCTTTTTTAGTGTCTCCACCCTACAATCAGTGTAGCCTCACTTGGTCCTTTGGAAGGTCCAGTGTCCTTGTATCAGATCACGGGGGGCCCTAAAATCCTATGTCCTAGGTAGTCTTCCCTGGCCTATTTCATGCACCATGATTGCTTAACATTATTTTCTTACCATCCCGTTCTATCCTCACTATGCCTAACTCTGGCCTCCATCCTATCTATCAACCTCCTTTGATACAATTATTTCATGACCCGCTTTCCCCAAGATTAGAGAAGGGAAAACAAACAGTTAGAACCTTCCTTCCTCAAGTTGAAGGAGAGATAAAGGCCCCTGAGACCTGCCTTCAATAGGTACCGGAGTGGCAAATAACACAAAGGGTATAGAATCACAAGAAAAAAATAGACGACATTACTCTTTTTATTTAGTTGGATCAGGAGATTAGATAAGAAATCCCAAACAACACCAAGAATGTAATTAAAATTAAAACAGACAAAAAATCCCATTCCCATATGCATGTTATAATATAATGTTCTATAAGAAATAAAAGAAACACTCATGTTATGTACAAAATAACTACAACGTCACTGCTCCCAACATCCATACAAGTACAGTCCTGCACGATTCCTGAATTCTTCTTGGAAACCTGAATGCAATTTCATGTACATAGGGTGAGTACACATTAATAATCAATATGGAAATCCAAAAGATCTTGTGCACAAGTGGAGATGCATACTAATTTCCTATGAAAATGTAGAAAACCAAATCACCTAGTAAAGAAACTATCCACCCAAACTTCACCAAGGGACACTCCCCAAATAATTCATGTCAAGTAATGTAATATTAATAACCCATCGATGTTTTGGAACCCCTCACCACTTGACCACTAGTTATTGAATACACCATACATCTCAGATCACCCCTGCCATTATCACCGCAATCCTACTACAATACCCAGACTGTACAAACATGGGCTTCCAGAACCACACATCCCGCCCACAAACACCTCATCTATAATCACACCGAACCATGCCCGCCTACACCTAGGCCAGAACAACTACTCCCACACCTGGAGAAACCTAGGATTCTTCTCAAAGACACTTGGGAAACAACCTGCCGGCACACACCTAGGCCAACTGCCCCAACATACCCTTCTTGAAGTATCTAGGGCTATAATGGACCTAGGGTCATCACAACCTACCAGAAGAATCTTGGGATACTTTGGAAAGGGAGTAGAAAATGAGTCAACAACCAGCCACTCATAAGATTGTTGGAAAAAACACCGTCCACCATGAAATGGGGGTTTTTGGCACGAAGTGATCAACTTGTATGGAGTGAAAAATCAATACATAAAAAATAAATTATACATATAGGTAACATCAGTCATCCCAATCTAGGGGATCCAAAACTATCTCATATACAAAAACCCTCATTACTATTCATTACTAAGAAGCACCACAGCCAAAAACATGTCACAACTCATTCCTGAAAAACAATTCCCCTTTGATACCATTCTTATTTTCATGATCATGTTATTCCATTTAGATAAGTCTTCACTATCGGGCAACTAACAGGCATAATCACATGCCAATGAAGGAAAAATATCCAAACAGAAATTTAAACATTCACACCTGAGTATTTTGTAAAGTCACAACAACAAAAGGGATCTGTGAGATCCCTAAATGTAATGGAACCAAACCAAGACACAACAAATAGCCTCACAGGAACATAGGTCCATAAACTAATAACTTCTTAATAAGGGATCACATCCCCATCCATGACACCTCAGAAGAATCAACCGTAAAAATCACCATAACAGATCAAGGGAATTTTTAAATTTGAATATGCCATTCATTTTGTTCTACTTTTTGGTTTGGTTAACCTGGGTGATCACACAATGATTCTTATTCATTGGGAATCTATTTAATCAACTGAGTTTATGTGGCTTACTAGTTTACATGTTATATCCATTTAATCACATAAATATCCAAAAAAACAGAGGTTCATTAGTGCGTAAGAAAGGACCACCAACGACCATGATTTTCAGTGGAAATAAGCCCGTTCAATTAACAAAAAATTGGAAAAGAAAAAGAGTAAAATAGAATTATTATACACACCCATTAATTCTTTAAATCCATTTATTATCTTTGTTAAGGTTAGTTTCCATCCATCCCCGTAGGATGCCTTATCATACCCACCCCACATGATACTTAGTTAAGAGTGACGAAAAAAACCGGACTTAGATTATTAACGATCCAAGATTCCCTCCACGCGCCATGAACTGTGTTGTGAGACATGAAGTGGAGGAACATAGAGGACTCCAAGAATGAGTAAGAAAGGATACACCACAGGCGCACCACTTTCCTTGGGAAGGGGACTCCAAATTCACCAATGGGGAGAACGAACCCATCCAAGAAGAAGAAGAAAAGAATTATTGTGTGATATAAAGAGGCGAGATCCTAGAGTTAAAAAATTATAATTTTTAACAGATTTAAAGATGGATTGTGGTTCACCACATGGTTGGTTGGTTACCCAAGATGGGATTAATTATTATTTAATTTATCATTGGAGAGGTGGTAGTAACTACTATAGGATAAAAATTTATTTAAATAGAGGGAATGGGTAACACTGACACATAATATGGGTCCATGAGGGTCTCCCCATTCTTACGAAGCATTAGATATCATTTATGGCCATTAAAACAGCCTTGGAACTCTTTAAAAGGATAAAAATACTTAAAAGTGGCATTATCAGGAAAACGGGGGAACAAAACCCGAAAAGCCCCCCTCGCACCGATCGGTGACACACCTCTCCATGAAACCCAGACAGGTCCCACGCAGTGATGAAATCCTTCCACCGAGAAGCCAACCATTGTATTCGGACCTGATGGGTCCAGGGCATGCCAAACACAAAAAATATGGTAAAGGGATGGACCATGAGGGTCTGATCCGTTACAAAAAGAATCCATGATCTATTTTAAATGTTATTGTTTTTTTGGAAAATGGTTACTAAGTAGATGTGTCAGCATTGTAATATTTTAGTAGATATTTTTGATTTGTGACGTGATTTCCAATTTATCAATAACTTTAAAGATCCTAATTGTGAATGAGAGTAAATTCTTGAATAGAACTCTAAATCATGTAAAGTTTATGACTGGGACCTTATAGTTGGTATCATAAGTTATATTAGACAACTTTAGGGATTATGAAATAATCATTAACATAGGTTATACTTATATGAATATAATTTTAGTTAAACACATGTTTGGTATTTTTTTCAGATAATTGGAAGTAAGTTACAAATGGAAGGATAAGGATCTCAAACAACATTATTTTCACTTCCTCATGAATTTCTTGCAATAATCATTGAAATGTCCCATCCTGATGATTCTAAAATGATTTCTAACATAGAACTCACTTTAAAATGATTGTAAAAAAATATAAAACACCTCCCCTATACCACGATACCATAATGTATCTTGGGTTGTTTTTAATCAAATCATATTTTCTCAATATTATCATATTTTTAAAAAACTCAAATATTTTCAAGGAGTTTTCTTGTAATTTTACTTATCACAAGATTATGATGCATATTATGATTTTAATAATTATGATTAAGAAGGAAAAACTCACAGATTTTATTTATATTTTATTTTAAAATATTTTCTTCCAATACATAATTATGGTATTTTAAAAGTCCCATTGATAGAATGTTTCAAATCCCACTCAATTCGATTTTTTTTAAATCATGCTTTATTATATGTTATGAAATTATATTTTGATCATGATTATTTTCGAAAACTATGTTTCTATGAAAACACATGTGAACCATGTATTGCCATTTTTATTTGGATAAAGGAGGAATACGATTTTGAGAATCCCTAAATCATTGTTTCAATGCACATACCTTCTATGTACATAAAAAATTGCGATGAAACCATGGGGACATCTTGATCAGGGTGCATCATTCTTTAATTTTGGAATATTTTTCTGTCATTGGGATATTTCATGAAAATTTTCAATATATAAAAGTCTTCATGAATTATTCTATTAATGAAATTATTTGTTGGGATACAAATGAATGGTATTAAACCACAATTAAAATTAAATTTTTTTGTTAATAGATAAAACTATACATTTCATGTATGTTTGTTTCCTTATGATATTATTCATTATCCTAAAATAATTATTCAGCATTATGAAAAGGATCTTACCATAAAAATGTTATCCATTATCTTTTCTTTCTAAAAAACCAATGAACTTTTAATAAATCATGTATTTATATTTTTGGGATTTTAAAAATTCTCTTGACAATGAATTCAATCACTCTTTATTAGAATATGATAGTTATATTTTTCTTTCTTGTCAATGTTTTCCTATACGGAACATTCATATGTGTTATCTTAGGTGACCCTCAAACTTATTTTTCTATAATTTAAGGTAGAAGTTTAATTTATCTTTATTCTAATGTGGGAATTCAATAAGTGTAATTTTAAAGGACAAAACCATAGTTATTTATTAGTATTTAAAATTTTGAGGATATAATTTATTAAGGGGAATAATATTACATCTTATGTTTATTAAAAGGAATTATTATGTTTGATAGAATACCAGATACATTGCATATAGCTAAAATGATCAAAATTATTATATTAATTAATATTGTAGCTATCAAATAACCAATAGAATTTCAAGAATGAATAGGATTAATTGAAATATTAAAATATTATTTACACATGTGTATATTATTAATTATTTAGTGAAAATATAATTATATATAAATGGAAATGTTTTTTCTAAAAACAATTTGTATGTGAAAAATAGTGTTTTAAAACTATAAATTAATAAGTCACACTTGTTCTATTATATTAATTAAATATATAACATTAAAGATAAATTTTATCATTCGTCTTATATGTTTTATAGACATGATACAAGAACAAATACAATTTTTATGAACAAAAGTTGAATTTTTCAAAAACACTCTCCATTATAGCCTTTTTATGGAACACCTACTGTAAATATAGATTTACAAACATTTATAAATTCTCAATGAAAACAATAATTTGGTTATTTAGAATAGTACTGAAAAATTTAACTTTGGTTAAATTTTAGATCTTTTTCTGAAATGTTCTGTTTTTTATGAATATATAAAAATGCATTGTAGTAATTAAAACAGATTTTCAATTAAAAGAATTATGAAAATATAAAATTATTTTTAAAGTCAAAATATATCAATAATACATGTATTAATCTTATATAGTTTATTAGGGAAAATTTTATATTGAAAATATATATAGTAACATATTGAAATTTTTATCATCTCTTTTACCCGCAATCTCGCCACATCTATGTAATTAGTTTTAAATATAATTTAGAAACCTTAGTGAATTGAATTTTGTAAAATTTTAATACATGGATATAATTATTATGAATTTTTTTTAGAGGAGCGTCGTAATTATTCGTGAATAGTACCTTTAGTGTATGACTTTCCATAGATAAGGGTAAATCAGGTAGTTAATGGTAAAAATAGTATTACTATATTAAAAAACCCTAACACATATCCCAATATTATTTTATGAGTGGGATTCAACCAAAATAACCTTTATATAAAAATTATAACTTTTTAAACCAAATTAGTAAGAATATTACATTTATTATATTTTATTTAGAGATAAGTCGAAAATGTCATACTCATATTATTAATAAGTAAATAATTTTTTATATTTGGTAATATAGAGTATAAATTATACTATAAATAATAATTTTAAAGAAATAATGTTTATACTCATCATGATAATTTATTTATAATTTTTATACATTAAATATATAAATTTAATTATGACACAATGATGATGTAGTAATAGATTTATTAAAGAAAGAATCAAATATAATTTATTAATAATACCATAATAAATATAATTTTAATAATATTAGGTCATTCACTATTTTTATTGATGACTTTTACATTTTATAGATGAGTAAATGTTTTTTAAAGTAATGAAGTTATGATATTTAAAAAAATCAATTGATGAATTGTGTAAAAGATTACATTTATGATATTTTAAAATAAATAATACTCATTAAATGATACAAAATATATAAAAATATATTGTCTCAAAATATATTTGAAAAAGTTCTCAAAAATTCATTAGTAAGACATTTTTCATCGTTTGGAAATATATATTAATGATATTATCCATCAACGTGAAATTAACATGGTATCAAAATAAGAGTTAAAAGGGGTAAATATCAAAATATAAGGATAAAATAATATTAAAAACATTAGTAATTTTAATTATCTTAATTTGTCTCTTCCCAAAAAAATACTATATTTCAAATAATTTAGTTTATATAAATTTATAATAGAAAATAAATTTATATTAATTTTATAATTTTAATAATTCCAAGAGTGGCCCTACCCTCTGATAAAAAATGGATCCCATTCAACTCTATTACATACCCTAAAAACCCCCTTTGGATTATCAATATCTATAAAACATTATTTCATAGAATACCTATATACACTATAGTGGCTAGAGTTTGGGTAGAAAACCATCTATAGATGTTTTACGGTGTAAATAAAAGGTGATCATCAGAAAGAAATTTTATGTTTATATATAACTGTTTCTATTTTAATTTTTCATCCACATCCATAAAATATTATCCATCCATGTTGATATAAAAAATACACTATCATCATGATACTGAGATTTCATTATGTTAATTTCATCACCAAAATTTCTCTCTAATATAATTAAATATGAAATGATTTAATTATTCATCTGTACGTTTGAACTAACACCCCCATAAACTGATATAAATTATTTTCCATTACCATATCGAATGACTAGTTATAATGATGAAATTAATTTTTACATATGATAATAATTACATATTTCTCATTTTAAAAAAATAATAAATCATTTATGTTATAACCATCCATGGAAATAAAAATAACAAAATCGTTCATGCATAGGTTGGAACTATACCCTACTTGAAGCGATGTAATTAGTTTTTCATCACCACATAAATTTTTTGATATATATGTATTTCTAAATAATTTACATTATTTTATTATTATAATGATAATTATCTAAATATAAAATGAAAACAGTCTTATTTCAATAAATACCATTGAAAAATTGAAATGTTACTTATGTGTAGGTATGACATACCAGCTCCATGATTATAAAGTTGTTCAATAATCATAAAAATACATATATTATTTCATTTGAAAGCATAATTGATGCATAAATGTGATTATTATGTCATTGATATTATTGAAGAGATGATGGAATCATGACCACTTTTACTGGTGCCATCATAACTAAGTAATTTTTAACTCAAGTATCGAATATTGACAAAACAAGCAATGTGTGTCTGAATAATTATATAATTGTTATAACAATGAAATAAGTTATATAAAGGGGATAATAAAATTTAAAATTATCTCAATAAAGTATAAAAAATCATATGTTTATTATTTTGGAAGATAATGATCATACAAGATGAGTCAGGCTCAATGTTAGGGACTTTGCCTCAATCTCATTTCATTTAAGAATATAAAAATCATAAAAAGGATTAAATCATATAAAATAAAAGGATTCCATTATAATATCATTGAAACATGATAAACCGATTGAAAAGAAAATTGTTCCTTGAAAATGACTTTTAAATAATCATAATCCATTTTGCAAGAGAATGTGGACTGCATATTTAAAAAATATCCCTTGTGGAGAATATGAAATAACAATGGTGGGATGCTTTCATGAATGAAAATACCTTAAATTATCATTAAAATTATTTTTGGGGAAAATTTATTTTCATATTTTAGTAACAACAATGGATATGATCTTAGATAAAAAACAGTTTTGAAAGATCACTTGGATGATTTTTTTAAAAAAAATATCCATTCTGTTTTTAAACCACAAAATAAAAATATAATACATTCTAAAACAATAAATATTTTTTTTTGTAAAAACCATTCAAACATAAAATTTAAGAGTTAAAACTTTTAGTGGTCCTAATGGCGGGAAAATCTTTTCATTTAGTAAATGTTTAAAAATGATTTCTTTTGAAAAATTATTTATTGACAGTCATAGTGACTCATTTAAAAAACATGAAGTCATTTGATTTCTAAACCCTTCTAATATATGTTAAATTATCATTAAAATATATCTTATGTAAATAATTTATATTAATAAAATATAAAATAGGAGAAAAGTATATAAATAATTTATATAGAAGAGAAACATTCCAAGTCAATTAAAAGGATAGAAGATCAACATCAATTAAAAATATTATATTGATATTTCATAAATAAATAATGGGGATAATTTAAATTAAACATGTGAACCACATTCATTACAATATGAGAAAAAAATTATTTGGTTCCAAAATATATGATCATATTATTTCCTCTAAAATAAAACATCCCCCAAAAATAATCTTGAAAATAAATTAGATAGTTAAATAAAGTGGTTTCCACTGTGATTTATATTAAATAATAACACCCATAAAATAATAAAATCAAAAAAAATATATCATTAAAATAATTGTTTTTATGATATAAAATTTCATAATGGAAAAATACATAACACAAAAATGAATATAGATAGATATCATAAATATATGTCTAAAACATAATGAATTTGTGAAAAATAACCCTTTCAAAGTCCATTCCATCAAATTTGAGTATTAATAAATGAATAAATTATATGTAAAAACTGAAATTCTAATAAAAATATGTATATAAAAATTATTATAAAGAAAATTTATTATAGAAAAAATATAGGAATGTAATATACAATAATGTTTTAATATAACCCATTAAAATAAAACTGTGTTATAATATTCATTACTACTTGGTAACATCCAAGTAAAATCACCATGGATGAAATGAATCAAATTGAATCTCAAAATAAATTTATGTTATAAGGGTTCATGAAATTATATATACAAGGGAAATTATATTATCTATTTAAAAGAAATTAATATCATAACTTTAAAATAAGCCTCAATCAATAAATATTGAAATGAAGTCCCTTACCTTTAGTCTAGAATTTTCTCGTATGCTCTTTTACTGCTATATAATATGTTTATATTAATTATATTACTTCTTGAGATAATTTTCCTAGATTTAGAAACATATGCAGAAATAGTTAATTTAAAATCTTCTAAATTAAATATCAAAATACTTATTTAGTTAATTCCCCATCGAATGTTTTGTCAATTTTCAACTCATTGCTTCAAAATAGCATCACTGTTTTAACATTGGTTGATGAGATCATATTTGAAAAGCACTCAGAGTAATAATAATAATTACATTTTTATAAATTTTACAAAAAATATATTTTTTAATCCAATCATGAATTTGGGTGGGAAAAACTAACTATGTTATAAGTATTGACATAGTATGTTGTACTTACAAATGTGTAACACTTCCATTTTTCAATGATCATTTTAGAAGGGAGGTATTTAATAATTTTATATTCTATAATGATCCACAAATTAGAAAAAATATTTTTTATTTAAATATTCATATATATATAATTATTGTTAAATGGTGATGAAAAAAATAATAAGATCACTTCATCGAGGTGTTATTCGATATGAATGCACAAATGACGTTATTATTTTTTAGTTGGTGTGAAGGTAATAATGAATGTGATGTATTTATTTTTAGAATTATAAATATTCATTAATATAATAATAGTTTAATATATATATATATAACATATATAATTAAAATTGTCATTTTAAGCATCTAGTAAAATCATCAGTGATGAATGAAACACATCTCTTTGTAATGATGTAGTCTTTTATATACACGAGTGACATTATCATAACCACCATGAAATAGAATTTATGAAGGTATAAAAGATATTATAATTATATAACTATAGTTATTCTTGAAATTTTATGTAAATACATAAAATCCATCATTATAATTGAATTTTTTATGCAATGATAGAATATGAATAACATTGCTCGATGATGTTGTAGTTCAGCGTACTGACGAATGATAGTTACATTTCCCATTTGAAGGAAGAAGAGTGAATTTTGGTTTCTTGAAGCAACATTACAACATATCAGCATATGGTATATTCTCCTTTTATTATATTATATTTATTAATACATCAATGAAGTCCTAATGTATGAACTAAAAAAATTTAGAGCTTAGTAAATACAATTACATTCATTTAGAACAACACTCCATTGATATCTTACTAGGGAACCTATGTTTGATATTTATGGGTAACCAACAGCTATATAACATCTCTAATGATGTAATGGATGTATTGATTATGGTTTTGGTGATAAAAATGCATTAGAATGTGTGAATATGTTATGAGGTGGGATTTATTTATAATTCATGTGAAATAAACCCACATGGAATCTATTTAGAAATTTCCCAAAAGAATCTGAAATGGTAAAATAATTACCATAATAGAAGCTTCCAAATGAACATATATTGAATCATAGGATGAATAATATTTAAATTCTTCTTGATAATAGTAAATTTACAAGATTTCTTAGAAATTATATCTATATCAATTTTGTTTAACTCCCATTTAAACCTCTTATAATGTTAAACATAATAAACTATTTTTTATTTTTACAAAAATAACAATGAATAAAATTAAGTTGACCATATTATAAAATATAAATTACTCTTATTCAAATATATTTAATTAATTTTTACCTATGTTATTTCATAGTATTGAAACAATATAATTTTAAATAAATATTTCATACTTAAGGAATAATGGTTTTTTGAAAATGTATTTTTCAAGCAGAAGAAGAACTTCAAATAAATCAATGACTAGTGTTAATTATTATATGAATTTAAATTAATTTTTATAGATATATATTATAAAAATAAAATTTAAATATTCCGTAATTAGGGGTTATTTTAATAAATTAAAATAGAGATACATTATTAACATAAAAACAGTTTAAAAACAAATCCAGATTTCAAATACAAAAATAAAGTTATACTGAAATCCATAAATAAATGTATTAATGTTTACTTATGAAAATTAAATAATATTAAATTATATTCATATAAAATTAAATTATTCTCAACACATTATTATACTTCTAATTTAAATAATTTATTGAAAATAAATTACATTTTAAAATATTATGCATTTTTTACTATTCACTAATTTCCTATAAAATCAATATAAAATTCATTATAAGTGATTTTTAATATATTAATATGAAAAATGATTTAATGTTTTAAAATAAATTTTATAAAATATTGTGAATTTTCACTTTATATTTACTCATAAAATTAAATATATATCTTTTTAAAATAACGAAATTGCCATGAATAAAATTATATTAAATAATTGTTTGATTATTTACCATAAATTTATAATAAAATTTTTATTTATTAGAATAAATAAATAAATATATATATTTTATAAATTTGATAATACTATCCAAAAAGGTTAATTTAATGACTATTTTATTATTTTTATATTTAAAATAAAATAATTTTATAGTACGTTTATGACCATTGTTTCGTGTGTTGTACCAGGTCAATAATATAACCATTTTCTAAAAGACAGGGTTAATAAATTTATTATCATTAACCTTTAACACTTAATATAACAATTAACATGAATTATAGATAACCTTATTTCTTATGTTTTTCACTCCACTGGTTTTGAAGATGATGTTAACTAATGATTTTTTGATTTTGGATTTTAGTGTGAATAAATTATGGTGAAAAGATAAAAGTATTGTAGAATATAAAAATTGTGTTTCCAAAACATGATGAAACTGATATTTTTTTCTTGGGATTCTGTTTTTTTCTTTCGGATATAATTTTTAAATATTTAAATTATTTAAAATAAACATACTTTTATCTTCAGAGTCTAATTCAATTCAATTAGAAACATTTAATGATCTATGATGAGAACTTTTTGTTTTTTGAAAATCGAATAATTTTTCTAAGTATAAGCTTACTATTTATTTATAATCATTTTTATTTTTTTGAATGGTTTTTATGTTGTTCTTGAGTCACACATTAATATAATAAGAGTTTGAAATGAAAAAAATCACATTCTTGTTATATAAAGGAGTTATTTTTTAAAATGAAATTTCTAAAGGTGTAATTCATGGGGATCAATACAAGATTGAGAGATGTTTTTTATTTTTTTACCCAAATAGTGTGATATATGAGATAGTTTTGGGGAAATACTGGTTATTATAATTAAATAGAAAAATATGCATGAAAAATATTTTATTTTTTCGGTTGATTCAAATGAGTCTTAGTTTACCTTCGATGGATGTTAATAAAGACTCATTAAGGAGTTGAATTAAATTTTAGAGGACCCACCCATTTTTCCACCTCTTAAATTGTTTTTACCCTTTTTATTGATAGTTTATTCATCTTATTTTTTTCATTAAGGTATTTTTATGTAAAAAAATGATATCCCATGTTAAAGATTATTAATATAGGTTATTAGGTCATGATGATTATAATAATATAAAAATTGACGTGAAATATCCATTTGTTTCTTTTTCTATAAAAATGTATAGATTTAAATTCTTAGCCTCTAAACATATTTATTTTATTTTAAATTATATAAAAAAATTTATTATAATGAAATATGATAAAAACACTAATTTTAGAGAAGGTTATTTTATTATGTGTTATTTTTTAAAAATTTAAAAAAAAGTTGCCAAAATAACCCTGTAACATACTTTTTTACATTAAATATTGGTTTTGATGAAAAATATATAACCTACACATGCATTATTGAAAATATTATTGATGAATAATTTCATGTAATTATATGAGTGACAACATTGTTTGATGATCTGATGATTTATCTAGATTTTAAAAATGTTTTCTATTGATTATGTAAGAAATAAGTTGATGTTCATGTTAATGGTGAAATAACATACATTTACAATGACTATATGATATGTTATTTTAGAAGTGTCTAAGAAATATTGATATGTATCCATGATTTTTCTATTTATTTATGGATGAATTTATTCTTAAAATTATATTCTGGTTGTCAATTTGGATCCTAAATAAAATATATGAATTTCCCTTATTTATGTATGTATTTTCATTCCAATTTCATGGATGAAATTGTATTTTTTTGAAATTTCACATACAATTAATTTCATGGTATGATTTCCATATGTATTTAAATTCCCCAACAACCCCATTTATTATGCAATGTGTTTAATGTTTTAGGTATGAAATCCATTTTAAAATTTCCACAAAAATATGGATAACATTATGTTTGGATTTTGATTGATTATTTATTGATGTCATTTGAGGTTATTCTAATAAAAGGAAATGATGAAAATATTTTCGATATATTAGTCAGTGGAAATATAATTTTATGATTTGGATATCTAGTGAAAATTATCACTTATCAAGGAACCCAATTTTCTAATAAAAATCTAGATATTGTTTTATGGATGTATGGATTTCATATATTTGTTTCAATACACTATAAATCCTAATGGAATATGATTAATTAGATACCAAAAGTATAGATAAAATATATTTGAGAAATAATTATTCCCCTGAATAGAAATGATATGACATTTGTATTAATTCAATATTAGTGGTACTATAATAATTCAAAAAAAGTAATAATTAAAGATTAACTATTCAAATTTATGAATTGAATAGATTTTCAATAACTATTATGTGTGAAAATAATTTATTATGATCTTAATATAATTAACATTAATTCAATTTCTTCTACAATTGAAATAATATTCTATATACATAATATGGCTGAGATTATAGAATAATATTATGAAATCATTAATCTATAAAAGCAAAAACTATTTTCAAAATATTAAGGTCATTAAAAATAGTTTTAATTGGGGGGAAATGTTCTAGTGTTTGAATCTAGACAAATGATGTTTATATGTTTTTTGTTTCTCAAATGGTGAGGCAATTTTATTATCACTCTTGCTTATCAAATGCAATTTTTATCTATTAATTAATAATTTAATTAAAAACCATTAACTTCTAATGTTCAATGATTAATTATGTCCTCCATTAATTTTAATGAGCCTCATATAGAACAGTTTCCCCTAAAATAGTTTTGGTTCAATTGACATTTAGTAGTTTCTTTTACCTCTTCATTATTTTTATTATGTCCCTGATTATTGCTTTTAATTCCTCATTAATATTATTGATGGATGAGGGAATCCTAAAAACAATATATATAGGTGTAATATGAGCCTGTAATATATTTGGACATCACATGACCCAATATCAATTTATATATTATATAACAATGGAAAGGATTCTTCTTTTCATTCATTTTTGTGTTTTTTATTTCCATTGATGTGTTTTTTTGAATTTTTTGATCAAAAATATTATATCTTTATAATTTTTCATCCCATTTAATTGAGTTTTCTTATATCAACCATATAATTGATTTTAAAATAATTCAAAAAATAATAAATGTTAAAATTCAATGATTTGATAAAATTGTAAAAATAAAATTGAATTTTGAATCACATTCATTAATTCATTTTCTATTTATTTAATTCCATTTCTTAGGATAATCCTAAACTCAATTTTCCTTTTTTTTAAACATTTCTCGAGAGGACCTAGTTTTCTTATTTATGAAAAAATATGATTTTTCAATAAAATAATACATTTTTTTAGAATTTGAGATAAAGATTATTTATAAAATTATTTAAATTTAAAATCCCTCATTTTAAAAGAAATCAATTAATTTAATCCATCCCTTAAAAGTTTAACCATATGAACCCTTATAAATCAAAAAAAAGTAATGGAGCCATATTTAAATGTTTTAATCCCTATCAAACATGACTAAATATAAAAATTCATGATTATGTTCAACTAACGTGTTAAGGATATATTATTATGGCTTTCTAAATCATGTGGGGATTATTTGGATGTAAAATATTGAGAAATATTTTCTTGAATGTGAAATTTTATGAAGTTTTTTGGAGTATAATATTAATGTATGGAATATGTAAAAAATCAATAGTTCTAAAATATATTGTAAAATATTAATAAAATTGACATTATAAAAAAATAAAATAACTACAATCTTTCAATTTAATTTTTGGGAAGTAACACTATGATTTTAAGATTATATTAACCATAACTAACTTTATAAAATAAATATTTTTTATTATTTATAAAAATAAATATCATAAATTAATTTATGTTTGAGGGATTTGAGTTTTTAAAATAGTATATGTAATGACCAATGATTCTAATAAATATTTATCATAAAAAAATGTTTGGTATAATTGGTACTTCTAGAAAAAAACTGAAATAAAAAATCTATAATATAATAAATACATTTTCAAATAATATTTTTATTACATAGATTTTCAGTTGGTACTCATTAATTCAGAAAATAAAATTAATAAATTTTGTATATTTAATGTAATTATATAGTTTGAGTTTTCCCAAGACCATTCCCTTACATAAAATCAACAAGTATGACATAAGAGAAATAATTTGTGGGATAAATGCATGCTTTTGTAAATCAAAATAAAATCCATGCTAGATGAACCAGAACCCCAGATTTCTAATACATATTTTCATAACCATAAATATTTTCTTGAGATATTATTGGGTTTTTAAAATTAATTTTGATAGACTAAAACATTTAAATTTTTATGATATAATTATTTATTTTCTTAGTATTGAATTATGTATTTTTTTTTAATATTTTTTCTTATAAAATTTATATTTTCCACATAATCATTATAATGAACCCGGAATGTGTAACCCTGATGGGAAGTCAATGGGAAAGCTAAGATAATGGCAATCCATGTCCCATATTTAGTAAAGTGGAAGGAATTACCATCCAAGAGAATAGAAAAAAATAGAGAGATAATATTGATACACCAATCAATACTAGACGATACATATATATAAACGAAATACCAAGTGAAAACATTTAATATCATATAGTTCTATAACAACGGAATGAAAAACTACATGCACCCAAAGTATAATAGAATTCACAAGAATTATTCTAAAAAACTTCCAAAAATGATGAGATAGCAATATTCATCCCTATATCCATCCTACTTTTGCAATCATGAAAAATACAATATAAATAGGTGGGGTGATCATAATAGTACACACAATAGGATCCTCCCCAAATCATATAATTAAAATCATAAAGGAATCATGTTAATTGACAATGTACTATAGTGAAATTGTGTCATCTCCTACATGTGTATACTATGTTCCAAGACTCACCAAGGATATCCCTCAAAATAATATCATATAAGAGAGAATATAACATAGTAATGGAACTGCATGGGTAACTCACTAACGATTATTTAATGGTCTTCCAATATTCTCCAATATCACATATTCTGAGCCTTCTCTCTACAAAACAATCCTTCTCAAAGACACCTAGAAAAGTTATCTCAACCTGAACCTCATGCATCACATCATCACATCATCTAATATCACATCACTCTATAGTAAGAATGCATTCTCTAGGATACAACACATCATGTATGATGGGGGTAAAACATCAACTATTATTCCTCAATCCATAATAGGCCATACCCCGAGTATGGAACCTAAATTCATAATGGATTATATACATCATATGTATAAAAATTAATTGTCCCTTATATCTTGAGATACATGTGTGTGAAATAAAAAAACCATTAGAGACCTCCAAACACGTATATTTGAAAACATACCTATAAGGCCCCTTATGTAATCATTACATAATCTAGAATTAAGTTAATAATTCACATTGAGAATCTTCTCATGTTTTGAGTTTTAGAGACATGGGCCATAACTATTATATTACATGTCAAAAATTACAAAGCAGACTCTCCTACTATGTATCCTTTTCTCATAAAATATAAAACCATTAAAAGAAAACAAGAATTATTTTCCCTATATAAATGTTTTTTATTCCTCCTTTAAATTAACCTTTCTTATACACTGGGAAAAACATTCCAAAAATAGGGGATGTGCATAAAAATTCATGTAATGGTTATAAAATAATGAATGAATTCGTTTTTTCATCAATAAATAAAAATAATAATCCCTTTAACATACCTCATAAAATCATAAGAATTATGAATAACACATTGAAGTCATAAATCATAAAGGTAACTTGTGGAATCTATATCAAATATACAATGTATATTTCCTAGATACATAGGGATCTATGTTTGGAATCCACATCACAGTATATTCCCTAGATCACTTAGGATAAATAGTTATTTTTACCTCATTCACGTTACCCAATGCATTGGAGAGCTATCTTCGGCTCACCCACCTGTGGTTTATCGTGGAACCATCTGTATATGTTAACAATTACCAATAACCATAACTTACTCATAACACATAAAATAATCATAATGTAAATATAAAATTTCCACAATGTAATCATAATATATAATTTTGATATTTTTACATAATTAATTCCGTATCAAACCATTTTCAAAACAATTTAAAAATATTTAATTAAGATATTTTTGTATCAAAGTGTTGCATACAACTTTTAACCATTTAATAAAATTAACATTTTCAAACATTAATATACATGTAAATATATCCTTAAAACCATTATGAAAACATGTTCATTAATGAGAAATATTTGGAATAATAATTCAGCAAAAAATTTAAAACAATGTTTAGATAAAGAGTCCCTGACTACATGAGATAATACATGAATAAAAATAATTAGAGAATAAAATTAAAAAAGAATATAATATCATGAGAATAAATATGTTCAGGATATAATTATTAAAAGGGATTTATATACACCCTAAAAAATATAATTGGTGAATAAAAAAAAATCCTAAATGGAATGTATATTGAGACAAAGTCCATAACAAAAATCGTATCATTAGATTATGTATAAATCATTGACATAATTATGCATGAAAAATAATAATAAACCTTATATTACTTCATATTAATTTTATAACAATAATCGGCCATTCAAAAAAATTTATATCACGACATAATAATGAAGTAGATGTTTAACCCAAATAATTGAAATTGGGTCCAGAAGTTCTTTTAAAAAAAATTGACAGCCTCACATTGTCGCTTTAAAAATAAAAAAACGAGTTGATGAGAGGGAAAAGGGAATCTCATCACATGGACATAAAATTTACCAAAATATGGATATAGAAAAACATATCCCAATATATGAAAATGAAAATTAAAATACATGACATAAAAGAAGTCCTTGACTAAAAGAGTGTGGTGAAAGGTTCCACTACCGATTTGGTAAATTACGATACATACACCCCATGAAGGAAGGTTCTTATAATGAAGATGTAAATTCCCATAAATTAAATTATATTATACATATAATAAAATCATTCTCAGTACATACACCACAAAAAGGTAATTGTGGAAAATATATTGTGAATCTCTTGGGAATAAAAAGTGAGAGGAAAACCCCTTACATCAAGTCTTTCTTGTCTTGTATAGTCCTTGTTCTTCTTGAAAAGAAAACATTAGTTAATTTATTGTTCATTAATAATCTTTTTTATTTCTATTATTTATTTTATAACCCTTATCACCATGATATATCAATTTGTTAATTTTTTGAGTTCAAATCAGACATTTAGTTAATGTTCAGAACTTGAGTAAAAAATGCACTTGCCATAATTAAAAATTGTCCACGTGGTCAAAATTACATTATCTTTAGAATGATATTAATGATTTAGATATCATTTATATAATATATATCCATTGTATAATTATTTATAATATTCCATATCATTTGTATATAAGAAAATAAAATTCACCATTTATGGAGATAGTAAGTCGTGCATAAGCATGAACACAACTTTCATTTCATTTATTTCATTTTTAAAGGAATGAAAACTAAATTAAACAAAAGTATATATTTATTCCATAATAATATAATATTTTATATTTTCTTCATATGTTCATTAACACCATATTTTATATGTTCCATGTATGCTATGAGCAAGTAATATCACTGTGAGGGGGCGGTAGTCTGCACTTCCTCAAATGAAATTATCATATTTACTGATTATGTAAACCAAAAAGGGATGCTATAAATGAAAAATACATAAGAATATAGATAAAATAAATATAATATATATCACATATATATATAGTGCCATCAGAATGGACACCATGAGAGGCTGTAGTAGATAATTGAACAATCACTATTTCGTGAGACAGTAGTTCACCATCCACAAAATCAGTATGTTCTAAATACATTAGACGGAGGTGTGTGTATGTGTAGTTATAATACATCATATAAAAACACCTAGTGTATTGATGACATTGATTTTTTTATGTAATAAAATAATAAAAATAGAATAGAGAGTGGTGAAAATATAAAATGAAATAACTTTAGAGTAGACGTTACCTTTTAATCAGGATACTCCCTTTGGATTGAACCAAAAGGCTTTATTGAATTTTCTTATGCATAGGGTAAGGATTTTAAATGGAATATAGGGATGTTGGGATCTTATTTTAGTAGATAATGGATGATACACAAGGATTTTGAGGTGTGTTTAATGGGTTAGAGTTGATGGCCTTTTATATGTGTGAGGTGGGGATCTTTATGAATGTTTGAAAATATTTTTTTATTATAAACTGAATTTCGATTTCAGAAGGTCCCAAACACATTAAATTTGAAAATAAGATTTATATTAAGAGAAATAATCTAACGAAATGTTTTTTATGCAATTTTTGGTTTCATTTATAACCTTATAATTTAGCTTTAACCCTTAGATAACTAATTTATGTTTTATAATGTATTTTTATATATTCATACTATATGATTAATATCGTTACTATAAAATTACATGGGATAAAAATGGAAAATTAATGATATTTTAAAAATCATATATGTCATTTGGAATAATTATATATTTTTAGGACTATTTAAGCATTTAATAATACATTTTTTGATTTAAAAACTCATTTATTTCAATATTTATATTATTCATTTCATGACATTTTAAAAAATCCAAACCAACATTATTTTTTCTAAAAATATTCATTAATTTAATGATAACAAGACATAAACAATTATAAAATTATTATTTGGAATAAATTATATCAACATAAATTTATTTTAATATTTATAATCTCATTTATTTAAAACATTCATTAATTAGGTAATTATTACATCCTCATTGTGTCATATATAAATATATTTTTCAGATGTATAAAAATAATTAAAAATCCCCTGTTGTAGGAAATCATCATATAATTTTAATTACTATTAGTATTCAAATATATCAATTATATAACCCCACATTAAATTTTATTAGCAAAATAAATACATGTTTATGATATTTTTATTTTTTACTTTAAATTAAGAGTTATTAAAATCATCATTTTACCCAAGTGGTTTTCAATAGAAAATAGTCTCATCAATGGATTTTATGTGTCTTTCATGTCTCATAAAATATGGTTAGGACAAGTGTTAAGGTAATTTTTTATTATTGTAATAATATTTTTACCTGAAATTACCCTATATACTTTCAACCGATGTAAATAAAAATAAAATGTTACTTTTCACCAAAATTAATTTCATCCTATTGAACCAAATTTTACTTACTGATAAAAACCATTTATTTATGATTTCTGAAATTCAAGTTACTGGAGAAGAAAATTTTCATTTAAATGAAAAAGTCTTTTTTTAACTACTACGCTGTTTTTTTCAACTATTCAAATAAAATGGAACGTTTTCAGAAAAAATACCAAAATTTTACCCAAAGATAATTTTGATATTCCAAATTCAAAACATATTTCTATTATAGAAAATTAAAAACATAGAAGATTCATTAATAAATATGAAATTAATTTCGGTCACCAAAACTAGAAATCGTGTTTTTAAGAAATAAAAACTACAAAATTATTGACATGTGTTTATGCCCAATTTCAATGAGAAATTACATAAAATTACCAAAATTGGATTATATGATAAAAATTTAATCTAATTACACTATAAAACCAATTAAAATGATAATATAACGATATAAATAAATCAGATGAAAATACACTTTTGATTTCAAATGCATTATTTTTCACTATTCATTAAAAAATGAACTTTATCATAAAAATACCAAAAATTTACTAAAAGTAAATTTTTATACCCCACTTCTAATGAAGATTTTTATTTTTTCCAACAAACATATTAATTATTAAACAAAAATATATTGAAAAGGGGTTTTCTATCAAAAGATGGTAAAACTACCTTTTAAAAATATTAAAGTATTTATGCTTAAAATAAGATTCATTTTAATTTTAAGCCTCTAAATTTTATTGGATAAATGCCAAAATATTTAACAAAAATGTTTAATCATAATATTGTTATTTTTGTTCAATACCTCTAATAAAATGGCTAGGAGTTATCTACCATTAATAATAACATGATATTATTATTTTTCAATATGACTTAGCCTTTTGTTCAACATGAGATTTTGGAGAAACTTGTTATTCTGTGTTGTGTGCGCCATAGAACATAGCATCCACATTTATTTAATATTCATATTTAATTCAAAATATTAATAAATATGAAAATTTCATATTTTTAATTTATCTGGGATGTTACAACCTTCCCCCCTTTAGAGAATTGTTTCCTCGGAATTTAATAATTGTACATGGAAACATCATTGAATATCTCACATAAAGGAAAAGAGTATTTAAAAATATTAATTTAATAGAAATAAAGACATGTAAAAAGGACAGTTGGGATAACACATACTAAAATTTCATGTAAGAAATCATGGAAATGGAAGTGAAACTAATTATCATGTTCTGACGGAGAGTGATAGGAAGCATGATGAGGAGAAAGTTAACTCCAAAAAACTATAAACATGGGATAGGTTAAATGGTCTCTGATTCCCCAATGGGAAACGAAAAAAGAAAAAAATTTATTTTATGTTTCTTTTCATAAAATTGATGAATTATTTTACTACAAGGAATATGAATGTATGGAAGTTTACTTACATTTTCTGTAGAGTTTCATTTTTCGATAAATTTCTTCCATAAACTCTTCTTTTTATCCAAATGAAAAGTATTCAAGATGACTTGGTCACTCATAAAGAACTACTATCATATTATAGATAATCAAATAATTTGGAAAATATGAACTATATATTTACCATGGATTTATACATTAACCAATACCAAAATTATTAGTACGGGATCATATAATATCCAAAAATAAAAATTGATTATAAAAATAAATTCTACTCTTTATCTCTAAAATTGAACAAACAATACCCAAAGTACAACAATTTCCTTTATAAACACAATTGTCACTAAATTTAATCAGAATAATCCAACTAGTATTGAAACCAAGAAATCATAAGCATTTGATCACGTAGTCTTCCATAGAAAATCATAATATTTATCTCTAAATAACATCGACTACTCTTAAAATCTCATACTAAAGTGTAATTTACCAAATCACATATTTTCAAATATAGGTTAGCCATTTCCGTAAATAACTAAAATTGATATATGTCCATAATAAAAAAATATATTATTACAAAATAAAATATTATCCATTACACCACAAATGAGATCTGATAGTATCCTATTTTCATTAAGAATACAGTGTTCCCAAAAGAGACAATGTCTTTCAAAATAACCTTGATCACTTAATCACCAAATCATTTTCATATACTAAGTATACCCATTTTATAACACTTAGGTTCCAAAAATCAACCTATTCTTGATCCATAAAATCATTTAACTAAAAAATAATAAATCATACTAATATGGGACATCACGTATTCTAGTGGTAGGCGATAAATAATAACCGCACATTGGTTGTCAGTTAGATTCCCGTAGATTTGTCTGACGAGATGGGTTTTTACACGGTCTGTGTGTTGTTCTATTTTGTAAAACTCAAAATAACCCTAACATTATTCAACCACAATGGTTGTCTTATACCTTTCATTTTCATCCCAAATCATAATAACCTCAATATCGTAATTCATTAAGACTTATATATATTATAATTTTCATACATCCACAATATAACATTATTCCCAAAGAAAGAACATTATACATTGATCAGGGTATCCACCTGGTTTCATTGTCATCTGGTTTACATAGATAAATGGTCCATACATTGCAATAATTATTTTGAGATCCTTCAAAATCATATGCTTCCTTTATCTAAATAAACTTCATACAACTTGGGTCATGTGGGTGTTCACTGAAAACTAGTTTCAGTTAATAATTATGTATGAAATATAATTTCAAAAAATCTGATAAAACATTATTTTTATTAAACAGTCATACTGAGTTTGACTCAAAACATTCAATCAAGGGCCTTTTTAAAATACCATAAGAATGTACTAAAAAACTATAATTTAAAAAAAATATAAATAGGTTGGGCAAGGGTATACTTCTTCCAAACCCTTTTCAAAATCCTATTATTCTATTAAATCTTATGATAAGATAATTTTATTTAAAATACCCTAATAATATTTAACTTTATTTAAAATATAAGAATATTGAGAAAATAACATTTGATTAAATACAGCCCATGATCCACGATGGTATCGAGGTATAGAAGTGGTGTTTGATATCTCTAAGAATTGCTTGCAACTGAGTTATATATTAAAAAAAGTTTCAGAATAATCTAGATATGAATTATTAATAATTATTGCAAGAAAATCATCAGGAAGAGAAAGAAATTTCGTTTGAGATCATTTTCCTTCCATTTTTAATAGAAATTATTTGATCTGAAAAAGATACAAAATAAGGATTTAACTTAAATAGTAGACATAGATACTAACAATGCGTCTAATAGAAACTCATAATCCCCAAAGTTGATTAAACCAACTTCTGATACAAACTATAAGACCTCGACCATAGTAATTAAATAATCATGAATTAAGCTATTAATTCAAATTGGGTATCTTTTAGGATTAGAGTTTTTGTTAATTAGGCCATAACTATTATATTATATATCAAAAATTACAATGTAGACACTCCAACTTAGTATCTAATTTTTTCATAAAATAAAATACCCTTCAAAGAAAAGACGAATTATTTTCATGATATAAAAATTTATGAATTATTCCTTTCTCTTACATTTCCTTATTCCCTGAGAAAAACATTTCAAAAACATGGTATTTTCATAAAATTCTCAGAAATGATTATAAAATAACAAATGAAATAAAAATTCCATCAATACATACAAAACCCAAACTCTTCGACATACCTCATTAATTCTAAATATTTTTGAATGACACATAGAAATCATAAATCATAAAGGTAACTAGTGGAATTCATATCAAACATACATTGTAGCATTGACAGCTACATAGGGAGTTACTTTTGGAATACCCATATCATTATATTCCTTAAATCTCCTAGGAGAAACACTAACATTTAACTTCGTTACATTACCCAATGCATTAGAGAGCTATCTCGGGTTCACCCACACTAGGTTTATCATAGAACCACCCATATATGTAAAAAATGCCCAATAACCATAACATACTCATAACACATAAAACAAGCATTAAGGAAATATGACCTTTCCACATTGCAATCACAATATATTATTTCAATATATGGACATAATCAATGCTCTACCAAACCATTTTCAAAACCATTTAAATAATTTAATAATGATATTTTTGATTCAATGTTCCCCATAACACATTTGAGCTATTAAAGGAATTACAATTTTAAAAAATTAATTTCTATATAAATATATCCTTAATAAATTTTTGAAAACAAGGTCATTAATAAGAAATATTTAGAAGAATAAATCTTTAAAACAATTCAAACAATGTTTTAGTTAAAGATTTTCTTTCCACTTGAGAAAATACTAGAATATAAATTATTATAGAATAACATTAAACAAAAAATATAATATCATGTGAATAAAGAGATTCATGATATAATATGTAAATGTAAACTATATACACCATAAAAAATTGAATTGATATATTACAAAAAATATGTCTCAATGGAATGTAAATTGTAAAAAGTCCCTTACAGAGATCGTATCCATAGATTATGGATAAATCAATGACATAATTATATGTTACAAATAAAAATAAACCCTAAATAAGTGTATATTAATTTAAAAAAAATTAGAGTTCATTCGCACAAATTTATATCATGAAATAATCATGAAGTAGATGTTTAACCCAAATAATTGGAATTGGGATACGAAGTTATTTTATAGAAATTAAAAGCCTAACAACAACGTTTAAAAATTTAAAAAATTAGTTGATGCAATAAAAAATGGTCTCTCATTGCATGGACATAAAATGTAATGAAATAAGGATATTAAATAAACTATCCTAATATATGGAAATGTAAATTAAAAGACATGACATAAAAGAATTCCTCGACTAAAAGACTTTGGTGAAATATTTCCTTTCCGATTTGATAACCTATGAAATTTTCACCCCATGAAGAAAGGATCAGACAATAAATATGTAAATACCCATAAATTAAATTATATTACTCAATGAATAAAATCATGGTTAGTACATACAGCACACAAAAAAAATAGTGTAAAATAGAGCATTAATCTCACGGGAATAAAAAGTGATATGATAACCCCTAACCTCATTTTTGAATTATATTGTATGTTCCTTGTTCATCATTAATATTATATTTTATTAAGAAGTTATTTTTATTTTTATTATTGATTTTATATCACTTATTACTTTCCAATGAAAAGTAGTTAATTATTTGAGTTTATATCGGACATTTTGTCGATGTTCTGAACATGAGTCAAAAATGAAGTTGTTATAATAACAAATTTTTCATGTGGTCAAAATTCCATTATATCTAGAATTATATTCCTGATTTAGATAACATATATTTCATATATATGCAGTATATTTCTATCTATAAAATTCCATATCATTTGGATATATGAAAATGAAATTCTTCGTTCATGGAGACTATAAGTCATACGTACACATGAATTCTACATTCATTTAATTGTTTTAATTATTAAAGGAATGAAACACGAATGATAAATTGTTATTTTATTATTACAATATAATATCTTATTTTATATAAGTTATATATATTCATTAACAAAATATTGTATATGTTCCATGTATGGTATGAATGATTCATATCACATTGAGGGGGAGGTAGTCCACATTTCCTCAAACGAAATTATCCAATTTACCCATTATAGAAACCATAATGGTTTGATATAAATTAAAAATACAGATGTATAGAGAAAATATAAATGTAATATATATCCCATATATATATAGTTCCACCATAATGTCCACCATAAGAGGCGGTAGGAGATAATTGAACAATCCTCATTTTGTGAGGTAGTAGTTTGTCGTCCACAAAAATAGTATGTTCTAAAGCTATTAGATGGAGGTGTGTGTCAGTGTAGTATGAATTATTTTTATAAAATAAACATATTAAACTGAGGATAATTTTTTTGTTATGTAAAAAAAATTAATATGAGAATACGGATTGCAGAAGTAAAATAAAAAAAATAACTTGAGAGAAGACATTACCTTTAAATAAGGAAACACCATTTGGATTGAACCAAAAGGCTTTCATGAATTTCATTTATCATGGTAAAGGATTTTAGGAGGAATAAAATAATTTTGGGATCTTATTTGTGGGGATTTATAATGATACATGGGGCTTGAGAGGTGTGTGTAATGGGTTAGAGGAGATGCCCTTTTATAAGGCGGGTGAGGGGCTCTTTAGGAATGCTTAACAATATTATTTTCCTAAAAACAGAATTTAAATTTCAAAAGGACCCCAACTCATTAAATTATACGATAACATGACTATTCTTATATATCCTATCAACTAATTGGTTTTATTCAAGTTTTGGATTCATTTTTAAGCTTAACATTTAGCATTAACCCTTAGTTAACTAATTTATCTTTTACCATGTCTTCTTGTACACTCAACCAATAAGGTTAATATAGTAACTATAAAATTCCAAGAAACCAAATATGAAACATTAATGATATTTATAGAATCAAATATTTATTTTGGAAGAATCCTATATTTTCAGAACTATTTTATCATTTAATAAAATATTGATTTATTTAATAACTCATTTCTATCAATTTTTATAACATTCATATCATGACATTTTAAAAAATCCAACACAACATATTTATTTCAAAAAAACATTTATTAATTGATAGAAAAAACGTCATATGCATCTTTAAATTTCGTTTATAGCTTTAAAAGATAAAAAATAAATTAATATTAAAATATATAATAACATTAATCTAAAATATTCATTAATGAAGTAATTATTACATCATCATTATGTCACAAATAAATTTATTTATTTGATGTCTAAAAATTATAAATAAAAAAAATGATTTAGAAAATATATTTTGATTTATGATGAATAATTATATTCTAGGATAAAAATTATATAAACCAACAATAAAATTGTTTTATAAAATCTATACTTGTTTATGATATTTTTAGTTTTTACTTTAAATAAAAAGTTATTAATATCATTATCTTACCCCAGTGGCTTTCAAAGGCCAAAGGTATCACCCAAGGATTTTATCAGTCATCCATTACTCATCTAATAATGTTAGTACAGGTGTTAAGGTAATTTAATATTATTATAATATTATTGTTAACATGAATTACCCTATTAACCTTTAACCCTAGTAAATAAAAATCAAAAGTTACAATTCACCTAATATTATTTTCAACCTATTGGACAATGTTTTACATTCTTACAAAAAGAATGTATTTAGGATTTTGGAAATTAAATTCTGAGAAGAGGTAAAATTTTATATAAAAGAAAAATGTTGTTTTTTAACTACTACATAGTGTTTTTCACTATTCATAAAAAATTGATCATTTTCCGCAAAATACAAAAAATTCACCCAATGATAATTTTTTTATTCCTAAATAAAAAAGGATGTCTATTTTTTCAAATTGAAAACATAGATGTTCAATTAATTATTTAAAAATTAATTTCCATTGTCAAAACTAGAAAGAGTGTTTTAAAGAAGTAAAACACTATAAAAACATTGACTAGTGTTTATGTCCAATTTTTATGTGAAATTACATACAATGACCAAAAATGGATTAAATAGTTAAAATATAATCTAATTAAATGTGAAAACAAATTAAAAATATAATCTAACCATAATAATAAATTATATAAAAATTCATTTTTGACATAAATTGCATTGTTTTTCACTATTCCTTAAAAATGAAATTTATGAGAAAAATGTGATAAATTTACCCAAAGAAAATTTTTATATCTCACTACTAAAGAAGAAATATAAATTTTTAAATTCAACACATAAATGTTACAAAAACTATATTTAAAACAGTTTTACCATCAAAAGGTTGTAAAAGTACCTTTTAAAAATACTAGAGTATTTATGCTTGAAATTAGATTCATTTTCATTTTATGCCTATATGTTTTATTACATAAATGTAAAAATATATAAAAAAACATGTCTAATCATAATATGGTTTGTTTCATTTGTTCCCAACAACAGAATGGCTAGTCGTTAACTACCATTTAAAATAATAATATATTATTATTTTTCAGTATGACCCAGCCTTGTGGAAAACATGAGATTTCAGAGAAACCCATTATTGCATGTCAGTTACGACATCAAAACTAGCATCCCATTTAATGTAAAATTAATATTTAATAAAAATATATTAATAAATATGAAAATTACATATTTTTTACCTAGGATTTTATAATACCTTTGTGTGT
Source organism: Viscum album (assembly GCA_963277665.1). Classification (NCBI taxonomy): domain Eukaryota; kingdom Viridiplantae; phylum Streptophyta; class Magnoliopsida; order Santalales; family Viscaceae; genus Viscum; species Viscum album. The sequence continues at coordinate 628,618,040 of OY728166.1, forward strand.
ACAAGCACATATAACCACCATGAGAAGAGAGTGGTGCTAAAGGGCATAGTCAAGAATCCATTCTACCACCCTAATGTTTGTGGAAATACCCTCCCATAGTCCACTAGGTCTCATGAAAGAAAACTAAATAGGGTGGGGTTCAATTTAGACACACACAATATACATGATATAATATATCTCATAACAACACTATAGTCGTAACTTAGTCATATGCTCAATTGCAAGTAATTTCTCTTCAACTCCTAGAAACCATATCGAAGAGTAGATATCATATAGGAACTCAAAAATTTAAATGCATACATTAAATCAATTATTTTTATTCATTAAAAATTTCAGGTTACATTACTTAATTCAGTATCAATTATTTAACCAATAGTACTGTTCAAAATTGGAATACTTTAATTAGGAATCATTGTCTAAGACATCTAGTCTTAATCCAAACCGAGTCCACTATTTCTCATGATTAACATCATTTCAAGAATTATCATTACATCAACACCAACCCCAACGGATAATTTTTTTATTTAACACTATTAATATCATTCCTTAAACAAGTAACTTTTTTAAAACAATCCTAATCTACAACCAAGGGGAATCATGCAACCAATAACATACAACTTCCTCGAGCCGAAGGAAACAAATTTAGATAAGACATGAAACCCATTTACCATCAAATAATAATATTCATTTACAGAAATAATACATCTTTATCAAATAAATTGGTAATGCTAGATTCACAAAATTCTTTCATCTCTAGATCTAACACTGACACCCACATGAATACCATGATGCATCTCGCCATCACATTCATCAACTATTCCCCTTTCATTTGGGCCTCCATGAAAATATCACATCATCCATCCCAAGATCATCAATAACATTTTATATCATGTCAATAATTGAATCAAAAATCCATATAACAATACAAAATATGTATAAAAAACATAGAAAATAGCCAAATCTATGCCCTGAAACAAGGAAAATATCCTTCACAAATAACTTTTTTCTCACGAATCCAAACTCAGGGCACTCATCTTTCTATATTATATAGGAAACATGGGCCTAATCATGTTTATTTTTTAAAAAACTAGTTGTTAATCTATATTGAAGAAAATGAATAAATATTAAAAGGTTCTATCTTCGGGAACCATAATGAATCAACCTATAACATTTTACTTAATTAATTAAATAATAAATCTAAACATGAATCCATTCATACATTAAAATTTCAAATATAAGGTGGAATTAAAATTTTTTACATGATTTTAATTGCCTTCATAAAAATTATTTAATATGAACCACATTAGTTGTCAAATTAAATCAACACATGGAGTTACATATTTCGTTAAACATGTGATCAATATCAAAATGAAAATTATCAAATGACATTAAAACTAGATTCATTAAGAATTATTCTTTGTTCTCATACAAATTAATTATTAATTAATTCCTATATTACATTTTTTACTAATTTACATCAAGAATATTGTGCTAAAATTATTATAAAAAACTCCATATAAGTATATAATCTATTGTACACTATCTCAAAAATCTAGAGGTAAACCATTATAATTGTAAAAAGAATTAAAAAATGATCACAATCCAATTATTTAGTAATCATGTTCAATATTATTTAAGTTAATTCTATTTCCATAAAAATGGAGAAAAATAATACTTTAATATAGTATATAAATAAGTAGGAGGGGAAAAAATTTCTTACCCGAAAGAAGAATCTTTACATGAATCTCTGCATAAAAAATAGGTGCCATGTGCATGATGAATCAATACTAGATAAATTAATCCACTAGAAGAAGGGTCCCATGAAACCAATTTTAATGTTTATAAAATTTCATGTCATGAGAGAAGGTAAATAATAATGAAAGAAGAAAACAACATTTTTTTAACATATGGGATGATAATAACTTTAGATGATAAAATATTAAATTTCAAATATTGTTGATGTCATTAAACTAAATGTGAAAAGAATCATTTATAGTTGAGAACATCTCATAAAATTATTGCTATACATATAGTTTATGAATTTCCTTTGAAATACATTTATTTGAATAGAGAAAATGTATGCATGTCCATTTAAAAAAACTTTATAAAATTTCCATCTAAGAGATTTGAAACGGATAGAAGAACCATGTATGAAAAATTCCAATGAATCCATTTTTGCGTATGTCATCACTCATATTCTTGATTAGTCCATGTATCCAATTCAGATATATTATTTCTAACATAACTGATGGCTCATATGGTAGATCCATGTAGTATATTATACCAAAAAGCTGATTTTCATAGGTGATTCATCCAAATAACTGATTCACATAGGCAATATATCAGTGTATCTGATCTCTCACGTAACTGATTTCTCACACAGATGATTCACATATCTAATCGATCATGTAGCAGATCACTCAACATTGTCTATCTATCCATGTATCAGATCCATCAAAATAAATTATCCTGCTATATAGACGATCTCACATTACTGATGGCTCCACATATATGATTTTACGGGCCATGAATGGGGCTCTCACCATGTCCTTGAACAATACATTCACAATTTGAAAACAATAATTGTTGTGAATCCCCTATGCTTTTATATTTTATCATACAAACACCTACATCCCCCCTCTGGACCTCCTCTATGAAACATTTTATTGGAAAACATGTAGAGGGTCAAACTAAATGAATCCAAGACAATATATTAGATACCTATCAAAGAATTCCTATACTAAATAATCCAAAACCAACCCCCCCAGAGAAAATAAAATGTGGTCGTCCTAACAACCACCCTTTGAGATACCATTTAATGATACCTACATCAATAGAGCTCAACCACCTCATCAGATGAAAATAATAATAAAACCATTAAACAACAATAACTATCTACTAAAAACTATCTCAAAATAGATAACTACCAAAATTTATTTTCGTTACCAACATTAATAAATATGGAACCATCATATTAACTAGAAATTATAACATCATCAAGATAAAAATATTAAAATATAATAAATAAGCACAAAACAGATCAAGGTACTAATTGTTCATATTTGAATCACGTTCCTTGGTACTCTTCTCCATGGAATCATACTTATACAAGATATGAATTAAACGGATATAACATCAATATAGAACCATCTCTTAGAGGTCTTAGATCTCTACAAGCCATTCCTTGATGGTCACATCATCATCAATATTAATCTCACCCCAATCGATGAAATTAAAATCATCATCATGATAAAAATATATTTGCGATTTGTTAAGACATCATTTATTTTCTAATATATGGGGGTTGTTATATTTGATACCCCACTTCTCTAAAATTGGAAACACATTAAAAGGCCAAACATACTAGGTTGAAATATTACTCCCATGACCAAGCCATTTCTTCAAATGACATGGAGTCATCATCAAGAAAAAGAGATATTTAATGTAGATCACCAAAGGTATATTCCTATGCCTAGAATAAGATTTCTAAAAATCCTATAATGACATCATCCTTTAATGATTCACCTAATTCATGAATGTATCATTCTATAGTAGTTCCAAGATGAGAATTGTTGACTCTCTTAACCCATCCACCACAATAGATAATGGAAAGGTTGGAAATATAAGTCCTTAAATGTTGTTATACCAATGGATGAGTAGAAGCAACTATTTTAAGTAACCTTAACCATGGGTAGGTTATTCAACCAAAAACGTCTGAGAAAATTGACCCAATATATCTATTTTCATTTATGATTCTATATGTTCTACTATGTATGATCGTCCATATTCCAATGAAATTTTGTGCTAAGGAATAAGTGTTAGAAAAAATGCCTTTTTTGGAACCCTTAATACTGTCGTGGTAAAAAAAAGATCATGATCTGAGATGATCACCTTTATTACATTTTGGAGTTACAAAAGCTCCTCTACTGATTGCCTCAATAAATATTTTACTAAACTTATGTCCATCATTACAATAGTTTCGGATTATTTCCTCAAAATTTCCACTGTCACCAATAAAGAATCATATCCTCCCTATGTTCAATGTAATATTTTAATGATGTCCATTATCATTCCATCTCACATCCACTAGGGAACATAAAATGGTTGGAGAAACCTATCGGGAACATGGTTCTTGTAATTTACCTAGTGGTAGACCAAATATTGAGAATAAAATCTATAACTATATGCTTCATCCCCGGACAACACTAAGGACCTCTCATAGCTCCCCAAACATCTTGACACATATGCATAATGAAAATGAAATGTTATATAATTCAAGGAGAACCACCCTATACATCACTAATTGAGTATTAATGTTTCCCTCTAATAGAACTTGTTTATACCATTCATATGACGAACCACCATGGGAATTTCCAGAAAATGGATCATCCACTACATATCTACACATTAGAATCCCCCAAATTGGACTCCTCCAAACATTTCACAAAATATGGGTGCCCCTTAATCAAGAAAATAAAACCACTACCTCCATACTCTCCCATATTCTGATATATCACTGTGAGTTTTCTATAATACTCCATAAATCTACATATTCACCCACAACATCCCTACGTGACTACTTACAGAGTGATTCAACCATGGAATTTTGCTTTCATATCATATATGAAATCCCAAAGTGTTAATCCTACCAAAAATCCATCCACTAATGTATATTACTGTTCAAGTCATGCTAAGAGAAGACATAACATAGTATATTATGATAGTTTAAAAACCACAAAATTCTCACTAATGATGTATTTTTTATATGGATGAAATTAAAAAACATCTCCCACCAAATCATGTAAATGGGTAGCATTTTTACACTCATTGAGATGTAAAAAAATGAACCATAATAAATAACTATTCATAGTTACAAAAAAACATATACCAAACCAAGACACACAAGGTATTTGAAATTCTAAAAATGAACTCTTTTAGGTGGAAAACAAAGGAATGGAAATCTTAACAACATCTCTATTAGGTACTTAAATTCTTCTTCACAGTAGTTGGTCGACAAGAATTCTTGATTCTTTATGGTCAAATCTACCAGAGATGTTGAAACAAAATTTAAATATGATATGAAGTTATGTTAGTAGACTAAAATCATAAAGAAAATATGCACCTATACCACTATCTTGGGTTTTTTCAAAGACACAATCATCTATATATTTGAATGGATCACAACTACACCCTATTAGAACACAACTTGACACATGAAGGAGACTTTAGAGGAAAAAAAATATCACTTGAAAAATACTAGGAATAACTTATAATGATGATGAACAATATAAATGGAATTTAGATTATCTGTATGTTCTTCCATTGATGTGATGTGTACAATGATTTTATCGATGGAAATCAATATGAACATATCATTGAACTCTCTAAATACTGCATTCATGAACCAAATGAACATGACTAGATAATTCATCTAATTGAATGACCATGATGTTACAATGATTAAAATAGAATGAACTATTTGAGATATCATCATCCTTCGCATGTATTTGATGATATCTTGACCATGAATAAATTATCCAGAACCAAATCTCACCCTTTAATTGATTAAATAAGTCATAAATCCACAGAAGAGTATATAGACTCTTCATATTCACTTAGTTCGATTTATGATAATCAATTCAATCCCTCAAATTACCACATGGCTTATTAATAAACCAAACTAGTGCACACCAAGGAAACACACATGGCCCAACCATTTTTTTTAAAAGATCATCGAGGAGTACTTGCAACTCTCAACACATGTAATGTGCCATCCTATTCATGGACATCAAATGAATATACATTCATAACTATTGATCAATAAATAAAATCAATGTCTAGATGAGGTGGTAACACTAAATCCACTTCTAGAAAGACATCAGTGTACTCTTTTACAACCCTTGGAAATGTCATCCTTTAATCCTCTGACTACCTCAAAATCATCTTCTCCGTCAAATATGAATAGTATGAAACACTCCTCTGATCTATTTGTGGTTCTCGATAAGAAAAAAATGATGTATCATCGTGATCAACATTAAAAAACAAAATCTTCATTCTAATGAAATTCATATTAGAATACACTATGTTGAACCAATTCATGATGATGATGAAATAATATGGCTATATATGTTAACTAAAAAAGTCTCCCGAAGAGCGATGGTTCCCTGTACTAGAACACAGTATCTATATAAAATATACCATTCACCATAACCTCCACCTACCACATTCAGTGACAATGGAACAATATTCATATATAACATCTACCCCAAATCCTAGAAAAGGGCTGGTGATATAAAGGATCACACCCCTCCATAATAAAAAAAGTGCGAAATCAAGTAGAAATCTTGAATAGGGTACATAAAATTAAATTTAGTTAACATGATGTTTGAAACACTAATGCATGAAGATAACCATGACCTGCTCCAAAGCCTCACGGACTATGGTGAAGAATACCTCAATGTCTACAATTTTCTCCCCATGGATAATCATTTTATTAGGGATTTAAACTACCCACTCTATCTCAAATGTACTGATCCCAAACTGGAGAACTATATTATTACTACCTTAGTTAAAACAACCTTAATTGAACACCTGGAACCTTTTTAATTGTCACAAAATTCAAAAACTATCTCTAATTATAACATCATCTCCCTCAATAAAAACATGTATTTGATCCCAATAAATATGTCTAAGAAACTCTAACCATAGATAAAAAATTTTATGTGCTTTGATACAGCCTCGGCAGACTGAAATCACTTATGACTAGTAAAATTAAAAATTTAGATGAATATTATACTTCCTAATGAATCATGATGACCCCCAATCATAAAAATCTAGTAATGGAATATTCCCCTATAATAACCTCTACTCTCTGAATCACTCTAAGATATATATTCACAATTAAATGATTTTATTCACACTATATATTTCCATGAAAAGCCTCCTCAAAATTCTTCTCCCTTATTTCCTCATTCAGAAACTATTATGAAGCATATTGAAAAAGAGTCATGAAATGGATCTCAAACCATTACATGATGGATCATCAAATTTAATGGGTAATAATCTCCTATATAATAAATTTATTCCCATATTAAAAAAGTAACTATACTCATAAATATCCCCATAACATCTCCCAGAGGACTTTCCACTCATCGTGATCCCTATAGAATAAGAAACACAGAGGCCTTAATTCTCTATGTGAATTCAACACATCGAATGTAACCCAATGGCCCTTCCAAGGATAGATTTAATTATAAGTTATCCAACCCACCAAAAATAATTAGTATATGACTGAATCTAAAATATATCCAATTACATCGATTTAATATGGCACTAAACATATCATAATGTCATTCTCTATGTGTTATCATCGTCATCCTCCACACTATGGTGATCTAATGGAACATCTTACATAATATTTAATGTCCAAACTTGATATGTTTGTCGACATCGATCCATGGATTAAAAATGGAAAACTATTAGGGATCTTAAACCTCTAATATTGAACACATCATATAATTAATAATTTATTTTTATCTTGTAAAAGTTTTAACATATCACATAGTTTACCCATTTAATACATAGGCACAAGGAATAATGATGCAAGATACATTCTTAGTTCTCTACCATGAAACTAGTATCACATTATCTTTTAGGATCAGTAAAATTAAAATTCCCTTAATCAGATCGTGTGGGGTCTTAAACACCCATGTCTTAACTGGTCTCTTTTGTTTATATTATCTAGTAAAACTAGTTGACATTCTTTCCCGACCAACCCATACAATGTCACCTATTCGTAACACTAAACTCAATCATATCCCTCAACATAAAAAATTGATAAAAATATATCATGACCCTCTAATGTGTAACCATTTTTGGTCTTTACTATGACATGGGAGATAGTGAATTTTCGAGTCCCACATCCAGTAGGCCTTGGGTTGGAGACTATTATAGAGGGTATAAAAAACATAAATATGGGATACATTACCCTCTAATAGAAATTGTGTATAACATATAAAAGACATATAAACCAAAAAAACTATATATACATATAAATAAAATAAATCCCAAGTGTAAACATGTAATTTTATATATTACTATAACTACAAAATGAAAAACTACAAGTAAAAATAGTAAAGATGGATGAATCCATGGAGCGAGAAAATATATTGTAAAACAAAAAGCTAGTACCATCCAGACTTCAAACCTACTACATCTGACATGCAGAATAGTTTATAAATATATGGGGTGGGTAAAAAGGTATACTATGTAGGATCCCCATTGAATCTAATCATGAATAAGATAATGAAATCATGCTAATGTACATGGCACAACTGTGGAACCAAAATGTCACCCAAATGGTTAATATAATATTACATATTCCCCATGGATATCCATAAATATGTATCACATTAAGAGAGAGGAAAATTGGGTATATAAAGACCATGGTTACCCACTACTGCTACCCCATTGTTTTTCCAGCCTACTCCAACTTTTCACGTCATGAGTCTTCTTTATCCAAAGTGAGCCAAAATGAAGACCATAAGGAAAGGCATCACAACATGAAAATCAAGAATCACATCATCATCTAATTCCATATCACATATCCATGAAGTTAACAGGTAGTTTTTCTGCTACTATAGGCCAAATGATGTGAATCAAACATCGATTATTATACATCAGTTTATCATAACCAACATATTGAGTAAGGTAACTCAATCCATAACAACATATGCATATCATACATTTAACTATTCTTTAGATACAATATACATAGATATATATGTTTCAAATAACCACAATACCTAAAATACTTCTGGAAACATATATAATAAAACAATCCATAGGGAATACGAGTACACATAATTACCTAAATAAGAGAGCATGGAAAGAGGTGGTAGTTAACTATCCATCCTCCCAATGAGATGTTAAAGAATGAACCCTCTTAGTTGCCATTTAGTGTCCATTTCCCACACTAAAATTGGTTATTTAGTGTATTAAATAAATGAATATAAATGATATAATATAAAAAACAACAAAACTATGTTTATATTCTAGTTTTAAATTCTACAGCAACTAACGTCACTCAAACTCTCACATACCATTTCTAATACTGCATATCCTATAGGATCATAATAATTTAATGTGATAAATTAAATTATAATTTTTCATTCCTTAATATATTAAATTTATTAACATTAGTTAAAAAAATATTGTTCCATGTTACATTACATTAAATATAAATCCAAGCCAATGACCTCAAAGAATAATCCAAACTAAGTATATGGTTTCTCATGATTAAAATATTTTCCTCATTTTCATTATATGGAACAAATCCTCCAGGGATAAGTCAATTATTAATTATTATTAGCATGTTTCCATAAACAATGTACTCTAGGAAAAACATCTTAATCTAACACAAATAAGAAAAACTCAACCAATCTCATCCAACTACCTCAAACTATGGGGAATGGAGTACAGATAAAACAACAAACTTAGACATCATGTAATAGATAGATTAATGTCAAGATATCTGAGTGAATTTTTACTTCAATATGTACGGATAGATTCAACACATTTATTCTTCTCTTGTGCCATTCCTAATACCCCCATGCTTACCATGATGCATCTCACCATCATAGGAGTCAACTACTTTCACATCTTTTGGGCCTTCCAACCCAAACCAAATCCTTTATCCCTGGTTCATCAATCCTCATATAATTTCAAATTACAATGAGAATATCATATCAAGATCAAATTACAAAATAAATATGAAATAGACAATCAAAACTGATAATAAAATCTAAGGACTAAAATAAGTAACCTATCATTCACATATAAACTAGATCTCATCGATCTAACCATACGACACTCCACCTTCTAATGAATATATATAACATAGTCCTGAAAAAAATTATTTATCAGAAACACATTTTTGAATCCTTCATAAATTTACCAATTAATTATCCAGATCTTCCAAGATAGATGAACATAACGAAGAAATATGTAACAGACTACAAAATTAATTAAACAATTAATTTAAACATGAATCCAATCTTATATTTTAGTTTCAGAAATGTTTTTAAATTCAAATTTATTAACATATAGATTATTATTAGTATAAAAAATAATAATGTTTTTTCAAATTTATTATAAAATATAATAAAAAAGAAATAATTATTAAAACTACTATTTAAGAAACATTAATAAAATTACTATCAGACACAATCAAAAACAAGATTCCTTGAACATGCCTCTATATTTTCCAAGAAATTTATTTTTAATTATTTTTGTCTTTACATTAATATTCATTTTGTCACACCCCGACCACAGGTACCTTTATTTTTTTATTTTATTTTTTTCTTCTTTATTGGTCCCAGTTTAAATTTTTCGAGGTTTGATTGTGTTGGCGGTTTCGCACCGGTGCGCGGTCACCGCATCGTAAGCGGAGACCGTGCGTTTAGCCCAGGTGATCGTGTGTTCACCCGACGTTTTAATATTAAAATTTTTATGTTGATATTATATTATTATTACCATTTAAATTGTGTTATAATTATTGTAGTATTTTTATATATGTTTATAGACGTGTATATTAACGTATATATATATATGTCTATATATGTGTATATATATGCTTATATATGTTTATGTCTATATATGTTTTTATATATATGTTTATCGTATTTGCGTTTATATTTTTATAGGTATATATATATCTATATATTTATAAATATATATATGTGTGTTATTTTTATATGAATTTTTTATTTTAATTATTTGATCATAATAATTATTATTATAATTAAATAAGTTTTATTTTATTATTATTATTATTATTGGTTTATATATATATTTATATACATTTTTTTATCCCTAGTCTACCCCTTACCCAGCCGTCGCTCCCTTCTCTCCTCTCTTCCCGCATCTCCTTCCTCATCCCCGCACCGGCCGCAGTCCCGGCTTCCCGTCGCCGCGCCCTGCAGTCGTCCCGGCCACCAGCCCACCTTGCCCCTACCTCCTTCGCCAGCCGATCACCAGCCTCCCCTACCCCCGGCGTCGTCCCCTCGCGCAGCACCTCCCTGGCTTGCCGCATCGATGCCCTCCTGCGCGCTCCCCTCATGCGTGCTCCCCACCCCTGCCTCCGGCTTCCGCAACCGCACCGGCCTCCGTTCATGCCTCCTCTGCCAGCCCGACCGCCGGCCTCCTCCCCCTCCAGCGCACCACCTCCCATTGGGCCTCCGTTCCGGCACGGAGCCCCGCCACGCCGGCTCGCCGCTCCTGCGCCGGCTCGCTGCCCCGCACCCGACCCCCCTTCGCCTCATCGCACCCCCGCCCGGCTCCCGTTCTGGCTGCCACACCTCCGGCGAGCCCCCCCCCCCCCCCTACCGGCCAACAGCCCTCAGTCCCCTTTTGACGCCCCTCCTAACCCTTCCGGCGAGCCCCGCTTGGGCCAGCGACCTCCGCCGCCATTCCGGCATCCTGGTGCACCCTCCGGCTTTCCTTCGGGCGACCCGCCCTTGTTGTCTGGCGTCGTTCCGGCCCCCCTGCCCTGTTCCGGCGACCCCGCCGATGTTCCCCATCTCCGCTGGCACCCTTGCTCCACTCCGGGACTGCCTGCCGGTGATCCCCGGTCTTTTACGGTGCTCAGACCGGCTCTGCCAAACCGTTGGTAGATCGTGCACCGCCTTTCCGTGGCCCGGCCAGCCACCATCGTCTTGCGCCGGGCAGTAGCGCGCCCGATAATCGGCGTGCAACCTCTGACGGTCTCCCTGCCGGTGTGTGCCACACCTTTAACTGTCGCGTGACCCCGTGGGTCGAGCGCGTCTCTACGCCGAGGTGAGTTTTGTGTCGTGTGATTATATATATATTTATATTTTGTGGTTGGTTGATTAATTTTTTTATTTGTGCAGTGCGTTAGAAGATTAATTCCGCAACGCGGACGTCTTCGGCTTGCGAGTGTGTATGCGCCTGCGCGGGGTGTTCTACGTCGTCGTGTTCGGTTTGCGATTTTAGGTGAGGCTTGCCTCGTTTCTTACACGAATTATTTTATATTAACGTTTATATATTTTTGTGTGTATATATATATATGTATATCTATATATATACATATTAGTTTTTATATGAATTATTATTAGTCGGTGGTTATGTGATTTTAATTGTTGTGTGTTTGATGCAGCGCGTTTGTGAGATAACCTCGCGATACTGTGGTCGTCAACGTGCGTGTGTTTGTGCGTTTGTACGAGGTGCGACACCCCGTTCGTTTGGATTTCAAGCTGAGGTAGGTCTCCCTTTGCACTCGCCTTTAAATTAAGAATTTATTTATTCCTTTTCTTTTTATTGAATTTCAGTAAATTTAAAAGTAATATTAAGTAGTTTTTATAATGTGGTGATCTGCGGATAATGCAAGATGTTTAATTCTAGCGTTTCATTGAAAGTGTTTTTCTTGTATTTAATTGTGTGCTTCCACGGTATTATTTCTAAATGGTTCTTCCTGAATAATGAAAGTCATGTTGTATTGTGTTTTGAAATGTTTTTGGCGTGTGTAAATTAATAGATGTATTGTTAATGGAAAAAGGTGTTTCTTAGAACCTGTATTTGAGAAAATGATCGTATGACCTTTAAACTTGATTTTAGAAACTTAATGTGTGGTTCTTGGTTGATAAAAAAATGTTTTCCTTTGTCGCATGAACAAAAGTTTGGATTTCATTTGAGAAATGGTGTTCCTTCAGAAAGCGATTAAAGGCCCGTTTGGCTCTTGATAAAAGTGGGGTGCGTTTGGATATTGGAAAATGATTCTACTGGTGAAACCAGTGTGTTTCAGGTTTAATATGCTGATTTGAGTTTCTTAAATAAAGTTCTAAGTGTGTTTCTGGTTTTCAATGAAATGGCATGTGTCATATCCCTTTAAAAATGCTTTAGTATTAAACGGTTAAAAATTTGAAATATGTGGCAGCCCAGTTGGTACCTTATTGATTGTGAATTGACTACTTATATAAATATACGTACTTATGGGGCATCTCTACAGGGGTAATTCCATTCGAGGGTTGTCGTGTAGCGATGTCCGTGTAAGGGGTTGGCAAGTGCGGTGAGATGAGTCACGCGTGCGAGGGTCTCCCACATACATAGTGTTATTAAAACCACCATGGGTTCCTGGGCGTCCTTTATAGAATCGAGTGATTGTTGCTGGCTAACCCTGATTAGACGGGTTAGTCCCCCCTTGGTAGGTAAGGCCTTGTGGGGCGTGCCACTGGTTGGCTGTTAGGGCGGCCAGTTGGTTATTGACTATAGAGTACCATGCCGGAAGGTAGTCTGAACCCAAGTACATGAAGGGGTTTTTTAGGGATGTTAAGGATCACCCATGGTTATTACTTATAACTTCTGGTTTACTTTTACTTGCACTTTCTTTTTCCCCTGCTTGTTTACATACAATCATCTTTCACAGCTTATACTATTAGATTTTAGGAAAAAGGTTTTCAAATGAAGATAATTTATTCTCTTTGTGTAAGATTTGAAAATGTAACACTTCTTTCCTTTTTAAATGAGTTTATAACTAATGAAAGTAATATAATTTTTTGGAAAAGAATAAGGAAATGTCTTGTGTTTTTGTTTTCAAATGAAACTTTATGAGAGCTTACTTTTATACATTGTAGTTCAAACCTGGATTATGTAGATTCTTTTTTTACTGGCATTGCTTTGGGATTTTTTTGTGGGGCACACCTACTGAGTACTTTTTTGCTCATGCCTATCTTTTACCTTTTCAGTTGTAGGTTCCTTGTGTTCAGGTTTTTCCTGGCATAAGTCGCTCAGTGATGGAGCGACGTTGGTGTAGTTGGGTGGTGACCCGTGAGGTCACATAGAGGTATGTTGGGATGCAGTTTTGTTTATGTCGTTAGTGTTTTTCTTTTTTTATTTAGTTTATATTCTTTCTTTGATCCTATTTTTCTGGTTTGGGTGGAAATCGTTCCCAACGATTAAAATTTCAATGCCCGACACTAGTTGCCATCCCGGGGGGATGGGGAACGCCCCTCGGGACTTGCCGCGGACTGGCTCGGGTGACCGGTTCGGGGTCTACCCGGTCTGGTTCGTGACAAAATGGTATTAGAACTAGGTTCTTGTTATTTGGGTAGTCTGGTAGGTGGAGATTAGGACTGTCGGGACTCGAGAGGTAGGTACGAGAAGGTCGTCATGAACCCTCGCTCGTCCCGCACCTCGAGTCTCTAGGGGTAGTCCGAGAATTGTGTCCTTGTCTCTTTCAGGTTTGTCTTGGACTGGGAGATGACAATGGAGGCAAGCCGACATTACATCATGGTTTCACATGGAGTAGTGACCCATGTGGAGTCTTAGTACATGGTTTGAATTCCTCCTAGTGGTCGACGCTGACTTGGGACATGGCCCACTAACATGTCTCCAGGTTTAGTGTGACTACTAGTCCCTCACTCTTGTGGTGGATGCAATTTTGGATGCCGCTTTCGTTTTGGTCTGTGTAAGTGCATTGATGGAAATGAAAAAAAGGTTTTTGAAAAATTGGACTGGTTTCTTTTTAAAGGACTTTAAATGTATGAAATGGGTTTTAAAACTGAAATCTCTTGATTGGGAAATCTGTTGTTTTCTTGGAATTAGTTAAGAATGATTTTGGGTGAAACCTCATGTCCTCTTTAGGAACGTTTTCAAATGTATGAGAATGCGTGGAAAGTGCATATTTGTGCGAGTACGAATGGAAAGTGGATGAAGACATGTGCAACGGTTCATGAGATTACCTGGGTGTGTATTTCAAATTAAAGGATTGACCTTGTTATCTAAATTGGTTTTAAAGGGAAAACGGTTTTGGAAAGTTTTTGGTTTGAAAATGGATTTGTTTTGGAATGAAGTATTGAAAGAGGATGGTTTTAAAGTCTAAAATAAAAAAGGTATTTTAAAAGGGATATTTTATTTTGGGTTGTGTTTGTGTTTGTTTTGTCTTTGTACTGACAGTTTTTGATGAAGGCACTTTTATTGAGGTTGCTTCGGGTTGATACTGGTTTTGGATTTGTGTTTTATATGTCTCTTAGGAAATGCCGCCCAGAAAGGTCTCTAAGGATTCTGATAGGTCATGCACAGTTTTGGTCCTCCTCAGACTTTGCCTATTCTCCATGGTGATCAGGGTCCGTTAAAGGTAGTGAAATTGCTCGAGGAAGTGGAGCGTGTCTTTAGAACGTTAGGAACTCCTAATAACGTTAAGGTTCATGCAATTATGGAGTTTTTTGACGGTCCAGCTCTGGACCAGTGGAATAGGGTTACCCCATCATCAACGCAAGTTGAAATGACGTGGGATGTCTTTAAAATCGTTTTCATCCAATGGTTTGTACCTGAGGATGTGAAGCCAGAGAAAAAGAGAGAGCTTGTGTGTATTCAAAAAGGCCAACGGACGGTGAAGTCATATGTTGACCACTTCAAGGAACTGATTTCCTTTTCTCCAGAGGCAACGTCGCATGAGCTCATGAAGGTCTCTCTTTTCACCAGGGGTCTTCGTCTAGAGATCAAGGAGTGAGTCCTCCCTTCTGAAGACCTTTGTTTCGAGAAGCTGGTGGAGGAAGCATTCTTGGCTAAATTGGTTCCCGGTATGTGAGTGGTTGATACTTCAGTGTCCCCTATTGTTCGTGAGAGTTCCCCCTCTGGTGAGGAAAAGGAGCTAGAGATACCTGTTCCTCAGGAGTTATCCCCCTTGGTCCCCACTTCCAATTCATCAGATTTTTCAGTGGTGTGCTATCAGTGTGGTCGTTTCGGGTATTTAAAGCCATCTTGTCAGAACCCTACGAAGACGTGTAATCGATGTGGTTGTCTGGGTCATCTGGAGAAGTTTTGCAAGAAGCGTCGCCTGAAGAGGATGCTGTGATTGGAGAGTGTCAGTACCTGGCTGTGAGGCAGGAGATGCTTCATCCATCAGAGCCCGAGCCACAGGTCTCGGGGTGAAACTCGGGCACAGTCCGGAGATCCCAGGGTTGTGAATCCTTGGTCCAGGTTCTGTCTTCCGTATTGATGGTGGAGCAATTAAAAACCTTTTCATATATTTTTCCTGCTATTAAAGTTCCAACAGCGTTGTAAATGCATTGTTTTTCTATAAAGTGACGATGGACTTGTTCTATGATAATCTAAGCGGACTAGTCGTGTGAATGTAATATTCTGAATCGGGTGTCCTTCCTAAAAGTGTGTTGGACCCTCATGTGGGTTAACCTCATTTTAGTTATGTTGTCGATGTGGTTATTTTTTGTGGACTTTAATGGATCATGTCTCCAATTTGATTTTGGTTAAATATTTTTCTGTGGGTTCTCCCTGGTGTTGAAGTTGTTGACTCTAGTCGTGGGTTCAATGTTTCGATGGAGGTGTAAATCTGATCGTGTTATAGGAGTCTGTTTGGATCGGTTATGAGTTTCCGCACTGGACCCGCCTCCTTGTGGTAGTATGTTTGGAGTGTTAAAATTTTCAAACCAGTTAAGTTCTTGTGGTGGGGAGAACCCCTTCATGTTCTCCCCTCAACCTCGGACTTCAGTTTTCACTTGAATAGGTCGGGTGTGACCTGTGTAGAGTCAGGTCATCCCGAGATTCTCTTTTCTCTTCAATTCCTTGAGTTCCGTTTGGGAATAGACGTGAATCTTGAACGACTTGTGGCTTGGTGACTTTCTGGGGGCAGAAAGTGTTTGTGGTGGGGAGAATTGTCACACCCCAACCACAGGTACCTTTATTTTTTATTTTATTCTTTTCCTTCTTTCTTGGTTCCGGTTTAAATTTTTCGAGGTTTGATTGCGTTGGCGGTTTCACGCTGGTGCGTGGTCACCGCATCGTTAGCGGTGACCGTGCGTTTATCTCGGGTGATCGTGTGTTCACCCGACGTTTTAATATTTAAATTTGTATGTTGATATTCTATTATTATTACCATTTTAATTGTGTTATCATTATTTTAGTATTTTTATATATGTTTATAGAGGTGTATATTAATGTATATATATATATATATGTCTATATATGTGTATATATATGCTTATATATGATTATGTCTATATATGTTTATATATATATATGTTTATTGTATTTGCATTTATATGTTTATAGGTATATATATCTCTATATATTTATAAATATATATGTGTGTGTTATTTTTAAATGATTTTATTATTTTAAATATTTGATCATAATAATTATTTTTATAATTAACTATGTTTTATTTTATTATTATTATATTATATTATTATTATTATTATTATTTGTTTAGATATATATATATACATTTTTTTTCTAACCCCAGTCTACCCCTTACCCAGCCGCCGCTCCCTTCTCTCCTCTCTTCCTGCATCTCCTTCCTCATCCCCGCACCGGCCGCAGTCCCGGCATCCCGTCGCTGCGCCCTGCCGTCATCCCGGCCGCCGGCCCGCCTTGCCCCTACCTCCTTATCTAGCTGATCGCCGGCCTCCCCTCCCCCCGGCGTCGTCCCCTCGCGCAGCACCTCCCTGGCCGGCCTCACCGCTCCCCTCTTGCGCGCTCCCCGCCCCTGCCTCCGGTGTCCGCAACCGCACCGGCCTCCGTCCCTGCCTCCTCCGCCAGCCCGACCACCGGCCTCCTCCCCCTCTAGCACACGACCTCCAATTCAGCTTCCATTCCGGCACGCAGCCCCGCCACGCCGGCTCGCCGCTCCTGCGCCGGCTCGCTGCCCGGCACCCGACCCCCCTTCACCCCATCGCACCCCCCGCCCGGCTCCAGTAGCGGCAGTCGCACCTCCGGCGAGCCCCCCCTACCGGCCAGCATCCCTCAGCCCCCTTCCGACACCCTTCCTAACCCTTCCGGCGAGCCCCGCTCGGACCAGCACCCTCCACCATCGTTCCGGCATCCCGACGCACCCTTCGGCTCTCCTTCTGGCGACCTGCTTTTGCTGTCCGGCGTCATTCCCGCGCCCCTTCCCTGTCCCGGTGACCCCGTCGGTGTTCCCCATCTCCGCCGGCACCCTTGCATCGCTCCGGCACCACCTGTCGGTGTTCCCCGGTCCTTATCGGCACTCCGACCAGCTCTGCCACACCATTGGGAGGTCGCGCACCGCCTTTCCGTGGCCCGGCCAGCCGCCATCGTCTTGCGTCGGGCAGCGGCGCACCCGATAATCAGCGCGCGACCTCTGACAGTCTCCCTGCCGGTGCACGCCACCACTTTAACTGTCGTGCGACCCAGTTGGTCGAGCGCGTCTCTGCGCCGAGGGGAGTTTTGTGTCGTGTGATTATATATATATTTATATGTTGTGGTTGGTTGATTAATTGTTTGGTTTGTGCTGCACGTTAACGGATTAATTCCGCAACGTGGAGGTCTTCGGCTTGCGAGCACGTATGCGCCAGCGTGGGGTGTTCTACGTCGTCGTGTTCGGTATGTGATTTTAGGTGAGGTTTGCGTCTTTTCTTACTCGAATTATTTTATATCAACATTTATATATTTTGGTATATATATATGTATGTATATCTCTATATATATACATATTAGTTTTTATATGAATTATTATTAGTCGATGGTTATGTGATTTTAATTGTTGTGTGTTCGATGCAGCGCGTTGGCGAGATAACCTCGTGATACTGTGGTCGTCAACGTGCGTGTGTTTGTGCGTTTGTGCGAGGTGTGACACCTCGTGCGTTTGGATTTCAAGCGGAGGTAGGTCTCCCTTTGCACTCGGCTTTAAATTAAGAATCTATTTATTCCTTGTCTTTTTATTGAATTTCAGTAAATTTAAAAGTAATATTAAGTAGTTTTTATAGTGTGGTGATCTGCTGATAATGGAAGCTGTTTAATTCTAGCGTTTCATTGAAAGTGTTTTTCTTGGATCAAATTGTGTGATTCCACGGTAGTATGGCTAAATGGTTCTTTCTGAATAATGAAAGTCGTGTTATATTGTGTTTCGAAATGTTTTTGGTGTGTGTAAATTAATAGATGTATAGTTAATGGAAAAATGTGTTTCTTAGAACCTGGATTGGAGAAAATGACTGTATGACCTTTAAACTTGTTTTTGGAATCTGAAAGTGTGGTTCTTGGTTGATAAAAAAATGTTTTCCTTTGTCGTGTGAACAAAATTTTGGATTTCATTAGAGAAATGGTGTTCCTTCAAAAAGTGATTAAAGGCTCGTTTAGCTCTTGATAAAAGTGGCATACGTTAGGATTTTGGAAAATGATTCTACTTGTGAAACCATTGTGTTTCATGTTTAATATGCTGATTTGAGTTTCTTAAATAATGTTCTAAGTGTGTTTCTGATTTTCAATGAAATGGTGTGTGTCATATCCCTTTATAAATGCTTTAGTATTAAACGGTTAAAAATGTGAATGATGTGGCGGCCCGGTTGGTACCTTATTGATTGTGAATTGACTACTTATAAACATATACATACTTATGGTGCATCTCTACAGGGGGACTTCCCTTTGAGGGTTGTCATGTAGTAATGTCTGTGTAAGGGGTTGGCAAGTGTGTTGAGATGAGTCACGCGTGTGAGGGTCTCCCACATACACAGTGTTATTAAAACCACTATGGGTTCCTAGGCGTCCTTTAGAGAATCGAGTAACGGTTGCTGGCTAACCCCG
This sequence comes from Viscum album, assembly GCA_963277665.1. Taxonomy (NCBI): domain Eukaryota; kingdom Viridiplantae; phylum Streptophyta; class Magnoliopsida; order Santalales; family Viscaceae; genus Viscum; species Viscum album. The sequence continues at coordinate 628,637,615 of OY728166.1, forward strand.
ATTAGACGGGTTATTCCCCCCATGGTAGGTAAGGCCTTGTGGGGCGTGCCACTGGTTGGCTGTTAGGGCAGCTAGTTGGTTATTGACTATAGAGTACCATGCCGACAGGTAGTTTGAACCCGATTACGTCCAGGGGTTTTCTAGGGATGTTTAGGATCACCCATGGTTATTGCTTATAACTTCTGGTTTACTTTTACTCTGCACATGTTTTTCCCCTGCTTTTTTACTTACAATCACCATTCACTGCTTATACTGTTAGATTTTAGGAAAAAGGTTTTCAAATGAAGATACTATATTCTCTTTGTGTAAGATTTGAAAATGTAACACTTCTTTCCTTTTTAAATGAGTTTATAACTAATGAAAGAAATATAATTTTTTGAAAAGAATATGGAAATGTCTTGTGTTTTAGTTTTCAAGTGCAACTTTATGAGAGCTTACTTTTATACATTGTAGTTCAAACCTAGATTATGTAGATTCTTTATTTACAGGCAGTGCTTTGGGATTTTTTGTGGGGCTCACCTACTGGGTACTTTTGTGCTCACGCCTATCTTTTACCTTTTCAGTTGCAGGTTCCTTGTGTTCAGGTTTTTCTTGGCTTGCGTCACTCAGTGATGGAGTGATGTTGGTGTAGTTTGGTGGTGACACGTGAGGTCACATGGAGGTATGTTGGGATGTAGTTGTATTTTGTCGTGACTGTTTTTCTGTTTTATTTAGTTTATATTCTTTCTTTGATCCTGTTTTTCTGGTTTGGGCTGAAATCGTTCCCAACGATTAAAATTTCAATGCCCGGCACTAGTTGCCATCCCGGGGGGGATCGGGAACGCCCCTCGGGACTTGCCGCGGACCGGCTCGGGTGACCGGTTCAGGGTCTAACCAGGGTGGTTCGTGTCACTTTTTACCTCAATAACTACATGAATAAAAATTCAAAAAAATGCTACATAATCATATGATAGAAAAAAATATTCTAACAATTCAAGAGAAAAAAAACTAGCATAGTAGAAAGTAGTGATAGATGATCGAAATATAATTATTTACTAATATTGATCAATATTAATTATATTAATATCATTTCCATATAATAGGATAAACCAGAATAAATTTATGATATCATATAAATAAATAAGAGCATAAAAATACTACATGAATGAAGAATATTTATTTAAATCAGCCAAAAAATAGGGGGTGTGTGATTGATATAATTTATGCTAGGGAAATCCAGCCACTAAAAGAAGGGTTCCATGAATCCATGGAAAGGGCTATGAAATGATTTGTCTCAATAGAAAGAAAACATAAAAAAATAAAAATAAGGACTATCGTATTTTATTTAAATGAATGTGTGATCATAATTCTTAATCGAAAGTAAATAATTCAAACTATTAGATTTCTCATTGAAATCAATGTAAAATGTCTCATTTATTGGGTCAAAAATGCCAAAAAATCATGGATATAATTATAAATGATAAATTTGCCCATGAACGACCACGATTCAATTTTTTGAATCATCTGTATCGATATTTTCCAGAAGCTTTTGAAGATCTCCATGTAAGAGATTTCACATTGTAGGAAGAACTTCATATCCAAAATCCCCATGTATCAATTTTTACATAGCTAATATTTAACATATACAATCTCTATACATAACTGGTTCACATGTCTGAATACTCAAACATCCTATTTCTCTTGGAACTGATCCACATCATTGAATCAACAATATATTCAATCCAACCACATAGCTGATTTACGTAGACGATCTCTCAACAAACTCAATACACATATCGGGTCACAAATGTATTTTATTTCTAATGTATATGATTCACATATATTATCGCTCTTATATCCAATAATTTCATTTAGCTAATCTATCAATATAGAAAATACCACATCACAAATGTCTACATGTAATCCATTCAACTGCACATGAATTATTCTCCCACCCAAGTCGTGAATCACACATTCATGACATGAATCCAAAATACTTATTAAACCACCATTGAATACCTGATTTAGAAATCAAACACCATCAGACCCGCTATAGTATCATTTGAGCACCAAAAGAGTCATAAAACAAGACAAGTGTCATTTTATATAGTTAAATGAATCTATAATGTTTTCTTATATTTTTTTTACTTTTACCACCATTTGAATTTGAATTTGATAAAATTGAAATTGTTTTTATTTTATACATATCAATATAATCTTATCATAAATATTTGTGAATTTAATATAAAAATGATAACTTTTTAGGGACTAGTTATTATATTTTATTTATAATATAATTTGGATTTAAATTTATTTATAATTTTATCAATATTAGTGATTTATATAATTATTTTTTATTTTATATTTAGAATTATCATAATTAATATTATTTAGTTAGGTCAACATAATTGATTGGCATATAAGGATGTTACAATGGAAAATATTGTTCCATCAGTAAGATTTAATTGACTAAAATGGTTATAGACAATAATACATGGACAATTTTCTTAATAAACAATATATAATATTATTGGATGAGTCAATTTCAGCCCAAATCAAATTATACTTGAAAATAAGGAAATATGGTGCCACAAAAAGTTGAATATGTACCTGGTAGTATATTAAGTTATGATTATATTCAAATTTTTAATATCTTACACTTTTAATGTTGTTATGATAAATATACATTTTTAAAATGATTATTACGAAATAAAATACAAAATATTGACAAAGAACAAATTAACTTTTTATTGAAACTATTATAAATTGTTTTTGTCATTCTAAAATTTCCTTGAACTTTTATACTTCATTGATTTAGTTCTTGTGCAAACTTATAAAAAATTAAAGTTAAAAATTAGTAATATATTAAATATATTGTGATTTGGAGAATTATGGTCTTGAAAAAATTTATAGATCAAAATGAAATTTCAGAATCATTTTTTTTAAATTCAAATCCAATTGTTGTAGTATTGTTTTAAAAATAAAATTATATTAATAGAACTAAAAATTAATTTATTGGATTTCTATTGTTAAAAAAATATTTAGTAATTTCTTAAAAAACATAAAATATTAATTAATGGTTATGTGAATGTGAAATTTTTGATTATATAAAATTTTCTAAACTTATCATCCACTTTACCTTTTATAATTTCGTGTTTGATCCTTAAAAACAACATATTTTTGAAAATGGAATTATTTTTTGCATATAAAAATGGTCTTAACCCTGTAAATGAAACATGTGAATTTTTATTTCATTCAAAACAGTACATAAATAACTAATTTCATCTATTCAAATTACCCAAATCTCCATTTGTGGAAATAAAACTATTATATAAATGGAATAAGATAAATCAAATGTATAATTTTTCAATTTAGAGAAACTATTCTAAAATGAAATATTTTAATTTAACTTAATCTACGAATTTTAAATGTATTCGAAAAAATGACATAGTTACATATATATAATAAATATATAAATTTTTATTTAAATTGATTATTCATTTTCTTCCTCTATTCTATTTTATAAAATAATATTAATAATTTTACATGTGTTTATGAAAAATTCCACCAACATGGAAGGAGTGTTTTTTCTTCACCACCATCATGGTTTGCTAATGATAAATATATAAGCATGAATATGATACTAATAATAATTTTATAACATAAATAATATTAAATTAATGATTCATTATCATTAAACAAAATTGAAAATGTTAGTTCATATTTGTTTGATAGTCTGTCTAAATAAATCAACAGTTAAACAAAAACATGTATTCACATCGAACAATTACTATAAAAGATAAAATATGGTAATCTATGAGAATATAAATTTATAATTTCTTATAATAATAACTTCTTTTAGATAATATATTTCTAACCACATTTGAATAGATATTCTATAACCATAAAAAACAAAATATTCATGGAATAATGAAATAAAATCATTATGGATATTAACTATAAACTCGATGTATACAAAAAAGGCTATAATTGATGTGAAGATAAAATTAAATAAAAAATATATTTGAAAAATTATCTTAATATATTATTTAATAAATTTAATATTATTAATGAAAGAATTAGATATTTTCAAAAAGTGTTTTCAGACTTGGGGTAATGGTTTTCATGGACTCAATTATCTATTGTTGTGTCAAAAACAAAAATCCAAGACTATTCTTTTTTTAAAATATTTTATAGTCTTAAAATTTTTTTTGTTTATACTTTTTTATAATTTACTCTACTGATTTAACTTTTTCAATTCAAAATAATCATTTTAAATAATTTGTTACCTTAATAAAAATTATACAATAATAAAAAAAATATTATATTAGTGACACATTTTTTCAACGATATTTTTTTCCTCCTTTTGGTCATATTTATACATAAATGGACATTATGATATATTATATATATATATTTTTATTTTTTTCTATTAATTTCATGAAAACGTGTTTTATTTTTTCCTTTAAATGATGTCTGTTTTAATAAATGTATTTTAATGTAATAACAAAAAAATTTCACATTCAATTTTTTATAGTATACTCAATATTTTATTTCATCTATCTCATTAACATTAAAATAATCAGAAATTTTAAATAATTTTATTTTCATGCTAACAATATCCATATTTTATTACTTATATATATATTTTATTAAAATATAATAAAATTACAATGTTTTTGGAAAAAAAATATGAAAAATAATTTTCTTATTTTTCATTAGTTTTATATTTTTTTCTATAATGATATATTAATCATAATGCAATGATCATGATCATCCTATAAGTACACATGTTATATAATCTTTTTAGTTGATTGGATTTGGCTGTTATCCAATTTAATAACTGATAACATTATTGTGTGTTAAATAGATTGAATTATTACACAACCAATTTTATTTTCAAATGCACAATATGATTTGTTGAAATATTATTTTCTTATGGTGCAAATATGTGTGGATGATTATTTGTGGGGTCGAAAATAACCCCCCAATACATTTGTAATGATTTCATATTCCATTATATTATGAAAATAATGGATATTATTATGTTTTATAATAAGGATTTAGTAGGATTATTTTTTGTCACATTTATATAGTGTGGATATGATTCCATTTATTCCAAAAAAATGGGAATTATTGGGTTTTCTCACAATTTAATTCAATTATTGTGTTTTTTCTATAATTTAAATGTTATTTATTTTTCTCAGTGAAAATATTTGTTTAATGTTTTCATGACATTTCAATAATCCTATTGAATAATTCAAAATATTATACCATTATCTATGAATTTAAAATATGATACTAAGATCATTTTAAATATAAATGTATAATGTGAATCAAGTTTTCATAATATTTTAATGTACACCATTATGGATCATTGATAAGTTTTTCATACTAAGAATTTGATACCATAACTTATATTGATTATGAATCTCTATGTTCTTATATAAAAACACTATGTTCATATAGATTTTTTATTTATAAATGGTTATGAGATATTTTCAATTATTTTGGTGTATTTAAATGATTATGTGTGTAGTCTTTAATGAAAAGTGACCATCGATTCACATATCATTTCAATCATTTTTTATATGTATTTTTTATGTTATTAAATTATTATTAATTGTAGTTTAATATATTTTTGTAGGTGTCAATTTATTTCATAGTATAGTTTATGTAATTCTGGTTTTCAATACTATTTTTTTAATATTGGTAATGTTATTTTTGGATAATTTTTATCATTGTGGATTATGATGATGGATCAAAAGTGAAATCCCTATAGATAATTGAATGAATAAAAAAAAATTCTAAATTTTTTAATGTAGATTTATTTAGATTACAACAAATTAAATCCGTATTAATATATAATGATATGAATTACGGCTTAAGAAAATTTACACCTAACATTATTTATAAGCAAACCAAACCTTGTATGACAAAGCCTATTTTTAAATTATTGATCTGGAACTAGAAAAAAATATCATATCCCATTATATTTTAAACTGTATAGTCCCTGAAATATACAAATACATATGATTACTTTCTTAATATTGTAATTTAAAAATATATAATAAGAAAAATTCATTTATTCTTAACAACATTCATAATATCCTCCTTTGTATCTTATATAAATTAATAAAAATAAATGGGGGGGGATGAGATTTAGATTAGGGAATAAATACATCTAATATAATCTTGTGTAAATATGTAATAATCATGAGGATTGGGAATAAGGAAGCACCAGGAGAATATGATCCTCATGTCCAAGAAGAAGAATACAATGATGCAATTTCCATTAGAAGATATCATGACCCTATTCTTCGCGATCATATTGGTCATAATGAAATTTTCTCGTGATGTGGGCCAAGAATGAATATTTTGAAGAATCTTTATCATAAATGTATAGTAGAAATAAATACAATCTTTTTCAGGTGATTAATATAGGCCTAAATAAATCATTCGTTGACTATGATAACCCTTTTCTCAGAAGAGTTCAAAAAAATGTACACAACTCATGTCTCATTGACCCATGATGTCATCAAGGAATCGATTATCCTAAGAAAATTTTCTATTATCATGAGAGTCATTAATAAAAAATATATATACAATTGATTTTGCTATATCTTCTAATGGGAAGGGTAAAAATCCGAGGTCCATGTAATGAGAGATGACTATAATAGATAATAGATTATATCACATTGTCTACCCCTTCAATAAACACAAATGGATGGTGTGGAGCTTCAGTTTTCCTTCAATAATTTTATTTTTCATAACTAAGGTGTGAGATATGAAATTTGATCCAAAAAACATTAGATATTAACTGACATATTCTTTTATTTTCTTTTTATTATTAAACTACTTTACTATAAACCAAAAATGTATTAAATGATTACATTATTTGTTGAAAATCCACTCAGAATGGATTGAAAAATTAACAATTTGTGATTTAGGAACTATGATATGGTGTTAATGGAAGTTTACATGGAAAACAATTTGGATGAATTGGTAGACGTAATAACCTGAGATTGTATCACCAACATAGAAATTAAATATTATTAAAGACCAATATTTTTTATGAATTTTAGTTCCTTTGTTCAAATGACCTATAAAAAAATAGTAAAAAATGTGACACATATATAAAGCTAAATCGTATATGGAAACATTGTGTAGTAAGGAAAAAACAAAAGAAAAATTCATGATAAAAAATATATATATATCATGTTACATGTATTCTTCATGTTCCCAGTGTAAGGAATTGGCTCCCAAAAAACCGTCACATGACCATGGCCCTCAGGCGTTTTTAGAAACCTTATTCAAAGATGTCGGTATGTGATAGAGAAAATATTTTCAATTAATTTATATTGAATATCATTTTTTTAACCCACAAAATTGTTCCTCTAAGATGAATTGTTTCATTTTTATGATAATGGTGTTATTTTGAGCTGAATAGTAAAAATAGGACATTTTGGATTTTTAACTGTATTAAATTATTTCATTAGATTAGCCATAACATTATCCACACTGATCCAAATTAGAAAATTCATTCTTTTCCAAATTCTAAAAATCCATGGATTCATTTACTATTGTTGGACTAAAATATGAATAATCCATATAGAAGCTCAAAAGAATCTCACAAGTTGGCTGAACAAAACTGTTTTTAGTTCTGCCTAGTTATGATGTGGGATCCATAACTCATCCACAGTGGGCCCAATGCTTGGGAAGTTCGGTGGGTGGACAGGAAAGGGGTTTCGGAGAATCATTTATTTAGTAATAACCGAGTTAATTGGTCGTTTATGGGGTCATTAAATCACACTAATCCGTTGGATTTCGTTTTGGAGAGTCTGACTGTACAGAATAAATGCTTATAGTAAAACTGCCCTAACTCTCGGAATACATGTCCAAAGCTGCTGCGATTTTGAGGGGACACGGCCGAGGCAATTATTAACATCATTCAAGAAGGGATCAACACGTGAAGATGTCATTTAATGGGTCTAAATCGCGTAAATTTCGGGGAAAACATTCTGGCTATAAAAGGAGGAGAGCTCCACCCTCTCAAATCATCCATTCTCCATCCCATTCCTTCTGGGACACCAAGAAGAAGATCATTTCGGATTTATTTTTTATTTCTTTTATATTTCATAGTATTGTAATGCCTTCTTATTCCCCATTCAACTCTATTACCCTTACCACGGTGGGGTAATCATTTGGAGTGATTGGGGAACAGTTGGTTTTCTACATTGTAATGCTTGAGTTCTTGGATGCAATTGAATAAATTTATTTATTCTTCAATGTTGTTTTCAATTTCATATAGAGGATTTTATTATCAAGTTCGATAGTTCTTGAATATTAATTCCGTTATTGATTTTATCCTTGGTAAAATAATTAATATCTCCCTCCTCTAATTTCTGGTTTATATACGATGGAATACGCCCAGAATTAGTGGTGAAGTACTCGACGATCGTCAGTACGTGTAAAAGATGTAGTGAATGTTCTTGATTGTTTGGGATAAACAAAACCCTCTCGGGTATTGCCCATTTAAATTAAGGATATTCAATACAACTATTTTACAAATGGAAGGAGAGTTGACCAAACCAAGATCTTGGTAAGGTTTTCTCTCACAATAATAATTTCACCATGGAAGGGAGAGAAAACGATTGTGGAAATTCACATTAATAAACTAAGAATAAGAGGTTTGAATTAAATTGAACAAGGATAGTATTATAATTAGTAAATCTACCCCGACCTAATCACCCTTTAAATTTCATAGTTTTTCAATCATTTGAATTTCAAATTTCCTTTCACATCATTTTTACCCCCCGTTTTAAAGTGACAACCCTTTTGTGTGCACTCTTTTTCGGGAGAAATCCTAGGTCAACGACATTACAACATTTTAACTTAGGAAATAATTGTTTTGTCACGCCCTACGACAGGCGTGCGTCAAACTAGGTGTCGTTGCTGGGGAGGTAGTACCACAAACTAATTGTAAATTTTTGACTTTTTCAATTTAAAAAATATATATTTTTCCATGTTGTTTTCAAATGATTGTTTCTTTAATTCATGGAACAATTACCCACCAATGAGAGAACAAATTATTGAATCACCTTGGTCTATAGATTATAAAGTTCTTTCCTGGATAAACAAATTCGGGGAGCTCGAATCCAAATCATCATAGAGGATGAATTCAAGGATCTCATTAAAAACCTTAAAGAGAACCTTGAATACCTAGTGTTGGAGGGATTGGCCAGAGAATTAATTGAACTTCAGGGGTATTTTCTGGAATTTTGTCAAGACATAATCAATGTACAACACCAAGAAGAAAATGTTCACAAGGATATTGAATCCCAATTTGAAAGATTTAGTGAAACAGTTCAAAACCTTGAAACTTCAATAAAGTGGATTGCAGAACAAGTACATGCATCACAGGATCAACAAATGGAGCCTGAACAAGAACCAGAACCAGAACAATTGATGGAAGAAGTAGCCCCAGAAATCCTTCAATTTTAAGAACCCATGGAAGCCTTGATGAAATTAAAAGAATATCCATTGAGCCCAGCTCAATCAATATTGGAGGAGATTTATGAAGAAGATTTAGCTATTGAAATGTATATGGGAGATCAAAATGATCTAGATAACTTCTGGAATGAGTGTGAGGAACTTCTTGATCCAACTATTCCTTGAAATGTCGATGATTCGACAACATTTATGGAAGAAACCAACCATGCAGTGGAATTTGAAGAGATGATTGAGGAGTCTGACTACCTACCTCTATCTAGGGAAATTCAACTCCAAGAGCCACCTCCCATTGAAGAAGCCATTAAATCCAAACAAGCTCAGGGAGTTAATATTTGCATAAACACATTATCTTTGGATTATGTTAAAACTAAATTGAGTATTACCTCCCCTTGTTTTAATTTTTCAGATTCATCCAACACTTGTATTTCCTTGGAGGGAGAATAGGCATCTGAAGAGGAACATCTGGAGCTCCCCAAACCTGTTGAACATTTAATAGTGAGAGTACATGAGAATATCAATGTGGTGTTTCTGGAGGAAAATGAGAAAGAATCTACTTACTTTGAAAGGGAAGAATTTGATATTGATTCTTCATGATTTAATTTTTTTCAAATATAATTAAACTATGACATTCCATTTTATTTTTCCCCATATGTATCATACCTCCATCAAAAACTAGAGAATAAAGAAGATGTTGTTCATGAAGAACCCAAGAAAGAGGAGTACTCATTCATTGTCATAACCTCACCATGCATGTTGTATCTCATTACAATGAGGGTGTACATGGTGAATTTTATCGATGGAGTCCTCAAGAAAAATGAAGAAGTTCATTCTGGAAAGAAAATTTTTTGTTGGTTCATGAGCAAGAAACCTCACCCACCATCAGATTGGGGATAATTTATTAGAACTTCCCCTCAGGAGGCAGTCAAAACCTAGGGCCCACTTGGGGAATTAATCCAAGATTTATCCTTCTATTCTCATCCTATTTCTATTTTCATTTCTTTCAATTAATATCTTATGTTTTTTTTTGTTATTTTATTTGTAGGTTTTCAGAGTGCAACACTTGGAAGCTTAACTCAATGCTGCACTATGAATAAATCAGGTTGTACCTCTCCTTCACACATTCTTGATATTGTGATTCATTAGAAAATTGTATCACATGTAAAATCCCCATGAATTCATTGAGGACAATATAACATTTAAGTGTTGGGGAGGGAACTTGTGTAGTATAGGATTTTTATTTGATGTTTTTTTTTTCAAAAATAAAAAAATAAAAAAATAGTGTGTTTTCAAATTTTTGTGTATTTATTTTTCAGTTTTTGGTGTGTTTCTGAAACTTTTGAGCTGAATAGATTATAAATAACATTTTTGAAACCAATTTCAATGAGTGAACCAATATATTTCATGAAACCGAGCTTAAATGAATGCTAAAATGAATATGTTTCAAGTTCAATTTTTAGGAATTTCATGAAAACAACACTAATTTTTTAATCTCATGCCATATTTCACTGTCTATATCTTTGAAATAACTTTCCTGTGAGGCTTATGAACTATTTTTTTCATATTCTTTTCATTCACCTCATTTCATGAGAGAACCAAACCATGCTTTCTTTAACCAGAATTTGATTTATTTCTTTCAAAACATTAGGGTTGGGGTACATGTGTTTTAAATGATTGAGACATTTATTTGTTTAAAGACCCCTTTTCAAAATAATCCTTTTAATTATGGCCCACCTTTACATCTATCCTTCATTGTATCCCCTAGTATCCCTGAATTTCCTGTTCGGTTAGCCACATTACAAGCCAATTTTCCCTATCATGCCTACTCTTGAAGTAAAATTGCATGATCTAGTTGAACATAAGTGTGGGGGAAGATGCCCTATGGTGTACTATCTCATTTGGTTATACATTGGGTGGAAAATAAATTGTGGAAGAGATGTGTGTTATGCTGAAAAATTATTCTGTTGAAAGCTGTGCCTTTTCTGGAGCTTTTATGACAATAGAAGTTGTGCCTCTCTGGAGCTTCAAATGTAAAAAGAATGTTATGCCTATATGGAGATTTAAAAAAAATCCTATTTGAAATGATTGAAATGATTGCTACTGAGCTGATTGAATAATGATGGAGCCTATATTTAACAAAGGGGAAGTGAAGGAGACCATATTTGAGAGAAAATTCGAATCTTCCAATTTTGCTTCAATAAGAGCCAAGCCTTCCTTTTTTGGCCTCAGAACATTTAACATCTAAATCATACCAACCGGAATCCACAGAACAACCCTGAAAAGTCCACATGAGAAACACATGTCCTTGACTCACATCGGGTGGAGAAGTATGAATTTATCAAACCTATGGTGACTCTTGTGTGAGTTTTGATGAGAAAAGCCTTGTTCAGCCTTTACATTTGTGAGATGAGAGACAATTCATGTGAGGTAGGTGTTTTGTGTTCAAGGGATAAGAAATGAAGTGGAAATATATTAAAATCTTAAATGGAGAACTTGAAATAATAGTTTTTTATGAGGCATGATATCTTTTTGTTTTGGAAATTGATTTGATTGATCTAATTGATATGTGTTTTGGATTTGATTTGATTTGATTTTTACTTGTCCAGGAGTCTAAGTGCTAAATGTGGGGGAATTGATATATAAAATATTTTCAATTAATTTATATATAATATCGTTTTTTTTACCCACAAAATTGTTTCTCTAAGATGAATTGTTTCATTTTTAGGATAATGGTGTTATTTTGAGCTGAATAGTAAAAAGTGGACATTTGGGATTTTTAACACCTTTAAATTATTTCGTTAGTTTGGCCATAACATTATCTACACTAATCCAAATTGGAAAATTCATTCTTTTAAAGATTCTAAACATCCAGGGATTCATTTACTATTGTTGGACTAAGATCTGAATCAGCCATATGGAAGCTCAAAATAATATCACAAGTTGGCTCAAGAAAACTGTTTTCAGTTCTCCCTAGTTTTGATGTGGGATACCTAAATCATACACTGTGGGCCTAAATCTTGGAAGGTTCGGTGGGTGGATACAAAAGGAGTTTTGGAGCATCATTTATGAAGGAATAAACTGAGTGAATTGGCCATTTATGGGGTCATTAAATCACCCTAATCTGTAGGATTTCGTTTTGGAGAGTTTGACTGTACTGAATAATTGCTTATAGTAAAACGGCCTTAACTCTCGGAATACATGTCCAAAGCCACTGAGATTTTGAGGTGACACGGCCAAGGAAATTACGAACATCATTCCAGAAAGGTCCCAACACATGAATATGTCATTTAATGGTGCTAAAACTCGTCAACTTTTGGGCGAAACATTCTATCTATAAAAGGAGGAGAGCTCCACCATCTCAAATCATCCATTCCCCATCCCATTTCTTCTGGGACACCATGAAGAATATCTTTACAGCTTTATTTTTTATTTATTTTTTTTAATAGTATTTTAATGCCTAATTATTCCCCATTAAACTCGATTACCCTTACCATGTTGGGGTAAACATTTGGAGTGATTGGGGAAGGGTTGGTTTTTTATATAGTAATGCATGAGTTCTTGGACGCAATTGAATAAATTTCTTTCTTCTTCAAAGTTGTTTTCAATTTCATATAGCGGATTTTATTATCAAGTTTGATTCTTCTTGAATATTAATTCCATTATTAATTTTTTCCTTGGTAAAATAATCCATATCTCCCTCCTCTAATTTCTTGTTTATATACGATGGAATAAACTCGGAATTAGTGGTGAATTACTCGATGATCGTCAGCACGTGTAAAAGATGCAGTGCATGATCATTATTGTTTGGGATAAACAAAACCCTGATCGGGTATTGCCCATTTAAATTAAGGATATTAAATAAAACTATTTTACACATGGAAGGAGAGTTGGGCAAACCAAGATCTTGGTAAGGTTTTCTCTCACAATAATAATTTCACCAAGGAAAGGAGAGGAAATGATTGTGGAAACTCACGTTAATCAACTAAGAAGAAGAGGTTAGAATTAAATTGAACATGGATAGTTTTATAATTAGGAAACTGACCCCGACCTAATCACCCTTTTAATTTCATAGTTTTTCAATCATTTGAATTTCAAATTTCCATTCACAACATTTTTACACCCATTTTAAAGTGACAACCCGTTTTGTGTGCACTCCTCTTCGGGAAACATTCCTAGGTCAACCACATTACTACATTTTAACTTATGAAATAACTGTTTTTCCACTCCCTATGACAGGCGTACAACAAACATGGTGCCGTTGCTGGGGAGGTAGTACCACAAACTAATTGCAAATATTTGACTTTTTAAATTTAAAAAAAATATTTTGCCATGTTGTTTTCAAATGATTATTTATTTAATTAATGGAACAATTAACCACTAGTGAGAGAACTAATTATTGAATCACCTTGGTCTATAGATTATAAAGTTTCTTTCCTAGCTAAACAAATTCGGGGAGCTCGAATCCAAATCCTCACAGAGGACGAATTCAAGGATCTCATTGAAAACCTTAAAGAGAACCTTGAATACCCAGTGTTAGAGGGATTGGCCAGAGAATTAATAAAACTTCAGGAGTAGTTTCTGGAATTTTATCAACACAAAATCAATGTAAAACACCAAGAAGAAGATGTTCACAAGGATATTGAATCCCAAATTGAACGAATTAGTGAAACAATTCAAAACCAAGAGACTTCAATACAGTGGATTGCGGAACTAGTACATGCATCCCAGGATCAACAAGTGGAGCCGGAACGAGAACCAGAACCAGAAAAATTGATGGTTGATGTATCCACACAAATCCTTCAAGTTGAAGAACCAATTGAAGCATTGATGAAATTAAAAGAAGATCCATTGAGCCAAGCTCAATAAATTTTGGAGGGGATTTATGAAGAAGATTTAGCTATTGAAATGCATATGAGAGATAAAAAAGATCTAGATAACTTCTGGAACGAGTGCCAGGAACTTCTTGATCCAACTATTCCTTATAATGTCGATGATTCGACAACATTTAAGGAAGAAACCAACCAAGTAGTGGAATTTTAAGAGATGATAGAGGATTCTGACTACCACCCTCTATCTAGGGAAATTAAACTCCAAGAGCCACCTCCCATTGAAGAAGCAGTTAAATACAAACAATCTCAGGGAGTTAATATTTTCATAAACTCATTATCTTTTGATTTTGGTAAAACTGAATTGAGTATTACCTCCCCTTGTTTTAATTTTTCGGACTCATCCAACACTTGTATTTCCTTGGAGGGAGAATATGCATCTGAAGAGGAACATCTGGAGCTCCCCAAACCTGTTGAACATTTAATAGTGGGAGTACATGAGAAGATCAAATTGGTGTTTTAAGAACCCGGTTATTGCTGTGACGGACTTTGGAATATTCTTGATGATATTCTATAGCAGTGCCTTCAGACGGCGTGCGATTCTGAGCCCCGGAGTGGCCGGAATTAAATTTTCAGTGCATTCACACTGGAAATGCCAAATAAATGAGATAACTCCTAAACGGAGTTCCGGATCAGAGATCCGAGTGTACAGACGGGTCCGGAATGGGGTTTTTACCCTAGGAATGACATAAAACTTGTCGGCGCAGGATGTTTGGACCCCTCGCCCGCTTCTGAATGTTAAACGGATTAAATAAATATATTAATTCGTTTAATGGCGAAATGCATGTATCTATTAAACGGTGGCTCAGATTGAAAAAATGAGGGCACAGTTGAGTTTGGATAATGCCATTTACCCATGGAAGGGTATATGTTTCGCGGGCGCGGGCCGTCTGTGAAAAATGGCCCCAGGGGCGTTTTCGTAATTTTGCGACCTCGGGCGCTAAGTTTAATAACTTTTGAACATGATCTCAGATTAAAACTGTGAGACCACCGTTGTGCTCAGGAGGTCGTTTTTACCCATAGGGAGGCTTAACCTCGAACCTACTGAGGGTTCGGGTTCGGGCCGACGAGCGGGTAGTTAAGCGTTTTCTATTTAAACTCTTAACACACCCCCACTCACTCTTCTTCTTCCTCAAACTCTTATCCCCCCTCCTTCACCTCCGGCGAGGTAGATCTGGTGAGGTGAGCTCCGGCGAGGTGACTCCGGAAAGGTGCGTTGGTGTCGGAGGATCGACGCGAAGCTCTGGGCGAAGCCCAGCGAGGTAGGCGGTGTTCGTATGCGTTTTAAATCTCGTACCCCTCTTTGAATCCTAATTTTTGTGTCTAATTGCTGGCCGATCATTGATCCAATCCCGTAGTCTCATAGAATAATTCATGAGATTTCCATCGCATCTTTCGGATTTAAAATCTGACTTCGGAGTCGATCGCAAATGTTCGCCAAATGTTGCAGGAAATTCGGGTTTTCAATGTGTTCCGGCGGGTAGGTTCGACGGCGGAGCGGCTCTAGGCGGCGGCGCAGTGAGTTGGATGGCGGCGGAGCAGCTCCAGGCGGTGGGTGCATCTCGGCAGTGGGGCGGCACGACGAAGGCGGCTGCGGACGGCGGCGGTCAGCGGGGTCTCTGGCGGCTCTGGCGTATCGCCAAGAGGGAAGGGGGTCGCGGGGTGAGCGACCTCGCGTGCGGCGCGACCGCGAACCGCATGTCGCGGGTCGCTGCGGGAAGAGGAGACCGGCCATCAAAGGCCAGTCGCGGTCAGTGGAGACAGGCCGTGGCCAGCTGGCCGCGGCGGACCGAACCGGACCCGCGGCCGGGCCGCGGGCCGGCTGTGAGCAGACCGGCCAGACCGGGCCGGTCCGGCCCAAGGGAAATTTTTTTCCCCTTTTGAATTCCCGACGCCCATAGCTTTTGCTACGGGCGTCCGTTTTGCATGACGTCAGCGGCAGCGCGGACCTTGCGTCGTGTGGAATTTTTAGAGCTAGTTTTGGGAATATTTAATTCCCGAAACGAGGGGCCGTGGAGGCGCTACATTTCCTTAAGTTGGCGAGTGTTTTCCCCGAGTTTCTTGTTTTGGACGGCGTGGACGCATGCGACGTCCGCTTTGAGTTCCATCAGTTGCGTTGGGACCCTGGCACCGAGGCGGAGCATTCCAGGGAGGTTCCAAGCGTTGAGGCCGAAGATGAGGTGTGGGCCCCACAAACCGTCTTTTGAGCTGTGTGCAGCTTTTAGCGGCTTTTTTCTCGGACGTCCGTTCGGGGCGTGCGAGCAGTCGATGTTGGGTGTTTTTCCGTGGGCATCGCGTTGGCGCAGTCTGCCCGCTGTAATTCTGCACGATGTTGCGGGCCCCACGAGGGCCGTTTCAGGAGTTGACGGTGATTTCCATCGTTATCACCGGGCGACCGTTTTGGACAAGTGATTAGTCCATTTTGTGTACTTTTTCGAGAGGATCGCAACGGTGTGATCCGTTCGTTGAGATTCAGGACCATGATGTGGGTCCCACGTGGCACTGCTCGGGTGCGGTGCGCTGGGATGCACTTTTTCTCCTGATATCTGTTGCACTCAAGTGAGTAGTGCTTTTGACGTGTTTTTCGAAGGGGATCACAATGGTGCGATGCGCCTGGCTGTTTTCAGGGCCAAGGCTCGGGATCACGGGACGCCGTTCGGGCATGAGGCGGTGTTGGTGACTTTTCTTTCAGATATCCATTGGAGGCGAATAAGTAGTCAATCTTGCGTGTTTTTCCGCAAGGATTACAATGGTGCAATCCTTTTGGTTGTGCGGAGCTTCTCGCGCGATTTTGTTAAATGTGTATGCATGGAAGGTGCTCCAATGGTGGTTCGCTCTACCTTGTTTGTAGTGGACCCTTGGCGTGTGATCGCGCACTCTTGGGAGAGTGATACAATTAGTTCACGAGATGTGGCTGGCCGTGCCTGGGCCTTTGAGGTGGAGTTGTTACGTCACGCCTTCGCGTTGACGCTGGGTACCGTGTGCATGATAAACTTTGGGCTAGAATGAGGTATACTCCGGGAGTATACAGGAGCCCTCGGAGGTATGTGTGGTTGTTTGTACCTGAGGATTTCTGTACGCTCATTTGGGGTAGACTTGGGGCCACACGTCGTGTGGGCCCCACGTGCGTGTCGTGATCTGCATTACATACTTTGACCTCTCGCGACGTAGAGGGTCCCTCTGCGCTCGTTTTTTTGACCAGCAGGGGGGAGTTTCCCCCAGCCTGGTGCTCTTTTGTCTGACCAGCAGGGTTGAGTAGTCTCCCCCTGGTCTTGCTCTCGCTTGTTTGGCCGGCAGAGATGGTTTGGTTCCTCTGCTTCCTCAGCTGGGAGGGGTTTCAGTACCGTGTCCCTTTCACCGGACTGCGACACCATCTGCGACTACGGGTGTTCGTACAACGTGGGTGTTTTCCCCACTTTCAGGGATGAGATGTCTCGGTCCGCTTCGACTGTGACTCAGCAGATTGGAGCGTGATCGCCTTGTGAAGCCTGGGGAGTTCTCCAATTGCTCCATGTTCCCTGGTAGAGCTTGTGGTTTTGGTGTGACCAACACTTTACGCGGGCACCGATCCTCTACCCAAGAGGTTGTTCCAGCAGGGCGGAGGTTGTTTCCAGTAGGGCTGAGGTTGTTCCAGTAGGGCTGAGGTTGTTTCCAGTAGGGCTGAGGTTGTTCCAGTAGGGATGAGGTTATTCTAGCAGGGCTAAGGTTGTTTCTAGCAGGGCTGTGGTTGTTCCAGCAGGGCTGAGGATTTTCTAGCAGGGATGAGGTTGTTCCAGCAGGGCTGAGGTTGTTTCCAGCAGGGCTGAGGTTGTTTCCAGCAGGGCTGAGGTTGTATCTAGCAGGGCTCGTCAGTGGGTTACCATCCAGCAGGGATGGCCAGTACAGTTGGGTTCACCGAGCAGTACCATCTAGCAGGGATGGCTAGAGCAGTTCCGGGCTTACCTCCAATGGGGGTGGGTAGTGGTCCCCAATGTCGGGCTTACCTCCAGCTGGGCTGGGCAGTGGTCCCCAAAGCTGGGCTTACCTCCAGCTGGGATGGGCAGTGGTCCCCGATGCCGGGCTTACCTCCAACTGGGATGGGCAGTGGTCCCCAATGCCGGGCTTACCTCCAGCTGGGCTGGGCAGTGGTCCCCGATGTCGGGTTACCTCCAGCTGGGCTGGGCAGTGGTCCCGTCGCCGATTTTAGCCAGGTCGTCCTCCAGTGGATTACCCTGTTATGGGACTGGGTAGTGAGGCACCCATCGACTTTCCGGGTATCCCAGTAGTGGGAACCTGTTGACTTCCAGGGACCCTCCAGCAGGGCTGGGCAGGGGTTCGCCTGTCGACTTCGAGCAGACCTCTCGACTGCGGGGCAGTGACGAGTTGTGGTTGACGTTCCCCCAGAGTTCTCAAGTACGGGGATCACTTTCCCCCACTTAGACGCATCCTTGTGACGTGACCTAAAACCGTGCGGGCGAGTCAGTGCCGCCCAAAGCGGATAGTGTCGAGGTGTGGTGATTGATCCTTTGGCTTGCGGTTCGGTGCAGATGTGCGGGATACTGTGCGTCGATGGTGTTACTCCTAGGACTATTGGCTACTCTTTCTTTGGTTAAGCTATGGGGCGGGGATCCCCTTACGAGTTTTTTCGGGCTTCTTGACAGAGCATACATATGTATATACCTCGTACGAGTACCCAGTCCTTGGGTTTTGGTTACTCTCCTTCCAGGAGAGGCTATGATGCACGGGGTATGCCACGTGCTTTCCCTGTTTAGCTTCTCATGGTTGGATGAGTCTACTCTCCTGCTATAGGTAGCGAAGACTCGAAGAGATGTTCTTCTTCTCACCATTTCCAGCTCTTGTGCCTAGACGAGTCTACCTTCTTTCCTCTTGTTGGGTTGAACTGGACTCTTTAATATAGTCTTTACTGCACTATTGCATTGAGTTTGTTGCGTGTGTGTGTACATGTGCTTAGGCAAAGGCCTCCCCGAGTTATTGTGCCTTCGACACTGGTCGCCAGCCCGTGGCCTATGGAGGTGGGCTTGGGGTAGTTGCGGCTCCAGCCAGGGAGTCCAG
Source organism: Viscum album (assembly GCA_963277665.1). Lineage (NCBI taxonomy): Eukaryota > Viridiplantae > Streptophyta > Magnoliopsida > Santalales > Viscaceae > Viscum > Viscum album. The sequence goes on from OY728166.1 coordinate 628,657,042, forward strand.
TGATTGTGCGGAGGCTGACGTATCTATTCACCAGGACCTTGATAACCCGCTTGTCGACTCGGCATGCTGAGTCACTTGTTGCAGGAAGATTTGTTTGTGCATCACATAGGACCAGGTCTTGACTGTCCTTCTTGAGTGAGCTCCCCATCATTGTTGTTGTTGGTATATACATATATGCTCATATGACCGCGAAACTCCTTGATAATATTCAGGATGTCTCCGCGAGGACAGCCAAGATACCAGCTTTGGTTCGTGATGAAGACCCTGTGAGCTACGAGGCCATAGTCCAGAACCCATCATGCGAGCCCATTTCTCCGGGTGGGCCGGTAGCAGCACCCCCACCTGTTGAGCGACAGACCGTTTCAGCAAAGCAGGCTGATCTTGAGCGTTGGTTGAGCGCGCTCTGTGAGTTCCAGCGGCAGAGACCGCTGAGGTCCAGTGGTGAGCCATACCCTCAGGAAGTAGAGGTTTGGCCCGAGGTAGTGGTTCGCCTTTTCAGTCTTGTGCAGATGTCAATAGATCAGAGAGTGGATTTGGCAGTCAGCCTTTTTTCGTGGAGCATCTTGGCATTGGTAGAGTATAGTGACTCAGTTTCTTTACGAGTCGTTGTTTTCGTTCGACAACTTTCAGTTGTTGCTCCGTGAAGAGTTTTTCTCCTCCTGCTTGTGCTCCATTCGGATTCCGGATCTCCTGCAGTTTCAGCAGGGAGGGATGATGTTGGCCGAGTACGCGGCTAGTTTTTCCAACTGTTCACGCTTTTACCTTGACTTGGTCTGTGACGACGACCTCCGAGTGCGGATGTTTGAGCAGTGTCTCCGCTGAGAGATTCGTGTTGTCATAGTACCCTTGGGCATTTCCACGTATGTTGGGGTGCTAGAGAATGCACTGGTGACAGGGGCTTCCTGTCATGTTTTGCGGTTGGTAGTGGCAGTGGGCGCGACGGAGCCGGGACTTCTGCCATAGATAGCAGGCACCGGAGGACAAGACCTCGATGCAGGTGGTCTTCCCACTGCCAGTTCTGGAGACGTGGTCATATACCACTGTGGTGAAAAGGATCAGGGCCTCATCCAAGGATTCCTTTCCGTGAGTGGATCCCGAGCCGTGGTCGTACCCCACAGTGGCGTCGGAGGGAACCAGGGCAGGCCAGAGAGTGCCGGTACTATGCTTGTGACGGGCGAGGTCGCTTGGCACGAAACTGCCCGACCCGAGTTGGTGAGAGCTTCGGGCAGGCAACAGGTGCACCACCACGACAGAGGCATCACCGTGATCGGAGTAGTGGCCAGAGAGGTGGTGCTATCAGAGGAGCGGGAGGAGCTGGAGGTGGGGGAAGACGTTATGAGATCTCCCCATCACCACTAGGCGGTCCATATCAAGCTCAGGGAGCCTACAGTTGGGACCGCGGGTAGCCGCGAGCTCTGGATGTCTACGATCCTGCAGAGCACGGGATGGGGAGAGGTACCCCTTGCGACTCTTCTACATCATGCAGTAGAATTGTTAGGCTCTGCTTGTGAAAGGCGTTTCTCCCCTCTCCTTGTTTGAGGTGTTACCAGGATGACTCAGGGCATCGGGTGTAACCTTGTGTTGGTAAGGAAAAAGGCATGAGACCTTTACCTTTAGTTGATGGTTTTGGCTCCTTCGCCTGTTGAGCGTGTAAGAGAGCATCGACTGTGGAATCTTGCGCTACCAGATATCCTTGGGTGTTTCACCATATGGATATTCTGAAGGAGTGAATCACTGGGCCTTGTTTCAGGTGCGGGTGGTGATTCCAGTCGCGGCATGCGACGTAGAGGTTTGGTCGGGGAGGTGAGCTACCCCCGAGGGCCTGAGGGCCTTTTGAGACCATGCAAATGGATAGAAAGGTACCCTACCACCTTTCCCAGAGCCCAAAGTCTGGAGTGGGTGCATGACGTCGACAAGGGATAACCTAGCATGGACAGATCAATCCTTTGGTCTGTGTGCGGTGACGCAGAGCTGTGCGTGGGTTCTTCTGGGTATGAGAAATCCAGGTGTGGGCTTAGTACCATGTGTTTCTCCCTAGTTTTGATTTTCAGGGACGAAAATCTTGAATGAGGGAATGATATAAGAACCCAGTTTTTTCTGTGAAAGACTTTGGAATATTCTTGATGATATTCGAAAGCAGTGCCTTCAGACGGCGTGTGATTCTGAGCCCTGGAGTGGCCAGAATTAAATTTTAGTGCGTTCACACTGGAAACGCCAAATAAATGAGATAACTCATAAACGGAGTTCCGGATCAGAGATCCGAGTGTACGGACGGGTCCTGAATTGGGTGTTTACCCTAGATACGAAATAAAACTTGTCGGCGCGGGATGTTTGGACCCCTCGCCCGCTTCTGGAATGTTAAACGGATTAAATAAATAAATAAGTTTGTTTAATGGCAAAATGCAGGTATCTATTAAACGATGGCTCGGATTGGAAAAACGAGGGCATCGTTGAGTTCGGAGTGTTCCGTTTACCCTAGGAGGGGTATATGTTTTGCGGGTGCGGGCCGTCTGTGAAAAATGGCCCCAGGGGCATTTTCGTAATTTGGAGGCCTCGGGCACTAAGTATAATAACTTTTGAACGGGGTCTCGGATTAAAATTCAGATACTACCATTGTGCTTGGGAGGTCATGTTCACCCTAGGGGAGGCTTAACCTCGACCCTGCTGAGGGTTCGATTTCGGGCCGACGAGCGGGTAGTTAAGCATTTTATATTTAATGGCTTAACACACCACCACTCACTCTTCTTCTTCCTGAAACCCTCCTCCCCCTCCTTCACCTCTAGCAAGGAAGCTTCGGTGAGGTGAGCTCGGGTGAGGCAACTCCGGCAAGGTGCGGTGGTGCCTGCCGATCGACGTGAAGCTCCGGGCGAAGCCCAGCGAGATAGGCGGTGTTCGTTTGCATTTTAAATCCCGAACAAATCTTTGAATCCTAATTTTAATGTCTAATTGCTACCCGGTCTTTGATCCAAGCCCGTAGACTCGTAGTATAATTCATGACCTTTCCATCCCATCTTTTGGATTTAAAATCTGACCTCAGAGTCGATCGCAAATGTTCGCCGAATGTTGCGGGAAATTCGGGTTTTCTGGGTGTTCCGGCGGGTAGGCGCTGCGGCGGAGCGACTCTAGGCGGTGGGCGCATCTCAGCAGCGGGGCGGCACGGCGGAGGCGACTGCGGATGGCGGCGGTCGGCGGGGTCTCGGGCGGCTCCGGCGTAGTGCACAGAGGGAAGGGGGTCGCGGGGTGCACGACCCCGCGTGCGGCGCGACCGCGACCCGCATGTCGCGTCACGCTGCGGGAAGAGGAGACCGGTCGTCAAAGTCTGCTCGGTGTTGGTGGAGACAGGCCGCGGCCAGCTGGCCGCGGGGGACCGAACTCGACCTGCGGCCGAGCCGCGGGCCGGCTGTGGGCGGACCGGCCTGACCGGGCCGGTCCGGCCGAAGGGAAAATTTTTTCCCCATTTGATTTCCCGATGCCCGTAGCTTTTGCTACAGGTGTTCGTTTTGCGTGCCGTCAGTGGCAGTGCAGACCTTGCATAGTGTGAATGTTTAGGGAATGTTTCGGGAATTTTTAATTCCCGAAACGAGGGGCCGCGGAGGCGCGACGTGTCCTTAAGTGGGCGAGCTTATTCCCCGAGTTTCTTGTTTTGGACGGCGCGGACGCATGCGAGGTCCGCTTTGTGTGCCGTCAGTTGCATTGGGACCCTGGCACCGAGGCAGAGCTTTCTAGTTTGGTTCCAAGCGTTGAGGCCGAAGGGGAGGCGTGGGCCCCACGGCCCGTCTTTTTAGGTGCGTGCAGCATTTAGCGGCTTTTTCCTCGGACGTCCGTTCGGGGCGTGCGAGCAGTCGATGTTGGGTGTTTTTCTGAGGGCAGCGTGTTGGCGCAGTCTGCCCGATGTAATTCTGCATGATGGTGCATGCCCCGCAAGGGCCATTTCGGGAGTTGACGGTGATTTCCTGCTTTATCACCGGGCGACCGTTTTGGACAAGTGATTAGTCCATTTTATTTACTTTTTTGAGAGGATCGCAACGGTGTGATCCGTTCATTGAGTTTCAAGACCGGGATGCGGGTCCCCCGTGGCACCGCTCGGGTGCGGCATGCCGGGATGCACTTTTTGTCCGGATATCCGTTGCACTCAAGTGATTAGTGCTTTTGACGTGTTTTCCTGAGGGGATCGCAATGGTGCGATGCGCCCGACTGTTTTCAGGGCCGAGGCTCAGGATCACGGGATGCCGTTCGGGTGTAAGGTGGTGTTGGTGACTTTTCCGTCAGATATACGTTTGAGGCGAGTAAGTAGTCTATCTCGCGTGTTTTTCCGCGAGGATTACAACGGTGTGATTTATTTGGTTGTGTGGAGCCTCTCACATGATCTAGTTAAATGTGGAAGCATGGAAGGTGCTCCAGTGGTGGTTCGCCCTACCTTGTTTGTAGCAGACCCTTGGCGTGTGATTGCACACTCTTGGGAGACTGATACAATTGGTTCACGAGATGTGGCTGGCCGTTCATGGGCCTTTGAGGTGGAGTTGTTACGTCACACCTTCGCGTTGATGCTGGGTGTCGTGTGCACGATAACCTTTGGGCTAGAATGAGGTATACTCCGGGAGTATACAGGAGCGCTTTGAGGTATGTGTGGTTTTTTGTACCTGAGGATGTTTGTGCGCTTAGTTGGGGTTGACTTGGGGCCACACGTCACATGGGCCCCACGTGTGTGTCGTGATATTCTTTACGTACTATGACCTCTCGCGACGTAGAGGGTCCCTCTGCACTCGTTTGTTAGACCAGTAGGGTGGAGTTTCCCCTGGCCTGGTGCTCCTTCGTCTGACCAGCAGGGTTGAGTGGTCTCCCCCTGGTCTTGTTCTCGATGGTTTGGCCAGCAAAGATGGTTTGGTTCCTTTTCTTTCTCAGCTGGGAGGGGTTTCAGTACCGTTCCCCTTTCATCGGACTGCGACACCGTCTGCGACTACGGGTGTTCGTACAATGTGGGTGTTTTCCCCCACTTTCTAGGATAATATGTCTCATTCCGCTTTGATAGTGACTCAGTAGATTGGAGCATGATCGCCTTGTGAGGCCTGGGGAGTTCTGTCGTTGCTCTGTGTTCCCTGGTAGATCTTGTGGTATCGGTGTGACCAACACTTTACTCGGGCACCGATCCTCTACCCTGGAGGTTGTTCCAGCAGGGCTGAGGTTGTTTCCAGCAGGACTGAGGTTGTTCCAGTAGGACTGAGGTTGTTTCCAGCAGGACTGAGGTTGTTCCAGTAGGGCTGAGGTTTTTCTAGTAGGGCTGAGGTTGTTTCCAGCAGGGCTGAGGTGTTTCCAGTAGGGCTGAGGTTTTTCTAGCAGGGTTGAGGTTGTTCCAGCAGGGCTGAGGTTGTTTCCAGCAGGGCTGAAGATGTTTCCAGCAGGGCTGAGGTTGTATCGAGCAGGGCTAGTCAGTGGGTAACCATCCAGCAGGGATGGCCAGTACAGCGGGGTTCACCGAGCAGTACCATCCAGCAGGGATGGCCAGAGCTGTTCCAGGCTTACCTCCAGCGGGGCTGGGTAGTGGTCCCCGATGCCGGGCATACCTCCAGCTGGGCTGGGCAGTGGTCCCCAATGTCGGGCTTACCTCCAGCTGGGCTGGGCAGTGGTCCCTGATGGCAGGCTTACCTCCTGCTGGGCTGGGCAGTTGTCCCCGATGCTAGGCTTACCTCCAGTTGGGCTGGGCAGTGGTCCCCGATGCTGGGTTACCTCTAGCTGGGCTGGGCAGTGGTCTCGTCGCCGACTATAGCCGGGTCTCCCTCTAGTGGATTACCCTGTTACGAGACTGGGTAGTGAGGCACCCATTGACTTTTCGGGTATCCCTGTAGTGGGAACCCGTTGAATTCCAGGGACCCTCCAGCGGGGCTAGGTAGGGGGTCGCCTGTCGACTTTGAGCAGACCTCTCAAATGCGGGGAAGTGACAAGTTGTGGTTGATGTTCCCCCAGAGCTCTCAAGTACGGGGAGCACTTCCCCCCACCGAGATGTGTCCTTGTGATGCGACCTAAAATCGTGCGGGCGAGTCAGTGCCGCCCAAAGTGGATAGTTTCGAGGTGTGGTGATTGAGCCCCTTAGATTGCGGTTCGGGGCAGACATGCGGGATGCTGGGCATCGATGGTGTTACTTTTGGGACTGTTGGCTACTCTTTCTTGGGATGAGAAATTTGACGGGGATCCCTTTATGAGTTTGTTTGGGATTCTTGACAGAGAATACATATGTATATACCTCGTACGAGTACCCACTCCTTGGGATTTGGTTACTCTCCTTCCAGGAGAGGCGAGGACACGCGGGGTATGCCACATGCTTTCCGTGTCTAGCTTCTCATGGTTGGACGAGTCTACTCTCCTGTTATAGGTAGCGAAGACTCGACGAGAAGTTTGTCTTCTCACCATTTCCAGCTCCTTGTGCCTGGATGAGTCTACCTTCTTTCCTCTTGTTGGGTTGATCTGGACTCTTTACTGTACTCTTTACTGCACTGTTGCATTGAGTTTTCTGTGTGTGTGTGTACAAGTGCTTAGGCAAAGGCCTCCCCGAGTTATTGTGCCTTCAGTGCTGGTCACCAGCCCCTGGCCAATGGAGGCGGGCTTGGGGTAGTTGCGGCTCGAGCCCGGGTAGGTTCGAGTCATGACAGGTGTTTCTAGAGGAAAATGAGACAAAATCTACTTACTTTGAAAGGGAATAATTTGATATTTATTCTTCATACTTTAATTTTATTCAAATAGAATTAAACTCTGGCATTCCATTTGACTTTTCCCCAGATGTATCATAACTCCATCAACCACTAGCGAATAAAGAAGATGTTGTTCATGCAGAACCCAAGAAAGAGGAGGACTCATTCATTGTCATAACCCCACCAAGCATGTTGTATCTCATTACAAAGATGATGTACATGGTTAATTTTATCGATGGAGTCCTTAAGAAAAAGAAATAACATCATCCTGGAAAGAAAAGTTTTTGTGGGTTTATAAGAAAGAAACCTAACCCACCATCAGATTGGGGATAACTTATTAGGTTTTCCCCTCTGGAGGCAGTCAAACCCCCGGGCCCACATGGGGGATTAATCCAAGTTTTATCCTTCTATTCTCATCCTATTTCTATTTTTATTTCTTTCAATAAATATCTTATGTTTTCCTTTGTTCTTTTATTTGTAGGTATTCAGAGTGCAACACTTGGAAGCTTAACTCAATGATGCACTACGAATAAATCAGGATGTACCTCTCCTTCACACATTCTTGATGTTGTGATTCATTTGAAAATTGGATCACATGTTAAATCCACTTGAATACATTGAGTACACTGCAACATTTAATTGTGGGGGAGGGAACCTTTGTAGTATAGAATTTTTATTTGATGTATGTTTTTTAAAGAATAAAAATAAAAAATTATGTGTTTTCAAATTTTTCTGTGTTTATTTTTCAATTTTTGGTCTGTTTCTGAAAATTTTGAGCTGAAAATATTATCAATACCATTTTTGAAACCCATCTCAATGAGTGAACCAATATATTTCCTGAAACCGAGCTTAAAAGAATGCTGAAATGAATTTTTTTTAAGTTCAATTTTTTGGAATTTCATGAAAATTACACTAATTTTTGAATCTCATGCCATATTTCACTCTCTATATCTTTGAAATAACTTTCCTATGAGGCTTTAGAACCATTTTTGTCATATTCTTTTCATTCACCTCATTTCTTGAGATAACCAGACCATGCTTTCTTTAACCAAAATTTAATTTATTCCTTTCAAAACTTGAGGGTTGTGGTACGTGTGTTCTAAATGATTGAGGAATTTATTTTGTTTGAATCCCCCTTTTCAAAATAATCCTTTTCATTATATACCACCTTTACATTTTTCCTTCATTGTAGCCCCTAGTAGCCATGAATTTCTTATTAGGATAGCCACATTAGAAGCCAATTTTCCCTATCATACCTGCTATTGAAGTAAAATTGCATGATCTAGTTGAACTGAAGTGTGGGGGAAGATGTCTTGTGGTGTACTGCCTCATTTGGTTATACATTGGGTGGAAAATAAATTGTGGAAGAGATGTGTGTGATGCTGAAAAATTATTTTGTTGAAAGCTGTGCCTTTTTTAGAGCTTTTTTGACAAGAGAAGTTGTGCATTTCTAGAGCTTCCAATGTAAAAAGAAAGTTGTGCCTATCTGGAGCTTTAAAAAAATCATGTTTGAAAAGATTGAAATGTTTGCTGCCGAGCTAATTGAATGATGATGGAGCCTTTTTTTAACAAAGGGGAAGTGAAGGATACCATATTTGAGTGAAAATTAGCATCTTGCAATTTTTCTTCAATAAGAGCCAAGCCTTCCTTTTTCGGCCACAAAACTTTTAAATTCTATATCCTACAAACAGAATCCACAAAACAACCCTAAAAAGTCCTCATGAGAAACAAATGTCCTTGACTCACATCAGGTGGAGAAGTAGGAATTAATCAATCCTATGGTGACTCTTGTGTGAGTTTGGATGAGAAAAGCCTAGTTTAGCCTTTACATTTGTGAGATTAGAGAAAATTCATGTGAGGTAGGTGTTTTGTGTGAATGGGATAATAAATGAAGTGGAAATATATTAAAATCGTAAATGGAGAACGTGAAATAACTTCTTTTGATGAGGCATGATATCTTTTTGTTTCTTGAAATTGATTTGATTGATCTCATTGATTGTGTTTTGGATTTGATTTGATTTGATTTTTACTTGTCCAGGAGACCAAGTGCAAAGTGTGGGGGAATTGATAGAGAAAATATTTTCAATTAATTTATATTGAATATAATTGTTTTAAACTCACAAAATTTTTCATCTAAGATGAATTGTTTCATTTTTATGACAATGGTGTTATTTTGAGCTGAATAGAAAAATTGGCCATTTTGGATTTTTAACAGTTTTAAATTATTTCGTTAGTTTTGCCATAACATTATATAAACTTATCCAAATTGAAAAATTAATTATTTTCCTGATTCTACACATCCAGGGCTTCATTTACTTTTTTTGGTCTAAATTCTGAATCGGCCATATGTCAGCTCAAAAGAAGCTCACAAGTTGGCTCAAGAAAACTGTTTTCAGTTCTGTCTAGTTTTGATGTGGGATCCATAACACATCCAATGTGGGCCAAAATCTTGTGAAATTCGGTGGGTGGACGAGAAAGGAGTTTTGGATCATCGTTTATGAAGGATGAACAGAGTGAATTGGCCGTTTATGAGGTCATTATATCACCCTAATCCGGAGGATTTCGTTTTAGAGAGTCTGACTGTACAGAATAAATGCTCATAGTAAAACGGCCTTAACTCCTGGAATACATGTCCAAAGCCGCTGCGATTTTGAGGGCACAAGGGCAAGGTAATTATGAACAACATTTAAGAAGGGCTCAATGCATGAAGATGTAATTTAATGGGGATAAAATGCGTCATATTTTGGGAGAATCATTCTGGATATAAAAGGAGGAGAGTTCCACCCTCTCAAATCATCCATTCTCCATCCCATTCCTTCTGGGACACCAAGAAGAAGATCTCTTCGGCTTTATTTTTTTATTTCTTTTATTTTTCATAGAATTTTAAGGCCTTCTTATTCCCCATTAAACTCGATTACCATTACCATGGTGGGGTAAACATTTGGAGTGATTGGGGAAGGGTTGGTTTTCTACATTGTAATGCTTGAGTTCTTGGACGCAATTGAATAAATTTCTTTCTTCTTAAAAGTTGTTTTCCATTTCATATAGCGGATTTTATTATCATGTTCGATCTTTCTTGAATATTAATTCCATTATAGATTTTTTCCTTGGTAAAATAATTGATATCTCCCTCCTATAATTTCTGGTTTATATACGATGGAATAAACCAGGAATTAGTGGTGAAGTACTCGATGATTGTTAGTACGTGTAAAAGGTGTAGTGAATGTTCATGCTTGTTTGGGATAAACAAAACCCAATCGGGTATTGCCCATTTAAATTAAGGATATTCAATACAATTATTTTACAAATGGAAGGAGAGTTGACCAAACCATGATCTTGGTAAGGTTTTCTCTCACAATAATAATTTCACCAAGAAAGGGAGAGGAAACAATTGCGGAAACTCACTTTAATAAACTAATAAAAAGAGGTTTGAATTAAATTGAACAAGGATAGTATTATAATTAGGAAACCGACCATGACCTAATCACCCTTTTAATTTCAGAGTTTTTCAATCATTTGAATTTCAAATTTCCTTTCACAACATTTTTACCCCCATTTTAAACTGACAATCCGTTTTGTGTGCACTCCTCTTCGAGAGACATCCTAGGTCAACTACATTACTACATTTTATCTTAGCAAATAATTGTTTTTCCATGCCCTATGACAGTCGTACGTCAAACTTGGCGTCGTTACCGGGGAGGTAGTACCACAAACTAATTGTAAATATTTTACTTTTTCAATTTAAAAAAAATCTTTTTCCATGTTGTTTTCAAATGATTATTTCTTTAATTCATGGAAAAATTACCCACCAGTAAGAGAACCAATTATTGAAACACCTTGGACTATAGATTATAAAGTTTCTTTCTTGGCTAAAAAAATTTGGGGAGCTCGAATCCAAATCCTCACAGAGGTTGAATTCAAGGATCTCATTTAAAACCTTAAAGATAACCTTGAATACCTAGTGTTGGAGGGATTGGCTAGAGAATTAATTGAAGTTCAGGGGTATATTCCGTAATTTTATCAAGACTTAATCAATGTACTACACCAAGAAGAATAAGTTCACAAGGATATTGAATCCCAATTTGAAAGAATTAGTGAATCAGTTCAAAACCTAGAGACTTCAATACAGTGGATTGCGGAATAAGTACATGCATCCCAGGATTAACAAATGGAGCATGAACAACAACCAGAACCATAAAAATTGATGGAAGAAGTATCCCTACAAATACTTCAAGTTGAAGAACCCATGAAAGCCTTGATGAAATTAAAAGAATATCCATTGATCCCAGCTCAGTCAATTTTGGAGGAGATTTAGAGAGAAGATTTAGCTATTGAAATGCATATGGGAGATCAAAATGATATAGATAACTTCTGGAATGAGTGTGTGGAACTTCTTGATCCAACTATTCCTTATAATGTCGATTATTCGACAACATTTAAGGAAGAAACCAACCATACAGTGGAATTTGAAGAAATGATAGAGGAGTCTCACTACCTACCTCTATCTAGGGAAATTCAACTCCAAGAGCCACCTCCCATTGAAGAAGAAATTTAATCCAAACATGCTTAGGGAGTTAATATTTTACTAAACTCATTAACTTTTGATTTTTTTAACAGTCAATTGATTATTACCTCCCCTTGTTTTAATTTTTCAGATTCATCCAACAATTGTATTTCCTTGGAAGGAGAATATGCATCTGAAGAGGAACATCTGGAGCTCCCCAATCCTATTGAACATTTAATAGTGGGAGTACATGAGAATATCAAATTGGTGTTTCTGGAGGAAAATGAGACACAATCTACTTACTTTCATAGGGAATAATTTGATATCGATTCTTCATGCTTTAATTTTTTTCAAATAGAATTAAACTTTGACATTCTATTTGATTTTTCCCCAGATGTATCATACCTCCATCAACCACTAGAGAATAAAGAAGATGTTTTTCATGCAGAAACCAAGAAAGATGAGGACTCATTCATTGTCATAACCCCACCATGCATGTTGTATCTCATTACGAAGAGGGTGTACATGGTGAATTTTATCGATGGAGTCCTCACGAAAAATGAATAAGTTCATCCTAGAAAGAAATTTTTTTGTTGGTTCAGGAGTAAGAATCCTCACCCACCATCAGATTGGGGATAACTTATTAGAACTGCCCCTCTGGAGGTAGTCAAAACCTAGGGCCCACTTCGGGGATAAATCCAAGTTTTATCCTTCTACTCTCATCCTATTTCTATTTTCATTTCATTCAATAAATATCATATGTTTTCTTTTGTTCTTTAATTGGTAGGTTTTCAGAGTGCAACACTAGGAAGCTTAACTCAATGTTGCACTACGAATAAATCAAGTTGTACCTCTCCTTCATACATTCTTGATGTTGTGATTCATTTGAAAATTGACTCACATGTTAAATCCACTTGAATGCATTGAGGACACTGCAACATTTAAGTGTGGGGGAGGGAACCTTTGTAGTATAGGATTTTTATTTGATGTTTGTTTTCAAAAAAAATTAAAATAAAAAATTGAGTGTTTTCAAAATTTTTGTGTTTATTTTTCAATTTTTGGTGTGTTTCTGAAACTTTTGAGCTGAAAAGATTATAAATACCATTTTTTAAACCCATGTTAATGAGTGAACCAATATATTTCATGAAACCGAGCTTCAATGAATACTGAAATGAATTTGGTTCAAGTTCAATTTATTGGAATTTCATGAAAAGTACACAAATTTTTGAATCTCATGCCATATTTCACTGCTTATATCTTTGAAATAACTTTCCTGTGAGTCTTTTGAACCATTTTTGTCATATTCTTTTCATTCACCGCATTTATTGGGAGAACCAGACCATGCTTGCTTTAACCAGAATTTGATTTATTCCTTTCAAAACATGAGGGTTGGGGTACGTGTGTTTTAAATGATTGTGGCATTAATTTTGTTTGAAGCCCCCTTTTCAAAATAATCCTTTTCATTATGGCCCACCTTTACATTTATCCTTCATTGTAGCCCCTAGAAGCCATGAATTTCCTGTTAGGTTAGCCACATTACAAGCCAATTTTCCCTATCATACCTGCTCTTGAAGTAAAATTGCATGATCTAGTTGAATATAAGTGTGGGGGAAGATGTCTTGTGGTGTACTACCTCATTTGGTTATGCTTTAGGTGGATAAAAAATTGTGGAAGTGATGTGTGTGATGCTGAAAAATTATTCTGTTGAAAGCTGTTCCTTTTTTGGTGCTTTTATGATAAGAGAAGTTGTGCCTTTGTGGAGCTTCCAATGTAAAAAGAAAGATGTTCCGATCTGGAGCTTTAAAAAAAATAATGCTTGAAAAGATGGAAATGTTTGTTGCTAAACTGATTGAATGATGATGGAGCCTATTTTTAACAAAGGGGAAGTGAATGAGACCATATTTGAGAGAAAATTAGAATCTTGCTTTTTTTCTTCAATAACAGCCAAGACTTCCTTTTTCAGCCTCAGAACTTTTAACATCAAAATCCTACCAACCGGAATCCACAGAACAACCCTGAAAAGCCCTCATGAGAAACACATTTCCTTGACTCACATTGGGTGGAGAAGTAGGAATTTATGAAACATATGGTGACTCTTGTGTGAGTTTGGATGAGAAAATCCTTGTCCAATCTTTACATTTGTGAGATGGGAGAAAATTCATGTGAGGTAGGTGTTTTGTGTGCAGGGGATAAGAAATGAAGTGGAAATATATTAAAATATTAAATGGAGAACTTGAAATAACAATTTTTGATGAGGCATGATATCCTTTTGTTTCATGAAATTGATTTGATTGATCTAATTGATATGTGTTTTGGATTTGATTTGATTTGATTTTTACTTGTCTAGGAGTCCAAGTGATAAGTGTGGGGGAATTGATAGTGCAAATATTTTGAATTAATTTATATTGAATATCATTGTTTTAAACCCACAAAATGGTTCCTCTAAGATGAATTGTTTCATTTTTATGATAATGGTGTTATTTTGAGCTGAATAGTAAAAATTGGACATTTTGGATTTTTAACAGTTTTAAATTATTTCGTTAGTTTGGCCATAACATTATCTAAACTAATATAAATTTCAAAATTCATTCTTTTAGAGATTCTACACATCCAGTGCTTCATTTACTATTTTTGGACTAAAATCTTAATCGGCCATATGGAAGCTCAAAAGAAGCTCACAAGTTGGCTCAAGAAAACTGTTTTCAGTTCTGCCTAGTTTTGATGTGGGATCCATAACACATCCACTGTGGGCCCAAAGTTTGTTAAATTCGGTGGGTGGACACGCAAGGCGTTTTTTAGAATCTTTTACGAAGGACGCACCGAGTGAATTGGCCATTTATGGTGTCATTAAATCAACCTAATCCGGAGGATTTCGTTTTGGAGAGTCTAACTGTATAGAATAAATGCTCACAGTAAAATGGCCTTAACTCTCGTAATATATGTCCAAAGCCGCGAAAATTTTGAGTGGACACAGACAAGGAAATTATGAACAACATTCAATCAAGGCTAATCTCATGAAGTTGTCATTTAATGGGGCTAAAACGTGTCATCCTTCGGGCGAGACATTCTAGTTATAAAAGGAGGAGAGATACACCCTCTCAAATCATCAATTCTCCGTCCCATTTCTTCTGGGACACCAAGAAGAAGAACTTTTAGGCTTTATTTTTTATTTCTTTTATTTTTCATAGTATTTTAATGCCTTCTTATTCCTCATTCAACTTGATTACCCTTACCATGGTGGGGTAAACATTTGGAGTGATTGGGGAAGGGTTGGTTTTCTACGTTGTAATGCTTGAGTTCTTGGACGCAATTGAATAAATTTCATTCTTCATCGAAGTTGTTTTCAATTTCATATAGCGGATTTTATTATCAAGTTCGATCATTCATGAATATTAATTCTGTTATTGATTTTTTCCTTTGTAAAATAATTAATATCTCCCTCCAATAATTTCCGGTTTATATACGATTGAATAAACCAGGAATTAGTGGTTAAGTACTCGACGATCGTCACTACGTATAAAAGGTGTAGAGAATGTTCTTGATTGTTTGGGATAAACAAAACCCGATATGGTATTTCCCATTTAAATTATGTATATTCAATATAACTATTTTACAGATGGAAGGGAGAGGAAACGATTGTGGAAACTCACTTTAATCAACTAAGAAGAAGAGGTTTGAATTAAAATTAACAAGGATAGTATTATAATTAGGAAACCGACCCCGACCTAATCACCCTTTTAATTTCATTTTTTTTCATTCATTTGAATTTCAAATTTCCTATCACAACATTTTTACCCCCATTTTAACGTGACAACCCATTTTTTGTTCACTCCTCTTCGGGAGACATCCTAGGTCAACCACATTACTACATTTTAACTTAGGAAATAATTGTTTTGCCATGCCCTACGACAGGCGTGCGTCAGTATGTGATTGGAAACTATAATTGAAAACATAATATGTGTTTTTGAAGTGGATGATTTTTCTTAATCTCTCGAATTGAAAACTCTTTGAACAAACTATACATATAACTCATTCTTATAGAATTGAATATGAAGGATTATTCATTATTTATCCCTCTAAATACCTAGTTAATTTCATAGTAGACCTAGAAAGTTATTTATAGTGAATTAGAGGTCTATTAATATTATTATCTCTTTTCTATTGGGAGTGACCCACATTAAAAATGAAAAATAGTTCCCTTTTGTTGAATATATTCCACTAAACTAAACAACATCAAAAATTTCATTAATGAAAAGAATAAAGGTCTTATTATTCATGAATTTTCCCTATTATAGTGGAATTCGTAATAAATGTGATCACTTTTTCTAATAATACTTCAAGAAGTTTTATTACAACTAAAAACATGGCTTCTTATAGGGAAGCCGAGTAACTATTCATCTAATTTACCATCTTAAAAAATACCAGAAGAAGGTAAAATGAGATCACAAGCATTTAAATTGTTCTCCCCTATAAAAATTTATCCCCACTCATGGGAAAGATATAGACTGATGACACTAAGGACTTACAACATCATAAAACCCACAATGAAATAATGAATAAGCATAATGAATGTGAAAAAATATTAGGGGATACAATTCCCATGTAATAGAGAATGAATAGAAATTGAATAGTGTTGAAATTCAATATACAAATAAAACAATTGGGATGGCCTCTAACAATAGGCATATCACTAATCCAATGAATATATTATACTACAATTTTATAGGGATTGTGAATTCTCCTAAGGACCAACTCATTATACTTTACCTTAAGAACCAAATACCACTTTTAATATGAATTGTTGGTCTCAAAATGATGATCATAAAATAGAAAGCCTTCAAATGCCCTTGGATAACCTTTTTTCTCTTAGAATATACATGACATTCAGATAGATAATTTATGGTTACAAAAGTATGATATTATTTATATAATTGATTTTTAAAAAATAGATCAACATAAAAATATACCCTTTTCCATCATATAACCCCACTTTTCATATGATTTCTATATGTTGGAACATATTAAATTATTAAAATTTATATTTGGATAGGGATCCAAATGATATCTAGAGCTATAATCCAGATATGGATCATTTTTGGGGACTTAATCACTATATTGATGACGGATGAGAAAATGAGAAACAAATTCATGATTATTTCATTCTTTTACATCTCTAATTGCATTGATTAATTCAATGATTTTGATGATCCACATCTTAGGACTGAATTAAAATAGAATATATATTGAATAAATAGTATACAGTACTATAAACTGGAAATATAATTGTCTCATGTAGATAAAATGATTTCTAATATTTGAGTATTTGGAATCACTCTCCCAATTAGTACTCAGTTCAAAATCCTATTATTACTGATAACCAAAACTAATTTCAAGGGATAAGCCTCTTATATATAAATTTAATAATGGATGTATTATAATCTATTTATTATTGGGTGTTTTCTGGGTGGATTTTATGTTGTAATCCCATAGAAAACAATAACAATAACATCATGTAAATAATGAAAATAGCACATGAATTTCAGGAGAGGAGTAAAAAATAATCCTCCATGAATGAGGATGAAATAAATGCTATGGAAAATGATAATTCGTAATACAAAATCAAAAATTAGAACATTTATTCTCCCATTTCAGATGATTTATAGTCCCTCTCCAAATTTATGAACATATAATTCACAATGAGTTAATAAACCAAAGTTTTCTCACTGTAAAATATATAAAGATTATTGAAGGAACTCTATATTATTTTACATGATACACTTAGGGAAAACGGTAAATAGAGTAGATAAAGAAATTATCATTAATGGTTATATAATCACTACTAAAAATTAAATTTCTAATGTAGTGATCAACCTCATTGATAACATGTATTCTGATGATTGAACTTACATCACACACATAGAGATTAAAAAATTTATTAAATGAGTTGAGGAACGTCATTAAATATTTCTTATCTTGGATCATTCTAAAGAAAAAAATACAAATTCACTTTTTCTTATAAACATTGATGGTACCAGTCGACGTGATGGGTCCACTAAAAAGTACTCATGATCTATAGTGACATCTTACATAGGGTTTTTGACAATATTTTCAATGAGTTATTTTCATCATGATTGTATACCCTATGGAATATACTCAGTAATAAATAATTTTGACCACTAGAATTTGCAATTAAGGATAGTTCTATTGAGATATTATTCACTAAAATCATCTGTAAAATCATTTTGACCCAGATTGGGGATACCATTAAAAAATCAATAACTCCCAAGCTGTTTGGATTATTCCCTAGAAGTAACATTAATAATTTTCTATTAAATTTTTCTTAATGTGTCAATATAATCAAGATAAAGGTATATGATGGAGACATTTACCTCGAGATTGACCCATCCAATGTGTCTAACACAATGAAATATATTTTTATTACAAATATAAATTGTAATTTTGGGTTTAAAACTATTTTTATAATACAAATAAACACCATCAATTCCATTGATATGATATCCATAATCATTACTGAATCCCCCATGGGATTTATTCAAGGCACAAGGTGAGATTAATTGGGGGACCCCCTATCATGCCCAGAATTTTCCATTATCAAAGTCTACATTAGTAGATTCATGGGAGAGTAGTATACAATTACACTTTATAAACATACCAAGGATAGAAAGATGTTTTTCAGCCACTCTCATCTTTTCTATGGTGTTGAAATATTCTTTTTTTATAAAATATCCAAAAGAACCATGTCTTTTACAAAATTTGTTTTTACTCACCATTAACAAGTATCATGTTAAGAAATAATTTTTAACATTCCTTTTATTTGGTTGGTTGAAGGAATTCACTATATTAAAGAATAAAAAGGTAGAATAAACTATTATAGATAAAATTGTAACAATAAGATTCATATAACTTGTGGTCCCTCTACTTTGGGGATAAATTATATGTATAACCCTTGAAAATAATTTACCTATAATAATCTAAACTTTTTCTAGTTCCAATGGAAAATATATGTTCCAACATGGATGGATATACTTGTTCAACATGGTGATATCCATTCTATTTGAATAGGTCATAACATTATAAAACATGCCAAGAATAATATTTTAGGAACTCAAATCATGATAATGAGCATCATATGGACTAGTTATAATAATGAAAAGTTATTATAACTTTTCTATGGATATAATTTGTAGATTCCATTTTTATGATGGGATTAGACATCAGGTATCACAAGATATTTAATAATTCAATTCATGGAAAATTATCTTTGAATCTTATACATTATGATGACCCCTCCTATGATTATTTATCACAATAAGTTCATCTCAAAGCTATTGACTTAATCCTCTAAATACATTTTTCCATATTTATAGATTTATATATGGTGATATTTTAATGATATCATATGAAATTAAAAATTAATGGAATGAGATTAATCTTTATTAAACCTATAGAGTTCCCATAGCTTGAGAGACCCCTTGAATATATCATGGATGTTCTAACAATACTACAAAAATGAACATTTATACATCGTAAACAAGACCAATAATCTAAATGTCTCATAAAATTATTATGCTTCCACTAATATATAATGGTTTTCTTTTTTCATAACTACTTCCACATCTTAATTACAAATTGAATTTATATTTTCAACACTGAAAAACCCTATATGATGAAAAATTCTGGAAAAATACCACATATCATGACTTCTAAAAAATTAAATTCTATTTAATCATCCATCAAAATGGATTGAAATATAGTAGATCTTGATAGACTATATACCTACAGATGACCAGATATAACTAACTAGACATCATCCTTTTTTCAGTCATTGAAATTTGTAATAGGGATACTAGAAACAGAAAAAAATATTCATCAAATGAAAATTTTATGCTTGACTATGTTAATATTTAAAAGTTCCAATTATAACCTATTTATACACAAATGAATTGGGTTAGATACTGTTTGAGTCCATTAGTTCTTTAACCATTGGTTTAAAGGTGTGAAATCTTCATATACCAATCGCCGCATCCACTATCATATACTTATGGAATACCTAAAATGATTTGGTGTTTGTAAAAATAGAGCATCTCCATCCATATGAAAATTCTGGATATGTACATTTATATTTTTTATTCGTTCATAATATAAATTGTTTTAATAGAAAATACCATATCTGATATTATTATTTTATGGTTTTTGGTTGTTAATGGAAGGACCAAAAAACTCATCACGCCTAAATCCATTCGATGGATCCCCCAAATTAAATCACTGATCATAGTGGATGTTGATGGGTTAGCCTCTTGAATTTTAGGGCATTTTTTACTAAGATGTATCTTTCATATCCATTATGGATTTTTCAAAGGATAATTCTAAAATAATAATGGAATTATCATAAAACATGATGATGATTTATTATCCATGAATAATGATATTAAATATACTATCCTTCATGAATATAATAATTTCTTGATTGAATCATACTCTAATCATTTTCTTTAATCTATAAAAGGATAAAGTAGGAATTTTCCCTTGAATGTGATTCCTCAGTGGATTAATTTTCTACATTTCACTAGTCATGTCAACACGGTTTTGTCCCATGAATATTTGGAAACCAATCATATTGAAGATGTCCATCCAACGGAGGAAATGATGTAGATGATATCGATGAGGCCATTTTGGTTTATGTATATGTTCACATCACTTGTCGGTACATATTTGCAATGTGATATTTAGTTCTTCTTTTGTAAAGCCCCATGTAATTGTTTCACTAAATATTTTTATGTTATATATTTAATTTAAATATCTTTTTCGCTGATATCTTGAACCTTTTAGATTTTGATGTAATTAATATGGAAGAGTGGTGAGTCATAACACCTGTTATTAAATAAATTTCATGATTTCAATGAACATTAATAGATAATATTTATACATAAATAAAATTGATAATATAAATATAGAATTCATAATAAATGAAATGCATATTTTCTGAAATTCAATATCAAGGACTATCATCCATGATATCGTGTATCTAACAACCATAGCTTCTTCATCATGAAATCATTCTTACATTATTGTATATGTGTTAACCAGATACCCAACTAATAAGGTAAAAACATATGTGTCAAATGAAAACTATTTATATATCCTAGGGATATCTATTAATTGGCCCACCCATACCTTTCAATGAATATTTGTTCCAAAATATTTTAATGATCAAATCAATTCATTCTCAATATTCCTTATTATTTTAAGTATTTTTTTTATGATTAATATATAACATTAATATTTAATTATCATAATCATATATTATCACTAAAGATACTAAATATAGTATAATTAGATGATAACCTAATAAACATAAATGGTTGTTATAATATATGATAATACATCAAAAGTATAACTAGAACATTTATTAAGAAAATTCCCCTTTTAATTTCTGAAATAAAATATTTAAAATATAGTTTTTTTCAAAATATTTCATATTAATTTTTATTGGAAAATAACCTTTGATAGATGTTATGGAATCATATAAATAAATATTAGTATGAATGATGGAAATTTTGTGCATCTGATGTATGTTAGAAAACAATAATTAACTAATTTAGGAATCATACCTCATTCTGAAAATGAATTGGATATTCTACATTAAAACATTTTATATATAGTGAAACATGGGTACAAATGAAATCAATAATTCGTTAGTGATATTTAAAAAAATATTATTAAAATTTTCTTTAAGAAAACATGGTCATGGAAGAGAAGTATTGGACATAATCCTTTAAAACGAGATTCCTAATGGAACTTCCCTTATATATAACATAATTATTCATTCATGGACCATAAAGAGAATAAATAAAATATAACCATGAAAATAGAAATAATAACTAGAGGATAATAAAATATAGGGGGTTTAAATGTGAGGTTAATATAATTCTCTAAAAAATATTAAAATGAATAATCATAAAATTAAAAGAAAACGTAAAATAATTAACTTACATCGAGTTTGAATTTCCTTATAAGTGTATATACCAAATATAAAAGAAATTTTGGATTGTTTTTTATCAATAACAGAACCAAATAAAATATTAATATAATACATTATCCACTAATAACATTCCAACACCCGTTTATTAATAAATTCTTAACAAAATCATTACTCTGGAGAGTTAACTGTTGAAATAGTGGGTTAACTATACCCCATTATTCAGTACATTAGATTACCATATCGTGCATACAGTTAGATATACATGATTTAATCTTACCATTAGTGTGTAGAATTTTTGTTTCCACTATTGAAATGGGAATGTACAAATATTAATTTTCATATCAAAACGATATACCAGATCACATGATATAATGAGAACCCCTAGATACTATGAAATTAATCATGAATATATGTTCTATTCTCTAGATACATCATACTGATTGAACTCAATAAATTTTTGACTATCTTGTGTTGGGGGTTATATGAATTGAGACTTCTTATCATGAAGTTCTCACTTAGTGATCCCCAGTATTGAGATCATGAGGACAAACTCGCCAATAGGAACACCACATGTTTCAGGTGTCATTTGGGGATATTATATATATATAATATGTAATGGTCTCTTGACATGAGATCATTACCAATTTATGTCATTTGATTATGTTCTTTTATGCTAGAAAAAAAACCATGGTAGTGAATTTGTGGAATGGTAGTTGGTGTTGGGTGCATGATTGGTGTCATGGCATTGGATGAATGGTCAAGAACACATTTTTCACTTCTACATTAGGGAAGTAATATATCTCAGGAATTGTTGATAAGGATGGAAGTACCATCATATGACAATGTCCAAGCTAGTGGAGGTAAAATTCATCTATTTGAATCAAAAAAAAATTAAATCAAGTTAAAGGTGACGACACGAGAGTGTGTCTTCATTATTAGATATCACAAACAGTGAGAATATATTACACCGTGTGTGTTCACATTTTGGTTGTCAATTCTATGACAATCCTTATCTATTAACTGTCTGTGAGGGGTTACCAGATCCTTATCTTGGTCTTTGAATAATATTCACTTCTACCAAGATACGGGCCGAGAGGGTCACCCACAATAGCTTATTGAAGAATCTACCATATTGAATTAAATATGTTTTTTGGACCTTCTGGGCCCCACCACAAGAGTTCAGGATTTTTCTAAGAATAAATGAGCCCTTATTCAATAATTAAATTAACATTATTTGAGTTTAGAATATTGATAATTGAATATATTTAATAATTATATTTACATGTTTTAATGAAAATACGTTAAAAAATATTAACTAAAGAATATTAAATTATTCAAAATTAAATTAATATTTATGGTAACGACGAGTGAGGGTTTGGGATAAATTATTTTCCTATAATATATTTTAATATATTTTAAGTGAGTGATAATAATATTTATGACTCATATTATTAGTCATAAAATATAGTTGACAGTGCATTATGTATTTGGGGTTGGTGAGGCTATTCCACATATTTTTGTTAAACACTATAAATAGAAGATATGAGGTATTTCAAAGTTATATTCATGTATTTTCTATTTAATTTCTGCCCTTCCATGATCTAGAGAATGTTTCTCTAGATCCAAGGAGCTCAGAAAGAAAACTCTTTCTGGAATCGCTAGAGAAGCGATGCAATAGTCGTTGGAGCATCAAAGGCTTCGTCGAAAGTTCGCGATAGCACCCAGACATTGACGAATGGCCATCCCGCTATTTCTTGAAGCATGTGTGGAATATCTAGTGGAGTTAGACGTTTGATTCTTTGATAAGTGATTGCAAAGATGATAAAATGTCATGCATGGATTATGATTTAAACCATGTATTTTACAGTTTATTTTTGTTCTTAAAACTCTTCACAAGTGGTTCTCAGCTATGAATGGGCTGCCACTCACTGACTCCGACAACTGTATGCCGATAATCTGTGGAATGATTTTATAATCCCACCTATTTGGGGATTCTAATGAATTCCCAGTTCCAAAAAATGGTATTATAAAGACATATTTTGTTTTTAAGACAAATAATTTAAATATTAATTAATTTTAAAATAGAACATCATTATGGTTCCAACACCGTAGACGGATTGTGATTTCGATATCAGATAGTAAATCTATGACCATCTGATGTTTTAAAATCGGATGAACTCTTAATTTTGCGATATCCGATTATTGGGCTAGTATTTTCTGGTGAAGCTTAATGATTAATATTAATATACTAATTTAATTATAAAAATAAGTGATTTATTATAAAAATAATTTTCTTATTTTAATAATCTATTATAATAATAATTTTTTATAACATGTTTTTATAATTTCAAGTATATGTAAAGACTTATGAAATTAAAAAAAGACATGGGGTGACTTGCAATGTAGGACATTAAAAAAATAATTATAAAATGTGGGAGTCCTGAAAAGCAGGTATCCATTCATGCAAATGAAAATAAATCAGACCTTCAAAGCAAGTCAAGTTAAAAAAATTAAAAAATAAAAAACATAAAAAAGGACGTTTTTGGGATGTCGAGCACCCCAACCCCCACCCCCACCACCACCAGTTCATCTCCCTCCACGCAGAGCAACTGACATGTGGTGGCCACGATGGCTACCTCCTCCCACACCCATGTGGCGTTGCCACCTAGGGTGGCCTCCTTCTTCCCCTGGTGTAGTCTCATGCCTGATCTGTCGCCCTCCTAAAGCCAAGCATCTGACCATCACTGAGCCTCCCTGAGCCACGTTATCTCCCATGTGCAGAGTAGATTCCCTCTACCACCGCAATGTAGTAGCCCAGTCAACACCATCTAGCAAATCCCAGACCCCCTCGGCCCTTTGCCTGAGCTTCCTTCCCGGTGACCTCACGCATCACCTTCCGACCATGCATTCAGACCATGATAGTGAATATTTACTACATTCTCCCTTGGATGACCAGGATTTCACCTACAGGACCAGACTACTCTGGTGCATTCGTGCCTCCAGCAGCCGCTCTGACTACTGGCCGCACCTCCCGACCAAGGTGGCACCTTCCTATCCTATGCGCAATGGCACCTCTCGGAGGCACCTTTTGAGCTCTACCAGTCTATTCATTACTCTCCCGAACATGTTGCACTAGCGCCACACACAGCCTTTCCAGACCACATTTGGTTGGAACCCCTTCTAGTTGCATACAACCTCATCAGGATGCCTCCCTCCAAGAGTGCAGCAAGGCCCGTTGTCGTGCACCAGTTCCCGTTTGAGTCTAGATCAAAGCGGTGTTTTTGGGTTTCACCCCTAGGTACATATGTTCCAGATCCTCTTCTACCTGCTCTTATCCAGACAGAGATGTATTTCTTGTAAAACTCACAAAATCTCTACAATACCAAAATTCTAGGAAGTTCGTCTATACTAATCCTCAAAGTCCATCTTAGGTCATTGTGCTCTAATCAGATTTTATCTGAATCTAGCTTCCACAGTTTGTAAAAAACTTACTCTGATACCAACTGTCACTAGTGCAGAAAATGTTTTTTACGTCACCATTTTTTACGTCGGTTATATAAAACCGACGTCATAATATGTAAAACGAGGGTTTTTACGTCGGTTATTTAATAACCGACGTAAAAACCTGTGTTCGGTACACCTATAACGTCGGTTATTTTTATAACCGACGTTATAAATCGTGCGGATTCGTTTTTTACGTCGGTTATAAAAATAACCGACCTAAAAAACGCGGTTTCCGTAGGCCTTTTTATGTCGGTTATTCTATAACCGATGTAACAAAAGAATCCACAGATGTTTTTGACGTCGGTTATGGAATAACCGACGTAAAAAAATGCGGATTTTGAGCCCTTTATAACGTCGGTTATTAAAATAACCGACGTAAAAAAAGAATCAGAGGAAGGTTTTTACGTCGGTTATTGAATAACCGACGTGATAACTCATTTAAAAAAGTGGATTGTCATTCGCGAGTTTACCTTTGACAGTCGCGACTCGTCTCTCTCGCGCGTAAACCCGAATCGGCTCGTCCATTTCGTTGGTTTAGATTCGTTTTGCGATCATCGTTTCTCATATTTAATCTCCTCGGATCAATCATCTAAACTCGTAGCACTCAGGTAATCCTCCCACTCGTTCGTTTTTTTTCGCGGATAGTATATATATTTGTGTTGTTATTTTTTTGTTGAAACTAGCTAAGATTCTTCGATTGTGAACCCTTTTAACCCGTTTTGGCACCATAATCTTATTTATCATCCCTAGATCTATTTCTTCGACTTGCAATATTGACTAATTTTATGATTTCACTAATTTTTCATCGTTTTCTATAAATCCCCGAGAGGGTTGGGGCGTGTCCAGGGGGGTGTCCAGGGGGTGTCCAAAGGGTTGGGGGGTGTCCAGGGGGGTGTCCAAGCAGGTCGGGGGTGGGGGTTGTGTCCAGGAGGGGTGGGGGCTATCCAGAGGGGTCGGGGGGGTGTCCAGGGGGGTTTACAAGGGGGTGGGTGGGTGTGGGGGGCTGTCCAAGGGTGTGGGTGGGTGTTGGGGGGTGTCCAGGGGGGTGTCCAAGGGGGTAGGGGGTGGGGGTGGTGTTTAGGAGGGGTGGGGGGTTGTACAGAGGGTTGGGGGGTGTCCAGGGGGGTGTCCAAGCAGGTCGGGGGTGGGGGTTGTGTCCAGGAGGGGTGGGGGTGCTTTCTAGAGGGGTCGGGGGCTGTCTAGAGGGGTCGGGGGGGTGTCCAGGGTGGTATCCAAGGGGATGGGTGGGTGTGGGGGGCTGTCCAAGGGGGTGGCGGCCTGTCCAGAGGGGTCGGTGGGGTGTCCAGGGGGGTGTCCAAGGGGTTGGATGTGTGTGGGGGGATGTCCAAGTAGGTGGCGGCCTCTCCAGAGGGTATTTGGGGTTGTCCGGGTGGGTGGGGGGGCTGTCCAGAGGGTTGGGGGATGTCCAGGGGGTGTCCAAGGGGGTAGGGGGTGGGGGGTGGTGTCCAGGAGGGGTGGGGGGCTGTCCAGAGGGGTCGGGGGTTGTCCAGGGGGGTTTACAAGGGGGTGGGTGGGTGTGGGGGGCTGTCCAAGGGTGTGGGTGGGTGTTGGGGTGTGTCCAGGGGGTGTCCAAGGGGGTAGGGGGTGGTGGTGGTGTTTAGGAGGGGTGGGGGGCTGTCCAGAGGGTTGGGGGTGTCCAGGGGGGTGTCCAAGCAGGTCGGGGGGTGGGGGTTGTGTCCAGGAGGGGTGGGGGTACTTTCTAGAGGGGTCGGGGGCTGTCCAGAGGGGTTGGGGGGGTGTCCAGGGTGGTGTCCAAAGGGATGGGTGGGTGTGGGGGGCTGTCCAAGGGGGTGGCGGCCTGTCCAGAGGGGTCGGTGGGGTGTCCAGGGGGGTGTCCAAGGGGTTGGATGGGTGTGGGGGGCTGTCCAAGTGGGTGGAGGCCTCTCCAGAGGGTATTTGGGGTTGTCCGGGTGGGTGGGGGGGGGGGGGGGGTATGTCCAGAGGGTTGGGGGATGTCCAGGGGGTGTCCAAGGGGGAAGGGGGTTGGGGGTGGTGTCCAGGAGGGGTGGGGGCTGTCCAGAGGGGTCGGGGGGTGTCCAGGGGGGTTTACAAGGGGGTGGGTGGGTGTGGGGGCTGTCCAAGTGTGTGGGTGGGTGTTGGGGGGTGTCCAGGGGGGTGTCCAATGGGGTAGGGGGTGGGGGGGTGGTGTTTAGGAGGGGTGGGGGGCTGTCCAGTGGGTTGGGGGGTGTCCAAGCATGTCGGGGGTGGGGGGTTGTGTCCAGGAGGGTTTGGGGTGCTTTCTAGAGGGGTCGGGGGCTGTCCAGAGGGGTCGGGGGGTGTCCAGGGTGGTGTCCAAGGGGATGGGTGGGTGTGGGGGGCTGTCCAAGGGGGTGGCGGCCTATCCAGAGATGTCGGTGGGGTGTCTTGGGGGGTGTCCAAGGGGTTGGATGGGTGTGGGGGGCTGTCCAAGTGGGTGGCGGCCTCTCCAGAGGGTATTTGGGGTTGTCCGGGTGGGTGGGGGGGGGGGGGGGGGGGGGCTGTCCCGAGGGTTGGGGGATGTCCAGGGGGGTGTCCAAGGGGGTAGGGGTGGGGGTGGTGTCCAGGAGGGGTGGGGGGCTGTCCAGAGGGGTCGGGGGGTGTCCAGGGGGGTTTACAAGGGGGTGGGTGGGTGTGGGGGGCTGTCCAAGGGTGTGGGTGGGTGTTGGGGGGTGTTCAGGGGGGTGTCCCAGGGGGTAGGGGGTGGGGGTGGTGTTTAGGAGGGGTGGGGGGGCTGTCCAGAGGGTTGGGGGGTGTCCAGGGGGGTGTCCAAGAAGGTCGGGGGTGGGGGTTGTGTCCAGGAGGGGTGGGGGGCTGTCCAGAGGGGTCGGGGGTGTCCAGGGGGGTTTACACATCGATTTGTTTTATATTTCAAAATTATTTACATTCAAATTATCATTTTTTTTCATATAAACATATATTTGTCTTATCTAAAAAATATATATATTTTTACTATTTGTTATAGGTAATAATGAGTCGAAGTTGGATTACAGCACATCGAATGATCAATGAATATGAGGAAGGTGTTGATGCCTTTTTGGAATTTGCTAAACGAAATGTTCCATGTAGTGACATTTTTTTCTGTCCATGCCTGAAATGTCTGAATATGAAGAAGTTGAAAAGTAGAGAGATAAAAGATCATCTGATTTGTCATGGTTTCAATCCGAGTTACAACCCTTGGATTTGGCATGGCGAAACTGGAGAGAATGTCACTGATGATAATGAATCGCAAGATGGTAACTCTGATGGAATTGAAGAAATGATTCGCGATATTGTAGCAGAACAAATTGAGATAGAACCGACAGTTGCACGTCTATATGGTGATGCCGAAAAACCATTATATCCTGGTTGTACAGATTTTACGGTTTTGTCGGCGGTGTTAAGATTGATTAACCTGAAGGCAAAACATGGATGGAGTGACAGAAGTTTTACAGAGCTGCTACAATTGATGAAATACATTCTTCCAAAAGATAACGATCTTCCAGATTCACATTATAAGGCCAAAAAAATATTATTCCTGATGGGATTGGGATACAGGAAAATACATGCCTGTCTGAATGACTGCATTATATATAGGAAGGAATATGAATTTCTGAAAGAGTGTCCTAAATGTGGGACATCACGGTATAAGGTGAAAGAAAAATCACAAGCTGATGTAGAGATTACAAAGCTCCCTTCAAAGGTATTTTGGTATCTTTCTATAATTCCTCGTTTCAAACGTTTATTTGCTAATTCACATGATGAAAAAAGGTTATGATGGCATGTTGATGAGCGGGTATGTGATGGAAAAATACGTCATCCTGCTGATTGTCCACAATGGAAGAAAATTGATGCCCAGTACCCTACATTTGGAAATGAAATTAGAAATCTGAGACTAGGCTTGTGCACAGATGGAATGAATCCATACAGAACCCTCAGTAGCACACATAGTTCATGGCCTGTTTTATTGGTAATTTACAACCTCTCTCCTGAAGTTTGTATGAATCGCAAATATGTCATGTTGAGTATCATGATCTCTGGTCCAAAGCAACCCGGCAATGATATTGATGTATACTTGTCACCGCTGATTGATGATTTGAAACTGTTATGGGCTGATGGTATTAAGGTGTATGATTCTTATAAAATGGAATATTTTCAACTACATTCAGTGCTTCTATTCACTATAAATGACTTCCCAGCATATGGAAATTTGTCTGGATACAGTGTTAAAGGGCATAAAGCATGTCCAATTTGCGAACAACAGACGTCATATTGTCAATTGCGTCATGGGAGGAAAACAGTGTACATGGGTCATCGAAAGTTTTTGCCTATGGATCACCCTTATAGAAGAATAAAAAAGGCATTCAATGGCTCACAAGAATTTGATACTGCTCCAAAACCTTTATCCCCAGATTTGTATTTTGAGAGGGTGAAAAATCTTGATGTGACATTGGGAAAGACACAGAAATCTGGTAATGATAGACATATTTGGAAGAAAAGGTCAATATTTTTTGAGCTACCATATTGGAGGTATCATGAAGTCAAACATAATATTGATGTCATGCACGTGGAGAAGAATATCTGTGATTCTTTGATCGGAACATTGCTAGATATTAAAGGAAAGACAAAAGATGGGTTGAATGCAAGGTTAGACCTACTATCAATGGGAATACGTTTGGAGTTAGCTCCCACTCCTAAAGGAAGACGAACATTTCTTCCCCCGGCTTATCATACATGATCGAAGATGGAGAAAAGTAGCTTCTGTCAGTGTCTTCATGATATCAAAGTGCCTCAAAGTTATTCTTCAAATGTAAAAATTTTTGTCTCATTGAAAGACGTGAAGTTGATAGGTATGAAATCACATGATTGTCACGTCATGATGCAACAAATTCTACCAGTTGCACTGCGTGGAATATTTCCCATCTGTGTCAGAAAGACTATAATGAGGTTGTGTTATTTTTTCAATTCAATTTGTAACAAGGCGATTGATGTGAATGCTTTGAACCTTTTGGAAAAGGATGCAATTTTTATACTTTGTCCTTTGGAAATGTATTTTCCTCCAACTTTTTTTTGATATGATGGTGCATTTAATGATTCATCTGGTTCGAGAAATAAAGCTTTGTGGACCTGTATATCTTCGTTGGATGTATCCTTTTGAAAGGTATATGAAAATATTAAAGGGATATGTTAAAAATCCATATCGACCTGAAGCCTCCATTATTGAAAAGCATATTTCTGAGGAGGTAGCAGAGTTTTGTACGAGCTACTTGGCTACGGCGCAACACATAGGTTTGCCTCCATCTCGCCATGAATGGGTTAATAATGGGGGAAAGGGGATTCGTGGCTTGAAAGTCAAATCACTGTCAGCTGAACATATGAAGAAGTTAGAATCATACATCTTGAATAACATAGCTGATGTTCAACCGTATATCACATTGAATATTAATGAGTTGAAACAATGTCATCCAAAGAAGAAAGAAATGTGGATTTTGAATGAGCACAACAAAACTTTTTTGCCATGGTTTAAAAAGACCTTTCTTGGTAGATCAGATGTATCAGAGACATTAAAATGGATAGTGGGTGGTCCATCTTTAAATGTGATAACATGGTCCGCTTATGACATTAATGGCTATACATTTCATACGAAAGCTCAGGACAACAGAAGTGCAGTTCAGAATAGTGGTGTATTGGTGTTTGCAGAAGCAATGCATTTTTCGAGTGCTAAGGACAGAAACCCAATTTCGGCATCAAGTGAATATTATGGAGTGATTGAAGACATATGGGAGGCTGATTACTTTAAAATTAAAGTTCCTATTTTTAACTGTAAATGGATTATCGGTAACAACAGTGTCAGACACGATGAATTTGGAATGACACTTGTTAATCTGAATAGATTGGAAGACACAACTGATTCTTTTATAATGGCAACACATGCCAAACAAATTTTCTATGTAGTAGATCAATCAGATATGCAGTGGGCTGTTGTTTTATAAGGGAAAAAACAATATGTTGGTGAGGATGAATTTGATGAAGATGCTGATTTATGGGAGATCCCGACTTCCATGGAAAGATTAACAGAACATAATGATGAGTATGTTGAAGACATGGTTTGTGCCATATGGAACGATCACGACGAAGGAATTTGGGAAAACAATCCAACTGTACATTCCTAAAATTATAGGTAACACATGTTTATTTCTTGTTTACATTTAGTTTTTTCATATAATGTTAGATATTGTAATTTTTTTACTTATTAAAACATGTATCAAACCAAAATGATAAAACAATAAAAACCGTAAAGAGGAGAAGTCCTGGGCGCACCGGCCGGCCGGTGGGGGATCACCGGTTGGCCGGTGGTCCAGACAGAGGAAGGCTGTCTGGTCCACCGGCCGACCGGTGATGATCCAGCGGCCGGCCGGTGGGCCAGACAGATGAAGGCTCTGTCTGGTCCACCGGCCGGCCGGTGGTGAGCCAGCGACCGGCCGGTGACACCAGGCAGTGGGCAAGTCTACTGCCTGGGTCCTCCGGCTGGCCGGTGAGCTCACACCAGTTGACCGGTGGACTCAGTGAGTCCACTTTTCAGCTTTCTTGGGCCAACTCCTTGGCAACCTTTTTCCTATCAAAAAAACACTTGAAAAAAAGTTAGAACATAATAAGAGTGATTGTGATCATTAAAATCCAAGATAGAGGGGTACAACAGACTGTTTTTACCATGTTTATCATTGTTTAACATGATTACCATATTACCAATGTTTACTATTATGTAATTTAGTACACTTTTCTATTTTCTGATTAAGTAGTATTACAATATTTGAATTTGTATATTTGTGAACTAATGTTTGTTTTTTTGATTTGAAGGAAAATGACAGATCAATCAGTTGATCAGCCACATGATTCTGGAGATGAGCAAATTGGTCATACATCTGGGGAGGAACATTCACAAGCTCCTATTACGAAAAAGAGTTCAAAGGTTGGTAAGCGTGGGTGCACACGTTTACCAAAATTATCACTTGCCCGTACGAAGGAGGAGAGGATAGTCGTGGAGTTTGATGATGATGATCTTCCTAGAGGTCCAAATGCTAAATATTTTAAGGGTTTTGTAGCAACTCAGACTAAGAGAAAAGTAAGCATTCTCTATGATGATTGGAGAAGTGTGGATAAGGCAATAATTTCTCAGCTGTGGGAGACCATTTTGGTAAGATCTTTTGCAATTGTTTGACTGTTCATTAAATGTTTCAAGTATATATAATATTTTTAACCTCTTTTTTATCAGATGACATTTGATATTCCTGACACTGGAGGAGTCAGGAAGAAATGCTTATCGTTGGCTGCTAGGAGATGGAGGGATTTCAAATCAACCCTCTCATCTGATTTCATTTATGGTCATAGGAGTCGTGAGAATCCATGTCGTATATATCCTTTTATAGATGAAGACACATGGAGACAATTTTTTGAAAGTAGAAGAAAAGAATCATTTTTGGTAAGGGCAATGTAAACTTTTATAAGCTTTCTTATATAAATGATCTTATTATTGTTTTGTTAATGATTACTTATTCATAATTTACAGCAAACAAGGAAAGCTCATCAAGAGATCCAATCTAAAAATGTATACCCTCATAGTTTATCTTGGGGAGGGTATGCATTATTGGAAGAACAAATGATTGCAGAAAAATTTCAACAACTAAGAGCTGAGTCTTCAAGCTCTGGAGAGGTGGCCCCTCCATCCCCTCCATCTAGACATGAGAAATGGAAAAGAGCTCGGAAGGGCAAAAAAGGACAATATCTTTCGGAAGAATCGAGACTCGTAGTTGAGAGGATTGTAAGATATCTATTTTATTTATTTAAGTTTACTATTTTCGTCCTATATTTCCAATCATTATAGAAATGTTCAATTAATTATTACTGGACTCTATTGAGGAGCAGAGTTCACAGGGGACATTTACACCATCTGGGAGGGATGATATTTTATCTGTGGCATTGGGAAAGCCCGAACATCCTGGCCGTGTAAGAGGATATCCGGCAGGTGTATCGGTAAGAAAAGTGTTGCCACATTCCTCAACTTCTAACGTTGAGGGAGTTTATAAAAAAAATAGAATCCTTGGAGGCTGAAGTACATAATATTAATGCGACAATGGAGGACAAGATTAGAGCATCGGTGCAGGTTATGTTTGCTGACTTGCAAAGACAATTTCAAGGTGCAGCTCCCACTCTACCTCTCCCAGTAGCTCCCACTCCCCCACCTCAGCCTGCGGACCCCATTTTTGATCCTCCTCCTCCGCCGCAGCTACCTACTTATTGTGAGATGTATGTTGATGATCCTCAACATCATATAGTTTCATATGGGATGGTATATTGTATAGGAGATACAGTTCATCATCAACAGTTAGAGGTAGAGAATCATAGGGTCACTGTACAGGATATTATAGATAGGTCAGCTCGGATACCATTACCTACAGATGAGGTGACGACAGTTGGACATAGTATCGACCATTTTTTACTTTGGCCATCCAGACTTCTTCGACTCATTACCATAGAGGTATGGATGTTATATCTTTTATTTTATATTTTTATTAATGTTTTATCATTTGAAAACTAATATATTTTTCAATTTATTTTTACAGGAATACTTCAAAGGTAAAGAAATACTGTATAGACAACAACAAAGACAGATAGCTATGACATCAGATGCAGATACTAGCAGTCTTGAAAAATAGTCAAGATATTCAAATTTGTTGGCGGATCATTATGAAATTACAATGGAAGCTCATGTCTGTGGTCGTGAACTAAGTGTGGGGATTATGAAAACTGATATCATGGAGTTTGTCACTGGAGATAAGTTGGGCATCAACGTGGTGCAAATTTTTATCATGTAAGTCTTAACACCTTTTCCTTGCATTATATTTATTAAAAATGTATACTTATGTCTTCTTTGTATTAGGTATCTGTATAAAATTTGTGAGAGGAATGAGCTGACAGATGTATATGGATTCGTGGACCCACAATTGATTTCCCCTGAAGCATGTGCATTGGATGAGGAACAAAGAATGATTTATATTGCTGATAGATTTGAAAAGAATGTAATCACACAGTGTTGGATGATGCCTTTTTGTGAGAGGTATCAAACACATCCCTCTCAAAGAGTTAATTATCTTTTAACATAAAAAACCACTAACGTTAAATTTCCTTTTATCCGGGATCATTGGATGTTAGGGGTTTTTTGCCCTAGGGAGAAAGCACTTTATTGGATATGCTCTCTCCATGATGATGTGCGAGAAAGTTTTAAGAATATAATGGAAACATAAGTTTCAATTTCACAATAGTTTTATATATTATAATGAATTTTAAATTTACCCCATTCGTATTATTTTCTAACAGGGCATGGGTCCACTTTCGAAAAAGCGCAAAGAAAAGGAATTTCAAGATCAAATATGTACATGCGAAGGTAAATATCCATTTATAATTTGTACATTTTGATTTATTACATAAAAATAATATATTGAATTTACACTCATTCAAACAGAAATGTCATGAGCAACAAGGCATCATCGAATGCGGATATTACATGTTAAGATTTATGTATGAAATAATAACAACTGGGACAGTTCTGAGTTTTGACCAGGTAAGATTTCCTCTTTCTCATAATATTTCAATTGGATTTATTCATTATACACGTTGACTACTATCCTTTTCCTTTGTAGCTTTTTGATGACCCTCAACCCCTTACTACTGAAGATATCAAACACTTACAAGTGGAGTGGTCAAATTATTTTACAGGTTTGATTGACTTTTAGTTGTTTGTAATGTAAAATGTAATTTTGAATATTGTCAATGTAATTGTGTATTTCGTAGTCGTTTAGGTTGGATTTAGTTTTTTTTGAAGTTGACAGTGTAAGATTTGAATGTTATATAAGTGAATGTTTAATTTTTCTCTACTTCTTGTTTTGGTCTACTGTTGATGGTTTTTCTGGTCTGGATTTTGGTATGGGGGGAGAGGTTCCAAGGGGTGGGTGGGTGTTTGGGGGGTGTCCAAGGGATATGGGAGGGGTGTCCAAGGTGTGTTTGGGACTGTCCTAGGGGTCGGGGGGGTGTAAATGAGGGTGGGGGGTGTCCAAGGGGTGGGGGTGTCCAAGGGATATGGGTGGGGTGTCCAAGGTGTGTTTGGGGCTGTCCAAGGGGTCGGTTGGGTGTAAATGAGGGTGGGGGGGGGGCTGTCCAAGGGGTGGGGGGCTGTCCAAGGGGTGGGGGGGTGTCCATGGGGTGGGGGGGGGGGGGGTGCCCAAGGGATATGGGAGGGGTGTCCAAGGGGTGTTTGGGGCTGTCCTAGTGTTCGGGGGGTGTAAATGAGGGTGGGGGGGGGGGGCTGTCGAAGGGGTGGGGGGGGGGTGTCCAAGGGGTGTGGGGGTGTCCAAGGGATATGGGAGTGGTGTCCAAGGTGTCTGGGAGTTCTTTCCAAGGGGCCGGTTTGGTGTAAATGGGGGTGGGGGGCTGTCCAAGGGGTGGGGGTGTCCAAGGGGTGGGGGGGTGTCCAAGGGATATGGGAGGGGTGTCCAAGGGGTGTTTGGGGCTGTCCAAGGGCTCGGGGGGGTGTCCAGGGGTCGGGGGGTGTCCAAGGGGTCTGGGAGGTCTTTCAAGGTGTGGGGGGTTGTCCAATGGGTGTTTGAGGCTGTACTAGGGGTCTTGGGGGTGTAAATGAGGGTGGGGGGCTGTCCAAGGGGTGGGGGGGTGTCCAAGGGGTGGGGGTGTCCAAGGGATATGGGAGGGGTGTCCAATGGGTGTTTGAGGCTGTACTAGGGGTCGTGGGGGTGTAAATGAGGTTGGGGGGGCTGTCCAAGGGGTGGGGGGGGTGTCCAAGGGTTGTGGTGGGGCTCCAATGTGGTGGGGGAGGGATGGCCAGGTTGTTAGGTGGGTATAGATGATGGTGGGGTTCAGTTGGGGCTTGGGGGAGGGCTGGCATGGTTATTTTTGTTGTTTGGTTTCTGGTTGCTTTTTGGTGAGAGCAGTGCAATTATTTTAAAAATATATATATATTGCTTTCACGTCGGTTATTTTATAACCGACGTGGTAAATAAATTGGTAGGGGTTTATCACGTCGGTTTTTTCGAGAACCGACGTGATAAACCGTTCCCGGGCCTTTTATCACGTCGGTTCTTAATATAACCGACGTGCTAAAAGGCATGGGAATCGATTTACCACGTCGGTTATTGGAAAACCGACGTGCTAAAACGTTTCCCAGGCCTTTTTATCACGTCGGTTATTTAAGAAACCGACGTGATAATAGGCCCTGGGAAGGGTTAATCACGTCGGTTATGTCATAACCGACATGATAAACTATATCCCAGGCATTTTATCACGTCGGTTTAGAAAATAACCGACGTGATAAACCCCCCCCCCCCCCCCGCGCATATATATCACGTCGGTTATTATATGAACCGATGTGATAAACACCGTGATGTTAGGGATGTTACGTCGGGTTTTAAATAACCGACGTAAAAAACGTTATTTATAACGTCGTCCGTATTAACGTCGCCTAAAAACCGACGTAAAAAATGTTTTCTGCACTAGTGTGTAACGCCCCAACCCCAGTTACCCAGATTCGATGGATTATTACATAACATTGGCATGATCACAAAAAAGATCAAGTCTCCGAAGACCGATTAGTTTAGTAGCCTTGGATTAACTAGATACATTCATACAATTTACATTACATCATAAAATGAAAACTACAACAATATATTCTCTATAGTCCACACTCTTATCCCCTCATACTATCCCTGCAGGTCATTCATAAAATAATTCTTCACATCATGGGAAAAATAAAACATAGAAAGGGGTGAGCTCAAATACCCAGTAAGGATAACAATATAGCAGAAACATTCATTAATAAGCATAAAATTTTTAGCCAATGTATAACTAAAACAAAAGACTTTTAAACATGAACTTCAGCACAATATGGCAAAGATAAAATGAAATAATGCCATTTACTAATTCACATGGATATTCTACAA
The DNA here is from genome assembly GCA_963277665.1 of Viscum album. Lineage (NCBI taxonomy): Eukaryota > Viridiplantae > Streptophyta > Magnoliopsida > Santalales > Viscaceae > Viscum > Viscum album. Next base: position 628,693,717 of record OY728166.1, read on the forward strand.
GTCGAATAATCACATGCAATATCAATAACCACTTTCATAATGATGGAATGCATAATGCCAGACTATCAAAACCACATAGTCATGGCCTCGTGCCAAGACTACAAATAAGAATTTTTCATGGCCTTGTGCCAAGTCACTAGTTTGTCTCATGAGACCTACCGATTCATCGAAGAGCTATATAGGGATCCACCCGTCACTTATTATGTCCAATACATTCCTCATATGAACAGGTTTAAACATAACATAATCATTTGTATTAAAACTTGCATAAAAAATCTAAATACTTTCTCTATAAACACTGAATAGTATAAAAATAACACATCCACATTAAAACATATCACAAAACCTTCAATTAAATATAGAAGTTTTATATCATAATAAATCAACTTCAAATAAGCTTAAAATTCATTAATGGATGTTGACATAGATGAAATCAAAACTATTTCAGAGAAATATCTCTTTTATTAAAATCATTTAAAAGTCACATAATTATAAATTAAAACATTTAATTTGAAAATATCTTTATAAGATTGTAATACAAGCTTCTATGATTTTACAATGGTGTAAAATATCTGCACCTGCTGTATAAGATAAAAAAACATTCTTACCTTAATTCTGTCGAAAAGGTTAAAAAGGACCTTGGTTGGTAAATGACGAAAATATTCCTTTATAAACCTCTTATAAAAAGTCAGAAAAGGGTATAAATGACATTAAACCATATTCAAGTAAACAATGAATTTTTTTTTATATACATTTTTTAAGAAACATGTATGTGGATGATAAAGAAGTCCCAGTAGATTATTACGTATAAACAACCTCGGATAATGAAGTGATTGCGAAATAAACACTTACCTTGTGATTTTCCTTGGATGAGGGTAGGTTAACCTCCTGTATAATGGTGAAATAATATTTATTAAATTATAAAAGAATCATATTCATTAATATGATATCATATATGATATTTTAACATTTATTTGTTAATAATATCTTAGTATTATCATTGTTTCGGGTGTCAACTTAATCGTTTTCTTTTATATGTTTTGTTACATAAGAAATTTTTTTTATGGATAAGTTGTATCTTATTCATATCCAGAATGATATCAAGTCCTTAAACATTATTTTTAATCATTAAATGAGAATTAGTCTTAAATGGATACGATGGGGAATGAAACTCATCACAATCGTGGAGACGGTAGTCCGTACGTAGGCATGAGCAACAATATCATCATTTTGATATTAAAAGAATATATAATTCGAATTTATATAATATATATATAATAATTATCATTTTATATTTATTATTTACATGAATTACACATCATTATTATACCCATACAAATAATAATTTATTGAATAACAATTACACCACAACGTGGACACGGTAAGCCGTAAGTGCGCACGTATGGTGACATTTCCTTCAAAGAAGGATAGAATACTGAATATGGTTGTACCATATTTATAATAACATCATTGTATATATAAGATACTGGAGTTTTTATTTTGGAATGGAAAAAACAAATAAAGAAGATGTTGAAGAAGAAAGGAACTTGAAAAGGGGTGGTGAAAACATTACCTCTTATTCGGGTTCTTTCTTTTGATTTGATCAAAAGGGCTCCATAGGTTGGCATTCTGATCAACATAACGCCTCTAGGTTGAAGTGAGGGAAGTTTAAATAGTATTTGGGTAGATTTTGGCAGAACCAAAAGGCTTTGAATGTGTGAATTAGTGAGAATTGGGAGTGCCATTTTATAAGAGGGGTGAGGGGCACCTTTGAAAAAAATAGAAATATTATTTTATAATAAATTAATATTCATTTTATAATGGCTCCATAGTATATTATGTAAATTATAAGGTGGGTATGGGTAGGAAAACACTCAACCAATAGGTTTTAGACATGTTTGGGTTACTATATTAACCTTATCATTTGGTTTTAACTCTTAGTTAATTAGTTCGACATTTACCATGTCACTTTTTATTTTTATATTATACAGTTAATAAGAATACTATAACCATACAAGAGATCCCCAAGTTGTCCATTAATGATTCAACTATCATGATATAAGTCTCTTGGAAGATCCTTAGATTATTAGGAATTAAATATAAATTAATAATATAATATTTGTTTACAAACTCTTTTATGTCAATTTTGACACTATGGGGTATTCTGTTTTTGATAAATTTATAACAGCATTATTACTTCAAAAAAGATTCATATAACCAATAATAATAAGTCATATTAACCTATAAAATTAGTGTAATTTATAAAAAGTCGGAGATCACATTTATTTTGATATTTATAATATCAATTATTTAAATATTTCATTAATTATGTAATTTCTGCATCACAATTGTTTCATAAATAAATTAAATTATTTAATGTCTAAAAATTATAAAAAAATACCATTATGTAGGAAATATTTTTATCTTTATAATTAATATTTAAAATCTAATGTATCTTATGTATAACCCTATATTAAAAATGTTTTAGTTATTAAACATTTATTTTAACTCTCGTAACTCTTCTCTGAATTAAATAATAATAAATGTCCTAATCTAATCCAAGTGGACCTAAATGCTAAATTTTAGTTTATAAGATTGTTTTTGGTTGAGATAGACTTATACAATAGAATTAGAACATGTGATAGTGTAAAAATAATATCATTTTACCTTTAATTACCCTATTTATTTTTAACTGTGGTAAATAAAAGAAAAACGTTATTATTCACAAAAAAATTATTTTCATCGCATCTAAAAACATTTTACTTACTGATATCAACTGGGTCTCTCAGATTTTTGAAATTCAACTCACAGAAGCAGTAAAATTATGTTTTATGAAAAATTCAGCTTTTCAAACCACCACTTAGTGGTTTCACTATTCATCAAAAAGTGATGTTTTTCAGAAAAATACCAAAAAATCACCCTAGGCTAATTTCGATATTCCGAATCCAAAAATGAAGTCCATTTTGAAAAATAAAATTTATAAATTTCAAAAAGTGGGTATTACTATTCATAATGGCTAGTTTGATTGGTTGTGGTGTGTTAGAACTCGATGTTGTGTACAACACACGCTATTGCATTATTCAAAGGGAAGTGTACCGTGGAAGCTTGGGGTGTTATATTCTCCTCTCCTTCAAATAATTTTGTCCTCAAAATTTCTAGAAAATTACTGTATAAAAAGAATCGGGTGATTCTTCATCATTAGTTCCTCAGGTTCCCACGTTGCATCTTTCATCTTATGGTTTCTCCATTGAACTTACACGAGACGAGTCATCTAGTTTCGTAGCACTTGTTCCCTAGAATCAAGAATCCTGATGAGCTCTTCTCAATAAGATAGATCGGGTTCTAGTTCTAATTTCTCATAAGAGAGTACATGCATTGGTTCAGGCATGTATATCCTCAATAGTGATACGTGGAAAACATCGTCAACTTTGGAAAGATTTGGCGGCATTGCTAAACAGTAAGCTACAAACCTAATTCGTTCTAGAATTTTGAAAGGTTTGATGTACCTGAGACTCAATTTACCCTTCTTACCGAAACATATAATTCCCTTCCATGGAGATACTTTCAACAAAACATGATCTCCTACCTAAAATTACAAATCATTTCTTCGGTTATTGGCATAGATCTTCTTCATACTTTGAGCTGCTTTGATGTGGTTTTGGATTACCATTACCTTTTCCATTGTTTCCTCCACCAGTTCTGGTCCTATAAGTATTCTTTCACCAACGTCATCCCAACAGGTTGGTGTGCGACATCTCGTTCCATACAACGCTTCATATGGTACCATCTGATTACTCGAATGGAAGCTATTGTTATAGTAAAATTCTAGCAGAGGTAAATATTGATCCCATATACCCTGAAAGTACAGTGAGTAGGATCTCAACATGTCTTCTAAGGATTGAATAGTCCATTCTGATTGTCCATCTGATTGAGGGTGGTAGGTAGTGCTCAAATGAAGATCAGTATTCAAGGCCTTCTGAAGACTCTTCCAGATTCTTGAAGTAAAACAGGGATCACGATCAGAAAAAATTGATAGGGGTACTCCATGACGTCTCAAAACTTCATTAATATATAGTCTTGCTAGCCGTTCAAGTGGTAAATCTTCCCTTATAGCAATAAAATGTGCTGACTTGGTAAGACGATCAACAATGACCCATATTGCATCGTTCCTTCTAGGAGTCTTTGGTAGCCCCATGACGAAGTCCATCGTAATATTATCCCATTCCCACTCAGGTATGAGAAAGAGGTTGCAATAATCCACCAAGTTGCTGTCTTCCAGCTTTCACTTTTTGACAAACCATACATCTTGACACAAAATCAGCAATCTATCTCTTCATGTTGTCCCACAAAAAATGTTCCTTCAAATCTCTATACATTTTGGTGCTCCCAGGGTGTATAGAGAAATTGGAACTATGAGAATCATCCAGCAATTCCCTCTTTAGATCAGGTATATCGGGAAGAAAAAGTCTCTTCCCAAATTTCAAAATTCCATCTTCATACACAAAGTCTCTCAATCTCCCATCATTCGCAGCTTTAATCATCTTTTGAAATTATTCATCATCAGTCTGAGAACTTATAATCCATTCTAGTAAAGATGGTTTGATTACCATTTGATAATGCATTGATGTTTCACCTTCCATGGTTATTCCCATGTTCGTCTTCACTAGATCCATGAAAATTGGATCCCTTTCAATTCTCATATTGTTCAAAACACCATGATCTTTTCTGCTCAAAGCATATGCCACCTTGTTTGCCTTCCCCAGGTGGTAGTGTATCGTGCAATCATAATCCTTGAGTAATTCAAGCCATCTCATTTTCCTCATGTTGAGTTCTTTTTGTGAGAAAATATATACTTCAAACTCCTGTCATCAGTATAAATCTCAAAATTTTCAACATAGTGGTAGTGTCTCCATATCATCAAAGCAATGATCACAGCTGCTAACTCAAGATCATGAGTAGGATATTTTTTCTCATGAATTTTCAACTGTCGTGATGCATAGGCAATAACCCTATCATTCTGTATAAGGACACAACCAAGTCAATTCGTCGATGCATCACTATAAATAACGAACCCATCATTACTCGATGGTATAGTCAATATAGTATAATTGACTAATCTTCTCTTCAGTTCTTCAAAAAATTCTTCACACTCTTTTGTCCAAACAAATTTAACCCCTTTATGTGTGAGCTTCATTAATGGGTTAGCCGATCGTGAAAAATTCTGGACGAAACGTTGATAATAACCTGCTAAACCAATAAAACTGTGTATCTCAGTTATACTCGTCGGTGCATGCCATTCATGGATTTCATTGGTCTTAGAAGAATCAACAGAGATTCCATCTTTAGAGACAATATGTCCGAGAAAAGAAATATCCTGAAGCCAGAATTCACACTTGCTAAACTCCCCATATAATTCATGTCTTTTCAGAGTCTTCAAGATAATGCACAAGTGAATTTCATGATCTTCATAGCTTTTGGAGTATACCAAGATATCATCAATAAATACCACCACAAAATCATCAAGATATACCTTGAAAACTCTATTCATTAGATCCATGAATACAGAGGGTGCATTAGTCATCCCAAAAGGCATTACTGTAAACTCGTAATGCCCATACATGGTTTGAAATGATGTCTTCGGAATGTCTGCCTTCTTCAAATACAACTGATGGTATCCAGATCAAAGGTCAATCTTTGAAAAGTATTGAGCCTTATCTAGTTGGTCAAATAAATCATCAATGCGAGGTAGGGGATACTTGTTATTTATTGTTATAGAATTGATTTCCATGTAGTCAATACATAACCTCATAGATCCATATTTCTTCTTAACAAAAAGGACATGGTCTCCCCATGGAGAAACACTAGGGAGAATAAATCCCTTATTACTCAATTCCACTAGTTGTTTCTTTAGTTCATCTAATTCCACAGTGGCCATATTATAAGGGCTCGTCGATATAGGCCTTGATCCTGGAATTAAATCAATGGAAAATCAACATCTCGTTCTGGAGGATATTCAGGTAATTCTTCCAGAAACACATATACATATTTTTTCACAATAGCTACATCCTCTATTTGAATATTTCTTTCCTCACCCACTGTCATTTCATTCTCTTCCTCCCTAATAATTGAATTTAGTTGATGTACTAGTGGTGGATCTAGATATGAATTAGGTGGTGATGATTCTGCTCTAAAGATAAGGTGTTCCTTATCATCATCATAAAAAATCATAAAATCCTTCTTATTATAATAAATCATTACATCATGGTCTAAAATCCAATCCATACCATGGATTATATCAAACTCAATCATAGGTATGACAATGAGATCAGAAGATAAAGAACATTTTTGTGCTATAATGGGGACTTATTCACAAAACATTGTTGCAATGATACTTCCCTTTAGAGTTTTAACTGACAACTCCTTTGTTAAATCAAATTGGAAATATCTAATTTTCTTAGAAAACTAGCAAGATGTAAAACAATGCGATGATCCAGAATCAAATAAAGCATTTTTTAAACTTGAGGAAACCATTAAATTACCTACCACCACGTCTTTCAGAACTTCTATCTCAGAAGTAGTGATAAAATAAGATTGGCCTTGATCCCGTGGCCTTTTCTGAGGTATGTTACCCTGACTCTTAGGACATTCATTTTCATAATGTCCCATCTCCCGGCAATTGTAGCATTGGACATCGGTAGCTTCCTTCTCCCCCTTGTAATCATGATCTTGGTGGCCTTTTTCACCACACTTGTAATAGACTACCATTCCCTTCAAGAAAGTAATAGGTTGATTCTTCCCACATTTACTGTAGGAAGGAATTTCAACTTTTCCCTTCTTCCCCTTATTTTCATTCCCAGATTGATCAATAGATCTCTTCTTCTCATGCTTTTCTTTAATGTCATATGACTTTGAGAATTCTTTTTCTGTCTTCACAGAACATGAGACAATATCTTTGTACAATGAGAAGGATTGTTATACTAATTCTTTATGAAGAAATGGTTGTAACCCATCAATGAAAAAATCAATCTTACTTCTTGGGTTACGTATATAATCTCTATCATACCTTGATGACCTTGTAAATTTAGCCTCATACATTACTACATTCTCATCCTCCTTTTGTCTCAGACTCAGAAATTGCCTTTCCATATTGGCTCGATGATCACAAGGAAAGTATTTTTCTAAAAATAGATCATTGAACTCCCTCCATTCCATATTTGATACTTCATCATCTTCTTTTTTGTTTTGAATCAATGACCACCATTGATCAACATCTCCAGTGAGATGATAAACTACCATGATAACTTTCTCCCTTTCACTAATCCCCAACGCCTGAAATATTTTCTCTAGGGATATTATCCATTGCTCAGCTACCAATGGATTTATACACCCATTTAAGGTTGGTGGTAGTGGCCTCATGAAGCGATCTAACATTGATCCTCCACACTGTGGATCCAAGATCTCCATATGGGTAAGGTTATTATTCATAACCTGAGTGAGTTGTCCCAGTATGGTGATAAGCTGATCAACACCAGTTTCATAACCCACTCCACTATAATTATCATGAGCAGGCAAGCAATCCCTACACAGAGTGCGTTCATTGATACAGTTTCCATTTCTTCCACTAGGCGCCATTTCTAAACAATATCATAAACTAGATCAGTTTATGAATCAAAATTCATAATTCCATACTTGTAAGACACATAAAATTAATTGAACTATTTATGGATATAATCATAAAAATGTTTTCTCTGAGGAAGTATATACTCATAAACCCTTGATAATGGTTTATAATGAAAATCAGAGCTATCCTAAGAATAACCCCCATGTGTGTTGTAACCAAGAGTGCAGCAATGCCCATTGTCATGCACCAGTTCCCGTTCGAGTCTAGATCAAAGCAGTGTTTTCCAGTTTTACCCCTAGGTACATCTGTGCTAGAGCCGCCTCTACCTACTCGTATCCAGGCAGGGATTTATTTCTTGGAAAACTCACAAAATATCTACAATACCAAAATTCTAGAATGTTCTTCTATTCTAATCCTAAATATCCATAATAGGTCTATGTGCTATAATCAGAGTTTATCTAAATCTAGCTTACAAGGTTTATACTAAACATCCTCTGAAAAAAACTGTAATTCCCCGACCCCAGTTACCCAGAGTCGGTGCATTATTACATAACATTGGCATGATCACAAGATATATGACGTCTTGAAAGACCGATTCGTTTAGTAGCCTTGGAATAACTAGATACATTCATAAAATTTACATTACATCATAAAATGAAAACTACAACAATATAGTCTCCAAAGTACACACTCTAATCCCTTCATACTATCCCTTCATGTCATTCAAAAATTACTTCTTCACATCCTGGGAGAAATAAAACATTGAATGGGGTGAGCTCAAATGCCCCATAAGGATAACAGTATAGCAGAATCTTTCTTAAATAAGAATAAAAAATTAAGGAAATGTATAACTAAAAGTAAACACATTTAACCATGAAAATCAGCATAATATGGAAATGATAAAATGAAATCATGCCATTTACATATTAACATGGATATTATACAAGTCGAATAATCACATGCAATATCAATAACCGCTTTCATAATGATGGACATAATAATGCCAGAATATCATAACCACATAGTCAAGGCCTCATGCCAAGATTACAAATAAGATTTTTTCAAGGCCTTGTGCCAAGACACTAGTTTGTTTAATGAGACCTACCAATGATCCAGGATCTATATCGGGCTCTACCCATCACTTATTAAGTCCAATGCATTCCTCATATGAACAGGTTCAAACATAACATAAACATTCGTATTAAAATTAGCTAATAAAATGTAAATACTTTCTCCATAAACCAGGAATGGTATAAAAATAAAACATCCATAGTCAATCATATCACAAAACCTTAAATGCAATATAGAAGTTTTATATTATAATAAATCAACTCAAATAAGCTTAAAATCCATCAAAAGATGTTGACATAGATGAAATCAAAACTATATGAGAGAAATATATATTTTTTTAAATCATTTAAAAGTAACATAATTATAAATAAAAACATTTAATTTGAAAATATCTTTATAAGCTTGTAATATAATATTTAAAGACTTTACAATGGTGGAAAATATATGCACCCACCGTATAAGTTAAAAAACATTCTTACCTTAATTATGTCGAAATGGTTAAAAAGGATCTTGTTTGGTAAAACACTTAAATATTACTTAATAAAACTCTTATAAGAAGTTAAAAAGGTTATAAATAACATTATCCCATAATTTAGTAAATAGTGAAAAAAAATTTAAATACATTTTTATGAAACATGGATGTGGATGATAAAGAAGTCCCAGTAGATTATTATGTATAAACAAACTCGGATAATGAAGAGATTGGGAAATAAACCCTAATCTTGTGATTTTCCTTGGTTTATGGTATGTTAACCACCTGTATAATGGTGAAATAATTTTTATTAAATTATACAAGAATCATATACATTAATATGATATCATATATGATCTTTTAACATTGATTTGATGATAATATCTTAGTATTATCGTTGTTTCGGGTGTTAACTTACTCGTTTTCTTTTATATGATTTTTTACGTAAGTCGTGTTTCTTATGGATAGGTTGTATCTTATTCATATACATAATGATATCAAGTCCTTAAACACTATTTGTAATCATTAAATGAGAATTAGTCTTGAATGGATACGATGGGGCATGAATCTCATCGTGATCGTGGAGACGGTAGTCCGTACGTACGCATGAGCGAAAATATCATCCTTTTGATATTAAAATAATATATAATTTGATGTTATATCATATATATAGAATCATTGTCACATTATATTTATTATTTAAATTAATTACACATCATTATTATACCCATCCAAATAATAATTTATTGAACAACAATTGCACCACGATGTGGAGACAATAAGCCGTACGTACGCACGTATGATGACATGACATTCAAAGGATGTATATAATAATGAATATGGTTGTACCATATTTATAATAACATCAAATTATATATAATATACTAGAGTTATTATTTTATAATGGGAATAACAAAGAAAGAAGTAGTTGAGGAAGAAAGGAACTTGAAATAGGGTGGTGAAAACATTACATCTTCTTCGGGTTCTTCCTTTTGATTTGATCAAAAAGGATCCCTAGGTTGGATTTATGATCAAAATAAGGGCTCTAGGTTGAATTAAGGGATATTTATAGAGTATTTGGTCTGAGTATGGCCGATCCAAAAGGCTTTCAATGTGTGAATTAGTGATAGGGGCAGTGCCCTTTTATAATAGGGGTGATGGGCACCTCTGGAAATGCTAGAAATATTATTTTATAATAAATTCATATTCGGTTTCTAATGGCTCCAAAATTTATTATTGAAATTATAAGGTGGTGATGGGTCTTAAACCACTCAACCAAAGGGTTTTATACAGGTTTGGGTTACTATATAAACCTTATCTTTTAGTTTTAACTCTTAGTTAATTAGTTTGACATTTAGCATGTCACATTGTATTTCTATATTATATAGCTAATAAACATACTATATACATCCAAGAGACCCCCATGTGTTCCATTGATGATACAACTATCATGATATATGTCTCTTGGCCGATCCTTATATTTTTGGGAATTGAATATCAATTAATAATATAATATATGTTTTAAAAATGCTGTTATGTCAATTTTGACACTATTGGGTATTTTGTTTTTGATAAATTTATAACAACATTATTACTTCGAACAAGATTTATATAACCAATAATAATATGTCATATTAACCTAGAAAATTAGTGTAATTTATAAAAGGCTGAAATTACATTTATTTTCATATTTATAATATCTATTTTTTAATATTTCATTAATTAGGTAATTACTGCATCTCCATTGTGTCATAAATAAATTAAATTATTTAATGTCTAAAAATTATAAATAAAATATCATTATGTAGGAAATATTTTTTATCTTTATAATGAATATTTACATTCAAATTTATTTTTTTTATAACCGTATATTAAAAATGATGTAGTTATTAAAATTTGATTTTAACTCTTAACTCTTCTATGAATTAAATAATAATAAATTTCCTAATCTAATCCAAGTGGACCTAAATGATAATATTTTATTCAAAAGGTTTTTTTTGGTCGAGATAAATTTTTACAATAGAATTAGGACATGTGTTAGGGTAAAAATAATATCATTTTTACCTTTAATTACCCTATTTACTTTTAACCGTGGTAAATAAAAGTAAAAAAGTTACTATTTACAGAAAATTATTTTCATCTCATTGAACCACAATTTACTAACTGATATCAACAGTGTCTCTCGGATTTTTGAAATTCAACTCACAGAAGCGGTAGAATTAAGTTTTATGAAAAATTCAGTTTTTTAACTACCACTTAGTGGTTTCATTATTCATCAAAAAATGAGGTTTTTCAGAAAAATACCAAAAAATTCACCATTGGCTAATTTCAACATTCCAAATCCAAAAATGAATTCCATTTTTAAAAATAAAATTTATAAATTTCAAAAAATGGGTATTACTATTCATAACGGCTAGTTTGATTGGTTGTGGTGTGTTACAACTCGATGTTGCGTACAACACATGCCATAACATTATTCAAAGTGAAGCATACCATGGATGTTTGGGGTGTTATATGACCAATATAAATGAAATATAAAACAATGATTAAACATATACTAAATAGATGAAAATAAAAAATTTACGTACAAAATGTTGATAAATGTTAATTTATAGTCTTTCAAAACCACCTACGTGAAACTTAAAAATGTCTCAAGTATGTGAATTTGAAAGCCTATAAAATATATACTATATTTCCAATGTAAATGAAACTAAAAACATGGATGAAACATATACTAAATAGATGAAATTCAAAAAACTACGTAAACAATGACGATAAAAAATATTTTGTAGACTTTCAAAACCACCTACTTGAAACATAAAAATGTTTCAAGTATCTGACTTTAAAAGCCTATAAAATATAATTATTAAATATACAATAATTAATTCGTTAGTAATATAATTATTAATAATTATTCATGTATATAATAATTAATTATTAATGGTTAATTATTAATTAATTAATTAGTAATTAGTAATTTACATTTAGAAATATAATTATTATTATATAATTATAAATGAAATGTTTATAAATATTTAAGTAGTCATTTAAAATATTTTTTGTTTACTATATATATGTTTTTCATTGCATTTTTAATGAAATTATGTGTTATAATTTTTTATTTATATTGTACTTGTACTTTATAATTTAATTGTTAATCTAAATTAGTTTATATTTACTATATTTTTTATTTTCTTTTTATTTTACTTAAACAACAATTACTTATCATAGTATATATGTTTTTTAATATATATAACATGACAAACAAAAAAATCAACGACGATGCCCCCCCGTTACCACAACGTGGTGTCTGAATATCATGTCCTCTCTACATCTGGTGTCTGTGTCGCTCTAGTGTCTTCTCTGTGGGTTCCTACTCTTCTGGTGCTTCTGGTGCATCCCCATGGTGCTGTGTAGAGGACTGACCAAAACCATGCGAGGAGGATGCCCCAAAATCATATGGGGTGCCATATCGATCCGAAGCTCCTATAAATTGTAGAAATGGGTTACTGAAGAAGGCCTCGTTGGGAGGAGAGGGGGCCGCCATAAGCTGTGTGACTGCACCCAGATCGAAGTCAATAGTAGTCTGCGGAGATGCCATATGTGGTATATAAGTATCTCCCTGATGTACAAAATCATAAGTCGGTTGTGCCGGATCGTCTCTCTATGGTGTGATGACATCTGCAGGAGCCACTCTTGGATGTCGATGTCCTCACCTATGCCCCTCCGGATGTGCTCGTCTCTGTCATCCAGTTGGCAGCGGCGGTGGAAGTGCATCCTTTTCAACAGGCATATTAGTGACATTGTCATCCTCATGTGCTTTATCCCGAAGATAATGATCAGGATATATTTGTGGATCCTCATTAAAATAACTATCACGTATTAACCAGAGATGATCCAATAGATCCACCACATCCCAATGAACTACATCCCGTAGAATATATGCATGCTTATGAGGCTGTGTGGAATGTGCAAGATGACCAATGGCATCTACCTTCAAATTAAATAACATTCAAATTAATATAAAAAATGAGTTAAACAAAAATAATAAATCTTAGTAAACATACCAATCGTGGAATGCCAATCCCCTAACGTGTAAGGTGCATGATGGTGTGATGTCGATACCAGTGTGCATAATCCCCTTGATCAGATAACTGAGAGTGTGTTGTGGAATATCCTTATGGAAAGATACTGAATCAGGAACACATCTCTTAAAGCTCAATATAAAATGCATGATGTTGCCGCTAGTCTGTCGTCTGTCTACCTATAAGCACAATTGAATGTAAATCGGTAGACTGTCGTGGTGACATGGGGATTTGTTGTATAAAACATAACCGGCGCATGAACCGGTCTGGATGGTGCCACTCAATGACGTGGAAGTGAATGAGTGACACCACTACAGCCCGATCTCCAACCATAGCTGTGCAGTATAGTGGAAGTGATGTGTAGACCTAACCTGTATAAGGAGTTCATGAAACCTGAAATTTAATATCAAAAAATAAGTCATATAGTAGCATGAAAATGTTACTGAGATTATATTTAAATAACTTAAAATAGTGATACCAAAAAAAATTCATACACAAAAGTACTGTATAACTTACATCAGCTGGTACTATAGCGTAGAATATATGTCTGTAGCCATGCACACTATGTCTCGGAGAATGTGCAAACTTCTGAGACTAACTCCACCTGGTGAAAAAAGATTAGCATATGGTATGTTTATAAAAAACAATAAAAAAAGTATTAAATAACTGAAAGTAATGACATATACATACCATCGTCCCTGAGGACAGTCCCAAAGTAGCTATAGTGCAAGCGGTACGACAACTCGAGGAGTGATCTATGGAAAACACTCACATGCCTACATCTGTACTAACACCATGCAACCTACAATCTGATGTGAATCATCCTGACAACTGGTGTAGAGATATCTCTACAGATGTGCTAATACAGGGGACCCTGAACTGTATGTAGCCATCTGATCCAGATCCAAATGTAATGGGAGATACATCATGTGTACCAAAGTGGTGGTGTAGTCGACACACAATATGCATCCGAGTAGCTGAAAAATGTATGCACGTGTGTGCTGAAGAAGAGTCTCGTCGTCTGCATCCTCAAGAATGATGTCGAAATGCTGATCATGCCACCTCATGCACAAGTACAAACCCTATAGAAAACCTCGTCCGCCAATGACATCAATGCCTAGCAGCCTCTGTATGACTGCAGCCCAATCACCTGTTCAGGCACCCATAACTGCATGTCCATGGATAGGTAACCCTAGCATGTAGGTGATGTCCTCTAATGTAATAATCATCTCCCCCAATGGGAGATGAAATGTGTGTGTCTCTGGTCTCCATCTCTCAACCAATACAGCTATCAAATGATGTTCAATGGTCATGAATTCACACATATCGACTCTATAAAATCCATCAAATCTATGGTATGGACAAATATCTACTGTCGGTCCCTCATGATGGATACCATGTGCTCTCAGAACATGAAGATGTCTAACAGGTTTTCATTCCAACACATCTCGCGACACATGTGTCTCCTACCCAGATAAAAGTGGCTGCTCCAACTGAATGTGCAAACAGTAAAACATTAATTTCATGTAAGATATGACATTTATCATGTAAGATATGAAATTTATCATTTAATGATTGAAAGAAGCATAAACACATTGGGTTAGTTGTTGTCTCCCGTGTTGGGGTGTTGGGGTGAAGATGTGTGAACTTTTTTTGTTTTTGTTTTGTGGCCATTTTATGTTCATCATTCATTATAAAACATTCATGATATTTTCATTTAATAGTTCAAATGGTTTTGTTTTTTTGAATGTGAACCTTTAAATTGTTATCACGACATGAGTTGCTTTAAAAAAACACTACATCAGTATAAACAACAACAGAAATAACCATAATAAATATTTTCAATGAACCCATAAAAGAAGTATAAATGTTTTCTTATACAGGTACATTACTTTTTTTGAGTTGGTGTTGTATTTTTAAAGAAAATCGTGTAATGTTGACAGTTCGGCAATGAATGTTAAGCGAAATCATGGTACATTTTCCAAAAGATACCCTATATACAAGTAAGAAAATTATGTTTAAAAATGATTGTAATAATAAAAATTATTACCTGTAAAAGGTTTTACAGTAACTAATAGAGTACATGAATCATTTTATCCATTAGATGATTTCCATATGTGTCTAGGGAATGTTGTCTTCATATGACCTTCCTGGCGGAATATGTTGCACCTCAGTCCAGCTGGATGTTCACAAGGCCAATCCATCTCATTCTGAATACGAGTTGACTTTGTCCTCCCTTTATGTCGAAGTCTATTGTTGTTCGATAGAAGCGTGGGTGCGCCATCAGGTAGTTGAAAATTCTGATATTCCCAGATTGGCATCCACAGAGTACTGTTGTAGGAGTTGATGCTCTTGAGTCGATAATCCAGATCAACGAACTGCTCCCAAGATACGTGTACGTAACCACATGTTGCAATCACATGGCTACAGTGATATCTCAATGCCTGAAAGTTGCCACATTCACAATAACGCTTCTCCAGTAAAAAAAACTCGCACACGGACATTGCCACATGCCACAACATCACCGGGCTCAGTGACCTCAAAGCATTGCTCTGGATGATTCAATACAGTTACATGATATGTTTCAGCCTCCCGAAGAACTATATCTAGCTTGCGTTGGAAATGGTGTCCATAGAACATCGTTTGTTCATGCCCTCTTCATATATCTTACCTCGTTCCAGAAAGTACTTTACACTATGATAGAAGGTCTCTTCTACCAACACTGAAATTAAGATTTATGAAATTATAAAAATATTATATTATAATAGTAGCTCTTCTGAGTAACATATATTTAAATTTTTTTATTTCCCTGTGATAGGTAGATTTCAAACCCCCTTGAAAACTCAATTATACATTCTATGACGTTGGTTGTTATATGACCATATCTCCTCCCATCATCATATGCCAATGACCATTTCTGCTTTGGAATTTGCATCATATAAACATATACTTCCAGATTCACTCTATGAATATCTTGATGACACTCCTCTATCCTTTCTTGTAGAGACTCATATGCTATCATACAAGTAGTCATCTGAAAAGTTATGAAAATAACTATGACAAAAATATTTAAAACAAAAAAGGATGTTTATACAATTTTTTATGATTTCCTTTTTCATCGACTCATTCTTGAACTTATTTCGCAAATTTTTTGTAATGTATTCAATACAGTATCGATGATAGACATAGGGTGGTCTCCACAAAAGACCTTAAGAATGTATCGACTCCTTGATTGCATGATGGCGATCCGAAATAAGAAAAATCCCTTCTACATTTGTAACAAACTCTCAGATACAAGCTTGAAACCAGCTCCATGATGAGAAGTTCTATTTCTCCACAATTGAAAATCCTATAGGTAGAGGGGCTTGATTTCCATCTTTTGTGGAGGAAAACAATAATGTTCCTATATAATTTCTATAAAAAAATGTGTCATCGATTTTTATGAAATTCTTGCAATGTCTAATATCCGCCACACATGGTGAAAATGTCCAATATAATATATCAAACACAACCATTTAGCGGTCAAGTTGGTTTTGTTGGTTAACATATTCATCATTATGTAACTGATAGAATGTTTGATTATTAAGGCATAGAAGCTCCAATAGTTGTGGTAAACCACGATAAGAGTCATCCTAATCACCGTACACTTTCACAATTGCCTTTTTTCGTGTTTCCTATGCCTTCCGGTAAGAGATTTGATACCCAAAATGTTTTTTGATTCGCTTAGTGACCAAAACCATACGAACATCTTGACATGATCTAATCATCTCAACAACAATAGTTGAAACAAAATCAACATCTAATGAAGAGTATTCTTGTGACAAGCTTGGGTTCCACATGTGTGTGGAGTCAATCTGGTTATTTTCCAGCTGTGAAAAGTGTTATCAATAATAGCTCAAAGAAGCATTAGACAGTTTGACTCAAATTTGTCGCAACGGATCAAATAGTAAGGCCTCTTTGACTCTTCAAAAAAATACAAGTAATGTATTTCAATGTGATATTTTTATCACATTTTTCATTGCTTCTTATCTCTTAAAATCATTGACAATTTACAGAACACCGTTATCTGACACTCGATTTGTGCACCCAATGATTTCTGGAAATTATGAACTTGGAGTAATAACTGAATAATCAAATTTAGGCAAGCGATTCATGCCTTCAGTCGACCATGAATCCAATTGCGGAGGATGTTCCAATGGTCGGTTGAACCACACATGAGTTGGTACAAATTGATCTTCCACATGCTCTTCTTATTCTTCAACTTCCTCTTCATCTTCTTCTTTGAAATTGTCATCATCCTCAAATTAATCGACCAATGCATCTAAAGTATGCGGAAGACTATCCATTGAAACTGTGGCTGATGGAAGTGATGGAAAAACTACCGATGCTGATGGAACTTCTTGATCTGAAGGAGCATATGACAATGATTCATGAATTTCAGATGGGTCAACTTCCAATGTCGATGAAACCTCTATTTTAACTATAGTGACATACAACTCCATCATTCGATTCTTAGGTATATAATTAACCAATGAAAGTATATATTCCAAATCATCATCATCATTTACCAAATAGGGCCCATGCCAAATCCTATATATAAATTGAAAATGTCTGAATTCTATGGACTATATCACTTGAATCCTTGCCAATTTTAACTTCTGATGAATTTTCCTTTGCTCAACTTCCAAAGTAGTACATCCTCCAAGCATCACAACAACTTCTGGATGTATACTATAACTAAATCCTTGTTCTGTCTCAATTATTTGATCATTGCAATAAATATAGGCGGTGACCATCATTTTTATCTAAAAGAAACCATTGTTATTAAATAATTCTGATTAAAGAATCAATTTTTGTATGCATGCTTATAGTTATTTAGGTTGGAATCCCAATCCCTCCACCAAATCAATATGTTCAAACCATATTTATGTGTAACTATTTATACAACCCACAGATTTGTGTTACATACCCAAAAATAGAAGTCAAACATATTCATACATATCCACATGAATTATATGCATGAGGTACATGGACACGTCATGTAAAATCATAGAGTTATATGAAATTGAAAATCTCCACATGAGTATGCCCGGAGCGACAGATAGCCAACCCCATTCACATTCCTTGAAATGGCAAGCCTCTAGGAAAGTAGGTGGTCCGACCCAAATCCCCTCTACCTGGGGATACTTTACTCAAGAGAGAAATCATTTCATGAAAACTCTAACACTTAATATGAAAAACAAATATTCAACTACTAAATTTATGTTCATAACATCAATTATAAACCGAGGTCAAGGTAGATTGCAAACTAAATTCATTATCATACTTAAAATGTAATGCAAAGGTATATTCCAGAATAAATTTATAACTACTTCACTAATTAATATAACTATATCACTAATTAATATAACTACATCACTTATTAATACAACTACATTGCTGATTAATATAACTACTTCATTGATTAAAATAACTACTTCACTGATTAATATTACTACAAAATTAAGATTAATTAATTACTTAATTACAATTAATTAATAACGAAAGGAGAATTAATTAATTTCCTAATAATAATTAATTAATTATCTAATTAAAATTAATTAATTACATAATTAGATTTAATTAATTACCTAATTAGAATTAATTAATTACCTAATTAGAATTAATTAATTACGTAATTATAAATAATTAATTTTGTACTTAGAATTAATTAATTACCTATCTAGATTTAATTAATGACTTAAATAAAATTAGTTAATTACTTAATTAGAATCAATTATTAACCTAATTATAAATAACTATTAACCTTATTATAATTAATTAATTACTTAATCAGAACAAATTAATTACCTAATCAGAATAAATTAATTACCTAATCATCAATAATTAATTACCAAATAAAAATTAATTATTTACCTAATTATAATTAATTAATTAACTAATTATAATTAATTAACTACCTTATTATAATTAATTAATTACCTAATCAGAATTAATTAATTACCTAATCAAAATTAATTAATTTCTTAATTAGAATTAATTGATTATCTACTTAGATTTAATTATTAACTTAATTATAATTATTTATCAACCTAATTATAATTAATTAATTACTGAATTAGAATTAATTAATTAATTAATTAGAATAAATTACTTACCTAATTAGAATTAATTAATTAAGTAATTAGAATTAATTAATTACCTAAGTAGAACTAATTAATTACTTAATTAGAATTAATTAATTACCTTATTAGAATTAATTAATTACCCAATTAGAATTAATTAATTACCTAATTAGAATTAATTAATTACCTAATTATAATAAATATTTAACCTAATTATAATTATTTATTAACAAAATTAGAATTAATTATTTTAAATAATTATAATTAATTATTAACCTAATTATAATTATTTATTAACCTAATTATAATTAATTAATAACCTAATTTGAAATAATTAATATCCTAATTATAATTAATGAATTAACTAATTATAATTAATTAATAACTTATATATAATTAATTAATTGCCTAATTATAATTAATTATTAACCTAATTATAATTATTCATTTACCTATTTAGAATTAACTATTAACCTAATTTTAATTATTTAATTACCTAATTAGAAGTAATTAGTTACCTAATTAGAAATATCTATTAACCTAATTAGAATTAATTAGTTACCTAATTAGAATTAATTAATTGCCTAATTATAATTAATTAGTTGCCTAATTATAATTAATTAATCAACTAATTATAATTTATTAATTACCTACTTATAAATAACTAGTTACCTTATTATAATTAATTAATTACCTAATTATAATTACTTAATTAATTAACTAACTATAATCATTTCATTACCTATTTAGATTTTAAAAACTATATTATTTTCATAATACAAACATTAGAAACTAATTCTATAAATTAAAAAACTAAATTATAAAATCAAAATATTAAATAAATTTAAAGAAAGATTTACCTCAAATTTGTGGAGATGTAGCTACGCCGGGAGAGCAATCGGAGAGGCAATGCGCAGAGGTACCAGAGACCTTTTTGAGAGGGGGGGGGAAGTGAGGATATGGGAAATGGGGAGGATGAACGACATTATTTATAGGGGGAAGGTTTCGACGCCACTTCAAGTGGCGCCAAAGGGAGGGGGAATAAAGTAGTGGTGCCTATTAAAGTGGCGTTTCTCATTGGTAGGATATTCATTCAGCACCACTTCAAATGGCGGAGAAGAGATGGTTGTCTGAAATGTCCAAGCGCAGTGGTGCTTGGTCCCCTCATCCTTTGAGAGACACTTCATGTCGCACTCAATTGACCCTTTTCCCTAATATTTTTCACCATAAACCCATTAAAATAAAATAAAAACCCCTCTCACCAAATTTTCCACACTGCCCCCATCTCTTCCTATCGAGCACACCGCTAGGCGCCATCTGGTGCCTTCTTGCTTGAACCCTCAGGTACGCGATGTCAGCTACATTGGGTTCTTGTCGTCGTGTCCAATCAAGCCAATCTCAACTAATTCGCTTCTCCACTGACCTACCCCATTATGGCCACCGCCCGGTCCTCTTAGTTGGGTAGGGGAATTGCTATGCCCCATAATATGCCTGGGTGGGTAGTCCTAGTCTGAAATGGGCTTGAGAGGACCTGTCGGGCCCGGAATACCACTGAAAAGGGTCTGTACTACCCGGATTGGGCCTACGCAGGTTCTCCTCAACCCGAAAAGCCATTCCAGATGTTTAATGGGAATTATTTTTTAAAAATTATTTCAATTTCAATTATTATAATTAATTTAATTATATTTTTAATTAAGTTAATTTAATATTAATTTTTTGTACAATAATTATGCGGCATAATTAATTTAATTTGGAGTTTAATTAAATTAATTAATTAATTTTAATTTTAGTTCCAAAATATAAATTAAATAAATTGGACCCAAAGTCTAATTTATGTTGAACTAAACTTATAGTGAAATTTTAATTTCCTAAAATAATGCTCTCAAATTATTTAATGTATGTTTAATTTATTATTCTAAATTTAGTTTAAATATAAGGTTTAAATGCAAATATGAATGATCATGATAATGAGGCTGACCAATGATTGTCTGATGCATTTTATTTAATTATTAATTTAATTAATTTATTTTATTATTTCCATACGGTTTATAATAATTATTTTAATTAAATAAATATGATTTGTGTGTCATCTGAATTGTCATTATATGCAGAAGGGCATACTCTCCAATTATCAGAGTTGTATTTTACTCACCAAGATCCCCTCACCTGCATGCAATTACTATTGTATAATGAAAAGACAAGGTGTGACAATCTCTGTGCCATGTGATGTTGACACGCTAGAATGTTGTTGAATGCATTGGATGAGAAGACTTTTTTATTCACATTGCAATCCACGTGACTAAAGGTATTGAACCTAGGCTCTCGTTTGGTCTGTTATTCACTCAATGGATCATCCATTATAATCGGCTCATGATCAGGTGTTCATTTTTTCGTGGTTTATTATTTTTGTGCATGTGTAGTTTATTTTGTGATCACAACGTATACTAATAAAAAATAATTCATAATAAAATGAACATGTGGAAGGATTAAATTTTAATTTCTTGTACAGTTAGTTGGGAGCGCGATCACATAATACGTGCATATAAAAATAGAAAATGATTTCATTCATCATATTAATAATTATAAACCCTCAAAAATATATTAAGTCATAATAGCCTTCTATCATTCAAATATGAAAAAAATGATTTCCTGAGTTGTTAGTCATGCCATAGATTAGGGTGTCTCTTACTACCAGGGAGTCCTTATAAGAATTATGGGTTGACTTAAACTAAAATTGTAGTATAGAAATAGACAAAACTAGCTTGTTGTAATTTTAGAGGCCAGTCTTGAGTAAATCATGTTATAATTTTAGAACCAATCACTTAACTCAATAGATCAAGGAACCAATAGATATAGTGGTCGGCCAGCCAGAATCCCACCTTGAACACTCTATGTATTGGCATATCCATGACTTGTAAACTATGACTGGTGGTTCTGGGATCCTTACCAATATAATACTCAAGCGATAGACTATTCTGGTTCTATCACCGACGGTTCATAGAATCTGATAAAATAGTGGGATACATTAAATGATTTAATTACTTAATCCAAATGTTCTAACTAGTATTCATGGTAAAAAAGTACTATTATGTTAAAATTCATTTTCGTAGAAAAATGGAATATATTACCACATGTTTAAATCTGTGATATTATAATAGAAAAAGTCAGTGTGCTCAAAAAAACGAGTATCAATAAATAGTACTAGGGCATGCGCATAATACTATGATATATAAAACTCAAGTTTCTATTGTCCCCAACATAGTTGAACTACATCAAGAAGTGAGGGTGAAACTGCTTACATGAGAATATTGTATAAAGCATATGATAGTTAAATCATTATTCCACCATCAACGTCTGGTGAAATTTTCGGTAGATACAGTAGGACATGGGTGATATAAAAATGAAGTCTCATCTTTGGGATGTTCCTATGGAGAAATTGAATAAATGAAATAAATATGGCTGTGGTTACATCAGAATGTGAAAATTGAAGGACAGATCAAGAACTTTAAATGGATCCCTTTCTCGTATTATTTTCACCCATTTACTAATGTTTTTTAGGCTATAAAATGAACATGTATTTAGTAAACGCTTCATTACCTATATTGGTAAGGTTCTCAAAGATAATAAGAATATCCAAGATAAATTCATCTTTAATTCTTATGAAGATTAAATGAATGACAATGTGAAAAGGTGAAAAGGAAAGTAATTCCAATTGAACATTCATGACATCCTTCACGTAATGAGGTATTGAAAATGGTTATTTTAATTTCATATTATTTAACAATACTATGTATGTTTAAATGAATTTAACATAATTAAAGACCAAGTTACCCTCTTATTATTTAGGAATATCCATCAACTGTAATGTTTCAGTTTTACTACTTGGGTATTAAATACACATGTTTTGTGCCAAATGTGTACTCCAATATGTTAATCATGTACGTATAGAAACCTTTATATAATTTTGGTGTATCCACTATGTGTCTATGTAATGGTGATACCTAGGCCAGTGGTGAGAGGTACACAAATTATGCAATTTCCAACTAAAAGATTTTTGTTGAACTATTATTGACTATAAGCACAAACATTAATATAACCTGTCATTGTATTCAGGGATACATTCATTTAGGTTCCAGAATGAGTATTCTTTTTGAATATAGAACTCAATCACTAGTTCAGTGAAACATGAATCATAGGAAATTATTGATGAATATAAATGTAATAATTATATGTACATGTGACTTGATAATTCATTTTCATGTAATAATAAAAGTGGATGTCCTGATTATACCAGGTATGGTATTTAGGCTCGACACAACTAAATAATTTTGGTATTATCAGCGTCTTTATTTTGGACAAATGATCTTTTGGTAATAAAGGTATGTCACAAGGCTTATATAAATAGGTCAACAAGTAATCATGAACTATTCCAAGTATATGCTATAGGTATATATACTTCATAAGATTCCATTATGTAATTATGAAATGAAAAAGTCAAGTATTTTCATGGTCAGATGATTTGTGTTGCTTCATGTCGGCATACTGAAGAATATCTTCACCAAGCATTCATCAACCATGTTAATATAGTGTGGAAAAATTCCTAAATACATATTGCCTTACTTACATCATGGAATTAATGTTAATGAGGATTGATGATGATTTCTTACATATCAACATTGATCAAATAACATGAAACGTGAAGCGATTCCTAAACCTATGTGTTATATATCAAAATTATTATGTAGGTAGTATCAATGTTACTACGTTTAGAAAAATCAATTATATGTCATGAAATACTTTTCAAATAATTGTGTAATCCCATAATCATATGCCAACTAATATGACAAATGACTATCATACGTGTTATAGAATGATGAAAAATCCATTCTGTCATATGTCCATGTGTTTGTTATCAAAGAGATGTTTGGACATTAACAATTTTGCATCGGGAAAAAACACTTTTTTAAGCTTTTGTAATTATCCTAATAGATTCTTAAGATGTTACATAAAACCATAATATATAAAATTAAGAAGTTATGAAATAGACTAAACCTCTATATAAGGGTCCATATATTTATTAGTGATAGTGGGAGCTATATTATTTTGAGTTTAGTCAATTCTCAAAATGCACAGAATGTTGGCATAGGAACTAGTTCCACCGGTGCGTGTGGAACAAAGTATGTTCCAAAGACACATACTACATAGAAAAGATAAAACCATGTGATGGTATTATATTCACCACAACTTGTGATCTATTATTCAATTTGAATGATATTTCCTACAAGAATGTAGTGTATGAAAAATAGATAAAATTTATAAGTCCAACTAAAATTCAACTAATTGATTCTATGTATTAAAGTGAAACATGGATTTATATTCTGAATACTATAGTGGGAATTCAAGTGATTAGATACATGTTTGTAACAATCGTAATACCAATAAGGATTGATTGGTCTGATCATGTCGTTATGCCTAAATCCATTAGAATTTTACTTATCATTTCTAATATATATGATCAAATTATTTAATTTTGGATTTCATGACCACCAGTCAGGGATAGTATCTATACGATAGAATTAGAAAGGTATTTTCATGCCATAAAATACTAATAAATGTTTCATGTTACGGAAATATTATTTAGGATTAACGTTAAAAGCATGATCATAATATATAAATTTGAAACAATTTATATTCACGTGTCAATGAGAGGTTAGTGGGAGCACCAATTTTTTCGAAGAAAAATATGTTAGGTAACACATGGAATAAAGAAATTGGTCTTGAAGTTAGGTAAGAACAAAATAAAATTTATTCTCGACTGACAGACTTAATGTAGCAATGAATATTATAGAGAACAAGATCTATTGAGGTAGATCTATAGGTTTCTAGAAACTAGTCAATCATACATATAGTGACATAGTATTTAAAAACACATGTCAGACTAATTCAATAGATGAATTGTTTCCTGTGTCATAGTGAATGATCTCTTCAGGTAGTCATGTACAAGACATAGGAAGATATTAATTTGGTGAGTGGAAATCAATACCTCGAAGCGATTGATCAATCACACATGCTATAATATGTACAATATTGAAATTATCGAGAAATACATTAATGTAGTAAAATATTAGTTACATCTAGGATCACTGCAAGGGATGTAGTCAAAACTCTCTAATTATAACTCAAAACATACAAAAGATGTGTACCTGGTAAGTAGGGAAGAATGGATACTTGTTTTCTGGGGGTACAAACTAGTCTTCCATATATCAATGTGATATATTATCATTGTTAGGAAAAATATTATGAGCGAGTCAAACTCATATAAGCTAGTTGTAGTCATACCTACAATTACTGAGTACATTTCAGCATCTAAGGAATCTAAGAATCCATTATTAAATGCAATGACTTTATCTAGTTTATGGAAACAGACATGGTAAGAAACATATTATCATAATGAATGTTTTCATATTTTTACATTCCATGATGTCATGTGATGCCTCTGGAAAAGTGGAATATACATTTGATTAAATCTCTTGAGAATTTTACTCAACAGGTTAATGATGCAATTGCAGAATTTCTATGTAGCAGAAACGTGGCAGGCCCAGTAGTTAAATCCATTACTCGGCAGAAACATGATCATTATTCTGTGACTGGATAACATGTTTGTTCAGAAAGTTGGCTCTAGTGTAAGAGTGAGTATTGAAATTGTGGGATCTGTAGAAACAATTATTCAGTGCTTTAGATTACCATATCATGTGTACATTTAGCTATTTGTGAAATCATATTACCATTATAGTTGAGAATGTTTTTCACAGACTATGGAAATGGTAACATCAAATGATTAATTGTCATATCGAAAGATTATAGAAGATCCTATGATACAATGAGAACCACTAAATACTATGAAATTAATCTTATATCAATGTTCTGTGGTCTCGATACATCTTACTGATTGGACATAGTAATTGTTTGACTATCAGGTGTTGGGAACTCATAATCATTGAGAACTCTTCTAATGACATTCTCTCTTGGTGATCTCTAGTAGTGCGATTATGAGGACAAACCATCCAATAAGGACACCACATGATTCAGTGGCCATATGATGTTCCTATTTATGATCACGTTTACTGGTCTCCTAACTTGAGATCTTTACCAATATATGTCATTTTATTTCAAACATTGATATAAGATGAAAACCATGGAAATGATGTCGTGGCAAGGTAGTTTGTGTTATTTGCATCATTAGTGGCATGACATAGGTAGAAGGATCCAAAAATGATTTGTTGCTTCTGGGTTATGGAAGTAATATATCTTAGGTCGTGTTGATAAAGATGGAAGTACCTTTATAAGAACATTGGCATGGTATTCGAGAGTTAATTTTTCCAGTTGAATCAACAAACAATAAAGAAAGAAAAGAGAGATGACATGAGAGTGAATCCTTATTTATGATATATTACAAACAAAAAAATTATATTACACAGTGTGTGTTCATAGTTTGGTTGTCGATGCTGTTACAATTCTTATCTCTTTTGGTGCTATGATGGGTTGCAATATGTAAAGACCCAAAATTTCAATATAATTTTATTTAATAAATTTGAATTTTATGAGTATGCAAAAATTGACTTCATGTGATTCCAAGGCCTGCAGTGCCCTGAATAAATTTCGGAACTTTTTATCAGATATGTTTAGTTATCATTATAGTGGGGTTTTCTAAATTTTGAACTGGTGCTCGGAATTAAAAATTGGGGGCACCATTGAACTCGCATCACATGTATTCTCTTAAGGATACATTCACCTAGATGACATATGGTCGAGGATGAATGTTTGTTTTTGGGTTTTTTGTGTTAGGCTAAAACAAAAACAAAAGTGTGTGAAGTTTAATTTTTATTTGAAACACCCATGTGGGTGTTGGGAGGTGGGGTCCACTAGAACTAATCCTCCTTGTGGATGTTGAGAGGTGGGGACCACCCGAACCTAACCTCCCATGAGAGGTTATGGTGGTGGGGACCACCTGAGGCCTAATCCTCTTAAACTCCCCTCATTATGGAGAAAAACCTCTCAAACACCTCCATTAATGTGGAGGATCCTCTTGAATTCCTCCACATTAATTGTGTCAATGCACATAACTTTAATATTCCAACCCAGTTAATTGATTAGGCTGATTTGAATTTGTGACAACAAACTAAATAGAGAACTTAATCTATTATCCTTGTCATCTTTGGTGGAATTGGGAGGAAGAAGCCCTTGGGAGAAATCTCTTCAACGTAGAAATGGTTCTTCCACGAAGAATGCTCCACCGATGAAGAATGCTCTACTAACGAAGAACGATGACCCCCTTCAACCTTATTTCTCTGGACTTCTTCCGACGTGGGACAACCTCATCTATGGGGAATCGATGACAGTAAAACCTTCTTGCACCAACATCATCATGCTAACTAGGTATGGGTTTATTTCTATTCGATTATATCTTTTCATGTTCCTCCCTTCAACTTACTTTGCGGATGGGGAATAGATGTTGACGTGAGTTGTGGGAAATGATGTTTTAAAATATCTTTCATACTCATTCATGATTCATTCTTTGTGAATCGCTTTCTACCACTCTAAACGCGTAGGGTGCAAGACAAACAAACCTGGACCGACCCCTCTATTGTTCTTATTTGGTGTAATATATGAAATAGGAAATGACGAAGAAGGTGACAAAGGCATCGGTGCCACCACCTGCGGCCTCCATGCCTCGCGCCGCCCCTACGGCGTTCCGGTCTCCTGGCTGAACCGGTCGCACACCCCGGCTCCGCTACCCAGCCGAGCCACATGTAGCTATCCGGCCTCCAAGCTGAACTGGAAGCACACCCCGGCTCCGCGCCAATGCTGAGCTACCCCGCAGCGCTCTGGCCTACTGTCCGGACCGGCCCCACTCCCCCGTGGCCCTCCAACCTCCCAACCGAACTGGTCTCTTGCCCCCAGGACTCTACGGCCTCCTAGCCGAACCAGCCCCATGCACTGGCCGAACCACCCTCACCGCGACCCTCTAAGCCGCCCAAACTCGCGACTCCCGTGGCCCTTCAAACCACACTGGCTCGCGCGGCATACCAGTGCTCCATACCACCCTGACTTCGGTGCCCGCCAGCCCTCTGAGCCGTGCCGGTCGAGCCGCCCTGCGGCCTCATTCCATCACGGCAACATCTGGATGAGGTGCTCCGAAACCCCGTGCCCTCATGACCATCTACGACCCATCCCTTCCTACCAGGCCTATCCCAGCAGACAGGACCTACCCAATGTGCTAGGCTACACTACGGGCTGTACCGGGTCGGACCGGACCCGGGTCCACTACCACCCATTGACTTTCTTTTGGCTATATCATTGGCACCAGACGTCTTTTTGACGAACCGTTAGAGGCGCTAGAAATAGTGGAGTGATATAGTCCCTTTATGTATACCCCACTAGTGTTTTAGATTATGACCGGAAACAGTCAAGTTGGATTGAGCACAAATCCAACCGCCCCCCCCCCCCTCCCGAGACTAAAAGGCAAATAACTCACAGACCGGGAATCTGATTGATGCACCGTCTGTTACGTTGAGACCCCAATGATGTGATGGACCATTGAGACACTTCTTCGTGTGACTTTTTGGTAGTTGGATTATTTGTCTTGTGGCTTGGGAAGCGGTTTCACCAAGCGCGATATGTACGGAACCCCGTGACAGGCTGAGACTTGATGACTGTTGACCGTTTTGACTCGGA
This sequence comes from Viscum album, assembly GCA_963277665.1. NCBI lineage: Eukaryota > Viridiplantae > Streptophyta > Magnoliopsida > Santalales > Viscaceae > Viscum > Viscum album. Next base: position 628,722,826 of record OY728166.1, read on the forward strand.
CTGACTCGACAAGCCTAGTGGGGAGCGCCTTGGGGATATGACAGACCCATAGTGGGGAGTGCCTTGGTGACATGGTTAACCCACGGTAGTCAACAGGAGGAGTACCATAGCCGGATACATGGGGGAGCACCTCTGTGTGACGCAGCATACCAACGGTGGGGAATGCCTCTGTGTGACGTGGAAGACCCACGATACTCGATAGGAGAGGTACCTCAGCAATCCAAGGATTGTGGGAAGAACCTATATGTGATGCAGAAGTCCCACTTCACTCGATATAGGAGGATTTCTTCAGAAGGTGAGGTGTTCAATGTCGTGATAGGTTATGTTACTTGATACTACCCCTATAATAAATTCTGGTTTTACCTAAGTCAGAACCTCTATGTTTTTCTCATGATTTAGATATATTACTTGATAAATTAGGTATATGTATGGGAATATACATAAGTAATGTTATCTGTTTATTTCATACTTTTTGTTTTATCCTTTTTCGATTTTGTGAGACAAAGATGGTCCTAGGGTCCCTACTAAGGATTGTTATACACACCCCTGCACGGGCTATGCTCGTACAACGATGTGTTGGATGAAGAAGACAGACAACGTTGACTAAGTCTGAGAGTTCCAGGACTGGACGGTACTCGGAGGTGGACATTATGATGATTCAGTACACAGAGGAGACAGATGAACGAGGAGTGATTAAAAGGCGATCTATACCTACCCTTCAGGTAGTAACCTCGGAGGATGACCAAACAACCGAATTTCCCTCTTCTTCAGTTTTATTGTATAATAGTTGTACTTGTACTTTCTTGTTGGGAATGTATTCTGGCCCCTTTTACTTTCTTCACTCTTTTTATATACATGTTACTTGGTGTTTTGTATCCAGTTGTGTTCTTTCTTGTGTGTATGTTTACTGGTTTTAAAGGAAATTCCTTTCTAGTTTTATGGAATTAAGACTTTGGTGCTAGTCACCAGCCTCTGGCCTATGGAAGGTGGGCTTGGGGTAGTCATGGCACTGGACCTGGGGGACAAGTCGTCACAAATTGGTATCATAGGATTCAGTTCTACCACAGAACTAGGAATCTGATTTTTTCTATGAAGTAATAATGTTAAGGGTAATGAGTGAGGTTTACAGTTCAGGGAGTCCAGTTTTGGTGCAATATTCGACGTATCCATTCCCCAGGACCCTGACTTCTAATTTTCGACTCAGTACACGAAAACATTGATTATGTGTGTGTTTTGAAATGTTTTCATTGTGATCTTCTGAGTCCGCTCACAAGGTGTAACTTTTATCTCACCAGGAATAATTTTTTGACTATGGCACACCCGTTTATTTTCATGATGCCTCCACGCAGAAAACCAGCTTGAGTTTTCAAGTTTTATGCACTGATATCCTACCGAGCGGTGAGGCCTCAGTGTAGGGCGCTTTTCTGGTAGAGTCACCACCATAGGCACCAGCGGTACCACTCCTTGTTGGGCCAATGATTTCACCAGCCCCAGAAGCATATGCTGCATGTCTCTTGAGCCTATTGCATGATTTCCAACACCATAGGCTACCCAGGTTCAGGGGAGGTATGGACTTGCAGGCGGATTAGGATTGGATGGAGGCTATGGTGAGAGTATGTCGACTCATAGGGACACTAGACAATCTCACGGTGATCCTTGCCACCATCTATATACATACAGTAGTAGGAATATGGTTGAGCATGATGCTCCAGGTTCATGATGAGGTGACGCTTCTTTGGGCAGACTTCGAGGGCATGTTTCCGGTAGAGAATTGGTCTAGCGACTCTTTGTGTAGTGCGCATACAAAAGCTTCTTCATCTAAAGTAGGGTAGCATGACTGTGGCTCAGTACTCAGCGAGGTTCTCTGACCTCTCACACTACTGAATAGATATGGTGCAGGACCCTTTATTCAGGGCCTCGAACTTTGACCAAGGACTCAGGAGTGAGATCAAGGATTCAGTGATCTCAATCAGCATCTCGACATAGGCGGGGGTGTTGGAGGGAGCCCTCTTGGTTAAGAGTTTTCTTGCTTAGAAGTCACCAGCAGTGTGACCCACTACCAGTCGTCACACAATGGAGTCTTCTATAGCTAGAAGCAGGCATATGTCACAGAGGTCCAAGAGATCCAGACCTACGGGTGAATGACCGCATGACTCAGGATCAGTTGGGAGGGGACCCGAAGCGGGGCCAGTCATACCAGGAGCAGGAAGTGTTTCACATGCGGCGGGTAGGGTCACATGGCTCGTGACTGTTCGAACCACCATTCAAATGATCAGCAGAAGGTCGAGCAACCGCCTAGGAAGGGACAATGGTTCGATCGAGGTTGTCTGTTGGGAGTAGGTGGACATTGTAGAGGAGAAGGTCGTGCGGCTAGCAGTGGGTGAGAATTCGAGATATTACCACCACCACCACCAGGAGGTCCACCCCGACAGCAGGGTGTAGGTGGACAGGGGAGAGCTTTTCTCCAGGCAGCTGAGGCCAACGATCACAGTGCTCTTTATATGATTTGATGTATGAACTGTGTCTAGTCCACCATAGCTGCAATAATTATAAATACAGGTTCCAATCATTCTTTCATTTCCACTTCCCTCATTCAGAGGTAGGATATTCTGAAGGATTCATTGGCTCGATTTTTATGGCTAGAGCCTCATACAGGAAAGGATTCGATGATTACACACTAGTTCTGGTACTGCGAGCATACTCTAGTATGCGAGCGCTTCAGCTAAAATCTCCTAGTATAGGCATCAAGGCCTTATGATGACATATTGTGTATGGAATAATTATCTACAGTCAATGCATAGATTGAATGTATTAGGCACAAGGTGCGGTGTGTTCGCACAGATGAGACTAGGTTTACCTTCACTGGCGAGAAGAAAGCTTTGCAGTGCATGATGGACTAACCCAGTGGAGGGTGCATCTAATTACTCATCAGTTGGCTAGCCTTACCCTCGAAGTGATTGAAGTGGAGAGTCTGATCTATCCTGTAGTGGTGGAATAGTACACATATTTTTTCGCAGATGATGTCTCAGGTATACCTCTTTGCAGAGAGGTGGAATTTTACATTAACATGTACCCCATGTTTACACCGGTATCTACACCAGCGTATTGGATGGCTCCCGCAGATCTCCGTGAGCTATGAGTATAACTAGAAGACTTACTGGGGAATGGATTCATCTGGCCCAATGTTACTTTCTAGGCTTCCCCAATTCTGTTCTCCAAGAAGGCGAATGGGATCCTGAGTTTTTGTGTTTAATATCGGTGACTGTACCAGGTGAACATGAAGAACAAGTACCCACTTCTTGAGGATTGATGACCTCTTTAATCAGCTGAGTGGAGCAAGGTGGTTCTCAAAAATAGACCTCCGATCAAGCTATCCCCAACTCAGAGTATGAGATGAGGATGGGCAGAAGACATCCTTTAGATGTCAGTATGGCCATTATGTTTTCTTGGTTATGCCATTTGGTGTAACCAACACTACAGTAGTGTTCATGGGGCTCATGAACAAGATCTTTCAGCCATACCATGTTTTCGTTGTTGCAGTCTTCATCGATGACATTCTAATCTACTCAACTACTGAGGATGATCATGCATATCATTTGCAGGTAGTATTGGACACACTCTAAAAGCACCAACTTTATGGTAATCTCTCGATGTGCCAGTTTTGGATCTGAGAGGTTCACTTTCTGGAACATGTAATATCTAAGGCTAGAGTTTCAGTAGATACAGCGATGAGTGAGGTGGTACATTCTTGGGAGCCTCCCAAGAGTGTGATGGAGGTATGATGTTTCCAGGGTTTGGCCGGATATTAAAAGAGGCTAGTGCTAGACTTATTCAGAGTTTCCACACCACTTTCATAATTTACAAAGAAGGGGCACTAATTCGTGTGGTCAATGAAATGCCAACGATGTTTTCAGGAGCTGTGGAAGAGGCTGACTAGTGCCCCCATCTTGAGGCTTCAGAGGAAGGCAAAGGGTACAGAGTCTACTATGTCGCATCAAGGACCGGGATCATATGTGTCATAATGCAGGAGCGAGTGGTGATCACAAATGGCTCTCCACAGCTGATACAACACGTGAAGAACTACACTACCCATGACCTGGAGTTAGCAGCAGTGGTTTTCACCTTAATGATGTGAACACACCATCTAATGGGTGAGCCTTTTACCGTATAATATTATCACATGAGTCTCAAGTATATCTTATCTTAAAAGAAACTGAACCAGAGACAACGACGTTGGCTTGATTTCTTTCAGGACAATGACTTCGATATCGTATATACACCTAGGAAGGGGAACGTTGTAATAGATGCACTCAGTTGGTAGTCTGGTATAAAACTACTAGGTGAGGCGATGGAGAATATGGACACTTCACAGATCTCCTCTGTGGATATGAATAGAGCAGCCTTCCTTCGGTCTGTTATAGTCACTCCCCCACTACTTCAGTGAGTCAGAGAGGCACCGCATTGGGACACTGACTGCGAGACACGACGTGCTCAGATATCCAAAGGACAGGCGCCTGATTGATTTTATGAAGGTGGGGAGCACATCTTTCTCTTCATAGAACCTACCATGATACTAGTGTCACTTCAAGAGGAAGTGTTAAAGGAGTTCCACACATCCCCTCAAGTGGTAAATCTAGTAGTGGAAAAAATGTACTAGGATCTCCCACGACAGCACTAGTGGCCATGAATAAAGAAATAATTAGTGAGTTTCTCTCTCGGTGCCTCACTTTCCATCAAGTAAAGGCAGAGCATTAGGTACCAACAAGCTTAGATCATCCTTTAGAGGTCCTAGAGTGGGATATATACATGGACTTCGTGATAAGACTTCCAGGTACATCGAGGGGACATGACTCGAATTTGGTGATTGTCGACCGACTCCCATAGTCGGCCCACTTCCTACAGATTGTAGAGGAGGGTTTAGTAGAGATCTTGGGACGCCTATATGTACAGGATATTTTGTGGTTACATGGAGTACCCTTGATGATTGTCTCTGATCATGATGAATGTTTTACTTCCCAACTATGGAAGGTGATTCCAGAGGATTTTGGGACGCAACTTCGTTTGAGCATCGCCTTCCATCCTCAGATGGATGGAAGACTAAGAATACCATTCAGACCCTCAAGGAAAAGATATGTGTGTGTGTCCTCAACATCAGATGTAGTTGATAGGATCACTTACCATTTGTGGAGATTGCATAAAACAACATCTATCACTCCATTATAGGGATGGAACCTTTTAAGGTGTTGTATTGATGAAATTGCAGATCACCCTTTTGCTGGACTAACCCAGGGGAGTCAACACTCGTGGGACCAGAGATGGTTCAGGCTACTGCATAGAACGAGAAGATCATATAGGAGTGGATGAAGACTGCACAGAGCAGGCAGAAGTCACAAGCCCATAGGAGACGGATACATCTGGAGTTCGAGGATGGAGACCATGTCTTTTTACGGGTATCACCTCGATGAGTATTACATAGATTTGGCTGAGGCAAAAATCTATCTCCACGATTCATTGGACCTTTTCATGTCCTCAGCAGAGTTTTCAAGGTGGAATACCACTTATATCGTCTACATTAGTTGCACCGAGTGAATGACATCTTCCACGTATCCTAGCTGAGGTGATAGGTGCACGTCCCTTCTCACATCATCGACCATGGTGAGCTGGATATCGATGATGGGGGGCATTTACAGAGGTTATTGTAGATATTGTGGATCAAAAAGATCAGGACCTTCGTGGACGGTCAATACCTTTGGTGTACGTTCATTGGAAGCACGAGAAACTCCATGACAGCTCTTGGGAGTGGGAGGCTCAGATGTGTGCTCAGTACCGCCACTTGTTCCCATAGTTTGAGTGGAAGCTTATTGGGATGTAAATACCTGATGGGGGGAGAATTTAAAGACCCAAAATTTTCATATAATGTTTTTAATAAATGGGAATTTTAAAATTCCATGAAAATTGACGGCATGTGATTCTGAGGTATGGAGTGCCCAGAGCGAATTTATTAACTTTTGTTTAGGTACGTTCGAAAAATGTTCAATTGGGTTTTTCTGACATTTTAACTGGAGCTCGGAATTTAGAACCAAGGGCACCATTGAACTCGTAGCACTGATATTCTCTTTTGGAGACTTTCACCTCAACGACAGATGGTCGAGGGTGGAAGTTAGTTTTTTGGTTTTTTGTAGAATGATAAAATAAAAATAAAAGTCTGTGACATTATATTTTTATTTTCAACACCCATGTGGGTGTTGGGAGGTTGTGTCCACCGAAACTAAACCTCTTTGTGGATGTTGAGAGGTAGGGACCACCCAAACATAATCTTTCATGAGAGGTAATGATGGTTGGGATCACCCGAGGCATAAACCTCTTGAAATCCTTTCATTGTAGAGAAAAACCACTCAACCAACCTCATTAATGTGAAGGAACCTCTTGACTTCCTGCATATTAATTGTGCCAACGCACATAACTTTATTATTCCAATATAGTTAATTGATTAGGTTTATTAGAATTTGTACCACAAACTAAATAGGGAATATAATCTATTATCATTGGCACCAACGGTGGAATTGGGAGGAATGATATTTTGGGAGTAAGATCTTCCATGAAGACTGAGTTCTTCCACGAAGAACACTCCACTGATGAAGAACGCCCCACCAATGAAAAACATTGACCCCCTTAGACATTCTTCCTCAAGACTATTTCCGATGTGGGACTTCCTCATATAAGTCGAATCGACAACTATACAACCTTCTTACAGCAATGTCATCAAGAAAACTCGGTGTGTGCTCAGTTAGAATCTCTAGGTTTTCCACATGATTGAGATGGATTACTTGAAAACTAAGGTATATGAATGAGAATATACCTATGTAAGGTTATATGTTGATTTCATACTTTGTTTTTTTATTCTAGTTAGATTTTGTGAGATCTTGAGTGTCTCGTGGTCCCTACTAAGTATCGTTATAGTCACCACTGCACGAGCTACGCTCACACCTTGTTGGGTTGGATGTAGATGACGAACAACACTAACTGAGGCCATGAGAACCAAGACTATACAATACCCAGAGGTAGACCATAAGATGACTCAGTATACCGAGGTGGTGGATGGATAAGGAGTGATGAGGGGCAATCTGTACTAACCCTTTAGGTAGGAACCTCAGAGGATGACCCAACAGCTGAAATTCACTTTTATTCAGATGTATTGTATCATAGTTGTACTTGTAATTTCTAGTTGGTCTTGTATTCTGACCAATTTTACATTCAGCACACTTTTGTTATACAGTTTACTTGGTGTTTCGTATCCAGCTGTGTGCTTGCGCGTGTGTGTGTGTTTATAGGTTATAAAGGCAATACCTTCCCAGTTTTAGGGAATTACGCCTTAGGTGCAAGTGGCCTGCCGCTGGCCTATGGAAGGCAGGCTAGGGTTAGTCACGGCACAAGCCTTGGGGAATGGGTCATGACACAAGATCCTGATGTTGGCCTGTGTATAATATCCACTACTATCGACAGATGGGCCTAGTGGGTCACACACAATAGCATATTAAAGAATCTTCCATATTCTCTTGAATAAGAGTTTTAGACATAGTGGGCCCCACAATCTTGGTTTGGGATTCTTCCAATGATAAATGATCATGAATGAAATGAATAAATTCATATTATTCGAGTTTAGAATAATAAGATTTGGTTTTATTTGTTAACAGTTTTTACATGTTTTAATGTAAATACATTTAAAAAATATTAATTAATTAATATTAAATTATTCAAGGTTCAATTAATATTTATTTAAATAATGAGTTATGTTTTGTACTCAATTTTTATCACATAATGTATTTTTATATGTTACAAGTGAGTGATAATAATATTTATGACTCATATTAGTAGTCATTAAATGTTGTTGATAGTGCATTATGTATTAGGTGGTGGTGAGGCTCTACTGGGTACTTCAATTAAATAATATAAATATAATAAGTGGGGATTTTTCAAATAATATTCATGGAGTTATCTCTCTTATCCTCTATCCAATAATCTAGAGAGATATTCTCAGGATATAAGGAACTCAAATTGATAAAACAATCAGGCATCACTAGCGAAGCAATTATGTAATCGTTGGGGCATCGAAAGCTTCGTCGGAATTTCTTGCTAGCACCTGGAATTCAATGAACCAAATTCCTTCGAATCAATTGTAGCGTCTCTTTACAATATAGTGGAGGTCGATATTGGAATCTTCGATCAGTGATTGCCAATGACGAGCAGACATCATGCATGAATTTGGATTTAAACCAGGTATTTCACGGTTTATTTTTGTGTTTAAAACACTTCACATGTGGTCTGAAGCTAGGACCGTGATTCCATTCATCGATATCAACAAGTTATTGTTGATAGTTGGTGGAATAATATTAAAATACCATCTTTTAGGGACTTCAACTACATGTCCATTTCCAATATTAATTGTTCCATTTTTCATATAGGATTCAGTTTAATTGTTTTGAAACATTCATCGTTCTCGTTATGAATACTTGTAAAAAATTAATACTGATATAAATATAAAAAATATTTATTATATTTATATTTATAATAATTATTTAGTTGATGAAATGAAATATGGGTCACATCTTATTATGCTGGTGGTAGTCCACAAGTATGTATGGGTGACATTAACACTTTTTACAGGGTGGAAGGGTAAGAATGTAAATGAAATCCTATACTTATAGTATAATAATAATATTATAAATACCATCTATAACAATTATTACAATCTTAATAACCATCAAAAAATTATGTAGATGTGAAATTATATAAATCCCTTCCATAAGTTTTAATTTTCATGTAAACATACGTGATTCATTCAATTTCTATTTGACAGAGTAAGAGATGAATAATGTTTGTACATTTGTGATAATAAGGCATTTGTAAGTGGGATTTATTGACAATGTTATTCCCTGAGAATAAGAGTAAAATTGAAATACGTATTGGAAAAAATAAATTAAAAACACTCATTTAAGAGCTATATATCTTCTCAAAACAACATCCTTATGTTTATAGATAAATAATTTTTAGGGGTATTCTGATGTATCATGGAAATATAGGTTTTGTGGATCTATTTTTTAAATGTCCACATATATTAATGTTATGTTATTATAGTAATATTAAATTATGTGGACAATGTCAAATGTGTTTTCCTTTTATATGTGAAGGAGAGGACATACATTGAATTATTTAATAGAATAAAGTATATTAATTTCTTAATAAAAATGGTTCTAAATTGAATTATCAATTATTTTAATAAGGTAAAACCATGGAAAAAATTCAACTGAGTTTTATTCATGTTATTTATCTTATCTAGAAGAACTATAAATTTATTTGTAACCCTTATAACAAATTCATCCCATAACTATGGTCAGAAATCCTAACCACTATTACTATTTATTTTGACAAATAATAAATGCTACCTTATTACGTAGAGTTATTTTTTTCTAAATCAAAATATGGACTAAATTATACATTAGTCTTCTAATTTAATTGGAATATATTTTATTTCATAAAATTTTAAAAAATACATTTAAAATCGTTTTCTAAAAACAGATTTTTTTTAATTAAAAACATGATTTCACTGCACAAAATTATATAATGTTGATTTAAATTTAATTAACAAGGTTATTTTAATTTTAAATATAATTATTTCCTTTTTAAACTATACCAACATTTAATGTCACTTTTTAATTATTTGGTTAAAATTATAAAACATAAAATAATTTTCATTTGGAAAAAGAATTTATTTAGATTTCATAACTTTTAAACCTATAATTCTATTTTAAACATTATATTTTTTATATTTATTATGTTACAAATATAATATATATTATTAAAATATTTTTTTTCGAAATACTTCATGTTTTTTTATATTAAGACTATTTCATAAAAGTGAAAACTCTCTAAAATAATTGTTATTCATTAATCACATAATAATAATGTATTTTAAAAGATTATAAAAAAATATCCAATGATTATGTTAATATTCATAATTTAAAAATGAAATTAATTTAGAAAAATTAAATTATATTAAATTATATTTTTGTCCATATTCTTAAACGGTGATATTATAATTTATTTATTATTACATTATAAATAAATTCTAAATAAATTTTTATAATATGTAATTCCCTATTTAAAAAATGATTTTATAAAATTTCAAGAATGTAATATCATGAAAAATGGATACTTCATCATAAAGTTTTTCAGGGTTCGCACATTTACACTTAATTTTATTATTTATCAAACATACCTCAACCACTCAGTTAATCAGATTCAGAAACACTTGTTCTCAATTATCAAGAATCTGGATAAGTCATTCATAATAAAGAACCGTATACCAAATTTATTTCATTTGATGTGAGTACATGATCTAGTATTATAATTTAATTCCTTAATAAATTGATATTAAACACATAATGAATCTTATAGATTATATGTGGCATTTAATATTGTTATTATACCACTCCAATTCATTTCTAAATATAAAAATGTATAATCTACATGAGACCTACTTTTACATTATTAATAAAGATTATAACACCCTTCACTATAAATTCCTTCAAGAAAACATGTACATCACTACGAAATTATAAATCCATCATTTATTTATACAAATCTACGTTTTTAATTTTATGATCTTCCTTGATATCAATTTTAATAGTACTCAGATTCATCATTATATTCTATTTTTCTAAGTTGAAATGTTTCTTTTAACCAACCCCTTCCCAAAATTATTGTGTTAAAAATAATTTCGCCCATATTTATATATATGGTTTCAATTGAATGCTCGATTTTAATCTACTATTATGTTCAAGTCAAACCAAAGGATAAAATTAATACCAGAGACCTATGATTTTATGTGAGTAAGACCTCAACCTGTACTCAAATTTATGGATAGTCTATTCATAAATTCCATTAACCTGTGAATGATATGTGATTCTCAAAATAATAATAGGGTAAAAATAATTTTTAATTACCTTAAATAAATTCGATGTAACTACTTTTTTTATCAAATACAGTTGAATTCATGGATATAAAATTAACATAACATTATTAATATAAAGTCATTGGAGTTATTCAACAATTATATTTTCCAATTGAGAGAATAAATTAGTATTTTTGGTATGGTGATATAAAATTAACCATGTAGAATCATTAATTCTTGGACTCTTTGGATATGTAGTTATAATTGCAATTATATTACCATCTTATATCTATAAAAAAATTATATAGAGGTTTTATAACACAATTCGGATGATTTATCATATCATTTACCTATAGAAAACCCATAAACCATGATACATTATATTCAATGTACCATTTCATAATACCCCACAAAATATGTTCCTTCAAATAATAATGAATTTTGGTGCTACCAGTGTTTAGAGTAATATTTGAGATTTAATGATTATATATATATATATATCTATATATTTCTGACTGATGAATATATGGAACAAAAATACTTCCATAAATTTCAACATTTCTTCTTCAATGTTGAACTCTTCCAACATCCCTTAGATCAGGGATTTAATTTTCTATTAAATTTTCTTATCATGAATCTATAGACATTTAATTTTCTACAACAAGGATGGAAAGAAAATTGATTGAAAAATATGTGTTTTCCCCTGATTTCAGGATTCCTTTTTCCATAATTAAATAAAAATTTCAAACACAATCATCATCAAACATGGTTTTTTTCAAAATTCCATGATCATTCTTACTTACTGTGTAGATTAAATTATTTTCCAAACAAGGATGGAAGTGTATTAGTCAATCCTAATCCTTATGTAATTATATCGAACACATTTTCCTCTTGATGAAGTACTTATGTTAGAATATGTATATAAATATTTGTTGATCCATTTATATTACACAATTTTATGAAAAATGAAATTCTTTTATATCATATATGCAATTATAATGACTTTTAACTAATGATCATGGGTAGATAACTCCAGTCATGTATATCTAACAATATTGATATATTGGAGAAAACTGTATTGTTATTAATAAATCCACTAGAAAGTTAATTAAATTATGTATCTCTAAATATAATAAATATATCCCTTATTGATGGTAATTATAATACTGATGTGTTGATTTCCCTAATTTCTAATTCATAATTACAGTTTTTAAATTATTATAACCATATGAAATTAACCGTTATATATGTATTAATGGTTAATGGGTTGTCCAAACAAATAATTTTTTAAACCATTCATTGGTAATAATAAGTCAATCAAAGGAACAAACAATGAATTGTTACAATCATGGTCTTTGTACACTGCATCACTACCCATTCATTTTAAGGATCAACTAACAAACCAGTCAAGAAAAAATATGGGAATGAAAACATAATTCATGAAAAAAAATTCGCATATATTTAATTAATCATATAAATAATTTTCTCTATTATTTTTAAGAAAGATTCCTAAATGACTCATTCACTCATCATACATATAAAATTATAAAAGTATAACACAAAGAAAATAGAAAATGAAATTATCAACATAATAATTGAATAAAATATTCCAAAATCCATTAAAATATATGGTTCATTATTTATCCCACTGTTAACTTTTGGTGACACAATAGAGTGTGTATAACTCCATAATCACAAAACCCTTATAGTTTTTTCATTACATCAATTAATTACATTGTGTCCATTATATAAAGAGTCTTAGATATATGATTTTAATTAGGTATGAGACCAATATAAAACTAAAATTCATGAGATTTTGGATGTTCATTAAGTTCATTAGGCTACACATCAATGTATTCTTTCATAAGCAGTACACCATCTATTATAAGGATACATTTTCATTCATAGGTTGTTTTTCCTTCTCCATGATCTTGATTAAAATTTACTTCTTAAGGGGGATGCTGAAATGATTCATTAGATGTAGTCTCCTAAATGAAAATAAGGTATTCAACATCTCTATTGCTAATTGGAAAAAATTTCTTTTAGAAATACATTTATGAATGATAATATAAAATTTACTTCATTAAATGTATTATATCAATTTAAACTAGAGGAGATATAATAATTTTTTTTAAAATAGGCTATATTAATGTCAAATAAAGGGAACCAACTAACATATATATGTTCAAAAAAATCTACTTGGATTCACGATTAGAATATATCTTCTTAACATGACAAAAAATATCTAAATTTTAAAAAATTGGAAAATATTAAAGTGTTTATATATATTTAATAAAATAAATAAATTTAAATATTTTATATTATGATTAATATTCCTACCAAAAAATCATTTTAAAAAACATCCTTAGATAATGAAATTATATATGATTGTGTATCTCTTTTAAATTATAATATAGGAGTTTCGTATGATGACTCATAGAATGGTATGAATGTCAACCCATATCATTATAAATGAATCATTATATAATAAAGACTTCATTATTTTCTTTGAATTCTATATCTTTATATTACATTTCTCCGTGATCGGAAAAAAATTATTTCCCCATTAAAAATTTACATGGGTATAACATTCCATATGTATCCCTAATGGGAAATCCAAAAGTCCATTTCTCTTTTGAAAATATATTTTCTATTAATTCTCAAAAAAACCTTGAATTATTATTTTCCATTGATGATATAATACCAATAAATTTATTTCCTTGTCATGATGGTACATGATTCTATATCATCCAAAGATGATAAAATTATAGAATGTAGTCCGAATTGGTTATTTGAAATAATCATATAAATGAAACATGCATCATTTCATTCTAGATTATTTATATTGTCTATAAAATACATAGGTAATTATGTATGGAAATCATCAAAATATAAAGAAATTTGTCCTTATATTTACATTAATGTAATGAAATTATTCTTCATTTCATGTAACTCAACTTTAGGAATGTATTTCATAATGAATATTGTTTAAAAGATGAATTATTTAAAAATTCTTTATTTTTCAACCACTTTAAAAATCTATATAAATTTAAACAACTGAATAATGTCTCACTTCATACAATATACTTCTAGAATAAAAATTACCATATAATTATATCCAATGTTGATGAATATATTATTGGTAAATCAAGCCTATTGTTTTGCTACCAATGGATTAACAAAGATGAATCTGATTTTAGAATAATGGATTTCTCCATATAAAATTGATAATTTATCCTAAAGTTATTCAGATACACTAATATTCCCATGATCATCTAATTTAACAACTAAAAATTCTATTGGATTGTTTAAAAGAAAAATTCATACATTGACTATATCTTTTGATTCAGATTCTTTCATTAGGAACCATCTCAAAAAAATAGAACACAATAATTATATCATATTCATCTAGAATATTGATCGCGAAAATAAAAATAAAAATAATTGAAAATTTTATCAAATGCAACTTGTTGTTATCATAGTTATAATGTAATATATAATCAATTGAAAACTAGATCCCATGATTCCTATTAAATTATAGCTAATTACATTTGTAACAAACTTGATCCTGGTATCCCATAGTTGATGGTTGCTACATTATTTTCCCTATGGGTATGTGTGATCTCATCCCAATAGATGAAATAGTTTAGTAGTCAATAAGGCTAGATTAATACATGATTCAATTAATACATTAAAAAAATAAAATAAGAAATATTATTTCATATTTTTTAATATTCATAATATCATTCTTCATATATTGGGTAAGGGAAAAATAATGATGTTTGATTTTAAATTCACAGTAAGGGTTAAATATAGAATAAGATATATTGTTTAAATAGGGAATAGTTAATATGCTATTTTGGATGAGCATAACACATGAAATTAAATAAATAATATGACATTAATATATATCAGTGGTTAATATCAACATATCAATACCATAGATAATGTGAACTAAATTATTAATAAAGAAAATGAATAATTATCTCCATTCAAGGTTATGGAATATCAACAATGATATCAAGAATATTTCCTTTACAAATTATCACCAATAAATCATCATTAAATAAATATTTTATTGTAAACTAGATAACAAGATTATATTGAATTCATACTATTTATCATCATGAGACCGTTGAGGAGTTGTGGGGATTTTTATAAATGGTCTCTACCAACAACATAATTATCCAATGAATTCCTCATATTTTAAATGACCAATAAAGTTTTTCAAAATATTCCCTATATGGGAAAAATTATCCATATTGACTTAAAAGTACATGAAATTAGTATTTTCTAATCATAATCATAAATTTTTTTGAGAAATATTAATGATATAATAATTTCTACACATCCATATTAACATCAACAATTTTAATCATGGTTGATAAATATATTAAAATATCACTTAAACATTTCATAAGAAAAATAATCTAATTTTTTAAATAAATTATATAAATTATAATTTTTATTAAAATAAATGGAAAAACATTTTAATTGAAAATAACCAAGGTAAAATGTAATCTATTAATCAATGAAAATATTAATCATTATGGAATGAAAATATTTCATGGTCTGTATGTTAAAAAAATATTTTATTGACATGTTTTTTAAAAAGTAACCCTCTCAAAAAATTATAGGATGATTAATTTTTAAAATAAAATTATATAAATATGGGAAATAATTTTTTTAAAAAAACATTTGGGATAGTAAAAATTCATTTTTGTAATCAATTTATTAAAAATACAGCATGGGAAAAAAATTATAAGTAAAACATCAAAATAAGATTTCTATAATAATTTACCTTTTAATTAACATACCTATAGATTATAGAAAAAACTAAAAAAATAAATTGATAATAAACATTATAAGAACAATAATTACCATGTGAGAACAAATTATATTAGGTTTAATAATTTGGGATAATATAATATTAAAAAAATATTAACATAAAAATGATTGAAATAAAATGATATTGTGATGTAACAACATTATAAAAAATATGAATTACATAATAATTGATTTTAAAGATTTATATTATAAATTTATATTTCTTAATATTATAAAACATTATGACATAATACATTGAATATAATATATTTTACACTTATAAAATTTCATCAACTGTTTATTAATAATTTATTACAAAATCTTTATTTTTGAGTGTTAAATGATTCATTTTTCATATATATTTTTTATCATTAGATTTGTTCCAACATTATTTATAATAAATATATAATAAATTGAAATTGAATCCAGATATATATATATATAAACATGGTATCATTCATGAAATTTGGTCCTCAAAATTGAATTACAATTCTTTGTGGAGGGGGTACTCCAAATGTACGAAACAAATTTAAGATTCTTATGTGGTGGAATAATTAAAATTAAATAATATATTATATTTATATAATAACATTTATTTTATAATAAAAATATATAAAAACTATATTAGTCATAATAACCATCCGTGAATAGTTTAGACTCATAATGAAATACATCCCTTCATGAAAAGGTTGCCCACAATTATGCACAAATGATAAATTCATTTCCTATTTGATGGAGTAGTAGTTGAATAATGTTTTCACCATAGAAATATTAAAAATTAATTACATAGTATATAAATATTTTAATATAATAATGTTTATAAAAGAATATATGGTGGTATAATAATAAATTAAATGAAAACACATGGTTAAGAGATATAGACGTTTTGGGACAACCAACATTAGTTTACACCTAAAACATTGATAGTATTGTATTATAATTGAAACTAGAACTCTAAAATGTCGATATGGAATTTTGTAAGGATATTTTAAAAAGAATTGGATGATCTAATAAAATCTTGATGTGAATATTATGAAAGGTATTTTGTTTAAGTTTCTACATGAAGGTGAGGGAAAAGAATAAAATTTTCAATTGATTTGTATACATTAATGTATTAGCCAATCCAAATGGAAATAAAATGACTTATATATTAATTTTATATCAAAATTTTCGAAATATAAAAAATAAATGGGGTTTAATAATGTTTTTTGTGTTATCGGGATTCACTATTTATATATTTTTATCCTAGTTAAACAATTTAACCCTTTTATGTGCTGTTAAAGTTTTTCCATAGTTACAGTTAATTTTGAAGAAAAAAAATTTAGAGTATTTCGAATGATTAATTATATTTATTCACATTATGTTATTTGTATTAGTTGATCTAAATCCTTTATGTGGTCGAAATTACAATCAATACAAATTCACACATGGAAATATATTTTTAAGAATAATCAATATTTTAGTAAAAAAATTATAGTTTATAGGTGGATAAAGTAAATTTTTTATTATAGTGGAATTATTCGATTATTTTAAATTAAATAAGAAATATTTTAATTCCAATCAAATTAAAACTAAATGAAATAGTAAAAATACATTATCAAATGAAATAAAAAAAAATTTCACAAAAATGATACATATTTTTTGAAAATGGTAAGAATAAAAATCAATGTTCAATATCATATTATCATATTCATTATATTAATCATCTAATTTCATTTTAATCTGAAAAACAAATTATAGGCCTTTATGAAATTTTTTTATAATTATTATGTCATAAAAGAGAAATTTTTTGAAAACTTATTTTTTTCTGTATTTATATAAAAAAATAAATCTAAAAAATAAAAAAAAAGTTTTTTTAGATTATAAAATAAAATATAAAAAATTTGATTTTCGTTCATCTAAATAAATTTATAAACTTTTATAAATTTTTATTTAATAAATTTAATGAGAAATATATAGGAATTGTTGTAAAGACCCCGACCCTAGTACTATCGACTTAGTGGTTACATTATTACATCAGAATAAGATACAATGAATCACATCCCAAAATATAGTATAATTTATTTTAATTGGTAAAATAGACACATAATTGAATCCCAAATTTCAATTAAAAATAAAAGAACATAGTATTCTTTTCAAGTTAATCATTATTTCCTATATCATATCCCATCATGTTAATCATGTTATTTTCATCCAAAGGAAAGAGACATAAAATTGTGGTAAAATTAAATTTCTGTCAAGGGAATAAAGATTGAGAAAAATAATCACTAACACATAATAATAATCAATATGGAAATGTAAATAAAAAAAACCAATTCTATTCAATCAATAAATATATAATAAAATATAAGAAATAAATAATGATTAAATGATTCCATATAAATAATCTCATGAGCATGATAAATAAAAATGGATAGTCCAATAAGTAAAATAATTGAATATAATATCAATAACTAATCTCATAATTATCGTGTTAATATTTCTAAAAATATAAACCATATAGTGAATACCTATCCCGTTATATGTCCAATATATGGGACAAAACCAAATTAATTTGTACCAATGATTTGTATCCTAAGACCTACTGATGTATTTCCAAGATTTAAAATCTAATCCCCTTCAATAATATAATTTTTTAAATTGATTCCTAATATTAAAGGGGTTATACATGACAAAAATAAACATTCATATAGAAAAAATATCATAAATAATGTTAACAATTACCCCAATAAATATACATAATCAGAATCCATTCATAGGAATGTGCTAGGTGTTACAAAATATTATATACCAATAAAACGATCATAAGATATCTAGATAAACAATTAATATTGAATCATTAAAAAATATTTCCAATTGATCATAATCTCGATAATGTTTTTTTTCATTAGTTAATATAAATATTACAAAATTCCACTAAAATTGATTCATGTAAAGTTCCATTTAATTATGATTATCTCCATATAATAACAAAAGTTCAAAAAAATTGAAATTAATTTTTTTGACAATGACAATGGAAATATATAATTTATAATTAAAAAACATTAGTGTTCATGATGGTATGAAATTTTACTCATTATATATTTGTTAAAACGTGGATTCCATTCATATTTTATTAAAACCATAAAGTCATTGTTTTCAAAATGACATTAATAAAAATTTAAAAACATATTGAAAAAATTGAGCAGTGGTTAAAAATATCTTTAATATTTCATTTATATAATTTTAAAACATTTTTATTTAAATTTTTTTAAACAGTATTTAGGAAGTAAAATGATTTTCTATCGAAGTGAGAAATAATGTCATATTTTTTTAAAAACAATTTCATAATAATTTTTTACTAATGAAAGTAAAATTGTAATATTAATTAAAAAATCGCTAAATAAATAGGTGAGAGTAATTTCTTCAAGTTTCTTGAGTGTTATATAGTAATATTTCTTTATTTCAAATTTAGTCAGAAACAATCCTCATAAACAATGAGTCTTTGAAATAAACACTTACCACGTTGGTAAAATTTGAATAAAAATAACTATAGAATAAATATGTTAAAATAAAACATTAAATAAAATAAATTTAAAGGTATTCATGATATAAAATAAAAAATGGACAGTATATACATGACACAAAAGAAATTAATTGGTGAATATGGAATACATCTCATGGACAAAAAAAGTGAGACGAGAAAACATTACTATATGTCTGATTTAATGTATACATTTCTTTAACTCATATATAAAATTTATATATTTATTATTTATGTTTTAAAGAACCATAAAAATATATTTCATACATATATTATATACTGATCGTATTTTATGCCTCATTTATTGACAATTCATTGTCAAAATAACTATTTTGGGTGGTAATTGATTCATTTTTCATAAATGTTTTTGTTTGGTAATTTCATCCATTTTTAATTGATCATGGATAATTAATCTATAAAATTTAAAAAATTATATAAATATCATATATATTCACAATATACGTGTTTACAATATTCTCTATAATTTAATGATTGAAAATTAATTATGTCATTCATGGGGGAAATGTGTGTCATATTAGCAAGAACATTATATCCATTTTATCATTGGGTGGAATGAAGGGGAAAAAATTAATAAACCTTTATATCATCATCATAATCATCATTATATATATATATATATATATATTTCATTATTAAAAACCATACTTATTACTATCCATGTGAAAATAAAATGAAAACCAGTTTACATCTCAATGTGGAAACTATAGTCCACACATGAGCACGGGGGAAGCCATAATATAACAATAGATTCTAAGGAAAAACGTTTGTTGTGTTATTATTTTCATATAAGTATTTTAATGTAATAAATATCACATATAATCATTATAAATATCATTTCTAACTTTCATTCAATGATTATGTGAAAAAACGAATCACCTTGCTTCTCGAGGTGGTAGTCCACCGTATACTAGTTTGAAAGTACTGTGACCCCCATGTATTGTAAATTATTATGAAACATGTGAAATAATAATTATAGGAATATAATTATTCCATAAATACCATATAGATATGTTTAATACTTCATTATATCTCTCCTTGAAGGAGGTGATGGAAAATGAATTACATCAGTTTGTGAGGTGGTGGATTATTTTATAATATATCGACGGTTTCCATTCATGTTTGATGGATGAGGAGAGGAAACATGGTTATTATTTTAACATAATAACATATTATAATATATGGTATACTGATGATTTAATATTATCATATTTTACAAATATTTGATGTTGGTGGATAAAAAACCAAACAAATACACACAATTAATAATTATGCCTCATTTTCAAAGATCTTATGTTGGTATATAACTAAAGGCTTAAATATAGGTATTCATAATCAAAATAATTCATCTATGATTTGGAAATGTAATTATAGTAGATTTTGGGATGATATTGGCAGAGGCAATGTTTTTTGAATTGAAAAAAGTGAGGTGTGTGGGTGGTATTTTAAACGGGGGGGGGGGGGGGTGGACTCAAATGGATTTTTGGAAAATATTAATTGATACCCATGATTTTGTATTTAAAAAGGCCTCCAATGTGGGTATTTTATTAAACATACATGATATTAGGTATATATATAGACATATCATGGGTTTTGTATGATAATATTTATTCCATTTTGGCACGTTTCATTGTAGTTTAACTTAGTAATCCATTTTTAACATAAATTCAATAATTAGATTTTACATATTTTACTATTAATAATTGTAAAAAAAAATTTATTCCATATTAGAAAATAAGATTTATTCTTATTAATTTTATTGAGTTTATTTTTATAAATTGAATTCAATGTAGTGTTTGAATCCGAATAAAAACTAAACAAGGAAATGCATTGAAAAAAATGTGTTTTCCAAGGAAAAACACTAATTTTTTTAAAATGTTTTAATATCATAATTCAATATGAAATTGATTCCTATAACCTAAAATATTTATGTTATCATATAATTAAAAATTATTTATCTTATAATCAATATAAAATATAATATATATTTTGAAATATTTTTAATATGAATTACGTTTTCATTAAAAAACAATATTCCACACCACTAAAATAAAATTAATCATTTCATGAATGTAAAAAACATTATTTAAACATTAATTTTAAAATATAAGTCTAACAGAATTACTATTTTTCAAATATATATATATATATAATTAAAAAAATTAATTTTATATTTTGTATAAAAAGCATGAATTAACCCCCATTTAGAAAAGTGTATTTTTTTTAAAAACATTTATTTTTCATTAAAATGAATCTTATTTTATATATAAATAATTGATAACCATAAAATTTATTTCCTATATGTTTGAACCATATGAATTCCCTAATTTAGTTATTATTTTTCATTACCAATAACTTATTAGATAGGTTATAATGTTAATGTGTAAAATAGTATTATTTTAATATAGTATCAAATTACATTTAAACACAACGTTGTGTGTTTTTGATGTTATCGATAAAAAGGTATTTATTAAAATAAAAATATATCAAAATTTTTAAATGTGTTATATTATATCATATTCATGGAATTTGGTTTTATATAAACTATCAATGATGATTTTTCTCTTTTAAAATCAAAATGCATTACATTATCCTAACATTTAATAAATTGCATCATTGTAATTTAAAAATGATAACTATATTTGATGTTTTCACAATTAGAGATAAAACTTATTAAAAACACACTTATGAAAATGGTCAACAATTCATCTTACTGATAAGATATAATGATATGAACAAAGATAATCTAGAATAAAAATAATAACTTTTTCAAGTAGGACAAACTTTCTGGGAATTTAATATATGAACATGGAATAAAAGTGTGCCCAATTAATCAGTGCGATAGAGATCACCGATCACAATAATGAGAATGATCAAATAAAATTTTGGACCTAAAAACGATGATCCATAAGGATTTATAATCCAATTTGATTCATTTGATATGAGGGTAATATGAAAAATAAACTTCTCAAATTTTTTTCTAATGTTGGGGAATTATTTTACAATATATGGACATTATAAAATATATATACAAGATATCATTCAATTTCATTAGTATACAATAATCCTTTTCTTGAGATTTTATGAATTTATTCTTCGTCTATTACTCCAAGAAATGAATATCCACAAATGATTTTTTTATTCCAAACCAACTAAAATTAACGTTTAACAGAATATATTATCGATAAATGAGTGAACAGTCCTATATCAAATATATTAAAAAACCAAAATGGTTACAATATGTTATCTAAAAGCACCGAAATTAAAAATTCATCTATTCCATAAATTTTAAACCCAATTTCATTTCTGTATTATGTCTGAGAAAATTTTAAGTCCATACATTAAGAAGAGAGGTTACTAATCTGCCAAACAATATTTTATAAATACAATATAAAATAGATATTCATTTCATATTTATTATATGTGATTACTCTAATAACCCTAAAACTATATTGATATGATTCATGGTTCAAAAAATTATATTACACCACATTTCGTTAGTAAAATATTAAACTACATTATTTATTCTATAATCCTACAAATGACGTAAACTCAAACAATGATAACATAAAGCATCAAATAACTGAAAAATTTCACATTGAAATGTACTATGTATTAAACCTATATTTTATCATTATTATCTCAATATAATACATATATTAGGTTTTATAGTTCTTAATTAATGTTATTTTCAAAAAAAAAACATTTCGTTATATCACATTTTTCAGTCATCATTAGTTTTCGATATTTTGATAGAAATCCATATTGAAAAACAATTAGAGTAAAATTATAATAAAAATAAAGTTTATTCTTAAAAAATTACAATTTTGTTAAATTATTATACAAAATTATTCATTAATCCAGGTAAAAAATTAGTTTAATAATTCCATTTATATAGTATTAATCGCATAATCTGGACATTGATCCCTTATATTATTTTGAGGTATTTAACCTTGATGTTTGTGACATTCATTTACGTAACAGACCATCTCCTTGTGGTTAAATTATTGAACATTATAATCTTTTTTATTTCATTTTAATCATGAGAATTATGGAATTACTCACCACACTTGTAGAAAATTCACATTCAATTAATTCAATTACTCTGGTGTTTCTTTCCACAATTATCACATGAAAGGAAATCATTAATTTACCTCTTCCCTTTATCTAGGTTTTTATCATTTTTCATATTCATCCCATTATTCCCTTTTATTTCATACAACATGGAGACAAATTTATCTTTATTTATACAATATGATATGATTTCTTTGTTTTATCAGAATGCTTGGGAGATAAGATCCCTTTGAAAAATTTCTTTTAATATATCAAAGTAACTATCAATGACACTCTTTACAGTATGTTCATTTATATGGTAACAATTAAATATACTATGATCTATTTCTAAAAAATATATTATACTAAATTAGATAATAAAATGATAAAATATAATTTAAACTCCCAAATATAGTAAAATTCATAATACAAATTGAAAAATTTCTGAATGGATTCTCTTATAATCATAAACATTTTATGTTTAGTAATGTCTTAATATCAATGAAAAATTTTCAAATCCTTTATATTTGTTTTTAAATAAATATTATTTGTACTAATAATATCATTTATGAGAGTCAATCCATTTACATATTAGGTGTTGTCTTCATAAATTTGATAATTCTCAATTCTAGCCTCAATTTCATTTTCTAGAGTTATTACCCATTGGTACATCTCTTATAAATCCATGGGTACTTTTAGTTTTAATGGAGGGAAATATTTCCTAGATATAATAACATAATATATTCCTTAAAAATAATTATGATGTTATCAGATACATATCCTAAATTTCAATCATAGTGATATGTTCACTGATATACATTTTCATTAATATTTCTACCATGGTTTAAAGTAAAATAATTATAATAGCTACTGTTAAAACCCAAAATCGAGAATACCAGAGTCTATATTTACTTTATTACATTTATATAAGATATATGGAAATATATCATGATGTACATTTAATTTTATTAGTAAACAATAAATGATATATACTAGAATATCTCATAAAAATTTATAACATAATCACATCATATTGTTTTTCTTCAGTTCATTATTATTCCCTCCATAATAACACAAAATATGAATCGTAATAAAAATATTTCCATCAAAGGGATCAAAACATAAGAAAATGGAGAGATAAAATGCTAGGTAATTTTTTTTACTATAGAATAAATCTTCAAATATAAGAGTAATCAATATAGAAATTGAAATAACTAAAACATATTCCATTAAAAAATTACTTTATCATAAAATGTTAAAAATAAATGTGGATCAAATAATTCCATATAAATAATAACATGACCATGAACCATGAGATTGTATATTAACACTAATTTATTAGCACAGGAAACAAAAATATCTAATTTAATTATAAGGGAACGCATAATGATATAAATATTCAAAATAAATTAAAGACCTACCAAAAGATTGATAAAATACTAGGTTAAAAACCAATTTTATTTTTTCAACTAATTTGTCTCATGATAGCTGCCAATGGATTGGAGATATATGTAATTAAAGGCCCATCCCATAACATAATATGTCAAATTCATTCCCTACATGAAAGGGGTGATAAAAATCAACATAAAAACCTTATTGAAAAACTGGAATAAGAAATGGGAATAGTTAATGAAATATAAAAACACCATAATAACATTCAGAATAATATGGTTATTTTTATCAAAATAGTACATCCTATTCAATTAATTATTAACCATATAGAAATTTATTTTTGATGGAATCATTACAACATACGTCAAATGCATCATTAGTTAAAAGGTGTGTTTTTAATGAGTGTAAGTACCATAAATGTTTCACAAACATTATTCGGCAAATTAGAATTTCATTTTTGAAAATGATATTTTAAAATTGAATGTAAAAAAATATGAAAATAAATTTAATTAAAAATAAAATTTGTAACTCTTAAAATAAGAATACCAAATGAGTAGTAATGAAGGTAAAAATTTCCATTCTTTTCATACATGTCAAAAAAATATTAATATCATGTTTTTGGTAAATTCATCGAGATATTATTGTGAAAGTGTAATCTAATGGGATATGATTGAGGGTGAAAGTACATATTGAATGTTCTCTAAATTTTTTAATCATTGATTAATAAATTTAATCAGTTTAACATTCAAAACACATTAAAAACGTATTGACATCAAACTAAGTATTTTTTTTAAAAATATACTCTATCATTTCTTAGGTCCTCTAAAATACTAATAAATCAACAATTGATTAATGAAATTAAGAAAATACTTTATTCAATCTAGTTCTTAGACCATGAAAAGATTTCTTTGGACATATATTGTTTTTATGGTGAATTTTATTATTTATATGTACTCATTTTAAATATAATGAAAAGAAAAAAAAATTTACTCTAGGTTATAAGAGTAGTTGAAGAAAATATTATTCAAAAAATATTATTATTAGACTATTCACACAAAAATGGAATGGAAATTTATCATTTTCATGAAGAATGGGAATGGTTCTATCAGCATAAATGAGGATAACTTCAAGGGATATATAATTTACGACTCAAAAATAAATTAACACATAAAAAAATTATTACTCAACTATTAATGGACTTAAAATTATAACACCATGTTACCATTCTAGAATATATATTCTAATAAATGTTTTTAAATTCAATTCCATATATGTTGAGTAAATTCAGCTGTAATTTTGGAGGATACCAGTAAAGGTGAAGTTATGTTTTTTTTATTTTTAACATTTCTATTTCCTATTATTCTATTCATTGGGTAGTTGCCAGAATTTTAATGTGGTTTGACAATGTGAAATTTTAGCCTAACTAATCCCATGATTTAAATTCATATAAAGACTGTTTATAGGCCACGTAATGGTAACACGTTGTGTAATGTGAATATCCACTTCATCATTAAAAGAATATCTGTTTTTCAACATAACATCAAATTAAAGGTATTTAGGACATGAACGAGATTACATGAAGTGAAATTCCTTGATTTGTATTTTTTATTTCATCATGCGAGTGTTTTAGGGCTCATTTGATCTTTTAGTCTTCCAATATTATCCATAGGTCGTACACTAGGCGATTTCTTACATTCTCCTCCAATTTAGATTTATTTGTTCGATGAATAATCTACAGTAAGAGTTTCTTCGTCTCTATGGGTAAGCATTCCTATTGTGTTCACCATCATTGGTGGTTGAGTCACCTCTTGTTTTTCATATAGTCAATTGGTTGGTGTGTTATTTCAATCTTTTTTAATCTCTAGTTTTTCCTTGTATTCTAAATAAATATCGTTTAGTTTCTAATCTCCGTTATCAAAAGCTGTTAGGTTTTCTATGATATTCATGTTTTATGATCTTTTAAATTGTTTTAATTCCTTAAATTTCATGTTTATTATATTTATTTTGTGAGGTTTTAAACGTAATATCTTGATTTGAAATTGAAAAGGGAATGGTTTTGGGTTTTAAAGGGTGTTTTTCAGTGGAAATTTAATTTATATGATTTGAAAGGGTATGTGAATTTTAAACCCCAAAGCAGAATGACTTTGACTTGAAATTGTATTATAAAAATGCGATAATGGTTTTTAATACAAAAATTGGCCAACATATCACATTAAAAACCATGGGTATGTCGAGATTGTGACACATGTAGCCTTATTATGTGTGGCACCAATAAGTGGTAAACTCTAATATATTAACAGTCTAGGGTATTCCATGATGTTTTTTTGGATTCAATACTATGCCTTTTTTGGATTGTGAGTGTTTAATATATATATTCTCATAGGTTAATTCCTGGATGGTTGGTGTATTGATTATTGAATTTATTTTTAACATGATAGTCTATTTCATGTGTGTTATCTCAATTGCATATTTATATTTAGGAATATTTAACTTCCTATTTCTAAATGTAAAAAATATTTCATGATATTTGTGAAAATTCAATGATTTTTTGAAAATGGATTTCAAAATGTTTTATTTAAAATAATACTTGTTAAAGTGTTTTGTTTAAATGAAGTACTTGTGAATTATTGATATTAAAACATGAAATAATATTTTTTTGTATCTTACAAGGATCTATTTCTCACACAATAATTTATCTTTTAGTCATACATAGACCATGTTTTATATGATTCATGTAATTAGAAGTTAATATTGTAGGATTTTGGTTTATCTTTATGATATTGGTTTATTTATGGATTGTTTCAACATGTTGTTTGGTTACGGAGAGCCTTTTTCTGTAGAAATGTATTTATTTCTAGTTTTTCCATCATGGATTTTTCTTAGATCCATGAGTTTTTTCTTTGTACTCTATCTGTATGTACTTTTTTTCTTATATAACAGACAACATTTTTTATTTGTTTAACCAAACCTCATGAAGGGTTGACCCGGGTGACTGGTTTTGTTGTCCTAGGTGGGTCTATTAAAATTTATAATTAGAGGGGATACTTAACCTGATGTGTGTCAACAATAACTGAGTTGGTTCTGTGACATAGCTGTATAGGTGTATGATCATTGGAATTCATCATGTTTTTTTAGAAAAGTGTCCATGACATCTCACTCCGATTATTGAATATATGTTTCCCTATGTGTCCAAAAAAATCATTACTATGTCCAATAACATTTATTTTGGTTCATTTAATAAAATAGTTTGTGAAATTTATTTTGTGTAAACTATCTATAATGGAAGAAGACTTTGTGTGTTTAAGGTTGTTTGAATAAAATATGATGAGATTTTATTTAGTTGGACATGTTCTTAAATAAATGTTTTTCCTTTTTAAGATGGGATTCAAAACTTCTTTAAAATATTATTTTAAAAAAAATTGTATTATTTGTTTCATTTCATTGGTTTTGGAATATCCTCGTTTCTGATTGGCTATTATCTCATGATTTATAGATCATTCCTCCTACAAAAACTATTCTAAATGTAATTGGGGAATCCATGTGGAAGGTTCCATGTGATGATCTTCAAACTAACCCTTATATGATTGAATTGGTGATTCATACCATTCCAACTATTGGGTCAGTGGGTGTTGTGAACCAAGAAGGCAAGCAGATCATGGTTCAAAATTTACCATTCAGCATCCACCTATCATTTATGAAGATAAAATAACATAAATATAAAATTATTTGATTGAATAGATCTAGTGATTCTTCAGTATTTTCTAGACTCCTAAGGATTCTTAGGTGGACTTTACCACATATATTCTTGAAAGACCAAGACAATTATGGTGTGACTTCGTAGTGCATGTTAGGTTTCATGAATGTATTTCCTATGGTTCATTCATGAATATCATTAAACATCAGTTTTATAATGAGATTTTACACAAATAAAATGCTCTATATTTTCTTATGTTAGAGTAAGGGGTTTGTACCATTCTGAAATATTTCACTAACTTTTTTGATTTGCTGCATCTATCAATCAGGATTGTCACTAAGGATTATCTGAAGGGTTAAAAATTCAAGATAAGGCCCAAGAATGATGTTCAATAAATTTTATATCATTTGTGTTGTCTTACCTTTATTGAGTTAGTGGATAATGTATATTTGGACGAGACTAAAAAATGTAGATGTACGGAATTTTGTGGAGGTTCAGCGACTGATGTAGTTAGCCATGGTGCATCGTCTGGTTTGAAAAAAAGTAAAAGCGTTTCTAATTTTCTATATGAATAGTTTATTGGGATTATATATAGAATAAATAGAATAAATAGGGTATATTATATTATTATGGGAGGAATGTAAATACTAGGCCTAAATAATGGTGTGTCATAGAACTTGTCTTCTTTGAGAGTGATCTATCCATTGAAGCATTTTTGTGATAAGACATCTCAACGTAGTAAGGATAGATCTACATTAACCAAGGGTTTGAAGGTCCATCGTGATTCATCTATTAGGGTGGGTCTCATTCATAGATGAAAGTGGATTTCTGGGTGGATAGGTCGGTATTTGTGCATCACACAAAGAGTTATCTATAAGATAATGATGTAGATACCTATATTATTAGAGACACATTTTCATTTTCAACTTCTACATTTCTATCATTGTTTAATATATGTGTTACTTATTCTTCTATTTCATCAATGTTTCTTGATAATTTGGGTTTATGTTCCGATATTTGGACATAATTGGTAGATCTTTCCACACCTTTGGGAAATTTCGTTGAGCGTGGTTTCCAATGTCCCACATTTCAGGTTGTTATAAGCAATTTTTTGGTGGTTTGGTACTTCTTGGTGCATGATCATGACATTTATCACTTTATTATTAGAATGGATTTCAGGATTTTTATAATTTTATAGATAGAGTATTGTCACAGAATAGTATAGTTCTTATGAACTGTTGGGAACAATATTGTTTTCCAGTGTTAGTAGGACTCTATATCAGGATGGTTATTCCTAATGATCCCCTATGAAGGTTTAATATCCTTCAAATTAGGAAAGATATTTTTTTTGTAGTCAACCTATTCATGGGTGGTCAGGTAGCTACTATTGTGTGTGTATAACTTGAAGAATTTGTCAATTATTTTCCTTTCTTATTTCAACCAAGCGAGGTTGATTTTACTATTGACCTATTACCTTGAACAATTCCCATTTCTATATCATCCTATATAATGAAACCTATTGAGTTTGTGGATATTAAATTCTAGCTTGAGGGAATGAAGGTGAAAGGATTTATTCTTCTTAACATGTCGCAATTGTTTTTTCCATTATTATTTGTTAATAAGGTAGATTGATTTCTTAATGTATGTATTGACTATTCAACATTGAATTGGCTGACCATAATGAAAAATTATTCTTTACCAAACATTGATGATCTCTTTGATCTACTGAGGGTGTGGTCATTACATACATAATATTGACATATGGTGTGTGTACCACCAGTTGAGAATCTTATAAGAAGAAATACCCAAGACAACATTTCAGAGTGAATATGAGCATTTTGAGTTTTTTGTTATGCCATTCGATCTCACTAATGGAATTTCAATATTAATGGTTTTTTGAATGATATATACAATAAATTCTTTGAATATTTTATTATTGTGTTCTTGGATAATATCATGGTGTAACATATGTTAGAGGAGGTGCTTAAAGCCCATTTTTATATCAATCTTTAAACTTTTAGGGAACCACTTTTCAATGGTAAGACATCCAAGTGTGATTTTTGGATCCATGATGGAAATATTCTTGGGAATTCCATATCTGATAAGATAATATTAGATGATTCTTAAATGTTTTATGTGTCTATTTATAGTGAGTATCCCAGAAGCGTGTATGAGATACCAATATTCTTGGGATTCAGAGTTTACTATAGATGGTTTGGTCAGGAATTATCTAAGATCACATATTCTATCATATTTTAACCCATAATGTTGTATATTTTGAATTGAATGAATTTTTTTAAATATATTTTGAGGATATAAAGATGAGGTTAACTTGTTCTATAGTTCTAAATATTCCAAAACCAGGTTAATGTTGTTATTTTTTCTACGCTGCTATTGGTATGAGTTTGGGATGCATCATGATATAGGGGAAAATTGTGTGCCTTATCACTAAATTTTTTTACACCCTCATGAGAATAACTACACTTCCAATGATATTTATTTGGTAACTATAAATTATATGGTCATAACGTATCGTCACTATCTCATTGGAGAATGTATTATTGTATATTCTGATAAAACAATATAGAAGTATATTTTCACTCAATGAGATATGAACTCATGATAAAAATGCTGGGTTGTGTATATTCGGACCCTTGATTTTAATATATTATATCCACATGAAAGGGATTGTGTTGGATGACCCATTTATCAGAATATTACTAACACAAGACTTGAAGGATTTAGTCCAACAGTGGTCTATGATGTGTTGGATTGTTGAAATTAGCTTAATAGTGGTGGAGGTTGGTGGTAAGGTGTTTTTTTATTTGGTAAAAGATTACTCATAATTTTATGAGGGTGCTCATCTTGAGAAAATTACAACCACTGAGAGATGACACATTGATGAAATCCTAAATGGTGGGGATAACTGGTGTGAGTTGTATCGGTATCCTAGTGGATCTAAGAGCTTCCATAGTAGGTTGGTTGTTTCATTTTCCATGAGACTCTAATTTCGAGATATTGAAACCCATTCATGATGGCCCATACACATTGGGGATAAATAGTTGTACCATAATTTGAGACATTGATCTTGGTGTCTACGGATGAGGTTGTGAGTTACATATTTTGTATCTCATTGCATCACTTCTCAAAGAGTTATGGTCTGACACTAGATACATTCAGGATTTTTTTCTATTCATTCCCATTATTGTATGGAAATGTGATAATATTTACATGTATTTCATCATTTTATTATAATAAACATCAATAAGGAAGGATGTGATACAATAATTTTCCATTACATAATTAATATGAGAATTTCGTGCCAATAAAAGAAATGATGAATGTAGAAAATCATGGGGATTAGTATGTATGAGAAATGTTTATGATTCAGGGGGTTCACTCTACATTTTATTCTAATTGAAACTCTTGATTAACATTTACGTTCTAGAGTAATTTATAGGAGGATGTGGGTTCCTAGTTTAAATTGATCACAAATCATCATCTATTGACGGATGAAAAAATAATGAGGAATATGCTCTATGATTGTGTGTTTTAATACCCTGGATCTTGGGAGAAAAATATTTCATTTTCTGAGATTCCGTATAAAAATATTAATAAATTTTTTTTTAGGATTTAACCCTTTGAGGGTTTTTATGGGTGGCCATTTCGATCTCCCATTTGATTGGAAGAGTTGGGAGAGGGGTCTTTGGTTGGATTGAGTGTTGTTCAAGAGACAAAAGAGGTAGTTATGTTGATCTCGATGAATTTGATCTTGGATTGGAGTCATTAGAAATATTTTTAGGAATATAGTTGTTGAATATTGAAGTTTTAGGTTGGTTATTGGGTCATTCTCACAGTTTCACCTTTCTTGGAACATCACCTATTGTGTAATCATGGTATGTTGGCACTATGGTTTTTTCACCACTCTATGATCATCGAGCATCTTTGGAAGCTGGCCTATCTGTTTATGTTTCTATAGGGATTGATATTTATACATGATGTGTTTTATGTTTCCTAGTTAAGGAGGTATACAAAATATTGTTCCCATGTGATTATAAGGGTCTATGTAGTTCATATACTCGATATCACTATGGTTGAGTAACCAAGTCAAATTATAGATTTTCAAGATAAGGTACAACATTATAAAACAATTCCCTTATTTTGGGTACTATGGAACTGCAGACAGAATCACCATGAGATGTATGAGAGTGAGTAATTGATGAGGCATCAGTGTCCTAGTATTTTTGTAAATAAAAGATCATTAGATATTTTTTGTGGATAAAACAATGTTATGTTGATGATATTTTAACTCCACATAACATTTCTAATAGGTATGTTATGGTATTTGTTATTGGTTTCTTTTTTTCATTTGAAACAGGTTTTTAGTACTGAATTCATAGGACACTTTTAGTGGTGATTTCATTTATTTGGTTTATTTTCAAATTTTCTCATGTATTTTTAACTATCCATTGGAAAGTTACATGATGTGAAATGGGGTTTCATGATGTGTAATTTCAGTTGGACATAACATGTGATTTTAATGCATAGTGTGATAATTTACATGTCCTATAATGTTAAAATATAGTTTTTAATTAAAATATAGGCAAATTTTTCAATAAATAAAAATAAAAAGGATTCACCACATTGTAAATATCACATAGCTTGATATTCCATGAGTTATAGTCTTTAGGGTTTCATTTGGGTGTTTGAGGGAACATTTCTTGCAGCCTTCTCTTCTCTGCTAGAGCTCTTACCCATGGCTATTTTTGGTGTATTCCATTCATCCCAATCGGTCTGTTCATTGATTGTTTAGTAGGGTTAGGTACTTAATCTATCAGGTAATTCTCTCCTCTCGTATTCCCTCTAATTATATTTGTGAGTCCTTTTCTATGGGGATTGGATATAATATGGTGTTTTTATCCATCCTTTTTTGTGAATATTCTTTGATTGTCTTCCAAATTTAGATATTATGGATTCATGTAACCATTGTCAAAAGAGGCCAGTTTTTCTACTCTATTGAGGTATGTGGGTCCGTTAAATGTTTCTAATTTATAAAATTGGTAATTGTTCATATTAATTTATTGATATTTGAAATGGAATTTATTTCATTGAAATTGGAAAAGAACGAGTTCTTGTTTTAATGGTTTTTTTTAGGAAAATGAAATTTATTTTATTTGAAATGGAACATGGATTTTCTAAACCAGAATGAAATTTATGTGGATTTGAAATTTTAATATAAAAATGTGACCATGGTTTTTAAACTAGAAAATGACAGTCATCGCACAATGTAATGATTAGCTAGGTTGCGATAGATAAATAGGTATCTCGAATGTGTGTGACAACACATAATACATTGAAAATAGACTTTATATTATTTTATGTTAATTAAATTTACAAAATGTCAGTCTCCCTCACATATTATATTGTCCTGATAATAATGTAAAAAATTATAAAAAAATAAATCTACAATAAAAATATATTCAAATAATTTATATTGAATATATTAATTTATTTAAAATTGTTGATAATTGTATAAATACACTAAAAACTTATTCATCACATATACAATTATTTTTTATGTGGGTGAAAAAACAATATAATCATTTTATATTATTAGAATTATTGTTCAGTGTATATTTTGGCGTTTTAATGACATTTATAGATTGAAAATAGAATTACTTTATTTTTTTAAAATTATTAATATTTTATCCCCTTTATTATCACGATTTAGTCGATGTAAAAACATTTGAAAATATTGAAAATCAAATTAATGTTTTATTTATGATACAATATATAAAATATCAATTTAAATATAATAAAAATCATATCATTGGAAAAATTGAGTGATAAATGGTTAATAATTTCACATAATAATAACTTACTGTCCAGTCTCACAATCATAATTACATTCAAGACCGTTGAAAATTAATTATTTGTTAAAATAACATAAATTTTTTCTATAATATGTATTGTAATCAAACACTTGGAATATGATATGTGAGTTTCGATTTTATGAAAACATATACCAAAACTCTTATATAATATTCCATTCTCAATCCCACAAATGTATCAACAATGGTAATTTTATGATAAATTAATTATATATCTTCTAAATATTTATTAATTTTATTTTTCATAGATATATTTATTAAATGATTTTTTTTAATTATTCATTCAAGAAGTGAAAAGTGTTATTTCTAAAATAATTTGGATTTCATGAGTTATAATTTTTTATTTAAAATATTTATAACAAAATTATATAATTTTAATTTGTTAAAATTAACCAATTTTTTATTCCAGATTGGAAAAATTATCATTGGAAGAATTTTTGATAATTTTTTGAGTAGTTTTATTTTTAAATAAATTGTGAAAAAATGGGTTTTTTTGAAAACTATCTTTTCTCCTCCTGCAAATAAGATTACATACCCTATTTTGAAAATTTTTAAAAACATCATCAATTTTTATTAAAAAAAGATTAATGCATTTAATTTTAATTAACATTATCCTTAAATTTTTAATAAAAAACCTTCATATACAATGAATTACATTTTTTAAGAAATCATTTTTCATCACCTTTTGTATGTTTAATATGATAAAATATAAAATATAATTGAATTTAATTTAATAATATAAATTTAATATTTAATCTATATAATTAATATTAAGTGTCTTGTTGAACATAAATATTTTTTAAAATTGATAGTAAAAATAGTAACCATGGGGTACAAAAGTAAATTTTATTAATATTTTTGGGGGTTTAAACTAATAAGAAAAATTACAAATGACCTACAATAATATTTAAATAATATTTTATGTCAATATTTACACCCTAAAGAATCTCATTTTTGGAAAATTCCATTTGGGAGCAAGTTTAATTGATTAATACCTTAATATATTATAATCGATTTAAAAAATCTATATTTCTCCCCCCCCCCTCAACTTTTAAAAGGACGACATGTATCCTCAAATTTCTACACTAAAATAACCCTATGAATAACCCAAATCCTCCCCATATCAGTTTGTGACACACACACCCACATCCTAGAGGATTATTTTCATTGTAAAACTAACCTAGGAGTGATTTAGGCTGAAACATAAAGTTTTTATTCGAAGAAGTGGTATAGTTCAAAAGAGATTTTTTTATTTTATTTACTTTTATACCTCTTTCACATATTATTAATCCATGATGATATAATTTTAGTACTATCTTCAATATATAGATATTTTTTATGTCAATTTAATTACAAATATTGTTTCATTGTTTAATTAAATGGTAAATGAAGTCATAGTTTTTTTGTGATGGTCAAACACGTCACAAGATAGTGTATTTTTATTCCATCACGTCTTCCTGTAGATGGTTATGATGACGGATTTGTGTTTTATATATAGGATAGTAATTTAATATTATCTTTCGAGAAATATATAATATCATCTCCTTTACTACCTTTTAGTCCACAAAAATATAATAATGTATTTCTAATATATGACTGTATTTCGGTATCTAAGATGCAATGTAATATTTTTTCTTGACCAATTCAAATGGAATATGTACATTATTATATTTACATTAGTAATTTGATATTTATTAAATAATAATAATAATTTAATTATTTGAAATACTAATATTATTTTTATAATGTTCATTGAAAAATGGAAAAAAACTAATGCGTATGTAAAACCTAACATCTCGAATATTTTAATGTAATTCATTTTCCATAACCCTACTCCTAATTTATTTGGAATTTGGAATTTCTATTT
The DNA here is from genome assembly GCA_963277665.1 of Viscum album. NCBI lineage: Eukaryota > Viridiplantae > Streptophyta > Magnoliopsida > Santalales > Viscaceae > Viscum > Viscum album. The sequence goes on from OY728166.1 coordinate 628,759,042, forward strand.
AATTTTTTTTTAATTTAATAATTACTATTTTATATATGATTAAACAATGAACTCTTTGACAACAGTAAACTTACAATTCTATTTTGGATATATGAGTTGAATATAGCCAAATCATTTGATATAAACTCAATTGATTATGATGTAATATATATCAATGTATATAATAAAATGAGGAATAAAAAATATTAAATGTATTATAGATAGAAAATGTTAATATAATTTTATTATCTATGAATATAAAGAATTTACATGATGAGTTCATCTTTAGGTAAGGGATACCATATAATTAAAAATCATATTATATTTTTTTGAGGAAATATATTCTATATAATTTTTATTCATTATAATTTTTATTCAATTATTTTCTGACTATATTTTAATATACGTAAATTAATTATAACCGACATTTTTTTTCTATTTTTACATTATTTCAAGTGTTTTTATTTGGAATACAAATAATAGGATTTATAGGGAATATTTTCGCATAAAATTCCAAAAGAATGTTAAATATTAATGTATATTACAACAAATATTTTATAAAATTGGATACATGAATTGGTCTCTCAATTGAAGCCCCAAAATGAAGTTTATTATAGTCAAAGGAAAAAATATATACATGTCGTGTAAAGAGCTTACACCAACATGGATTTAGGGGAAGAAAAGAAAATATTTTGATAAACTAAACACAAAAACGAACAACGTTGTCAGTGAGAACCTTCAATAGTAGACTTATATATTGTTGTAAGGACAAGAATCCCATGTAAGCATTAAAAACATCACGGCATCCCAGCCTGAGTTCACCCATCCGAACCACTGATTCTTTGTCATTCAAATCCATATAGTCAGCCTCTCTACTCATATCATTGTTCATCCTCTGAGACCTCCATCCTCATTTTCTGATCTTCATAGTTTCTTGGATACCTTTGTCATTTGAATCACCCAACCATTTTTCAGCTACATGATAAATTGATCCATAATTTCATTTAATCATCATATATAGAGTGATGATTAATTTATCTACAACAACATTCAATTTCCTACTCAAATCTTATAGAATACTGGAGAACCAGTGTTCTGTTCTTGCTATTGAATTCTAAATTTTTTGTAGAAAAGAAAAATGGAGAGAATTAATGATTGAACAAGTAAAACCCTAGGGATTACCCAAAAACCTAAGACCACTTGCGGTTTAGGTCAGTGAGTCTATAATGGATCATACAATATCCATCTCAAAAAACAGACCAAAATTGAAGAATACTATCCACAACCAATGATCTGTTAGAGAAGAACACTAAGCTACAAAACTGAAGATATTCTCAACTACTGCATGATCTCTAAAAAATATGTACTAGCCATGGGTTTTCCACCAACGGTATATTACATTAATGGTTATTCCCCATCATAATATATATATTATTTTTTGAATGCATTATAATATTCTATTTTTTATTTAAATAGAAAATCTTTTTCCCAATGCTTTTTGTATTTCCAAAATGGTTTTTAACTATAAGGGATACATTGATATCTGGAAATGTTTTTATTAGGGGTGACTGGATTATTATAAAGAGTTTAATGATGGAAAATAAGGATTTATTGTGTTATATTTATGTAACTGTTCATCGAAATTTTGTATGATGGTAATTGAAAGTCAAATTATAATGATGTTGGGTGAGCCAAATATATCTTATGGTGATGGATATTCTTGGTATAATTTTCCAATGTATTGGGTAATGAGATGGAGTTAACTAGTCATTGGTTTTTTCTATGAGATTATTTTAATTGATAAGGGAATTTATTCTATTAGTTATGGTGATTATATAATTCCTATAGAAATTATTATCAATGTTACTCAAAATCTCTATTTATAGATGCTATTTTTTTAAATTCAAATAATATAATTTCACAAAGTAAGATAACAATATTATGTTTAAATTAAATTTTATGAATATTCTTATAGATTAAATTTATAACATTATGTAAAAATGTTTGTATGAATTTTTCAGGATTGAAATGAAATTTTTATGATTTATAATTTGAATTTATTATTTTTATGAAAGTTTTTATTAAAGTGTTATTATAGTGAAGTTTATTTCCTAGGTAATAAGATTATAATATTTTGTCTAAAAATTATATTTCTAAAAGTAATTTTTTAGTATTTTTTAATGACCATATATATTCATTTTATTAGTATATCAGTAAGAAAGATTTTTTTTCTCATCCATTTTTTTAAATTTAATTTTTTTAAAGATTTTTAGGGGCAAGGATGTGCTAAATATGCTAATATTGAAAATATGTAATATGAAGATAATTTAATATATACATAATTTTTTAATTGTGGGAGAAATTCACACTGAGTGAAAGTGTCCACCTTTTGATGTTGTGTTTTTTTATGAAACTATGATGGTATAAGTAACATAAACATTTAACCGAAAATTTATTCTATTGTGAAAGAAAATGAATTATTTTCTAAATAATACAGTTTACATAAATTTTTATGGATTAGTTTGTATTTTTGGTATTAGAGTGAAGGATTGAATACTTCTTTAGGATATGATTTTGAATAAAAATAAAATTAAAAAAAATAAAATATATGGTCATAATGATATAAAATATTTAGTTTACCTTTTTTATTCACATAATAAATGTATGTTTAAAAGGTTTCTATATAGAAAAAATGTTGAATCTAAAGCAGAATTGCACAAAGAGTAATATATCATTCAAGATAAGTACAAAGTGATGGTTGAAATGGAATTGAATTTTTTTTGGATATATTAGTTGATTTAGGCTATAATTGATAGTGGTTTACATTCAAAAGATAGAACATATATAATATATTGAAACATGTCAATAATTGCAAATTTTACACGAAAATAGGCTCCATCATTCATTTTATGTTTAACTGATTTGTAATTGGTAAATGGTTTAATTCATTTGAAAAGATATTTAAAGTCATGGTTTATTTGAATCATCATGTGGTAACTCATTATATTTAATTTTTTTGAAGTGAATTAAATCAATGGTGGTCAATGGTAAAAATCACTAGATATATTTAAGAGATTTACACAAAGTTATGAGATTATATTAAGAATATTATTATAGATAACTACTTTTCAATAGGTTTTCAACAATGAAATAGAAATAAATTAATAGATTTTTTATAGAAGTAATAATATTCAATGGATTAATACAAAAAAACTCCACCAGATTTGAAAGGTATACGCAAAATTATATATGAGGCATTGATAGGAATATTAATCATCTTTACTCAAGATTAAATACAAGGTACTAAGTAAAACATTACACTCCAGAAAATTTTTTTTATTAGAAACAATTTTTCAATAATTATAATGTGGAAATAGAAGTTCAAATCAAAATGTATTTAAAAAAATAAATTTGAAAAATATATACATAGGGAATGTAAATGGAAAGAATACTTTGGTAAAATATGAATTTAAAAAAAATTATATTTTTTATGATATATGTTGTAAAATGAACCAATGGGAATATATTAGGAAATCTCAATAGTTATTTTGATGATGTAATTTGGTTATATATCACATGTTGTAATGAAAAAATTATTAGTAGAGATAGAAGAAATTATAATATGTAGGTGATGAGGTGTTTTCAATATTACGATATTGGGAATTATATAGATTCAGGTCCAAAAAGATCCCTGATATAGGTAATCAAGAAATCTATAATTCAATGGTTGTTTTCAAATCCTATAGAACTTCTTTTATAGATGTCATTCTATCATGTTTGGTGGTAAAATTACCATTATAGGTATATTTATATTAAGATAATGTCTAGATTATTTTATGTTTTAATGATTCATTCATTTTTTATAAATTCATAGGCAACATGTAAATTTCACCTTATGAAATAAAATTATGATTTATGGTAAAAACCCTAGGAGATATATTTTATAAATCACAATTTAAAAATATCTTTCTATTATCAATAGTGGAATATTTTTTTCCTTGAAATTGTGTTATATTTCTGATTGTATAATTTTATTTTATTTTGGGTATGGATTAGAACTCAGTTTATCCTAATACTAAAAAATTTGAACCAAAAATGTAATTTTTTTTAAATTAGTTTCATTATATATAGAAGAATAAATTCATAAATTTGATATTATACAAGGATTTTATGAAAATAATAAGATATAGAAAATGATTTTTTATTTTCTTAGTATTGTTTATAGAATAATTAATCAAATTAATGATTTGATGGCTGTAAAATAGTATCCAAATGCTTTTTCAAATGAGTCTCATAATATTATACATGTTCGAATGTTGGAATTTACGCTTGACATTGTTTCTAATGATAATAAATTATCAAAACCTCTATACCAATTGTTTCATATGGATCTTATGGAATTGAAAAATATATAATATTAATTCCACCCTGAAGAATTTATACATCTGGGAACTTCACTATATGTGTTTCAATATTATTTATTAAAAATAAAAATGGTTCAATTATGAATTTCGTTGATAATAAAGAATTAACAACATCACACTTAATAATAAGTATCTGTTTTCTCAAATCAATGACACCATTGATTATCCCCATAGAGCTCAGTAATTTTCAAAGGATGAATTGATTCTTGGGTACCATATGCAAAATGAAAATAATGAAGGCTCCTATAAAAAACGTTACATACTATGAGTTGGAATTATGAGTTTATGGTTATTCCTTTTATGGTCGATAAATTATCTTGATGTATTCACAGAACCTGTGAATATGCATTTCTATAAATATTTTCTTATGTTTGTGTTTTTTTATTGATGATATTTTGGTATATTATAAAATTTGGTTGGACTGTGAAAAAAAATCAATGGATTGTTATAGAATCCATGATGTAATCAACTCAATATGAGGAATTTAGTTAATGTCAAATTTTATTTGTTATTGTATATATTTTTCCTCAGAAATATTTTCAATAATGATGGAATTAATATTTATCTTGCTAAAACCAATGTTTTTACTGAATATTGAACACATACATAATGTAGTATGATTTATAGTTTTTATTTATTAGTAGGTTATTATTGGTATTTTTTTGTAAATAATGTATAGTGATCTATCACATTTACCATGTTAACAGAATAAAGATTTACGTTCATTTTGAAAAAGGAATGTGATGAATATTTTCATAAATAAAAAATTATATTAGTGAATACGCTAGTTTCATCACTACCATCATGAAATTATTATGTCTTTATATATTGAGATTATATATTGAAGATAAAGGGATATGTTTTATGGTAAAATGATATGAAATTATCTTTTTAATCAAGTAAATTTAAAAAACATGTTCAATATTATCCTACAAATAATCATTTAACTGTGGATGTACTGTTTTCATAAAAAATTATGAGAGATCCTTAATATTGAGTAATGTAGGAAATATAACCTATTCATAAAATCATAAAATATTAAATCACTCAAAAATTTGTAAACATGAGATAAAGGATATTGTTGGAATTATTAATGTAACGTGACATCCGAATTTATTAACATATAGGTAATGTAATATGATTCCTTGAGTCAAATAGATTATGCTAAATTAACTATGATGCATTTATAACATGATCTTTTCATTAATTATTAGTTGACTGTTTTCTTAAAAATTTTATATATAAAAACTCCCTCTATTTTTCATCATATTTTTATACTCTCACCATTATTAGATAGAATCAAATAATATAAAAAGAATTATTCTATTTTATAGGGAATTGTAAAATTATTCAATAAGGGAATGTTGAGTAAGTTTAATGATTAAAAATAATGTGTATTATGATTGGTCAAAATTATATATATTTCATATAAACTATCGTTAAATAAAAAACAAATTTTTAAGTCAACTTGGTTTATGTTATATATTCATCCTCAAAAATAAAAAAGTATAGATATATTCAGGAAACAATTATTTTGGGGTGAAATAAACAATGATATTTTTAAAATTATTATTAACTTTTTTTACTTACTAATGATTAATGATCTAAAAAATTACCAAATAGGTGATAGAATCTTTCCAAATTGTAGAATTTAAATGGGAGAATATATCCATTTATCCCAAGGTAGGATTTACAAATAAATTTCTAGTTTATAATCAGATTTGTACAATTAGTGATTGAATATCAATATTTTATCATTTTCTTCCCATATGGGAAAATATGTATTTTGATCAATTTTTTTAAAATTATTATAAATGAGAATACATATAAAATGTATTAGCTCATTTAATTATATCTTATTTTAATATAATATTTTCATAATATTTCTCATGTATACATCAATCGAATTTTTTATATAATTTTATTTTAGATTAGCTTCTCATCCTAAATCTGATAAATTTTTTGAATGAATTATAAAAACACATTATGATATGAATCAATATTGTTAAATGTATTATGATATATTTTGGGATAACATCTTAACAAATGTGATTTTTCTTGGGAAAATATATTTCATTCGAGTGTATAGATGGAATCAAATTTTGAAATTATTTGGAATGTTGTGTTAGAATATATATTATTTGTATTTAGTTATTTGATGATTGATTGTTGGAGATAAGATTCCATATTTAATGTATTATAATATGAAGATGATTCAACATAACATGTGGAAGGATCTAGATAGAAAAAAATGTTATATTGATAATTGGAAGAAAGATCATTCATTAGAGTTTTGAGATCATGTTTTTCATTATATATCACTAAGAAAAAGTGGTACGTTAATAAGTAAAAAAATAAATTTCAAGTACATTGAAAATTATATTATATGAAATTATAAAAATATTATCTCAATTTTGTAGAAACATCCATTAACTCTTATTTTATCATAGGTGCAAGAAATATTTCATGCTTAAATCTTATAAAAGTATGTGTTAGATACATCTCATGTTTTCTTCCTAGAAGTTGTTTAATTGGAAGAAATAGTTTCCTATGAGGAATAAAAAGTAATTACTCATGAAAATAATAAATTTTTTTTGCAATAATGTGATTCTATTGTTTTTGATTTGGGAAAAACCATTTGATTAATGTTGCAAGATGGGCATCATAAAATTACATATAAACATGTCTAAATTAAATTTTCATTCCAAATTAATACTCCATATAATATAATCTCCTTATGCGGTCCATTTTGGATCAAAATTTATGGATGATGTTAATAAAATATTTTAATCATTTTATAAATTCTATCATTGTGCTCTCTACAGACAAATATAAGGAGCCCTGATATCCTCTATTAACACATATAAAGGGATATACATAGATCTACCAAAAAATATTCAAATCTATTCGAAAAATATCTACCCATGTTCTATAGTACCATGATTGATATAAACCTATCTTGGGAATAAGTTAGGAATTAACCAAAAGTTTATATCTTAAAAATATGTATAACCAATAAACAATCAATTTTTTTTATTAATTATCTAACAAAATCAATTTTAATTCAACCATGCATAAATTATATCACCAATAACTTCCATGTGATTATATATATATTAATATTATTTGATTTCTAGAGTATATATGCATATCATATTTACATTACATAAGAAATAAAATAATTTTTCGTTTGTAAAACAGACTACCACCTCACAAAATAATATAAATCATTTTCCATAACCACCTCTCATGATTTGATATAGTCATGAGTTTAATGTATATATGTATATATATATGATATTCATAAAATATTTATTATTTTTGAAGGATAATATATCATATATGTCTTTTCATTTCCACCCATTGAATATTTTTACTGATATTCTGGCATGGATGTGGATTACCATATATAAGAAGTGATGTGATTAATTTTTCATGACCATATAAAATGGATTGTATATATAATTGTATTTAATAAAATTATGAAATTTATTGTATAAGTTTCATTCTATAGATATAAAATACAAGTTATGTTTTTTTCATCATGTTCATTAGAAAATTGAAATGTTACACATACGTACATACAACCTACTAGCTCAATGATTGTTACATAATAAATTTTTTATAAATAAATCTCAATAAATATTTTAAATTAATAATATATAAAAAATGTTTAATTATTTTCATGAATATTATTTAGGAGAAGATCGAGTAATTTTTACTTTGACTATAGTCAACATAGAAAACCCATTTTGAAAAAATAAGGCGAATATCATCAAAACATTAGATATGATTTTAATTACTTGCGTAATTTTATATAACATGGTATTGATAAATATTAATGGAATAATTAACAAGAAAATAGTTCCTATTAGAGTTATTATTTAGTATATGTTTTCTATTTTGAATGATAATGATCATAAGTGACAATTCACGCTCGAAGTAAGGGGCACATTAACATAAATAATTTTTTTTAAATGTATTGAATGTATTTATTTGAAAATATTTTTGGTCCAAGTCCATATTCCTAAAATTTTATAATGAATGTATTTAAATAGACATAAATTAATTATGGTGGATATATTATATGTATTATTAATTTCATTTAATGGGTTTTAATAGGAATCATTTTATGTATTTTATATGAAATGTTTTGATAAAAAGGGGAGGGGAATAAGCTATTTTAACTTATATAGTTTCAATAGATTTCCCAAAATCATAGTTACTTGTTTAAATTTTAATTCCTCTATAGGAATACATTTTTCTTCAATGAAAAATTGTCCCTCCCATTGTTATTTATCATCAAACCTTATTTTAAATAGAATGAATATTTTGATATTTACGTATCATTTTCTTATGGGTGTATAAAATATTTTTTAAAATTAAATAAAAAAATTTACTGCTCCTCCCCCCAAAGATGCCCCTCCTGAGCTGGAAATGAAGGAAGATAGATGATGACCTCCGAGTCTCAACACTAGTAGGTCTCGGGGATGCAACCAACACAAAGGGTATTCATATAACAGAAAATGTGAGGAGTTATACATTTTATAATTAACATGATCATTAGATATCATGTATCATCCTCAAAAAATCTCTATTTCACTTATATAAAATATCTAAAAATCCATCGCTTATGCATGTCTAAAGTAAATAAATTTAGAAATATAATGAAAATCTGAAAAATAATACCAAAATAATAATAACTAAGCAGCTACATGATAACTATTTCAATGTTCAAGCTGGTAATGTCCAACATGGTCCACATAATCTCTGTGGAAACTGGCAATCCATTTCATATGTGTAGGGTGGGAATAAAAGTAACCTCGGAAGAAAAATCCAATGTCTCTCATGTGGAAGTGGAGGAAGAATATTAATGAACCCATGAGAAATCATCAAAAACTCAATAGCACATATCATGGGATATTATCCACACCAACCATACTAAATACATGCTCACCAAATAATGCAAGTCAAGTAAAGTAATTTAATAAGAAAATTGATGATAGGGTACCCTGCACCACTTCCCACTATTTAAATTATTATCCGAAATGGAGAACATTGTAACGCTACCATGCTCTTCCACATGCTCAACTATCATAATCTTCCATCACATACCTGGGCCACATACCACATCCTGCCAGCGAACACCATGGCCATAACTAGACATATCATGTCTGAAGACACCTAGGACACAATACTACATCCACTTCTTGAATACACCTGGTAATGTACAACATATCTCATTATGAATAGACATGGTAAGCACACCATGCACACAGAACCCTGGGCCTTACAACTGCACCAAAACCTTCCAGAAGAGTCATTGGCTACCAATACCTAGAAGAGTTAGACAATAAGAACCAATAACAATCCATCTATCCTCCCGTAGAGATGTTAGGAAAGGAAACCCTCCCCCATAACAGTGGTGGTGTTCTACATGTAGTTCTCAACATGTGTGAGTTACATAAAGAAATCCCATGGAACTGAGTGTTCATATATAGGTACCAAACACTCAACCCAACCAACGGGTTTTATAACAATCAACTAACCCACCTGAATCTATCCATGCTACAACCTCTAATGTATAACCACACATCCATCTTTAGACTCAATTTATAACCTAGAAAATTCATTTAACCAATTTTCACACCACATTATTAATTTTTTTTAATTATTTATTCTATCCCTACACAGAAATATTCTTAAAAAACACACCAAATGTATCATTATAACCCTTTAGCACTTAAAAAATGTCTCTATAATGTCCATGAAAAACAACAAAGCAATGTAACACCAATCATATTCAAAATTATCCCTCCCAAAGCATCATTATCTTCCCTATTGCATGATAAGAACCACATATTGATAAATAAGAAACCTTCAATAAGATTACATTCCCACTACATAACATGTTCATCCATACCATAATCAATCAATATCTCTAAATGAAATTCTATTACACCCTTAATCCTTCCATGCACCATTGATCTTTCAATAGAAGCACCACAAAACCCATACAGCGAAAAATATAGGCTGTATCTACACACAACTCACAACCACACAAAAAAAGGAAAATATTATTCTGATCTATCATGCTTTTCTTGAAATCCTCTTTGATAAATCCATGGTTATAAAAGAATAGTTTTGATCCTGGGGTACCCATTTAAAATGACTGATAAATAGAATTAAACATGTTTTTATGTTCATAGTAATTCAATAGAAGATTAAAAACAAGTATTCATGTGTATTCTGTGCAAAACAGGGACCACTAATGATCAGTATATTTATAAGGAATACAACAAAAATAACTCACAACATTGACCAATGATGATAGAGAAAATAACAGAATATTCATCACTATCTTCCATGACTATTATATAATACTATCTAAACAAAACACATTTATATTAAAAGTTTGTTCATATTCATAACTCATTTAATTACGATTTTTATTTTATTGTATTCTCAACGGTATGTTATTTTAACCACCCTTCATGATAAAAATTAAAAGATAGATAAATTAATTCGAACCTCAATGAGAAAATGATCAACAAGTCTTCCAAACGCCAAAAACATTAGGTGCATGAGTAAAATGAAAGGCTCTAAATGATAACTAGATCTAAAGGCCACAACACAAGAATCAAAACCATGGGTTGGAAATGATTAGGGAGTACCAAGATAAAAATGTAAAGACACGCAAGAAATAAGATCTCGTATTAGAAGAGAAGGATTCAATATCAACAAGAGGAAACAATTTCAAGGGTCGTTAATGGTAGATTGTGGTAATGATTGCAAGGTTTTACTATTTCAATGTCTTGTGAGAATTAGAAAAATAAAGATGGAATTAAAATATTTTTATAACATTTTTAAACACACAAATAAGATTTTTAACAATAATTCCATCAAATAAAATGTAATAGGGGAGAAACTGAAAAACTCGAAAAGACTCACCAATGTGGGAGTCGTCATAACATGTCACCAACAATGAATCATTGATAGAGTGTCACTGATGTGACCCAACGATATTGAGTCACTGACATGACGCATTGAATGTTAGTCACTGATGCCTGGCTCATTGACAGAAGTCACCAATAAAATTCATAAATGTGAGTCACTAATGCCTAACCTACTGACACCTAACGTACCAAATCTGATCCACTAACATTGAGCTAATGATGTGAGCTACTGATGATGAATCACTAATACTAATCCAGTGATGCCGAGTCCTCAATATCGAGTCAGCGATGCTGAGTCATCGACACGTCCAACTGAGGAAAAAACTAGAATTTTGGAATACTTTTTAAAATAGATATTGTTGCCTCCAAGAACTCCCCAAACACTAGATTTGGACAATTCAATGGATCATGAGATCTTTAAAATTACATCAGATACCTATTAAACTTATTTCTCCCTCAATAATTGAAATACAAAACAGAAAGAAGGAGGGGTCCAAAAACCACCCCATAAGATACCTCTCAATAAAAAACCACTTTGTGTGGTTTGAATGATTGAGTGAAACCACAACATCCAAGAAAACCTCCATCGCATATGAGTACCCAAACTTCCATAAGATACCCAACACAATCACCATTATCTGGACACATGAATTAGGGTATTCCTTCCTCTATTTCAAGATATTTTCCACTTAGGTCGCACTAAAATGCTCGCACGTGTTTAATCGCAAATCAATTAATTCATATTGATTAAGAATATGGTATCCTTTTTTTATCATGTTAATATTTCAACACACATTAAGATCTATGTATGTAACCCATATTATAGAAAACATGGGTGATGAAATAAATCACAAAGAAAAAATACATGAAAAATGGAAAACAATGCTTGGTACTGGGAACAAATCTATTTCCCTTTTCCCATGTAGTGTTCTATAGGACACCATGCCTCCCAAACACAAAAACCAATGAAAAGGTCAATCGGCCCAAAACCTTCTCCCAATGGTTCTATATCTCCACTGACTACTCTATGAATGTTGTGTCATCCTCAATATCTAACCCTCATTAGTCAATGACATGGTAGTCATCCTAAAGATACCTATGAAGCTGTTAGACCTAAAAGAAACCATGGATCCTCTCCAAATGCGATGGAAACCCTAAATGGAATTCCACATCACCAACTCAACCCAAAAACTCAAAAGGTTTGATGAACCTAGGTGATTGTGTTCTCCCTCTTCCAAACCACCACTACCCACATTGAGGGGAAACCATCAAGAAAATATGTTACTGAAACACAAACTCAAAGGGTATTCTCTTTAGATCAGTATACGAATTCAGCTGGTCTTGTGCCACCTTCATTTTCTCAAGAATGATATAAACCATCTCTATCATGCTCTAATCCACATCATGACTAAGAATATAAGTTTCCCTAACTTATTTATAGCATAATGTTGGGAAACATGGCCTTCCATATAATTAATCAAACTGATCCATGCCTATTTTAGAGTGATAGGTTTTTTTGTGTGTAATCTCTACCAAGAATATTTTTTCACAAAAGAAACCCCAAAATCTAAGATGCGTTCTTAAAGAATATCCTTCAACATCAAGATGGTTCTCTATATATTCCCATTTATCTATGGGTGGAAAGTAGCACTGAGTCAGAATTGAGTGACATAGTCATACTGCAATCCCCTACAGACACACGAGGTAAAACATGTATCCCAATATGAGGCAATGGATCATAGAACTCTATGTAGACATAGCATATCATCCACATACCTATGTACTAATTCATCCACTATGCTTGACATGGTAATTTAAAAGATGTGAGATGATTTTGTTAGTTGATCAACAATTACATAGATTTGAATCATATCCTCCATGAGACCAAGCTAATCCTGTGAGAAAATACATTTAGAATTTATACCAATTTCACTCAAGGAAATATAGTGGATAAAATCAACCACTGAGAACACGATTCTCATCTTAAACTTGCAGGAACACTAGGAACATAGCTACAAACTCAGAAAGTAATTTCATTAACCCAATCCCCTAAAAATATTCCCTCAAGACCCAAAACATCTTGTCAAATCTTGAGTGTACTTATAGGGTTGAGATTTAAAACTAATTAAGATCTCACTTACACATTTCCATGGGTACAAATAGATTCTCACATAATTGAATTTGATCCTAACCATCTTCCAACCATCCCTCTGGAGCATCACCCTTGTCAATGCGATTGGGCATTACCTCTAACATTGAGACTCCCCACAAAGACTCCCCCACATTCTTCCTTAGAGATGATAACACCATAATTTGAAATAGAAATCCTCTTCCACCATCCATTCATTAATATATGTGAAATTCTTCCAAATCCACCATCGCCCTCCCAGAATCCGTAGAATCTTGAACTACCTCTTTTAGTGACTACCTGCTAAATGGATCATCCAAATTATTCCCCTTTCTTGAGGTGTATAATATCTCCAAGTAGAAATCCTATAGAAACTCCATCCACCTATATTAGAGTATGTTTATGTATCACAATTAAATAACATTCCTCAATCTCTTGTGATATGTTAATACTAAAAATTACCCCCTAATGAGGAAATTTCACTACAATCTCTGGGAAAACATGACTTTTAATAGTTCCAGATCATGGGTGCCATAGTTATGTTCATGGGGACATTACTTCTTAAACCCATAAGATATCATTTTTTATTTCTACATCAGCACACACCCAATGAATATATTGGGATCTTCATGAAATACCTTAAACATCAACCATTCATAGGGAAATCCATGCACTAGAGAACTAGAAAAGGTCCCCTTAAGGTAGCTAATATCTACCTATCACTTCTCAATTCACATAATTTCATGGGCTTTTTTTGTTATAGTCATCAATGGAGCTGCTATTGTGAGAAATCTGGTAAAAATAACTTGTAATAGCATACCAGACCATGAAAACTGAAGACCTATGCCACATTCATGGGTGCTTCCCATGAAACAACTATATCTTCCTTTAATGGATCCACTGTGACACCCTGATTATACACCTCATGTCTATGGATGTAAACCTCCCTTGTCCAAAACATGTACTTAGAAAATTTTTATTATAGATGGTGGCATCAAAAGACCTCTAGGACAGTCATGAGATTCTCAATATTACCTTCCTATGACTTCAACCAGATCATAATTTCATCAATGAATACAATGAAAAAATAGTCTACGAACTGATGAATGATTATGTTAATAAGACACATGAATATTTCTTGCGAATTTGTAACAACAAATGAAATAACCACAAAATCGAACAACTTATAATTGAACCTAAATGTTGTCTTTAGGATGTCATCCTTCTTCAACCATAGTTGATGATATATAGAAAATAGATCGATCTTTGAAAACCAAAATTGTCCCCACATTTGTATGAAATGACTCTTTATCAATGGGAGTGGGTAATAGTTATCGACCATTACCTAATTCAACCAATGTGGTCGATAAAAAGACTAAGAACACCATATGAATTCTTGAAAAACAAGAATAGGGAACCCAAAAATGACTCATTGGGCTAGATAAATCTCATTTCCATCATATCATGAATTTTTACCCTTAGATACTGAAAATCAAAAGGTTGCATTCTATTTGGAGCCATTAAAATCAGAGAAACACCAGGCTAGAAGTCTATCCCAAACTCAGTGCCCTATCAATTGGTTAGAGTCAGAACCTAGTCAGAAAAAACAACAATGAACACCCCCAAAAACTCTAAAAACCACCACAAGCTCAGCATCCCCAAATTCCACTGACATCATGGAAAATATGTAAAGAATAGGATCCACATGTCGACTTCCTAGCAGACAACTCTTCTTGCTAATAAAATCCCCATATTGCCTTTCCACGTCTAAAAACATGACAATTATCCATAAGATGTCAATGAAATAATGAATAGAGTACAACCATTTGATTCCATGATTGACATTGTATGGCTGAATATACAGAAAGATGTGATCCCCACTGGACTTACGTGGCCCCAACATCAGTCTCTATCCCCAGAAAACATCGAAAAAGATGGTCTTACCACATACTAGTTTGCTAATAATTAGTGTAACATGAATATTATCTATTTCAAGTCATAGATCATGATATATACATGTGAAAAAGGAGAGTGAAGATACTAAATCAAATAAGGATAAAAAAAGAGTACTGATCAAACAGATCGTACCTAGAATAATATCGGGCCCCACTAGAACTCCAACTTATTTAGTGCCCAACTATCCATGCCAATATCCTCTACCCCTTTACTATCAACCACCTTCCATACCACACCCAAGTTGTGGTCCTTGAGGAACACTCTAAGGTCGGCCTCCACCTGCTCCATCTCCCCTCGATTGAGATGGAGCCTAATGTCCCTACTACTGAATCTACATAGCGAAACATATCTGCTAAGGATGTGCTGAAACATCCCACCTCCACCATACTACGAACGAACTAGGAAATGACTCTGAAATTTCCCATTAACACCAAAATAAAAACACCTTGGTAATTACTTATGGGAAAAGAAATATGACCATATTTTCAAAACTAAAACGGCTTAGGTCGACTCCCCACTTGCTAAAACCATGACCACCATGGTGCCAAAGATATGATGAGGGAAGCCTTTACCCTTTTAGACCCATATTGGATATACTCTCATGGTATAACTCATCATGAGTTCATCCTCTCAACCACATTCACCTTCATCTGAAACTCCAGGTTTGTTGGAATGGTGATGCGAGAGACTGCATAATAAAGACATGTAGTATGTGCCTCCTATAAGAGTCATTCTTGAGACTCCTCATTGATAAAGATATATTGAAAAAGGAAAGGAGATCCTTGAACTTGATATCCATATCCCATAATGACAAACTCTCCTAATATTGGGATAGTATGTCTTGCCTCTTCTCAGACATCATGGTTGATGAACAGAATTCTACCTTGGACCCCTTCTCAAAATCGACCCACAGAACATTAGCCTCCCTTATCTTACATAGATATAATGTCTACCAATAACATGAATCACCCCGCATGTAACGACCCAAACATTCATTAATTTAAATACCTCTTGATCTAATTAAATGTCCCTTTATTTAAAATGTTTATATAAAATTTCAACTTATTTGTTTTTTTAATAATTGTGAGCATTTCTTACATAGAAGTTGAACAGTGATCACATGATTTGTATAAATATAGGTCTTCAACAATATAACTTACTCAGACAAATGAATCGATGGCCTCATTCAATAGAATTTCTCCTTATGAAGCCCATTTTCTCGAGCTCAAGAAAGAGGTGGCATCATTGGAAACACACATGGAAGAGAAGATCTCTACTTTGAAGAGTAAGATCATATATAACCAAAAATAATGTAGATTCAGTGGCTATTAAAGCCAGATCGTGGTTAAGATTACACTATTTTAGTATTTATAATTCTTAGAAGCATTAATATAGTAAAGATATAATTAATATCCCATGAAATTAATTTATAAATTCTCAAACAAGGTTTTAAAATCCATTAAAATAAAATAAAATGTAAGAGGGGGGAATTGGAAAAACTAGGAAAATTGGAAATGACTCACTGATGGGTGAGTGGAAAATGTGAATCCCAGATAGTGATTCATAGACAGTGAGTCACTGATACATCTCACCAATTGAGATTCACTAACGTGATCCAGTAACATAGGGTCACCAATGTTACTTGATGACACCAGACTCACCGACAAGAGTCACTGACACCTGATGTACTAATGCCCGACCTACAGATGCTGAGAGACTGATGATGATATACTGATGTCAGCTACCGATGCAGAAAAACTGATTCGATGCCACTAACTTCGAGTTACCGAAACTGAGTCCACGATGCGTCATACCGATGAAAAAACTATAATTTTGGAAAACTCTTCAAATGAGATACCATTGCCTCCCAGACCACCAAAAACACTAGATTTGGACAATGAAATGGATCTGGGAGGTCCGTTCCATTACCATAAATGTTCATGTGTTATGATTCTGTTACTTTTCATAGACATTTTTATGTTGGGTTATCTTGATATATATCTCTAATGAATTGGGAATGGTGTTACATAAATATGATTATTGAATTCTTCAATGAGATTATTGGAATATACCATGTAGGTAATTTCACTTGTAGGAGTGACTATATGAGGGATTTGAAAATGATGTCCCATGTTACTTATTTGAATTATAAAAGATTGTAATGTTTTTTAAATGAATATTATGATTTTAAAATTTTAATATAATGTTATTAATTTTGAAGCGATTCTTGTGAGACTATAAAAGGGTGAAATGTAAATATTTTTGAGAAAAACGTTTTATGAGTACATAAGATTAGAAAGACAAATTTATGAGAATAATTTCTCATATACTATTTTTTATGATATGTTATATAAAAACCATTATGTTTTGAAGTATATTTTATGAATAATTATTTATAATTTTAACCCAGTGTATGATTCAAAAAATGATTTTTTTTAGAATTCACAGTGTTATGAGTTTTTTTCATACTATTTTTATTTACCTTAATATGATTTTGTGGATCATAATTTGTTTGAAAATTTGTTCCATAGGTTTTTCTGTATGACTGGAGAAATTGAAACGTTATGATGAAAATTCAAATAACATATCATGAGATGAAAACTTTTTATGTGTTAAATGTTTTTTGTTATGGGATAAATTCTCAATGACTGTAGTTTTCCTCATTGGAATATAATAATTATTGAAGGGTGTTGACTAAATTCTCATAAAATATAAACCAATAAGATCACATGGAATGAAGAAACTGAATAATTGTCTAATGAACAAACTTTAATGATATTCTCTGGTTGGGTTCTTATACCAAGAACAATGTGTGTCCACTATCTAAACCAATAAATATATTAAGCTCATTCAAAAGGAGAATATCTCAAAGAATAAGTACTCAACCTAATAAATCTATTTTAATAAATTTTTTTATTAAACATTATTTTAATAAAAACATATATAATTTTTTACCTCATTATCATATATATATATATAATATATTTATTTGTATATATTAATATTCATTACTTAACTCCCACCTATTTTTTAATGGAAGAAATAAAAATTTCACCTATTTAAGAGTAGATGAAAAACTCCATGGACTATGTGTTTCATTTTTTATCATTTCAATCAGGTATGGTTAACAACAAAATTTTATGCGTATGTAGTACTATAATATTTATATTATAACATATTTAATATTATATAAATTTGGATTAGTTAGTAACCTAATTAATATAATGTCTAATTATAATGGCCAGTAATTCGCCAAATGAACGTTCTATTAAAAAATAACATTCATTCTCAATAAAAATTGAATATTTTAGAAAACTTATTAATATTTGTGAGAATATAAACTTTTTGGAATGAGAATGTTATTATTTATATTGATATCATGAGTTTCTTTTCTCATTTTAAAAGAACATTTATAACTATCAAAACATTGCAATAAACATGTAATTGTGAAAAAACACCCTAGAGATAATAAGAAAAACCTCATGTCATAAAAAAAGATTAAAAAATAAAAATAAAAATTACAAATAAATATGATATGTAAGTAATATACAAAACATAATTATCCAAAAATTTAGTTTTTTTATCTTAGTGATTCATTATTTGACGTTATGGTTTTGGATGACAAAATTTTCATTCCCACAGTCACAAACTAAATTTATTGATTATGTATTTTCCTGTATCTTGTGGATACGATATATCTATATAATATTAATTTTCATCTTAAATTTTATAGATTATTTACATTTTCTAAAATAAAATCCCATCAAATAAAAATTATCCTTCCTAAAACCACAATGTTGTCAAAAATAATTCCAATTTTTTAACATAACATTTTATTCAATCATCAAATTTCCATCCCAACAATATTAAAATTTTATAATTGGAATTTTAAATATTTTTTATCTCTTATACCTTAATTTTATTTTTTAAAATTTAAGAAAATGTTGTTTTTATTCTACTATTTTATGATTTGGGACTTAATAAAAGAATATTATTGAAAAAAGAGGAATTAAATTTCATGCATTATTCATTGTCTTTGACTAAAGAGATAATTTGTTTCATTAGTATTGCTATAAAAGCTAATAAAAAATTAATTTTTAAAATATTATAGTTTTAAGTAACCTTTTATACACCATTTCAAATTATACATTAATTTTATTGAATAGTTTTTTATTATGATGTTGAAAATAATTTAAAAAACACATATATAATATTTTTATTCCATTTCTTTCTCTACCTATAAACCATCTAACAATTATAATGTAATGACTGTGATTAAATTAAAAAATCAGTCATGAAATTATCTTTTTGGTTGAATTATGTTTGGTTTCATCATATTAAAATCTTTATAATATTTTTATGTAATTAGGGATATAAGGTTTAAAAACCCATTTAATTTCTATGACTTATTTATTATATGGTAAATGATTATTTCCATGTGGCACAAATATGTTATGATAAAAATGGATGGGGTCTTATGTCTACTACCGATTCATTAATTATGATTTAATATCTCATGAGATAAAAATTAATTCAGATTAAATGGGTTTTTTACTATGTTATGGTCTGGATTGTGTCTATTCAAAGTATACTTACATAGAAATTATTTGGTATTTTATAAAATCGGGATCTTAACTGGAATTAATCACAAATCATTCAAATAATTATTTATATTATACATTTCAAATTATATTCCACATTTCAAGTCCATGATATATGTTTTATGTTATCATATTTATTAAATTACCCAATAACAAAACCTATTATGTTTTATCAGTACATTATATTACTTCCTATGAAATAAATTACATTCTAAAAGTAATTTACCCTCTAATTATTTTTAATCAATATTTTATTATCTTCCCCATTGCAGATAGTTAACAATTATTCCTCACTAGGCATTTGTGCTCACCCATTAATATAATTTTCATAATCTAGGGAAATATATCTAAGACATAATACATAATAATGTCTTTTTTGTTGATGATTTTGATATATTATTAGGTATTCATGTGGAATTGGTTGTTTTTTCTAGTATTAAAAAAAACAATTGATTCCACATATTATGAAATAATTTGTGAGGTGCAATGTTTATATTATGAAAATAATATGAAATGTATTTGTCTATATTCTAGATGATATCAATACTACTTCAGTATTGACATTTTTAATTTTCCATGACGTATTCACAATGCTTGGAAAATATTCTATACCAATGAGATTACAGAGAAGACCATTTTGGAATAAATATTTCATAAAGAATGTTTTCTTCAAAAATTTGAATTAATATTATCAACCATGTATTTTTTTCAAATAATGAACCCTACCATCCCTTTACTAATGAACACAATTAATAATTCCCCCTAATTAACATTTACTATTAAATCCAATCGAAAGATATATTGGGACTTATTATGTATATGGTGACCCTTTATTTGATTGGATGAGAGAAACATTTAGAAATATTCCAATTTTTTTATTATAGAATTTCTAAATGCGGTTAGTGTATTGATTAGAAAGAGACTAAGTGTAGTTGGAATTGATTTAATGAATGGAATAATTTATTGAAAATATTTTTTTCTCTATGGTATGATAATATGACATGCCTTGTTGTTAAAATAGTGGATCTCATGGGCTTGTTATTTAAATTAAATTTGGTGTTTTATATAACTTTTAATTTCTCTTTTGTACATATATTATCGGTGGTAAAAATGATAGATCTAAATTTTCCAATTTATTTTTATTGGAAATTTATTAGTTTAATTGTAACCATTATGATATTTTCAAAGGAATTTTATTATATTTATTTTTTTTTAATTGTGGGAAATATTATAAATGTGGAATATTTAATTTATTTTAATTTTTTTAATCATATTTTAAAATAATTCATCATACTGGGATTTTTAACATTTAGGGAAATTTGAATTTTCAGGCATGAAAATAGAGAATATTTGTTAAATCTTGTTTTATTTTGTTTTTTTCTTGTAATAGTATGTTATATTATTCTATTCATCATAAGATATTTTTATTAATTTTTATTATTGTGATTCAAGAAGAGTTTTCTAAAAAATATGTATGACATACTTGAGTATTGTAATCCATATTTATTACAGGTGATATTTTAAAAATTCCAATATTATATTTTCACTTGAATGTCATTTATACACTATGTAAGATATGTATCATATCCTGTATGAATTTTAAGTTTTCCAACTAATATTGTCTAAATAAAAGTTTTATAGGACATTATATGAATTATATATATTAATAAATAAAGGATATATTAAATAAATTAATTAATTGTAACATTTCATCAAAGATGATATTATTTAAATATTAAATGTTAGGATTTAGTGGAGGATAAAAATTGTGGTGAAGAATATTAGTAAAATGTATCATCACGTTGTTTCCCATATGGAGACTAAATGCATTGATATTATCCCATGATTAATTAATGAACCTCTAGTTCAACCCTATGGGGGAATTTGTTGTATATTTATTCCTTATCACTATATATACATTTGAAATAAGCGATTAATGTGATAAAATTTTCAAATATAAACTTCCACCATTTTCAATAATGATATATAATCCACATAAAACATTTGAGAGAAATTTCATGATTGAGGTGAGATTATATACATAGTTCTATGATAAAATATAAGTCATATTGAAATAATGGAAATGTGATGAAGGGGGATTATTTACCCATTATGGGTATTTTCCCATATATATATTGATAGTGATTACTTGAGAAACATTCCCTTCTGACTCTATATAATTCATTACAATATTTTATAATGTAATTTAAGAAAAAATATCTGAAATGAATATATTTTCTTCCCATCATCAATTTAATTTATATAAAAAATGTGAATGGTTGTATTATATTTGATGTAAAATATTTTATTCCACATATTAATTTTATATGATAGGTGTTTCTTTTGGGTATAGTTAGTTCAATTGGACATATCTACATGGAGGTATTCTAGTTACTAAATAAAATATATAAAACAAAATACAACTATATAAAAGAAATCATATAATATTCAAGAATAGTTATTTTTTCATTATAATTGTTATTACTGTAATTTGTGAAATTATACTAGGTAATATAAGTAAATAAGAAAAATGGGTATATCTAAATGGATGAATCTTTTACACTATTACTTCATTAAAATAAATTTCAAACTTCATTTTCCATCTAATCATTCTTTCATATTAAAAAATGTATTTTTCATTAATATTTAATTATTTTTTCCATGTTTCATTAATTTATACATTATTAAAACTATCAATTCAAATAATTTAAATCATTGTGAACAAAAATTAAAATATGGTTTTTAAAATTTGGGACATAGCCTATCATCTCTTCAATAGACATCCATATTGAAGAAATACATCATTCCTTGAAAAAAATACAAAAAAGAGTCCCATGTAAAATACATTCTTCTATAAACTATCATTAAAATCACCCTACATTAAAACGAAATATGAAAGTAAAGTATATATTAAAAATTATTTCCACTAAAGATACACATTTCAATAACATCTTAAACTCACTTGTGGGACT
The DNA here is from genome assembly GCA_963277665.1 of Viscum album. Lineage (NCBI taxonomy): Eukaryota > Viridiplantae > Streptophyta > Magnoliopsida > Santalales > Viscaceae > Viscum > Viscum album. Next base: position 628,782,058 of record OY728166.1, read on the forward strand.
TTATTAATATTTACATGATTTATACGAACATTATATAACATAAGAAATTTATTTTTGAGTTTTTGCTAACATTTTCATTGTATAACTATTTATTAGAAAATATAAAAAAACAACTTTCAAATAAAACTAAGACAAGGGAGTACAGTCATATTTATATAATTTATTTCAAATCAATTATTTTAAAATATTAAATTTATAAGGAATGTAATATGACCTAAATTGTTACATGTTTCCACTTATTAGTTTTATAATTTAAATATATATCATTTTTCTTCACAAATTGAATGGAATATTTCTTATTTTATTATTTTTATTATTTTCAAATACTTTAAAATTTTAAACTAATTTTTATAATATAGATAGTTTCAATTTAATATGCGATAATTTAGTGTAATAATTTTTTATTTCAACACATTTTAATTTATTTATGGATATTGTAAATATTTTATAATTATTACATTAAAATGACACACACATACTCTGTATATATAACTTTTCATCATTTTATGAGTTATAATGATCCCAAAAATATTTTGAGGAACCATTAGTGCAATAAATATGATTTTATAGAGTTATGATCATTTAAAAGTATAATATTTTAATTATATATTTGATAAAAATAATAAAATTATAAGATAGTTATATGAACAAATAAATATTGAATATGAAAAATTCCACATTATAATATTTGTATTTAAAAAATTAAAAACATTTATATTCATTATATATGGTTTAAGAAAATAGATACTAAATATAAATAAATGCGTTAAAAATTTAACAAATTTATTTATCTCATAGTGCCCTTTCAAAATCAAAACTATAAGAATATATAAACAACGAAAATTATTATTATAATACCCAAAATATATATCATATAATAAAATATTAATTTATGGATTTTAATATAGGTAAAAGATAGTAGGGTATGTTAATTTTATGTCCCTTAAATTATAATTTTAAATTTTTAATGTGTCTATTTGATATTTAGTTAAGCGAAAAAGGTGATTTATTAGAAATGAAATATATCTTTCATATGTTTTAATATTTGAATGAAATATGTTTTCAACTAATAACTAATTTATGATAGAAATGTGTGTAATATAATATGATTTTATTAGGGTTATAAAGTGATTCAAAATATTTTTTATGTTTTATATAACATAATTTATTATTTATAGTTTGAAATTTATCTGTAATTATTAATATAAATTTTCAATGATAATTTAATTTTTCATTATATAATGGATTTTTAATTCCGATAAATTAAATATAGATCCCATCAAAGGTGAAGTGAGTTGTTATGGCAGAAGATATTTTAAAATGAATATAATTAAACAAAAGCTAGTATTTTTTGACATACAATTATTGGGTATTGAATAAAATATTAGTTTAATACCAACAATTAATTTTGAAATGAATAAATTTTGTAAAAATGGTATTTTTCTACAAAACAAATAATTATTAATTTATTATCATTTAATTGAAAATATGTCTCAAGATGTCATTCTATAATAATATTTGGAAATAATCTTATGAAAATTCTAAAATTTATTAAAGGGAATCATTTATATTTTAATTGATGGAATATGTATTCTATGGTTTTCATTTCACTTTATACTATTCATTCATGTTTTAGTTATTAATAATACTTTTTTTATTTTGAATTTTTCTCATTTATGATTATATATCAATTTAATATGTATTTTTAATATATTCTATATATCATCATAATAAACTTTCTATAATCCATTATTTTGTTTCAACAACATATATGATAGCTATATTCATTAATGAAAAAAATCTGTCAATAAATCCATATATAAGACAAGAATTCTCGTCAATATAATTTTTTACTAAAAAACATGATGGGTTTTTATGTACTGTTTGATATAAAATAATTGAATAGAGAATTTTTTGTTTACTAATACAAGATCCCTTTTCATGTATAGGTTCTTATATTTTTATGTAATTGGTCTATCATAAAAACTAGAAGTGAAATTTTGATGAATAATAAATAGAATGTAAATTTTATAAAATATATTTCCATAACAACCAACTATATACATGATATATAATGTTAATGGTATATATAATATGGATCTAACAATATTTTCCAATGATTGGCCCTGAAAACTATTATTTGATATATTGTTTTATGTCTTTTCTCCGTAAATCATTACATCATTACGTATCAAAATAGGTAGGATATTATTTTGTTTCCCCTTCAACATTAGAACTATTTTCTCCTTGATTTGGATGAACAAAATTATTTATATAGATTATATTTTTTAATATATTATCAAAACTTATCAACTTATTTTCAATTTTAACAATATACATTAAAGGATATTTTTTTATTATGGATATACGGATTACATAAAATAAATAGATTAATTTTTTAATCTCAATTTATATTAGAGATATTGGATCACATATATTAATTTACAATGTAATAAAATGATAGTTAATTAAATGTTTAATGTTATTTAGTTTATCATGTAATTAAGTTGATAAATTTTATGTTATTTGAACCTCCTAATGAACATAACGGTACATTATTTTTCTCAAATTTCATATTTGTTGTTTGTTTGTTAGCCTTCAAAGAAATTGGTCATTTTGATGGAATTTTAATTATTTAGGACATTTTTTATCAATTTTATATTGAAATGATAATATTACAACAAGATTCCAAGATTGTATATATTAAATAACTAGTATAATTATAGTGGGTGTACCATGATATATGTTGACCAATATATTATTTTTTTCATTTACATAGAAAATTTATGACTTTAAGTACTCTCCAATGATACTTTTGGTATTAGAAGTATAACTAAATGAAAATTTTTTCTAGTATTGTATCATTATTTAAATATATCTCTAACATCAACTGGAATAATGTGAACATGTTGAAACTAACTCATACTCCATTCACATTCCATTTAAGTTTCCATTAAAAATATCTTATTCAGACATCTTTATTTTATTAGACATTTCATAGTGTATATCTTCTTATCCACCATAAAATTTAGATTTCAATTAGAATATATGCATTATTTTTCCCAAATCACAACTTGGGGGATTGTCTCATGTTTTTGGATTTTGTAGTTTATTAAATGATTCAATCTACTATGTTTTATGTACAATTTCTTATTATCCATACAAATTTCATCCAATGTTTTCTGTAAATTTAATATGAAATTCATTAATAATTATTTATTTGACTGATTGGGAGTGGATGTGAATGAACTATAATAGGAAAAATATGAGATTCCTCATTTATTTGGATTTTATTGGTGAAATCTACATTGATAATAGATTATTTATGATTTTTTACATGGAATCACAACTGATAGTAGATATATTAAAATTTAAATGAGTTCAGTAATCATGATATTTTATTCCATAATGTGTTTTTATCTTTATGAAATCAAATATGTTATAATAAAATAATATAATATTGATTATGTGATGATGGAAAAAATATTTAATTTCATAGGATAGTAATTTGATTAGAATGTATAGTGGTAGAAATTAATTAGAATTTAATAGAGATCAAGTATTATGCAATGGGTGGTGATGGGATATCATGATATACATGATGAGAGCTACTTTATTCATCATTAAATTTTGTTATATTTCATAAGAAATTCTACATTTTGGCTAATGGTGATACCAGTGATGGGTAAGATTTGAATGTAATGTTTTAAATATCAAAAATTATTTAGATTTGTATCATCATAACACCATATAAATTTTATTATTATTAAATGTGTTTTAACCAAGAAAATATTACTTGAAACATTGATGGTTTTATTTCAATACATATGTTCTTATATTATGAGAATGTTGGGTATTCTGTGAACATAATATTATAATAATCATTTTTCGATTAGGAATAACCCATACTAAATGTCCAAAAATTCTTGCGTGACATAGTGTGTTTCTAACATAGAGATTTTATAATGATGAGTTTGTTTTGTGTGGAGTCCTCCAAGTACCCTAATTGATTTAATAGTTAATGTCCATAATAGTAGCCTACGCAACCTCATTTGACTAGTTTATACTTTGGGAAATAATCCAAATAAAATCATGTGTCGATGTTGGTATGGCCTCTTCTCTTGTTTTCGTGTTTTTATTATTTTGATTTCATGTTTATATGTTAATTATATTTATGAATGTTATTATCATAATAATATAATACATATAAAAAACATATATAATGAATTATTTTCATGGCCCCATTATTGTTATACTATAGATCATATTACGTTAACCTAGTATAATCAATTATTGGATTATAGAGAGTTATTTGTTTACGTGGATGTTAATGGAATTTTTATGGTGACAAATTGGTGAAATTTGCATAGAAAAGCAATTAGAATGAGACAATACTGGGCATGTTCTCAAATTTATTTCTTTAATTCCCATATTGGTTTTAATTTTTCCAAATAATATAATATATGTTATCAAAATATAATTTGTCCTTGCTTTTAATATATGTTATATGTGATAAAACCACAATATACTATTTTTTTGTCATTGTGATATGATTGAAAATGGTTTTCCAACAATAGTAATATCAATGTTATATTGTGATATTTTCATGTTATTTCATTTATATTACAATATTATTATGGATATTTTTATGGGAATAACATCTCTTTTAATCTAATAGACTATCATAGTTAGCTTTTTTATTTATCAAACTATGGGGAGAACATATAGAATATAAAACATTGGTTTGAGAAAAATCTATTAACCTTGTTATTATACTAGAATAAAATGGTAAAATAATAATTGATTATCATTTTTCTACAATTTTGTTCAATGTGAAACGACTTAGGTTAGCTATAAATATTAATTCATACTCTTATCTATGTCTTATGAACATGTACACAAATTTTATAGTTTTCTATAATTATAATTTTTAATTTATATGTTATTAATTTTTTTGATTCAAAGGATAGTTATGGATTGTTTATTATTTATTGACATACTCTTGGACCATGGTATAATGTGATCATGAAAACATAAAACATAATTTGAATGTATATTAACATGAAATTTGTATGATAATATAAGATTTGTGAAATATTCAAAATGATTTGTTTATTAATTAAAAATAAAATCAAAAGAAAACCAATGTTTATTAAATAAAAAATAGTGGGAATTTGATTTTATTGTATTGATAGTGTAGTTATACAAATGTATCCAACTGAAATAATAAATATTAAAATCATATGTTTACCTCTAATTTCACAATCACTATAGGTAATTTTGAACAGGAATGATGAAGAGTTATATAGAACTATAATGTTACTTTTTTCTATTGATTAGATATATATTTTCTATGTATGTAAGGATTATCTTTGATAATAGAGAATCCATATATATTTTATGATACTAAATTTCTTTTTTTAAGTATGAATATGGGTATATTGTTTTAATACATGAGTTTCTTTTCATAGTGATACACCTACTGAATGGCCACTAAATGACTGTTTGGACAATAAAAAAGAGGGTTGTCTTTATTGAGAGGTAAATATTTTTGAAAGTAATTATTATATAAAAGTGATTTTAATATCTATTAATATATATATTGATCATAGGTATCAATATAGTAACCTTTTTTCCGTATATAAATATTAAATCATTATAGATTAAAAATCAATATATTTAAAAAATAAACACATGAAGACCGTAGAGGTTTAGAATATATAGAGTCTATTTTAAAACTCTTCTTTTTTAATGAATGATCTTAAAAATATCACATAATATCATCCCATTCATTAACATAGAAAAATATCCCATAAATAAAACATTAAACATAACAAGGGGAAAGGTAACATAATAATGGGTCATATCAGTTTCTTTTTATGGGTAAACATAAAATATATAAATCGATGATCATATGTATGCATAAGATTATAATAATGGTATGTGATTTGTATCATAATTTAAAGTTCTCATATACAATATATCAGGGATCATAAACTCCATCAATGTAATAAAATGTTATCATTTCCAATGACAAGAACTAACAGAGTGAGAAGTCATAATAAATAAATCTTAAACAATAAGTTCATTTCATACAAGTGTTGTAGCATCACATGTATAAAATAAATTTCATATTCATGTTTTTTAAATTATATAACGAAATAATATTAGATTGGTAAAAAAAATATTTCCCCATTCATATCATATATTTTACATAGTTAATGATGCACATTATTCAATTGCCTAATGTGGTTCGAGAACATCATCTTTTTTACGATCATTATCTCATGGGATATAAATTAAAAACCAATGAATTTGAGGGAGAGATAGGTCCCAACTATTACATAATACCTATATTTATTTTCAAATTATTACAATGTATTCATTATATCATATTCCATGAAATTAAAACTGGGTTTCAAAAACACTTTTTCATATTATAATCCAGGGAAAATGAAAGGTTTTCAAAAAAAATTCATCAATTCATAATACGACAACCCATGAAAAATGGGTTTCTTAAACATATTTTTATCATAATAATAAACATAAACATTCTAAATAAGGAATAAGGATGGTAACATGTATCATATACTATGTAAAACATAATAAATGAAAATCCTATTGTAATTAATGAAAACTATGTTCATAAAATATGATTGAAACATTATTGGGGGAAATATCATTTTCAATAGATATAAATACCTCAAAATAAAAAATTTTAACAATATTAACAGAAACAAATTTGAAATTCTAGGAAATATTGAAATGCACTCCCTTGGTGCGGTATCTCTTGCATCTATGGTTTTAAGAGTCTTCTTGAGGGGGAGTGGATCTTCTTCGCTCAATATCATTGAATGAGGTTCCTCTAAAATTAACTACTTCAATTGCTTCCCAACTACATCCATTGCTTCCCATAGTTTTACATCCTACTCGACCTCCATTTAAAATATGTGGTTTCAGATCATTATTTCCCCAGTGTTGATCAGTGAATATTCCTGCAGTGGTGATCCAGTTTTTGAGTGGTGGTGGGCCAGTATCACTCTTGAGATGTGGATTCTGAAACTCTAACATATTCATGGTTATTCAGATAAAATTATTATGTGGAGGTTTTACTCTCATCTCATTTGAAAACCTAGGGTTGTACGAGATGTACTATGGTGGATTCAATGGTTTTGATAGGAGGTGTACTTGAATAGTGGATTGTAGGACATGGTCTAGTAAGGTCATTGGTTTCCCACTACTCGTGACCCATCCCCTTTTGGGAATATCTGGTTTCATAACTAAACATTAAAAGCTTCATATGGTGTGGGGTTAATCATGAATCTATGATGAATTTGTGTTGTGTCGACTGAAGGTTGTGTGAGGCATGTTGTGCTATGGTTGATTGCTATGGCTGGAGGCTCACAATATGGGTTACTGCTAGTGTGTCTTTATATGACTGTAGTGCTCTATCCAGGTCAATTAAACAGTTGGGTAATTGATCAATTTTTCTAGATAAGGTCATTTGAAGTCCTTTTTGGTATTTTGGATCTAGTTTTATAGTGAAGTTACCAGTGATAGAATGAAATTCAGACATGGGTTCATTACATTTGGTGTAATACAACATTTCATAGGTAATACTTGGTTGGAGGCATCATTTTAGGGATTATTTGGTTTGAACTCATCATCGACCATTTTTTCTTATTTTTGAGTGGATGGGTACCTTGACATGAATTTGGACAATAGTCATGGACATGATTTTTTTTTCATCAGTCTGGCAGGATATGATTATCTCAATACAAATGTTGGGTGGGCACCTCGAAAGGGAGATAGGTGTGCTAGAATCTATCATCTGATCCTTCCTTATCTTCTCAGTGTGGGATGGTTTCTCTAACTCATTATGTTTCCATCCTAAAATAATTTCGTGGAAGGCCGGATAATTATCTTTTAATAACTCTAATACTGTATTATCTGGTTAAAGGGTGATGATACTTACCCATTTTCTTTACTTTTCTTCTATCTTTCATTTGATGTCCGAGTCCCTTTTTAAATCTTTTTTTTTCTCTTTAAAATTCTTCCATAGTAAATGTTATGGGTTCCATCTTCCCCCATTTTTCAAAATAGGATTTAGTTTTAATAATGGGTGATTAACCCTAAACATGTACGAAAAATGAAACCATTTTCATTTCAAATACACATGAAAATTTTTAATGAATCATCAAATAATTTACATTCCATGATGAATGAAAAATTTTGTTCATGTCATATGGGTTAAATGTGTTACTCCTATAATATTTTAATTAAAAAATACAAACTACCTCATCCTGAAAACATTAATAATATTCCTTTTAATTTTTTTAATGTCAAAAAATATTTATAAATTTATTTTATCAATCACTAGGAAATAGAAAATATTTTGTCACAATATTATTAGAACACTTTTGCATGGAGGGAATATTTTGGAATGATGAGTGAAATAAATCAAGATTTCATTAAATATTTTATTTTTGAATCATGAATTCATAATTAGATTGAAATCAAATGTAATTAATTATATTAAATAAATAACTATTGGATAAAAAATTTGATGAGTTTTTTATAGTGATATACAAATACTTCATCACCAGAAACATAATAATAAGAAACCCCAATAAACAATGATATTTTAACATAAAGACTTATTTTATATTGGTTTCTTTAAAATCATAAGACACATGAAGAACAGAACATTGGATTTATATTCAAATTAAATAATATTACTTTAATAATCATTAAAATATTTCCTGTTATGTAAATACTTTTTTTAAAAAAATAAACAAGTGGTGGATAAGGAATCTGTCCCCCTATAATAAAGTGATATAAAAATAACATATATGATTTGATATGTTTAAATCATATGTTACATGAATAAATCAAAATTATAATAAAAAAAATCTACATTGATAATCAATAAATTTAATTAATAATATGTTAATACAACTATATATACATCTCATAATAGATGATTGGGGAATAACGCAACATAGTCCCCAAAAGTGGACAATTTGAGATAAAATCCCTTACCATAAGTCAACAAAACTATCTTACATGTTCGTACCTACTATATAATTAATATAAGTTTATTATATATCTATTTCAAACCATTATTATATTTATAATAAAATAAAAAATTAATTTATGACATATTATTACCCATTTATTTACAATTCTTTATTTAAATCTAGTTTTTATGAATAACATGTTTATTTATCCACTATGGTTTAGTTTGGAATATATTTATTATTAAATTCATCATAGATACATAATATTTATATTTTTTACTTTGGTATAAAAATAATATTTTTTAATTTTATATGTGTTAAGATGAATCATTTTAATTTTGAAACAGAATATGAATTACATCGTTCTTGGAGATGATAGGTCGCACGTATGCATGATTGTTATTTCCATTTTCACAAAGGATGAAAGGAAAGAATGGTAATTAATATATCAAAATTCAAGAATAAATTATATTACATATATATCACATATTATCATCAAATCAAATTTTTTTACAACACATGTAATGCCTATGTGAAGAATGAATAACATTGCTTTGTGAGACAGTAGTTCACCAGACACACGTGCGACGTTTTCATACTTCCATAGAATGTGAATTAAAATGGAATATATGATTTTATAATTATATAGGTGTAATAATTTCATAAATATTTTATACATATTTTAAATTAATCATTATATGTTCTCATGATAGGTTTTGATGGAAAACATATTAATCCTTTTGCAAGAAGGTAGTCCACTGTACACTTGGTAGACAAATTTGTTTCCCGTCTGAGATAATATAAGATAGATATATGTCATTCCATTAAAATAATGACATATCAATATATGAGAGATAAATTTTTTACAATATCATCGTATTTTATGTTTATTTGAAGGAGGTGGAATATGAAGTATAATATAAAAAGATGTTTAAGGGTGTTACCACTTATTTGGATAACCTCGAGAGGTTACTCCAAAAGCCTTACTAGGATGGGTACCTATTCCATATATTACCAATAGGATATATATATATATATATAGTATAAATAAATAAATATTTTCTGGTCATCTATGATCGAATATGTTCTCAATTTGTGATGAGATGATTGGAGGTGTTCAATTTTATAAGTGTTGGAGAGGGACAATTTTTTTTAAAAGAATAAGTTTTACCCACTATATAACATGTAACATGGAATTTAATGGGAAATAGTGATCCTTATATGATATAATGACAAAATATTTATAGAATTTGTTTTTCTATTTTTATAGGTTATTTATCATTTATCTTTATAGTTCATCCAATGATAAACCCATTATAACGATAACCACGAGAAATATATTTTCTATTATGAATATTAATTTTGATCCAAAATTAAGTTGAAATTGTTGTCATGTATTAATTTTTCTAGTAAAATATGTTTAATATATTTTTTAATATTAAATATATTTAAGTAGCATAATTTAATTTAAAATATTACCCAACGATGAGATTAGATTTTTTTCCAAATGGAATATATTCAATAGTATATAATATTTTGGAATCAAAATTCAACATAAAATTTATTCTAAAGACCTAAATTTTGTTCATAATAATTTAATTAATCTATTTTAATATTTAATAACTTTTAAAATATGTTTAACTTTTTATGTTTATTATATGAAATAATTGTTTTAATAGAAATGTTGAAATTTTAATCATTCTCTAAGAAATATGTCATTTATAATAATTATAAAAAAATTAACACTAATATTTAATAGAGATGTTCATCGAAAAAAGTAACATAATTTTGTGAAATAGCTTTTTCAAAAGCTTCAAAAATTATTAATTTCACTTTTTCAAATAACATAATATAAATCTATTTTTGGAGAAAAATAAATGTTTAAAAAATATAATAACAATAATAAAATTTATGTAGTTATTTAAAAATTTATTTTATTTATATAAAATCAAAATACATTATTTAAATAATATGATTATTCCTACTCATTATTCCAAATTTATGTTCTAGGTATCTATGTATAATTATAATGGTGATTATAATATTAATTACAATAGTATATGATGGTTTTAAAATGACACAGATTTCCCTGAGCCTTTCCATTGTAAAAATCTCGTTCTTTTGGTGTTCATGGGGGTTAGAGTGGTATGTTTCGAGAGTTTTCCAAAAATCTAGTTTCACTAAATGGTTTCACCAAAATGGTGGCATTATGATGGTGGAACACCGTGATGTTGGCACTGTAATGGTGTCACTCCGAAATGGTGGCACACTGAGAAGGTGGAACCAAAATGGTGGCACACTGAAACGGTTCCACCATAATGGTGGACCATTGAAATGGTGTCACTGTGATGGTGTCACACCAAACAGTGTCTCTCCCTTTGCCAATTTCCAATTCCCCACGTTTTCCAGTTTTTTACAACATACATTTTAGTTGATGTAAACTAAGTTTAAAGCACTATTTGGGTGTTTTTATGTCCCTTTAAATTGATATTAAGTATATGTTTAATATCATGACTCTCTAGAGACTCTTTGATATTCAAACAACATGATCTTGACCATGATCACACATTGTTGAAATTTGAAACCATTTTTCCTTTAATATAGGATCTTGCTTTTCAATAAAGGGATCTTCCATTCCCAATGTGTTTCCATTCGTTCTGGGTGTACCCATGGCCTTCCCCTATAGACTATCCACACACTTGTTCTAGAGTCCCATCGTGCTCCATTTTACTAGAGTTTCCTGCTGCTCATGAGATCCCCTATTTCGGCACAAAGAAGAGTTTTTGTTACATGTTATTTCACGTATGAATGTTTCTACCTCTGTTTATTATGTGTATCAGGTGGGGTGGATTTATTAATTATTCTTTGTGATGAATGTGTTAATACATTTTTTAAACGATTGATAATTATAGATGGGATATAATGAGTGTAATATAATGGGTAAGTAATTAAAGATGGTTTTTTGATCAATAGTTTTATCAAAAATACTTGTTTCATTTTATAGCCTTTTGTGGTTGTATACCTTTTGAATATCATGGTTATTGGTGGTATTTTCTTTCACACTGGTGATGTTTCATTTTTACAATGATGATTTTTCAAGTGGCTTCAAAATAAAATATTTTAAATCACATATATCTGGATAAATAAATGGATGAACAAAGATCAAACCTATAGTGTGATCACCCCTGTTTATCAAAGTGGAATTAAAGTACCCCAGTTGGACAAATCTAAACATACATGGCTTGATGGGGTGGATATGTGTTATGTTATATTGGGGTTTTGAGCATAATTTGGGATGTGTGGTACGATCGTTGGAATCATGATTTTTGTTATAGGGGTGGGAAGAGGGGTTGGTCATGTGAATGAGGAAGGGTATGATTGTGTATTGGGGATATTTTTTGGTGGCTTTTTTCTATTGGATTTGTCTATGGGGTGGTACATGAGGTGTTGGTATCACTGTTTGATATATCGATTTATCATGGAGTGGATAAAATTATAGGAAGTGGTATTGATGTTGGTTTATTATGTGGCCATCAAACTTGTTGTGTAGTGGGACTACTTCTGAGTAGTTTTTTGAATGTGGGGTTATAGGATTGGGTTGTATCGTGATTTCATAGTTATAAGTGTGATGGGTGTGGTGTTGTTGTGCAGTGGGGATATCAGGTTTGATTGTAGGGGTATGATTCAGTGTGATATAATTGAAAAATGACAGTTAGTAGTGGTTCAACGGGTGTATATGATGAAGGGGGTGTGTAGTGGGACTATAGGTTAGTTGTTCTCTGTTTTATTGAATGGTTGTTAAAATTGATTTCCTTACCTTATTCCCTACTTCATTGTTTTCATTGACAGTGTTTAGTGGCCTTTAACATTCTGAAAATAGTTACAGATGTTGGGAATGGTAGTTGTATTTGTTAGTGCTGGAATAAATTAATGTGATCCCTTTATTTGTGAATGTAATGTGGATAAATGAAAATGGGTTGGGATTATGAGTTGGTAGTGCCTGTATGTGTTGTTTTTTGTATAGGGTTACCAGGAAATGTGGTTCTATGTGGGATGGTTGTTTGCTTCAAAAATGTAGGTCTAGATGATTATTTGTTTTCCCATATATATAAATTATAGTTTCTTCTGATATATATATTCACCTCACCCTTATAGTGAACCATATGACAAACACTCCCATTTCGTGGGGGAGGGTGTCCTTACAAAAAAAAAATTGGGGGGGGGGGGTGGATGGATGTTTACTCAATTTCTTTCTCACACCCTCTTCTAGGTACCTTCCATTCATGCATATCCGGGTAGGCTATAATGTCTTGAGGTTTATCATAGCGGAAGATCCATCGAATAAGTTTTTGTTGTGGATATGGGGCCATGTATTTGCAGTCTAGGATTGTATTCCTATGTATATTCTAGATAAGTCCCATGTTTCTTCATGATAGAGGTGTGGTAGTTGTGGACCCGGTGTCTAAAGGTAGGTTTTTTGTGTGGTTTAGGCTTAGGTGTGTGTGGGCAGGTTTTAGATGTGGGACTGCATTTAGGATGAGTGGTAGAATCAAAATGTTAGCTATTATGAATGATCATCTATCTAGTGGGAAAGTTTTGTGGGGTACCCAAAGGTTGATGTTCTTATTCTACTACTTTAAATGACATGCATTTTTTGGTGAGTGCTTCTTAGTGAGGCTAGACTTGTTAGTACTCTCTTGTAGGTGCTTTGAGGTTATACTATTAATTCATATGGAAATTATTATATTCCCCCACATTTACCTGGGTGTCATTAGTTTACCTAGTTGGTATAATTGTATACTCACTCAACATTTTTAATAATATTTTTAGGTTTCCAGGTGGTCTTTGAGTACCATACTAGACTTTACTAGCTCAAGCGTCGGGATAGATTCATTGTTTATTCTTAGTGTCTTTCTTTTGGTACATTCATTGGCACGTTGGTCTTACTTTTATCACGGTTTCTATTTAAATCATGCACAGGTTGGATTTTTTCCATTATATAAATATTTGGTGTCTCTTGGTATTTTTACCATCTTATATCCTGATAATGTTTTCATTAAAAATGGAAATGCCTTCCATTTTGTGTGAGATTGTTTACCCTTGGTTCTAGTCTCCACTCTATGGCCTATTGCAGTAGGGACATGGGGGTAATTATATCTCCTTCATCTTAAATAAGGAAGGTCGTGGTACGTTGATGTCCCTTCCCTCATCTTGAGGAATCTAGGCCGTGATAGAATGGTTTCAGAGGATAATGGTTGAAAGATAAGAATGAGTTCAGAGATAGGAATATTGATGATTGTAAGGAATTTTAGGGAAATAGTTTTTGGAAAACCTAGTGTGTGAAATAGTTCATAGAATAATGACTAGGAAATGGGATTTTAGATCCCCCCCTGATCTGAGGCATGAAATCTGGACTTACTAAAAACCATGTGAGGCTACAATTATTATATGGTAGAGACCGTAGGAAGTGAACATTCATTAGTATTTCTTGTGTTTTTATGTGTCTTGGGTGTTTTCGGATAATAATTTAAATAAATTGTTAAAATAAATATTAAAATAAAATTTCATACTACCCAAGATTTGGATTTCCTTATTTACCCTTTCCATCTATAGAAACAAGATGTAACCCACATCTGGTACAAGCAGTTGAGGACAAGAATGATGAATTGGTTTATCAGTGGAGGAAAAATCGAGAGGAGGAAGACTTGTGGAAAATGAACCTCCAGGAATTCTAATGGAAGACCCTAGGAAAGTACAAAGAAAATGTTTCAAATATAAATATGGAGGGTTAGCTTGAGGAGCTGACAATCACATTTACCATCATCTGTGCATTGAGGGAGTACTGGGTTCCTCTAGAAGTGAGGTAAATATAATGAGTAGTGTGTCTTTAGTGGACTCTTTACCTTAGGGAGTGGAAGGAGACTGATGTCTCATGCTATGACCTTGAGAAGGAGTTTCGGGAGTGTTTTTGTATTCTACAGTGAAGGCTGAGAAGAGGCAGGGACTTCCCTCCCTCCAACAGGGGAGTATAACGATGAGGGAATTAGGGATAAATTTAAACTATCTACTACAATTGGTACCAAATCTATTTTCAGATGAGGATTCACGATCAAGATGCTTAGAAGTGGAACACTAACCTTTGCTTTTTTATTTTATCAAACCATTTCCCCTATCAATCTTCATTGATGTTTAGAAGATGTTTGAAGTAGTGGATATGATTAACTCACTAAGAGGTGTACTATGAGAGGGGAGCCAGTGAAGGTCATTTTACGGGCAGGCATTTAGCAGTAGGTCTCTAGTGTCAGGGACCTCATGGTTTCTACCAGCAAGAAGCAGGACTGAATAGTTCATTTTATGTCCTCCTGGTCCTTGATTATTCCCCATGGGCTTAGGGTGGAGGTTATATTCTAGTGGAGGTCATAGAAATCTTTGGATATAGTATCCAATTTGAGATTAGTATGATGGGGGTGGGTGAGTTCAACACGCACCACATCAACAACAGTTGTCGGTCAGACCATTCTAGTAGCAGGGGTAATAAGATCCCTCTCAATTCAGGGTAGACAGTGCTAAAGGTGGCCAATCATAGGGTGCTCCTCACAGACCATGTCCAGGGCTTGGTCAATGATGCAGTCGATAATAGAGGGAAGAGGATTTGGGAATTGGTATTTTTACATCGTCGAGGTAGTAGTTCCTATCGGGCTGGAGGTTGTTCTTGGTACGATCAATCTGTTTAGTACCATTGCATGTGCCTGAATTGATTTAAGATATTCACACTCATTTGTTTCACCCATCCTATCATGTACCTTTTTACTTGACGTAGAAATACAATAATGCCTACAATGTTGGGAATGTGTGTTGGAGGTCAGACCGGTTTGTTTGACATTTACTAGGGATGTAGACTAATGTTGGGGCCACATCAGTCAAGTGGTAATCTTCCACTGCTATAGATGAAGCCATACCATATCTTCCATGGCATTGATTGTTTTTACATTATGCATGTTGTTAATGAATACTTCCAATGGAAAGTCATGTTTTCTTATCTGGATGGTCTGCCTATATCATTTATTGGTGAGTGTAGTCGTTAGCAGGGAAGCTTGTGTCAGTATCTCCTTCGTTCTATGTTATCAAAGCTGTTAGAGGGGTCGATGGGTGCTAAGATGGTGTGGGTTCTCGGTGTTTTTGAGGAATTTATGGACTTTCCCCTAATAGATAGTGACTTTATCCCCTTGACATGACGTTGAGTTTGGAATAAACATGAAACCCGATGCCCATCTGATTTCAATGGATCTCTATCGAATGACACATTCTAAGTTGTGGGGGATGCAGATTCAGGGTATAGACCATATGAAAAAGAGTTTTATCTAGCCGAGTGTGTCTCTATGGGGTTCTTTAGTATTTATCATAAAGAATCTATACGATGGTTTAAGGATACACATAGAATACCAGAGATTGAATCCAGTGAAAATCAAGAATGACTACCCATTTCTAATGATAAATGATATTTTGACCAGTTAAGTGGATCGTGTTGGTTTTCAATGATTGATATGTAGTTTGGAAATCATCAGTTAATGGTGAAGGAGGGTGACATCTCGAAAACTACTTTCACATGCAGGTATGGGATCTTTGAGATTGTGTTCATGTCATTCGGTGTCAAGAATGCACCATAAGTGGTCATGGGACTCATGAGCTCTGTTTTCCATGAATTCGGTAACCGGTTTGTCATCATGTTCATTGACATCATCTTGATATACTCAAGGTTATAGGATGAGCATGTCAAGAATTATAGGATGGCCTTGGAGGATATTTGGCCCCACCATCTCAATGGGAATCCAAACAAGTGAAAGATATGGATGTGAGAGGTGCACATCCTTGAACATGTTGGGTCTCATCTTTGGATATCAGTGGACCCTTCAAAGGTCAAGGAAGTTGTTTCTTGGGATGAACCAAAAATGTGGCAGAGGATCACAACTTCCTAGGACTAGCAGGTTATTACCATAGATTCATATCGTTCTTCTCCCAAGTTGTGGCTCCATTGACATCTTTAGCAAGAAAAATTTAGGCCATCGTGTGGAGTGAGCAATGTCAGTAAGCTTTCAACTACATAAAGGGGATGTTTGACAGTGCTCCAGTACTTAGATTTCTATTTGATGTGGTGGAATTCAAGGTGTTCTTTGGTGCTTCTAGTATTTTAATGGGGTGTTTGAAGATGTAGCTGTAGGGAGTGATCTCTTATGGGTCTTGGAAGTTACATATATATGAACATAACTATGGAACCCATGATATGGAGCATTCACTGGTCATATTCATGCTGATGTTGTGGAGACATTACCTCAATAGGGAGAACATTATAGTATTCACATATCCAAAGAACTAGAGAAATATCTTCTCCCATTGAGACCTAAAATTGATTCAGCGAAGGTGGATAATGTTTCTATAGGTTTACAACATCGACATATTTTACACCATTAGAAAGGGGAATTTGGTAGATGATTCTTTAAGTAGGAAGAAACAAAAGGAGGATGTTTTGGAATACATGTATTATTAGAAGGGAATGAATGAGTTCGATGATTTCATATTGATGAGAGAGTGGATGGTGGTAGAGCCTATATATTTCAGGTGACAGTGTAATCTTCTTTGTTGTGGAAGGTGGAGGAGTCTTAGTGGGGAGACTTTGATACTGGCCTGGTGTTTGATCGTGTTGTCTAGTTTGATGATCTGAAGGTATGGTTGGAGTATAGACAAAATTTTATGTTGTTATGCGGGGTGTTTTTTTCCAAGTGTTAATTAATTACAATGTTCTGCATGAGTTCAATATATCAAACCTAGAGGTGAATCTGAAAGATTCAATAATGTACTGAGGATTGAGGGAACACTTTCTGTGGCCTAGGGTGAGGTGGGTGGTGGTAGAGTTTGTGGGTAGGTGCCAAGTGTGTCAATAGGTGAAGACTTGAAACAATGTTCCTGGTGGTCTGTTGCTGCCGTTAGATGATCTTGAGTGGAAGGGGGATGAAACCATGATGGATTTCATCACAGGATTACCCAGAACTGATGGAGGATATTATTCTCTTTGGGTAGTAGTGGATCATTTGATGAAACTGGCTCACTTCTTATCGATCAAGGATTTGAGCATAGTGTATAACTAAGAACAAAGGTATGTGTATGAGGTGGTGTAGCTGTATGGAGTTCCAAGATCCAATGTATCATATAGGGAAACACATTTTACAGCAAGAGTTAGGAGGGGATTGTATAATTCCCTTAGAACTTAGTTACGCCTCAACATTGTTTTCTAAAAACAGATAGATGGCCAGATAGAGAGGGCCATCCAAACATTGGAAAACATTTTATGGGCATGTTTTCTGGACATTACTGGGTCTTGGGTGAGACATTTTTCCTTGGTATAGTTGTCTTATAGTTATAGTTATCACACTTTCAAGGGTATGGATACATTCAAAAATTTATACTAGAGGTCCTGTCCTTCACCCTTGTGTTCGAGAGAAGTTGCGGAGGTTAATATTATTGGTCTATATGTGGTGAAGAGTACGACATAGAAGTTGAAGCTTTTCATTAAGAGGTTTGAAGGCATCACATGAAATATAAAATTCAGATGTTGATCATAGGAGGATACCATAATGGTTCGAGGTTTGGAACCATGTATTTTCGATGGTTTCCCATCAATGGGAGTAGAATATGTTTAGAAGATAGAGTATGCTTTCTCCCAGGTTGATCAGACCATTTGAGGTGTGTGGAAGAGTTGGTGAGGTGGCATACCCGCTAGTGTTTCCACTATAATTGGATAGTATCCACAACATATTCCATATCCCTTAGATTTATCATTATCTACATGAGACTCCCATGTCATTTACTGGGTAGAGTTGGATATCAAGGATGAAATGACGTTCGTGGAGTGACCAATATGAATCAAGTATTGTGAAGAGATGGTATATCATGGACCAACCATTCTATTTGTTCATGTGTTATGGAAGCTTGGTGGGCTCGAGGAGAGTACTTGGGAGTGGGAGGCAGTGATTCATGCCCAATACCCAGAGTTGTTCAATGGATTATTTATGTGTTTTTCTTTTGTTCCTCATTTTATGATGTAGTGATTGACTTTTATCATTATCAGATGTGTTTCACTCTTGTTATCAGTTTTTAGAAATATCCCGACATGGGGTGTGGGTAAGACCTAATGCATAATTTTGGTGCATTAATGTGGACATGATTATTCCTTGGAGGGAGAGTTAGTTCCACCCATAGATGATAGTATCTTGACATTGAGGAAGGGATACTAAAATAAATATGTCTGGAAAGTGGGGCCTTAGTATTTGTACAGTTGTTTAGGAGATTTATGTGAAGGAGGTGTTCTTGGATATCAGGGTTTTACCTTCATATTTTAAAAAACACTTGGTGATTTTTCCCTGAGAGGTATCTAACAGGGTAGTCGTTTGGACAACCTATTTTTTAAAGTTGGTTTTAAAATATCAGGGATGATAATAGTTTGAGCAGCATATCATGTAATAAACCTGATTTCTATAGGCCTTTCATTTGTGAAAAGTTTATTCTTAGGGTGTTCTTGGGTTTCAAAGTGGTTTGTTTCAGGAGATTTCCAAAAATCTAGTTTCCCCAAACAGTTTCACCAAAACGGTTGCAAAATTACTGTGTCACACCAAGATGGTTGCACCTTAATAGAAGAACACTGAAACAGTGGCAACATAATAGTTGCACACCAAACGGTGTCTCACCCTTTTCAATTCCCATATTCCCTATTTTTTTCCATTTTTACCCCTCTTAAATTTTATTTGACGAAAACCATGTTTAAATCAATGATTGGATGTTTTAAGGGAGTTTCAATGGATATTAAGTATATACGTAATATCATAATTCTTAGGTAACTTTGATATATTTGAACTGCATTATCTTGACAATCATCCCATGCTAATGACTTTTCAAACCATTATTCTTTTAATATTGGATCTAGCTCTTTGAAGTAGTGATCTACCCATCCCAATGTGTTTCCATTCAATATTGGTGATCCTAAGGCATTCCTCTAATGTTGAGTTGTGTGGATGTACTAGAGTCCCTCAATGCTCAATGTTCTTGGAGTTTTCTGAATCTCACGTGATCCCATGTTTTGGACCAATGAGCAGTTTTGGTCGCATATTGTTTCATGTTTGGATTTTTCTGCCTCTACTTATTTTGTGCATTTTCAGGGTCAGAGTACTAATTATTCTTTTTTAAGAATAGGTGAAAACGTTTCTTAAATGGGTAA
This sequence comes from Viscum album, assembly GCA_963277665.1. Taxonomy (NCBI): domain Eukaryota; kingdom Viridiplantae; phylum Streptophyta; class Magnoliopsida; order Santalales; family Viscaceae; genus Viscum; species Viscum album. The sequence continues at coordinate 628,802,344 of OY728166.1, forward strand.
TATATAATGGTAGGGTTGTGATGATTAAAATATAATAGCTATGGAATTGAAAATGGTTAATATTTCTCTCTTTTTTGGTAATCTTATTTATTGTCTGTTGTGGTTGTATGCCTTCTGAAAATCATGGTTGTAGGTTGTCTTTGCATGAAAACTGGGGATGTTATATTTTTCATGTGATTCCTTTTCAACTGGCTATAACATGAAATCTAATTTTTCATGTAAATTGCGTTATATGAATTTATTCAACCGTATCAAACCTATTATGTGATCATCCATGTTTATCAAAGTGGAATTGAAGAACCCCGATTGTATAAATCTGAATATACTTGTCTTGATGGTGTGGTTTGGTGCTATGTTCTTTTGTGGATTTGTGCTTTGTGAGGTCTATGCAGTGTGATAATTGGTATCATGATTTTCTGTGCATGGGTGGATAGAGGGGTTGGTCTTATGAATGGGGTAGCATATGATTGTGTAGAGGGTATGCTATTTGCTGGCATTTTGCTTTGGGATTTGTGTTTGGGTTGGTACATGAGTTATTGGTATGTCAATTTTAGAGATTGATTCATTTTGGAAAGGATAACCATTTATGTCATGATACTGCTTTTTTATGTTATGTCCATCTAACATTTATTGTAGTGTGAATGCTTCAGGGAAATGGATTTGTAGTGGGACTGAATGTCTCAATTGTGTGGTGAATTCACGTTTATGGGTGTTCTCGGTGTGGTGTTATAGTGTAGCAGTTCTTCTGGGTTTTGTTGCGAGGGTATGATTGAGAGGGATGACATTGAAAAATGACAGTTTTCAATGGTTTAATGGGTGTTGAGGAAGAAGGGGTTGTTCTGTGGGGCTTCAGGTTGGTTGTTATCTATTTTTATGACTGGGTGTTGAAATCAATTTCCTTTCCTTGGTCCATGATTACATGTTTTACATGGTAGTGTTTAGTGGCCTTTAGAAATTGGGAAATAGTTTAGATGATGTTATTTTTTGTTTCCCCAGGTAGTGCTAGAATAAAATAAAGTGAACCCTTGATTAGTAATTATAAATTTGTTAAATTAAAATGGGGTTGGGTTTATAATTTGTTAGTGGCGGTTTTTGTGGTTGTGCATATAGGGGTAGCATAAAATGTGGTTCTGTGTGGGATGGTTGATTGTTTGAAACCCATTGGTTGGGCTGAGTGATTTCTAACATATTTGTATAATTTTAGTTAATTGTGATTTCTATATACACCCCACCGTTTTTAGAACCATATGCCGAATACCCCCCCTTTCACGTGGGATGGTGTCATTCCCAACATATCGGTGGGAGGATGGATTGTTGCTTACTAACAATTTCATTGCACCCTCTTCTGGGGTCATACCACTTGAGCATATCCAAGAAGTCTATAAGGGCATGAGGTTTACCATAGTACAAAATCCTTCAGACTATATTTTTTATTGGATAGTGACTCAGGTGTTTTTGGGCCATGAAATGTTTCCCATGTATCTTCAGATTGTGGCCCAGGTGTCTTCAGGCGAGAGGCATAGTTGTTGTGGCCTAGGTGTCTACGGCCGGTATGTGTGGTGTGTTTATGGCTCAGGTGTCTATGGGAAGGAATTGTGTGTGGTTGAGTCCCATGTGCATGTGGGAAGGTTGTAGTTGTGGGACTAGATTTTGTAAGAGTTGTATCATCAAGATGTTATCCATTTGGAATGATAAAATATCTAGTGGGAAAGTGGTGTGCGGTACCACAATGTCGATGTGCATATACTACATCTTTAATTGACTTGATTTATTTGGTGAGTGTACCTTGGTGAGGCTGGGCCGTTTAGAACAATATTGTTTGTTCTTTGAGGATCTACTGTAATATTATAAGGTAATTTGTATGTTCCCCGAATTTTTTATGGGAGGATTTAGTTTTCCTACTTGGTATACTTGTATACTCATGTAATGTTTGTACAACTATTTTTATGTTTTGAGTAGAAATTTGAGGATCGTGCTTGAAATAACTAGCTCATGAGGTGTGATATATGCTGAGTTGCTTCTTAGTAACATTATTTTTGTAATTTCAATGGTACATTTTTAGTTCTTTTATTGCAGTTAACGTTTAAATTATGAATGGGTTGAATTTTTTTCCATTATCTCAATGATTGTATTTTTTTGATATTTTTACCATACTGTTTCCAAATACTTTTTTCAATAAAATGGGAAATTCCATCCATTTTGTGTGAGATTCAATAAACATGGTTTTGGATGCCTCATTGGGGCCTATTCAAGGTGGGTCTGAGGGATCATTACCTCTCATTATAATCCTATATATCTTCTTCAAATTACAGGTTTCTCCAAAAATAATTGATCAGGTGAGTGGTGTTGTCTCATATAATATTCTGCTAAAAACTCCTTATATACAATTTTTGTTCCTTATAAGAAATATCATGCTCTAGTGGTTCATCCACTATTTTTAATAAATTTGATGAATGTGGTATATAGATAATTATAAGAGATACATGGAAAACATCAGGAACTTCATATTATATTGGTAGAAGCCACTAATAACAATATAACACCTGATACAATCACGAATTTCAAAAGGACCAATATACCTATGTATTGTTTGAACTTTTTTCCAAATATCATTACCCTTCTCCAGGGAAATTATTTTACAAACACCTTCTCACCAAAATTCAATTCTATATCACTAAAATTATTTTTAGTATAAATTTTCGATCAGCATTATGGTTCCAATATGTTTTATTGAATGAATATATCTTTCAAGGTCAGTTTCATCTAGATCATATCCCAATAACATTCATTCTCCAAATAATTCAATTACATTATCGGTCTTTGGTTCTTTCCATAATGGGATAAAAAAGTTTCTATATGAATTCTCTAGGGAATTCTCCGGTTACCAAATAACTAATGTAGATGAAGTTGTTAATCCAAAAAACCTATTAAAATAAAAAAATATCATGACATCGTATAGGGTTTTCATTGTTCTCTCATATTTAATAGCTATATGAGGATGATATTTTGTGCTACAATATAACTCCATGACTATATCTAGAAGATTAATTCTCAAGAACGTTGTTTTAAACCATAGAACTAGTTCTAATATAATAGAATATTGTACACCACAAAACCATTACACATGCATAATATATATTTTAGAAATATTTTCAATTTATAAATCCACTATTATAGTGATGATGTGTCATTAAATTGAAAATTGATTGAATAAAACTAATATATCATTATTCTCTTAGATGTTTTAGGCAATCCCATGGTAAAAATCAGGGTGTTGTTTTCCAATTTTAATATTGTTATGTGTGATTCTTTTATGACCCACATACACTTTTTTCCATAATCCAAAATGTGGTGATATACCGATTACCGAGAAACAATCATTATGATATCCCCATCATGTAATCACACAAAAATAATTCTTTCAATAACAATAAAACCTTCAAATACATTGTTGAATAGTGAATAAATACAAATTAGATTCTTCTATTGATCCCTTATTCATTGCTATTAATGAGGGAACATAATCAGAGTTCCTTATTAATATTACTCCATCAAAATAATTATTAAACTCACTAAAATTTTCCACCATCTTATATGATCCAAAAAATCCATATACACCTATTTTATCTACACATGGATGGGTGGACGAAACACAAGAACATTTCTGACCACTTTTCTCACCACTTTCATCATATTAAACTACATTTATTCTGAATTTCCAGATCAATATTTTAAAAATATAGAAATATTTGATATTTCTTATCCTTATAATTAAATTTCATGTAAGATCATTTTGAATCATATCATTACACACAATTTTATTTTTATTAGGGTGGTAATGTATTGAACCATAGAAATCAGTAATCTTCTTAAGCCATCTTGTTTGGAACATATTAACTTCCTTCTGTGTGAGTATATAAATTAAAATTTTTTATCAGCATTTATATATGACCTTCCAACATAAATATAATTAATCTATATGATTACTGAAAAAATTAACACATCTAACTCTGAACCATTAGTTGGGTAATTATACTCATGATTCTATAATATTTGTGAGGCATAAGCTATAATAGTGTAATTCTACAAGAGAAACAATAGTAACCTCATCTTCAATATGTCATTATATATTACAAACCCTTCCCCACTAAAGGGTAATGTAATTATATCCACAATATTGAATCTTCTCTTCATTTATTTGAAATTTCACATACATACATTCTTCTAAATGAACATATCCCCCATTCGAGTCAACATGAAGAGTGAATTAAATGGTCAAGACCAAATATCTATAACATTGAAAAAATTAATCCATACCATGAAAACATTAGATATTAGTTATTATTTTTTATCTTAGAAAACAATTAATATCCTCATTATTTTATACTTCCACAGATATAAAGTATCTTGAGATTATATGTCCAAATAATACAACATTTTTCATCCAAAATTCAAATTCATAATATTTTACATATAGGTTATCCCCATTAAGTTTTAATATAATAGTTCTCATGTGATATTCATGATATTACATTTATTTCAAATTGTTATGATTATCATCAATAAACACTACAATTAAATGGTTAACGTAATTTCGAAATAATTTCATCACTAAATCCATTATGATAACTGCAGAATATAAAGATAAAATATAACTAATATATATTCATATTATTTATATCTTGTATAGAATGGTGTATTTGGTATATCTGCCTTCCTGAATCTCAATTGTTGTCATTCATAATTGTGTATAATCACAAAAATTTACTATCCACTACATAGTCAATCAATAATATTCTTTAATATTTGGTGGATGATACTTCTATTTGTTCATGATATTGGTTCTCTCATGTTAATCAATAAAGATTCACATTAATCCATCTTTATTATTTATAAATTGAACAAGTGTACACCTAGGTGAAACCCAATGATAAATAAAACCCTTTTCAAGTTTCTCAAGGATTTCATATATTAATTTCATTATCTAAACTGAGGACATTCTATTGAGATTCATTGAAATATTCTTATCACCATATATATAATTGTTTTAGAATTGAACTTCACGTTTCAATGAAACATTGTGAAACTATTCCAGAAATATGTAAAATAAATCAATAATTGTAACAAAACATGTTTTTTTACTTTCATAATAAATTAACATTATTTTATATATTACATTACATACAACCCAAAATAAATCTTTCACTACACACAAAAATAGGTTAGCTTGCATTACACACGACACTTAGTTTTAACAAAACTGCGATATATTATTAATATAGTTTTTAAACAACACTGTTAAAAAATGAAGAGTAAATAAAGGGATATTAATATTAATTAATAAATTATAAATATTAATTATAACGTTTTTACCTAAATAATCATATTAGAATAAAAGTCAATAATTTTATGTAATGTATTTAGATGTTTCACAAAAACTATTTTATTAAAAATGTTTTTTTGTTTCATTCTGTGACCATCAAAAAATCTAATATTCCAAAAATAAATAAATATTTCATAAAATAATCATATCCATTTTAAATTTTCATTTAAAAAATATTTAAAGGTGAATTTTTTGGATTTTTAATTAAGATTATTTTTTATGGTGAATATTGATAAAAGTATAATTTTATTTTAAAATTTCCTTTTCATTTAATTTATTTATTATATAAAATATATATTTAATTATATTTAAAGTTAAAATAGTTCAATAGTTATCCCATTAATCAAATTTATTTCAATTTATTATATTAATATTAAATTTTTATATAAAAAACATTGTAAACTCTTGATCATTATATTTTCAAGATCTCATATTTTCGTGGAATCTACAAAATTATTTATCAAGAAATGATTCTGAAACTATATATGGTATTTAGAAAAAAATGATTCCATATTTTTAATTAGAATACTATATAGTTTTTATCAAGGTTAAAATAATTTTTTAACAAAATTAATAGTACAAACAGTTACAAATATTTAACATGGATAAGATAAAATGGTTGTACTAGTGTGTTAAACTAAAATGTTAAATGTTCAAAATTACCCAGTTCATGCCTAAAACCTATATAATGTCGATATTAAACGATTATATAATATATAATATATAATATTAAATTATTTTATCTATTTCACTTGAATAAAATGAGGGTGTGATTTTTTATTTCAAAATATTACAATTGTGCCACACGCCATGCTTATAAAAGGAAACACACTCTCCTCTTTTAGTCACACAACAATACCATTTTTATTCAGGCAATGACTACCAAAATAACATCCCATATTCCCTAACACCATATTATGGGCCTTATTTTTCACATAAATACAACCATCGAAATCTCTTTGTTCAATTCTACGGAGAATACTTCAAAAAGAGGTAACATTCATCAACGAGTGTTTTATTGTATCTTCATATACCTGCTTAAAATAATTTTTAAACCTAATAATATAAAAACATCAGAATATTATATATTTTGATATATCTTATGTTTAAGGGTATGACCTAATACAATTTACACATCATTTAAATAGGTTTCAAACTCATCATTCACATGTATAGCGGACTACCACCACATGAATCAATGTCATTCATTTTTCCATTACCACAACCAACAATTGGTTATGATGATGTATTATATTTTAATGAATAATATTTATTATTTTTTATACATATTTAATCATTATATAACACAAACATTTATACTCTCCATATTATCAGAATATAATAAGGATGCTCCTTTTTACGGAGGACTACCACATCGCGAAGGGATGTGATTATTTCAGGATTTACATGGTATATAATAAGGATGTTATAATAATACTCTGTGATATATTTAACTTTTTTTTGGAATGATAATATATCATTTAATTTCATCTCTTTTAATCTAATAAGAACTGGAAGCAATGTTCATGCATAAGTATTGTAACATCATGTTACCCTTATCAGGTATCTTTTCTCTCTCATAAGGTCGCCTTTGGGTTAAACATCCATAAAATCAGTTTTATAGTTTTTCTACAAGAAGTAGTGTTGGTTCATGTTGGTTACCTAAGGTACCCATACTTTACCTATGTTATACGTATTGACCAGGGCTTACACGACCTGATTGGAAAAAATGTATGTATTTAACCCATGGTGACTTGTTTTTCTACTTAACATATCCCATGAGGAATTAAAATCATGACCCTTCGATACATGTTGTGATCCATCCCACACCCATATTTGACTAACACATGTCGATTTTTTACTCTGTCTTTACACTCCATTACCCTTTTCTCTTGAACCATAACTCATCTTAAGAATATTTTTGAGGCGCTAATCCATCATGATCGATCCAATCTTCTATGGAAATTCGTTGCATCTGCGGTGTGTATCTTTGAGTAAGTGTTCTTTCTATTTCATAATTAAGGTTAATAATATTAGTTCCCTATATTTGTGGTTCTGTGTCTATTGATCTACCTTGCATAATTATTTTTAATAACTTCTTGAGTAGTTTGATAAATTGTTCTAAAAGCCTTTTACTTCTCCAGTCGTGGTGTCGGTGGATTTCTTCCTTGAGGTATGTGGGTTTCCATTCTTCTTAAAACCTATTTTGTTTATATTCGGATAATTAATATGATATGGATATTTAATTATGGGGCCTCTTTTGGAATTATGGGTTTTCATTGTTGGTGAACTCGGTTGCAGGCATCTGCATCCGGAGCTTTGAGGTAGGGCATTTCATCCCATTATGGCCAATTTTACTATCAATGTATTTCCTGATTAATTTAAATTGATAAATTAAATTAAATTGCTTCTATGTTTTTTCAATTGATTTGATAAAAACCAATTCCACTGAATTGTGAAATTTGAAATTCTTTTTGCATAAAAATTTGGGAAACTCCCAATTCTAAATAACTAGGGTGGGTTTAGTGAAATTGGGTGATGTAAATTGTTGAATTTTTATTGTGCATTTGATAGAATTGTTTTCAATTAAATTGTTTAATTTAATTGTGAAATTGTACTGTGGAAAATATGGAATTGGTTTGGAATTGATTTTAAACTTATGAAAATGTCTTAAATTTATTTAACAGAAACCACCTGTTTTTATCTTTTGAAAGCAGCATGTTTCAAAATAAAAATAATTTTGGTTTTAAATTGAATAAAATTTGAATTTATAAAGAATTAGAATCAGATTTATTGTATTTTAAGATTCCTTAAAATAAATTTTCTATAATTTAATAAAACATTAATTCCTTAGAATTTGTGGAGTTATTTGGATACACTATATGCTATAATAATTTTTTAAAACATACCTATGACTGGTCACACCTTTGATGGGAGGTTGACGTGTCGCCTCTGGCCATTGTCCGGGGGACATGAGTATAGTAACTTTACTATGTTTACTTAGAGAGTGTAGAATACAATTTATGGTTAGAACTATCGTACCTTTTGTAATATGTCCATGTTTTGTCGATTTTTTTTATATTTTATATATAAATGTTTTTAAAAGTTTTTTTTAACTTTTTTACATGACTATTGAATTTATATATATGGTTTTATATAAAAAAAATTTCATAATAAATTGTTTCTATAATTCTACATAATTTGTATAGAAATAAATGTGCTTTAAATTTCTCTTTCGAATAATTTAAAAATGTTTTTCATGATTTGCTAAAATATGTTTTTTATTTTTCAAATATTTTTAACTGGAAAATATGAAATATTTTCTTTGGATAATCTATATTTGGAATCTATTATGGAATCTTTTGGTGGCATCTTACTAGGCATAGGCTAACACCAAATATTTTCTTTGGGGTGTTTGAATAATTATTTATTCCATGTTCGAGAAAAGGGGAGGGATTTCTTGGAGGTGGACTCAACCAGTGAATTGTGTTCTTGGTGAGTTGTTCCCTTATGAACATTAGGGGTTTTTTTCTAATTTTTTTGGTTTCAATAATAGTACATTGAGATTTTATGCCCTGTGGTATTCTGTTACTTTACTCCCAATAGAGTTTTCTATAGATATTCTTATTTTCTGGATTCTATTACATAATCTATGATTTTTGAATAATTTATTACCACATGCATGTTTTATGATTCTAGGCAGTAGTTTTTAACACAAGGGGATTTGTATTGAACTTTTGGCCATGTCAGGGCTATATTGGTTATTGGGTTACTAGTGTACCAAGGATGATCCATGAAAACTTTCTATCAGAGGTAGGTTAAAAATATTTCCTTAAAGACAATATGGGTTTGAGTGTATTTTTCATACATAGGCGGTAATTATGATTGAGTGAATGGATAGATATCACCTTCATTAACCATAATTCAATAGGGGTGGTTAGGTAAATACATATTTTGGATTGGTTATAGACATTTCCCTATTCATATTTTGATAAAGTGGAATCTAAATCTTCTCATTCTATTTGTGGATAATTTTCAATGTCTCTTGTTACTCAGTTTTATTTTTAATATAATGGTTTATTTTTATCATCTAATGTTATGTAAAATCATTACCCTTATAGAACATGAAAATTAGATAAATGAGAGGCTGCTACTAATACTCATAAAGAAAATCATGTTGTTGATCTGAATATAGTTGAGGTGATTGTATGAACTGCCCATGCTTTGAAAAAATAACAACCTCTAGTTGCCGCTCAGTCTTCAGCTATAGATAATAAGGGTGAAGTTATTCATAATCATTAAAAAGTGTTCCCTGACAATAATCCATCGTTATTTAAGGTATCCACTGTCCCTCAACATACTGAGAATGGTTGATCAATATACTTATTTTGTTCATCTTTTTAAGGACACCAGACATGATCAAGGTTGAGTGTGCGACCTTCGTGGTGGAAGGACTAACCCGGAGATAATGGGGAACTGTGGTGATGACAGGGAAAAAAAAGGGTTTTTATTAAAAATAATTAAAGGTTCTTCTCACTAACTACTTCTATCTAGATTCAATGGTGTTTTCTGAGGTTTTAGAGTTATTAAATCCTGATAATTTCCACATAACTGTGACTCAATATTAAAATTATATTGTAGAGTAGGGGCAGTTTTCTCCAGAGATTGTATCTAATGAGAGGATGAAGGATTTATGGATTGAATTGGGGATTTGATGTGCGGCAGTAGTTCTGGAGGCTGGGAATGAGACGAGACATTGCTGAGATTTTATCTCATTGTTATACATTCCAGTAGGACATTTTTTAGCATCATAAACCTTAGGGTTTACATCATCCAAATCCAGTTCCTACTTTAAGGTGGGATGAGATATCTACATACTTTTAGGTAGGGTTTCGGAAAACCCTAATAATGAAGAATGAAATTTTTCTTGTGATTGAAAGGATGCTCAAGTTTGCTCAATTTATAATCATTCAAGATACAACTAATGTTTAGGAGGTGGAAAGTCTATGCATTTAATACATTATTCATTTTCACATAATTCTATATTCTATTGTATATAGTAGGGATCCCATATTTACTTCTCACTTTTGGAGAGACCTTCAAAATTCAATGGGATCTAATGCTTGTTTGAGAATGTCCTACCATCTGAAGAAGTATGGACCAACTAAAAGAGATACAAAAATTCTTGAATACATTGTTTTCACATTATTTATTGACATCATCATGGTTTGGTATGTCATCTTTGGGCTGGTTTTGTATTCATAATACAATATTTATGAGTCCGCAATCAGAATGTATCATTTTTAGGCATTGTGTGGTCAGCCTTGTAAATCTTTTTTTGTTGGTTGGAGGTGGGTGAATGTTTGCGGGTTAGACCAAGCTTGCTGCAAGAGATAAAAAATAATATTATTCTAATTAATTAGTGGATTTTGATAGAATATAGTCAATATAAGTCTGATATTGATCAATATCGTAGACCATTTGCTTTTTCAGCTTGTGATTAGGTTTTCTTGGATGTTTTACCCTGGGTGGTTCATCAACATCTTGTGAGTAAAGGGAATATTTCTCAATTCAGTGTACATCATTTTGAGGATGCTAACTTTATGGGGAAGATTTTTTAGGTGTTTTCACTTCACCGTAGCTGACGTTGATACATAACATGATCCATGTATCACAACTGAGAATTTATCTATACGATCCATCTCACGTTTTGAGATGGATTGATCCTAATATCAATCCTAATTTATCATGGATTGAGCGACTAGTCAAGATAGTTGATTTTGACGCTAGGGAACTTCATGGAAGTATGATACCTTTTGTTCATATAATTTGAAAGCATGGATCTGATATTCAAGAGAATTGGGAATTTGAGGCACTGATGAGGGAGAAGTTGCCTCAACTATTTTGAATGGAATATTTTTCATAGCTATTGTAGTGTTAGAATGTTTTCATGGTGGTGTGATTGAAACATATTGTTACCCAGATCAGGTATGTTTTTCTATATCTCTATGTTCCCTTTTGGTTGAATGTCCATAGAACTAGTTTTTTTTTGTTTTTCAACATGATGAAGAGCATGTAGGCATTGTGTATATATGTCACACATCCTGACTGGGTCTTATATGTGTTGACTAGAGAAAATATTAGTTTCAAACTTGAGGTTATTGATTTTTTGACATAACATATATAGGGATTACTTTACGTCATGAACTATGGGTACATGTAGTGAGTAGACCCATGCCCAGCATAAAGGCATGTGTTTGGTAGTTTCACTTCGTATTTTTAATATAGAGCTATTGTATCTAAAACTATAACCCTTCATAGGTGTTTTTAGAGGTTTCCATTATTCTGGATCGATCCAATAATCTTGGGATTTTGGTTTCATTTTTGGTTTATATCTCTTCATAGTTTCTTATTCTAGTTCTTCATTGCGGTTGATTGCAGTAGCACCTCAGTTTCTCAGTCCTGGATCAATTGATCTATGTTGGATGACTCATAATTGTTTCTTCTAGATCCATTGTGATTTATTATTGTAGATTCATTTTACTTCCCCAGTGGTGGTGCGGTGGGAGTTCTTCTTTAAGATTTGTAGACTTCCTCTCCTTTTTCAGTCTCTTGTGTTTAGATTTGGATCATTCCTAATAGGTGGGGATTTTATTCTAGGTCCGTCATTGGCAATGGAGGTTTTCATTATTGGTGAACTCTATTAGGGGTGTTTGTGACATGAGCTTTGAGGTATGTCGTTCTATCATGATTTGGCCAATTTGAGTACCATTGTATTGCATGATTTATTTTTTTGGTTGATTTAAATTAAATTTTATAAAATTCATATCAATTGATTTGATAAAACCAATTTCCAGTCAATTGGGAGATTTGAAATGGTTTTGTCCTGGAAATTCAAAACCCCAAATTCCATTAAATCAGGGTTTGTTTGTGGTAGTTGTGTGATTCAATTTGTTGAATATAAATTATGGATTTCATGAAAATGTATTCAATTAAATTAATTAATTTAATTGTGAAAATTAATTGTTCAATGGATGTAATTGGTTGTGAATATATTTTAAACTCCTGAAAAACGATATAAATGAACACATATAAATCCAATGGTTTCATCTTGTCAATGAGGCATGTTTTTAAATAAAACATGCTTTAGTTTTAAATGGATAGAACATTTAATTTTTAAAAGTGAATAGTTATATTTATTTTATTTTAGTAATTATTAAAATAAACTGTCCATAATGTAAGATGAAATGCATGCCTAAAGTAGCTGTTGAGCAATTTGGATACACTCTATATTATGAAAATTTTCTAAAACATTCCTTCAATGGGTCTCGTCCCCAATGAGAGGGTGACAATTCACCTCTAGCCAGTGTCATGGGGACATGAGTATACTCTTTTTTTGTGTTCATATAGAGATTGTAGAATCCTATAACTAGTAAATACTATCAATTCCTTTTGAAAGATGACCATGTTTTTTGATTGTTTATATGTTTGAGATATAAACGTTTTCCAATGATGTTATAAATTCATTATAGGCCTAATAAATTTATATGATATATTTTATATTAATTTATTACATATTCCAATGTTTTATAAATATTCCATCTTTTTCCCTTAAAATCGTCTGCTTTAAAAGTATTGTAAAATCATTTTGAAAATGTATAGGACATTTTTTTTAAATATGCTTTTGATTTTTGAATCCTTTTTTCCTTGAATATTTAAATCTAAACATTGGATAATCATTATTAGTAATTTGTTGTGAAATATTTGGTGGAATCCTAGTAGGCTTAGGCACATACCCTACATTTTCCTTGAGTTGTTTGTAGACTTTCTAATTCTTGGTTTGAGAAAATGGAAGTGATCTCTAGGAGATGGATCCACCTACTAAACCATGACTTGTTGATTTTTGTCTTTTAGGGAAATGTGGTTTGTTGTCCCATTAATATTCTTTTGGTAATAGTTATTTTTTGTTTTATTCCTTGTTTTATTATAATACTTTAATCTTAGTGGAATTTTATTTTGATTTGTATAATACCTTGCTTCTATTTCTTAGTATATGTTTTTTGGAAAACTCGTTCCCAATTGCATGTTTTTTATTAAAGGTTATAGTCTCCATCCCATTGGAATTGGGACCTCCCTTCGAGCCATGTATTGGATGGCTCAGTTATCGGGTTACTAGGGTACCTAGGATGGTCTGTGACATGTACGGTCTATGATCTCTTTGAATGGTGTATTTTATTTACTATAACTAAATTTGATGAATTTTTCAAAATAACTATATAATGAAAATATATTATATTTATATCATGTTTAAAATTTTATATTTGATGAACTCTGGATCAATTTAGAGGGACAAAATTTAAAAAACAAAACATTTTTTAAAATGAAAGCTCTTATAACTCATATAGTGACACTAACATTAAATAATTAATAAATGAGTAGTAAAAGGGCATAATAAAATTATATATGGTACTGAATATATATATATATTTGGTTTATTTATTTATAATAATCATATATTTATTGTATAGGAGGATTGAACATGTATGTTGAAATTCATGAACAAGGTAAAGGATTTTAGGTCCCTATTTTATTTCCCATATAAATATACAAATTCACCACTTGTTTAATTTCTGCAGTGTTTATACTGACCCATTTAAAAATTTTATCATGAATGCTATTATTTTTTTTTTATATTTAATGTTTAATTTTCTGTAATTTTTTATTTAGTGTTATGATTCAAAATATTACCAAATCGTTAAGGGAAATTTTTTAAATTTTCTTTTGTTGAGATGTATGTTATGATATGATCCTATATGCTATAACGACGTGTAAATAAAATAACATTAACATTTAATATAACTAATTATTTTATAATAATTATATTTTATGATCCATTTTATCTTATTCCTTTATGGGTATTATGATTTTATGTTACAAAAGTGGTCATGAATTAATGTGACTATCTCATCAGTTATTAGGATTGTTTATGATTTTGTTTATGATGATAAAATATTATGATGTATCTCTCTATAAAGTCAATATATTTTTAATCCAATAGTGATTAAGGATATTATCATGTAATAGTACCATTATTAACTCTTTTTTATGTTATATAACGGATAAAAATTTATTAATAAAATTCAACATTTTTCTGCTAACTCAAATATCTTTTTACTTTAAAATTAATTTTCAATAAAATTTTATTCACATCATTACTATTTTTATCTTGTGGATTTTGAAATCCATTTTTACTTATTTATTCATTTTTCCAAAAAAAAATTCAACAAAAAATTCATGTTCTTCCTTATAAATACTTGTTTAGATTTTAGTATAAATGTTAATAGAATCATTATTTTAATGTATAATGCATGAATGAATCTTCCAACAATCATGAAAATAATTTTCATTGAATTATCCTTTCAAAATATTAATGGTTATTTTCAATGAAAAATATTTACAATTTTTTTCAGTTTTATTTTTAATTTCAAATTGGTAAGGATATTTTTTTCATGAAATATTTTATGTGATCGATCAAATGTATTTTATATTTAAGATGAAATTTATTGATGTTACCCATTATTTAGAAGGATATAATCAACGGATACCATAATTATTCATTCTCATAATATATTACGTTTATTATGGAATGATTTTTATTAAACCCCTTTCTCTTCAATGTGTTATACCATGTAATATTTTTTTATGAAACCCTCTTTTTTGAAAGGTTATTCTATGATGAAATGATGAAATGATTATATAACATGTATTTTTTATACTAGTTTGGATATGATGAGATGGTTATGAATCCAATTTCATTTATAGATTATGATATGATGATTTTTTTAACTATTATGTCACACATAAATATAGTTATCATTATTATATGCATAGAACCTATATCTTCATCCTATAAATTGGGTAATGATTTAATTCTTATTGGATATAAAGGACTAGAATAGGGAGTATTATTGGTTTAGTATGGTCATATGTCCACTATGATGGGCTTCAGAGAGAACCAATACTAAAAGGAGGATTTAATGAGTGAAACCATTACAATATGATAAAATTGAATATGTGCCTTAACCATAATAAAAATAATTTTCTATTCTTAGGTGTATTCCAAAAATATATTTCTTATGAAAATGTTAGTCTATGAAGGATTATATTCAATGAACCCTTTATGATTTATGTTCTATGAACATTAATTATTTATTATATAGCTTATGGTTATTATCATTTAAATGGAGGTCATTATTTTCAAATGTAATTAACATGTTCACATACAATTTTGTTCAGGTAATGCTTATGTATCTACCATGTCTACCCATACTGATCTTATAAGCTCACCTTTACTACTATTTTCTTCACCTACGATATGAAGTCATTTATAAATTATTATATAAATATGATGGTTTATAGTTGTGAATAAAATATAAAGAGATTATGTAGTCTACCTATTAACTAGTTGTTTATGTATTAATGTTTCCAAAGACACACTAATATTATGATACCCGAGATTGTTCTTTTAATGTAATGATTAATCATCTAAAATTATGTAATATATATGTATGATAATATTAAGTCTCTATCGGTTTTATTATACAAAAGAATATTTATACCATGGAAACAAGGATGAGAAAACATTTGTGACATCTCTAAAGACCTGTCTATAGATAATTCTATGAATTATTCAATTCATAAGAAATCATAATGGAATATTGTTGAAGGATAGAGTTAGTGGTTTCTATGAAATTACATACATGTTTTAATAATACTTTTATATGTGAGTATTAAACAATGGAACCTAGTTATAATAACTCAAAAATATTTCATTAATATAGAATGAGTCTTCACCGACTCCATGCCAACATGACTTATTACACCCCTGGTTTTACAGTGTCATGGGATATGGTACAAAAATTTACTAACGATTTACGAAAAATTGTGATGTATTTAAATAAATTGTAACCTTGAATATCATAGGATAATCCTAAGGATAGATTGATTCAAGAAGGTGTCAGGATTTATACATTATATAAGTTAATTTTCCTGATTATGTGGTTCATCGTCCTGGTTATTTCTTATTATATTTTTTCTGCTTTTAGTCAATAGACAAATACCAAAGGAAATGTGTTAATACAGAGATAAAATAAATATTAAATGATTTTACTATTGATAATCCAAACATTATTGGAGTTTGAATGAATGAAACTGATAACTATACATTCAAAAATTTATCAATATATGAATAATTTTTGACTTCAAATTGAATAAAGGAGGGAAGATCATTATTTTAAGCCTTTCGTGGGGAGATATTTTAATTATTTTAGTGTCTCTTTTTCCCCATTAGTTTGTGAATAATATAGAATAACTAATGAAATGATATATTCCATTATCATGTTCCTAGAGATTTAAAAATCATTTTTTCATAGATACCTTTTGAGAGGTTATTTAGATCAATAGTGGAATCATAACAAAAATATGAGGCAATAAGATTAAATTAACTCCGTGGATTAGGCTGATCTCAAGGAAATATTTATTGATAACTATTTTACTCACATTATTCATATGAATATGGTGAGTGAAATTCGTGTTCTAAAGAAAATATATAATTAATCTATTAGTACCTTTATAGAAAATTTTAAAGTAAATTTGATCTATGATTATTGTATTATTATCCTGCTATAAATTATGGTTGATTGATTCATCAATGGCTAAAATCTCATTCATATATAGCAGTTATCCATAAGAGAGTTTAGTAGAAGTGATGGGATTTTTCTGTGTTCTATCACAATCGAAATGAAGTTGTGTGTTATGTATCAATATAATGATTTTGATAATAAGAGAAAAATGGTTTTAAAAGGAAAATCTATTAAAAATTTAGAGAAAAAGTGGATATTTAATATTCTTTATATGTAGAAAGAATCAAGGAAAAATATTTAATAATGGGACTAGTAAATATTTATGTTTAGAGAGGATGGTCATCAATACATTTACTATCATGGTAATGGAAAAAATTTATATAATGATGCAAATAGATAGAAAAAATCATTTAATACACCTCCCACACTCTAATGATTTAAATGAAAAGTATACAAGCATTACAATAACCCATCCCAAAATAAAAAAATAAACAATGATGATAGATGTCAATAAACACATAATTCTAGAGGCAAAGGGAAATACTTTTAAATAACTATTTTTATGGGTTTGTGATAATGATGTGGGGAATGATGATCTTACCCTCAAATCTATAAAAATTAATTTCATATTTGATTTTGGATATATCAATTCATACTTGTATAATAAATGTTATATGTTTATCGGGATACCACCAAAATAATTAGATATAGAATTATTGTTGATACACCTAATGGAATGTTTATCAGTTATCAAGTCTTTTATTAAAATCATATTGATGTTAGAGTGAATTTAATTTCAAAAAAAATATTTTCCTATTGGTTGATTTTAAGGATAAATTGGGTGTGGAATATATTTTTATACATAACTCCCACATCAATTTTTGAGCCAGTAAAGTCACATTTTATATTCCAAACAAACATATGATATTACATCAATTTGATGGTATGAACTAACTTATAATGAAGATACAATTCATTGTATATGTCTTAGTTTCCATTTATAAGGGTTTTTTATCGCATATTTATTCTAGGAAACTCTATAAATATAATTATCCTATTGTTATGGAATTTATTGATTTTTTTTCTGCGATATCATCATTGAATTCCAACAAAATATGATGTTGACATCTTAGTAAAACTAATACTTAGTGCTATTCCAATTTCATATACTACTTATATAATATACCTAATTGTGTTTTAGGAATTAATGAATAAACTCATCAATAAAATTGAGAAGGAATTAATTCATATATGTGTGTCACCTTTGGGAGAAACAATTATTTTTTTTTCAAAATATATATAGGTAAAGGCGAATAAACATTGATAACCAGGAGCTAAACAAGATCACACTGAATAAACCGTATCCATTTCCCCATATTGATTACTTGTTTGATTAACATTTTGGAAATCAATGATATTCCAAGGTTTGGCTCCATTATAGATATCCTTAATTTAGGTTCATGATGTAAGATATTCGAATGCCAACATTTCACACATTGTATGAAACCAAGAATAAATAGTGATTCCATTGAGTCTTACTAATTCCCCTGATATATTCATGGATTTAATTAATGATTATTTAGAGATTAGCATTATGAATTTGCGGTAGTCTCTATAGATGACTCTATTATCACCTAAAATATAAATGAATAGAATGAATATCACTAGAATATTTTTCAAAAGAACCAAAAGAAAGATAAAATATTTTAAATATTTACAATGTGTGAATTTTTCTGTAGAATGTTTCAATTTTTGGGTTATATAATTTCATAAGAGGTTATATTAGTAGATCCATCAATTACATATGCTATTAATTGATGGACCAGAACAATCATGATGGCTAATATATTTAGTTTTCTTGTTTTAGTATGATATTATCGAATGATTCAATATATTTTTAATAAATATCACATCCTATTAAAAAGTTAACAGTGAAGGGATAGAAGTGCCTCTAGATAGATGAATCTGACATATATTTCAAGGAACAGAAATATTATCAGGTATCACACCTATTATTAAATTACCTTATAGTAGATAAGGTTCTATAATCTATATTGCTTCTTACATGAAGTTATTGGGATTTGTTATTTTGAATAATGAGATGTTTATAACTTATTCATTTTGATAATTGATGGTTTATGAGAAAAAATAGAAAACTTATGATTTGTATTTGGCTAGGGTAAAATTTTTATTATAGATATAGAGGAAATATATAGAGAGAGAGAGAGAGAAAGGTGTGAAATATATATAGATAATTAATTTTTGAAGTATATATTCATACATAAGGTGATGAATATGTTCTATAGAAGTTGGTTAGATAGGATTAATGATTATGAAAACACAGTACACTACTACCTTAGGAAATAGACTAAGGTTATAAATGTTGTGAGAAAACTATATCGTAATAGATTATCCATGATGAGGATTAAAAAAAATTATATTTAAAAAGCCTGGATCTATAAATCTAAATGGATGGGGGAATGAATTATATTTCTCAAGTTAATGTTTACACATCTATCTATGTGAATAATTAATATGACCTAAAGGATGATGTAGTGATTTGAATGAAGGTTAGAAATGATACTGAGTTTAACCTTGATCATGATTGAATGATAATGTTTAGTAATTGTGGTTGACTTCCGTCCAAACCAATGATGAATATAGATTTATTTTAGTAATATCATAATTATTCATTCTCTACTCATCTAAGACCAAGGAATATGCATCGAGATTTGAAATTTTATTTCAATTGAGATTTAATGAAGAGCTATATTACATAGTTTTTATCTCTATATATGGAATGCTTGAAATTCATGGCTGAAAGAAAAGTTTCAACTAGGATTTTATATCCATTCCCATAAAATAATGAATATGGTAAAATATGACCATGTATTTTTCATTGGGCTTCTGAAATGTCTGAAAAGAATAATGATATATGGGTTTGTAGTTGAGCAGTGTAATTTTTCTTCCAACTTAATTTCCATTAGAGGATAATTTTATTTTAAATAAATTTATAGTATTTACATTAAGGTAGTGGTAAGGTTTCTTTGAGTACCACATTCCATTGTATGTAAAATGGATCCATGGATTTCCTCTATGTTGTAGTGATTACTTTAGAAATCTATTGATACAAAGATGAGTTTTAGCACTGTGTATCTTCCTTAGATACATATTTGGTAATATAGGAAATTTAAAACCCATGGGGATATGTTGTGATATTATTATTTGGATTTTAGTGTTTTTTGGGATCACCACCAACCCCTACTTGATATTTCTTGATAAAATATCTTTCACTCAAGCATTATAATTGTTACTTATGAATCCCTCTAAGGAATGAGATGAAGAGAATCAACGTGTTGTAATAAATTTGTAGAAATAAATATATTAAGATATGAAAATGATAATAAAATGGAATATAAGGTAAATTCCATTTATAAATATATCATTGGAGATCAAATTCATTTAAAAAGTTATTCTGAAAGTCACAAGAATGATATATAATTTGAAATAGGTGATAAAGTGCTTCTACGAATGTATCAAAGGAAACAAGGTTATTGTAACATCCCAACGTGTGTGTCACTAAATAGTTCTAGAGATGTTTGGTTAATAGGAATAAAACACACCTCCCCACATTTCATAGGATTTCAACTAGAAATGAGATCCTAGGGAGTGACTATGGGGAGAATATTCCATTATATCATGGGGAAGAAGTCATAAATAGACATGTATCATACACTACATTAAAAAATAGAGTTTAGAATCAGTAATCAACAGAAATTGAATGTGATGTAATTATAAAATGTGGTAAAATCCTAAACATCAATTTAATACATCACTGGTAACCCACTGGTCTAACCATACAAAAATAGGAGTAAAAAAACCAGAATGTAATTGTATGAGGATTTACTACTAACTATTGTCTAAACCACATTCCCAGTCTTTAGACATAGTCGAACTACACCTGCCAGATTAGAAAAACTCACACAAGTAGCTCATCTCAAACATGAAATGTTCGGCCTCATCCCAATCAATCATGAAACTCCTGATCAACATAAAATTTAGTCATAAGGTCTTCATATAATCTATGGTTCACATGCATTGGTGAGAAATAATCTTAGTAGGACACCTTGATATGAAATATATAAATGTTCTTCCATAAGTGTATCTAAAATAAACTTATCCTCCTCACTGATACAAAACTAAAATAGTAAGTAAATCCTATATGTGAAACCATAGTGGAACCCTAGGTCTGTAATCCCATTCAAATGGGAATGTCCCACAATTGATTCCCATATATATATATATAAATATATGTGTGGGTGTGTATAGTCCCATACCCATACATACATACATACATATATATATATATATAATACATGAGTATGTGAATCATATAACATGAAAGTAAATGGAATTTGATCCCAAGGGTTGTATTCCCAATACCCTAGAAATCCTATGCATGGTCATTGATTTGGACATCATGCCACGTAAGATGGGTGTCATTTAGTCAATATTTGGGTTTGTAATCCCAATAAACATATACATACTTGCGCCAAAACTAGAATTATATATTGGAGAGAGACACGTCAACATAAGAGGATACACATCTTACACCTGAGATAACCCATAATCACCTCAAATTACTATAATGACACTATATGTCGACATTGTATCCTATCAAGAATGATATTGTGTGTCGATGGTCAATACTGTAAATAAGGATTTCATGGAGTATGTCGGGATATCACATAAAATATCACATAATTAGTTTCCATAATTACTATCCAAGTAAATCTAATCTATGTTCTAATCCCTATGTCTTGGTCTATAGGTGATCACAACATTGAGAACTCAGATGTTCCCTATGGGTCTTACCCATAGTCGATCTGAATATAGAACTCACCTGTGAGAAGCCATGGTACACCCCTTGAGTCTCATAACTGATCTAGAAGAGTGTAATCATCCAGATCCTATTCCAATGAGATCCTTATTATCCCACCACTCATAGGTTCATAACCAACCACGAGACATGGGTTTACGTGCTCCTATAAAGAGGACTCATTAGTGATATGCCCTGAAATACCCCATGGGTCTAGAAATAGATGTGAAAGAGAATAATCATCCTGATCATTGTTATAGGACATTTTAATCATCCCGACAATTTGAGAGAGAATAATCTACCATGAGTATTCGTTCATAACGTAACTATCATTATAAATCACTGGTAACACACCATACAACACCCCTCGAGTCTTGTAATTGATTTGGGAGAGTGTAATCATCCTGATCATAGGCAAATGATATCATAATCATACCCACCAGTCAATGGAGCATAATCTACCATGAAACCTGGATCTCCATTCCGATACATAATAGTCCTAGGTGATTGTAATCATTTATGCCTAATATCATAGTCCAAAAAATGAATCCATTTCCAACATTTATAACCAGCATATTAGTTAGTCCAATGCATTTCAACAACATGGAATCCATGTATTACTCAAGGAATACTAGTCAATATGAAATTTTCAACGGCCTAATACTAGAAAAGACCTATGGAAATCCCAAAATAAATATATTTCAACAAATAAATATATATCCATCATCAATAGGTGAGTTCTATGTAGTACCTCTAGGTATAGTATAAAATATTACAAATAAAATGGATTAGATGAAACATCCTAGATAGGCATGTCTGGGCATCCCAAAAATCATATTAGATCCCCCGAAGAACATCTATTTATCCTAATTAAAATAAAGTCACCTTGTGTTAGGGTCAAGGTCCCCCAACCTTGAAGCATCTCTTGTAGACACCACTTCATCATCAGTAACCATGTCAAATGTTATATACAAAAGAGTGAGGTCACCCTGAATGCCCTACCCAACACAAATTCCATATCCCCATGGGAATAAATGTTTTTAATATGTTCTAATGTGAGAATAAATACCATTTATATCAAATACCAACATAAAACTCATGTTTGGTCAAACAATTTGGCACCCACTAGGTCCATCAATCCAAAAACTAAAGAGGAATCTTACTCTGGATCCTCAAATGGTAAACATGTAAGAGATCATATAAGGGACTCTAGATTTCATCATTTATGTAAAGGAATCCCTCAAGGGATCCTTGGAAATTAGATAGAAGATAGTTACACCACAAACTGGATCCTCTTGGATGTAATTTAAATGTTGGAATTCTACATGGTATTCTTGATAACTTCTTTTCTCACAAACTCATAGAATATAAGGTCACACCTTGCAAGGGTGATATAATCAAATTATAATTTACTAAGGAATAAATCACGAGAGAGAATACAAAAGAAATTTAAGATCTGGATCTAAACCTAGTTGGTTATAACACCCATCATTTCATTAACATTCATGTACCACCATTATTAGATGACTGGAATTGTTTATTAGAGGAAGAACCACTACATTTTTATAGGATCCCCAAAACACCCACTAGGAGTAATCAAATCACTTCATGAGTTTCACTATCAAGATTTTGGAGGAAAACTACTCAAAAAGAAATTAATATTATGTCAAAATTTTTTTTGAGGGGACAAAACTTGAAAATACTCTCAATGGGAACCAAAGGTGGAGTACACAGATTGTAGAAACCATACACATTGTGTACCCTTACAACTCCACATGGGAATTTACCCCCATCGACTTAGGCGTGTAAATTATCCCCGTACACTGCCTGTAATGAGGTAACAAAATGTGTACCCTACACGGGGTTCCTTCTCGTGTCCCTCATCTAGCCTAGATATATACTTGGATAAGATATCTAGTCTATATATGGCTAGTGACCCAAAAAGGGTCTGATCATGTACTCTACAAGCCCATGTAACTATACACAGGTAACCCAAGATGGATACACAGCTACACATCTGACTATCAGTATAAGGCATGTAAATTATAATACAAAGAATGTACTTTATAAACTCCATTTCCTAAGAATATGAAGAATAGATGTTGTGTCACCCTAGACTAAACACCGTGTTACCAGGTTTTCTTAAATAGAAAACTATATGATAGCCTGAAACCTACATTTTCCCCCTAAAATCATATATATGGCCACTACTGACCATATACAATCATAATGTGCCATTAAACACAGAAACTAAAAAACTATAGGGTTTTGAATACAAAATATAAAAAGGCATACATTTTATTAGAAACATCTTTCACATTATTCGATTTTGTGGTCTATGAAAAACACACATCAATTCAGCACGTCGACATATCTATGACACTGCCCCTCTTCCCATCTATCAATCTCACTTTCTATATCTCCCCAATTTCTCTATTGATTGATAATGGTTGGAGTAGCCACATGATAGTTGTTCATGATAAGGAGAGGGAAAGGAGAGAAAAGAAACGAAAAATAATGAAAAATATGAGAAGAAAAAGAAAAGAAATGGGGTCTCGGGCTGACCCTAATGCCTAATTTGAGATTATTCCTCACCAAGGATAAAATCCATATTACCAACTCAAAAGATGAGATAGAATCTCACTTTGATTTTATGTTCAATCTTTATGGTAGAAAAAGCCTATGATAATAATTTAATATTTAATATATTTAATATTAAATATTTATTATTCTCTTAAAATTCTAATAGAACAAATTTCTACCAAACACATATACCAGAATAAAAGGCCTATTTCGGGCCCAACATGGTGGTTTGATAAATTAGTTGAGGCCATATGTTAGGTGAAAAGTTTATTTTACACCATTATAAAAATATGAATGAAAAAAAATGTGTTTCAAAAAAATCGTCTAGAGAAACACGGGTCCTAATAAACACTATACTATAAAATCTTCATCCTTGAGAAGCCTGGTGAAAAAACCAGCATCAATATTCTCAACCCATACATATGAAAAACAAAGATATCTAGACATTTCAATAAACAATCTCATCACACTCACAACCATCATCTACATCGAATAAATTTTACTATGGCCGATCTAGTACTCCCCACCAAAAGAATACAGTTATCATCATCTCAAAATAATACTGTATACTCATTAGCCCATGAAAAACATAGACGTTTAACTGAAAATGTGGTTCAACAGCCATAAATAGTCAATTTTTCACTCCCCATCAAATTGATTACCTTACATGTCTCCCTAAGTGCAACCTAAAAAGGTTTTTTCCTCTACTAAGGAAGAACATTTAGAAAGGAAAATGATCTAGGTGTAGGGCCAAATCACTTATAACTCTCAAGATTAATTAGTATAGAGAAATATAGTATCTAATAAAAGTTCACTACGATTTTTAAAATCGTTTTGTATAGTTCCCTCCAATCCACACCCACATCCTATCAAAACCTAACCAGGATTCAGCCATGTGTCAACAATATAATGATACATGATTTACTCTCGATGCCACCTCTACCACAGAGGTACATGCATCACATTGACCATAACCAATATGAAACTCTACCACAACAATTATTTGAAAACATCTATCCTTGGATCACACATGGCCATCCATGATTTAATGATTCAAACTATACCATGCACAATAATAGTCTATCATTATCATCTGACTCGTTATGCCTCTAGTATTCCATTACCTACCTAAGCGGAACATGTGACATGGAACTTCTGTTTCATAATTCAAAATCTATCTTGGAACTTCTCTTAAACAGCGAGAACCTCACATGTGCCAGGTTTTATGAAATTATTTCCAAACTCCTGGAATCATTCCAGTCATGAGCATCTACCCAAGATCTGAATACATTAATAACATGGTAAACAAAAGTTGATTAGGAAATACACTTAAACAGTCATGCCCATAAAATCAATCTCTAAAAACTATCACCCAAGGTGATTCATTAAATTATGAAGGTATAAATATTTTAATAATTTCAAAATTGAGAACCTACATTTCCACGATCTATAAAATAGAATAATACAAAGCACACATCCTTAAAAGTAATCTAAAGACATGTTCCATCCACTCACATTTTGTTCACTTGAACAATATAAATTTTATCCTAGAAGGATCTGAGTAAAAACTAAGGGCATCAAGGTCTCCCAAAAAGCCCTACAGAACAAGACTCACACCTAGGTCCCAAATTCCAATCACTAAGATGAAATGATCAAGCCTCTCAAAAATTGGAAAAGGTCAAAATGACCAATGAGTTTAAATGTTGAAAACATGGCTTACAAGGGATCTGATCCTTAGCAAGCTTCCTCATAAGGTACTTATCCCTAGAGGCCAAAATACCCAAATAAAAGTGAAACATAATTGAAAATCATCGGGAATCCATATAATGAAATACCACATAGAGGTCGAGTTCATAGGAAGAGTCCTTGTATCTATCATCATCGTACTCACCGACCCAACTAGATAACCACAAACTTGAAAAAAACACCATACAAGGGGTAAAACAAAAAGTGAATCAATTTCCATATCAACATAATAGGGACATTACACATCCAATGCTCTGGGACTAAGTCATCATCCTCCCAAAAAAATGCCTCAATATAGATCATTATAAACTTCCATCAAAATGAAATATATATGTCTATGTAAGCCCTAATATACACAATCATCAGTAATAATTACACACTAAATGTCTTGTATGATCTGAATCCTATGATATAAATATGATGCATGAGATGCCTCTATCCATTATTATCCAAGAGTTATAATACGATATTGGCCACTAGAGAATGACCAAGAGCTATATATCCATAGTAAATCATAGCATCCACCCAACATGTGAATTACTCAAGGTGAAAATCATATACATCTATAAAATATCATATCAGAAGATAATTTGCATACATTGGAAACTGGCACTTCTTATCAGAATAAGTGTTCATGATGCATCATTCCAAAAAAAATCACAAGTTCTGGTAAAAACCTAATACCCATGCATACCATATCCCAAATAGTAAAAATAGGTACAATAAGTTCTATGATACAACATTGTTATCCCATGACCCAGGTTCCAGTAAATTATTCCCCTATCCGGACGGTTACTTGGCCTCAAGAATGCCTACCTTATTCCAAAGGCTACCAATAAGTAGTGATGGACTAGGGTGTGATATTGGGGAGAATATAACCTCATATAAGTGTAATAAAATAAGGCAAAGTGAAAACTATCATACACAACAATAAATAAACTGAGTGATGAAGCAGTGGAAAACTAAAATAGAACATGATATAATAAAAAAAAAATTAATCCCTGAATAGCTATCCAATACCACATTTTTAACAAAATATCCCAACCATATAGATATTGGAGAACAAACGAAACTAATAGTAAAAGTATAGGACAATACTGCTGACTCTAAGCCTAACCACATACCCAGTATCTAGACACATTAAAACAACACTATCCAATCAGAATTGCATGCACGAGTAGCTCTGATCGAACATGCAACACAAATGACTCATCCCTATCCACCATGAAACTCATGATCATCCCAAATAAAAGACATATGGTCTACACATAAAACAAGGTTCATGTGAAAGAATGTGAACTAATATCATTAGGCCACACAAAATAACCTATAAATTTGACGTCATATTTTTATAAGAAAATCATATTTTTAGCTCAACTGAGAAACAACTAAAGTGTTATTTGAATGCATTATGTGAAACCACATTTGAAGCTCAAGTTAGTAATCCCTTTCAACTGGGAATGTTACACAATGGATGTCCATATTTATTTCCACAGACATATATATTCATATAGTCCTACAGGTAAACATATATACATAAATATGACATATATGATTATGGGGAAAAATAACATGAAATGAAATGATAGTCGATCCTTGGGTCATTAATCCTGATTACCTGGACATCCTATAAAAGGGTCTTGAGCTGGACATCATTCCTCTCAAGATTTATATCATTAAGTCGGTATCTAGGATGATAATTCCAATCGATAGATAATTACTTCATCCAGTGCTAGAATTATATCTTGGAGAAAGATATGTCGCATTAGAGAGATACTCATCCTACACATGGTTTAACCTGTACTCTCACTAATAGGGACACTATATACCAACATTCTATCTTGTAATTAAGGATACTGTCTACAGAAAATAAATCCTATAAACATGGATTTCATTGAGTATGTATGAACCTAATTTAAAAGGTCACTAAGTCATTATAAACGCTCCCCTAACTTGTAAATATAGTCCAATGTTCGAGATCTGGGTCTCAGTACATAAACAGACATGAAATTAAGTACTTGAATATTACAAAAGGGTCTTACACATAGGTGATCTATAAAGAGAAATCCCTTGTGAGACACCATGATACACCCCTCAAGTCTTGTAACTGATCCGGGAGAGCGTAATCATCATTGTCATTGGATGAGGAGATTGTAGTCATACCTACCACCCAAGAGAGTGTAATCTATCATAAATCATTGATATCCATGGCTGTATAAAGAGAACTCACCCATGAAACACCATGCAATACCACTCGAGTATCATAATAGATCTAAGAGAGCGTAATCATTCTGATCATATTCCTATGAGAACATAATCATCCCTAGAACCTGAGAGAGAAAAATATACCACAAGCCTTTTTAGAAACTCCCCTTATAGAGAGAATTCAGTAGGGAGATTCCTTTACAAATCCTTTGAGTCTCGTAACTAATCCGAGATATTATATTCTTATAGATCATAGGATGAGGAGATCCTAATCATACCAAATACATGGGAGATCCCAATCTATAATGAATCAAGGGTGTTTATGCATGTATATCATTATATGAGGAGACCATAAATATATTTAAAACATATCATAGGCTAAAGGGGAAATTATCATACCAAAAACATATAACTTCATAATGTGTTTTAACTAGTCATTTTGACAATATGGAATCCACGTATCATTCAAGGTGTAAAATTAATAATGCAATCATCAATAACTAAATAACAAGAAACACCTCTAGAAAATACATAAATATATTTCAAAATATATATATACATCTAGGCTCAATAGCCATTACTGAAGTAGTACATCAGGGTATATCAGTAAATATCTGAAATAACAAGGATCAAGATTTGGATCCTAGGTAAGAATGTATGGGCATCCCAAAAAGCATATCAGATCCCTTAAAGATTTTCAAAGATTCCAAAAAGAAAGAAAGACACCTCACATTAGGCTCAATAGCCACCAACTGGAAATAAACTATTCTAAACAATAATAAATCAATAAGAACTGTTTAAATGTATATGAAAAATGGAGTGAGGGTTTCCAAATCATCAAATCCAACATTACTTCAAAACCCCATTTGATTAGAAGTTCATCGTAACCTCTAATGTGATAACTGATATCATCTTTATCCAAACAAGTTTTATACATCAGGGTCAGTCAAATAGTGGGTCACCTAATGAGAACCACAATCCACTCACTGAAGAGACATCCTACTTAGGATCCCCAAATGGAACAGAAGCAAGGGATACTACAAGAGTGTCCCTAGGATAGAAAATTATTAAAGGCATAACTTAGGGGATCTTCGGTATCCAGATAAAAGATTGAGGCATCCGACAAAGGATCCTCTATGTCAAAATATAGGTAGAAGAATAATATTTGGGATCCCCTATTACATCTGTTCTCATGAACACTTTGGCTATACGAGAACATCTTGCCAGGGATGTATACTTAAAGGATAATCCAATAAGGCGTCAATTGTAAGAGATAGTTCATAGAGCATCTCATAAAATGATCAATAATTGGTTGGTCCAAACTCCCATCATATCATTCACATTCATGTCTCACCCTTACAAGACAAATGGATTCAATTACTAGAGGAAAAATCACTCCATTTAGGTATAATCCCAAAAACATCCTAATAGAGTCCTATGATTTCCCCACTAACTTCACCATTATGATCTACAAGTAAAACAACATAGAATGGACTACTCTTACATCCAAAACTGATTACAAGGAATAAAATTTGAAGTGGCCCCCAAAGGGTTCAAGAGGAGGAGTACACAGTGTGTTGAGATCATACATAGTGTGTACCCTCACACACCCACATGGTTGTGTACTGCCGCTGGCCCGGGCATGAAAATTTTCCAAGTACATAGTGTGTAAGGGTGGGAAATGGTGTGCACCCTAAACAGGGTTATTTCCCATGTACCTCATCTATCCTAGATGGATTCACGAATAGAAATTGTATTTTTTGCATGGCATGTGACTCAAATGGGGTCTTGTCATGTAGTTTACACGACCAACCACCCATACATGTGTAACCATGGAAGGATACTAGACTAAATGATTGTGTATCAGTACACATTGTGTACACACCAGTATATGGATTTAATTAAATGAAATTCATCTTCCCTGAATGGTAAGAACTCATGGTGTGTCACCCCAGACAAAACACCATGTAACATGGTTTTTCAAATTAGAAAAGCCACAGATTACTCAACACCATAATTTTTGAACCCAAAACCATAGATCTAGCCACTAGGGATGACATACAAGAATAATAGGGATTTATATTTAGAAAACAACAAAGCTATGGGTTTGTACGATGAAAAAATAATAATTCCAGCCTTTGGGTGGAAACCGCCATCACATTGTTTGATTTTGTAGTCCACTGATGTCGCACGTTGATCCAGCGCACTGAGACCTCGTTGATTGTACCAATATAACCATATCCATGTCTCTCTTTCTCTCTCTCTATCCCTATTTTATATCTCTATCAGGTGACATAGTAGAGGACTCGGGATATGAATGTGTGAGAAAGATTAGTAAAGTAGTGAAAATAAAAATAAATTAATGAAAATAAGAAAAGAAGAATTAAATAGAGAGGGGTCTGGGATGGACCTCTTGCAGAAGACAAGTATATGACTTACCATAGCTAAAATCAACCTTACAGACTCAATGAAGGAGAAAAAATATAAATATGAATCTTTGTTCAAATGTTTGGGAAAAAAAATACTACATGTATAATTATGTATATAGTTTAATAAAAATTAATTATTACATATTTTTTTAAATTTTGAATGACTCTGATTTCACAAAAATTCTATCCTAGGGTAAACAACCTATGATTGTTCCAACATAGTGGACATAAAAATTATCTAACATCCGATTATAGGAGAATAAAATACAGTTTTACTCTTTTAAAAGCATTTAAAATTAAAAAAACAAATTTCCACACAAAAACATCATTCTAGAGAAATACGGTTTAGTAATGTAATGATATTTCGTGAACAAAGAGAAACTGATCCATTGAAATATCAGTCCCTTTGAAATCCTTGATCATATCAAAACTATAGATTATAACATGGATCTTCTACCAATTATTTCTATATTTCATGATGTGTCCATGTATCTCTAAAGATCAAATATATACCCAACCCTTCACATATACAAAACTCATAGGTCATACCCCAAGAAAATGATCTATCTTATGAAGCACAACTAATGTAGATTATAGTTCATATAGATAAATGAATACAAAACATAAAGAATCACCTTGTCAATTATTAGTGAAGAAACCACTAATTTGAAGAATAAATGTGGGGACCAAATGGAATGATCATACAAATTAACCCTTATTTGGTTGTATCAGAGTGAATAATTTCCAGCAATGAAGTCATTTTAAGGGGGTAGAAATTAATACAAATAAGTTTTGTGAACTTTTTTGAATTGATTAAATTTAATCTATTTATGGAATTACATAGAATAATATTTTAATCTTTTTCTATACACAACACTCGTATAACTTACTTTACAGATAATATTGAATTTTAACAAAACCCCTATGTATATTAAATATAGTCTATTAAAGATGATCAATATGAATAAAATGTAATACAGAGTATTATTAACAGAATTAAATACATTTTCAATATTAATAAAAAAATTTACATAATGTAATATTGTTGAAAAAAAAAATAATTAATTTTCAGTAAAGTATTTATATGTTTTTTAAATTAAATATTTTAAATAATTGTTTTTTAAAATTTTCTAATTTAATACTTTAAATTTTTATAAAATCAATTTGATAAAAGAAACATTAATTTTTAAATGATCGAATCAAAAGTATCATATGGTTTATTTTTTTTATGTAAACTATCATCTCTTGATGAATTGTTACAAATATTTACTTTTAATTGTAATATAACTCTTCATATTATTTTATTATATAAATAAAATATATTTAAAATTAGTGATAAAGTAAAATTAGAACAATTATTAATCAATTGTTCAAATTTATTTTTTTTGAATAAATATCATAATAAATTTTGATAAAAACATTCTAAAATTTTGAGCATTTCTATTAAAAACTCGCATTCCAATTTAGTTTATGAGGTTTATTTTTAAATAAATATTATAAATTTTATGAATGGATAATTTTAATAGGGAGTAAGTATTTTTAATTGGAATAATTTATATTATCTAATATAGTTAACTAACTTTTTATCCAAATAAATAATACGGTGACTAAATATTGTTTACCATGGTTAAGGTTAAAATGTGTTTTAGGGGTTAAACAAAAAAATTAGAGTAAAAAATAATTAAAAACATGTCCAAAACTGATTTTATACACTTATTTTGAGATTATATGTTCTATGTGAATGAACATCCCATTATGTGTGACTTGTGATATGAAAGAAACAAGAGTGTAATTTTTTATTCAATAAATTACTAGTATACCTATCACATCATTTATAAAACATCCACAAAAAATTCATTATTATTCACACTTTTAGAATCATTTGGATCATAAAATTCCTACCCAAATATATTCTATAATAACAAAGTCTCATCCTAGAAGCCTTTGTTTACAAGGAAAGTTTTCCAATGAATAATTTTTTTTATAAAATAAGAAGGATACCTGGAGAAGAGGCGACATTCATCAACCATAATTATAGTTAGATTTATTTAACCACCTCTATCAATTATTATTATACCATGATGATACAACAACATAATGTTCATCCATATACTGATATGTAGTTTTGGTAATGGAAAAAAATAAAACCATCTCCACTTAAGTGAAATGGGTTATGAAATCATTATTCGTGTGTGCGGTGGACTACCATCTTGAAAATCAGTGTCATTCATTTTTCCATTTCCTCCTATCATAGTTATGAATAATGATGAATTTAAATTTTATAAATGATAATTATGATTTATTTAAACATGTTGTATCATTATATCACACATAATGTTACTTGTGTCCACAAAGGACAACCGCCTCATGGGATGATGTGATTTATTCGTGCTTTACATGAAAGGTAATAAATATGGGTTTAATTGAAATAAAATTAATTCATATGTTGGAAAAATTTTCTCCAAGAATGGTTTATTTCATTTATATCATTTTGTTTTATGGATTAATCTAAATACCCCTAAAGTTAATATATATGATATTTAATGGTGGAGCTCTGAGTGTCACACGGGGGTTCATGGTGAGTTTTCTCCCACATTGTGGCAGTAGAGACTACTGTGATGGCCCCTACCCCTTGTGGGAAAGGGACCCTCATTATCCATCATGGGAGAGGTGGTTCCATAGTTTCCTTTTTTCCTTTCCAGACCTCCATTCACCATTCCCCCAATGCTCTTTATTCCCTATGTTTAACAATTTGTACCTATGATTCCTTAATCTCTTGAACTCAATTGTGTAATTCATTGATGCTTTGCCTCAACATTATTAGACCTTGATTGCTCCAATATCATGGATATGGCTTTGGTTGCTTGAATTCCAATGGCTTTTGTTTGGTTTATGGGATTTTCAAAGGTAGACTACTATATGGGTACTCGATTAAATGGACATCATAATACATTTAACTTTGGATGAGGATTTGATCAATGATGGGGATTTTTCACTTTGTATCTCCAAAAAGTCACACATGTTCCTTAATATATGGTCTAATTAATTTCACATGAAATATAACTCTCCCATTTACCTAATTTTGGTGATATTATTGATATTTCCTTTTCCCTTTCAAAATCATATGTTATATGGGATACTATAGAACCTCGTTGGTAGGTTCTTATATTATAATATCCATACTATATCTCATTTCCATCCTGTTAATCATCGTGCATGTATGGAAATCTTGGAATCAAGATCTCTACATACTTTTGTTTGTATAACAGTAGGATAAGAGTATCGTTTGAGACAAAAATGCATTTATGAATCCCAGGGTGATTCGTATTCGGAGTGTTTGAGAATGGGTAATTATTATGCTATTTATATTAGGGTGTCTAGAAATATGTTTGTAAATATTTGTTAGGGTGAAGTATTAATTGAAAATATTCCTATGACATGAGATGTTTCAAGAGCCTCTTGTCTGACATATGTGGTTACGAAGACCATGTCAAAGACCACATAATGAAAATTTTGGGATAGAAAACACTTTGTTGGTGACATATTCAATCGAATAAGGATAGAACTGGGAGTTCCTCAGACATATATGGACGATCCTTCAAGAAAAAGGAGTCTAGATATTGGGAAGGGTACTATCTATGATTTTTACCCTTTTATGGTAGATACTGAATATTGCAATACCTCCTTGGGAACATCATTTGCAGAGGAGAAGTTTCTATGGATAAGTACTTGTGCTGAAAGTCAGGTATGGAACACTATTTAATATTTAGAGGGTAATGCTTCTTGTTATTATGACATGAAAAATGTTTTAGGAGTTGTGTAATTGATCAGGATAAGTCCTTATCGGGAGGTGGAAACCATAGAATTGGGTAACCATTTTGAACGATTGTGGGTTGAGTAATTAGTCTAGGAGGTAGAGGGGGACCCTTGTGTCTCTACATGGATAAGAAGAATGATTGAGGTAGTGAGTACAATTTTGGTGAATTAGAGGATGTGGATTAGGGAGTGGGGCCTATAATCCCAATGAGAATCAGGCGCAGGAAGGGAATCCCAAAAGGGAAGAAGGACAAATCAATTTTCTCTACAGTAATAGAGATATGGTCAATGATGACGTTGAAATCTAAATGGTTAGAGAGTGAGGCTGCTCACCAAGCGAGTTTTTCAGGTGATCATTTGGATAAATCCTTTGATTTTTTATTTTCTCTAATGTAGAATACATTGAAAATGTTATGTCACAAAATGAAGATAAAGTATACTCTTCTAGAATGATGGGTGGTCATTTATGGTGTCTCACATTAAGAAAAAATACAACTGTATGGACTATGAGGATCAGATTCTTGTTAGTGGATTTAATATTTGGAAGATCCGCATTGTAGAGTATATACAGTTCTGGGATATATTGGCCTTTTATTTTGAAGATCTACTAATGGAGAAACCAATAACCCATGTAACCGACATCTCTGGGAAATAATTTAGGGAGATTATATCTGGGAGGCTTAAATAGACCATCAATGTCTTTGTTATCGCTTTTTTTTCTAAACTCATGGTTTCTAACTTTTCTCCTTAAATGCGAATGGATTATAAAAATATAATTTTGAGATACTTAATAAGGTTTATAATTATGTAGATGATGAAATCATACCTAATTTAGGATGTCCATTTACTAGAAATCAAAAAATATACAGAAAACTAAATCGTTATTACCCAATAGGAAATTGAACATGGAGAAGTTAATAAAAAAGTAGTTAAAGGTCATAAAAATTCATACATGTTATGATGTATAGAAATATATTTTAATAGATTCATATGAAACATGTATTTATTATACAGTTGGATCAAATGTGTACAATTGCAGTCATGACATATGGTAAGGGATTTATAGTTTCTATTTTATTTATGGGGGATATTGGGAAAATCTCACTTCTTTTCCTTTTTTTGTGTATACAATTCCCAATAATATGTTATTCCATGAATCCCATTCATTATATGATATATAACAATTAATTTTATTTATTTAATTATTTGGGATTTTAATTCCAATAATAATACTGTTGTATGGGTGTTTTGTCCGAACATTCTAGCTTTGAGACATAAATTATGCTATGTGTAAATATTCCTTCATATGGTGTATATACATCCCCTGTGACATGTAATATCATGAATTTATTTTTTCACGAGATATGTGATGTTCAATTTTATCTTATTATTTCATTTTTTATATAATTCAATGTTACCAAAGTGGTAATTATTGAATCCTTCATCTCATATTTGATTATTAATTGATTGTGCATGTGTTTATAGTGAAAAAATATTATAAAAACGCTTTTAGGAAACATAATAATTTATATCTACTCTTTTAATTATTGATATTTTCAATTAATAGTACCATTTATCCACACATTGTTACTGAAAATAATTGGGAATTTTTTTAATGAAATATGACATTATTTCTCTCTTCAGTGTGAAATTTGTTTTTTAAAACATGTTCTATAAATATGTTTTAGAATGTATCATTTATTATTACCCAATATTTTTTTAAAATAAAATTTTCCGATGTATTTATTTTTTATAAATCTTATTGTAATTATCATTTTATTTTCCATTCAATTATCATTTTGGGTTTACAAAAAATGTGAAAGGAATCATTATTTTATCATGTATGGAGTAAATAGAAATTCATATCATTATAAGAATTATTTTTATTTAATACATGTTTATAAGTATTTTAATTTATTTTCAATGAAAAATATTTTTAAAATATTTCTTTTGAAAATATTTTTAAAAGAGGGAAGGAAATTTAATTCATCAACAGTTTTAAATGATGAATTAAAATTATTTTCCATTTAAGATGACATCATTCAATGTTAACTATGACTTACTAGAGATATGATGTAATGATAAAATTATTATTCATTATTTTAATTGTTTAAATTTATACCACCATGATGTTTATGAATCCTATTTCCCCTCCATGGGTTTTTCTGGGATAAAATTCTCAAAAAACATGATTCATTTTCCAAAGGTATTATATAATGAAATGATAGAATGATTACGAATCCTGTCACTTGTAAACCTGTTATGATATGATGAGATATTTTTAAACCCAATTTAATTTCTTGGGTTATGATATATATAATGTTTTATGAACTTTTAGAACTCATAAATGGGGTTTTTATTTTGCGATGGGTGTCAACTATATCTATCTCCAATGCCATGGGTGAAGATTTATGACTAATGAGATATGCAGGACTAGAATAAGGAGTGGACCCTATTCAGTGATGGAATTTCTATTTTAATATGTTCATAACAGTATAATTTTAATATTATTATTGTTAGGGTAGTGAACTCATTCCTCTATGATATCCATTAAAATAATCTGTGACTAAAATAGAAATGATTTTTTGATTATATGTTTAGGCATGAAATCTATGTAGTATTGCAATGTTATTCTATTATAGGAAATTTTCATTTACTACC
This sequence comes from Viscum album, assembly GCA_963277665.1. Classification (NCBI taxonomy): domain Eukaryota; kingdom Viridiplantae; phylum Streptophyta; class Magnoliopsida; order Santalales; family Viscaceae; genus Viscum; species Viscum album. The sequence continues at coordinate 628,839,688 of OY728166.1, forward strand.
TTATCATTTAGGTTTTTTTATCTTGAAATATTTATTAAATGTATCATGCTTATGAACATTGATTTGAAGGGTACAGTTTATAAATGTTATGATAATGTCCCCAAACCATTATCCTCTTGTTGTGATTATGTATCTTTTTTCGATTTCCTTACTAAGCATCTGACCTCACCCATTCTTATATATCATTTACAAAGCTTAGGAATAAGTATATTACTAATGATATGTATAAGAAGAAAAGTACTATAAATATATTTGTGGGAGATGTTGTATTGTTTCTTTCACACTAGTTTTTTATGTTTACACACATTTAAAGAAACAAAACAATTATGTTACTAAGTTGTGTGCTGGTGAAATGTAATTAAAATTCCAAAATAATATTTAATATCAATGTTTGATATGACTCGGCCTCATACACATAATAGGGTTTTCATTTCATTTGAGTTTCTCCCAAACCATGTCTGATAAATTCCCATTTTTAATGGGAATAATAACCCATGTAATGGATGTGATAACAATCAGATGTTCGTATCTATATCTTCAATAATAGAAAATCATATTTTCTTTTGTAACATCGAATAAGACTTCTCATTCAAAGGAATTGTTGTGGGATTTAATTAAATATGTCCAACAAATTCCTATTATAACCTCAACATTACTTATATGTTGAAAAAAAAGGGTTTCAAGAAGCACATTATCGAAATCCTAAACTAGAGAGGAATCATAGGCTTGACATGTGATCATCATAACATTGTGAGTATTTGTTCATGATAACCCAATGATTATTTTCATATTTTTGGTAAAATCCAAATGAGCGTTGTTTGTAATATTTCAGGATAATTAATTTCATTTTTCTTTAAAATTAAAATGTGGGTAAAAATTAATTAAGAAATTAATTTGGATAATTTTATAAAATATTAATCTAAAATATGTCTTTGGAAGTGAAATTATTGTTGAAATAATAGTGAATAGAACCATATATTCTTACATACATTTTCTCAATATTTTTAGTAAAAAAGCTAAGAATATGGAAATATTTCATTAAAATTATAATTAATAACTATAGTATATTAAAATTAAATGGATTTATTTGACTATAATCAAATTATTTCTTTCAATGGACATTCTGACATTAATAAAACCGATTAAAAAGAAATTACAAAATAAACACATAGAAAGATCATAAAAATTATGTTAATACTAATAATTGATTTGATTATGTGTAAAACTTTAAATGAATAGATAATTATTGGAAATATATAATTTTATATTCAAAATACTGGACACACAATAATAGAATCAATAATCCAATAGATAGGTATTATAACCAAATTACTTGCAATTGATTTCAGATATTCATGACCACATGGTATATATAATTTCATGTTTTATTAAGAGATATAATTAAACCTGAATCCAAATATACAATTATTATTTAATTAATAATGACACCAAATTTCATACAAGAATCATATACACCATATAAAGAAAATTATTTACATAACATTACTATAATCCTCAATGAAGGGAAATTGGGATGATGTTTCTTACCTTGTTATTAATTTTTGTTGAATTTACATTAATATCCCATATAATAGAATTATGTATTTTAAAAGATTATAATTGAACAATTTTCATATTTATAACCACATATATGATCCTTTTATAACATGTTGCCATTTTTGTGTTAATAAACTTTCATTATTTTCATCGTTTTGGGTGTAAATTGCATTATTTTTTCAAGCATGATTTAACGTGAATGTTATATTTCATGAGAACATTATATAGTTCCATAATATTAATAAAAATATTAGTTTTATAAATATATTTTATTCTAATTTGAAATATTTTTTATCATTATTCATATTCAATCACTGAGAATGAATCACATCGCTTTGTAGTGATGGTGGGTGGTATGTACGTGTGAGAGATGTTATCATTTCCTCAGTGGGTGAACGAGAATTTAAGTAGGTGATATATTAATTTTATTGAATACAAATAATTTCATTTAAATAACATATATTCACTAAATATATCTTTACAACTATACATGTTATTATAATTCAAAAACCAATTACATCACTTCGTAAGACATTAGTCCCCCTGTACACACGAGCAACATTATCACAAATTAAAAAGAAAGTAAGTTATGAAGGTATATGTGATATTATAATTACATAATTATAAAAATATAATAAATATTTCTTATATACATATATTCCATATTTATATAAAATCGTGTCATGAAATTATACGAAACAATTTATATCAATTTATGAGGCTATAGTCCATCGTACAAATGATCAATGATTTTATTTCCCATTTGACCATGGAGGATATGGATAATGTTTATATAAATAATATAATAAAATCTTATTAAATTTTCTGAAATTTTCTAATTATAATATTTTATTTGAATACTATTTTATGTATCTGGGAGAAGAAATAAAATTGAAACAAACCTTTTAAGAATGATACGTATTATTCTGATGAACTATATTGGTTTGCACAAAAATTAATCCATGGATAGATATATAATAAAATAAAGTGATGTATATTGATGGGGATGTATCAAGGATGTTATTCTTGTTGATAGTTTCCAATCCCAATGTCTTTAGAAGTTTGAATGTTGGAGGAGAGGTTGTGTACTTTTATTAGTGGGGGATGAGACACACATCGAATTGTTGAAAACAATAAATTAAAAAAGATTTTTTATCATTAAAAGTCTTTCAAATCAGTCATAATTTATCCTTGGAGGTTATATAGTATAAATATATACATTAACTGGGTGTTTTACATGTTTTTATGTCATTTTATCTTCTAATATTTCAGTTTAAACCACATATAAATCAGTTTTTACCTTAATCATGGTTTTTATTTAACACTGTATTTACTACTCATAATTGAAAAAAATAATGTTGTAATAAATAAGTAAAATAAACTAGTATAATTAAAAATATTAAATCCACTTTTTCAAATTATTTTTATTGTTTTAGTAGTACACAATTCAAATTTATAACTAAAATGCGATTAAAAACTAGGTTTCCAATGAGATAATTTTCATATGTGCGTAATGTATTAATATAAAAATTAAATTTAATGTTTATTCCACTTACCTAAATTATATTTTTTATAATATAGTAAAACTATTTTATATATATTAATTTAAAATATAACTTTTTGTAGATAATATAAACTGAAAACCGGTTGTCGATTAAAATAGTATTTTTGCAATTAATCAAAAAATTAAACCTTAAAGAAAAATCCCTCAAATTCAAAATAAGATAATTTTTATAAAATAATTTCACAAATTATGTTAATTTTAACAAATAAATTTTCAATAATTTATTAAAATTAATTTTGAATAATATACATAATTCATGAATAAACCACCTCTTTGAAAAATTCAATTTCTCAAAACAACATTATTTATTTTAAACGATTATTTTTTTATTTGTAATCAATAGAAAACTATAATTTCATATTATATATATTCTTATTCATACCCATAATAATAATTGTTAGGTAATAATTTTAATTTTATAAATAATTATATTCTAATAGAGTATATTTTTATTAAAACTGTTGTGTGTTAGCATTATAAGCTATGAAAGAGAATGAATTAATTTAAAAATAAATATAACATATTCTTAGTGTGTTACATTATATTATAATATTTTTTTCCTATCCATATAAAATGTTTATCATAATTTTCATATTTTAATAACTCATTGGGTTACATTCCCCCCATAAATAAATTGTGTTCTCACTATTTAATCATGATATTAGAAAATAATGGTTTGACATTTTAAAATATAATTATTATAAACCAAAACTATAACAATGGTTAATCAAAAATACACCAATTTTGATATAAGGTAATGTAAAATATCTCATATGTATTAACAAATTTTGTGTTTCAAAATTGGATAACAGTGGTGTCAAGTAGATATCAAGAAATAAAAGAAATGTTTAAATATTTTTGGAGAGTGATATAGATTATATTTTACAAGAAAGATAATTATAAATGGAAATTTGGGAATATAAAACACATAAATTTGAGACTATATAAAATAAAATTTGATTACTTTGACATTTAGGAAACATGCAAACAATTATTATAAGACAAATTTTCCAAAATTTCAGAAAATTTGTTATCATCATGCTTATTAAAATACAGAAATATAATCAACATATTTCTATATTATAAACAAATTTAATTATTTATTTTTTTATAAAATTGAAATTCATACCTTCCGCTTTGAAATGAATATAAAAAAATTAATTTTCTATTCCTTAGGAAGTAAAATTAAATTTTAATGGATTATAAAATCTATTAATGAGTGTAATGTACTCCCAAATGTGTCCATATATTTTAAAAAAACCCATATGGTTAGTAAAAGACAACCAATATAAAACATCAATATAAAAATAACAATAATATCACCATTGGTTCAACATTTCTATTTATTTATAGTATAATTTATGTAATAAAAGGTATATTAATCAGACTATCATGTAGTCTAGTGGTAGGAGAAATGATGTCATCGCCTTTTGATTATGGATTTATACCCTAAAGATTTTATTAATTCAAAGAGTTGTCATGCGTCATGATGGTTGTGCTATTTCAAATTCTATATTAATATAATTCATATAATACCCCCAAATTGATAAAATATATAATCAATATAATAAAAATTATATAATAATACTTACATTTTACCATTACATTTAGTATTAATTTTAAAAAGTAAAAGAATTACCCCATGATTCCCATTTTATACTAAACTAATAAATTTTATTCCTATTAATGTCTCCAAAAATATCCCTAATCTATGTTGAATCACATAATTTAAAACCTAAAAAGTGTTTGTTGTTACATTAAAATTATAATGAATCTTAAAATAATCAACCCATGATGGTATCCCTAACTATTATTTTAATAAAGAAAAGTATAATTAGAAAATTTTACAAAATGGATAGATGTTTCTTCATTGTAATAAAAAAGTACCTTTATTAAAAATAGTTCAATGATTAAATAATTTAATCCAAATACATAAATACAACTACTATTTTACATAAACATAGTTCATTCCTTGGTTTATATGTTATCCAATTGAAGATGGAATTTACTCAGATGATTCATAGGATCCATCATTTAATACTACAACATTAAAATGGGTCCTTAGGATTAAATTTACTTCCTTCAATAAAACTCTTAATTTTTCATTATCAATTCATTTCTTTATGACATTATTTTCCCCACAAGAAAAAAAATCTCATTCCATTGAGACAAATTCCTAGGAATTTCTTTCATAATTTATTATAATAAGGAAATCCAGACTTCTTTTATCCATGGTCTCCACTACTTGATATCTTAGTAACCTCTATCCTTATCATCCATAGTGATTCCTGATGTTAGTTAAGGTATATGTTTCATATTATATTTCAAGAGAACTAATTAAGAATAAATAAAATATATATTACTCATGTCATCACCACATTTGGATTTCTATAGTCACCACATTTTCATTAATATTCAATTTGAACTTGATTCATTTAGGTTACAACCATAAAATTACAAAATCATAGAGTGAGAACAGTAATTATCATATAATAACCATGTAATCACTTATAGGATGTCCAAATTATTAAACCCTCTATTCAATATTAAAAACTTAATGTTTAAATTATGAAATTAATTTTCATTGTATATTCAAATCTGTTATAACAGCTTGTATTGAAACTTTGAAATATCAGAGCATACCCCATAGGATTGACAAACCTAATGTGCAATAAGTACCATTTTCTTGAAATAAGTAATGATTTATTCAATCATGCCTCACCATTTTCATTATTAGTAGTATAGGAATATCATTTCTTGAACAACATAATGTTTTAGTTTTTTGATAGTTATGTTTTTACAGGAAGAAACAAATATTATCTTCCTCACCAAAACATAAGGAATGTATTATATACTTATCTTTAAATTATATCATATTGGTTTATTCCTAGAGAAATTTTATCGTAAATATAAAACATATGGGTCTTAGTAAACTACCTATGATATAAAATGTAAATACCCAAATCAAAGTAGCCTAATGCTGGTGGTATCATTAAAACATTCGAATAAGATACAAGGAATTAAACCACAATGGACATAATATATTATAAGTCTATGTAAACTAGATACATAAATGAGATATTAATGATATTTTATTACAAAAATTATAACATAGTTTTTTTTTGTGAATGTCGTTACTCCATCTAGAATATACATTCTTGTCATTCATAATACCCTATATGGATTCATGGTAATGTAAAAGCATAAGTGTGATCTCAAATGATTTTCAATGTTAAAGTAAAATAGGATATGTCATAAATAAATAAGAATATTCTTCATGGAAAGGTAAATAACTATATAATAATTCAATTTAGATAATATTTCTATCATGATTAGATAAATCATAATCAATATCGCATGGTAACTAAATTTAAATAATACCTTTTATTTAATAAATTAATAATGAAATGCACGAAGAGATGATAACAATAAAAAATATCGTGGATAATAATAAAATAATTCTCAATGAATAAAATTCTTAATTTTTAGATGTCATGATCAGATGCATCATTATACCTATACATTCAATGCCATTAAAATTAATATATAAAATTGGTGAAAAAGTACACACAAGAAATGAATTTTACTATTTCTACCCATTTGATTCATCTCATGATACCACTAATCCATTGAGGGGATATCTATAAGTCGGACCATCATATATCAGAATGTTTTAATAATTATTCAAATATGGTATAATCTATTTTATTCTTGTTTAATTTTCATTATAAAAAACATCTATATAGAAAAAGTAATATAGAATAATTATAATTTTACCAGAAAATTATATGATATTCAATGAAAATGAAATATGTATAAATTATATATATTTATATATATAATATATAAAATATATATATGATAAATAAAATTGATTTTTAGGGTTATTTTTGTTTAACTGTTATACAAAAGTGAATATTTCAAGGGAGATATAATGGATATAAAATTAATAAAGAAAGAAAATGTTAGTACATTCCTTACCCAAAAAGATTTTAAACTTTCAATAGAATTAATATGGATGGTTTTTATAGAACATATTACCTATGGATTATATTTATAGAAAAAAATTTATGAATTTTATAAAAAAGAATACAATAAAAATATATCTAAAAATATTCTTCTGGAATAAACATATTCACATAGAAAAAATTTTATTTTACTAAAACATATAAAAATATTTTTCAAATATTATTCCTTAAAATTACCATTTAAAAATATATAAAAATCTATAAAACATTTATGTTTCATGAGTTTTTTAAATTCCATGCATTCTATACATATTAAAATTATTATTCTTTTAATATTTTTGGAAAAATTCCAATAGGTTTTATTCAGATAAATACATGAAGAATGTATTATTTTTTAGTGTAAATTTTCATTCATTTATAAAAATTACTTCAATAAATCCTTTGTAGAAATTAAAAAAAATTAATATACTTATAGAAAACATATTTTTGGAGGAAAAAATATTTTTGATATAAGAGAGTTATGAAGATAGATTTTATTAAAAAACATTCTCAATCATTTTTAGTACAAATGGTAGGAAAATGGAAATATTTTAGTCAATTTTAATTAATATAAATTGAATAATAAAAGTAAATGTGTTTATTAGAAAAGAATAAATTGATTTCCAATAATGTAAAATTTTTCAAAAATAATTTTGATTAAAATGAGATTGGGAGAGAAACCCCTACAGAGATCCTTGAATTGAGGTAAGAAATAGTCAATTAATTTATTATGTTTATGAAATATAATTCCAAAAAATTAATAATTAAATACAACATAATATACTTGAATTTATTGACAAACATGACCATATAATTCCAAACACAGTGGAAACTTAGTATAACATAGTTACAAGAAATTGAGTTAGGCTTTCCGTTAACACATGGTAAATTTTATTTGAAATCCCCTAGGATGAAATAAATAAAAATGAAGAATCAATTATAAATAATTTTTAATGTTCCATGATATTACAAATCATTGGAACATATAAAAATAAAATAAAACAAATTAGATGTATAACATTTAAATAATCAATAATGAAGTAAAATTGAGATGAAGTCCCTTAACTCATAGTTCCAATTAGATGAAAATTATATAACATCTTATATTATGTTATACAGAATGTTTTTAATTTATAAGAGAACAATATTTATATTTTTTATGTCATTCATTATACACTTAAAACATTTTAACAACTATTTTTAATAATATTTCATTAATGTAATTGTTTCTTGTGATAATGTTCTTGTTTTATCAAGATTGTTTAAATAAGAATGTAATATTTAATGAATATATTTAATTATTGAGTCATATAAATAAATATATTAATGTTATAAATTTATATTTTTCACTGTATAAATTTTTACAATCCGTATCGAAAATTGAACCAGGCGAATGGATTACATCGCTTTGTAGAGATGGTATGTTTTATGTACACACAAAAGGTATTCTCATTTCCTTAATGGGTTAATTGTCATGGTATTATAGAATATATTAATTCACAAGGATAAATAACGTTTCATATATCTCACCTACATTAATAAAATATATCCTTATTCCATTCCATGAAATATATAAGGTAAAAATGAATCACATTACTTCACGGGGCGGTTGTACGCCGTACATAGGAGAAACACTATCATAATTTAAAAGTAATGTAATGTAATAAGATATATGTTCTATTATATTAAGTTAAATATTATAACATTCACTAAATAAAGTAAAATAAATTAGTATAATTTTGTTTTATTTTACTATAATTTTTCAATATCATTTGAATGATGTAGAAGATGAAATTTAAAAAATTATCATTTCGGAACATTACCACTTCTTCGGATGACCTCTTTAGGTTTTAACCAAAAATCCTTTCATGAATAGATATTGGATAATATAATGTCTCTATGAAGTTGGTAGGTGTGTACATATTGGATTTTTTAAAGTATTAGAAGAAACAAATTTCATTGTATGTCTTAATATAGAAAGAGAGGGTGTGACCTTTTATATGTGGGGGAGAGGACTGACATGATATTCTCAAATAGAATCAATTATAACCCCATTTTCATCAATATAAAACAATAAAAATAGGATCATTATATAATATATATGTATAAAGGGTCAAAATATTTCCATACAATGGGGAATGGATAAGTTAGTAGGTCATTTTAAATGATATATTTTTAGTTTAAACCCCACCATGTAAATCAGTTTTTACCTCGACCGTATTAATTAAATTATATTTTGATTACAAATCATTAAGGTAAAAAATTAATTTCAACCAAATATATGTATTAAAATTTTTGGGATCCAAATACAGAATCAATTTTCCAAATAAAATTATGAAAATATGTAAAATCCAATTTTAAAATAAAACTACAGTTGCAAAGAAAATTCCGGTTTCTGGAGAGAAATTTCTCATATGTATAGAAGTTTTTAATATAATAAATGTACATTAAGAAGATTAAAATAACCTATATTGTATTAAAAATAATAAAAATTTTCAAATTTTACATTAATATTTTTAATTATTTTTTATATTTGAAATTAATTTTGAAGAAAATGTTTTTTATAAAACCACTATTTTAACTTTTCATCAAAAAATGTAACATTTCATAAAAATAAATAAATATCAACATAATAGAAGATGGATATGTGTATTTGCAAAATTATTTCTATCTTATAAAATGTTGTTTCTAGAATTGGTAAAAATAAAATTGAAATCAAGTGTGATATGCTTGACTACATATCCTTTTAGAATTATTTTTTTCCCATAACATTTCCTTTTCATTGAAAAGTTTCTTATTTTATTTATCATAAAGAATAACCAAATTTTTCATAATTGAGTTATTAATATTTATAGGAATAAAATTTATGGTTAGGTTTTAAAAATCACATTTCTAATAGACATATATTAATAGATTATTGTGTTTCATTTAAAACCATTGTAGTGTGTGTCACATTCTATTGAAGAGATTGAATTCATTTAAAGAGAAATATATTTTGTTGTATTGGGATGATAAATTATCTTATGAAATCATTATTCTATGTCACATATTGCGTACGGAATTATTTTCTTATTTTAAAATATCAAGGATTTATTTGACTCCCTAATAACATAATATTTAATCATTTGGGATAGGAATAGGCATTCCAAGAAACCTTTCATGATATAATGAAATTTATATAAATAATTCTAAATAAAAAAATTATTATTTTATAATAATTTTGAGCTACTCAAATCCATTTTTATACTCAATCCCTATATCATACCAAAACATTAATCCTTACCATCATGCATATTTGATCAAAGTGGTCAACATTTAATAGGATGTTGAAATCGTCCCCACTTATTTTCAATATTTGACACTATAAATTTATCCATTTTCATTAATCGTAAATATATATTCAAAAAAATAATTATGGTTCACAAATATCATATTTCATTCTATAAAATATCTATTGAGAGTCTCAAACAAGGTGTACAGCAATGGTCATTGTCAAACACAAGTTGATGATCCAGTATAGATCAATATACCCTTATACGAGTTAATATTCCTTGGTAAAACTATTATAGAGGAAAATCCACATTAATTATATAAAATAGGATATAATTTCATATACACCACTCACTCTATCCTTAACCCAAACTATGACACATTTTCATATACATTGACATATCACTGGACTTATCCTTATAAATACGCATAGGGATTTCTTAAATATTTTCTCATGAAAATTTATAATAGTTAAAAAAAATATTTCTATAAAACAGAAAAAATAACTGTATATTCTCATATATAAATAGTAAATAACAATAGATTTATATTTAATAACTTTTACATATAAATTCCCACAGACCGTAGTGGTTTATCATTTTTTGGAAATAGTTACAAACCCTTCTAATTTTATAAATTATATTAAATATCTTCCATATTAATATTCTGATTTTGTAATATTTATAAAAAACCCAAAATATTCCATTATTAATAACCTAGGGAATTAAAACATGTTAATTGGTGAGATCATATGTTCAGTATGGGTAAACATGCAATATATAAATTTACGATCATATATAACTATATCACAATCAAAATATTATAAGAATATGATTATAACATTCAATTTTCTAACATAATCTATAATGTATCATAAACATAATACATAAAATAAAACTATATAATTTAAATATACATGAACTATATGAGTGAGAAATAATCATAAAACAATGATGAACCATATTTTCATAAAATATTAGTTTACCACCATTACAAGAATATTAATTATTTCATATGTCATAGATAAAAATGGAGAATACCAAATCATTATTGTTCAATAATCAACAAAAGATTCATATTTCATAAATAATCAAGCATCATCACATGTCTCTGTATCTTTATCAATATCATCGCATTATCACCCCATATTAGATCAACTACATCAGCCTATTTCTTATGATTTTATCATGATATATAAAGCATTAAAAAATGGGTTGGAGGGAGTTATAGGTCCCACGTATAACGTAATACATAAATTAATGTCACAAAATATATTTAAAAAATCATCACATAATATATCATTAAAAAACAATTGGTTTTATAATCCATTATTATAGCATAACCTGTGGAAAATACTTAGTTTTATTAAACATTTATAAAATTTATCATAACAAAAACTGTATAAATTTAATAGTTTTCAAAAATATATATTCATAATAATTAAAAAAATATGGAAAGAATAAGGAAGGTTCCAATTGATCATATAATCATTAACAAAATACATGAAATTGTTTTAGGATTTGATTGATATTTAATCTATACATGATCATTAATAATTTTTTTGAGATAATATATATATCATTTGAAAAACATTTTTAAAACATAATATTCAAAAATTGTGAAGGAAAACATTTTTTTGAAATAAAAATGAAAAATATTATTTTAATCATAAAATATTTTAGGGGTTATGATGGTTGAAAATTATATCCATGCAATATAGGTTAATTCATAGATTAATTTCATATATTTTTTTGAATGGTCAAAAATATATATATCTAAATATGACAATTGGATTCATTTTAATTTTTCTAAATGATAAAAAATTGGATTAAATTTATTTAAAAAGATAATTGTTTGGTGTTAAACCATTCATTCTTCCGATACTAGAAAATATATAAATGGAAACAAATGGTGTTCAATCAATGAGAGAAATATATTTGATTTTTTTGTTAAACTACATATTTTGAAATCATTAGTTTATAATGAGTGGAAAATGAAAGGAATTCATTTATTTCACTGAAAATAAAAAATATATTATATGTCATGTTTCTATTGATAGTTATGTTATAAAATTTAATTATTGAAAACATTATAACAAACAATTATGATAAACAACTATATTATTATATAAAAACATTATCCACTTTGGTATACTTCATATAATAAGCATTATGATTGAATTATAATAATACAGATTTTTAAATCCCATGATTTCATGGAATTTATCCTAAAGGGTATTCAATGGTAGTATATATAGAACTCCAATTAAATTAGTGGTGTATAAGTTATGTGTCCCATTTAAATATGTGTTATGAAAAAATACATTACTAGATTTTGTATGCATTGAATTTTAATCCCCATAAATAAATATAAATTCATGAATATTTAAATATCACAATAATAAATAAATAATTAATATTAAATTTCCTATGGACTATATATAAAACACATAAAATAAGGTTGGTGAAAAAAATAACATATGTCCCAAAGATGACAATTTGATACAAAATCTTTTTCCTCCAGTATTTTTTTTATAAATTCAATAACAAAATATAAATGAATATAATTTTTTCATACTTCAATTAATTAAATTTATTAATTTTTATCAAAAAATATGTATGATTTTTTTATGACTATTTATTACCCATTTATTAACCATTCTTTGTTAATGTCACATTTTGTGTAAGAATATCATTTCTCACATATGTATTGGTAGGTTATTTTTTTCCTTTTTCATTTATCATGGTTCCATAATATATAGAATGTTAAAATTATATAAATATCATATATATTCATTTTATATGTCTTTAGTGTTATATATTAATGTTGGATATAAAAATAAATTAACATTTTCATAGTGACGACAGGTTATACATATGCATGAACATTATTTATATTTCATTTTTGGATAAAAATATCAATTTAAGTAATATATTACCATTAAATAAATTTTTTATTTCATATAAATCACACATGTTAATTTAATATATCCATATTTATTCCCATGTAAATTGTAAATGAATAATTAATCACACTACTTTTTGGGGTGGTAGTCTTCCATACACACAAGCGATGTTTCCATATTCCCATAGAATGGATTGTAAGATGTTATATGTAATATTATAATTTTATAGGAAATTTTGTGTCATAAATTTCATATAAATATGTTAAACCCATCATTATTAAACTTCTAGAAATATGGTGATTGTAGTTGTATTTCATCGGATCGTGAGGTGTTACTCTGCAGTACACAAAATCGACATCGTCATTTCACATTTGATAGATGTATAGATAGAAATAGATGACTATGTTAACATAATAACATGTTAGTAAAAATGATAAAATATATTTTATTATATATTCACAGTCGATGCAAATTTTATGGTGGTGTAAGAAGAAAAAAAATATAAGTACCCGGTTAAGAATTTTACCACATATTTTGAAAACACCATTATAATAGTCCTAAAAACATTCAAAGGAGAGTTTCTTAACATAAATAAGGGATTAAGATATTGTTTTTTAAATTAGGAAAGGATTTTTTTTACTCTTTTCTGAAAAAAAAGACTTGGTATATGTGGAGATGAGAGGATAAGGTGTTCCCTATTATAAGTGAGGGATAGGACACACAAGGTATGTTTGAAAAGAATAATGTTTACCCAAATATTACACATGTAAATTGGATCGATAATCAATATTTATATTTTTATATAAAATTTAGTGTATGAACATTATAATCATATGGTTTATTGAATGCTTTTATATATGTTTACCCAATACAATTTTTTAACCCTTGCAAAACATGTTTTAATTTAAACCATGCAAATTAATTTGTACTTTTTTTACTATTCATTTTTGGAAAATAATTATTTTTCCATATTTTATAATATTAAATTTTCTTATTCAGTATACAAAAGTCATTTTTACAAAATCTATGACCATAAGTTGAATATTTTAATTTAATATTAAACTTGTTAAAATGATGAAAAATTATTTTTTCAATAAGGAAATTTTCATGTGTATATAATGGTATGATATTAAAAATATACTTTAAATTGATTATAACGATCTAAATGGGATTACTAAAAATAAAAAAAGTTGCTGAAAAAATTTTCAAAAAATATATATAATATCAAAATCTTTAAATGAATAATATGTTTTTAATAGAAATGTGTCTTTTATATTATTTACCCAGAAATTAGAATTTTAAGAAAATTAGAAAAATCCCAACCTATGAAATGTTTTACATGTTTATTCGAAAAAATTCATTAATTATTTCTAATACATATTCTAGTAGACTCAATTTTTTATTAAAACAACCCAATACAAAATAAGTTCTTTTAGAAAATATATTTTAGATGCTTACAAGGTATTTACTAAAGAACATATACTTATATATAAATATATTTTTATTATCTATACCCTTAATAAAAAAATTTATAATTTTTTTCCTACTAATATTTCAAAATTTTACTTCTAGGTTATAATCTCCTATGATAATAATAATATTATATCGTAGTCTGTTAAAACTCAGGGTCACATTTAATGTAATCCATGTAAAAATAATTTATTTAAACAAATCATAATATATTAGGGAATTACATAAATCACATACATCATATGATGGTTTTATATGTAGCATCATCTGAAAAACATTATTGATAGAGGATTATAGTTATCAGAATACAATATTAGGTTGTTTTAATATGGTTTTGAACATATCAAGACCAAAATATTGATGAGGGTTATTTGGGTGACCTATTTGATTTATAGAAAAGATATGTGGTTGTGGTATTTTGTTGTATATGGTTATATATGATGATGGTCATTAGGAATACTATTTATACATTTTACCTTGCATAGTTATACCCATAAGAACTTATGATGGTTATAGTATGTCATTTTATTTATCACATTGAAGAGAATAGTTTAATTGATTGATTATGAAATAGCCAACTATAATATTCAATGATTTGTCTTAATATGGGATAGTGATGAGGATTTTTGGGAAATTAACTATATTATTTGGAAAAGGATCCATACCAAATGATTAACAATTTTACTTCTCTTGATATTATTTTTGAGATTGATAAATATGATCTTTTTTAGTGTTAAATTTTTTAGAATTTCTTGAAAAAATATTTATTCTATTTCATAGGTCCAATATTAAATAATTACATAAATAATTCAATTCTGTTTTGTATATTACCAGGTGGTTATTAAATTATTTATATTTTAAATTTTTATTCATGTTCAAAAATATGTAGATCTATACTAAAATGATTTTTTTTATTCAACATCACACTTATGGGGTCATAGAGTCATTATATCTTGAAATAATATGTATACATTCAAATGATGGTACATTTCCTATGACCAATAGTAGTGTACATTGGCTGGGTATTGATCGAGATTTTATCTAACAACAGGACCAAAAATTTTTTTCTAGTCAATTACATTATTGTCTTAATTATATTATATCAACTTGAGCTATGATTGGAAATAGAGTGAGTAGTCAACAAAATGGGAGACAATAGAGTGGGAGTGTTCTAGTGTTATAATATTTCAAGAGGCAAGAATAATTGAATAATTTCAAGTAAAAACAATAAATTTTATTATACACAACTAGATATTGTTGATATTTTATAAAAACAATGAGTCTTGATCATTGTGATGTTAACCATTAAATAATTATTATTCAATATAAGTTCATTATAGTCCATTAAATTTATATATATGGTCCTTAATTTGGGGTTAATGTTTTAGTATCTAATATGGATGTTGAAAATCCAAATAAATATATAAATAGATATATGGATATCTATATTTTTCCAGGATACCATAACTTATGGATTGGTTATGGGAATATTTTTTTCATTGAACATGAAATACATAAAATTGATGATATGTTCAGTAGAAAAGTCACCACTTCCTTCTATGATCACATTGAGTACATGATTGTATGCTTGTATGTCACATATTTAAAATGTTATCATTACACCATTATCAGGTAATTATATTTTTAGGTAGGTAAAATTGGATATGACCATTAAATTATTAGTAATATTATATTCCAAATTGTTACCAATAATTTTTTGATGAGGAGGAATCATGATAAACCTTCTTTTTTTCTAACATAGACCTGTATTTTGATTTCATTCATTTGGATAACATAGTATTGATTCCCAAGAGAGCGGATAATTTTATGAAAATTCATCATCTATTTATACTTATAATATAGTTTCCATAATATAGGATGACAACAACTGATTTGAGATAGCAAAATATATAACTAATGGTAATTGATGTGATGGTTTTTATATAGATGAAAACAAATTCCACAGTATGATCAGAATTTATTGACATTGAATGGATATTATTGAACATAATTTTGTGTATATAATAATACATATAAGCAAGTTAAGATATTGAATTGGAATCTAATTTCTCAGCTAAATAACTTATTTTATAAATGATTGGTTTTTGGTTATACTATCACTTAATTATAGTGATGGAATAAAAAGTTTCTTAAAATTTTTTTATTATTAGAGTTAATTTTTATATGTTTTTATGGATTCATTTTTTCTCTCATTAATTTAAAATATTTTCTAATGATGCCAATGAAAAAAATATTACATTTTATTCAAAACTTATTCGATGTAGTATTAGTTGATGGCATCTTATTATAATAATATACATTATATGTATATAGTATAAATCATGAGATTTTACTAGTTATATTGAGGAATTAATAATGTTATAATGGTATCTATATTTTTCATTTATTGGGATTGAATGTTTTACCTTGTATTATTATATCAAAAATTTAAATTTCATAATACATAAATAAGATTGACAATATTATTTTTTTGGTATTCCAAATTTTTTAAATGATCATATTCATCTTTTAATTTTAATGTTTATAAAATAATTATTTGAGGAAACACAAAATTATTGGATCCCATTATAATTTTGAAAAATGAGAGGAAATTTCATTTTATAATGAGAAGGACGAGGTGTAATTTTTTGGGTCATGTAATAGTGAATACGTTGTGTGGAAAAATAAAAAATCTAGACAAATGAAAATTCTATTCTAAGAACACTTGTAATGTTAGTATAAATTATTTTCATGCCATTATAATTTATATTTTTTAGTCTTTATAGAGATATATTCGTTACAATAATATTAGTTTCTTTTTAGAAAAAATGAAAAAAAATTACTTCAACCAAACTGGGTTGTATGATCCCAGTTTCCCAAAAGCTAAGAGTCCTTTAATTTTAATTTTAATTCTATTATTTTTTGATAATATAAATTCATAAGGTATGAAATAAGGATTTATGAGTTTCTAGATTTTGGTTTTAGCCCGAAGCTCTAGCTTTTATAGAAATAGGTGAGGGTAACATTTAGAGATAACCATGAGGATCATCCTTGTGGGTCATAAAGGAAGGAAAATGTTTTTTATAACCATGAATGTAGTACCAGATTACTATACATGAAACATTATAATTATGTCAAAGGAGAACATCAGGGTGTGTGCATGGTCTATCCAATCATGTCCACAAATTGTGAGTTGTGTTATCCTTAACTAGTGGATAGTGGAAGGTTATTGATTTTTTTAATAAAATGAAACCAAATTGTGTGCCATGATAAATTGGTTAATTTATATTTCTTTCACCTGATTATTTTATTGATGTAGTCTCCCATATATTCTCTCAGTCACACACAACATCTTCCACCATGTTATGGTGTCTCCTCCTTCATTAGGCTAGAATTTTAGATTACCCTTCTTTTTTGGTGTCTGATTCAAGTGATTTTAATTTCACTGGATCACCCTTGGAAAGGATATGAATCATCCTCATTATATTTTCTATTTTTGAATATTTGAAATTATCTCAATATAATATAATATGACTAATTTCGGGGAATTAGACTAGTTTTTTTATTCCTTTCATTCAGGATGAACTAAAATATTTTATCAAATGTGGAGCCATCTACCAATATATAGTAGGTAGTATATAACTAAACATTGATAGTCTAGTAATTTATTTTTTTCATTGTTATTTCACATGTCACATATTCCATGAATCAACATTAATGTGTGAAAATATTTATTTAATTTATTATGGATTAAATTGGTTAGTCCTTGTGTAGTCAATTGCATCATGGAGGTTGTATACCTCTACTAAAACCACCCATAAAGGATTGTTTCTTATAGATCCATAACCAAGATTAAATATTTTATAAAATATTTAAAGCAAATTATGTGTTTTGACTTGTCCATTAATAACATGATTATAATGATAAATTAATGATATTTTTATGGAAGTGACATTCCAATGGACCACAAATATTACAAATAATTGAATTAAACAAGGGGTTAATGGTAAGAAAATTTTACTTTACCTTTGTTACCATTTTTCTAAAATGTAGTTTACCTTTGAACACTATATTTTTATCATATCTTATATCATATACATGATGAATTGAATTTAATAAATGGTATAGGTTTTACAAATTTTACATTATTATCTAATATTAATAAAATGATATTAATAAATGAATTTAATTTATAAATTGTAAGTGTTAAAATAAATATCCTTTATATTTAGGATAAAATGGTTTTTCTTACACTATTACTATATTTTTATTGTCATAATGAACTTTATATTTTATATAGAAATTAATGGACATAAATTTTCATATTTTTTAAATGGAATTAAGTGACATGATGATCCTTACAATTTAATTAGAATTAATGAACTTGACATTACAAATTGTTATTTTGATTCATGTTGTCTAAAGATCCTTATTATTTATTAAGGAAAACATTACATAAATATCTATAATGATTATTTAGTTTTAATCAAAATGATTCATCATTTTCTTTACAAAATAATAATAATATAAAGACATTCTAGGTTAGTTCTATGTGGGTAGTATGAGACTGGTGACCCATCATAACCTGAACCGACTGTAGGTATCGGACGCAACAGAAGTGCATGGATGGGTGTACGCAAAATTAATATTTCTGTTAACAATGATCGATATGAGATCCATAATTATAATAAAACACCATATCTTTTGAATAGATCAAATAACGAAAGAAAATAAGGGAGTCTCAGAACCATAGATAATATCATCATATGTTGCTTATAATTAATTTAATTAAAATATGATAATAACCTTGATGGAATTATTTCTACATTGATGTTTCTGGTCACTGTCTAATGTGATACGTTTTTGCATCATAGAATCCAATTATAGGCTTCCTCTAGCGGTCATCCACATGTGATCCACGTATATCTGGACATCACTGAAGGTATCTATAGGTGCTATCTTGGAAGAGCATTCACCTGCGATTTCTGCCTTCGATCACCTCGAGATCCGCTTCCAATTTTCTCTCCTTGATCCGATGGAGGATGATCGCACTCGTAACTTGAGACCATTATTAGTGGAAAAAATAATTCTCTCTTGGATTGTGAGATTTTTCAAATATACTATACACAACCAAAAAAAATTTCTTGGCTAATGAGAGAAATATAATTTGGATTTTAATTACTTAGAATATTAAAATGAAATAATTACCCGAATGTATTTATTCATTTAATTTAATTCAAAGTAAGACCACATGTATAATCATAATAGATAACTACATTTATTACTTTAAATGAACACAATGATTTACACATAATATTTTTTAACTAAATTAATAATTTTATTTCTCACAAATCACCAGATATACTACACGGTGTGTATATTAATATACAAATTGTGTACTTTTTGTTTTTTTGTTTTCAATATTTCCTCCACAAAATTTATTAAACATTTAATAATGGCTATTTATTTATTAAATAAATACCATTGAATTAATCGTTAATAAATATATTATTTATCCCACAATATATTTTCTTGAATAAATAGTGTTGATTTATATGCGATGTGGCATCCTAGAATAATTATTAAATATCAATCGAGAACAATTTGTATTCAACTTGTTAAATGAATATTTAAATGAGATAGATAGACACACATAGTTCATATACCTCACGGCCTCTTTCTCAGTTGCATTAGGAAGAGACTACCTAAAGTTCAGAGTTTACAACTAGCAACATGTCAAGGCACCCATACAGAAAGAAGATAATTCCCCAATGATGTGCCACCCCAAATGAACACATAATGTTTAATGTAATCCTTTCATCTCGATATATCGAATCAAAAAAATTGAATGCTAGTTCCATCAACCCATGTGCTCTCTATTACTCATTCACTGAATTTTCAAAATTGAACTATCTCTTTCTTTTGCAGGGCCTTGGATCTATCTAGGATATATTAATTCCATCAATGGGCCTGAGAAATCAACTTCCATTATGTAAAAAAAGGGACAAATCCTTTCTCACATTATCTATTAATGAAATATTACTCATGAAACACTCAACATATCTTACATCATTGTGAATAGTGTGTCATCATAGATTTTGTTAATACATCATAGTAAACAAGTTGTAATACCCATTAATAATAATAATAAGGTCTATAGACCAATAAACACGTCTAAAAATAGGAATATTATATGACACTATGAAATGTAGATTTCCTACTGGCGGTTCTCATTCTCATAATATCCTCCAAGATATTACTAAGGGTGCACAATGTGAGAAGGTGCCTCTATGTTTTATGAGTCCTCACACCTAATGGAATGTATTATTTGTGCCTCACAAATAACACCACCCATCCATAGAACATATATTCATGAATAGTGTTGTGGCACATCTAGGTTCTCATCATTTCTGGGATATTCTATGACCCTTATGTTCAACACCATTCATTAAGATATTATCATCTTCGTTGTCAAACAGAATAACAGTCGATATGTGATAAGTTCTTCACTAATGAATAATGTACAAAGTAGTTAGTTCTAGGCTACAAACTCCAACATACTCCCACATGAAGTAGATGCAAATTCTAACAAACTATTACACATGATCTCTTACAAGATATTCATGATTCTATTGAGATAGGCCTCTAGATAGGGTATCGACCGTGTTTTGTTATAAGGACACCCTGCTCACTGAAACTTCACCCATTTGATAGAAATTTCACATGAGGTGATACTTCAATAGTATTTTCTTTGTTTTTTTATGTGACCTTGGTTCTTTTGAAAGATCCACCACTATAGTATTATCACAATACAACATGATATGGTCTTTACTGCTAGGTATCACATCATGCTCCTAGATAATGTTCTATATCAATATGGATTCCTTTGATACATCATAAGCCTTTATATATTTGAACTCCGCTATAGAATCGATGACAACTAGCTACTTTCAACTCTTCCAGCTCGCAGCTCCTACATTGAGACTGAAAACAAATCCTGATTGTGACTTCTGATTTTTCTGATCTGCCTGAAAACTAGCATCAACATACACTCTAAGGACATGTTCCTCATCTCCACATACCCAAATAACATATCTTTAGTTCTTCTAAAATAAATAGTGATAGACTTAACTGAAGTCCAATGTTGTTCTCCATGATCAACATGATATCTGTCTACCATGCTCAGTGCATATGAAATATCATGCCTATAACATAACATGACATACATGATAGATCCTATAGCAAAAGATTATGGGATTTTACTCAACTTTCCTTTCTCCTATTATGCCTACAGACACATTCTATTAGAAAGATGTGGGCCATGTTACGCTAGAACCAATCCCCTCTTGGATTGTTCCATACTAATTCTCATTAGTATATGGTCAATGTATATAACATGACTTAGTCTAATCAGCCTCTTTGATCTATCACCAATGTTCTTAAACCCTACAATATAGGTTGATTCACCTAATTCCTTCATGGATAAACACTTGTTCAACTAGTCCTTAACTAACTAGAAAACTGGTACATCGTTTCTAATAATTAATATGTTGTCAACATATAATACTAGGATAATGACCAAATTACCATTGAAATTCTTATAGACACAAGGATCACATTCATTCTTAATGAAACCAAATTCTTATATGTTGTTATCAAATCAAATGTTCTAGGACCCGAATTCTTGCATTAATTCATAAATGGATTTCTGAAACGTGTACACCCATTTGGTTTCACCAGGTGTCTTAAACACTTCTAGTTCTCTCATATAGACATCTTCCTAAGGGTTCCCAATAAGGAAATATTTTTTTATATCCATCTTCCAGATCACATAGTCATGGTAAGAAGCTATGTAATGTATGATTCTTATGGATTTAATCATAGAAATTGGTTAGATGGTGTCATCTTAGTCAATTCCAAGATGATGTCTGAATCCTTCAGCCAATATCTATGCATTACATGTTCTGACAAGACCTTACATGTCTAGATTTTTCTTTAATACACATTTGAATCCAACTATATTTACATCAACTAGCTCATCGACAAGAACCCAGACTTGGTTCTAATATAGGGAATCCATATTAGATTTCATAGCTTCAAGCCATCTTGCAGCTTCTGAGCACTCTACTACCTCTTTATAGGATATTGGTTCATCAGTTTCCAACAAAAATGATTCACCATCCTCAGTGACTATGAAACCAAATATCTCTGGTTCCCTTACCTCTCTTGAGCTCCTACACAACACTTGTGTTTTTGAATCCTCTTCTGTGAGGAACAGTGATAATTTTTATTATATCAACTCATTTTTATCTTGAGCATCCACTTCATCAAAGTCAATCATTCTACCACTATCAATTTGGAGGATTTTACCCATCACAAGAATGAAATATTATCTTCTGATAATGAATTACATGCCTGAGGGGTTATATAAGTAATATAGTTTAGTTTCTTTGGGATATCCTATAAAGATACACTTCATGACACGATGTTCTAGTTTTTATTCCGAGGAGGCCATAACAAATTCATCACATCATCATACACATTTCTGTGATAAAATGGGTTTCATACCATTCCATATCTCATAGGAAATTTAATATGCTACCTTAGTTGGTACTCAGTATAATGCGTATGATGCAGTTTGTAATGCATATCCCCAAAATGATAATGGTAGATCTGCATAACGCATCATCGACCTCACCACGTACAACAAGGTGTGGTTTCTCCTTTAACTATTAAGATTAAACTATGGGGTATAAAGAGGAGTGAGTTGATATAGAATACCAGACACCCCTTGAAGGATAATGAATTATTGGTTCAAATATTCTCTACCTATATCCAATTGATGCATCTTTATTTACATACCAAGTTGATTCTCTACTTCATTAATAAATTTTGTATATTTTTCAAGTCCTCTAATGTATAACTCATTAAGTAGATATAGCCATATATACTCAAATAATCAGTACAAGTAATGAATTATGAATAACCAGATCAATATTATAATGGAAATTGTCCACACACATACATGTGCACCAATCCTTGAAGCTCTGGGTCCCTTTCACTATGTCCACAAAAAGGTGATTCTTTATTTTGCCTTGTAAAAAAGCCAGACATATATCAAGTGTTTTTAGATCCCTAGAGTCTTAATAATAATCTTGGAAGAGATTTGTCAAGCACTTATCAATTAAATGACCAATACGGTGATTCCACAACTGGGTGTTGTATGAGTTATGTTAGTTTGTTTTGTTATCGATTTACAACAATTGGTTTTCATATATGATTACATAAAATTGATTATTTAAATTTGTCGTACCATAACATAAATTGTTCTTATAAAAGAAACATCCCTTATTTAAAAACATGTCAATAAATCTATCCATATCCAAACAAGATTCAAAAATTAAGTTATTGGTAACCCTAGCCACATAATAACAGTTATGTAAAACCAAAAGCATTCTAGTTAGAAATTAGAGATATTAATATCCAATGGCCAACACAACCATCCTCATGCCATTGGTAGCTCAAAGATCCACCTAACCTAAGGAAATATTTATAAATAAACATGGTTCGAACATTTTAATACAAATGTGAGCCCCACAAGATGTATCAAATACCCAATTGGTAGAAATAGAACAAATTACAATCGATAAAAAACACACATTTAGCATCCCCATGCTTCCCAGTGTAGTTCCACATCTAGTGGATGTGATTTACATAAGAAAAACATATTTCATCATGTTAATTTCCCTACCTCTTGATCTCCACCTTCTTGGAGGGAAGGATTTCCGTGGCTTTAGAACGTTTTATGAATTGTCAGCCCCTTTTCCTTATCCTTCATTTTCTTATTCACTATAAGGTATACGGGTTTGTCACACCCCATGTCCTTATATACCGAGCGAATTAAGGTCAGAATTTCAAATAGAATCTTCTCATTGTTTTTTATATTTTAGTTGACCCTAAATCTTGAGATACTCTCAATACTAAAACTAGAGGATATACCAACTGATTTTTCCCAACGGTTTACAAAAACAATTGGAAAAGGGATGTTGATAGGTATTTACACAACATTTTCAATGTACCATTAGAATAGAGAAGTTTAGATGAGCTTTATCCAATGGTTTTAAAGAGCCATTGGGATATGTGAGACTTTACCCACCAAATTTACAAAACTGTTGGTAAAATTAAGTTTTAGGAGGCCTTTTCCAACAGTTTTACAAAATTATTGGGAATGTTTTCCCCTAAAATTGTCTCTTGCACGAATCCATCATCTGCATGATTGAAAACCTAAAACTGAGACACATAGCTCTGTTGCTAAAAAATTCTTCCACCCATTAATCAGATAGTTCTTTTGTTCTACACTTCAAATATGTAAGTGGTACCTTAGTTTCAATTTTTTCCATCTATTATTTTTGTTGTATTTTTTGGTTTGTCCTATACCAGAGGTATGTGGGCTATAGTATACGCATGAATTGCAATTTTATTTTTTTTATAATTTTTTTCTACAATTAAACTGTTATGATTTTGTGAGTCATATTTTGTGATTCAACTTTATTTGAAGTATTTATAGAGACTACATTGTAGATTTAGTGAACCGTACGAAGGGATTGGGGCCAGTTAGAGTAGTGGTGCATGTGAAGGTGAGGTGGGGGGGTGTGCAGGTGGGGGGGTGGGCTGTGCAGGGTGGGGGTGTTGGGGGGGGGGGGGAGGGGGCTATGTTGGGGGAGTCTGCTGGGGCGAGGTGGGTGTGTTTGTGTGTCGGGGGGGGGGGGGGGGGCTCTGATGGTGAGGTGAGGGTGGGGGGGGGGGGGTGTTGATGGGGTTTGGGGATGGGGGTTCTGTAAGTGGGGGGGGGGGGGTTAAAGTGGTGGGGGTTTAGTGGGTGGGAGTGAGGAGGTTGTGCAGGTGGGGGGATGTATAGTAGGTGAAAGAGGAAGTGCAGTTTGGGGTGTGTAGAGGGGGGAGATTGTTTTTCTTAATGTGGGGGGTTGTACTTGTGGGGGGGTGAGCTATGCATGTGGAGGTGTGGGAGAGGGGTCATGATGGTGGGGGTGTAGGTGGGTGGGGTCGGGGGGGAGGGGCATGTTCAATTGGGTGGGTTGGTGGGGAAATGTAAAAAATAGATTAGATGAAAAATATTCACATGAAATATAAAAAATGTTAGTTTGAAAATTGAAATGAAATAATTTGGTTATTTTGGTTTTTTAATCTTGTTATGGAATTATTAGTGAGACCGTACTAGGATATTTAGGTCACACACTGACTGTTGATTTAGGTTTCGGTAGATTATCAACATTTTAGTTTGGGTAGGGGAAAGTCCCCACTTGGAGGTATTTATATATGTTGACATACTGATCTAGAGTTATACATATCTTGGGAATCTGGTAGTTTTCCTTCCTATTTTTACGGTAATGTTTTATATTACTTTGTCTTGATTATGATTGTTTGAATTCTAGTACACATATCCCATTGGATTTATTTTTTATGTATACTATATCATTATCTTTTGAACACAATACTAGGGAAAGTCATTACCACATTCATTTTCTGATGTCAAGTCTAGTCACCATCTCAGAGGGATTAGGAATCCCCATGGACAGCCCACCAACCCCCTAGACACCCCAAACCCATTGGACTACCCCCAACCACGTGGACAACCCTCCCCCTGGACATACCAACCCCCCTAGACAGCCTCTACACCCCTGTGGATAACAAACCCACCCTCTGCACAATCTGTACCCCACTGTACAGCCCCACCACCCCCGTGGATAACCCGCCCACCCCCTACACACCCTACCCCCTGGATAGCTTCCCTACCCCATGGACAACCCTCCCACCCCCTAGACACCAACCACCTCGCGGCCCCACCCCCTAGACCCTCATCCCCCTAAACACCCCACCCCCCTGGACACCTCATACCCCCTTGTACATACCCTTCCCCCGTGGACAGCTTGCCCACCCATGGACACCTCTACCCCCTGGATAGCCCCTCCACACCAGTGGACACCCCCCACCACCCCTGTGGATAGCCCGCCCACCCCCTAGCCACCCTTACCCCTGTGGACAAACCCAACACCCCAATGGATAACCCCCACTCCTTAGAAACACTATACCGCCCTAGAAAACCCCACCACCCCTTTGGACAACCCGCACACCCCCTTGACACCCCAACCACCTCAGACAACCCCCAACCTTGTGGATAACCCGTCTACCCCCTAGACACCAACGAACCCCCTCCCCCACCCCCCCGAACACCCCCACCCTGGACACCCCGTACCCCCTGGATAGCCACTCCCACAATCGTGGATAGCCCTCCCACATTCCATGGACACCTCGTACCCCCCAGGACATCCCCCCCCCCCACCCCCGTGGATATCCCAACCACTATCCCTGGACACCCCTACCCCTCTGGGTAAACCTGCCACCCATTAGGACAATCCTTCCACCCATGTGGACAAACCCGCCACCCCCATTGATACCCCCCCAGATACCCCTGATCCCCGTGGATACCCCCACCCCTGGACATCCCCACCCATAGACATCCCCACCCCTTGGGCAGTGAATGTGATTACTCAAATAATCTATTAAAATATAAAATTTTTTCGATTTAAAATTTACTCAACTCCAGATTAATTCTCATACACACGTGTACATGATCTTGAACACTCATGTATAGTTCTTCATAAATATTTTATTATAAAAATAGTATTTTTTCCTTTTACATTATGATTCTAATATAGAGTAGTGTGTCAGTTATGGTTTAATATAAAGTGAACATATCTCTTTTATTAAATATATTATTGAAGAAGATTCAATCTTATTAAATTTCTTTTGACGAAACGACTTATCTTTTTTTTTAAATAGATATATGTTGTATGTATGAAACTGATCAGATCTCAAGCGATTTGAAAAACAATTTGGAGAGTTTTTAAGATTTTTCATTTCACAATGCATCATATAATGGTCACAAACTCTTCCTCTATATCAATTGTATTGGAAGTCCTTTGTTTAGACATGAATAATTCAACTACCACGTAAAAAAATATGGTTTTTAATCAAACTAATCTGTGTGGTATCAAAATGGGGAGAAAATGACATCTAAAATTGTTGATGATGTGAATGAGAGTATTGTATTAGAGAATTTATTATATGACCAGTTTCTAATAATTCATCATCATGAAAAATAAAGGATTCCAACCCAAGTAGATTTTGATATGAGCACACATGATGCGTCTAATGAAAATGAAGATGCTGTTAGGGTGAAAAAATTGAATGTTGCTGCCACGACTCCAGTATATCAACAATGTGGTAAAATAAAAATATGGAATATTTATTCTGATTCTTTCATGGGAAAACTATGTATTGTATTTCTAATACTACCGCCTATTATATTCATAACTTCTTGAAGGACATAATTTTAGATGATTCATATATTCCCTCAAAACACTATATGGCATTGAAGTTAGTTTAGGAACTTGGATTTAAAAAAAAAATCCTACTTCACCAAAAGATTACAGTTTATTTTGGGTGGAAAATGCTGAATGAAATGATTTCACAAAATGTGGAACATCCCAATAATAGCCAAAAACTGATGGAACAACATCCTGTGTTCCACAGAATGTAATGTGCTACATTCCATTGATTCCCATAATATTGAATTTTTTTAGTTCTGATGAAATATAAATAAAAATTTTATGGAATGAAACTGAGATAAAGAGCACTAATGATGAGTTGGTTCACCTGGTAGATGGATTTTCAAGGTAGATATTTTCTACTCGATATCCCAATTTTTCAGCTGATGTGCGTAATGTGAGGATGGGTTTTCATGTGATTGTTTTAATACATTTGGTAATATGTTTATGTCACACAGCACATGGGTGATATTTATACACATTTATAATCTTCCCCCATGGGTTTGTATGAAAAAAGCTTTCAATTTCATGAGTATACTCATATCAAGCCCTTCTGATCACAGTAATGATATAGACGTAAACATGAAACATTTAATAAAAGAGTGGAAACTTATTTGTGATGTGGGTGTGTGCACATATGATGGATGTTCGAAATACATATTTCAGATGCGTGTTGTGATTATGTGGTTGATCAATGATTTTTCTACTTATGCAATGATGTCTGGATGGAGCACAAATAGAAAACTATCATGTCATGTTTGTATGAAGAATACACGATCTAAAAGAATGAATCACCATTATAGTGTCATTTTTATGGTACATCGGTGATTCATTCCAATGGACCATCCATATATAAATAATCTCCAAATATTGGTCATTCCAATGGACCATCCATATATAAATAATCTCCAAATATTGGACAATACCATGAAGACAGATGATCCACCTCAGCTTCTATATGGAAATGATGTGCTTAATGAATTGAATGATTTCAGTTTTTCATTAAGGAAGGGTCAAATGAAATATGTAATGGGAAACAATGTTTCCTCTTAAAACTATTACAATTTGAAGAATTGAAGTATCTTAGTTGATTTTACTTATTAGTAAACCAATTTGTTATGTCATTTCTTAGACATAATGCACATTGAAAAAATTATATTTGAATTGTTTCATTAGGTTCTTCTAAATGTTAATGGAATGAGAAAAGATTATTTATGGTATTGGTGTGACTTGGTGGATTGGGGCATAAGACCAGAATTGCATCATGTGTGTATTATTGAAAATAAATGGCATGTTCC
This sequence comes from Viscum album, assembly GCA_963277665.1. Lineage (NCBI taxonomy): Eukaryota > Viridiplantae > Streptophyta > Magnoliopsida > Santalales > Viscaceae > Viscum > Viscum album. The sequence goes on from OY728166.1 coordinate 628,869,168, forward strand.
ATGTGCTTCTTATGTGATGAAACCAAAAAAAAAAGCAATTTCTAGATTTGATAGAGACTATTAACGTTTATGATGGTTATTTATGCCACATATCCAAATGGGTCAATAAAATAGAGTTGAAGTTAAATTCGTTGAATACCCATGATTAAAACACCCCTCTGCAATAATGTATGAATTTCTTCTCTATGTATTTGTCTAATCATACTATAATAATGAACATACCAATGAGAAATGAAGAAGAACAAAATGAGATAATTGACCCCAATTTTCCATCACTTCCTCAAATAGGTTTAATTCTTGGATCATATACATTGACGACATTAATCCATGAATAGTGAGAGATGGCACATCGCACAGTTTCGTTCAACTGTGATTTGTTCGATGACTACATTTTTTATGTAAATTCAATTTTTATATCTTATATGTATATGTATATATATATATATTAATCTATTTCTATATTTACCTACAAAAAAATAATGTAATGATAAATCGAAATCCTCGTTCTTTATCATTTAGAAGAAGGGTGGCTTTGCATAGCAAAGTGTTTTGTGCATGGTTAAAATGGAAGATAATAGTATTATTGTTTAAAATAATTATAATAGTGTTTAATTTAGATTAATATTGATTTATATTTCAGTTATTGAGTATTCCATCCGAATCATTCTTTGAAGAAATAAGAGCTTTTTCTTTTAGTCCAAATACCATGGTTCGTGATTGTAAATCAATTGTTATCAATGGGTACATATTTACAATTGTCGAACCACCACATAATATGAGAACACATCGTGATAGTGTTATTGTTACTACCACCACATACTGTTATGCTAGTGAATCAGATAGTAGACAATGATTTTAATATGTAGGATATTATGGATTCATTGAAAAAATAATAATATTAGATTATTATTCTCATGGACAAGACACAAGGATAAAATTCCAGTGGATTGATTTTATGACTAGGTAGGGTACATTTATAGATGATTGTGGATTTCGATTAATTGATATGACTCACACTCTTGATATCGATGAACCCTATGTATTGTAATTAATGGAAAAAATGTTTATTATGTCAAAGACCATATAGACCTGAATTTTTTGTCATTATTGAAGTAATTCCAAGACATATTTTTGATAATGGTGATTATGGAATTGCCACCATCCCTATTTCCATTGGTAATGATCAATTTTTTACATTTGATGACTCTGATTGTTCAATTGTTAGAGTTGACTACGAACCTGAAGTTGTGGTGGGAAATATAAAAAATGATTCATTCATATTCTCAATTATTTTGGTCCACCTCAACATGGGATGTAAAGGATGGTATTATTAAAATTGATTTAATATTGATTAAAAATATGTGGTATCCAACGAGACCGTTATGTCAATTTCAATGTTTAATGGTAGAAATTTTATTTGAATTGAACTTTCTAATTTGGAATTGAACTGTATTCAAACCTACGAAACCAACATTTCTAACGTGGTGAATATTTCAACGCTTCAACTGTTATTTGTATAAATGTTGTAAAACTCTAAGGCCTCTATTCAACATTTTAACAGGTAATGAACATGATCATTTTTATTATTCTACAAAACATGTATTGAAACCTTCATCATCTACCTAGGCTAAAAATATTAAAATTTTAAATAATTTTTACAACTTCTTTAGCCCTTATGAATCTGGTAAAATCAATGTTCGATGATTTTAATTGACTGATGACATTTAGTAAATAACAATCCTGCTGAAAATTAAATTTATTTATTACATCTTCCACGATTTATTAACCGCATTATATATTTTTTCAATCTCACTGAAAATAATGGATAGTTAAATTATAAATTAATTCCCCTTTTCCCACTCATTTATTTGGTTTCTTGGGTAACACATTCATTATAAATTTCTATATATATTCATATATGTTTTCAAATAAGTTAAATGAATCAAATTGAATATAAGCGACGAAAACATATTATGGACAACAATCATTGCATGACTGAGCTTTGAAATCCCCCACTAGTGCTTGCAGTGAGAATTTTATTTCAAATATATTTATTTAAATAATATATAATGTCATGAAATTAATTTTTTTTTAAAAAATCAGGATCCGTCTATTAGGCGAGAATTATTTGATGCGTATTTGAGTAGTTGTCCTAGTACTTGAGGTGTTCATACGAGGGGGTGGTACATGAACTAGATAATCTGGTTGGCATACCCGATTAGAACCCGCCCCTCCCACTAACAAACCATCCATCCAACATTCGGATCCCGGTGTACCGTTATGGGAAAACATGATATTTAGGCATCCCATGTTTTTTAACACCCTTTAAATCAGATCCTCCTCACCCGTTTATACCATTTCTGATAATGATTCACACTCACATCCAGCATTCGGCCAGCCATCCCTGTCATCTTCTTTTACATCTACTTCCTTCTCTTTGGGCTTGTAAATTCTATCTTCTTCAACTCCTGCTCCACCAGAGTCTATCCCTGTGGAGAATAAATTGGGACTAACTCCATCCATATAGAGTGTTTATTCAGTTTATATGGATCCAGTGATGCCCATTGATCAAACTACCACAGATATACTTATACAACCTGAAAAAATATTAACACAATTATTTCTTTTTATTAAAACTTGTATTGATGAAATATTTTTTTCTTGTATAACAGAATCATCTACTGATAGGAGGCGGGGGTGGGGGATTACACCTAGGTGTTTAGTGTGGAACCACCACCCACATTTTTTGGTGAACTACAGTGAAGATAGTCAAATGATTGATAAATCAGGGCAGTAATGTCGGAATTTTTTGGTGACTCTTCCCAAATACACTAACATCATTCTTGTCAGCCCTCTCACGTGGTGACACCTTCCAAATGAAGACAAGGATAAAGCTTGTGTAGAGATATGAGTAAAGGAATCTGTTTTATTTATTGCATTATATTGTTTTAATTATTTATATGAATTAATATTTTGGTGTCATCTACTGTTTATTTTCCCGGATTACGAGGGTGCGCAGCCAGCATGTCTAAAGGATATAGGTGAGCATTGGAGAGAATATAAGAAAAATTTATACATTGGATGGCGTGAATGAGTGGAAAAGAAGTTATAGGCAGTATGTGTCGTGGATGATTTTTCATTAGAACATTACGATTAGATGATTACTCAATAGATGAGTAGCCAATTTATGGTATTAATCAAATTATAATTATTTAAATGAAAACATTTATTGTTTTCCATGAATACTTATGATTGAAATTTATTTATATTTCATATAGAAGAAATAAAAAAATTATTGATGCTAAAAAATATGTCCACATATTGGGACGTACTACACTGCTTGATCATGAGAGGCATCAGGTATGATATTTTATATTTTTTCTTTACGAATTGAAATTTCTATTTCTACCTCAATAATTAATTTGATTGCTAATGTTGTTATATAATGTTAGTTATGAAATTAATTATTGGTATCCTTTTATTAAATATGGTTTCTTAAATTCAATTTCATTGTAGTGGCAGAAATTTAATATAGAAGGACATGTTCCTCGAGCAAAACAGTTTTGCTCGAGTAGAAGGAAGAAAGATGGAACTGCGGTTAATGAACTAACACAGAAGTAGATTGTAAGTTTTACATTGTAGATTTACAATTTTAATCTATATTTTGTAACTTATTAATCTATTTATATTTCTAACAGGCTATTTTAGTGGCCCTTTATTCCCAAGAACTTGACAATTTTGGGCCAAATGATCACTTGCATCAGGTGTTTGATGATGATCACCCTCATAGAGTATGCTACCCATGTCAAAAAATTATAGTTTTGATGAGGTATTGGCCCTCCTCAGGTACGAGTTGTAGTGAAACTGAGTTCTAGTAGGTTAATGCATTGGTAGAACATGCTGAAAATAGCGCCATAAAGATGGAAAAAAGCCTTTTAGGGAAAATGATGCATTTATGAAACTGATTTATGTTTTACGTCAAACAGTTCCACCAGAGGCCAACACTTCTTTTGATGAATATCTCTCGTCGATGTGTTCTATAAATGGTTCAACAAGTGGTAGTTATAGAGGATTTTGAGATGATGAGGAGGAGGATTCCGAGGTGGAGGAGGAGGAGGGCAAGGAGGAGACCGAGGCGAAGTAGGAGGGTGAGAGGTGGGAGAGGTAGAGGAGGAGGGCATTGAGTAGCCAGATGAAGAGAACGAGGGCTAGGAGGAGGGTGTTGAGGAGGGCGGGGATGATGATGTGGATGATGATAAGAAAGAGGGCGAGGATGATGATGGCAGTGATGATAGAGATGGTGATGAGGGACAGATTGATCTATTACATTTTTACTGATATTTCTGACCTTTGATGCTTATTGATTTGTTGTGCCTGAATATGTGTGTGATTAGAAATGTCACATTATCTATATTATTTTATCTATAAATAATAAAACATGACTTGATGAGTTACTATGACTTATTCCCCCCTAGACAACCCCCACCACCATGGATAACCCGCCCCCAGGACACCCCATACCCCCCTATTCAACCCTGCCACTGCTGTGGACAGACCACCCACCCCCCTAGACAGCACACCACCCCCTGGGACAGGCCCTCCCCCCATGGACATACCCACTCCCATGGACAATGTGCCCACCACCTGGATAGCCCCTCCCCCCGTGTAAATCATGGACCCACCTTGTGGACAACACCCCACCTCATTGGACAACCCTCCCACCCTCGTGGACAGCCCCCACCCCTATGGATGGCCCGCCCACCCCACTGGAAACCCCGTACCCCCTGGACACCCACACTCACCACCTGGAAACCTCGTACCGCATGGACAGTCGCACCCACCCCCTGGAATACCCAGACCACCCACTAGGATAGCCCCGCCCACCCCCTGGACTGCCCATCCACCCCCTGGACAACCCCTCCCCCCGTGGATATCTCATACCCCCTAGACAGCCCCGCTCACCCCTGGACATCTCCACCACCTTTGGACAGTCCCCACCCCCATGGACAGACTGCCTGCCCCCTGGATAGCCCTCCCTCCCCCCCCCCCTCGTGGACAACCCCTCTAACCCCATGGACAGCCCCCCCCCCCCCACCACTATGGATGGCCCACCCACCCCCGTGGACGGCCCCACCACTGTGGACCGCCCACCCACTCCCTGGACACCTCGTACCCCCATGGATAGCCACTTCCACCCTCTGGAAACTCCGCACCCCCTGGATAGCCCCACCCAGCCCTTTAGACACCTCCTCCAACCCCCCTGGACAGCGCCTCCCACCCCCTGGATAGCCCGCCCACCCCACTGAACAACCCCTCCCCCCGTGGACACCTTGTACCCCTGGATCGCCCTGCCCTCCCCATGTACTCCCCTGCCACCCCTTGAAACCTCTCTAGAACAGTGGACAGCCCTCCCACCTCGGTGGATAGCACACCCACCCCCTTCGACAACCCACCCACCCCAATGGACATCCCTCCCACCCCCTTGGACACACCCTTCCCCCTGGACAACCCTGTAGAAAGCCTGCCCACCCATGTGGACAGCTCTTCCACCCCCTAGACACCCATATGGACAACCCCCCTCCACCCTAGACAGCCCCACCCCCTGGACACCCCAACCACCCTGGACGACACCCACCCCACCAAGATATCACCCCACCACCTGGACATCCCCACCCCTAAGACACCCCCACCCCCATGAAAATCCACCCCACCCCTAGACATCGCCCCACCCCCTTGGATAACCCCAACCACTTAGCCCACCCCTGCTCCCCTGGACACCACCCCACCCACTGGACACCCCACCCCTAGAAATTCCCCTAACCAGCTGAACACCACCCCACCCCCTAGACACCACCACGGTTATCCCTCCCTAATACACACAACCCCTTGGATGGCCCCCACCCCCTGGACACCACCCCAATCCTAGACACCACCCCACCACCTAGAAACCCCCCACCACCCATGGAAACCCCCATGGACAACCCCCCACCCTAGACTGCCCCCTACACACCCTGCAACCCCCAGGACGACCCCTACCCCAAGAAACCACCCCACCTCCTAGGCACCACCCCACCACCTAGACACCCCCACCCAGGGAAACCCCCACAAATAGATAGCCCCCCCCCCCCCCCCCCATGGATAGACACACCCACCCCCTGAACACCCCCCCCAACTCGCTTGGACTGCCCCCCCAGATCTCCCCCCCCAGACCAACCCCACCCCCTGGACATAACCCCACCTCTATGACACCAACAACCACCTAGACACCACCCCACCCCTGGACACCCCCATGTACACCCATCCCCAACCATCCACCCTGGACACCACCACCTCATGGACATCCCCATCCCCCTGGATTCCCCACCCCCTCCTAGACATCACCGCACCACCTGGACACCCCAACCCCTGGACACCCTACCAACATGGACAGACACCCCCACCCCCTAGACATCACCCCCCTAGACAACCCCAACCCATAGACCGCCCCAACCCCGTGGACACCGCCCCACCCCCCTAGACACCGCCCCACACCCTAGAAACCCCCTCCCCTCGGACCACCCCCACCCCCTGTTCACTACTCCCCCCATGGACCCCACCCCCTGGACACCCCCACCCCTTGGACATCCCCACCCCCTAGAAAGCCCCCCCAGCCCCTGGATACCACCCCACCACTATTAAGAAGCCCCCAACCCCCTTGACCTTCCCCACCCCCGGAACACCACCCCACCACATGGACACCCCCATCCCCCGGAACACCCCCAATCCTAGAAATCACCCAAACCCCCTGGACCCCACCCCAACCCACTGGACTCCAACCCACCCCTTGAACTCCACCCCACCTCCCTCGACACCACCCCACCTCCGTTGACACCCTCATGGACATCCCCACCACCACCACCCAGGACAGCACCCCCCCCCACCACCCTGAAACCCTACCCCTCTTGGACATCCTCATTCCCCTGGATTCCGTCACCCCCCTGGAAACCCCCTACCCCCCTTGGACAGCCACCCCAAAACCGTGAACAACCCCCAACCCCCAGAATTCTGAATGGAATTATTTTTGTATTTAATTTACTAATGAATTATGTGTTAATGGTGAATGGGTATACTTTTTATATGTGTATAATTTATTAAATTACCTTAAATATTCTTTGTTATTTCAGTATGTTCATAGAGGTTAATTAAATACCGAATTGGAGGTATTCTTATTTATGTATGAATTATGTGTTGGATGAATTCTGTAAGAATTCATATAGAATAATGTATATATTATGGAGGGATACATGTTAATGGTGAATTGTTGTGTTACTTGTTGTGTGTTCTTTTATTATGTTGGACTGTTGTGTAAGAATTTTTTTGGAATTGATGCAGCAGCACATGAGGAATTGTTGTACCTGCATAGGGGTTGTTGCACCAGCACTGGGAGAGGCTAGCAATTCTGCTTGCTGTAGGAACTAAGGATATGCTAACAGTTTATAACTGTTGGAATACTTGTAAAATCAACGCTTATACCAATTGTTTTATGTAAACCATTGGAAGAATTAAATTCATATAGTTTAAAAACAGTTGGGATAGATAATTTTACTTCATATTTACAAACAGTTTATGGAGAACCATTGGTAAAAGTTTATCCCATTGGTTTTCTAAACCGTCTGTATAGAGGGAATTATTTCTATTACCTATTGTTTAAATTTTTTGGGAAACATCTATACCAATAGTTTACTGAAACTGTTGGTATATAAAATTTTTTTCGGACATATCCCAATGGTTCTATGAGAACCGTTGAGATATTTCTATCCCTACGGCTCAAGACCCAATGGTTTGGACATCTGTTGGTATAGTTTATACCATCATTTCTATAGCATTTTCCAACAGTTTTTAATCGTTGGTAAAACTAAAATTTCCATTAGTGTCTTGGGTACATATTATGGGATGATATATGTACACCACTCATATGGGAACTTAATCCCTATGTTGTCTAGGCGTTCAATGTAGCCAATAAGCTTGACTACATAAGGCCCAATTAGAACTGACTCACCCTGATTAGTTGTGAAAAAAACATTGTAGATATCATATCTTACCTATCCCGCCTTTTCTTGATAGAGATACTTATGTTGAGATTTCATGTTATACACGTCCATGTTTTCATGTATCTTCAAAAGATCATTAGACATGTGGGATAGCATAAATCACTGGAAATATATGGCATCATCCATATGGTTCATATAGAGATATAGTTCCACGTGATTGGATTCTTTTATAGGAACAACTACAATAGGCTCCTCCAACATGTACAATTTCCTCCTGTGGAGAAGGATGATGTATAAATTCCTCTTTTATTCCTGTAAATTTGTGCCAGTGAGATGGTTTTCCTTCTCGAGTATAGGTCATAATGATATGATTAAAGTAATTTTTCTTTCCATTTCTAAAAATTATTATGGGAAAATATTTTAGTACTCTATCATTAATAAAGTGAGATAAATAAATAAATTAATACTTATTAGTCTCCCACTATTTTATCGACATCTAATAGCCATCACAATTGACTTTGTAATATTATCTTGCATGAATATTATTGTGTAAATGATCTATAATGATCTTTGCATTAGCCCAACTGGTGTTGGTCAATAAATTTGAATTGCTTTAGGTATGCATTCAAATTTACGACAGTATTAAATTGTAGTGTCTTGATCAGATGAGTGGACTCCCCAATCCTAAAACCCTTTTATTTTGGATGTCTTCAACCATTGCCTCTTTGTCACACCAACTACTGATATGAAAGTCAATCCTTTATGTGAACCAAGTCAATTCAACCCAAAACCATTAATTATAATTCCTTGATAATTGAAAAAACCCCAACTAGGGTTGGTCAAGAACTTTGAATTATGGTTTGATTCTAATAATGATTATGGATGTCTATACCAACTCAATATTTCCTTAAGAGATTTTATCCTCATACACAAATTTATAGTTCTTTATCTTTCTTATAAAATGTTTAATATTATGTGGGATATATTTAACATATTAACCTTTTATATGATATAATTTACGCATAATATATAATTTTTACATTGAATGCTTGTTTAATTCATTTAATGTGTGATCATGACAACACACTAACAATAAATAAACCATGAAACTAAAAGAATGAAAATAAATGGAATGATCAAGAAATCAATAAATTTTTTAGTTAATCTATTAGTTGATAAGCTAACACATTACATTGGGGAGAAAACACCTTGAACCTTTTGGGTTCATGTTTATAGCTTTCCAAATGTCCACCTTTGTATCTCCTTTGATTGGTTTTACCTTGGATCCCAACTTGAGCTACCTCCACTAGCATGAGAGCTTCGTCCTTTACAAATTCTTTAATCTGACACGTAGGTGATGGGTAAAAGGTGTTTTCCATTAATGAATCCTTGGTCCCACATGCCCTACATATTAATGAGGAAAAGGATTTCATGCAAAGAAGTTATATTTAAATAAATAAATTGAAAGAAACCATCCAGATACTAAGGTCCTGGTCTAGCTCAGGATCATCCAAGAATAAAACAATATTTAAATATAAATAAAACTAGAATTCAATTCTATTATCTTTATTGTTAAAGAAAAATCATGCTTGAATCCATCTATTGTCTTTATTTAATCAATCAATTTATCTTATACCCTTTTCATAATTTCCCTGAGATTCTCATCCACCATTATTTTAAACAAATAAATTCATTTAAAATAATCTTATTACGTAACTTTTAATGTTGTGGATAGCCGGTGAAATCCTATTCATAACTTCCCAATGAGTTGTAATGGAAATTACACAAATGTTAAATTAAACAACTATCACGTGTATTTCCTCACCATTAAGCCCACACCACGGTACATGTATCAATGGATTTTATACTATAATAATAAATTTTAATAAATATGTGTAATTCGGATGAGTAAAAGGTGTGTAGATCTAAATACAAGGCATGTACTATATTTCACCATCCATCCAAAGTACGCACCTAGGGACATGATATGTAGATTTAAATTAAAATCATCTGAGTACATGGCATGTCTAGTGGGCCACAAGCTTTGTAGTTCTGCCTTACATAGTCACCATTCTGGAAAGCTGTGTATGGGGTACATGGTCTAACCCTAACCCGAAGGGACTAGACAACATTTCTAGTGGGCCACATGGTGTATAATCATGAATCTGAGTGCCACGTATTCCTGGTCAACAGACAGTGTCATCTATGATATAAATAGACTCCATCACACAACATGGTTTTGCGGACCAGTCCTAGTGTATGGAACCTAGACTACACAACGTGTACTACAACATACATGTCGTGTGTTATGGTGATGTATGGATGGGATGCTTTGGCACCTACGGATGATATCCTTTATTTTATTTTAACCAAAATTAGAAGAAAATATATTTTTTTATGTTTAACCAGAAATTAAAGAGGAGGAAAATATCTCAAAATTCAAATTTTCTAATCAATTAAATTGAATTGAAAGAACAAAATTATTAAATTTTTAAATCATCAATGAAAAACTAAATAATTATAATTAATGATATGTATACTAGGATATCATTTGTAGGTTCTGGGCATAGTGGAAGCATGTGGCTAGATGTACCCAACATTAATTAATCTATTAAAAACATTCAATAAGAGTTCTGTCAAGTTAATAAATTTCCAGATCTTCTGAATAGAAAAAATAATGAAATGAATTAAAGGATTCATTAAACCACAGAGAGGATTATCATATGTTGGTTATAATTTTTTAATTAAAAGGCAAGGATTACCTTGATGAAGTTTTCTCTTCATCGATATTTATGGTCACGATCTGATGTGATCTGTCGTTGTCTCATAAAATCCATGTGTTGTAATCCTTGAGAAGTAATCCACATGGGCTCCACATATCTATAAATGTCCCATAAGGGTTATCCAGATTCTATCCCAGAATATCCTTTGCTTTCGATGTCCGCCTTCGATCGCCTAAAGAGTCGCTTCCAAATCTCTATCCTTGATCTGGTGGGGGAGGATCTCTCTCGTCACTTGATAGATTTTTGGGTAGAAAAATAATTCTCTCTTGGATTTAGAGCATTTCCAGATCCTCTTTTCACAAAAAAAATGGCTATGCAAACAAGAATAATATAATTGGGATTATAATTACATTGAAAGATAAAATGAATTAATTACCGGAAAGATTTTATTCTTTTCATTAAAATCCTAGTGAGAACCCATGTTTAATAATAAATGTTGATTATTTTTCTTACATGAAATGCCCCAAAATAATTACACCTAATATTAATTAAATAAATAAATAATAATATTTCTCACAAATCCCCATCAAAACTACAATCCGTTTATATTAATATACATGATGTGTAATTTTTTTCTATTTTAAATATTGCATCCACTATATTGATTAGACTTTGAATAATTTCTATTTATTTATAAAATTAATACCACTACATTATTTGATAATAAATATATTATTTCACCTCCAAAATATTCTCTCGATTGACTACTACAGAAATAAATCTGATTAGGAATCATTGAATAATTATTATACCACAGTCAGGAATTATCTTTATTCAACTTGTTAAATGTATATTTAACTGAGATACCTGGTCACACATAGTGTTTGACCCTATAGGACTCTTTCTTAGTGTAATTAGGTGGATCCTACCTAAAGTCCAAGTTAAATTCTGAAAACATGCCATAGTTCCCATAGAGAAAGAAGTTAACACTGCAATGACGTATCACTTCCAATGAACACTTACCATGTTAAGTAATCCCTTTGTCTCGATATCTTGAACCAGGAGGGATGTATGCTAGTGCTATCAACCCATGTGCTCGATTATTCTGTTTTTCACTTCTTGGAATTTAACTCACCCATTCCTCACCATAGGAATTCATTTTTTAGGAAATATCAATTCCATTAAAGGGCCTAAGATAACAACTTTTGTTAACGAACAGGAGGGACAAATCCTTTCTCACATAATATATTAATGCAATATTACTTGTGATGCAAACAATATATATGACCTCACTAATAACATTGTTTCATTAATATAATCTTAAATACATCTATGTGTATGACGTTTTATACCCATTAATAATTATCCTATAGTCTAAGGGCCAATACACACATCTACCGATAGGAACATCCAATGACACATTGAAATGTGGATTACCTTCTAGCGGGTCTCGTTCTCAGAATATCCTCCTTGATATTACAAATGGAATGCACCTTGGGAAGGTTCTTCAATGATTTATGATTCCTTGTCTTTAATGGCCAATTTTATTTGTGTCCCTCAAATAACATCATATAGCTAGATAACATATATTCAAGAACATTATTGTGGCACATCTAGGTTCTCATCATATCAGGGATCCGCTATGAACTATTAGTGCAACAACTATACTTAATAAAATATCAAATGTATTTTCACATAGAATAATTTTAAAGATGTGATAAGTTATTAAATAGTGAATAAAACACAATGTAGTTGGTTCTATCCCACCTAATCCAACACTGATGAGTGTATTATTTATTTAATTTTCAATATTTGATAATATTTACTACACAATATATCATGTTTTATTCATAGACTATATAGTCATCAATACCATTGATGGTGTTCTACTAATTTTCACACAAACAATGCTTTAGTCACTGATTAGTACCATAAAAGACTTTTGGGATTCATTTAATATCCTATATTTTTTCAACATAATAAAAACCATATTGATGATAATTTATAAGTGTTTTTATTTGAAAGTGTATTTCTTCAATTAAAATCACATAATTAATCTTTTAAAGAATTTTTTAGGGGTAAATGTATAGTTAATAACATCTAATATTATATTGATTATTTTATATATAGGGTGCTGAGTAAGTGTGATATTTCAATCCACGTAGAGACAAGGTGAAAAAGGAATAAAAATATTAAATATATTAAATTATTTATGTGGTATTTATCCAACACAATTAAATATATCCCAAAAATCGCACCCTATTTGAAATATGAGAGCATAGTAATGTCTGTGTTGTGGGGTTTACCATAGGTGGGATATAAAATTTGTGATCAATTGAGGTTTGTTTAGATCACATTCTGGGAAATTTATATAATATTTTTATTATATTAATTTCGAAAAATAATTTATGATATCTAATATTGTGCATCATATGAGATATATGAGGCCCTTGTTAGGTCAAGGATTTGGGGTTTACCCTAATAAGGGTATAATGTTTTTTAATTTCGTGATTTTCGAAATAAATCATGAGATAATAGCCCTTTTATGGTTAAATATATTTTTTCTGATTTTTAAATAGTAAATAATTAGTATGTATCAAATGGTGCATCGTAAGAGAAATATGAGTCCACTAGGGGTACCAAGAAATATGGTTTAGAATAGGATGGATATAACATTTATTCTTAGAGTGACTATGGTTGTTCCTCTAATAACATTTATTTATTTAATAATTTTCAAATTTTATTGATTAATTGAAAAATTGAATTATTTTGATCAACTTTTTCATCACATTAAAACCCACCATTTTCATATGGAGATAGATCTAAAATATTCATTTCTACTATTTTTGAACCATTTAGATTGGAAATGAATTAATAGGGTTGGAATAATGACATCATCATCTATTTTCTTGTAAGGTGCAAGTTAATGCAAGGTTTTAAATTTTCAATATCGAATTGAGGAAAACCCAAGTGAATTTGTGAATTTAAATTTACTAACCAATTATTTTTTATTCTATGTTGATGAGGATGATTTTGAGCATCCTTGGTAGTCCTTTTCTTGAGTCGAGTGAATCCCACGTTATTCTCCACTTTATATGCTTCAAAGTGACTTATTCATTATGCACCACTCATGGATGCATTATGTAATTTATTTATTTTATTTATTTATATCATTTGTTTACACATCATAATTCTATAATAAATTAGATAATTGAAATAAATGATGAAACATAAATATTCAGTCATAATTTATAATTTACCAAATATTATTGTTGAATGTTATAATAATAATTACACCATTAATTTATTCTATGGTTATAATCACTAAAATTTTAAAAAGGATAATTTTGTTAAAAGAAATAATAATGATAGTGAATTATAAAGAAATGAATAATAATGTGATGTTATTAAATAATAACAACAAATAATTATGAAATGATCTTTTCACCAAAATATTAAATGGATTAATTTTTATAATTTTCAAACTATAATTAATTTTTAATGATAATAGATATTTAATAATAAAATAGTCAGTAGATAATTTTTTAATTTATTTATGTATAATTTTTAGAAAATTATCAAAAGATTAATTTTTTGAGTTTAACAAATGGTTGTTATTATTAATTATCGAAATATAATTACAATATTATCAAATGAATTATTTTCTAAAACTATTAACTAATAATTGAATTTTTATAGAGGAAAATTATTGGAATAACTAATAGAAATTTTCTATATCAAAAAAATGATAATTTGGGATAAAATGAAAAAAATATAACAATAAAAGTATAATATATGTGTAATTATCATGATATAAATATTATATATTATAATTTTGAAAAAAATTCATTTTCCTAAATGATAATAGGGAAATTATTTATGAGTGATAAAATATCATCACATGTGTTATTTATAGGATAATTCGGAAATTATCCAAGAGATAAAAAATATCATAACATGTTATATTTTGTTTCATTTTGAAATAAAGTAGTTTTTTTATTTTACAAACCCTTGAAAAGACATGAATATTTAACGTATCTATGTTCATGACAATAAGGTCATGAAGAGGTATTCATGATAGTAATAATTCCACTCCTGTTATCAGACCACATCTGCTCATTTTTCCTTTCCATTGATGTGAAATGCAGTGGGATGGTGGTGACTCAATACCCAGATGGTTAATGGAAGATGATAATGTTATTTTGATTCATGAGGGTGTATTACTATATTTTTTCATATTAGTGGATTATATGAGGGAATAAATTATCCTTATATGGGAAATACATCCCACTGAAAGAATCATATATTTAAAATTCTAATGGAAATTTTAGTGTGTATGTATAATGAGAGACATTAATGGTTTTTTCTCTCAATGTCTTATGGTCAGAGGGTAAAGGTCGAGAACCAGTTTAATGATGGCTAGTTATATCCCCTATAGGTACATATAATGATGTGGGCGGAAATCATAATGGTAATTTTTCATGGGTTACCTAGGACCCTAAGGAGTGATGATGTTGTTTGAACGATTGGGAATCCTTTAACGAAGTCTAGTCACTTTATACCAATTAGAGAGACTCGCTCATTGTAGGGGATACAAAGGATATATCTACAGTAAATCATACGACTACATGAAGTTCCCATGGATATTATTTAATGTAGATGAATATTTTCTAGGTCACCTATTTTATGGATTGTAGGAATCCATAGGTACTTAGATAAGATTGATCTTTGTGTATTATCTTCAGACCAATGAACAAATCCAATAAGACTATATGAAAATGGCAGGATATACCATGAGATTTCATTCTACAAATTAGTTGAGTGTAATAATTATCACCAAGAACTTATTGATTTCACATTTAATAATAGTTTTCATGTAATAATTCAGATGGAAACTTATGAGGCTTATTATGGGATATCATGTTGAACACTGAATATTAGTATTAGGCTACTGAGGAAGTGGTTGTGGGTATAATTCTTTTCAGTTGGTATTCAAGGTAGTGAATATGATTTAAATTTTTTTATCACTAGTTCTAGAAGAAAGATATTATATGCTCAATATTTGAGGAGACCCTATGAGTTTGTTGTGCGAGACCAGGTCTTCTTAAGAGTGACTCCTTAGTTAGGGCACAAACATTGGAGGAACTAGGGTAAGATATCAAATCATTTTATTGGACCCTTTGAGATCAACAACCACATAAGGGATGTAGTGCATCATATAGACCTCCCTTATAGATATCGATTTAATCATGATATGGTCATGTGTCATAGCATCCAGGGTACATTTCATAGCCTATGTATTTCATTGATTGCGAGGATGTAGAGTTAGAGACCGATGAATCATATGATGAGAATCTAGTTCCGATTATAGATAGAAGTGGAAAGGTGATATAGGGAAAGACATTAAACTTGTCTTAATATGGTTGTAACATGGATGGATCCTGGAGGAAAATGGGGGATTATAGTAAATGTTTTTAGCATAGTGTCCTTAGTTGTTTCAGAAATATTAACAAAGATACTTCTTGAGGATGAGAAAATTATAGAGGCTGTGGATTATAATATCCAATTTTCTTAATGATTATAAAGAAATTATTTGGATAATTACATGTGTGATTAAGATTAAATTTAATTTTCAATAAAATGTTCTTGATAAATTTTTTAAATATATACATAAGGGAAAAATTCCAGTTAACACATGGAAATATTTTATGAATTTTTTTTAGAGTCAGAAACTATGTAATAGAAATATCTAGAAGCTCTTATAGCCTCATTGTAAAAGGAATTAATGTATAAAATAGATTGAATTATTCAAATGTGATTTATACAAAATAATTAAACATATCTTGAATAGTGCATCATATTAAGAATCGTGTAGTACTATTATGTTTGATACATGGGGTTCATTATCAATGGGGTATTCCATTAGTGAAAATTGGATGTTTGGTCAAATTTTACGTGAAGAAAATTGATTTAATATTTCTATAATATTATATTTACAAATATATATTTATACCTTTCAAATGGTGTGTCAAATGGGAAATATGATTCCATGATTAGGTCTAGGAAGTAGGGGTTACACTAGGATAAGTATAACTTTTATGTGCATATGATGTTTCGATACATCACACATGATAATACCATTTATATTTTTACTTATATTTTTATTTATATTTTTAAATAATAAATAATTAATATCTCTATAACATTGTTTCATATGAATTTTTTTTACAAACATTGGGTATAAGGCTTGGGGTTTACCATAGTAGGGTTATTAAAATTTATGTGCATCATGTGTTTTGTCATTCCACTTGATATATTAATTTATTTAAGAAAAAAACTTTTGCATTAATTAATTAAGAAATAGAACCAGCTGGTTTATCTTCTTCGTTATGCAAAAATACATCATTTTCACATATAGATTGATATAAAATCTCAATTTTCTCACTGATATTACATGTTTTATTTAGTAATTTTTAATTAATGTATAATTATTGATTGTGTGATCAATTTTTCAATAAAATGTTTCATTTATGTACAGGTTTGAATTTTCATTTTTTCAATAGTAAATAAAACATGATTCATTTATATTTTAAATAGCATAACCATTCGGTTCTGATTCTATGTTGATGTGGTGTTGTTTGAGCAACACTGAGAGTCTTATTCACATGTCTTGTGAAGACCTCTTCATTATTCACTTCATCCCAATAGAATTTTGGTTTTTCCTATATTCCAATCATGGATGAATTATGATATATTTTATTTATTTAACTCATTTTTATACTCTTCACAATTCTGAAGAAATAAGGGAGTTTATATAAATGATGAAACTGTTTTCAATGATTTTTTTATCAATTTCAAATGATAATTTTTGAAAATTATAAATGATAATTTCACTGGTAATTTTTTCTGATGATATATATATGAAATTAAAAATTTATATTTTTTACAAAAAAAATGAAAATCATAAAAAATTATCAAGAAAAGTTGTATTATGTAAAATTTAAAAAAAATAACTAATCAAAATTATCTAAAGGTAATTTCTAAAATTTATTGAATTGATAATTATTTTGAATTATCAAAGGATAATTATCTTAAAACATGAAGAGGTAATTATCTAATAAATTTTAAATAAAAGATTATTTGAAATTATAAAAATTAAATTTTACAAAATTATCAGAATATATGTTTGACGAGTTTATCAATGGATAATTAAAAAAAATCTAATGGTAATATTAAATTTATCAAATGGTATTTTTTAAAACTTTTAAATGAAAATTTTGAAATTATAATGGACAATTATTGGAACTATTAACAAAGAGTCTCTCTATTATGAAATTATAATTAGGGATAAAATCATCAAAATATAAATATAAATGGATAATTTATGTGAAACTAGAAAGAGATAAATATTCCTGAGATGAATATTGTGTTTCAGTGAAATGACCTAAACGAGTATTTGGAAATTATTTTGGAGTTAAAAAATATTATAGCATGTGATATTTTTAGTAATAATCAGAAATTATCTATGGGAGGTAAAATATCATTACTTGTGAAATGTTATTCCTTTTTGAAATGAAAATGTTAGTGTTGGTTCTAGGTACCCCTAACAGAACTCAAAATTTTATGTACCAATGATAACGATGATAATGCTATAAAGTAGAGTTATGTATAGTTTAGGGTTCCGCTTTGGCTATCGAACCATATATATTGGTTTATCCTTTCTTTTAACATATATGAAATTTAATAATAAAGTTCTTTATATTATTGGGATTTCATTATACATGTTTCTTTGGTATTATTATCTTATTTAGATATTTGATATCAATAAATAACATGTTGTTTCTTTTCGGTGTCTCTGTGTAGCCCACAAAACTATATTACCTTGTACTGTGAGAATTAATGAGATATCATGATTCCATGTTTATGTTTTAGATTCATGTTATATATATAATGATACAAAATTTTATTCGGATGTGTTACTTTAAATTATTTCATTTTTCTAGGAGATATGTTTGATATACGACGTGCTAATATTTCTTGTGCATGATACCTATGAGATAGGTGGACCTGTCGTGGCTCAGTATCCCTAGAGGGAGACCATGTTATGTTTTAGTATGTGATTTGAAGAAGAGACAGAGATGGACAATTGGGCATGATGGCCTAGTGTGGCCTGAACTAGTGGAAATGAAAATCATGAGTGATCAGACCCACATGTGATGACCATGGGGGTGGGGGTATGTTGATCTTGAGTGATCAGACCTGAGTATCCATAGTGGGACATTATGGTTCATGTGAACTACCCTTCATATTGTGTCGGGGCATGATGGCATAGTGTGATCTAACATGGAGGCCTGAGGCCTATATGACTTTCTATAAACATTAGGCTTTGTTTATTGTTAATTATATATAGAATGGGGACATGATGGCCATGTGTGGTATGAAATAGAGGAATTGAGAATGAATGAATATCAAGAATCGTGATGATTTATATGATTTTGGCAGGTTCCCATGGTTTTTTAGATGTTTTTGACATGGAGATGAAGCTTGTATAACTAGAGGTTTATGGAGTCTTGGTTAACACAGAACTGTGTGGTTCATGATTGTACATTTAATCATGTTACACATTCATCATTATTATTATATACAATATTTTAATTTAGAAGTTAAATTGAAAACACATTGGTTGTCCCCTACTGATGAATTTTGACGAGGCTTTATATTTCATGGGAGAAAACGAAAATGAAAAGGGGCCTATAGTGGATATCCGAGCAAGGGAGCATGGGGATAGTAACATATTACGATACAGTCCTCCAAATTCAATTTATATATATTAACTTTCTCAACATTATTTTCATTGGACAAGATTTGCACACAAGGGATCTTTTTTTGGTATTACATGTATGTCATCTTTACATTTTGGCATGTCTACTCATATTATTTATTATATTATTTGATATTCTTAAATTATTTTTGGACATGATATTGAGAGTATAATCCCTTTAATAAACTCAAACACTTGCTATTAGATTGAAGCCTCCTGCATATGGGGATTACAGCTTGTGGTTACAAGGAATTCTAACTCATACATTGTTATTCGGGTTAGGCTGTTATAATACATGTATGGATAAGGAAATAACTCTATTATAAATTCCTAAAAAATATACTTTTACAGAGTTTTGGATAAGAAAAATTAATCATTTCTCATGATTATAGTGGATCTTAACTTTAAATATTATTGTATTTAGGTACACCATGTACTAATATATAACTACTATAATGTTCCTCTTATAAATTATTTTTTATAGAATCATGCAATAAAAATTTCATATATGACTCTACTTATTGATTATTTTATGATTAGGTTAGGTTTTATTTATTTTCATTTCTATTTTTATTATTCTCACCACATTTATATTAGTATGCCTCTTTTGACTTATAAGTTATTTCACTCTTATTCTCACTCTACTGAATAGGAAATAGTCTCAATATGCATACCACTATACAACCTGAATTCTAGTTAACAAACTCTAGCATAAGGGAACGCAAACTTCTCAATTCAAAGAAATGAAAGTTTACATATCAATGAACCAGTTTTAGGAAATCACAATGCAGTATAATTGTTTTCATCTAATTTGATTACTACATTTGGATTGTAGAATTGAGATTAGGTAGTTATTAAATTTTATAAAATTTGTTTGACTACGAATAGATAACCCACATATATAGAAAATTAATGTATCCAATCATGAGAATTATTTTCCTTTTGATTAATTTTCCTAGTAATATATATTTTACCAGTGTGTGATGAAAATGAAAATTGAAAATTTTAATCATTATGGATTTCATTTTTCCATTTTCCCTATATAGAAAGGATGTATTATCTCAGGAATCATTATTGAAACCTTAGAATTTATAATTCATGGATATGGTGTTACTTATTTCTTTACTGTAGTAATTTTTTAAAATATAGTTTTGGTGCATTTAATATTATATATGAGTATGTAATAATGTTTCAAGTAGGAAAAAAGATTAATCATAGGAAATTTAATGTTTTTATATCACCCTACATGGTTTATTCATATATAGCATGATGGTGGAACATAAAATAATATATTTTTACATATTTGAACTATTTATCAATATTTAAATGAGATGAAACATTCTATTGTTGTGATTCAATTGATACTAATTTATATTAATAATGTTTATAGGCCTCTATAAATTGGGCTCAATGGTACTTATAGTTAAATCAGTGTAAATTGATTTTATAGTTCCAAAGAATTCTTATTTCTATATTTAATGATAGTAAATTAAAAATTAGGAATAGTAGATTCATTTACCTAATCCCATATATATATAAATAACTATATAATTATAATCTACAAGGTAAATGGTTTCTATTAATAGGGGATTCTTATTACAACTTAATGATTATTTTACAGTTTAATATGGAAGCTAAACTTCTTATAACGAGCCTACTCATATAAATATATTAATTATACCCTTTAATGCCCTTATTAGTGGAAAATGATTGTTATGTTATTATTTTAATGGTTACGACATTAAACTATATATTTTTCCATTCTATTTTTAGTTCCATATTTATCATATTATAAAAAGTATGATTTTCAATATATAGTTATGAAATACATATTTCTTCAGTCCCAATTTCTAAATGGTGGTGAAGGGAATTCTCCAATGGTGGTTGGAATTGAACCAGGTATAGTGTAAACCTTATATTTTTTAAATAAAATATGATTTTCAAAATCATAAAAGATACACCACATCAAGCTTAAACAAACAATGAAATATTTGTATTTAATCATGAAGGTTATAATCATTCCATTAAATTTTTCTGTAAGAACAACTAGAAATATTATGAAACAAATAAATGGTGTACTCATTGATAATTTATTTATTAATTCACTAAAAATAATATCTTAAATGTTTATAAATGACATTTTATTTTACAAAAATAAATTTTCATAAAACATCTGGTTTCTAATAATTTAGGGTTTAGTATTACAATTGATTTTTATATATTTTAGAAAATAAAACCCATTAAAAACAACATTTTATAACTAATAATAATATTTTTTTTTACTTTGGGTAAAATTTTGTGATTTTTTGAAATAATATTGTCTTTATTGAACAGTGAATAATACACATTTTTTGTAAAAATTTCATTTTAAAACAAATATAAAAAAAATAAATAATTTTTTTCATTGTTATTTCATGTAAAACATGTTTTATTTAGTTATATTTAATCTAGTTAAATTATTTTGAAACAAAATTAAATTTTATTTTAGAATTAGTTTATTCTTGGGATTAAAAATGGGTTTTTTCCAAAATCTTTTTTAATAAACGTAATGTTTCATCGGTTTAATTTATTAAATAATACCTAATTATGAGTAATTTATCTTAAATTTATCTTTTATAAATTTTAGTATATATTAATTTAGTGTCTAAAAATATTTTTATTTATTATAGTTTTATTATAAAATAACCATTTTCATTAAAAAAATAAACTTCTTGAATACCAACTTTTTAATTGTGTCTATGTGTTCGGTTTAATATTTAATTTTTTCAGTTATATGAATTGAATTTTGTAAAATGGATTCTATATTTTCAATGAAAATGTTAAAATTATTTAGTGTGTAATTTTTCATTTGTATTCATTAAAATTATACCAGGATAAAAATTATATTTACTATAGTATAGGTAAAATAATAAAACATATTAAAGTAAAAAGGTAAAAGATTAAAATACCTAAAAATATATCAAATTTGTTTTTGATGTGTTTCTCAACCATAAACATACATTATAACATTATTTACTAATATAATACTTTTATATTAATTAATCCTTTATGATTTTAGGTTTAAATATAAAAAAATCATTATTTAATCACTTAAATCCACCCATCGTCAGGAATAAATACCACTCATAACCTACCCATTTCTATTCCCATGGCATAAAGATAAAAAATATCTAGATAAACCTCTGAAATTGAGTATCCATATTTTTATGTTCATTATATTGTGACCAAAATAATAATTCTAAGGTGCTTAGAGGGTCCTTAAAGGATGTGATATTCAGGAGTAAATTCCATCAAACCACCTCTCATAATTTATTTCCATATATTATCGTCTCCTCTCATCCTTTATCCATAGAGGAATAATGAATAAATTATCATGTATTTAAAAAAATTATATTTCTAATGCAATATATCATATCCATCCCTTTTCTCATCTCCTCTTATTCAACGAAATGAAACCTTTCTCTTAATTATGGTGGTTAACCATATCCATGGATGATGATATTTAATTTTAGATTAACTCTATGAAGGGTAGTTATAAAATTAATATTCAATCCAAATAATATTTTAATTGTTATTTTATATCCTATTTTAGGTTTTATTACTAATATCTAGGTATAAGAATAAATAAAACAAAAATAGTTGTTGATGTTCGAAAAACAAACAAAATTAAAAAAATTATCATTAACGTTTTATAAAATGGATCGTCATCTTTTAGGTAATAAAAATTATATATAGGATTATTTAATATTATTTATTTTCATTAATAAAATTACATTTCACTTCTGGTGTTTTATTTTTATTTTACATCAAAATCTGTAATTATACACAAGTGAACCAACTATGATACAATTAAAGGAATTCTCCTAAAATAATAAAAATAATTAAATATTTTTTATGAATGGGAAAGAAGATGATATAAAATAATTATATAAGTTATTATGAACATGAATATAGTTTTTAATGACTTAATAACATCGTTAATCCATTATTTAAGAGAATTATTTATAGGAAACTAATGGGACTTGTGATTTAAGAGTTATTTATCCAACTCTTTTCTCTCTAAGATATATTCGTTATTCAGAACTTATATCATTATTGTGGGGTATATACATTCCTTTGATTTATAATATCAATAATTTTATTTTATTCATGGTATTAAATGATTAATTTTATGGCTATTACTTTTATATTTCATGTGATTTGACTGATTTCAATGTGTTTGGGAATTTATAACTGCAATTAAATTCTTTGGTTGAAACATAAAATTCATTGATACTGTATAGATAATATTATTTAGGAAATAATTTTTTCCATTTATTATTATGTGTTAACACTTTTTCTATTTTTATTTATAGTATATACAAATAATCAAATCATTTTATTAACACACAATTGAATGAAAATATATTTGTATAAAACAATTTATCTATAAAACCAAATTTTAAATTTTTTTAATGATTTATTTTTTAAATCTTTTTATTTAGTGTCCATGTATTAAAAAAATCTCTAATTCCTTATTTAGTAAATTAATGTTTGAAAAATGTATTTTTTTCAACATCTCTCAGAATTTTTTAAAAGGGTTTTTAAGGATTATTGTAGAGGACTTCATTAATTTTTCTTTTTAAAAATTCCAATGTATGTTTTTTATATATGAAAAATTAAGATAAATTCCTGGTATCAGGTTACTTTAATATATTAAAGAATAAATATAATTTATATTTGGATACCTGAAAATAAAATGTTTTTATCTTTACAGGCATAGTTAATCGATGTGATGGAATTCAAAGTGGAAATTTTATTTTATTCTAAGTGTGTTTTATTATAAAGTCTTTCAAAATTTATGTTTATGAATTGGTCATTGGGAATTGTTTATAATGATGGGTAGTTCCATTAGAACCCAATTAGGGGTGGATATGTGATAAAATGATGATGCGTTGTTACATTATTATTCATTGATGGGTGGTTTTGTGATAAAATTTCGAAATCCAGTTATGTTATAACAAATAGAGCATTAGATACTATGGATTTGGACGTTGGACATATTGGTTACTCGTTTCGAAAAAGTGACATGGAAAATGATGTCCCAAATTTCCTTATAGTTTTTATATTCATTAAAATATTTTATTGTTGAAATTGATTTATTTTTAAATGGTAATAAAATCATATTTTCTGAAATATTGATTCCATTTTTAGTTTGAAAGGATATGTTTTCATGAAATTATTTAATGGGTTTTCACTAGACAAAAAGTTTCAAATATTTTATGTTACCCACTACTATTTTATCCTCATATCATGTTTTAAAATGGTACTCATAGGATTTATGACGGTGTAGAGACATGAATGAGATCTAGGGGAAAATTGTGATGATTTTTCAAAAAGATAAAACATGATTTATTTTTAATACATTTGTTTTTTAAAAAATGGATATTTTTTTCTATGTTTCCAATTATAATTTAACAGTTTACCATATATTATTTAGTACTATTTTTTTAAAAATATCAACCTGAATAATCCACTGGATTGTAATAATTATAATTCTAGATTAAAATCACTATAATATATAATTTTTAGGTATAGGTCCAAATAGTTGGCCTTAGGGGAGGGTTTAGATGAGAATGTAAGTGAGGTTGTTTATTTGAATGGTTTTATTAAGAGTTATAGATATCATCATAGTGTCTATAAATAGGATAATTCTTATATATTCTAAGACATAGAAACCACATTTTCATAATAATGTGATGTATTGAAATAAATTAGTTATAATTTTAGATATCTAATTTTGAATGTCAATCGATTTATGATTAATGGATTAAAAAGTTAAAATACTACAGAGTATCAATATCAATTAATATGAAATGGAATATAATTATTTTCATATTTAATAATTGTTTTCATTTCATAATTTTCTATTTTTATAGGTTCAGGATCATTTATAAATATATAAGTAAAAATATCTTTTGATACCTTCTAAACTCTTCTACGTGGCTTGAATATCACTATTACTGAAAAACATTGTTAAAATGATTTTGTAATCATTTTATGTTTTCAAATCACCTTCAAGAACATGTTTGAATTATATAATACCATTTTATTTCTCCAAATAAATTGGTTCAGTATATCTTTTTCATTTTATTTATAATTAAAAGCATTACATACTCTCTCAAAAAATGAAATTGTAGAAAGGACGTTACAATTCACTTACAGAATATTGGTAACAATATCACAAGATAAAGGATATTTAAACAGAATTAGATTTTCTAGATATAAGATATGAATTACTATCTTATGTTCAATTAATTTAGTATTTTTGGTTAATATTAATGACTCATAAGGATACCATTCAACTTAATTATTTTTGGAATGAATCAATAGTTAATAAAAGAATATGTATGAATAATTTTTGTAGAAGGAAGTTGACATTGGTATGTATTTATGTATTGAGTTTTCAAATTTTTGATATTGCAGTATTATTTAATTATTAAGGGAATCATGGAAGGTGTAAGGATTATTCTTTTGTATATTTTTTTAAGAAATGGAAACATATGTTCGATGGAATTGACACCTTATGTAAGGTGACAAAAAGATAATAATTGTTATATTATATGTAACCGATAAAATTATTTTAGGAACAATGTTATTTGATGAATAATTAATTTAGTTTTTGTGGAAAAATGTATAATTACATGGTTTAATTAATTTGTTTTAGGTAATTTTGGGTTCTTAATTTTTTTATGAAAAAAAAGTGTATTAAAAAAATGAGTTTTAATATTTTATGATTATATTTTGGATTTTATGAGGTTTCAATAATCATGTAAGGATTATGTTAATATAGTTTTACAATAGGGACAACCAAAATTAAGTGGGAAACCCCTTAATATCCATCAAGGCCACATAAATTGAGCCCTCAACCGAAGGGTGATTGGGGTGAATCACCTAACACTATATTTTATGATGTCGTTCTTAGTATGATATTTTTCCTTTTTAGAAAATAATTAGATCAATGAATAATAAGTTTATTTAGGAGACTTTTGTTTTATGAATAGATAACCATGGGATTGGAAAATGAAATTTTAATTAGGTAATTAATGTTCATTCAGAATATGTCCAATTTTTTGGAAAAAATATATGATTACTATAAATAAAACTGTATAGTATTTTATTTTAGAAATAAAGGATGAATTATATTTTTTAAGGTTACATGATTTATGGTGATTCAAGTTATTTAAAAAAAATTTATGTCATGGATATTAAGTGATTATTGAAGATACATTTTGGTATGAGACAATACGAGTTATTGATATTTTTTTAAAATAAATATAAAAATAATATTATCAAACTATGTGATAAAATAATTCTAATTTTTTCTTTGAATATTTGTTTATAAATTTTTTCGTTAAATTATGGGTAGGTATTTTGTGAATTATCAAGGATTAACATTTGGTATTAATATTGAATTTTGTTGATTATGAAATTTTTTATCATATAATGGTTTATAATTTTTTGATAATTATGTAATTTTGTATTAAATTTAATAGTTTTTATAATTATAATGGATATGAGGAAATTATAGTAATAAATTTGAGGATTTTTTGACCCAAAGTTGATAATTTTGATCCTTATTTTATGAAAACAATATTTGTAAGTTTAATTATTTGGAGAAAATATGATGATGAAAATATAATTTTCATGTTTGTGTATATCCTTTTGTTCACATTCTACTTAAGAAAATAATTCCTAATTTAAAGGAATTTATTTTTTTGAAAAAAAAGTAATATATTCAGTATTTTTACTGAAAAATCAATGTCCTTTTATCCAATCACAATCATATGATTTTGTGATGGTTAACTTTGTGATAAAAATATTCTCTACCAATTTCCATAAAAAATTGATAGTTATATTTGACTTCCATAACCATATTATCGTATGCCACAAATAACAATCTTAGTTTTGTTATTACCATTTCATTTTACATTTAATATTTTTATGAATAAGGTTTATTGAACCTTTTTATGAGGTTGAGTGTAAAAAATTGTATTTGGAATTATCGAACAAATGGTTTCCCATCCCGGTTTAGAATTGAAATATGAAATCTATATATTGGGGGAATTTAATATCTGAGTGTTTTAAATGGTAACACTATGACAACTATCATTAAAAAATCTAAATCAAGTTCAATTTTTATGATAATATTATTATTTAAATGTAACTTTTATAATCAATCTACTAAATTGGAAAGTAAAAACAATATTACAAATATTTTAAAATCTATAATTGTCATACTTATTTTTAATTTATTATTCAAATATTTATAAATAATAACTCATTTTTTAGTGAAACCATTTTCATCATGAAAAATAAATTTTCCATAAAAACTGGTTCATGTTTCATTTTATGAGAGAATATTATTATTATTTTTTGTAACATTTAGAAAATTAATTTTAGTAAACTAAAATCATGTTTTTAATAAGGATATATTGTTTAAATTTGGGTTAATTTGTGTTATATTTCATAAAAATATTGGGTTTTCAATGAATACTGAAATGTACATAATTTTTTAAACACCATTTATTTTTTGTAAATTAAAAAATTTAAAAGTTTATTATGTTATGAATTTTATATAAAAATAAATAAATATAACTTATCTATATTTAACCTCATGATAGTTTTTAAAAAAACCCTATATTTTTAATTAGAATATTTTTTTGGGTTTAAAAATTAAAAATTGTTTTAAAGTACCTCATATTATCGCTTTTAAAAAAATTAAAATAGTATATAATTGAGAATGTATAAAAACTAATTTATAAATGATATATTTTAATTAATATTAGTATAGTTTTATATGATTATTATTAGTAATAATTTTATTTGTTTTAATATTTTTTTGGAAAAATATACTTTTTTGAAACCCTCTTTTTCTTTAAGTTAGCATGTTTTTTTAATATAAAATTCTAAATAATTTTAATTGATTTTGGTAAAATTGTTTCAATATTTTAAATTTATAAGTTTTATATTAGGTATTATGTTCTATTAAATTTTTTTGAATAAAATTTTTATCATTGTAAAAAAATATTTACTTCAAACTAGGTAAAATAATTAAATAGGTTATTGTTTAAAGGTAAGCAATAAAAATAAATAAAAAATTATAATTTGAAATTGTTTTAATTTGTTTCTAGACTATAATAATTAAATATGACATTAATTATCAATATAATTAATTGAAATTTTGTTCAACCCAAATGTGGTTTTATTTAAAAATAAAGTAATCACAATTTAGTCACTTAAACCCACCAATCTTCAAGCATAAATTCCAATCTTCAACACACCCATTATCCACAAAAGCCATGAATATGACAATTTGTCCTAAAAAAACTCTATAATACACTATAAAAACTATTCTATTCATTTGGTATCACCAAAATATCATATATTTTCCCTACTATGTCATTTATGATAATGATAATCTAGAGGTAATTTTCTCAAACTATCTCTCTTAATATTTTTCTTCTTTTATTTTCTCATACCATCCTTCATTAATAAAATAATAACGACTCCATTATCATGTATATACTGTAATTTATGCTGGTAATGTAATATCTTATAATTTTTATATTTGTTATATTATTTTAATCAAAAAAATGAATCCATTGTCCAAATTATAATGGTGAAGCGTCACCAAGGATAATGATTTTTCTTCTTTCCATCACCTCCATCAATTCTAGTCCTGAAAGTTTTATTAGGGATAAATAATATATTTATAGCAGTATATTATAACCAATTTAATATTATAGAATTTATTTATAGACATACTATTAAATAAAATGAGAATAATATGTGATATTCATAAAATCCAACAATATAAACTAAACACTCATCATTATTATTATATTAAATTAATCATCCCCATTTAAAAAATCACAAATGGGACAACATTTTCATTAGTAGGTATGTGAATACAATTATATTTCACTTATACAGTTTTAATTCAATTTTATAATAACATCCATAACGATACACAATGAATCGAACAAGAATTCATTAAAAAAATACTCCCAAAAAAAAGAACAAATGAAATATTATTAATGAACTGGTCATAAATAGTAATAAAATCATTCTATATGGTTTAATAAATATTAATATAGTTATTTAATTAGTTAATAAAAATATTCAAATAATTATTCATTAGTATAATGTATTTAAAGCTAATGGGAACCCTGAGGTATGGCTTTCTCGTCTCACTCTTACTTTTGTGATACATATGCCTTATTGAAAACTTATTTATTTTATAAAATATATATACTACACGTCTGTATATCATGACATGTTTCCCTTTATCAACATGGTATTCTATATGGTTAATATTATAAATATAAAATCCATTGTTCATTTGATTTTACTGATTATAAATTGTAATGGAATTCGTAACATGATTTTCATTTTTTGGTTTTTCATTATCTTTAATGACATTGTATTAATATGATTATGTGTGGAATGTTTTTTTATTTTCATATCTTTTTTTTAATTTTTATTGTGAATTTATATATATAGGGAAAATAGTTTCCTATGATTAACACTTAATTCAATCCATGTTATTGGTATGTAACACTTTAACAAAAAAATCATCAATTTGAATGTTTTACAAATTTATTTTCTAGATATTTATCATTAATGAACATGTTGTAAAAATGGTTTTTATGAATTAATTTATTTGGAAATGAATGATTTAAAAAAGAAAATTTTCTTACTTCCCAATTTAATTTAAAATTCAACTTTTTAAGGCTTTACGAAAGAAACATTATATAGATAAATCTATTTAAATAATTCATAATGAAAAGTTATCCACTTATAGGGGATGAATTTAATTTTCATATTTTATATCACATTAAAATTATCATGAATAAATAAAATATTTATATGTTTAATTTAAATGATTTTTTCTATTGTATGTTCCAAGTTATTCAAAATGAATAATTTAAAAATTTATTGGTTATTTTCACTAAAGAATGTTTTATGGTGAAAGATTTCATAATTCTTGTGAATTTTATGGTTATGGGTAATTATTTATGATGAAGGTTGGTTCCATTATAAACTAATTATGGGTGGATTCAAGACATAATTATGATTGGTGGTTATGTTGTAAACCAATGAAATGTGGTTCCTTTATAAACCAAGGATGGGTGGATACATTATTACCTCTGATACATCAAATACTTTGGAGTTGAGGGTTGTCCATATTTGTTACTCCATTTGAAAGATTGACTGGAAAAATAATTATAAAAGTCACCAAATTGTATATTATATTCATTTACAATCTATTTTCTAATAAATAGATTGATTTTTAAAATAAATTATAATTATCAAAAATGAACAATTGATTCCATTATCAGGGTAAAAAATGTAGGTTGTCATGAAAAAAATAATGGGATTTGATCATACTAACAGTTACCTTTATTTTGTATCCATTATTAATATTTTATTCTCACCCAATCATTTAAACGGTTTTTCATATGATTTATATAGGAATAGAGAGAAGGAAAAGATTAAGGGGGAACAGTTGATATTTTTCATGGCTATAAAACGTGTTTTATTTAATGACTACTATTTTATAAAAAAGTAGATTATATGTATATTTTTGAATTATAATTTATGTGTTAAAATTTAATATTTAGTCCTAATTCTCTAAAAATTGTTACATAAATATAATTGGGATAATAAAAATTTGAAATCTAATTTAAAATATCTTAAATATGTAATATTTATGCCCAGGACAATACATGTAGTTCCACCTACATAACCTCTTATTATACCAATTCTTGGAACTAACAATTTATTTTGAGATATATTTTTCAGTGGTTCATATATAAAGTAGAGGGGGCTATGAACCTACCCCTTATATGGAAGTTCTATTCAATAATTTCAGTAGTAGTATCCACCTATTTTTTCATTTGTTTATGTCCACCCGATTTAATTGTCATGGAATGATGGAATATTTTCTATCAATGAATTTCAGGGACACCTATAGAGAGAAGGGTAAAGCAT
This sequence comes from Viscum album, assembly GCA_963277665.1. Classification (NCBI taxonomy): domain Eukaryota; kingdom Viridiplantae; phylum Streptophyta; class Magnoliopsida; order Santalales; family Viscaceae; genus Viscum; species Viscum album. The sequence continues at coordinate 628,900,778 of OY728166.1, forward strand.
TTGACTTATAGGATTCATGAATCTACCAATAATGGATGGGATTTTCAGAATAATTCTAATCAATATCAGGGTATTCCATGAAAGGACATACAGACTAGTTTATGATTTTATGTCTATCTAGAGACATTGAGATCCAAATGAGGTGTGGCATTTATGTTATTGGAGAATTTTACTTTTTTATAGAATAATAATTTCATTATATATATATATAACTTTCCTTTCATACTCTTATTTGTGATCAGTTAACCTGATGATGTTCTTCAACTGGTGATTTCATTTCAGTTGATTTTTTTCAATTTGACTACCATTTTGAAATAGTGACGTAGGTGTTACTATGTGAGGATAACATTATGGTAGGTTAGTGTGAGAGACACTTAGGATTGGTGATTTGATATAGTGGTAGTTCGCTTGGCGATTTGAACTATAAATTTTAGAATTCACATGGGAGTAACATTTTTCAATAATTTCTCCTAGATATTCAATTGTATTTCAATTAGTGTGGAAATCCAGGTCATCAGATGCATCTACGTGATATATACCTATTTGAGTGATAGTATTGGGGAATTATGGATTATGTTTAGTGCTTTTTAATACCTTACGACCATTTTCTAGTGGGACGGGATCCATACCACCACCCATAATCATAAAGTGACCATTATCCCAATGACATTAAAGAAAATATAATATTATAGGCTGTTTAGGCTAAAGAGGTGGACAATGTTGAGGTTTCCAAACCAATGGAATATTCTCATAACAAATAATTCATAATCATTGTAGCTAGGTTGTAGCTCAAGGATGTGCATCGTTCAATATATATGAAGTACAACATAATCCTATGGAGAACAGTGATGATATATAAATAGTATGATTTTTTCTCCTATACCTTAGTTTCATTATTATTTTAAATAGGTATTTCACATTAATTTATTACGTTTTTTAATTTTTAAATTACTGTGGTTTAAATTCGGTACATTTTCTAGGTGAGGTCTCTTGACACACTATTGAGATTTCAGTTGTAAATCGCTCACTAATGTAGTTAGTGTCTCTATAAAAATATGTGGTTATCATTTTATATGGATCTATTCATCCTCGAGGTGACATGCTTTGAAATTGTTTTCTAGATGGTTTGGATTATTGTATCTCACTCCCATGTTGATTTTAATTGATGATGGCGGTGTTGAGATTTTCCCGTATCTCATCCACTATTAATGGATATAAGTATCCCCATTGGTTATTTAGAATTAATGTACAAGAAACCCCATATTTCTACTCAGATAAAATGGAAATGATGAACCTAATTGTTTATATGTGATTTATTCACAAGATTTTAAATATAGATTTTTTTGGAATTAATGTACAAGGAACACCTTATTGGTTATATAATAGTATGTGTTTATAGAAATTCTAGTTTTTTGATGTACATCGTATTAGATTGGTGTACCATGGGGAATCACATCCTAAATGGATATAATTTATTTCATGTAATTATTACTTAATTATTACATGCACACTAATTTATTATATTTTCTCATATGATATAGTTATTAACACCATTGGTTTTCGCCTATTAATTTTTACTCCCTTCATATATATTCACCGTTTGGTACCCAAAATGAGGCCATTAATAGAGGATGAGAGAAGGGAAAATACATACCAATGGATTCATGATTTATATACATGGATAGAGTATAATAGTATAGGAAAGATCATGTTCTTGTGATTCTAGCGTTGTTTAGATTTTTTAATTATATATTTATGAAAAACATTAACTATTATATGACTTCTACTATGTTCCTCTTATTCCACAAATTTTATAGCACCATTACATTTTCATTATTTATATAAAACTTCTTATTTATTTTTTATTAATCATGTTCGGTATTTTTTATTCGAAATTTCATGTTAAATTGTCCCTATATATTTTTATTGGTAATGTTATATTGGATCAATTTTTATTTAACCATTGTTTTCCACTCTGGTGATGAGGTTATGGTTTCTCACTACAGCACCATAATGCCCTGCTTCTAGTTGAAAGACTTCAAAGTAATGGGAGGTGTATACGATGCATTATGTCTATCAGGTCATGTTTCTTATTAGGGAACCGGGATTGACACATAAAGTGTTTTTTCATGATATTTTTGGTTTTATTTACAATATATATTTCCAAAATATAACATTTTTAATCTACAAAAATGAAATTAAAATTTTAATTCAGCATGTCAAAAAATAACTTATGATGTCTTTTTAATAATTTTTTGAAAAGGATTATATATTAGTGAATATTGAAAAATACTAATTATTATTTAAAACAAAATTTTTATTTTAAATATTCACATAGTAATATTAAATTTTAGATTAATTTTATGAAAATAGTTTTGTTTAAATAAATATTATATAATTAAATTTTTTAGAGTTAGCATTATACATTGATTTGGTATAAAATCAACATGACACATAAAGGAATTCTTATAAAGAACTATTTATATCACATTTTGTGTCGTTAATTGTCTGCTCCTTACATGTACATATATGAATTAAATTGGAGACAATGGAAACCATATTTGAAATCCAAATAATAAATAATATATATTATGTTTGTTCTAATTTTTTTCATGTCAATTTGTAAAAAGAGTAAAAGATTGTTATCATGTTAATGATAAAATATAATTAATGTGTGTTAATATTATGTGAAAATGGATAAATGACATGAAAAATTATCTAAATTAGAGTTTATTGACATTTGTTTTCCTTATATCATGTAATATTTGTAAATGGACTATTTTTTATTCATGTGGATCAATTGAAACATTAATAATTTTTTAATATTGTTTAAAATTTATAGTAAGTCCTCTCCCCCAATAGTAAAAGGTACCCAATATCCTCTTCTCCCAACACATAAAAAGGATTTTTAGACATGAAAAATTCTACCAAACTACATTCCATAAACAAATATCCAGATCCTATAATAATTGGTTTTATGAAATAACCACCATTGGAACGCTTGAGTTAAAAACTGAAAGAGGTTATTCGATGAAGATGTATTACTCTTAAATATTAATTTTGGGTTTGTTGTGTTTTTAACCTACTCATTTAAAATTCAAAAAAGAAAAAATAATTAAAATATTATTATGAATATTAATATATATTTTTATGTTAATTTCGAAACTAATATCCATCTCTTTCTTCTATGTACTATTAAATGAATACATAATTTTTTTGTACGGTGGACTACCACCTCCCAAAACGATGTAATTATTTTCCATTAAACCAATTCCTAATAATTATTTATTATGGGTTTAGTATATTTATATATTATATTGAGAAAATATTAATTATTCTAAAAATGTAACTTGTTATTTACCATTTTACTATTCTATAAAGTGAAAAATTAAAATATCATTCATGCGTACATGTTGATTACCCCCTCCATGATTTGTTGTGTTTTAATTTTAATAAACACATCACTGTAATCCTAAAAAATGTTTATTTAAATAAATTATATGATATTTATGGTATTATAATTGTTACATGAATAAAAATTATTATAAAACTTTTTAATCATTTTTTTTGAATAATTCGAAATTTTGCACATACTTAAGTATAGTCTACCTTCTTCTTGATTGTATCATAAATTTTTTTTCATAATAATCATTCATGGACATTAATAATGTATAATTAGTTTATAAAAATAAAAAAATTTCCGGATTATTATTCAAGATATTATATAATTATGACAATTTTCAACTTACCAAAGTCATTCTTAACACATGAGATCAATATCACCAAAATATCTATCATGAAGTTAATTTAACATGTAATTAAATAAGAATTATAATATATAATATAAAATTAAAAAATAAACCCAATAAATGTTACTAAACACTTTAATAATTACTAATATTATATTGTTGTTGAAGACAATGAATGCATGTGATGAGTCAGACACGTGTTGAGGAAATATTTATCTTAAAACTGCATTCTAAATCGTTAAAATATTTATTTTATAAATATTTTCCTTCAATGATCATTATTATAGTTATTTTTAAAGATTTATTTATATTGACATAAATGTAATAAAAAGGGAATTTATTTTATTTTTTATTTATTTCAACGGTTTTAAAATTGAAACCTTATATATAATACATTGAAAACGTTTTTCTAAAAATGAAAAAAGTAACCAAGTTTAACATATAAAATAATAATATTTTATCATGACACCATAATTTTTATTTTTCATTTGGACAACATTACGATATTTCATTTGTTATTTAATGAAAGTCCCCACTTCCATATGATATACATAATTTAAAAAAATATTTTTTTATTGAGAAATGTTTTTCTTATACCATAAAAGTATATTTTCATGACTATGAATACTTTAATGGGTTGTGTATGTTATGGTTAATGATAAATTATTATAAGATTTAGGATCCAAATGAAGATCATCATGACATATGTGATAGATATAGTTCTAAAATGCATTCGCTAATGGGTAAGAGTATATGTGATATGTTTCTAAAAATAGATTATTAGAATTTACATGGGTTGTTATTCAATGTGTAAGAGTGATATTGAGGTGTAGTACCAAATTTATTACATGATTTATCAATTATTTTCTTGGGTTCATATTAAAATCCTCTCATTTAACAATGTATTATAATAAGGTTATATTTAAATGAATAAATATGATAGGTTATAAACATGAAAACTAATACTTTTTGGCATATTATTTAATTATATTTTCATCATTGAAACAAAAACTTTTTGATTTTTAATTTTCCATTGATATTTCATGAAAATAATATAATGAAATATTTTTATAGTGAATTTTATTTAATTGGTATAAAAATTATTATTCTGCCACACCTTTTATTTATACTTGTAATTTTTTTATTGTTATTAATGGTCTAGTCAGATCCATTCATTATTTTTAAACATACCTTACTATGTTTATTGTGATTATACAATGTTATAAAATATTTTTAACAGTGTTTTAATGATTAATTGGCACAACTATTTGTTCATAATGAAAATTGGGATAATGTTTCCTGAAATAAAACATGGAATATCATAAAAGTATTTTTTTTTGGAAAAGTTGATACTAGGTGGAGGGACCCATCTTGGAGTGTAAAATTTAATCACAAAAGGGTTATGATCATTTTCTATAAATCAATAAACCAATAAGATATTAATGTTTGGTGAAATTGTAATCATTTATTGATAGTAAATATTATTTAATTTTTATGTTCATTCCTTATAGTTGGCATTAGAATTAAGATCCATATATTATTTGAGGTTATGTTTTGTTATATTAAAACCATTAATATATTCATAATTATGGTTACTATAATATACTATTTAATATTACCATGTTCTTTAATAAAATATATATCTATTCATAATGTCATCCAAAGATATACTAGTGAGTAAGATGGAGGTTGTCACCATGATAAAAATATTCACCCAAATAAAATACCTAGACTGGTTTGAACTAGATATTATTAGTTTTTTCTATGATTTCTCCATTTATACAAACTATAAATTTTTGAGGAATAAATTCTATATAATAACATGATATAACATAGAGGATCATATCTATATTGATTTATTTTATTAGGCAATGCCCTCCAGAATTCATAGGATCTTCATACTCAATGATAACATAGTTATTGATTGAATGATTTAAAATAATATTCAATGTCTTGGGTAATTTAGTCCCTAAAAATAAATCTATTTAAATTTATTATTTTTATTATTAAGAATATTAATGGTGGTAAATATTTTAAAATAACAGATAAATTTAATGTAATGATTCTTTGGACATGAAAATATATAAGAATATTTTTAATGAGATTTATATTTCAGTTGTTTTCTAACATATGATGTAAATAAATTTAATTAAATTGAATAAGGTGGAAGAAGATTAAATTTCTACATATGAATAATAAATTTCCCAATGGGCTAGGTATATGAAAAAATTAATTCAGGTTATTTAAATTTAAATTAGTTAATTTTTATCTAAATAAATTCAATGGTACCAAATAATGTTGGCCTCTCAAAAATATAATGGTAATGGTAAATACTCTCATCTATATAAGAAGTTATAAATTTAGCTTTTTTATGATCATTTAAACCATCAGAAAAAGGATAAATGACGTTAGGTTGTAATAAAATGGGAATAAATCATCAATGAAAGCATAAGCTATGAAAATCAGGTTTTTAGTTTGTGATATCTAAAGTAAGAAGAACACTAATGAACATATTCTGATATCTGATAAGATAATATAATTTTTTATATGTAGAAATTTGACTCAGCATTGAATAGAAGAAATTAATTTTAGTAGAAGGACTAATTTTAAAAAACTTGTAGTAATGTGTTGTATTTGTAATAAGATAGGCTTTTAAATAGATGTGTGAATAAAGAGGTTTATTATTGATGAGAAAAACATAACTACAAAATGAAGCATGTGGTTAAATCCTTTTCAAATACATTTGTAGATTTTGGGGCATTAAACAGTTTTATAAAAATTATATTACATGTTTACCCATATTATAATCAGGTCTTACTTAATTATAGTTCTATAAATTAATTTATATCTGAGAAAAATAACAGTAAGAAGGGAGATCCACAAGATGAAATGAACATTAATTGTTTGGTAAAAGATAATGTAGGTATAATTAAGTAATATATAATTTTTAATGATCATATTGTTATCATCTTTGGAATATTTTCACATGAAAACTGTTTTTTCTTTCACATTGTTGAATTTTTTGTTATTCTTGGTATGTATTGACATTCATTTTATCATTATATGGTAAATTGTAGATATTTTTTTTAAAAATTATTTACCATTATTATATAAGAATCAATTCACACCATTTATATTATATGATTATTTCTTATAACTGATAATTTAAGGAGGTTAAATTAATTATAGTCATATTGTGGAAAATAAAACAATATTTATCTTAGAGATGTGATAGTAGTAAAAAAATATCTAGTTGTTTTTCTTATTCTGTTTTATTGTGACATATAATATGAAGAAGTTTAGTATACAATTTAACTAGTTCGTGAGGTTTTGTAAATATCAAAACCCCCTATATTGAATTTACCTATTAGGACATATTGAATTGAATGTGTAGTTATAGGGGTTGATAGATAATAATTTCATTGGGGTGCTTGGGTTTTATTTTTTTAAATAATTATTGTTATATAAGGATTTTCATTGACTATATAGGAATGAATCATATTTCTATTACGAATAATGATATGTTTCTTCATATTAAAGAATTTTATGATGAGCTCTAGCGAATATTGTATTTTTTGAAGGTTCATCTTGGGATCGAGTGCCACTAGATTATGGCGAAGAATGATGACATACCTATGATATAGTATCATAATAGGTGTGGGTATTATGAGTATGTGGTTATTCATTTTTTCATGATTAATGATCCATTTATATTTATGTATCTTCTGAATAGTTATTTCCATGAATATTCTGATAATCATGTGATTGCATTAATTGCTTATATTTATTATTATTCATAACAATATGAGGATCATTAAACATTTTTTATGTTATTTTTTTGAAAAAATCTATGAGAAACAAATATATTTGATATTTCGTAATTTCAACGTTGGGTTACACTAGAAGTCATCCCAGGGAAATATCATATATAACGATGACACAAATTTTGATCTAGTTAATTCCAATGTAGTTGATGAATGGACAAACCATAATTTTTTATGTTAATACTTTTATTATATTAGTTGTTGACTACCTATGTTTTGTTGAAAAATATTCACGGTTATAAATATAACTACCTATTTTAACTTGAAATTGAGATTTGTTCATTTGAATAATGATCCAATTTGTATTTCTAGGAATTGAAAATATTAATAGTTAATGCTCTAGTTTTATCCCTACCCTATAGAATTTTGGACTCTGTTATATACAAAATTCATAATTTTAAAAATATGAATAAATTATTCATACACATGACATCAAAATAGAAGATGTTGGGTATCATTAAACAGATTGGAGTCTTTAGTTATGTGAATTAAAATGTAAAATATATATTGATCATGTATTTTTGAATAATATATTAAAATTTAATTTATTTAGAACAAGATATAATAGATGAATAGAAACATTAAAGGATTAAAATGTCATGATTCATTAAAAATAATGAAAAGAAAATAGATTATATGATTTTTTTAATTTTAAATAATGATGTAATAAAAACTAAATAAAATTCTAACATGTTTTTTATTTTAATTATTTGATGAATGTTTCACCTTAAATTATTATTGTTTGATGTACATTTTTTTTAGTTTTCTGATCTATAATCATAGTGAGACCTAATTATGATATCATATAAGGAGGTTTTTTTATAGGAAAGGTAATAGAGTTTAATAAGTGTATGATTATATATTTTAAAGTTGTTAAAAAATATATTATCATATTTTGAAGGAGTTAATGTGTGTTAAGTTATTCCCAACTAAAGATTGAACTACTATGGGAGGATGATATTTCATCTTTTTCTATCCATCTTAGAAATAATAAATGAAAATGTACCTAAGAAATTTTTTTGGTGGAAATAAATGAAGAAATAAATTTTGGATTTTAATATAAAATTATAGAATTTTAATTACTTTAATTCCCAATGGAAATTTATGAAGGGTATGATTCATTCATTCCCAGTACCCAAATGGAAATGGGAGAAAATATACATGCATTTTATAGTGGGATTTGAAATGATATCTCGTGCTAAAAAAGTGATTTGTTTAATTATTTATAGAGTAAAAAAATATTTTTATTTTCTTCCCATTATATATATATAATATCTATATAAAAATAAATTTTCTAATATGTATAAATAGATTAATTATATTATCTCTTTCCATTATATCTGATCATGATCAAATATTTAACTCTAGTTTCAGGAGAGGTCATTAGAAGTCATTTCTTTCTACAATAAATTTTATTATAGTCTTTGAACATGCATATAATTTATATTTTGGTAATATTATTTATAAATTCTAGGATATACTAAGATATTTTTCAATATATTATCAATGACTATTGTATCAAAATAATAATTTTATTGAGATCTCCAATATAAAATTTTATCATTACAGTTTCCAAAATATGTCTTTTGATGAATTATATTGAATTCATAGTAATGAAACAATTTTTTAGTTTATTTTTGTGGATAAAATTTGATCAAGAGAACTATTGGAACAACACACTATTAGGAAGAGGAATTTGGTTCAATATCACCATAAAATGACCTAGAGCTAGAACAAACATTATATAGACAATTTAAGAATCATATTTATTTTGATGTGCGAGATGATGTTTTTCTAAAAAAATATCCTAGGAAAAGTGTAAGAAATTTTAAGAAAATTGAATTTTAAGATTTATATTCGTTGAATATTTTGAAAACCAAGATGATTTTGGACTAGTCACTAATTGGGAAGCCTTTCCCCTATGATTATTTTAAATACATGACGTATTTCCTGATTTATAATGAACATAATATTTTCTAGATAGAGTTATTATTTTGAGCCCTCATATAGTTCCATTTGATGAAATCAAATTTAATGTGTTTTAAACATTATGTATTCCATACCAAAGAGTTATTGAATTTTTTAATACATCAATTTACATGGTTAATTTTTAAAAAAAATAATATTACTAATGAATTTACATGGGAATCAAAAAACACTAAGTAAAATATATTCACATATTTATGTAATAAATAAAATTGAAAAGATGAATTTATAAAAGAGGTAAGGAATTAAAAAACCAAGTAACTGTAAAATTAAATAATTCTAATTCCACAATAATATTCCTTAATCAAATTTTTTAGATTTATATTCATTATATTAATATTATTTAATTTTTTAGTTAAAAGGGAAAAAAATTTCAATCCAAATTTGGATATATTCTAAATATTTTTTACATAGATGAATTATTTCCATATTACATAGTTTAAATTTTATATAAAACACATCATTTTTTAATACATCATATCAAAACATCAATCAGATTTATTTTTTATAATTTTATGGAATGATTTATTTTTGATTAAGTAGTGAAAATATAGATTTTTATGGAAAAATTAATTTTCATATAAATTATTATCAAAAACTTTATCATTTTAGAGTTATTTTCTACTATCATTAGATAATTATTATTAAACATAATCTGGTATTTTTTTGGAATCAATATTATACACTAATTTGATATGAAAAATTTCTTATATATAAAAGGATTTTTTTCTTTCAAGCTATGTTTTGAAAAAATTTATGGTTGTGGTTCTAAATGAAATTCATAAATATTTATGGAAATAATTTTATATTGTTTATTGAAATTTTAAAATAATATTAATTAATACTAGAATATATGTTCAACTTATTTTTTAGTCTTATGAAATATTATCAACAGTAATAATTTATTACCACAATTATATGCTGTTAAAATAATGTTATAAGGGTTAAATGAAAATTAAATATTTCAAAATTGAATTTCATGGAATTAATTAAAACCATTATAGTTTTTATGTTATAAATTTTCTATTTTAGATCTATTTTAATTGAAATATTCATTATATATTTTATTGTATTAATAAATTCCCATTATGTGCTCTCCCCCATATATAAAACGACAAACCATTTACAAATTTATCCAAACATAAATATAAATATGGATTGTTAAAACTGAACAAAAACCATTTATACATACCTTAACACAACTTATATTCAATTTTTCAATTGAAAAACCATCTTAGTAAGGATTTAGGTATAAACATATATGGGTGTCCCAAAGAAGATGTGTAGTTCTTAACTGAGCTCTTTTGTACTAGTTTTGATTTTACCTCATTAAAACCAATTAAAAAAATATAAAATAACCACATAAAGATATTACATATACTGATACATTTTATGTTAATTTCATAATATATTTCAATCTACCTTTTTAATCAAATCAAAAATGAAACCATAATTTTCATGTAAGGTGGAATACAACCTCATTAACAGTTGTAAATCATTTTCCATAACTACCTATAATCACTAGTAGTAATGGTGGATTTATATTATATATATATATATGACATTTATTACATATATATCATTATTTATGATAAAATATGTTCTACATTTTTAATATAACTTCCATAGAAAAAATAATCTATTGTGAAAATGTGAGTATTAACACTTCCACGACGTGATGCGACATGTTTATAATTACCAAATCATATGGATGATATATAAAATTTTATTAAATAGTCATAACATAATATTTTTAATATAATTATTATGTTAGAAATATTAAATAATACATAACATATGTTCATCATGTTCCTTAAAAAATAAAAATATTTTTTACACATACATATGAGCTACCATCTCAATGGTTATAACATAATACATATTTCATAATAATATTTTGTTATTTATTTTTTATATGGACATGGGGTAGAACATTACATAATATAGTAAATTACAAAATAATTCATCCTTTACATTGTCAATGATCATTTCCATTACGAGTTTTATAATGTTATGAAATAATTCATACATATCAACCCATAAGAACATAACGTGTGTACAACTAAAACATTATCCTTTTTTATAATAAAAATTATATTATAAATATTGTAATACCTTCATAAAACATCTTACAAACATTTATCATTGATAATTCTTTTCCCCTAATGATCTTGAAAAAAACGAATAACATTTTAATACATATGTTAATGAAAAAAATATCCATAAGGGATATAAGGAAAATAATAAAACCATAATCCCAAGAATAATTATAAACATATAAAATAAATTTCAAAAAGATTTACTTCTCACCGATAAAGTATCATATAAATATATTGTGAAACATGATATTTCTCTAAAATATATAAGAAAAAAAATTAAAAAGCACCATAGAGAATTACTTAAATAATATAGTAACCCTCTTAGATACCATATGATTTTTAACCCTCACGGATAACATACAATATAACCCTCAGAGTGAACTTATGGTTTAACCATCAATGTTATATATGGAGTAATCATACAACAAAACTCAAAATTACACATACCTAATGAATTGGAAGGAGATATAGGTCACAAAATTTATTTTCAAAAATTATCATGAACCATAACATAGTCATAAAACATGAATACCTTCATAAAAACATTCTTTTCTAATTTCATTAAAATAAAAATAAATATGGCGATTTTTAATGAAATGTTAGGTAAAAATACCATATAATTTATATAAGAATTAATAGAAATTAAGGAATATGTGTATGACCAAGAAACCCACTTAGTAAAAAATAATATATACAAAATACATTTCACATATCATCATAATACCATCTAATGAATGAAGTAGATTGTTAACCAAAAAAATGGAAATTTGGTTAATTATTCTCATACATTGGGTATTTTCTTATATAAAATGTTTTAAAATCTCATTCATAATGGTCAAAAGAGTGTAATTAATATTATAACGAAACATAATTAATTTTATAACACCTTATGTTATATTTTGATAACATCATTCATCCTAATTATTAATTACATTTTGTTACTTCTAATATTTTAGGTGTATTCAATACATTATTTCCATGGTCAGTTCGTAATAGATTTTCTTGTAGAATGGAATAAGAAATACATAAGTGAATTAATACTATATTAATATGATTCCAGAATCTTAAATGACACCATATGTAATTTTTATATATATTATGATGAATCATTAGTTAAAAAATAAATAAAATTTGTTTAGATCATTTTGGTTGTTCTTAGATAATCACAAACTAGTTTTATTATATAATTTAAAATTATGTCTATATGTTAATTGTAGAACATAAAAGATGATATATGATAAAATTTTCAATAATTATCAACCATTAAAATGGTTTTTTGAATATCCATGAATGAGGTAATGGGAATTAAAAACACCTCGTCCATGATGAGGGTAAATCGACACATCATATATAATGTTTTTATTTTTAGAAAAATTAGAGAGGAGAAGATGTTTAGTTGTGAGTTTTTTCATAAACAAGAAAAAATTATAGAAAATATAATTTACATTAGTTTTCAAGTCTCTTGGATATGGAGATGTGAAGATTTTATAAGAAAAGAAAAATAATTTTAATTGAAATAAATGATAATAAAAGATGATTTTTACCTCTTGAACTATCCTACTTAGAAAATCGTTAAGGACAACGGTTTTGAAATTTTGGAAAGACAATTAGATCATGAAAATAGGGATTTTTCTTTAGCAGAGTGTTTGTGGGAATTGGGGGAATTGTCAAATCTTGGGAGGTCTGTAAAGAATAGTGGGTGAGAGGTGGTATTTAAAATGGAGGAGAGGAGGGGTTCCATTATTTTAATCATTATTTTATTATTTTTCACATGATAAGATATAGTGTTGGTTCATCAAACTAAATAACATAATTAGTTATTGTGAGTTTTATACAAGGGCTCTTACCTTAAGATAACATCATCTAGGACTCAGTAATTCATTTATTTATATTATTTTGTAAATTATCAAAATTTACTATTCACGAAAAAATAATGTATTTTATAAGTATCCAAAATATTCACCCCAACCATTGTTTTGACATATATAATAATGAAATTAACATTATTTTATGAAAATAATATTTTAAATATGGGAAATTTAGGATTTATATAATATAATAATTAATTAAAAAATAACATTTTAAAAACTATAATTGCTTTTATAACAGCTTGAAAAATTAATAATGATGTAAAAACTGTATTATAACCATAAAAATACAAAATAAAAATATATGGTAAATTGTTTTTAAAATAAATTTTAATTTATATTATTGAATTAAGCATTCATTTTCAATAAAATATTTATGACTCACTTAAATACCACCTCTAAGCTTATAATTTTTACATAATATATTTAAATGTTCAATGATATAAATATATAATATTTTCACATATATGATGGATAAATTTAATTTAAACATTATTATGTTAAGTCAATATTACATTAGTATAAATATCATAATTTAAATAAATATCAATTATTTCATAAAAAATTAATAATGAATTTTAATATTCAATTCCAAAACGAAAAAAACAAATTATTTTATAGGTACCTTGGTTGTTAAATTCTACCCACCTTATTGAAATTGAATCCCTAAAATTTATATTTACTTAGTAAATAGGTGGGGTGACTTTCCAACATTAAATTTTTGGATTTTCATGTTTCTTCTTCAACCATTTGGTTTCTCTCCAAACCAATAACATGGTGGATTCTATTATTCCATAATAGATGCTCTCAATGACCATGATTTAGAAAACATTTCTCTTAATATGTAAGATTCCATTCCTAATTAACCACTTCTCATCTCAAAATATAAGAATAATCTAGAACATACCTTCTCAACATTGAAACATGGAAACCATTCTGTACCTGAGATAAAATCAAAAAAAAATATATTCGGTTGGTGATTGTTCAAACTATCTCTAGGATTTCATAAATTCCAATGAACCATGAACATAAGATTCATTTATTACCAAAAAAATGTTAATTTTTTCTATGGTGAGATAGTAAAAAAACATTATCAACTTCCTCATAGGAAATTCCATTCATCCTGTTATTTGTATAGATTTTTTGTCGTCTAGGAGTTGTCCTCATGTATTGAAATATCGTTATTACTTTGTCATATACTTTGTATACTAATTTTGGACCCATAAAAATTATTTCCATGTCTTCATTAAAAAACTTATGGAGTTCAAAACTATTTAAAATATAATTACTCAAAATTATCCATCAATACACTACAATGAAAATAGTTATTATATGAAAAATCAACTAAAGAAGATGTTGATACCAACATTCCTGATAGTTTATTGAACAATCTCGAAGCATATTATCCAAGGTCAAAATTGTTCTCTATGTCTGTTAATGAGATTGAGGAAGAAATATAGTTATGAAATTTTGTTTTATTACCAATGACAGATAATGTAATTTTGAAAAGGCCGAAGTGAACCTGGTATCACATCTGGAAACAATAGAAATAAGAACTCTATGTAACCTGACAATATCTTTGAGGTACAATCTAGAAATATGATCCAAAGGAATAATACCACGAATAGGAAAAAAATGTGCAGATGTAGTCATTCGATCCATAATTTATTAAATGTCATTGTCACCTTGAAAATTATTTGATAGTCCTGCCACAATGTCTAGAGATATATTTTCCCATTTCCACTCTAGGAATGTCAAAGGCTAAATCATCCCATCCATTAGTTGTCACTCTATTTAAATTGTTAACATCTAAAACATTTCATTATATAATATGAAATATCTCTATCCATTCCCTCCCACCAGAAATACTCCCAATGGTATTTATATATCGTAGTACTAGTAGGATTAACTGAAAATAGAGAACTATGAGATTCAGAAAACAATTTGCAATTCATATAGGAATCCAAAGGAACACATAATCTAATTAAAATTCACAAAACACAATAACTATAAACATTAAATTATTGAAGAATTTCATTTTCCTCTAGTTGAACACTTTTCTATAACTCTACATCATCCTTCATCACAATCTTAATTCTATGTAATAGAAAACACTACACTGAATCCTGATAAAAAATTGAGGAATTTCATGCACCAACAACATCCAATCCAAAATACGCAAATTCATTAATCAGGGGGCATGTTCACAATGTAACATGGTTAATGATGGATGATAATTTTGACTCCGAGAATCCACCAATGTTTTCCTTCCCATAATGGTATTTGATTGTATTATCATAATCATTTATCAATGGAATCCCAATTCTTTCCCTGATGTTCAATTTTATCTTTTTAAATATATACTTCAAAATTTTATGGTCAGTATATATTTCCATTTGGATTCATGTAAATTATGCCAAAATAATTTTATAGAAAAAAAATCATTGTTTCTAATTTCAAATCATTTGTGGGGTTGTATAAATCATGACTTTTTAGTTGTCCTAATGCATGGGAAATTAACTAATAATTAGACATTAGAACACAACCATATTTACTAAATAATGAATCACATTAGATAAAAAAACTAAAAACTTAGGGAATTAATTTAAAAAACTAAAGCATTCACTAATCACTTCTTCAGATATAAAAAA
Organism: Viscum album; assembly: GCA_963277665.1. Lineage (NCBI taxonomy): Eukaryota > Viridiplantae > Streptophyta > Magnoliopsida > Santalales > Viscaceae > Viscum > Viscum album. The sequence continues at coordinate 628,916,955 of OY728166.1, forward strand.
ATTATTACATAAAAATAAATATAAACCATTTATTAGTCTACTTAGTCCACATTCTAGATAATCATGAAAATGTTTTAACATGTCATTGGTAAAAAATAGTAATCCAATAAAACTAGGAATCTATATAAAAGTTGTTGGTCTTTTCCATTCATGAACCCTTTTTATGTTATGTACTGTTATTCCAATCTTATTTTAAATTTTCCCATGAAAAGAAAAAAAATTCAACACAAAATCTCATTTTCTAAATTTCCAATATAACTTATTTTCATTTATCTTTTTCATGATAATCCTCATACTTTATTCATGATTCTCATAAATGTTTCCAAAGACAAAATTAATATCACTACAAAAAAACATTTCCAAATATTCACATAATAATTTATTCATAATAACTAATAATACAATAGGGTCATATATCAAACCACAAGGAAGAACAACAAACTCATAATTCTCATTGAAGCATCCTTATTTTTAATGATCCCAATAGGATCATCAAATGTTGAAGTGTTAGGTTGAATAATGTGTTTTTCAAGAAACTAATGCAACTGATTATTCCATATATTAAGTCACATTTCATCCATTTGATAAGGGGGTTTGAAATTCGATTAGCATTATGAACTATTTTAATGGTAAATTAAACATTCAGATTACGTATAACACATAGAAACTAATCAAGAAAGAAAATCCTAGTATTCATTTACCAGTTGAACATCATTAATCTAAATTGTTTCTATATATTCAATAATATAAGTTATATAACATTCATTTCAATTATTTAAAAATTTCACAACTTATATATATATTTTCCATTGTATGGGTCCATCATTTATACAAATAAAAATCATGATATAAAACAACTTATTGAGATCTACAATCAATCGAAGCATGATAAAAAAATCCAATACGTACCCAAAATAAAAAAAACAATAGTATGTTATAAAACAACAATGTTAATAGGTAATGGACATTCGCATACAATAAAAGGAAGATTAATATAATTTCATCATATGTATTATTTACCTTGGGGTTTTAATAATATATTATGGTCTCATTTCATGAGGATAATTTCCCAATTTACCAGATAGTTTCTCAGAATTAATGTATAGTATAAACCACATATTAAACAACACATTGGAAAAATTTGAGGAAATAAACAAAGTAGCTAATAAAACATCATGGGAACAGATGGATTATGCTGACGTAGTCACAAATGTTCTCACTAAACCTTATTTTAATATGTATGCTTTCGGTCAGTCAGATCATTCATTGAGAATGATTTTTCATAACACCCTATATCGCCAAATGTAAATCGCATTATATTTTCATTATCCATATTAATTTTAAGATCATTTTAATTATAATCTGGGTCTATATAACCAAACATACTACATCAAAAACACATCCAAATTTCTGTAATGCATTCCACATGGTTCGTTTTAAGACATTCTTGAAAAAATGGAATCTAATCATTTATACCATTAGATTTAATGGATTTATTATTTCCCATAGTATTCCATGTAGACCGGTTCAATATATTATTATCAAATTACACATGATCATATACAAACTCAATTTCTACAATCTCATCACATTAAAAAAGATTCTTATAACTTCTAAATTATTTGGAGGGAAATTTCCTTCTGTACCCTTTCTCCAATCCTTAGTAGAAACCATTTATTTTTCAATGAATATCTCAAATAATATTTAGAGAATACCTTGTGAGTCGTGAGATGTTTTCTTTATACAAGATCACAAAGTCATACAACATTGGCTTTAATTCATGGAATTTATTTTCCATCACATGTTATACCATAATTGGAAAATATTTTTCTAGGAAAACATTTAAAATTTCATCTCATTATATAGTATATATATCCTCACAATCGTTAATATCTATGACCATGGACAACCACAGTTTATTCACCTTCAAAATGATAAATTTCAAGACTATCCTTTTTATTATCTCGACACTCCATGCAATAAAATATATTTTCAAGGGCATTAATCCACCCATTAGCTGCAACTAGGTTATAAGGACGGATTACTACTGGTTGTTGTTGGATCATAAAATGACCAACTATCTTCATGTTTCTTTTTGGTAGTTATAGTTGTTCTCTTACATGTATTCCTCCACCATTTATTTCCTATGTCTTCTGATCCATTTCTATCAAAACATTCATGGTTTCGGTCCCTATTATTCCTGGTTGTAGATTCAGAATGATGTCATCCACTCGATTCCATCAATCATCAACATTATTATTTATTCTATAGAAAACAATTTTATACCGAGATATATTAGATGATGAAAAATGGTAATATTAAAATGCCACCTAATATCAACATAAACATAAGTTAAATTTATATAATGGTATTATTTTAATGTAATCCTAAACCCTAATGTTTTCTAAACATTGCTTTGATACAAACAACATGGACATGGACGTAAACAGTACATAATGTATTAAATTCCATTAAAATTAACCTTTTTGATGCCCATATATTTTATTTTACTATTTTATAAATTTAGTTCATAATTCATACATATCAACGCATAAGCATAAACAGTGGGCACAACTAACACAATATCCATTATTTTATGATCAAAATGTTTAAAATAAAAACATGATGCCTTTTTATAAAAAGTATTTATAACATTCATCTTGGATTCTATTTTTCTCGTACCCATCGTTAAACCTTTTCAAATACATTATAAAACATGGGATAAGAACATAAATATCATTAATTGTTATAAAAATATGCAGTGAAACCATCAATCCATGAATAATTATAATCATATGAAATATTTATCATAATATATTACTTCTCACCCATAAAGAATGATACAATTACATTGTGAAACATGAGAATTCATTGAATCATAAAAAAATAAATAAAAAAGGAATATTAGGGAATTACTTACATAATGTTTTAACCCTCACAACTACCTTATTATTTTTAACCCTTATGACTACCTCACAATGTACTCCTCACGGTTACCTTATGGTTTAGCCATTGTTATTACACTTTGAGTAACCATACTGCCAAACTCCAACGTACACTTACCCTATGAAATAGAGGGAGATATTGGTTATAATAATCATCGAAATAAATTCCCATGAAACAAAAAATAATCTTTATATAATAATAATTTTGTAAAAACATTCATTATGAATTTTGTAAAACTGGAAATTTAAAATATGTTTATTAATGTTATATCACCTAAAAATATCATATAATTGATATGAAAATGTTTAGAATAAAATAAATACTTATATAAACTATAAAACCACATAATTAAAAATAAAATAAACCAAATTAAGTAAAAAATAGACTTCGTACCAAATAATCAAGGAATTAGATGGTTAACATGAAGAATGGAAATTGGGTTATGAAATACCTTACATTGGGGTGGTCTTATATCAAATGTTTTTAAACCCCATATGATCATTTTATAACAACATTACACCAAATAATTAATTATATTTTGATATTTCTAATATTTCGTGTGTGTTCATAACATGGTTTCCATGGATTTTTCATATTGGTTTTTCTTTTATAATTAAGGAGAAACACCAAAATTGAAATTAAATTGTATTAATATGATTCTATAATATTTAACATTACCATTAATAATTTTTTCCAGATCTGATAATGAATAATTATTTAAAACATTAATGATATTTGTTTAGATAATTTGGGCAGTTCTTTGATAATAACAAACTAGTTTCGTTATATAATTTAATATTATGTATATGTATTTTAATTCCAGAACATAAAAGTATTTATATTATAAATATTAAAATACTTTTCTTCTAATAAATATAATTAATGACCCACCATCAAGTGGATAATTAAAATTCAAAAAACTTCATCCATAATGTGGGAAAATCGACACATCCCAGGTGATGTTATTATTTTTTGAAAAGAAAGGGAGAAAAGAAGATGAAGGGTGATGAATTTTTCCATGAAGATGATAACGTTATAGTATATATAAGATAAAGGTGTTTTAATTCATCTTTTATAAGATGATATTATGAGATTAAAATTAACAAAAAAAAATTGAAAATGAAATAAAATAAATTGAAAGATGACTTTTACCTCTTAAACTGTCCTCATTGAAAACCATCTTAATGAATTTAGTGTTTGTATTTTTGTAAGACCAGAAGGTCTTGGATGGGTTAAAGAGGAATGGAAAGTGTATTACAAATAATTTGGGTTGTTCTCAAAACATGGGATGTTTGAGGAGAATATCTTGGGAGGGGTGGTATTTACAGTTGAGGAGAGAGTGGGGTTTCCATTATTATATTCATGATTTTTTTATTTTTCACAAAAAGAGAAATTGTTTTGGTTATTATGAATAAATATAGTATTTAGTGAATGTTATTTTGAACCAAGGGTTCTTAACCTATCATAACTTCATCCATGACTTAATAATTCAGGTATTTAGTTTTTTTTCATAAATTATCATTTTTCACTATTCACAAAAAATTCATCTATTTCAGAAAACTCTAAAAATTAAACCCATACATTTTTTGATCTGTATAATTATAAAATAAACACCATTTTATCATTATAATTTTATAAATTTTATAAAATTATTTTTTAAATAAAATCATTATTTATTTAAAAATTAACAATTTTAAAAGTATAATTGATTTTATAACATAGTGAAAAATTAATGAATGTATCGTTAAATTTTATAATAACCATAAGAGAAAATAATAATAATAAATTTATATTACATTTTATGAAAATTAAATTTTTATTCAAATTTTCAAATTATTTATAAATTGTTAATTAAATATTTATGACTACCAAAAACACAAACAATTAATTTAAAATATAAAGAAAAATTATTTACATGTTAAATGATATTTATATATTATAATTTCAATTATTGGATTTCAAGGTTATATTTATAATTCATTAGGATAGGTTATTATTCAATCCATATAAAAACATAATTCACTTAAATATCAATTGTTTCTCAATAAATTTGGAATGAATTTAAATATTTAACTCAGGAATGAAAAAAAATTATTATAAGTACCTAAGTTATTAAATTAATAATGTGAAATTGAAATATATAAATAAATATTATGTCAAGATTATAGTTCTAGTGTTTATGGAATAACTAACACTTTGACCACGATCATCCTACTGCTGTAATTTTTGAGATATGAGTGGAATATCATGAAAACATCTTTTTTGAACCTAGGTGAATAAATAATGGAATACAACATTATTGTCAATAAGATAAATGGAATAATTTACCAAAAAATGAATTGATAAGTAAAATAATAAAGTTATCTTTATTATTTAGGTAGATACTGAATATATGTGGTGAGTCATACATGAGGTAAGGCACACCATACCTAAAAAACGTTTATCTATATATTTAAAATATTTTTTTTAAAATACTTTTTATTGATGTAAATATGTTTAATATTTTTTTATTCATGTGTTTTAATTGAAATAAATTAACAATAAAATAATTATAAATTTTATAATCACATTCTCTAAATGATTTTCAAAAGGAGTAATTTTATGTATTTTATATGGAATGTTTTGGCATAATGGAGAAATAATGGTTTCTTTTAACTTATATGATGTAAATAGTTTTTCCAAAATAAATATTAATTGTCTTATGAATGTCATCATTTAATAGAATTTACTGTTACAAAAAATAAACACTCATTTTCACTATAATTATTTTCTGAAGAAAATCTGAAAATTGCATGTGTATTATGATATGTAGATTTTTTTCTTCTTTTTATGGAAATAATATATATCAAAAGGAAGAATTATTCCATGCATTATGATAATGTTATATTTCAGGGAAATTTCATATAATTACTAGTGTAACAAAAATTGATCATGATAAAGGGTTATCCTAAGATATCTCATGATGATAAGTGATTATGATATAACTCTTCAATGGATTTGATAAGGGGACAATGTTAAAAAATAGGTTTTATGTTATTGATTATGAGAAATTAGATGGATGGTTATTACAATTATAATATTTTTTAAATGTGTTATATTTAATGGATGTCCAATGTTTACTATATGATATAACTCTTTTATTTTGATTTATCATGGAAATATAATGATTTCACATTGTATAAAAATGATATAATGTTCTAATGAATGTTTATGCTACTTAATATTGGTGTACTGTATAATATTATCAAAAAGTGTTTAGTATTTTTTTGTGATTTGAGAAAAATAATTATGAATTTTATTTTTTCCATTATGATTTATTAGAAAATATCATATGAAAATATTTCTAGTATGATGATAATTTTTTTGTATTAATATTTTAGACAAATTTGTATTTAAAAATTCACATTTTTATATGTATTCATTGACTAACGGGTTTCTTTATAAATTATTATATATCACTTAATAATTTTATAAGCTAATCCCATGTCATAAAAAAAATAACAGCATTTTAAGAATTAGTTGTTATAATGATGAGGTCTATAAAAAATTGAAAATATATGTCATTAAAATTAAAAAAATTACATCTTAAATTTTTTTTGTTGTGGACAAAATCAACACATAAGGGATGTGTCCACCATGTGATGTAATAATTTTTAATGTAACAAGGATGAACCAATTATCTAATTATCAAAATAATAATTTCCTTTAAAATGAATTAGAGTGATTTTTGGATTTAAATATCAAGAATACATAATGTTTATGTTTATGTTATTATAGAATTTCAGTTGGTGATGATACTGCTAAAAATGAATCAAAACATGATGTGTATTTCTTATTAGTATCATTTGGAGATAAAAATAGTTTTAAAAAATTTAAACATTTATTTATGATGATTTCTATTCAAATAAAATAAAATGTTGGACATAACATGATTTTTGTACTAGTGAAACACTTGTTCATTTGGGGATTCTAATATTAGTGTGAATGATAAAATTTGATTATATAATATTATCTAGTAGTGACATTCAATGATGTAAAAAATATATGATGTGGGTGTCAATGACTTCTTGATAAATAGATTTAGTAAGTATAATTGTCCTCCATATATAGTTGGTTCTATAAATATTTCAAATTAATGAGACTTAATTTGTCCTTATGTTTCACTATTTATTGAGACATATATATTAATAATACATCGAGCGACTATAAGATTGATATTTTAATAAATATTTGAGGATTACTCTACTTTTTTTAAGGGAACGTGGTTAATTCTTTTTCAAACGACTGATAATCAAGATAACATACATTCTCTAAAATTTTTATAAACAAGACTCTACAATTCATGATAATAAAATAAGTTTTTGAGTATTTTTAGAGAGATATTAGATACTATTTGAAAATAAATAATTATGTGAGATCATCTATTAAATTGGTTATAATGTTTCAATACATATACAAACCATTTGTGGTAATATATGGCTTACAATGATCATTTATTATGTGAAATATAATTATATGTGAATAAAGTAATAAGTTAATTCTAATATAAAAGTATTTTTTTGTAAATATTGATGAATAAGAATTGGATTTTAACTAATTTATATAGATACATATTCAATTCCAACAATAGATATTGACCTCTAGTTATTATGTTATCTGATTAAAAATTCACGTGAGTATTGAAACCATTAGTAAATAATTATCTGAGAGGGAGGAGAATATAAAGCCTCATTATCCTCATATTCAAATGATCATAACTATGAATGATACAATGGTATAAATGTGAGATATCACACAATGAATCATTTATAAGATGAATGAATTTTATATTACTTATCAATGGTGATTTGATGTAGACCACGTCCATGTGATCAGTGATGAAAACCTATTATTTGACCATGGAAAATGTTTATTTTAGTTTTTTAATTATATATTAAAATATTTGAATGAGATATTCCCATGGGATTCATTACCCCATGTAATTGTGTTCATGTGAAAAACGTATATCATGATGTATTCTTTGATATATGAGGTAGATACATAATCCTAGATGTCAGTTGTTTCCAATGAGTATTCTAAATAATGCATCTAACTATAAAAAGTAGTTTGATGTGAAGTTTTTATTTCCCCAAAAATATTATGTAAATAATTTTATAAAATATTATCTATTTATTTTTGTGATTCAACTGTTTTTAATGCTTCTATGAAAATTATATAATTGATTCGTGTTTATAAGTAAGATGATTCAAAGAAGGTATTAATATTTTTAATGTCAATATTTCGTGGAACCTGGAGGATTTGTAAAAATTATATAGTGGATATATAGGGGATAAAAAAATTATTTCTTAGATATGATTGTGAGTGGAGTCACCCTTGTTTTTTGTAAATAATTACTAATGCCAGGGGTTGGTGTATTTTTTATATGATATATTTCTAGTGTATATTGAAAACAATTATTAAAATTCGATTTTTTTTTCGAAAAAAAATGTCATCTAGAAATTATCAGAGATAGAAAACATAAATCAAACATGAATATCACTATTTATTCCTTGAATCATGAGATATTTATCCCACATATGTGCTCTAATTTTTGACCCCTCAATTATGTTATATCAATTTAAAAAAATCGTTTACTTGAATTCCCATAACCATTTTCTCTATTATTACATCACCACACATTATCCTTATTCTATATTTTACGATATTTTTTTAATTTTTTTTATTTTCATCAATTTTATAGGAATCATTATATGATTTATGAAAATCAAATAATTATATAAATAAGATAGATAAATATAATTGTCTGTTGGATTTTCCTAAATGATATAGATGGTCTCTATGATTTGCCCTTATCGTATATTATATAGGTAATGTTATGAGATTTTAATCAAGGAATAGCTTGTGAGAAATAAAATAGAATTTTTTCAATAACACTCTCTCATTTTGTTCCACATTTAAAATATGAGATTTTTAAAGCATCAATTTTGTTGAAGTTATTTACAATGTATAATATTATTGTAAATTAGTTTTAATGTAAAATTTTAAAATTATATTAAAAGTTAACTTATTTAGATAATATGAATCAATATTATATTGACTTATAATATAATATCCTCTTAAACATTTGAATGTTTTTATTCGAAAATCACATTTTTATGCACTCATGAGTTCATTATTGAATTGGATTCCACCTCTTCTATGAACTAAATTTCAAAAAATGGATTCCATAATTTTAATAATCATAATATATATTATCTAACAATGAATAATTATTTTTTTATAAGGATGAATAATGAATTTTTATAAATATAACTACTACCGATAAATTAAAAAATTGGTTTACCGTTGGATACAATAAAGAAGATACATGTTAAAAATAACCTAGAAATGTTTAAAACACATTGCATAAAAATATTTTGAACTCAAATCCTTTATGATATTTTCATTACACTTTTTTGAGTATTTTGGAATTATTAAAATCAATGAATCACATTATCATTTCAATAAATCCAAATGTATCCTTCCGATTAATAAAATGACAGCCATTATACTCCCCATTTCACACATGCATAATGTTTTGACTTCGAAAATACCATCCAAAATATGTACCTTAATTACATATATATATATATACTAAAGGATTGATATTCATTATTAGTCACTCATGTAAAGACGTTATGTATAAATCCAAAAAGGCTTTATAAAGAATAGGTAATATTTATAAACATCTGTATTTTTCTTATTTATTACTCCACCATTTTAAAATCAATTATAACTATGATAATTTAATAACACCACCAATAACCTCTATATATTGATATGTTATTTTGATAATAGAATAATGTAAATCCAGGTAAACATCCATCAAATGTAGAACAAAACCATCAATCATGTATATGACTGATTACTACACCTCAAACCAAGATAAATCGTTTTCCATCACAATATTTCGTGGAAGAATGTAATAATGGATTAAAAATACTCATAAGTTATTTGGGAAATTATTATACATATGTAATTAATATATCATTAATACATTTTTACATTCCAACCCTTAGAGGATATGATAACATGTCAAGAACATTTATAAGGAATATAAATTATATATTAAGATTAATATTATTTTGATGATGAAAACATGATCAATATGAAATTAAAAGTGTAACATCCCAGGTAAATAAAGAATAAAGAATTTTCATAATTATTAATATTTACGAATTAAATATTAATTTTATTTTAAAGGGGTTGCTATGTTCGATAGCGTACCCGATACGCAACGATGAGTTTCTTTGAAACTTACGTAGCACACTAGTAATAAAATAATATTATTTTAAATGTTAGTTAACAAGTAGCCTTTGTACTAGAGGGAATGGATAGAAATAAATAAAATATGATTAGATATGTTTTTAAATGTTTATACATTTACCCAATAAAAGATAAAGGCTTAAAATACGGAAAGAGTTCAATTTTAGGGCATATATACTCTAATTTTCACTAAAGGTTCACTTATCACCTTTTAATGGTGAACCGTCATTAAATATAGTTTTGATCACTCTTATACTTTATTTTGGACAAAATATAACTCTTCTTTAGAATCGGGACATCAAAATTTACTTTGTGTAAATTTTTGGTACCTTTCTGATAAAGTTCATTTTTTTATGAATAGTGTAAAATGTTGTATTTTAATTCAAAACCACTTTTTAATCTAAATTATTTATATGATTAGATTATTATTTTAATTGGTTTTAAAGTGAAATTAGAAAATATTTTTACCAGTTAATCCAATGGTGGTCATTGGAATCAATTTCACTTTGAAATTGGACTTAAACTGGTGTCAATCTTTTGATACTTATTGTTTCACAAAAACAAGCTATTTTTCATGAAAGCGGGAATTAATTATTAAATTAATTAATTTGACTTATATGTTTTGAATTTTTTAAAATGGACTTCATTTTTGAATTCGGAATATCAAATATAGCTTAGGGTGAATTTTTTGTTATTTTCTGAAAAACTTCAATTTTTGATGAATAGTGAAACCACTAAGTGGTAATCAAGCCAACTGATTTTTCAGTTAAATGAAAGTTTACCACTAATGTGTATTGAATTTTGAAAATCCGACATACATGGTTGTCAGTAAGAAGTAAAATGTGGTTCAATGAGATTAAAATAATTTTTTGGTGAATAGTAACTTTTTTTCATTAATCGCGATTAGAGGTAATTAGTGTATTTTAAGGTAAAAATGGTATTATAAAAATGTGAAAACACCATGACACTTGTCCTACACCTATTGGGTGAGTCATGGCCGACCAAGACAAGCCATTTTCCAACTTGGGGACCCCATGGAGCCACTTTAGTTGGAAAATGACATTAATATATTTTTATTTAATGTTAAAGTGAAAATGACACTAACATAAATTGTTTTACTAAAATAATTTTTGAGTGGGGTTATACAAGTTAAAATTTTGATTATAAATAATCATTGGAAAGCTAAAAATATTTCCTACATCATAGTATTTTTTTCATAATTTTTAGACATTAAATAAATTAAATTATATATGACATAATAATGATGCAGTGATGACATCATTATTTGACGATTTAAATAAAATGGAAAGATAATGAAAAATCTAGAACCTACACATGTCCAAAACCAATTGGATGAGTGGATTTCGAACCCTTATCACCTTATCCACGAATTATATCAATGTGGGACGTTTTAAAACCGATACACATTTTCAAATAAAGTAATATTTCTTTACTTTCCAAAAGTGCCCCTCCTCTCCTCTTATAAAAGGCCCCCACCACTACCCCATTTCACACACTTCTCAAGCCTTTGGCTCGGCCAACCCCTGCCCAATTACTCTCTCCACATCCCTCTCCTCATCCTAGAGGATTCCCTTTGGGCATAAGCCTTTCAAAGGAAGCCTTTAGGCTCAAATCAAAAGGGAGTTACACTTTTAAAGGTAATTCATTCTCTCTTGTTCATTTGTTTTATTTTGCTTCTCCAACCCTCTAAACTCCTTTTATTTAATTCTTTTGTAACAACACCAGTATCTTCAATATACTAGGATGTTTTTATAATATTTATTTGAGCTACACTCTCACACAACTACATCAAATGGTTAAAGAACATACTGTTTTCGTGGATGGCGAAATTCTGCCTCCCGAAACGATGATTGTTCAATAATCATTTAACACCTTCAAGGGTGGCCATTATGATGTCACTATTATTATATATGATATATAATATGTTTATGTTTTCTTTAAGCTTCTGTATTTTTCATTTTTGGCATACCTTTATGGTTTCCATTATGGGTAAACATGATATCTTCATTTAAGGAAGTGCGGACTACCGCCCCCTAAAAGTGATGTGATTCGTTAATGCCATATGTGGGACGTGTAAAGGATGGATTTAAAGTTATTATATATGATGTAATACTGGAATTATAATATACCTCTATATCATTATTATTTCTTTCCATTAAAGTATGAGATATAAATGAAAGTAGCGTTCATGCGTACGTACGGCTTACCGTCTCCATGAACGGTGCATTTCATTTCTTATGCCCAAATGTAATGTACTATTAAAATTTCAAGTATATAATGTATATATATAATTAATTATATATCTAAATTATGAATATAATTATGGAATTAAAATATACATACCTCTCATTTAGTTTTAATTCCACTAATATGACAAAGAAATGAAAGTAGCGTTCATGCGTACGTACGGCTTACCGTCTCCATGAACGGTGCATTTCATTTCATACCTCTAAATGATTATGTAATATTATAAATACATGTATATGCTGGATATATATGATACATATTATATCCAAATTGGGAATTTCATTCTGGATATAAAGAACTTTTGACCACATGAACAACATGTAATTGTAAGAAGTCAACTTTCGACTTAAGAACCAAATATTGACAAAACAAACATTATTAACTTAAATGGTTACATAATGTTTATAACATGGAAATAAGTGATATAAAAATAATAATGAACTTTGAAAAGGTTCTTAATCAAGTATAAATTAACTCAAGTTTATTATTCAGGACGTTAAAGAACAATCGAGTCAAGTCGGACCCAAGGTATGGGACTTCGTCTCAATCTCCATTCATTGAGGCATATTTCGTTTTATACACAACTTTCTTTTATACGGTGTATAAACTCCTTTGACTTTTACTTTTATACAAAAGGAATCTTTTTCTTTGAAGAGTTTTACTAAACGACAAAAAAGAATGTTTTTTTTAACGTACGCGGTGACAACGACCTTTTCCGCCGCCGCGAGTATTATTTGATCTTTGGATTTCTCAACAATCCGTAATGTTTTTAGAATAAAATAAATACCATATACTCTTTTATGTATTTTGGTATTGAAAATGGTTTTGAAAAAGGATTCTATTATGTCAATATATTTATGATATATTGTGATTGAAATGTGGAAATGTTATCATTCTTTTATATTGGTTTTATGTTTTATGATTTTATACTAGTAGTTGGACATTTTAACGGGTGGTTACGTTATAAACCATATGACGGGTGGTGCCGTGAATACCAGGACGGGTGGTTACGTTATAACCTCCAATGCATTGGGTATGGAAGTCGGCCGTATGGCTATTCCATTAAGTATGTATGGAAATTGGCTGTATGGCTATTCCATTAAGTGATATGTGTGGAAGTCAACCGTATGGTTATTCCACTTATGTATGTTTATGTCCCATGTTACCTTTATATATTCTATGTGTTCTTTATATGGGTTTTATGGTAATCCTTTGGTTACAAAAAGGTAAGTAATGATACTTTATTCAGTGAAGATTTTTTTTACTACTTCATGAAGGTGAATGTATTACTTTGATATAGTATACATGGTTTACTTGATGTTTGAAAAACTAACAGTTTTCATTCTTTTTGTATCCCATACTGAGCTTTTTATGCTCACCCCAAGTTTTTCGAAATGTTTTTCACATGACATAAAGTGGAATAAGGTCAAGATGGGATCAAGGGAATTTCATGCTATCTAAAACATGGAATCTAGACATCTTTCTTTTTAAGAGTTTTTATTTTATGGAGACTTAATAGAAGTGTCTACTTTGTAATCTTTTAAGATGTAATAGTTATGTTCTAATTCTCTAAAACTCTAAACCTGAAAATATCCTAGATGTGAATTATTCATTTAATTCAATATTAAGTAAGGTTTAAGGCTGGGGCCTTATAGTTGGTATCAAAGGTTGGTTTAGACAACTTTAGGAGTTAGAAAAGTGTTAAATTATAATATGATTGAAATGATATAGCATTTACGAATTACCATGTTGCTTCGCCTAAGATATTTCTGTGTTCAGAATGGTTTTCCGCAGAGGAAACAAAGCAGCTATGTTGGGACGACATCAGGAGGAAGATAACCTTCCAAATCAGCAACCTGAGATGGTCGGAATTGGAACTGAACAGTTTGTTGCAGAGATGGCACAGTTGACTCAGGCTATAAATGGTGGTGGTATCCATGCACGAGATCAGCCAGATCAACCGCAGAGGAACATGTCAGTGGTGGAACATTCCATGAGGCAACATCCCCCATAATTCAGAGGATCATCTGACCCTGTGCAAGCTGAAGGGTGGATTAAAGCACTGGAGAAGATTTTTGATGTCATGGGGTGTTCAGAAAATCAAAAGGTTAGTCTTGTTGTTTACCGTTTTGAAGGTGAAGCTGATCAGTGGTGGTCTATGGTGAAAAATATAAGGTATAGTGATGAGATTGAGGATCTTCACTGGGACGAATTCAAAGGTATGTTTCTTGAGAAATATTTTCCTAAGGTGGTTCGTCTTAGGATGGAAAAACATTTCCTAGAATTGAGGCAGGAGGAAGATTCAGTGGCTACATATGAAGAAAAGTTCACTAGATTGGCAAGGTATGCTCCAAATTTCATACGAGATCTTGATAGTAAAAGAAACCGTTTTTACTCAGGGTTAAAGCCAAAGTATCGAAGGGCTTTAGCTTCTCGTGAGTTCAATAGTAATGAAAAACTTGTTCGATGTGCGGAGAAGGTGGAAATGTAGTTTGCCGATGATCAGGTGTTCTATGACAAACAACAGAATAAGAGGTATAGTTGGCAGGAAAAGGGGAATAATTCATCAAAGAAGCAAGGAGGTAAGAAAACCAAATATCCATCCTGTGAGAAGTGTGGTAAAATGCATCCTGGAGAATGTTTATCGAAGTTTGGTAAGTGCTTTCGGTGTGGTAAGTCTGGTCATATTGCTCGTAACTGTAAGGAAGATGATAAAGCAGGAAATGAAAAGCCAACGGTAAGATGTTTTAAGTGTAATGAAATGGGTTATTATGCAAACGAGTGTCCAAAGAAGAACTCAACTGGGGGAATGCAGCCAGACTACAAGTAGAAAGGGGTGGTGAAATCCTTTGCAACTACTTCAGCATATGTTGGGCCATCGAATGAAGTGGTATCAGCTACAGGGAGCACAGTTTTTTTCGATGATTGACTTGAGGTCGGGGTACCATCAGTTGAAAGTAAAAGAAGCAGACGTTCCGAAGACTGCGTTCCGTACTAGATATGGCCATTATGAATTTATAGTTATGCCTTTTCGGTTAACCAATGCACCTGCTGTATTCATGGACCTTATGAATAGAATTTTCCATGAGTTCTTGGATAAGTTTGTGTTTGTGTTTTGAGGTTTGTGAAGAGGTTATGTGTGCCTTGTGATTCACAGTTGAAGAATGAGTTGTTAGGTGAGGCTCATAGTTCCCTGTTTTCAGTTCATCCTTACAGTACTAAGATGTACAGAGACCTGCGAGAGTATTACTGGTGGGATGGAATGAAAAGAGACATTGCTGATTTTACTATGAAGTGTTTGACATGTCAACAGGTTAAAGCAGAGCGGCAGGGGTGCTTCAGCCTTTACCAGTGCCAGAGTGGAAATGGGAAAACATATCCATGGACTTTGTTGTGGGATTACCGAGGACAACTCGAGGTAATAATGCAATCTGGGTTATTGTTGATCGCTTGACCAAATATGCTCATTTCCTTTCTATACGAGATACTTTCTCTCTTGATCAACTTTCTCGTTTGTATCTTAAAGAGATATTTAGGTTACATGGAGTTCCTCTCTCCATTGTATCGGATCGTGATCCCAGGTTTACTTCTAACTTTTGGAAAGGCCTTCAGAAGTCATTGGGTACTGAATTAAATTTTAGTACAGCTTTTCATCCTCAATCAGATGGGAAGTCAGAACGAACAATTCAGACATTGGAGGATATGCTACGAGCTTGTTCTATGGATTATCAGGGAAGATGGGACCAACATCTTTCTTTGGTTGAGTTTTCATATAATAACAGTTTTCATTCCAGTATACAGATGGCACCATTTCAGGCATTATATGGGAAGCGGTGTCGAACTCCAGCTTTCTGGGATGAAATGGGTGAATGGAAGTTGATGGGACCAGAATTGGTAGAAGAGATAGTAGAAAAAGTTCAGATGATTCAGAAACAAATGAGAACAGCTCAGAGCAGGCAGAAGAGTTATGCGGATAACCGGAGGAAGGATCTATCTTTTGAGGTAGGTGATCATGTTTTTCTCAAGGTTTCTCCTTGGAAAAGTGTGATGACATTTGGTAAGAAAGGAAAGTTGAGTCCATGTTTGGTTGGACCATACGAAATTCTGGAAAGAGTTGGATGAGTTGCATACCGAGTGGCTTTACCTCCGAGTTTAACTCAGGTACACAATGTTTTTCATGTTTCGATGTTGAGAAAGTATATGCCAGATCCATTTCATGTTTTGAGTCCAGAGGTAGTTCAGCTGGAAAAGAACGTATCTTTTGAGGAACAACCGGTCCAGATTCATGACCACATGGAGCAAGTGTTACGGAATAAGGTGATTCATCAGGTAAATGTTTTGTGGAAAAACCATGTGATTAAAGAGGCAACATGGGAATCTGAAAATGCTATGAGGGATAAATACCCCCACTTATTATGATAAGTGAATAAAATTGCGAGGACGCAATTCCCAAAAGAAGAGAAGGATGTAACATCCCAGGTAAATAAAGAATAAATAATTTTCATAATTATTAATATTTACGAATTAAATATTAATTTTATTTGAAAGGGGTTTCTATGTTCGATAGCGTACCCGATACGCAACGATGAGTTTCTTTGAAACTTACGTAGCACACTAGTAATAAAATAATATTATTTTAAATGTTAGTTAACAAGTAGCCTTTGTACTGGAGGGAATGGATAGAAATAACTTAAATATGATTAGATATGTTTTTAAATGTTTATACATTTACCCAATAAAAGATAAAGGCTTAAAATACGGAATGAGTTCAATTTTAGGGCATATATACTCTAATTTTTACTAAAGGTTCACTTATCACCTTTTAACAGTGAATCGTCATTAAATATAGTTTTTATCACTCTTATACTTTATTTTGGACCAAATATAACTCTTCTTTAGAATCGGGACATCAAAATTTACTTTGTTTAAATTTTTGGTACCTTTCTGATAAAGTTCATTTATTTATGAATAGTGTAAAATGTTGTATCTTAATTCAAAACCACTTTTTAATCTAAATTATTTATATGATTAGATTATTATTTTAATTGGTTTTAAAGTGAAATTAGAAAATATTTTTACCAGTTAATCCAATGGTGGTCATTGGAATCAATTTCACTTTGAAATTGGACTTAAACTGGTGTCAATCTTTTGATACTTATTGTTTCAAAAAAACAGGATATTTGTCATGACAGCGGGAATTAATTATTAAATTAATTATTTTGACTTATATGTTTTGAATTTTGTAAAATGGACTTCATTTTTGAATTCGTAATATCAAATATAGCTTAGGGTGAATTTTTGGTAATTTTCTGAAAAACATCAATTTTTGATGAATAGTGAAACCACTAAGTGGTAATCAAGCAAACTGATTTTTCAGTTAAATGAAAGTTTACCACTAATGTGTATTGAATTTTGAAAATCCGACATACATGGTTGTCATTAAGAAGTAAAATGTGGTTCAATGAGATTAAAATAATTTTTTTGGTGAATAGTAACTTTTTTTCATTAATCGCGATTAGAGGTAATTAGTGTAGTTTAAGGTAAAAATGGTATTATAAAAATGTGAAAACAACATGACACTTGTCCTACACCTATTGGGTGAGTCATGGCCGACCAAAACAAGCCATGGGCCAACTTGGGGACCCCATGGAGCCACATTAGTTGGAAAATGACATTAAGATATTTTTATTTAATGTTAAAGTGAAAATGACACTAACATAAATTGTTTTACTAAAATAATTTTTGAGTGGGGTTATACAAGTCCAAATTGTGATTATAAATAGTCATTGGAAAGCTAAAAATATTTCCTACATCAAAGTATTTTTTTTATAATTTTTATACATTAAATAAATTAAATTATAAATGACATAATAATGATGCAGCGATGACATCATTATTTGACGATTTAAATAAAATGGAAAGATAATGAAAAATCTAAAACCTACAAATGTCCAAAACCAATTGGATGAGTGGATTTCGAACCCTTATCACCTAATCCACTAATTATATAAATGTGGGACCTTTTAAAACCGAAACACATTTTCAAATAAAGTAATATTTCTTTACATTGCAAAAGTGCCCCTCCTCTCCTCTTATAAAAGGCCCCCACCTCTACCCCATTTCACACACTTCTCAAGCCTTTGACTCGGCCAACCCCTGCCCAATTACTCTCTCCACATCCCTATCCTCATCCTAGAGGATTCCCTTTGGGCATAATCCTTTCAAAGAAATCCTTTAGGCTCAAATCAAAAGGGAGTTACACTTTTAAAGGTAATTCATTCTCTCTTGTTCATTTGTTTTATTTTGCTTCTCCAACCCTCTAAACTCTTTTTATTTAATTCTTTTGTAACAACACCAGTATCTTCAATATACTAGGATTTTGTTATAATATTTATTTGGGCTACACTCTCACACAACTACATCAAATGGTTAAATAACATACAGTTTCCGTGGATGGCGAAATTCTGCCTCCCGAAACGATGATTGTTCAATACTCATTTAACACCTTCAAGGGTGGCCATTATGATGTCACTATTTTTATATATGATATATAATATGATTATTTTTTCTTTAAGCTTTTGTATTTTTCATTTTTGGCATACCTTTATGGTTTCCATTATGGGTAAACACGATATCTTCATTTAAGGAAGTGCGGACTACCGCCCCCTAAAAGTGATGTGATTCGTTAATGCCATATGTGGGACATGTAAAGGATGGATTTAAAGTTATTATATATGATGTTATACTGGAATTATAATATACCTCTATATCATTATTATTTCTTTCCATTAAATTATGAGATAGAAATGAAAGTAGCGTTCATGCGTACGTACAGCTTACCGTCTCCATGAACGGTGCATTTCATTTCTTATCCCCAAATGTAATGTACTATTAAAATTTCATGTATATAATGTATATATATAATTAATGATATATCTAAATTATGAATATAATTCTGGAATTAAAATATACATACCTCTCATTTAGTTTTAATTCCACTAATATGACAAAGAAATGAAAGTAGTGTTCATGCATACGTACGGCTTACCGTCTCCATGAACGGTGCATTTCATTTATTACCTCTAAATGATTATGTAATATTATAAATACATGTATATGCTGGATATATATGATACATATTATATCCAAATCGGGAATTTCATTCTAGATATAAAGAACTTTTGACCACATGAACAACATGTAATTGTAAGAAGTCAACTTTCGACTTAAGAACTAAATATTGACAAAACAAACATTATTAACTTAAATGGTTACATAATGTTTATAACATGACAATAAGTGATATAAAAAGAATAATGAACATTGAAAAGGTTCTTAATCAAGTATAAATTAACTCAAGTTTATTATTCAGGACGTTAAAGAACGATCGAGTCAAGTCGGACCCAAGGTATGGGACTTCGTCTCAATCTCCTTTCATTGAGGCATATTTAATTTTATACACAACTTTATTTTATACGGTGTATAAACTCCTTTGAATTTTACTTTTATACAAAAGGAATCTTTTTCTACGAAGCGTTTTACTAAACGACAAAAAGGAATGTTTTTTTAACGTACACGGTGACAACGACCTTTTCCGCCGCCGTGAGTATTATTTGATCTTTGGCTTTCTCAACAAGCCGTAATGTTTTTAGAATAAAATAAATACCATATACTCTTTTATGTATTTTGGTATTGAAAATGGTTTTGAAAAAGGATTCTATTATGTCAATATATTTATGATATATTGTGATTGAAATGTGGAAATGTTATCATTCCTTTATATTGGTTTTATGTTTTATGATTTTATACTGGTACGTGGACATTTTAACGGGTGGTTACGTTATAAACCATATGACGGGTGGTGCCGCGAATACCAGGACGGGTGGTTACGTTTTAACCTCCAATGCATTGGGTATGGAAGTCGGCCGTATGGCTATTCCATTAAGTATGTATGGAAATTGGCTGTATGGCTATTCCATTAAGTGATATGTGTGGAAGTCAACCGTATGGTTATTCCACTTAAGTATGTTTATGTCCCAAGTTACCTTTATATATTCTATGTGTTCTTTATATGGGTTTTATGGTAATCCTCTGGTTACAAAAAGGTAAGTAATGATACTTTATTCAGTGAAGATTTTTTTTACTACTTCATGAAGGTGAAGGTATTACTTTGATATAGTATACATGGTTTACTTGATGTTTGAAAAACTAATAGTTTTCATTCTTTTTGTATCCCTTACTGAGCTTTTTATGCTCACCCCAAGTTTTTCGAAATGTTTTTCACAGGACTTAAAGTGGAATAAGGTCAATATGGGATCAAGGGAATTTCATGCTATCTAAAACATGGAATCTAGACATCTTTCTTTTTAAGAGTTTTTATTTTATGGAGACTTAGTAGAAGTGTCTACTTTGTAATCTTTTAAGATATAATAGTTATGTTCTAATTCTCTAAAACTCTAAACCTGAAAAGATCGTCAATGTGAATTATTCATTTAATTCAATATTAAGTAAGGTTTATGGCTGGGGCCTTATAAAAATAATTACCAAACTCAAACATGCATTTAAAAAAAATAATTTATCCCTCAAAAATTGAATTTAATCAAATATATGTTAGTAAAAAGATCACAAAAATAATAATTAAATGGTATATGGTATGAAATATATTAAAATTATTATATAATATATTTATAATAATCCTTAATTTATTATCTAGACGTTTTGAACTTGTACAATGGAAATCTGACCTATGGTAAGGGTATCATGTATCACTTTTACATTTGTGATATGTTTTCCATTTTCACTACATAATTTCATTATGTGGTTTATATACTACCCATATGATATATCATATAAGAAAAATATATATCTTTATGGTATTTAAAATATAATTTTTTTTGTTTGATTCATGGGGTTTACGATTATAGATTGCCCCAAGTTGTAATGGGTTATTTTGTAACCTCCTCATTTATTGGTATTTTAAGGATTTAATTAATGATGGTGAATATTATGGTGAATCACTCCAAAAACTCATTAATTTGATGTCTATATGTTATTAGAGGAAATTTTCTTATAACAGTACCATTTTACACTATTTTATAGTTAAAATGATTGTGATTTGTTTTATAAAATCTATCATTAATTATATTTGAAGCTGAACATATATCATTTTCCAAAATCATTTCTTCTATAATTGTGTTCAAATAATATTTAAAATAAGAAAAAATTATCCGAAATTATTTTTTAAAAATCTTTACTTATTAAGAACTATTTATAAATTGATATTCATGATGTTTTCCAAACAAGGAATTTTTTCATTTACTGAAAATGTTAATAAAATAATTTTTTTATCATGTAAAGAATGTATGTAAATTCCCACCATCATTTAAACTCACTGTTTTAATGATATATTGAAAATTTTATTAGTATCTTTTACTCAAGATTTTTTAATTACATAAGTATTGTTTTTATATTGATTAACTATCTTAACACTTTATCGTAGAAATGCTACACTAGGGATATGTTGTATTGATAGCATCATTATTATTTTTAGTGATGGTTTATGAACATTTTATCTGTAGATGTACAAATTTATTACCATGAATAATATGACTTAGGATGGCATATTATTTGCATTATTTGTTAAGGTAACTATTCAAATTTCATATTTTATTTTTTCAATGTGAATGTTTATTTAGATCATGGTTCATCACATTCATATAAGGAATTCGTTAGACATGTTATGTGATGGGTAGGGATCAAAATTTCATAGCCACTCGATGAATTGGTAGGCCTTTCTAGAACAATTAATTGGACACATAAAATGTAGTTTTACGATTTTATTTAAACAATCATGTTAATGGTTTGGACAGTATAATTAATCTATTCGATATTTTACATTTTTTCTTTATCAGATCATTTGTTGATGTCTATGTGATTATTCGAATAGTTTGAGTATCATTGATTTTGATTCTAGATAATTTTGTTATTTATATGGAATCATTTAATCATCATTAGTCTTTCCAAATAATGATCACGTAATTGATTGAATGGAAAGAGTTTCAGTTATTTAACATTCCATATTAATTGTGCCTATTTTAGCATCATAGAATCTATTATACACATACCCTTACTGAGAAAATGTTATCACCAGTTTCTTATGTTTTATTTTATCCATCATACCATGAAATGTGTTTTTGATTTATATGTAGGGATATGATAAAGTTAAATATATAATTCTCTAGGAAAAACATTTCTATAATTTTTTTTATTTTTATGGGAAATTCATTTATGTTCATGTTTAACTTGACTAATACTTTTTTAGGACTTTAAAGATACAATACCATGTATCTAATGCCAATGTAATAAAGAAATCACAATTTGTGGGATAATAGGGTATGCGTCTTTTTTTGGTATTGAAGAGTGTATTATTATAATCGTTTATCACTATACATATATTTTATTTTGAGAACATAACACAATGATTGAATTTTAGGATATGCACTGAAAAACTTCCAAATTATTTACTATGAATAAAATTATGCATTTTTTCTTAAAAATACATCCCAATATGAATACTACAAGTGAAAAAATTTCTGTAATAGATATAACTAGGTGTAACAACATCGAGAAAGGAACATCAGACATAACTTGAGTGTTACATGGTATACGATAATGAGACTTACTATGTTCTTGGTTTGACACTCTCATGGTATGTGCATTAAATAATTCACAGTTTATTCATAAACCAATATTAATTTTTTTATAACATTTTTATCATTTTAGAAAATTCCCTATAAAACATTTTTATGATTATAAGATAATCCATACAAAAATTTATCATTTTATAGTATGTGTTTCAATATTTTTGGAACCAAAAATTATGTTTCGTAATGATATGGTCTAATATAGTGTATTAAATAGTATTATGTTCTTTCCAAAAAAGAATATGTACGTATATGGATATGAATTGAAGAAATACCAAAAGATGATGGAATATAAAATATATATAGGGGATGAATGAAAAAAATGGTATTCACACATGAGATAATTATGCAATGAAACACCCTAGTTCATTCTTGAAGTTAATGGGAATTTTTTATAGGTCTGGAGAGAAATTCCACCATGAATGTGATTTTATGGGAATGAATGATGTTGAAAATATTAAATTCCTCAACTATAAAGGGATGGGGATGCCTGAAAAATAATTTCCCATGCCTTAAGAGAATATTCCTCTAAACTAACACATGTATCACGTTGAAGCATATTCTATTAGTCTATATATACTCGAATAATTATCTTTATTTTATATGTATTCAATAATTATGTTATAGGAGTGTTATAATACTGATATTCTTTTTAATGGAATAATGATATGTATAATAATTATACTGTAATAATATTCTAAATTTAGTTTAGAGTATTTGTTGAATTGTAATGATGAAAAAAATGTTATTTAGTGGAATGCTTATATTTTTGAAAAAAATTGACTGGCATAGGGATAAATATTAATATGTGTCTGGTGATAAGATAGTAAATAGATTTTTATGGAATATTATTGGTGACCATGACATTGGTTAGGAAATTGATTGTATACATCATCAACGTTGTATTTTACTACCTGTATTGATTAATTTAATATATTAAAAAACTTATTATTTTATTTTTTGAACCATTAAATTATAATATAATATTTTATAGACATCACGTTATTTGCGTATTTGGATTTTTACACTATGATTCACTTTATATTTTCTAGTGTATGTAATTTTGATTTAGTGACCTCCCTTCTAAATTTTTTGAATTCAATTTTGGTCAAAAAAAATTCGGATTATTCCTATAGTTATAAATTTATTAAATGGATTTAGTTGAGTTTTTTGAGTAATAATGGAGCTATCCTTGATTAATTTGTTATGTTGGATAAATTTTTCTCCACTTTTTTGGTTTTATTGTTTTAATAGAATGTCTAGAGATTTAATTACAGTTTTATATTAATTATTCCATATTTATAAATGATATTATAGTTTTTAAAATGTAATATGAATTAAATTATGTATCATTATATAGTTCATTATCCATATTGATTAATTATACTGGGAAATTTCAGGATATGATCATACTCGGTCCTAAAAATTTAAAAAATACACACACACAAAGATAATAGCATACATGTGGCATAGTAAATGCCACCAAAAATAGACTCAGTTAAAGACCCAAAAGAACCAAATAACCCAAAAACCATTCCCACTATCTGCCTGTATCACAACCGAAACACATCATGATAGAGAAAAAATAGAAAACACCGAAAAATAATCCGGAGTTCACAGCCTGTGAAGCGGCTCCCATCTGTTTCAATCTCAGTTATCCTGTAGCTAAAAATAAAATCCCAGGAAACAATCCTGAGAACCCGCATTCCTTTAGATCCTGCATCTCCATCTTAGTCATGACACGATGTGTCTTCCACGTCCCTCGATCAACCCCGTGATAGGGTTCACTAGCCACCTCGCCCAGACGTCGACCCTACCTGCTTTTTCGGCCAAAGGTTAGTGAGATACCCTCCCCACCGTATCCCAAGGTCATCCCACCCCATCACCAATGTGCACGTCACCATTAACAAGAATGATCATTTCACCAATATCCCAATTACCTATATCAATTCCCATATCACACCTACCCTGAGGACAAGCCAAACCCTTCATCTTTAAATGACTTACCTGAGAAACATCACCAGATGATTTCATATCAAGGATCACTACCTTAACTAGCATCGACCTCAATTGTGATCATCTCTGAAGCATAAATCACCATCAAATTACATGTCAAACCTCACCTACAACCATTGGAATACATTTTCTAAGGCACACCTATCACCGCTAGGGTCCCACAACCAGGTCTCTTAGTGATCACCTCTGGTTGGAGCTACCGACCTCAGCAACCATGAGACTAATCATATCTATAGCCCGATGTCAGGCCTCCTCCATTGAAGGACACCCCACTGGTTTCATTCCAAATGAATATCTAGCTGGCACGTCGACATCAGCAACTAAACAGACCTTCCTGGATCTATCCAGACCCACCGATACTTGCACAAAAACCATCACCGAAGAAGGCTACATACCATGAATGTTAGTTTCTTTCGATCATTGATCAGGAGCCCCTCGAACAGGATGACATCATCAACCACCTAAATCAAGGATTTATCTTTCACCATTGATGAACCATCAAGAAATTCCTTTCAATCCTCCACCGTAAATGATTCAGTTTGATTTCTCTCGCCACATGCTGAAAATAACTCGTAGTGACCAAATATCTGATCATCAAACCTTACCTCGCCTGAGCTATATTGTCAAGCACCACTAGAGAGATAATTCTTATGAGAGAGGATCTCCATTTTTGAGTGAGTATTTGAGCATACCCTTATATTTTTTCCCCATGATTTTAATATAAATTCCTGAAATTAATATAAATATAATGATGGTTTTGCAATAGTTTTAAATATATTTTTTAAATCCAATTGAAAAATGGTTATGATGTATGTTTTATTTTAAAAATATTACTAAACTATTTGGAAAATTAGGATTTGATTTATTATGAATTTAAGGAATAGGACTTTGGTTCTAGATTACTATAGTTATGATAATTTTAGTCATACTAAAAGTATCTAGATTTATTATATAAATTCTCTACTAGATAAAAAAGTGAAACATTATTACCACATGTAAAGGGGATATATATGAAACTCATTTAATAATATTCAAGCATGGAAATTAAATATGACTTAATGAAATGAAATTATTTCCTATTCCATTATTTAGTGTTTGATTTTTTTAAATAATTTTGTATATTTATGAATAATAGAACTATGTTATTTATTTACATTGATTGTAATCTTTTACCGTTTTAATACACCTTTTGTATCATTGACCACCTTGTAATATATTATTACTTAATTAATTAAATTTATGACATATGTTTCCATGATATTCAGATTTTATATCCAAAAATGACTTCTATACATTCACTATAATATTATAGGTCATAATTTCATCATCTAAAGAATAAAAAATAAAATAATTTTCATATTTATATATAAATTATACTTTTAAAAAACATACGTGAAATGTGGTTATGAAAAATGAACTATGTTATGACAATGGAGATGTTAGGTCATATGTACACAGGCGTAACATTTCAATTTTTCAATGATCATTATGGAAATAAGGTATGTATTATATTATCTTACTAGAATGGTCATAACATTATAAATACCATATTAAGAAAAAAAAGTAATATATTATATTTTACGAATGAAGAAAATGACATGAATGTGAAAGTTATTTTATTCATATCAGATAATTTAATTTATCAAATCTTTATTAAATTCTATACAAATTATTAATGAAATAAAAAATCACATCACTTTGCAAGGTTGTAGTTATTTGTACACACAAGTGATGTTATCAAATCCCCCATGGAATGGATCGTAAAATGATATATGTGACATCATAATTCTGAATGTACATATATATATATATCCAAAAATAAATATATATACATTAGATCTATCATTATAACATGATGTGAGATGCAACAATGGAAAAAATGACATCATTTCACGAGGTGGTAACCCTCCTTACAAACGAATAATGACTTTATATCCCATTTATTGGATGATGATGTGGATTTATATGAAGATTTTATCATATAATAATGTCAGTATATGGGATATATTTTTGTTATTATATCATAATAATTGAAAAAATATTCAAATTGGTTGAAGAAGAAATAATATAAAATGCACAGTTTATCCTAATACATGTATATTTTTGTTATTATATCATAGTAATTGAAAAAATATTCAAATTGGTTGAAGAAGAAATAATATGAAATGCACAGTTTTTCCTGATACATCTTCATTGGAAAACCTCATAGGTAAGCACCAAAAACATTCATATGATGGTTTTTTATCAATCTAAGGGATATAGGTCATTTAGTGGGCTGATAGAAATATATATTGGTAGTTATTCACTAATAAAACTATATCTGAATGTGTGAAGATTAGAGGATATAAGGTGGCCATTTATAAGTGAGGTGATTCACATACATGAAACTTTTTAAAAGTTTAATGTATACACACGCTGTACAAAAATTAACTGAGAGCTAATGGAATTCATCTTAATTTCACTTTAATGATTCATATTTTTATTTAATAGAACAAATTTTTTTTCATTTTTTGTCTATAATTTCCCTTTGACTTGTAATATCATTATTCCTTAATTATTCATGTTATTTTAATTTTCGAATTCAAATATTTTAGTGGATTTGACTTTAACATTACTAATGGGTAAAAAAAATTCATTACTCAATTTATTTTCATTGTGCTATATTTCTTATAAAATATTTATAACACTATATGATTATGTATATAAAGAAATCTTACTATATTACATTTCAATATCAACATATTATATGGAAATATAAATTTGATACACATAATGGATTCATTGGGTATTTATCACATCAATGTTATAATATTTTTAAATGTTTATTACACAATGTAAATTCAATCAGGATTGTTTATACCCGAAATCATAGTAATGTAAACAATTTTATCATTTGAAAAGAAAAACCTTTCATTTTAGTCACCCCTATTTATTTATTATTTATTATAGTAATAGTACCATTTTTTAACACATTGGGACATGAAATGATTTATAAATGGTTATTTTAATAAAATTTGATTTTAATTCTATTTTTGGTCAAAAAACATTTTACTTTAATATCCATTATTTTTAAAATGTTTTTATTTTTTCTATTCCCTAAATAATTTTTTAAATAATTTTTTAATAATTTTTTTCACTTTAATGAAATCAATAAAAAATGAATCATTATTTTGATTTATAGAAAATGCCCATTTGGATTTTATAAATAATGTGAATGGAATCATTTATTTATTGTGCATACCAAGTACAGAATTTTTTGCAAGCCTGGCCCCTCCTGGGAATAATTACTACATTTAAGGGTTTAATAGATATTTTAAATGATTTTTTTAAATTATTTCTATGTATTAATCTTTAAAAGTTATATTTTAAGATCTGGATATAATCTTAAAGTGTTTTTTTAATAAAACTATTTAGGAATTTATATGCATCAATGGAAACAAAAATTTATTTTATAAATACACCCCTATGGTTTTTTAATAGTGATGTAGATCATATTTCATATTGGGATGGTTTATGATCAGTTTGGTGAAGTAAAATATGGAAATTCACTTTCTTGATTAAAATGATAGTTATTAAACATCCCTTGAAATAATTACATTCATGTGGTTAGGATTCTATTGGACATTACATTCAATATTATTTTTTAATACACTTTTTATCATGGAAATGATTATTTCATAACCCATATACCATTTTTACATACTTTGTTTAGCATTAAATTCTGTTGACTAACTAAGGAAATATTAATAAATTGGAATGTTTTACCCAACGCCATTATTTTTGAGACTCATAATTCATGAATTGAATCAATAATTTAATACAAAGTGAAATTATAAAAAATTTAGTGATGTGTTGGTATTTGTTATAGATATCCTCATGATTCATTGTTAATATCATGAGGCTAATCATTAATCTGGAATTAAATGGGTATTTTCCCCTAGTTTTGAACATTCTTCATTAAGTCCTTGACCGTATGATATATTGAATCCTGAGATCATGGTGTTCAATAAATAATTATTTCCTCAGTTTATTATTCAATTATTATTAATATGATTTATATTTTAACATTTATATTACCTTTAGATTCATTTTATTTTCGTTTTATTTATTAATTGCTTTCTGTATTCAGTTATCAAACATTCTATATTTATTACACCTTATCTAATCATGATATTTATGTTATCGATTAAGTGGAATTTGTTATGTTATTTACAATACAATTGTGATTATTCAAAATCAATTCATTATATCATCCATTATATGTAACCCTTTAATTGAATTTAGTCTCAACCTTATATGGTTTTTCCCATATAATGAAGTCGAATGCGTTGAACTATTTAAAGGATGTTACATTTTTCTGAATCAATGCATTATAGTATCTTTTACAATGTGAAAAGAGTATCATGTATGCATCTGGATAACCGATATAACTAAACTAATTGTTACATTAGGATTTTACACCTTTTATTTATGAAAATGTAATAATGTAGATAATGGATAATGGTTACTATAGTAACAGCTATTACAATAAGTTGTTACATTATATCATTAGCATCAAATAAAATGAACTACATGATTAATCACCATATAGTTTAGTTGTACTATTAAACAAAATACATAGATGAATTTCAAATTTCAATTTTAAAAATTAAATACTTAATGTTTTATAATTTAGAGTGACATATATCCCCTCAGAATATCCCAAGTATCAATTACAAAAAACATCCATTTATCCTTAGTAAAATATAATAGAATAAAATATTGATTTTAGACACTAGATATGGGTATGTTTAAAATATAAGATATCATAAATAAATAATATCAATCATTAAGGACATGAAAATAACTTATAATCATTCAATTCAACTAATTACATGAGCGTGACATAGAATACATAAATGATTATCAAATAATTCCATATAAATAATCACATATTCATGAAACTAAAACAACTATATTATATCTAATTTATCATTATCAAGGATATTAATAAAATATCACATAATTAGATAATTACTAACAACTTGCATCTCAAATATACTACCCAGACCATTTACAAGATAGTTTAAAATTATGGGTAATAACACATTTAATTGGACCAACTGATTTGTTTCATTACAATAATTGTTTAATCAAGGTGATATGTAATTCTAGGACTCAAAAATCTCATAATATTTCTATATAATTACTTTTTAAAATGGTTGAACATTAATTAGCATAAATAATTATATTGAAAAATCATCAATTTAATTTGTAATAAAAACACGAATCAATAAACATAATCATAAATTATCCAAAGTATTATGGTGAATGGTAATAAATTTTTTATCCCCATTGAAATAGATAAGAATATATCATGAGGTATAATAATAATTGTCTCAATAATGTAAATCCCTAGTGCATAACATGTCAAACAATGGGATGATGTCGTTGGTTAGTATAAGTACCATAGAAATAGTATTAAAACATTGATGAGAAAAATATACTTTTCATCTATAAAATCCCTTAAGAAAAAAATAATTTTTTAAAATAAATTTATTTGATAACAAGCTCATTTTCATATCAACTATTCCTTAAAATACATATTCTTATTTAATGTAGAAATGATTTTTGTTTCATGTATGATTAAATAAATATTTCATTATTATTTTTGTAAAATCCAAATAGTCATTGTTTGGAAATCATCAAGAGTATTTTTTTCAAATAATTTTGTAAAGGATAAAAATTGTCAATTTTTTATTAAATTACTTTTACAATTTTAAAAATATTTTTCAAAATATTTTTAGAAGACATGGTCGTTGAAAAATATGATTTTAAACTGAATAGAGAAATAATTATCGTTCATCTTGAAAACTTTTTCAATATCATTTAAAGCACCAACGAGAAAATAGTGGAAAATTTAATTAAAAATTACATGAATAAGAATAAGTGAATAAAATTAATGAGTTTATAGAGTGATATGTAATAACATTTCACCATCCAAAATTTAATCCCAAACAACCATGATATGCGATGAGATTGTATAATAAACCCCTACCACTACAGCAACATTATAATCCACAGATCCTTTATAGAATTAAATTAAATTGAAACCTAAAATTCATTTATGATTAGATAATTTTAGGAAAATATTAAAAATGGTTAACATATACACTACATAAAAAAACAAAGTGCTAAATATTAAATACATCTCACAGATATAAATGTTATACTCGAAACTCTAACCTCAAATATGATTACCATCATATGTTTATGTACAACTTGTATAATAAATATAGATATATTATAAATTTATTATAGAATAATAATCATATATTTTATAACATATATGATTTTATTATAGGATTTTATGAATTAATTATTAATAATTTTTTGTTAAAATCGCTCTTTTAGAGAAAATTAAATTGTTTTTATTGTCTTTTTTTCTATAATTTCAAATAATTTAGATTAATTTTTGTTAAATAATATAAATTATAAAATAGATGATATAAATATAATATATTTTAATTATATGTGTTTTTTTGGTAATATATATATATTAAATACATTATAGGTATCACAATTTTTATGGAGAGAATATATTGTGCATATCTATTATGGTTGTCTCCATTTTTTCATTTGATAGAATGAAACAAAAATAAATGTTAATGCATAATTTTTAATTATTTATTTGTCACGACCTATCCTCGAGGCCCGTGCCGTGACTACCCCAAGCCAGCCTTCCATAGGCCAGGGGCTGGCGACTAGCACCAGGGCGTAAATCCCAACAAAAAGGAAAGGCATTGCCTTTGAAAAGTAAACAAGCACCGCAAAGTAAACAAGAAGAAAAATAAACACTAAGTAAAAACTATACAAGCTGTGCTGAAAGAAAAAGGGGCCAGAAATACAAGCCCAACTGTAAAGTACAACTGAATGGAAAAACAGCAACTAAAAGGAAAAGCCGCAGCGTCGACCCGTCCTCTGGAAGCCCCACTTGAAGGGTGGGGACAGATAGCCCCCACTTCTCCTCGGGTCCACCTGACCGCTCCGAGTACGTCCCGCCCAGTGGTCCACCTCCAGGTACCGTCCTGCTCCGCACGCCTCCACTACGATCAGCGATGTCCGTCGTCTGCAACCAACACAATGTAGTTCGGGAATAGCCCGTGCAGGGGTGAGTATAAGCTACTCAGTAGGTACCCCGAGACCCCCGAAGGTCTCCCGAAATCCAAAAAGGATACTCCACAAAGGAAAGATACAATCACGAAGTAATATCTAACACAGATTAGGTATATTCCCATACATATACCTAAGTCATCAATTCTCGTTCGTCTCCAACGTCCGAGCCCAAGCACAACCCAGTCCACACAGGAATGCAAACGTATACCCACCCAGGATAGCACAACACAATCCACAAAGGGGAGTAAATAGTAAATCCACACAGGATAGCTCAACACAATCCGCAAAGGAGAGTAAACAATAAACCCATACAGGATAGCTCAACACGATCCACAAAGGATAGTAACACATGATTCAGCTCACACAGGTATACTTCTTCAGATGACGATAAAGATGATCACTGATCCATTTGAGTCGTCGGACCCACGAAGGATCGATAGGTATCTAACCCCCGCAATGACCCACACAGGATCGGGCCCACATAGGACCTGTAGGCGCTGGCTCAAACAGAACCGCTGAGCGCTGACCCACACAGGATCAGACCCACACAGGATCGGGCCCACACAGGATCGAGCCCACACATGACCTGTAGCACTGATCCACGTAGGATCGCTGAGTGATGTAGTCATCGCAGTCCACTGAGGATCTCTGCACGGTCATCGCCGTAGTCCACTGAGGATCTCTGTACGGTCGTCGTCGGAGTCCACTGAGGATCTCTTCACTGTCGTCGTCGGAGTCCACTGAGGATCACTGCACAGTCGTCGCTGTCGAAGAAGCAGTCGTATCCAGCTCTAGGGTTCTGGTACACAGCAAGATCGTTCGGGAGGATCCGCTCCACGAGCCGAGAGTCTGATACATCAACTGACACAAAGTCTGAAGTTGATGTATCCAAAAGTTCAGTATCGTCAACAGTAACTCAATGTCGTAGAAGGCACGTCAATCAGACGCCCGGTCTGAGAGTTATTGGCTTTTTCGTCCCAGGGGCCCGGTTGGTTTTAAAGGAAAAACCAACTCGGCCGTACTCCACCTGCATCCAAACCTCGAGCGGAGTATGCCAAAAGATCCGCCACACTTAGAGGAAAACAACAAAGTTGACGGCACGTCAATCGGACGTCCGTGGCTCAAGATATGAGTGTTTCCGCTCTGAGGGCCCTGTTTGTTTCGTGTACGAACCAACCCGGCCGAACTCAAAGTAGTCCAAAACCTTAAGTGTGATATTCTGAAACGACCTTCTCGATCCAAGGATCGTGTTTCCACTGACGGCGAGTCGTTTGGAGGCCCGTAACTCAAGTTATGGGCGTTTGAACAAAAACTGTCCGAAGACGGGGGGTCCAGGCCTGGGCCCACCTGGCCAGACCCCCCCCTGGGTTGGCCAAACCCGGTCCGAACCGGTCTGACGCGGTCCGACCCGGTCGGACTGGTCTGCCTCGGCCTGGGCCGGTCCAGCTCGGCTCGGCCGAGCGGCCGACGCGGGGGGAGCCGCCGCCCCACGTGACACCCCCGCGGCACCCGCGGGGTGTCGGCCAGACAACCGGACGTGGCTGAAGCCGCGTCCTGAGTGATGCGGGGGGGAGCAGCCGCCCCCCGCGTGACACCCCCGCGACAACCGCGGGGTTTCTCCCTGGCGACCGGACGCAGCTCCAGCCGCGTCTCGCGAGCGCCGCCGCCTCCGGGTGCCGGCGCAGCCGTGCCGGCGACCCGCACCGCCACTGGCTTCCGCGGGCCGCCGAAGTCGCTCCGGTGGCCCGATTTTGTTCCCTTCTACGCCGCTGCTCCTCCCGGGACTCGTTCTTCACTGCGGAATTATCAAACATCCGTTGCGGCACGTTCCGCCGTCGCCCGTCAAATCCGAACAAGAACGAAGAACGAAGGAGGGTCGTCGGGCCGTGTTAGATTGGCCTGCACCCTCCGCGTTATATATAAACAATGGGAGAATTTTTTATTCCACACAGGAAACAACAATTTTAATAAAATTAAAATTTTTCACAATCCAGTTCTTTAACTTTTTAAAGAAACATTTACGGGAATAATAAAAAAGGGGTTAATTCCAAAGATAAAATCCCTACCTCGTAGTCGTCGCGCGTGAGCGTTCTTCGCGGAATTGCTCGTCGCGGAAGGTGGAGATCGTCACGTCGTCATGGAAGGGCGTCGCGTTATCGCAGAATCCGGTGTTGCGTCGACGAACTCGACGAACCAAAAAACAACAGATTTTAATTTTATATAATTAAATCTGTGTTTCGTTTTTAAACCACAAAGAACATTTAGAAGGAACCCGAAATCACTCACCTCAAACGGCTGGTGAACGGAGATCAGGGCGGGGAAGAACGTGTCGGATTAGAGCGTCGTCGATTTCTGCGGATGACGGCATTCTTCGCGTTCTTCGCGTTCTTCGCGTTCTTCGAGTTCTTTGCGTTCTTCGCGAAGGAGAAAGAAGATACAAGGATTCTGTCAAATCCTCTCAACGCGCAAACTTTCAAAGACTGTTTGGTCTTATTTTATTGTTATGCCAACGCACGAAAAAGGGGAAGTAACGACCCATCAATTCGTTGAATTAATTCAACAAAAGAAACAGCTCATTTAATTTATGAAATAAACTGCCCAATTAAATAGTCTGTTATGAAATTAAGAAAACACGTCAGTTGACATTTATAATGACGGGTTTTCGTGGCTGCGTTACTTAGCGGAAAGAAACGACGGGGCTCGTGCGGGCCCTACCTCACAAATATCCTACCGAGGGGGTAGGATATTTCTTGGATGGCATCCTATCCGAATCAACTCAGTTTAAGCCGCTTTTAAGTGGCTTCAAGTGGCTTCCAAGTGGCTTAAGTGAAATAAAATAAGGTTGTCGTAAAATTATTTTATTTCTTAACATTAAGCCTGAAAATTAAAAACCACACCCAAGAAAACGCCACTCCGGAAGGGGAGTTTCTAGGCTAATACCGGCGATGCGATTTCATCGGAGCCATCAAAATTCGATTCCGGGAACCGGTTCAAAAGTTTGAAAAACACGCTCGTCCATTCACTGAACGTACCCAAGCCAAACTTCAGAAAATGATTCCGGGCACACCGGGCCTCAGAATCAGGTGCCGTCAGAAACTGCGCTATTGTAAAATTCCAAAGAAAATTAAGAAAAAAAAAATTTCCTTGAAATTTACGAGTCTTTACATTACTCCCACCTCAGGGATTTACGTCCCCGTAAAGATACATAAAAAACTATGGAAACAAAAGTGGGTACTAAGCAAGCATCTGAGCCTCCCGCTCCCATGTGCTCTCTTGGAGGTTCTGGTGACGCCATCTGATGCGCACATGAGGAATCGATCGCCCACATAGGACCCAATCCTGTCAATCCTCTATCTCCACCGGGACCTCCGCAAAAGTCACCTCATCATCCACGTCTAGATCCCCATAGTCAATGATGTGTGTCGGGTCGTGCACGTATCTCCTCAGCTGAGATACGTAGAAGACGTCGTGCATCCGGTTCAACTGAGGTGGAATAGCCAGGCGATAAGCCACCTCGCCAATCCTGCTGAGGACCTGGAAAGGCCCGATGAAGCATGGAGACAACTTGCCGCCTCGGCCAAATCTCCGCAAACCACGTCGAGGTGAGACCCGCAAGAAGACATGGTCGCCATCCTCAAACTCTATTGGCCTCCGCCTCCTGTAAGGATATGACTTCTGCTTGCTCTGAGCTATCCTCATCCACTCCTGGATGACAAGGACCTTCTCTGTCGTGGCCCGGACCATCTCTGGTCCCATAAGTGCTGACTCCCCAGGGTCTGTCCAGCACAAAGGAGATCTGAAAGGCCTGCCGTACAATGCCTTTTATAGTGCCATCCCGATGGTAGAGTGGTAGCTGTTGTTGTACGCGAACTCCACCAAGGGTAGGTGGTCCTCCCAGCTGCGACCAAAGTCGAGGACACATGCACAGAGCATGTCCTCGAGAGTCTGAATGGTCCTCTCCGTCTGACTATCCTTCTGAGGGTGAAAGGAGGTTCTCAGATGTAGCCACGTCCTGAACGCCTCCTGCAACCCCTTCCAATGCCGGG
The DNA here is from genome assembly GCA_963277665.1 of Viscum album. Classification (NCBI taxonomy): domain Eukaryota; kingdom Viridiplantae; phylum Streptophyta; class Magnoliopsida; order Santalales; family Viscaceae; genus Viscum; species Viscum album. Next base: position 628,953,394 of record OY728166.1, read on the forward strand.
AAGTAAAATGAGCTTCCCGATCGGAGATGATAGTCGATGGCTCACCGTGAAGCCGTACAATCTCCTGAACGTAGAGACTCCCCAAGCTCTCCACTAAGCCCTGCTCTCGGATGGGTAAGAAGTGTGCCGACTTGGTGAGTCGGTCAACAATCACCCAAATTGAGTCGTGACCTTTGGAAGTGCGTTGAATTCCGGTCACGAAGTCCAGAGATATGTCATCCCACTTCCACTTCGGGACCTTCAAGGGCTGTACCAGACCTGCTGGTACCTGATGCTCTGCCTTCAGCTGCTGGCAGGTGAGGCACCGTGAAACAAACTCTGCCACAACCTTCTTCATGCCCGGCCACCAGTGCTGTAATCTGTGGTCCTGGTACATCTTCGCCACTCCTGGATGTACCGCCAAAGGAGAAGTGTGAAACTCTCTCAGCACCTCCTCTCGAAAAGCGACTGGTACCGAGGTACGTCCTCTGAAAAGGTTTTCGTGCTCTGCTCCAAGGGAGAAACCATCAGGTGCCTGACTCGAGGATATCTGTGCATGTCGCGTCTCACAGTCATCATCCTCACGTTGTGCCTCTCTGACCCATTGCAGTAGTGGCGGGGTGACTGTGAGAGACAGAAGGAAGGCTGCTCCATCTCTATCCACAAAGGATATCTGCAAGGCGGCAAGCTGCTATGTCGCCTCCTCAAGTAGCTGAATGCCCGTCCTCTTGCTGAGGGTATCGGCTACTACGTTCCCCTTACCAGGAGTATAGACTTTCTCAAAGTCATAGTCCTGGAGGAACTCAAGCCATCGCCATTGTCTCAGGTTCGGTTCCTTCTGAGAAAAGTTGTACCTGAGACTCTGGCTGTCAGAAAAGACTGTAAAGTGCTCACCCATCAGATAGTGCCGCCATGTCTTCAGAGCGATGACCACTGTTGCTAACTCCAGGTCATGGGTGGCATAGTTCTGCTCATGCGGCCTCAACAGACGTGATCCATAGGCAATCACGGCCCGCTCATGCATCAAGACACACCTGAGTCTGGTCCCTGATGCATTGCAGTAGACTATGTATCCAACTCCCTCCTCAGGCAACCTCAAGATAGGTGCGCTGGTCAATCTCTGTCTCAGCTCTTGGAAGCTCTGCTAACATCTGTCTGACCACACAAAGGGTTTCCCCTTTTTCGTCAAAGCTGAGAGTGGCTCCGCAACTCTGGAAAGTTCGGCACAAATCTTCGATAGTATCTGGCTAGACACAAGAAACTCTGCACCTCCATCACGCTCTTAGGTGGCTCCCAAGCTAGCACTGCCTCGATCTTCGCGGGATCCACTGCAACTCCCGCCTCAGAAATGACGTTCCCCAAGAAGTGGACCTCACGTAACCAGAACTGGCACTTCAAGATCTTGCCATAAAGATGGTGCTCTCGGAGTGTGTCTAGTACAACCCGCAGGTGGTAGGCGTGCTCCTCCTCCGTCGTCGAGTACACCAAAATGTCGTCGATGAAGACCACAACAAATCGATCGAGGTATGGCTGGAAGATCCTATTCATGAGGCTCATGAACACTGCTGGAGCATTGGTTATTCCGAAAGGAATAACCAAGAACTCATAGTGGCCATACCGGCACCTGAAGGCCGTCTTCTGCACGTCCTCATCTCGAACTATGTGCTGATGATAGCCTGACCTGAGGTCTATCTTCAAGAACCACCGTGCTCCCATGAGCTGATCGAAAAGGTCATCAATCCTCGGTAGAGGATACTTGTTCCTCACTGTCACCTGGTTCAGGTGATGATAATCGACACACAGTCGCAAGCTCTCGTCCTCCTTCTTGGCGAACAAAATCGGGGAAGCCCAAGGTGAAACACTGGGTCGGATGAACCCCTTGCCCTGCAAGTCCTCCAACTGTACCCGTAGCTCTCAAAGCTCGGCAAGGGCCATCCGATATGCTGGAGTGGATATCGGGGTTGTCCCGGGGTATATATCAATATAAAATTCTACCTCTCTGCGAGGAGGTACCCCTGGAACGTCGTCGGGGAAGGCGTCCGCATACTGATCCACCACAGCAGGAAAACTAGGACTCCCCACATCAACTGCTCCAAGGATGAGGCTAGCCAACTGATGAGTGATGGGATGCCCTTTCCTCTGCGTGAGTCCATCCTATGCTGCGAAGGCTCCCTTCTCGCCGGTGAAGGAGAACCTTCTCCCATCGGTGCGCACACATCGCACCTTGCGCCTAGTGCAGTCAATCTGAGCATGTACTGTAGATAACAAATCCATGCCCAAGATGACGTCGTAAGGCTCGACGCCGCTACAAGAAGATCCCAGTAGAAGCTCTAGCCTCCTAGAGTAAGCTCACACTGCCGTCACCAGTGTGTAATCGTCGATTCTGCTCCCGTAGGAGTCTCTAGCCGTAAGGATCGAGCCAACGCTCTGTCAGAATCTCCGAGCTTCGAACAAGGGCAGTGGCTATAAAGGAGTTACTCGCTTCTGTGTCTATAAGAACTGCAGAAAGGGTGTAATAGACACAGATCGTACCTCGAATCATCTCTGGTGCACCGTGGTCGTAGGCCTCCACTGCCTGGGGCTGAGCCTGTCTTTGCCCGCCAGCTCCCTGTGGTCGGGGCGGGCCTCCTGGTGGTGGTGGTGGCAGAGCCTCAAAGCGTCGCCCACCACCTATTGCTCGGCCAGCTCCTCTTCCTCGTCCGCCTCCTCCCTGTGGACTGCCACGGTCGACCCTATACCTCTGCCTGGGTGGCCCCTCCACCGTCTGCTGCCCCTCGGTACGGCGGGTCGAGCAGTCACGAGCCATGTGGCCCTGCCCGCCGCACTCGTAGCACTTCCTGCCTCACGGAAGACTGGCTCCGCGCTGTGTGTCCCGCACTATTGAGCCTGTGTCCCGAGGTCGTCTGCCGGAAGTTCTGGTCTGCCTGGAACCCTGAGTCCTTCGTCGGCTACCTGCTGCCGAAGAACACGCCACCTGCCGCCCTGCGGTAGGTCTCGCTGTAGACTCAGCCAGAAAGCTCTCGATCAGAAGGGCTCGCTCCAGCACTCCTGCCTGGGTCGGGATGCTGAGGGAGATCAGCGATGCCCTGATCTCGTGTCTCAAACCCTGATCGAAGGTCCAGGCCCAGAAGAAGAGGTCATGTACCGTGTCTGTCGAGTAGCGAGAAAGGTCGGTGAACCTCGCCGCGTACTGGGCGACCGTCAAGCTGCCCTGCCGCAGCTGAAGAAGCACTTGAATGCGCACCGCACAGAGGGTGTCCGGGACGAACTCTGACTGGAAGAGGCTCTCGAAGTCCGTCCATATGAGGGAGGCCTCATCGTGTACCTGGAGCATCAAGCTCCACCATCGTCCTGCTGCTGCGTGCAGTAGGCTCGCCGCGAGGATCACAATGAGGTCTGCTGGTGTCCTCACTAGCCTGAAAACTCGGACGACCGCCTCCAGCTAGTCCTCGGCTACTTGGGGGTCTGTCTCCATACGGAACCTGGGTGGTCACTGGCGTTGGAACTCGTGCAGGGCTCCGAGGCGTCGTGCATCGTTAGCAGTCAGCGCTGGAAGCATCGGGGGCTTGGTGGGTAAAGGTACTGCCGATGCCTTTACTGTCAACAGGCCCTGTACCGAGGCCTCGTCGCTCGGCGGGCTGTCGTCACACTCTACCCTCGGAACCATAGCTGGCTGCTATCGTCGGGCCATCCTGAAAAGGAAACAAGTGTGCCACTGTCAGAACAGTATACCTGGTGGGATGACACAAGTAATCACAAAGAAAACATGAAACACACATGGAATCAATGTTTTCGTGCATTATGTCGGAAATCAGAAGTCAGGGTCTTGGTGTACGGATACGTCGGCCGCCGCACCAACACTGGACTCCCTAGACTGATAATCGCACTCAATACGCTAAACACTATTTATTCATATAGAATAAAGATTAGAGTCTGCGGTAGAACCGACCACCTTTGATACCAATTCGTCACGACCCGTCCTCGGGGCCCGTGTCGTGACTACCCCAAGCCCACCTTCCATAGGCCAGGGGCTGGCGACTAGCACCAAGGCATAAATCCCAACAAAAAGGGAAGGCATTGCCATTGAAAAGTAAACTAGCACCACAGAGTAAGAAAGCAGAAAAGTAAACACTAAGTAAAAACTGTACAAGCTGTGCTGAAAGAAAAAGGGGCTGGAAATACAAGCTCAACTGTAAAGTACAACTGAAAGGAAAAATAGCAACTGAATAGAAAAGCCATAGCGTCGAGCCGTCCTCTGGAAGCCCCACCTGAAGGGTGGGTACAGATAGCCTCCACTTCTCCTTGGGTCCACCTGACCGCTCCGAGTACGTCCCGCCCAGTGGTCCACCTCCAGGTACCGTCCTGTTCCGCACGTCTCCACCACGATCAGCACTTTCCGTCTTCTACAACAAACATAACGTAGTGTGGGCATAGCCCGTGCAGGGGTGAGTATAGGATACTCAGTAGGGACCCCGAGACCCCCGAAGGTCTCCCGAAATCCACAAATGATAATCCACAATGGAAAGATACAATCACGAAGTAACATCTGACACGGATTAGGTATATGCCCATACATATTCCTAAGTCATCAATTCCCGTTCGGCTCCAACCTCTGAGCCCAAGCACAACCCGGTCCACACAGGAAAGCAAACGTATACCCACACAGGATAGCACAACACAATCCACAAAGGAGAGTAAATAGTAAATCCACACAGGATAGCTCAACACATTCCATAAAGGAGAGTAAACAGTAAACTCACACAGGATAGCTCAACACGATCCACAAAGGAGAGTAACACACGATTCAGATCACACAGGTATACTTCTTCGGATGACGATAAAGAAGATCACTGATCCATCTGAGTCGTCGGACCCATGAAGGATCGATAGGTAACTAACCCCCGCAATGACCCATACATGATCGGGCCCACACAGGACCTGTAGGCGCTGGCACACACAGAACCGCTGAGCTCTGACCCACATAGGATCATACCCACACAGGATCGGTCCCACACAGGACCGGGCCCACACAGGACCTGTAGCACTGATCCACGTAGGATCGCTGATTGCTGTAGTCGTCGCAGTCCACTGAGGATCTCTGCACGGTCGTCGCCGTAGTCCACTGAGGATATCTGCACGGTCGTCGTCGGAGTCTACTGAGGATATCTGCACGGTCGTCGTCCGAGTCCACTGAGGATCTCTGCACAGTCGTCGCTGTCGAAGAAGTAGTCACAGCCAGCTCTAGGGTTCCCGGACACAGGAAGCTCGTTCAGGAGGATCCGCTTCACGAGCCGAGAGGCTGATACATCAACTGACAAAATGTCCAAAGTTGATGTATCCAAAAGTTCTGTATCGTCAACAGGAACTCAACGTCGCAGACGGCGCGTCAATCGGACGCCCGGTCTGAGAGTTATTGGCTATTTCGTCATAGGGGCCTGGTTGGTTTTTAAGGCAAAACCAACCCGACTGTACTCCACCTGCATCCAAACCTCGGGCAGATTATGCCAAAAGATCCGCCTCACTTATAGGAAAACAACAAAGCTGACGGCACGTCAATCGGATGCCCGTGGCTCAGGATATGAGCGTTTCCGCTCCGAGGTCCCAGTTGGTTTCGTGTACGAACAAACCCGGCCGGACTCAAAGTATTCCGAAACCTTGAGTGCGATATACCGAAACGACCATCTCAATCCAAGGATCGTGTTGCTGCTGACGGTGAGTCATTTGGAGTCCCGTAGCTTAAGTTACGGGCGTTTGAACGAAAACCGTCCGAAGACGGGGGGTCTGGGCCCGGGCCGACTCGGCCCGACCCCCCCACTGGGTCGGCCGAACCCGGTCCGACCCGGGCGGACCGGTCTGGCTCGGCCAGGGCCGGTCCGGCTCGGCTTGGCCGAGCGGCCGAGTGGCCGACGCAGGGGGAGCCGTCGCCCCGCGTGACACACCCGCGGCACCCGCGGGGTGTCTGCCAGAAAACCGGACGCGGCTGAAGCAGCGTCCCGATTGATGTGGGGGAGGGGGGGGGGGGGGGGGAGAAGCCGCCCCCCGCGTGACACCCCCGCGAGAACCGCGGGGTGTATCCCTGGCGACCGGACGCGGCTTCAGCCGTGTCCCGCGAGCGCCGCCGCCGCGGCGGTCTCGTCCGGCGGCGCGCCAGGCGCCGGCGACCCGCGCCGCTGCCGGCTTCCGCGGGCCGCCAGAGTCGCTCCGGTGGGTCGATTTTGTCCCCGTCTGCACCGCTGCTCCTTCTGGGACTCGTTCTTCACTGAGGAATCATCAAAAATCTGTTGCGGCATGTTCCGTCATCGCCCATCAAATCCGCACAAGAACGAAGAACGGTGGAGGGTCATCGGGCCGTGTTAGTTTGGCCCGCACCCTCCGCGTTAGATATAAACAACGGGAGAATTTTTTATTCCAAACAGGAAACAACAATTTTAATAAAATTAAAATTGTCGCAATCCGGTTCTTTAACTTTTTAAAGAAACATTTACGGGAATAATAAAAAGGGGGTAATTCCAAAGATAAAATCCCAACCTCGTAGTCATCGCGCGTGAGCGTTCTTCGCGGAATTGGTCGTCGAGGAAGGTGGAGATCGTCGCGTCGTCGCGGAAGGGCGTCGCGTCGTCACAGAATCCGGCATTGCGTCGACGAACTCGATTGACCAAGAAACAACAGATTTTAATTATAAATAATTAAATCCGTGTTTCGTTTTTAAACAACAAAGAACTTTTAGAAGGAACCCGAAATCACTCACCTCAAACTGCTGGTGATCGGAGATCGGGGAGGGGAAGAACGTCTCGGATTAGAGCGTCGTCAATTTCTGCGGATGACAGCGTTCTTTGCATTCTTCGCGTTCTCCGCGGAGGAAAAGAAGATACAAGGATTCTGTCAAATCCTCTCAACGCACAAACATTCAAAAGACTGGTTGGTCTTATTTTATTGTTTTGCCAACACATGAAAAAGGGGAAGTAACGACCCATCAATTCATTGAATTAATTCAACAAAAAAAATCAGCTCATTTAATTTATGAAATAAACCGCCCAATTAAATTTTCTGTTAAGAAATTAAGAAAACGCGTCAGTTGACTTTCATAATGACGGTTTTTCGCGGGTGCGTTACTTAGCGGAATGAAACGGCGGGGCTCGTGCGGGCCCCACCTCACAAATATCCTACCGAGGGGGTAGGATATTTCCTGGATAGCATCCTATCTAGATCAACTCAGTTTAATCCACTTTTAAGTGGCTTCAAGTGGCTTCAAATGGCTTAAGTGAAATAAAATAAGGTTGTCGTAAAATTATTTTATTTCTTAACTTTAAGCCCGAAAATAAAAAACCACACCCGAGCAAACGCAACTCCGGAAGGGGCGTTTCTAAGCGAATACCGACGCTGCGATTTCATCGGTGCCCTCAGAATTCGATTCCGGGCACTGGTTCAAAAGTTAGAAAAACCCGCTCGTCCGTTCACTGAACATACCTGAGCCAAACTTCGGAAAATGATTCCGGGCACACTGGGCCTCGGAATCAGGTTCCGTCAGAAACTGCGCTCTTGTAAATTTCCAAAGAAAATTAAGAAAAAAAAATTCCCAAGAAATTAATGGGTCTTTACATTATTATTTCATAGAAATAATTTATATTAACAATTTATTTATTTATTTCCATCCATGTGAAAAGAAAATGAAAAAAACATCGCATCGCTACGTATTGGTGGTAATCAATACTTTCATATGAAGAACATTATTGTTTCCTGATAGATTGGAAGGTTTCCACTAAAATTTGATATTCTATTTTTGGAATCTTGTTTATGTTGAAAATATTAGATATAATTTTTTAACATTATACTTATCACAACCCATGTAAATCATATGCAAAAAAAAAATCACATTGCATCACGAGGTGCTTGTACACTGTACACATGAGCAACATTGTCACATCCCTAGTGAAATTGAAATTAACATAGGATATATGATATAGAAATTAAAATATATTTATAATTTTATAAATATAATTTTAATATGTTAAATTCATCATTATATCTATATATGGAATATTATGATTGGAAAAAAAACTGCATTAGTTCGTGAGGAGGTAGTTAGTCGTTCACATGATTGGCGATTTTGTTTCACATTTTATTGGGGAGGAGATAGATTAATATTATACAAACAACATAATCAAATATCATAACATGGTAGATACTAATGTTATTAAATTTTATGTTTTAATAATTAATTGAATGTCATAAATGAATAAACAAATTGTAAGGGATTCGTTAAGATGATTACATTCTCCTAAAAACCCTATATTGGATTTTCTCTTTAGGACAACATGTTTTTTTAATATCATAATCACTTAAATGTGTCTAATACTGTTTATATTATATATATTCATGTGTATTTCAAGACACATGGATTTAGAGGTGTGAATAAATGAATAGAGGGAGTGACCTTTTATAAATTAGAGAGAGAGAAGAAACACATGGAATTTATTAAATAATAAAGTTTAGTAACAATTTTCAGATTCTAAAAGGATACAATATCTATAATTACCAAAATTTAGTGGTTATGAACTCTATATATGAACAAAAAATTGTGATAGAATTTTTTAGATAAATTATTACTCTTATCATCTTAGTTATGTCCAGCAAAAACAAATTTTTCACGTTAATCATAATAATAATTTTCAATATTTTCACTATTAATTATAGTTTAAAAGAGGGAATTCATATTCTCAATATCAATTGAAATAAAATGGAAAATAAAATTTCTAATTAAACTATCACACACGTTCTAAAAATAGTTTTTCAAATGGAATACATTCATATGAATAAAAACGATTCACATCAAAATTTATTTTAAAATTGATTCCAAGGACATAATTCAGAATAATAAATAGTTTATTGAACTAATATTATAATTATTTCCATATTAAAATAATATGGGGAATGTAAATAGATCATGTTAAATGATGAGTTTTTAATTTAAATAATTATAATTTTAAATATTAATCAAAAAAGTGAATGTTTTCATAAAAATATACGTAATTAAAAATAAGATAATTTTGATATGATAAAATAAAAATGAATTTAATTTAAAATTAATTGGTTAAAATATTAAAAATATTATTTTATCCTATGTTTGAAATTTACTTAAAAATATAGTTTTTTAGAAAACATTTCTTTTTTTCAAATGATTATTTCTTTTATTTATAAATAATAGACAACCAATTAACATGTTTAATAAATATTTTATCACATTTTAGTCCACCCTATTTATTCAGAACAACATGAATGTAAGGATATAATAGTTATATTTAAATAATTATATATTAATATTGTATTGTGTTTCATTTATACTTGGTATACCGTATATCAGAAGTTAAAAAATAATTTGAATTTATTCTAATAAAACTTTTTTTGAAGTACTGGGGTGTTAAAATATACTCTACAATTCAAATTTCAACCTTAAAATTTTATAGATATTAAATTCTGAAAAATGAAGATTATTTAATCTTTATAACAAACCCTGTTTCTAAAATTACATCAACCAGTTTATGATTTCCCCAGGGTACCTTACGGAGTCAAGTATCTTGATTCGTAAAAACATGATCGATTGAATCAAGATTATTAATGGGTTCTTCAATGTAATATATACTAGGTTTTAATTCCATATCATCCTAGATGATGAAATTCATTGGGTCTTCAATGTACGTCCTTAATAATAATATATAGAACAAAATATATACCTTAGAAATGATTGGAATAATTTCTAAATGATAATACATGGATCCAATCCATTACAAAAATTTTATGGGTCCGTTATTCCTGGGGCATTGATTTCCCACCTCCCCAAACCATATAAAACCCATAGATGGAGATAAATTCAACAAAATATTATATCCTATTTGAATTCCAAATCCTTCCACTTATTATTGACATAACTCTTTTGAGTACATTGAGTTTCTTTTATATGATCATTGATAATCATTACCTTTGTTTTCATATCTACATTATGTTATAGGAAAACATGTTTCCTTTCAAAAGATTCGTCATAATAAGTTTAAGTAAGACATTTCATTCTATATAGTTCATCATATTGGTCCATTGTAGTACTTCAATGAAAATATTATTTATATAACAAATCAATTAAAGGTAAACATTGTTCATACAAAACATGATGGACATGCGAGAAAGCCATCAAAATGTCATCAAATGACTAAATTAACCTTTCTTTCTATCAAACAGTTTGAGGATTATTTGAGGTTATCAAATAATGATATGTATCTATTTATTTTTAAGGACTCTTACCCAATTTTGATGTAATATTATAATCATGGTAAAAAACAATCAAAATAATTTCATCACAATGACTTTTTATTTTGTTAATGTATAACCTTCTGAGGTGTTCAGGAGGAAAATCATTTCATAATTTAAAAAAATGTGAATATTTGGTTTAAAGATCAATATTAACATATATTTCATTGTTATTCCTAGAAATATTTGGTAATCCAATGTTTATTTCTATATTAATGTCATCCCATTTCCACACCAGAATAGTAATTGCATGTAATACCCCACTTAGAGATATTTTATCTTAGAATACACATTTTGAAAAACCACACATCTTGACACATAATAAGATATTTCACTATTCATGGTATGTGTCCAAAAGTATTCCATCAATATTTATAAATAATTTATCTATGAGGATGTATAATGAAATTTGATTTATGAGGATCATATAATAATTCCATTTTTCTGCTTAGGTATAGGTGGAACATACATTCTCATTCAAGATTTCTAAATTTCATCCTCACAAATGATTTATAAAACTTTTTTGTTATCCAAAACATTAATATTCAATAGAAATTTTAATCTTCTGGTTAATAATATTTTATATTTTCCTACAATGATGGTTTATAAATATTTGAAAAAGGGGTAATGTCTCCCATTAGTAAATGATTCGTTTGGTTTCTTCTAAGCTTCCTATGAAACCAACTATAACAAACTTTAATATAGTAATAGAAGGTTGGTGATTGATTTATTACATATGGATAATATACATGGGGTCAAATCTGTAATGAAATATTATCTTATAATTCTATCATAACCAAATAAATACATATTTACCATTTTAAATTGGGAATGAAAATTTAAAAACCATAATAATGGAAAATATTTGGAACCATTTAACTAATTCAATGAATTCATTTTCTTGTCCTATGAAAAAGAAGCAAAATAATGTTGATCTAAAATGCTCAGTAATGGTTATATATTGTGTGAGTTATCATGAATCAACAAAGAATAATCAATATAGAATGATAAAAAAATTAACAAAAAATCCATTTAATCAATCATATGACTATGATAAGTATATATCACCAGAAAAAATATGTACATAATTTATTTTTAAGCATAATATCATAAATTGATTGTAAATAAATTTTACTCTATAAAATAAATATCAAATATGTGTTTTATTCTTCTAGAATAATTAAATTTATTTTTAACGGATCAGATGATCCATAAAAATGTGCTATGTCATTGACAATGTCTTTACTAAAAATAAAATAGTTATGAAAAGATATCCAATATTAAAAATTTAATAGGTTCTTATTTTTAGAAAAATAAAATTATATAAAATGGACTTCATATTTAGAATCTGAATAATTTATATTGTGTAATAATTTCATCTTAATTTATTACCATAATAATGTAATGGCCAGGACCTCTCTAGTAAATTACTTTGTGAAATTTTGGTGTTTGAGGTGTTCTGGGAGGTCAAGGGGACTTATCCCCAACAATTTTCCAATTTTCCAGTTTTGTGAACAATGTTTCCAGATTTATGAACAGTAACAGATCGGTCTGACAGATCGGTCTGACAGATCGGTCTCACAGATCGGTCTGACAGATCGGTCTCACAGATCGGTCTCATAGATCAGTCTGACAGATCGGTTTCACAGATCGGTCTGACGGATCAGTTTCACAGATCGGTTTCACAGATCGGTTTCACAGATCGGTTTCATAGATCGGTTTCATAGATCGGTTTCATAGATCGGTTTCACAGACCGGTTTCATGTACAGTAACGGTGGGTGAACAGTGTTTCCAGACTCCAACAGTTTTTCCCCTTTTGACGTTTCCATTGATGTAAAATACATTTAAAGACTTATTTTAAGGACTCTTAAGGCCGATTCAAATGCTATAAATCCTATATTAATTGTTCCTAAGGCTTGGAATGTTTTACTTGGTCAAACCGCGTGGGTTAATGAGATCTGTTTTTAATGGAGAATGAAACGGATCATAAACCCTCGCCCCATCAAATCATTAAGGAACGAGATATCGTTCTACCGTGTTCATCCTCTTTGTTCTCTGTTATGAGATGCTAGAACCTTTCAAACCGTCTTCCAAGAGTTTTATAGTCAAACATTACTCGGATCAATTCCGCTTTGTTTCGATGCAACCAAGATGTGTCGATCTATCTTCTATATAAGGTATGTTCTATTGTCATTCTTTTGGGGTTCATCTTCTCCTATCCTCCTTTCCATAATTATACCATGTAATTTCCAAGATTCTAATGGGTTTTTCTTGGGGTTGGTTGGTACTGTTGTACCGCAGCATCCTCCGGTAGATGCAGTTGTCGCGAGAGACGATCATGACCCATTCTATGGATAATGAACATGAGGAACTGTTTGAAGCAGGGGATTCACAGCTTCTCTAATTGTATATGTGCAATCGTAGAATTAGCATGATTTATCCCTTTGGATCACAATGATATTGACCTAATTAAATACTTGAACTGGATTAAAAGATTTGGTTGATCTCATGTTGTTGCTTTATACGGTGATAACGGTTTGCCTAATGTTTTCCTAGATATAGTGATATCTATGTTTACTTTGATTTGTTGTTCTTTCATGATAGATATTGATAATGAACTTAAAGCCGGAATTAATTGTTAATTAATTGGATAAAGATAAAGAGGCATGTAAATTAATCTGGTTATTGCAGTTGTTGTAGTTGTTCTAATTTGAGGATAATCAAACTAGGGAAGTAAGCATGGTTATTTTATTATGATAGCTTACTGATTAGGTATCCAGGATTGGAACCTACGAATAACAAATCTGCCAATTCAATATGGATTAATGAAAAGATTATGTGGGAATTTATAAAAGGGTTCTGAGTTACCCTCTTGTTTGATAAAGTGTCAAGAGCCCATGGTTGTGATTGTTGTTTTCCTGCTGCTTGTGCTATGATGTGACCCTGGAGGTGTGTTGTGATATGTGGAGGCATGGATACCTTGTGGTTATGGCAGTGGATGAAACCTAGAGTGGCGATATGCATCAGTTATGGATGTGGGTGTCTGGGAGGACACCAGGGGTGATGGAATGGGATGGATGTGGTTGCTGTATTCTTGTGGTGTCTTTGAATGTTAATCTGCTTTGCTTTTCCCCACTGCTCAAGGCAGCTGGTCTTGCAAACCTTCTTCCGAAGGAGGCAAAGATGCGCGGGGTATGCCACGTGCTTTCTGTGTTTAGCCTCTTGAGGGAGAATGGGTCTATGCTCTTTCTATAGGCGGTAAAGACTCGACGGGTAGTATATCTACTCACCGTGTTGCACCTCCTTTGTGTTTAGAAGCTTAGGATGCTTTTCCAGAATTACTAAGAATATGGAAAAGTAATTCTGTAATGAATGTTTGATTAAATGGTGAAAATCCACGGGGATGTAGATACTGGAATTTAAAGGTGATGTGAATCCTAAAAGGAGCAGTTTTTTTGGAATGTGATGCCAATTTAGTGTAATGGGGAATTGTTCTTTCTTAATTAATGTTTAAATAATTAAATAATGTACATTGGAACTAATAAAATGAGAACAGAGTAATATAATAAACCTCTTAAAATGTTTGTGTGCTTATAAGAGACCTAGTATTAGAAGTAGCAGCCTGGAGTCTGAGAGATGTTAGCTACAGTTGTATCTAAGACTAGGTAATGCCCATAGTGTGGATGTGTGTTACATATATATTCTGTTATTTTTTTGTTTCTATACGCTACTCCACCCTGTCGGTAAGGGCAACTGACACCCCGGGGATTTTGATCCCTGGGGGGTGTTTTCCCCAACATTCTGATGGGAGGTCGAATGGCTGACTACCCCCTTTGGCCCCTCTCTCTTCTCTTGGTAGATACTTGTGCCATGAGGCACAGCGGTTAGTTACCCCATATATGTTTGTAGAAGGTTGTAATGTCTTGTGGTTATTCACACACATATATTCTGGATATAGTATCCTATGGACTACTATAGGTGTAACGTGTATAGGCTATGATGGCCTGAGGATCCTTACTCAGAGTATGGGCTGTAATGGCATGAGGTATTATACCCGATGTATGATACACGTTATGCGGGCTGCGGTGGCTCCCGGAACATACTCGGTTGCTTTTAGTTGTGAGGATGGTGTGGTGCTTCGCCCAGGTGTCTGCGGGAAAGCCTTTGTGGTGCATGAGGTGCAGATTGTGGATCTTAGCCCAGGTGTCTGCGGGCAAGCCTTGGAGAGAGATTCACATGACGTATGTCGTTGGGGAAAAGTGGCAAACCAGTGGGGAAGTAGTAGCGGGGTAACCTTGATATTCCTTACTATATGCTATATTCTTATATGCGTTAGTTGGTGAGAGTAGCCATGCTGAGGTTGGGGACATAGTATACCTGTTTAGGTGGCGAGTTAGTTTCACTTATTGTTCACGAGGCTTTAGCATGCTATCATTACTTTTGCACGTGGTCCTTGGGGAGGATCCTATTGAGTATACTGTTATAATCACCCTATGTATATATAAACTATTTTTTCAGGTCACATGGAGCAGGTTGGAGATCAAGCTGGTTACTACTAGCATGCGATTGGAGGAGGAGTTGTTCGGGCTTGTGGTCACTGCCGTTTTACATACTTTTGGGTACTTTTAGTTTCCCCTTTTAGTTGTAGTACTTTTGCATGAAATTTCATATATGTACTTGGGTTTATTTTATATTTCAGTTATGAGTTGGAGTTGGTTGGAGTCTATTCTATCTCTCTATTCTGCATGTGTTCTCTTAGAGGGTAATGCCTCCCATTTTTGTGTGTAATATACCCTCGGTGCTAGTCGCCAACCCGGGGCCTACTGGAGGCAGGACTCAGGGGTCATTATATCTCTTCTCACATTACCGGCCCAGGAGGGGTACAGATTGTGGGGAGGGGGTCGTGACAGAGTGGTATTAGAGGTCTGGTTGAGGGATATGATGGAGTTTGGAGTTTGGCATAGGTGAGGATGCATGGGATGGTAGAGAAACAGTGTCATTCATATTTATCAAGTAGGGAAAACACTGGAGACCAGCAGAGACATAGGCGTTTAGGGCCCCCTATGATCTGTTGCACGGACCTTTAAGTTTACAATGGCTACTAGACAAAGTGATACTGGTTGTGGGGTAGAGACCTAGGGAAGGATCATACATCATTATTCATTGTGCCTGTGTTTGAATGGGTAGACCTTGGGATAGGTAACCTAAAATTAATAAAAACAATATAATTAATTAATTAATGTAGAGTCTTCTATATTCCAGGATTAGGAGATCTAATAGTTGTTATTTTATAGTTATGGATCCAGGTCGATGTCCTCATCAGTTTTGCACAGAAGATGCCCGGAAATCTGTTCCAGCAGATCGCTGCCGGGTAGAGGTTGACGATGATGACACATGGCGGAAGGCACTCTGAGAGTTTCATCGCCAAAGTCTACAAAAGTATGAGGGCTCCATTTCAGATGCAGTCACAGAGGACTGGTAGGAGGAGGTCAAGATAGGCTTCAGTTAGATTCGTGCTTGGAAGGAACACTTGGTGTCCTTGGTTGTGACGATGCTGCATGGAGCAGCAAGGCAGTGGTGGTTCTTGTGCCTCGGGGGTCGTGAGGAGTCCGCTATCTCATGGGAGGTGTTTCGAGACAGGTTTTGAGTTGAGTTTCTTTCTTCAACTGCGAAGGCGTCCATTCACCAAGAGCTTCTTACCCTTCGACAGGGGAGCTCCAGTGTTCGGGAGTTTGGCATCCATTTCAGGAACCTTCTACGATAAGATTCAGACCTATTACCAGATGAGGAGGCCAGGGCGAGGCATTTCGAGGAGGCTATACATCCAGAGATCCAGCGCCAAGTCACCCCATTTATGCTAAAGACATATCTTGCAGTGATGGCGAGGGCATAGGTTGTTGAGAGGACTTTGGCTAGGACCGGATCTTCACGAGAGGAGAATAGTCATGATTCCTCACGAAGCAGAGCTTTGGTCCGGGGTTCTTGGTTTTCAGGGAAGAAGAGTTTTCGTTCACCTAGGGGTAGGTCCCAGCCCTTCCCATCTCGTTTCTCTGGAGGCAGCAACTCTCAGGCCTATTCCAAGGGATCAGGCGCTTGTTTTTCTTGTGGTGGTCGTGGTCATCAGCAGCGGGAGTGCCTGACTTTTCAGAGTAGTCATCGTGCACTGGGCGCTCCACTCCAGGTTCCTCTGTTGAGGCAGTTCCTGCCGAGGCAGCAGCAGCAGGTTGCACAAGCTTTAGATCACGAGAAGGTAGATGGAGCAGGCAGAGGACAACCCCATGACGCTCCCCTCCTTAGAGAGCAGAGCACGACCATGGTGGTGTCCGTCATCATGGTCAGAGAGGCCGTGGAGGAGGTTGTGGTCTGCTTCATGCTCTAGCGTTGCCAGCCCCAGGCGAGCCAGATGTCGTTCGAGGTACCCTTTGCGTGTTTTCTACCTTGGTGCATGCCTTGATTGATTCAGGAGCAACGCACTCCTTCATATCACCTACCCTTGTCCATGCTTTGGGACATGAGGTAGAGAGGCTTCCAGTGCCCTTGGCATTGACTACGCCAGTTGGAGGTCGATCCGACTTGTTTTAAATATGTAGAGACTGTGAGCTAGTGCTGGGGCAACACCGCTCTAGGGGATATTTCCTATGTTTATGAATACAACCATACGATGTCATACTCGGCATGGATTGGTTGTATTCGGTGCAGGCTATTGTGGATTACTACAGGAAGAAAGGTGTTTTCTTTGATTCAGATGGAGAGAAAGTGGTGTTTTTGGGTGAGCGAGATCCTTGGATGAGTCATAGAAAAGTTCCATCCTTATCATCCATGATGGATGGGATGATGCTGAGTTATTCAGAGGTTCAACAGTTGGCGTTTCCTAGGGTCATAGAAGAGCACCCTGATGTCTTTCTGGAAGAGGTTGTATCCTTACCCCCTCGACGAGAGATTGAGTTTGGGATCGAGCTACAGCCATGAGAATCTCCTATATCTATGTCTCTGTATAGGTTGACCCCTTTTGAGTTACGAGAGCTACGTATTCAGCTTGATGGGCTATTGCAGTGAGGTTTTGTTTGGCCAAGTGTGTCACCGTGGGGAACGCCAGTTTTGTTTGTGAAAAAGGCTGAAAACAGTTTGCGGTTGTGTGTCAATTATCGTTGATGAAACAAAGTGAAAATAAGGAACTGATATCCTTTCCACGGATTGATGACCTATTCGATCAACTGAAGGGTTCAAGTTGGTTCTCAAAGATCGAATTGTGGTCAGGATATCATCAGATGCGTGTAAAGGATGAGGATATCCCAAAGACTGTTTTCCATTGTCATCATGGGCATTATGAGTTTGTTGTAATGCCATTCATCATGACGAATGCTCCATCTGTTTTCATGGGGTTGATGAATGCTGTGTTCTGTGAATTCCTGGACAAGTTTGTTGTGGTTTTCATCGACGACATCCATGTGTACTCCACATCTGAAGAGGAGCATGCATTGCATCTACGAGCCGTTTCGGGAGTTCATCGCCAACATCAGTTGATTGGGAAGTTGTCGAAGTGTGAGTTTTGGGCTCGAGAAGTTTGTTTCTTGGGGCATGTTGTGTCCCAACAGGGAGTATCTGTGGATCTGTCGAAGATAGAAGCAGTGATGTCTTGGGATGCTCCGAGGTCCGTGTCAGAGGTGTGATGTTTCCTTGGTCTCGCAGGCTATTATAGGAGGTTTGTATCCAATTTCTCCCGAGTTGTGACTCCTATTACATCTTCGACCAGGAAGTATCAAGCGTTAATATGGACTAATCAGTGTCAGGATGCTTTTGAGTATCTAAAAGAGAAGTTGGTAAGTGCTCCAGTCCTTTGTCTTCCAGTGGAGGGAGTCCACTTTGATGTTTTCTGTGATGCTTCACATCTGGGGCTAGGATGTGTTCTCATGCAGCAGAGGTCAGTTGTTTCTTATGGGTCTTGGCAGTTGCGTCCCCATGAATGCAACTATGCCACCCATGAAATTGAGTTGGCATCCGTGGTGTTTGCTCTAAAGTTGTGGAGACATTACCTCATTGGTGAGCACTTTGTGGTTTTCACTGATCATAAGAGTTTGAGGTATGTTTTCTCCCAACATGACTTGAACTTGAGGCAGCATCGATGGATGGAGTTCTTGCGATAATATGACTTTGAAATATCGTATACACATGGAAAAGGGAATTTTGTAGCTGATTCCCTAAGCCGAAAGTCACGTAATGATCTTGTGCATGAATCTGGTGATTCCTGGAGAGTGATGGAAGAGCTATCAGCTTTGCATCTTGATATGGGAGATGTTGGAGGTAGAGGTTGTCTTTTCCTAATGACGGTGCAGTCATCCCTGATGCAGAAGGTGGAAGAGTCTTATTTGGGTGATCTAGAGGTGGAAGTCTGGAGAGATAGAGTTGTTTGTGGTGAGGCCCCTGATGGTTGGTCGGAGGATGAACAACACCGAGTGTTGTATCATGGAAGGATTTTTGTTCCATTAACGATGCACGAGAAGGTTCTCTAAGAGTTCCATAGTTCACCCTTGGCAGTACGTCCTGGTGTGACAAAGATGTACTGATCCTTGAGGAGTCAGTTTCGGTGGCCTGGGCTGAAACGTACGGTTGCAGAGTGTGTGTCTTGATGTTTAGTCTGCCAGAAGGAGAAGGCCGAACACCGTGTTCCTAGTGGTCTTCTCCAGCAATTAGAGATTCCTCAGTGGAAGTGGGAGGACATCTCGATTGACTTTGTTACAGGTTTACCTCGAGCTCCGGGAGGACATGATGCTATATGGGTGGTAGTGGATTGTTTAGAAAAGGTGTCCCACTTCATAGCGATCAAGGAGTCGAGCTCAGTACAGGTTTTGTCGAGGCAGTATCTAGAGGAGGTGGTAAGACTTCATGGAGTACATAGGACGATCGTTTCTGTTCGAGATCCTCGTTTTACCTCTAGGGTGTGGAGAGGTCTCCAGCCTGCTTTTGGATCTCAACTATGCCTTAGCACTGCTTTTCATCCTCAAACAGATGGTCAGACAGAGTGATCCATCCAGACTCTTGAAGACATGCTGCTCTATTGTGTTCTAGATTTTGGAGGTTCATGGATGAAGAACTTAACCTTGGTAGAGTTCGCATACAATAATAATTTTCACTCTACTATCGGTATGGCGCCGTTTGAAGCCTGGTATGGACGACCATGCCATTCTCTGTTGTGCTTGACTGGGGTCAGAGATTCATCAATTCTCGGACCAGAATTAGTGCAGAATATAACAGAGATGGTTCAGGTGATTCGTGAGAGGATGAAGACATCACAGGATCGTCAGAAATCATATTCTGATCAAAGAAGGAGACCCTTAGAATTTAATGTTGGGAATCATGTGTTTCTGAAGGTGACTCCCCATTGTAGGCAGCGAAGTTTTGGTCGTGGAAGTAAGATTTCTCCTCGGTTTGTTGGGCCTTTCGAGGTGTTAGCTCATGTTGGAGCTTTGGCGTATTGAGTAGCACTTCCTCCTCATATGAGTCGGATACATGATGTTTTCCATGTATCACAGCTCCGTCGTTATCTTCATGATGAATATCATGTTATCGATTGGGGAGAGATCGATATTGATTATGATGCAAATTTTAGGGGCGACCTATGGAAATCCAAGACCACAAGGAGAAGGTGTTGTGTGGGCATTCTATATCCTTAGTTCATGTCTTTTGGTGACATGGTGGCATGGAGGAGAGTACCTGGGAGCGTGAGTCACAAATACGTGCTCAGTACCCAGAGTTGTTTATTGTTTAACTCCTTTCATGTAATGATGTTTTCTTTGTGGTTGGACATTTCATGTTTTATTTATGTACTTTTCATGTGATGTTATGTTTGAATGGTATGGATATGGATTGATTGTTCCCTTGCTCTTGGATGTCGTAGTTTTGTTCGAGCTTTCGAACAACTCATGGTTGTTTTTCCCCTGAGAGGTATCTTATGGGGTGGTTTTTGGACCCCTCTTTTCTTCTGGGTTGGTTTTTAATTCTCGAGGACGAGAATGTTTTGAGAGGTATCTAATGTAATGGCCTGAACCTCTCCAGTCCATTACATTGTGAAATTTTGGTGTTGGAGGTGTTCCGGGAGGTCAAGGGGACTTATCCCCAACATTTTCCAATTTGCCAATTCTGTGAACAGTGTTTCCAGTTTTATGAACAGTAACAGATTGGTCTCACGGATCGGTCTGACAGATCGGTCTCACGGATCAGTCTGACAGAGCGGTCTGACACATCGGTCTCACAGATCGGTCTGACAGATCGGTCTCACAGATCGGTCTCACAGATCGGTCTGACAGATCGGTCTCACAGATCGGTATGATAGATCGGGTTCACAGATCGGTCTGACAGATCGGTTTCACATATCGGTTTCACAGATCAGTTTCACAGATCGGTTTCACAGATCAGTTTCACAGATCGGTTTCACAGATAGGTTTCACATATCGGTTTCACAGATCGGTTTCACAGATCGGTTTCACAGATCGGTTTCACAGATCGGTTTCACAGATCGTTTTCACATATCAGTTTTACAGATCGGTTTCACAGATCGTTTTAATGTATAGTAACGGTGGGTGAACAATGTTTCCAGACTCCAACAGTTTTTCCCCTTTTGACGTTTCCTTTGACGTAAAATACATATATAGCCTTATTTTAAGGACTCTTACGGCCGATTCAAATGCCATAAATCCTATATTAATTTTTCCCAAGGCTTGGAATGTTTTACTTGGCCAAACCGTGTGGGTTAATGAGATCCGTTTTTAATGGAGAATTAACCAGATCTTAAACCGTCGCCCCATCAAATCGTTAAGGAACGAGATATCATTCTACCATGTTCTTCCTCTTTGTTCTCTGTTATGAGATTTTAGAAACTTTCAAACCTTCTTCCAAGAGTTTCATAGTCAATCTTTACTCGGATCAGTTCCGCATTGTTTCGATGCAACCAAGATTTGTCAATCAATATTCGATATAAGGTATATTTTATTGTCACTCTTTTGGGGTTCATCTTCTCATATCCTCCGTTCCATAATTATACCATGTAATTTCCAAGATTCTAATGGGTTTTTCTTGAGGTTGGTTGGTACTGTCGTACCGCAGCATCCTCTGGTGGATGTAGTTGTCGCGAGAGGAGGATCATGACCCATTGTGTTGATAAAGAACGTGAGGAACTGTTTGATATAGGGGATTCAGGGATTCTCTAGTTGTATATGTGCTATCGTAGAATTAGCATGATTTATCCCTTTGGATCACAATGAAATTGACCTAATTAAATACTTGAACTGGATTAAAAGAATTGGTTGATCACATGTTGTTGCTTTATACCGTGATAACGGTTTGCCTCATGTTTTCCTAGATATATTGATATCTATGTTTTCTTTGATTTGTTCTTCGTTCATGATAGAAATTGATAATGAACGTAAAGCCGGAATTAATTGTTAATTAATTGGCTAACGATAAAGAGGCATGTAAATTAATTTGGTTATTGCAGTTGTTGTAGTTGTTCTAATTTGAGGATAATAAAACTAGGGAAGTAAGCATGGTTATTTTATTGTGATAGCTTACTGATTAGTTATCCGTGATTGGAACCTACGAATAACAAGTCTGCCAATTCAATATGGATTAAAGAATAGATTATGTGAGAATTTCTAAAAGGGTTCTAAGTTACCCACTTGTTTGCTAAAGGGTCAAGAGCCTATGGTTGTGATTGTTGTTTTTCTGCTGCTTGTTCTATGAAGTGACCCTAGAGGGGTGTTGTGATATGTGGAGGCGTGGAGGCCTTGTGGTTATGGAAGTGGATGGCCCCTAGAGTAGAGATATTCATCAGTTATGCATGTGGGTGTCAGGGAGGACACCAGGGGTGATGGAATGGGATGGATGTGGATGCTGTATGCTTGTGATTTCATTGAATGTTAATATGCTTTGATTTTCCCCACTACTCAAGGCATCTGGCCTTGCTACCCTTCTTCCGATGGAGGCGAAGACACGCGGGGTATGCCACATCCTTTCTGTGTTTAGCCTCTCGAGGGATAATGGGTCTATGCTCTTTCTATAGGTGGAAAAGACTCGATGGGTAGTATATCTACTCACCGTGTTGAGCCTCCTTTGTGTTTAGAAGATTAGGATGCTTTTCTAGAATGCCTCGGAATATGGAAAAGTAATTCTATAATGAATGTTTGATTAAATGGTGAAAATCCACGGGGATAGAGATACTAGAATTTAAAGGTGATGTGAATCTTAAAAGGAGCAGTGGTTTTTGAATGTGATGCCAGGTCAATGTAATGTGGAATTTTTCTTTCTTAATTAATGTTTAAAGAATTAATTAATGTACAATGGAACTGATAAAATAAGAACAGTGTAATCTAATAAAGCTCTTCAAATGATTGTGTGTTTATAAAAGTCCTTGTCTTAGAAGTAGCAGCCTGGAGTCTGAGAGACGTTAGCTGCAGTTGTATCTTAGACTAGGTAATGCCCATAGTGTGGATGTGAGTTTTATATATATTCTGTACTTTTTGTGTTTCTATATGCTACTCCACCTTGTCGGTAAGGGCAACTGACACCCCGGGGATTTTGAGCCCTGGGGGGTGTTTTCCCCAACATTCTGAAGGGAGGTCGAATGGCAGACTACCCCCTTTGGCCCCGCTCTCATCTCTTGGTAGATACTTGTGCCATGAGGCACAACGGTTAGTTACCCCATATATGTGTGTAGAGGGCTATAATGGCTTGTGGTTATTCACACACATATATTCTGGATATAGAATCCTATAGAATACTATTGGTGTAATGTGTATAGGCTATGATGGCTTGAGGATCCTTACTTGGAATATGGGATGTAATGGCTTGAAGTATTATACCCGATGTATGATACACGTTATGCGGGCTGTGGTGGCTCCTGGAACTTACTCGATTGCTCTTAGTTGTGAGGAAGGTGTGGTGCTTCGCCCAGGTGTCTGCGGCCAAGCCTTTGTGGTGCATGAGGTGGAGATTGTGGAGCTTAGCCCAGGTGTCTGCGGGCAATCCTTGGAGAGAGATGCACATGACGTATGTCGTTGGGGCAAAGCGGAAAACTTATGGGGAAGTAGTAGCGGGGTACCCTTGATATTCATTACTATATGCTATATTCTTGTATGTGTTACTTGGTGAGAGTAGCCATGGTGAGGTTTGGAACAAAGTATACCTATTTAGGTGATGAGTTAGTTTAACTTGTTGTTCACTGGGCTTTAGCATGCTTTCTTTACTATTTCACGAGAGGCTTGGGGAGGATTCTACTGAGTATACTGTTATACTCACCCTATGTATATATAAACTATTTTTTTTCAGGTCACATAGATCTGGTTGGAGATCAATCTGATTACTACCAGCTTGCGGTTGGTGGAGGAGATGTTCGGGCTTGTGGTCGCTGCCGTTTTACATTATTTTTGGTACTTTTAGTTTCCCCTTTCAGTTGGAGTACTTTTGCATGACATTTCATATATGTACATGGTGCTAGTTGCCAACCCGAGGCCTACTGGAGGTGGGACTCGGGGGTCATTATCTCTCTTCTCACATTGCCAGACCAGGAGGGGTACACATTGTGGGGAGGGGGTTGTGACAAATAAATTATGAAATTAGTACATATTAATTTCTAAGTATATGTAAAAAATGGATTCATTAAGGGGTTTAACTAATAATCTGTTATTTAAAAATGATCTATAACATGTTTAAAACTGATTGGATGGTAATTTTTAGAACATATAACAAATAATTTTCTAGAATTAATCATTTATGATGTTTTTCTCATGAAAAAAACATGCATCTCACTTTAGTTTTCTAAAAAATCCAATTTGATTCCTCTGCCTCACATATAAATTTCCACCCACTATCCACCATTTTTCACACATCCAAAACACTCTATATTAGCCTATTCTTAACAAAATATATTCGTTACATTATAAACTACTTCATAGAGTAAAAAACTCTTTTCATTGGTTTATATAATACCCAATTTATTTGTTATAATAAGAATCTATTTATCATCATGTAATGTAATGTTTTATTTTATGTTATTTCATTCAAGGAGATTATTATTTAAACATTTCTCAAATAGGAATGGTTAATTTTTCGTCACCCTATTTTATTTTGATTGTTTATAATTAAATACCCCATGATGAAATATTATTATCAACCACAAAAAAATATATTGAAACTAAATATCATATTGTTTTTTAGTAAAATTTTATATTATAGTATAGTTTTTATTTTTAATCCAAACTATTGTCAAATTATTTTTTATAAAATATAAGAGTATTTTACTCTTTGATAAAATGTCACTTTTACCACAAAAGCATTACTATTAAAAAATTTCCAAATATTTTTTTTAACATTATAAATTTGTTTAAATACATTTCTACCAAAGTATTGATTTAAAAAAATTCAATTGAATTATCATGTTATTTTCCAATGAATCATTTTTTTATTTTTACTAAAAATGTTAAAAGAGTCTTTTTTTAATGATTACAGCATCTATGGGATTTCTAATTTCATTAACACCAACTTTTTAAAGAATCCTTAATATATTTCTAATTATATCTTACCTATGAAATATCATAGTTTATTTTTTTGGTATTTATATTCATCGTAGACAATAACCATATATTGTACATATGATCTACTATGGAAATATTATATTTATACAAAAAATAATGTTTCTACAAATGCTTTATAATCAATTTAACTAGCGAATCAAATTTAATTTACCATCACCCATATTATTTTGGGTGATTTAGGGTTTGGTTTATTGATTGGGGAATGTATTAACATTTTTTTGTTGGGTTTTCAATATAAATGTTTTTTTATTATAATTCACGCAATTCAAATGAAGGGGTGAATTGGATAAAAAATGTGATGTGTGGTTCCTTTAATTAATATCCCAATGATTCATCAATGGTTATCAGGAGGAAAATAAATTATTCAAATTAAATCTGGGTTTCCTCATAGTTTTAATTGATCTTGTGAGTGGGATTAAAATTTTTTTTCTTGATGTCCGTCATTATGCATTAACTAATTTTAAGATAAGTTATTGATATTAATTTGATTAATTGATTTGTTAGAATATCAATCGTTTCCTTTTATGAGCCTGTGTCTAATTTTACAACATTATTTGAAAATCATTTATTCTTACCAAATTATGCTTCTGTATTTTTTTAAAATGAAAACTATTTAAGTTATTTACCTTTCCAAATTGATTATTATAATTTATTAATGATTGAATCCACTATTTGAATACCCTAAATGAGAATATATTCTCTCCCCTCCCTTATGATTTATATTAAATAGGATGGAAGGACATGTTTTTTACTGATATGAATGGGTAAGCTAAGAATAAAGAAGAATTATAACATAAATTAATTTGTTAATGTTTTTTGAATTTATGTGAATTCCAATTATGTAACTAGTATACCATGAGTGAAAATTTATTCAGTACTACGGTGGGATACCTGGTTTCTAATATCAATGTTAAAAAAAGTATCATACAACTATACGGTACTGGAGTAAGGTGCATTAAAATATAATTTACGCGCATGTTATATGATTAGTGGTGCGTAGAAGTAAATTTCATAGAATAGAGAAAATTTGGGTTTCCATATGCCTTGGATGGTTTGAGTTTGTCTTATATTTGTCCCATTAATAATTACCCCATCACAATATTGAAAAGGATGGATATTATGAATTATTATGGTGCTTAATTGATCTACAAAATGTCTCTATGCATGATTTACATATTTATAATATAGAATGATTAACATTTATTGGTCTCAATTTGAATTTCTCAATATAGGTGGAAGATTATCATATGACTAACTATAAATGAGTATAATATTCATGGGTTATTTTGAAGATTAGTGGCTTATGGGACATGTCTTAAATGAATAGTTTTTTATGATATATCATGGAAATAATGATATTAGATACTTTTTTCACAAAATTGGTGTAGACACATTAGACTCACTTCTCTGAAGATTTTATCCATGACTTTATCAGGAATGGGGAAATTATAATTCTTTAAATATAATTTTTTTAAAACTAATATAATGATATATTCGTGAATATGTTCGGTGGGAATCCCACAAAATTATTGATATGTAAAACTTTTATTATCATGTTTCCAAAATTTTGTTCTTATATTATAAGCATGTTAACCATCATTCAAATCAACTGATGTAAAATAAAATGTAATGTTTAGTGTAATAAATACATTCTATCAAAATATTCCAAAGTTATTCTCAGATTTACCAACCTATAGATATAATATAAATTTATGGGTCAGTAATTATACATACCAAATATTTAAAATCATTAAATATATCCATGTAAAAAGTTATTTCACTTATAACATGATTATATAGTTTAAAAAAGATTGCATGGGTGTTATTATATCATCATAAAAAAGTGTTTTATATGTTTTTGGTTGGTTGAGTAGATAACAATCCCGTGTATAATGTTTTCTGAAATTGTGAAATAACATCCCTTGTATCATCATTATGTTAACAAAGTAAATTTTTAACATGGATTTCTTGTTTAATAGATAGTGGTTGGAAAGTTGTAAAAAATGTTGATGATATATTAATCATAATTTTCATATCATGTATTCAACAAACAAATAATTATATATATAATATTATAATAAGTAATCTATATGTGGTTTCCTACTAATATTACTCATATAAATCAGTGTCCCAAAAATGGGGATCCTGGATTGTTAGAGCATGATACTAGGATAATCAATTACCCAGTTATTGATGAATGAGTAATGGGTATATGAAAGGATCTCTAAGATTTATCTTTTTGAGGTTGAACACCAAATTTTTTGTTTATCCACTATTTTTATATTATTTTTGTGCAGATAATAAGTACATATTAAGTATTATATGTAGGTGGGTAAATAAATGGAACAATCATTTTATGAGTTCATGTTTCCAATGCATTATATAATTCCCATTGAAGCTGTTATCCACCCTCTCTTATTGAAATATTATTTAATAAATTATTATAGTTAGTATAAATCATATAAAAAATATCATTTAAAATTTTCATATAAAAGGTATACTTCTTGAAATGATCCATTTATTTTAAAATATTTTTTCTCTAGTATATGAAATATGTT
The DNA here is from genome assembly GCA_963277665.1 of Viscum album. NCBI lineage: Eukaryota > Viridiplantae > Streptophyta > Magnoliopsida > Santalales > Viscaceae > Viscum > Viscum album. The sequence goes on from OY728166.1 coordinate 628,980,816, forward strand.
ACAACATATTGATTGGTTATACACTAAAATTATAAATTATCTTTGTAAATTTCACATACAACCTTATTACACATAACAATATAAGTGATATATTCTACAGCCCAATTTTCTAAACACATATTCAATAAAATATAAGAACAAATTTTCATTTTAGATTTTATCAAACAAAAAGAATGATATATTTCATCCTAAAAGATACTCCAACAACTACATAAATTAACCTTAATTTATATAAAAAATTGATTAATTGGTATGAATGTGTATAATAATTCATGATTTTCACTAATAGATAATGATGATTATTAGATAATGTCTCAAAACCATCCTAATATCATGTATATGATTATTACTCCATAATAATCTAACATATGGATATAGTTTGATTCTTTCTTCTTTAATATATCCTTGTATTGAAATAATTTTCCATTTTTGATATAGATGTCTTGTGATTTATTAAAAAAATATCACAATCTAGTGTTTTTATAATCAAAAATTTTAATGAATAATTTATTTTATACCTATATTAAAAAAAATTATATAGTATTATGATTTGAAAATATTTTTCCTATTTTCACTTGTAAAGTCACTCAATCATTGTTAGTCAATATATTTTTCAAAAAATATATATTATTTTGATTCAAAAATAATATTCTAAGATTCATGGTTATATTGGGATATTCCAGTCATTAAAATCCCATTTCATATCCCCAAAATGGAAATCATTGTTTTTTATAATTTTCAATTATTGAAATACGAGCATACAAAAAATCCAAAACATATATTTTTAAATACACCCTCATGAATGGTATTATACTTCATTTTAGTTGTTATATCCTTATTAAATCATGAAAACCATTTCAAGACAAATAAAATCTTATTATATTGGATTATTATTTATAATAGAGTTAATCATAAACGATATGAAATAAAATAGTTTGATTCATGAATATAATCATTGTATAATTTTATAATTAATTTTCCATTAAAATCATATTAATTATAAAATAGATTCAGATATTATCATTGTATCCTAGAATCAATAAATATGAAATTATAAATGAATTTTGATACTTGTTACATAAATCATGTGGTGATTTTTTCCATGATTACATAGAAATGATAACCCTTTCGGTAGATCATAAAAATACTTATAGTAGAAGTTAATTTGACAAAATATCTGTGAGGATTATGGAGCATTGATCACACACACTAAAAACCTGATGAATATTAAGTAGAGTAAAAAACATGTCATATCATTTAAAAAGGAAATAAAAATACTATTCGAACATTAAATACCCTATGAAGTTTTTAAAATAATCATATAGAGAACGTTTTTCCTCATTCTATTTTTATGGATTTCCAGATTACCTTTACACAGCCAGTACTAATATCACCATTCCATTATATTTTGTGTTTATTTTAATTACCACCATTTCCATGATTTTGTGATAAAATTATATAGATTCTCAACATCATTCTTATATATATCATTTTACATTTTCTAGAATTATATAGTTCACTAAAAAAATGAAAATACATTTTAAATCAATTCATGGTAATCTCAAATTGTACAATATTTTTTTCTTAATCCATGCACAAATGAATTTAATTCCATGATGTCCATATCCTGAAAAATCAAGAAATATTTATTGATAATATAGTCTCAAAAATCCTACATGATTCCTGAAATTTATCACCAAAGTAATTATGGAATATTGGATATTAATTAAATTAATCACTTTGGTCAAACCATATGTTTATTCAATACCTAAAAAACAGTAAAATAATTCTAGAGATTATCTCTTCCCCATATTGAAAATAAATGATATTCTGATATAAGTACTCATTATCTAATTAAATGTAATATAGTCATTTTGAGGAATTTTATTCTCTAAATGTTCATTAAAATAATATTTCATACCAAATCATATAGAATTATGATATCACATTGTTGTCTATGAAAAGTGGAATTATTTTATCTTCTCTAAGACTAAATATCAAATCTAGGTAGAAAAAAATTAGTTATATAACCAACATGATCAATTATGGCCATAAATATATATATATTTGATACCATAGTTAAACTATAATGTTAGTGGATGAAACATAAAAAATTTTATTCGTCTCAAATATGTAACGACCACACAAATCAACAAATCTCAAATAAATTAATGCAAAAATTAAAATTAATATATATTATTCATATCATATTATATAAAAACACTTCACGTTCATTAATATATTAAATAAAATCATAATAATGGGATGTAAATTTTATTATCATTCCGCATTATAATAGTCCTACAATCAATCTAGATATTCTAGATTCTTCATGGGTTAGAAAAATGTTTTTTAGAACGCGTATCAGATCTCCATCAAGAGATTCATTCTCTTAATCTATGTCATTGTAATTATTTGTTCAATAAGTTCCCTGAATAACTAATCATATATGTTATCTAAATGTGAAATACTTAAATAACCTCCTAGAATATAACATATTATAAATAATTAATAATTATTGGGAATAAGGATGAAAATATTTTTATAAATAAGAAATTATATTGGTTGGATATTATTCTACCCCATTCTTTTTTTGTTATTCTATAACATTTTATAATAAGTATTCGATTCCATGTTTGCATCCTTTATTTATTATTCATTTATTTTCGACCATCATGTTTAATCCTCAAGTGATGTTATTTTCTTGGCCATTTATATCATGTAAATATTAATTCATTTCACTTTCTTATACAATTTCATTAATATTAAATGTGGATGAAGGATAAATAGGTAATATTTAATGCCATTATAATACTAAAAAACCTTAATATGTCTTTTCACCAGTCATAGGTTCCTTATTAATAATTTTCATGCATTAATATATGATAGAACAATCATATACTTTATTATTTTCTTATGTCACCACATTATTTCCATTAAATGCATCACTCATTAGTGTATCTTTATATTTTTATTTATTTTCTAGTTTTCAAGAAAAACATTGTACAAATCATGTATGTTATGCTTTGTATAAAGTGATTGTTTTAATTATTAGGATGCATCATCAACATTGAAAAATATTATATTTTTACTTATTTAGTTATCTTCCATTTTATAATATAGATTAATCATCCACTATTTTTTTCATGCACTAGTCAAATTCATACCTTTCCATTTTTACAACTCGCATTACTCATGATGGGGGAAGGGATAATAAGATGTAGAGAATATCATTCATCAAGTTGAAGTAGAGATAATGCCCCCTACATCCAACCTTCAATAGGTGCTAGGGTTGTGAAAAACAACAAGGGTATTGAAATATCAAAAAAAAAATATCGAGGATATTGACACTATGTTCCTTTACATCGATGAAAAAGTGACAAAGAGAAATACCTAAGAAAAAATAAGAGAAAATACACGATGAAAATAAATATTTTCAAATTCATGAAATTCAGATCTCCCCAGTCAAGACATGGAATGGTCGGAACACAAGATACTTGCACACTTAATCACAACTCACCCAGTGTTCTTTATTTTCCTATTAATGGGCCCTTGGTGACTTCATTTATACAGTAGAATTTTCTTGATGCCTAATTGCTTCTCTGGTAGACCTAGTGATTCACCAATGACTTATGAAACATTAAAGGTAGATCATTAACACCTAGAACAAATGAACTGAAGGTGTATCACAGAATTTAAGTCCCTTTATCTTTTGGAATCCACAACACATGTGCACCTAAAGCACCCAACCTACCAAAATCAGAAAAACTTGTGCACCACCCATTCCTCTCAAAGGAACATGGTCACCCCACTTCTGGGAATAATTGTGACTACTCTTTATAGCTTATGTTAAGTCTCAAAAATGTTTTAAAATCTAGTTTTTTAATCACATAAGTAAACATCATGTCTCCCATACTTACTTCCACCCCATAATTGCATCCCATAAATCTACTTGGCTGTTATTCTTTGATTTAACTTATCCATTTAGACTATAAAATCTTATCTTCTAGACTTCTTAGAATTAATTCATTGAAAGGATTAATCCTTATCATCTCCATTTTATGAAAAGGACTTTGTTCAAATTTCCACAAAATCATCCTGAATTATCAAAACCTTTAGAAGGGCACATCAGTGTGTCTCTTATTTGGGTTTACATATCCATAGTCAGAGGTTTCCTATATCTGTTTTGAAATTTGGCTAAGATTAATTGAGTGTATCTGGGTTTGTATATCCATAGATACAAGGACCATTCTGCCTGGAATATTGTTAGGGAGCTCCTATTTTAGAGGATTAGGGTTTCGGCCATGCTTGTACCTTCTCATATCTAAAACATGGAGCCCCAGGTCCCATGTAGGAAAGTTATGGTTCACACCTACTTTTCCTTTTAAACAATTGAGAAATATCCCTCCCTTATGATGACCTATTTTAAGGATACCATCCTAGTTAAATCCTTATACATTTCATGTAATATGTTGTTGTCCTGCTCCTCTCAAATTCTTTCACTTATACTCCATCCTTAAAGTGGACCCCCGCCTAATGTAAATTGATGTTGGGGAAGGTTTATTTCCTCGACCTCGTCCACCATCGATGATGTAGGCCCATCCTCTTCCACTAGTAGAGGGAGAAAAGTGTGTGTCACATTGTTGACTCTTTCACATCCACTTGTTTCTCACACCAAACATGACTCACTTGTGCTTATAGATTTTTGATGGTCATAACATTTTCACAAACACCTCATTTAATGAACTAAGAGAACATTAATTCCCATTAGAATTGGGATATGTAGAAATAATTCTTAAGGCCTGAGCTCCAACTCATTTTATCCATAAATGTGCATCCTTCAAATGAGTTAGCCCAAAATTTAAAACCCCAAAATAACCAAGGAATACATTTTGTGAATTAAGCCCAAAATCATTTCTCTCAAAGGACTACACTCTCCTATGATACTCAATAAACTATGTGGGATTTGATAACCGACCGATTGGGATACGTTGGATGTCTTATGGGGGATCAAAACCAACACTAAAAAACTACCATTTTCTTCAGGGGAAATATTCCCAATAGGGTTTAATACGACATGGAAACTCATAACTCTTCTAGGTTCCTTGGGAATCTTACACATAAGTCTAAATTCGAGCTTTGACTAGGCACCTTCCACTTATATGTCTATACCACAAGACATTAAATTTTATGGTTATGTCCTTATTAAATGAACGTAAAAGGAATGATATGCCCCATGAAATGGCCCGATATAAGAGGGTTATGATTCCATTCACAAGGATATATTAGTAGTCCATTAATGGGTACGATCCGAACAAAATAACAAATGATTATCTCCCTATAAGAATGTAAATTCCAGATTGTCCCACTAAGTGGATTAAAAACTAGTATTATCGTATCAATGGTTAAAAGAATATCAAAATAGTGTATGAGATGATAATATTGATGGATATCCTCGAATACTTTCAGATGTACCCATTAATCAAGAACCTCAAATATGTAAAAAGGATTCAAAATTTCAAACTTGTCAATAATTGATTGAAAATTTCAATGTAAAACTATGTTATACATGGTATGTTAATAAGTATTCAAGAAAATATAATAAATATATAATAGAGTCTTGTAGTTGGAAATAATCCCCCCTAAATGTGTGTGAGGAGTCTGAACAGCCATCCACTAGACAAATGTAATTTATTAAGCTTCGTATGTCCAAAACTAATGAACACGTGCATTTGAAAAGTAGATTCGTTTGGATAAAGAACCATTGGATGTTTCTAGTTCCATAAATAAATCCAATGGAGACCACCTAGAAGTTTTGATTATTTACCAAAACACCCATTCTGAGTGAGAAAAACAAAAATGGTGAACCCAACATGAATTCATAACCAAATGGATAATATTACCCATCTTCTAGACCCCTATCAATTGATAAAATAATTTCAGATAAAGAATAAATCATACATGTTTCTATATATAATAATATTAATTAATGGAGTTTATTGATTGTATTATTGTTTTTTTCTCATAACTCCCTACACTCTAAATGGATTCCATAAAATTTCCACACATAAATGACCCTACAGCTGCACAAGATGGATCCTCATTTGTTGGAAGGACGTCATCACCCACTCATCATCTTCAAAGATGGGTCTCAATTGTATTGGTTCAGAAATACCATCAACATGGTGCTATCCAATCCCTGAAGTCTTCCAAATAGGATCTCCATGTTATCAATATCCCTTTATCATCCAGTCAATGATGACCGATGGTCAAGATGCAGACAATGTCAACCATAGAACTCCATAATTTCAAAACCTTATCCCCAGAAATAAATAACCTGCCCATCCCATACTATATAGACATGGAACAGCAGGTCACTCGTGGCCTTAATTCAATGATACATGGGTCCTTATCAAAGGATTCCACCAACAATCACCGCCTATAGAATCGTGTGGTAGTGAACTACCAACATGATGGTGGTGTTGCCTTCAGTTGTTTGGCACAGGTCCCTTAGACCCGGGCATGCAAGATGAAACTTCGGTTACCACATCCGGCCAACATGAAGTAGTTTATTACTTTTTCCCCATTCAGATAAGTTCATTAACCTATCATGGTGGCAAACAACGAATAGGCCCATACATTGGCCAGCTGTATGTCCAGTTTCCTGTAGACTCGTTTAGTGGTGCCCAACCAATCCCTCTATTCAAATCTACCTTACTACCATGAGCAGGTTCATACAATTGCTGACAAACTATCATTAAGTCAATAGACTTGTTTTGTGGCATTCAAGGATGTATGCTAATCAAATATGGTTGAAGTTGGTAAGTAGGAACAAACCCCTACCCACACTAACCAATCCTTTAATCAATATAATATTTCAACATTAAAAGAAGTACATCAACAATTCATGGTGGAACACTACCTATAGAAACATATGCTTACCTAATTCCATCAAGCCTTCTAGAAGTCACAATTGGAACCATCCAAAGAAGTTAGTTAAAATGCTTCGATGAATAACATGGGGAAGACTCAACTCTATGCCCCCACAAATGAGTACTATAAGTATCCAATTATATGAATGAGAGGACATAATAAGGCACACATACCCACTCTAGATGTAAAATGGACATATATTCCTATTTTGGTGGTTGAAGTCACCCAACCCTTTTTAGAAATGGTGAAATGGAAGATAAATATTCCTGCTCATATTCAGAAAGACTACAATAATAACAAAAGAGTAACATTAGTAGTACTATAGGAACATACAAAAAATTATGTTCCCAAACTTGGGAGGAATCATTGGAACGCATTCCAATAGCAGATACACACCCCGGTTCTAGTCTAGGTGGGTTATTGGGCATACTCCCCCATATCATATGGACAACTGGATGTGGAACAAACCAATTTTCCAATAAGATATATTTGTACTATTATGATTAAAACTCCATGGAATTCACATACACATGACCATAATGACCAAATAATATAGAATTTTTCTCCAACTTTGTGTAAAAGATAATATAAGAAAAAGTACCTCCAAAACATGTTGGAAAATCAAAAGCCAATCTATGATCTACTCCTCTAAAAGATGAATTTCTTAAATCTCTCTGACATTTATCAATTGTAACTCAGGATTAGACCCTCACATTGGAAAATTATGGGAGTAGTAGTAGTAATTCTGATGTTCCCCATCAGACACAACATCATGAATTCTTATTTCATGAAAAATAGTTGAATCTATAGATCATATCTCTAGATGAAAGCCAATGTAACCCTCTGTGTGTCCAGAAGACCGAGGAGAAAGAGGATTTATCCCTTACTATAATCTAGCATGGTTTTTCTCCCCTGATTTCATTCCCTACAAAATCTCTCTCCACTATAGTGTTTCACATTGTCAAGATAATTCTATAATTTCCAATGTAGTGATGAGAAATCTATTTGATCAAGATTTACATTCTAACATAAGTCCATTCATATCTAATTCATTTTTACTAAAATTTGAATTACTTTATTAACCAGAAGAAAACCCAAGGTAATGGTCATTCTCCAAACCTCACTAAGTTCATTTTCCTTCAAATATTGAAGAGGAAAAAAATTTACCCCGTGGTTTATGATAGATCCATTAAGAAGTGTCCACTCTGGTAACAAAATGTTGAGAAACCTCTAGTAATATATTATCATGATATGTTGAATATGAGAAAACAAATTTCTAAGGGTGAAAAACATGTCTTGTTCATGAATTTGGCAGCCTCTCACTACAAAAATTCCTGAACAGAAGGAAGAATATTTCATTCCTGATATCTGCCTCAATATATGGAAGACTCTTTATCATCTGAAAGCCAATGTAATACCATATGATGAATATCCAAGTCATGATAATGTTTTCGAAGGTTTACATCTCCAAAGTTTCTTGGAAACTCTCTTAGTTTCCCCAAATCCAAAGCTTAAGAATAGTAGGGATCCCTTCAATGTGCATTCCTCGATGAATTAAATATTCTACACTAGTTCATTACTGATACCCTATCTTGTTTTCATATAAATGGCTGGGGTGCACATGGAGAATTTCATTTCTCTATGCCCCAAAATCATCAAAGACCTCCAAAAGTGTCCTCATGCAATGTTATTCTCCATGGCTAGATACAATCCATAGATTTTTTGTTTAATAAAAGATATTCTCAAGAAAATTCCATAACTAACTCTCATAAAAGTCATTACCAAATAGGGAAAGCTACTGAGATACTTTTACATCAAGAATATATGAACATTAAGTAGGCCTCTCACATAAGGGGTTTCATCCATCAGATTGTAATAATATCTGAAAAAGCACTATAATATTCTGACACATGTTATTTATATGGTTATACGATAATGAATCCATGTAATGTAGGGACCATAATTCATAAAATTAGATGAGAAGCGGCACTAATATCATCTATAGAAGTTTAAGAACCATCTCAGCCTATATTCCTTGGGTCTTGTTTAACTCTACCTTCAAATTCAATAAAAAAGGTTAAAAGGTTTGCTGAAAAAGAACAAGAATTTCCCCAATATATTATGCTGGGGGATTTTTCACATATACAATCTCCTCCTCAATTGTTGTTATTTTTCTCCAAATTAGGGAAGAATAGATAATGTGAATGCAAAACTGATCTATCCAAATATTCCCTAAAGGTTACTATCCATAAAAAATTCCCCAAGAATTTAGTATATAGGATAAAAATTTCTCATAGAGAACGCATAAGAAGAAAATTTGATAAAGATACTAATATAATTTCATCAATGCATGATGAATCAGACAATTTCATTAATACCATTACAGAAGATCATCCAGAAAAAGAGTCAGGTTAAGTGGAGTCGAAGAATAAAATTCTTATTCATAATATAGTTCACACTAAAAAAATGAAGGAGGTGTTCATACCCAAAATCTATGGCTTACCCAAAATATAGTTATTATTTCAATTAATTAACTCCCACCCCTTCTCAAGTTGTTTATTAAGGGGAAAGGTAATGGTTAGTTCATTTCCTTCATTTCTACTAGAAAAAGTCAATATTTTTTTTGATGAATTATTTGCGTAGTAATGGGAAGATTTCAAATGGTTGAAAAGATATAATATTGAGTTACATTATAGAAAACTTTCATATGGACATGCTCTACATGAAGATAAAAAACTTGCAGGTCATGTAGGAACTCCTAAGTAAAGAGGGTTTATGGGAACTAAATATGTATATAATGAAATCTCTCTATTGGGTAAATATCCTGGATAATATCAAACACCTTCTTACTGGCCTATCCGAAAGGGTTATCCCAGAAAAATACTAGATGCATTACCACAACATGTTTTCTCAGTAATATCACCAGTTCAACCACTAGTTGATGTACCTTCGCCTATCCCAACTCATCTATATATTCCCTAAATCCTTATAAGTACAATTAAGGAAATAAGAACTCTATTGGAAGATATAGAATAATGTCATGAACCAGTACAACTAGAAAAGAAAGCATACCCTAAAAGGGTGGATCTGATCGATCCCCCACAAAACATTTTAAAAACCACATTTTCAATCATTAATCATTCGGGAGACTTGGAGTTTCACATAATTTGTTTTTCTATTTGTGATCCCATGGCGGGATCCCTCAAAAACAAGAAGAAGTAAATCTCAAATGCTTTGTCATTCTATTATTTGAGCTTGCCTTTGTTTGGTGTACAAGTTTTCAGTCTCGATCAATTAGTGGATTAGAAGTCATCCATCAGAAATTCCTTCTCTAATTCCAGTCAATGATACTAAAGAAAATATTTTTTGATCGTAAAAATTTAATGCAAAGGGGTAATGAAAAGGATTCATATTTCATTTCATTATTTAAAGAATGAACATTTTACTGGAATCTACCACTCCCTCAAGAAGTGTTGATCCTAATTTGTGTGGAAAATCAACATGAAGAGTTATGTACACCATTAATCCCTATAAAATGGATATGATTATTTCAATAAATTGATTCAATAGCCCAAAAAGTAGAGGTTCCCAAATATCATATAATCCCATCATCTCTGGGAAGTATAATAGAGAATGTATTTGCTACTACAGTGACACTCAATCAATCACATGTACATTCATCTACATAAAATCATTCATCATACCAAAGGGCGCCACCTCCTTAGCATCTGAAAAAATGACCCCCTCATAAAGATGATAAACAAGTTCAATGGTAGAGATAGTTTCATGAATTTAAGAACAAGGATTATTATTTTATGAATTAATAAGTTCCCAGTTAATTCATTTCATCTTTGGAAAACAATTTTGTTGAGTTTCTAAGGCTGATGAAACTAAACAAAGAAAGAGATAGAGATGTCCCAAATGATTTCCCACTTCATAAAAATGTTGGATCATCCTATTCAATTGCTTTTTTAAATACCACATGCAATAAAATGGTAGTATTTGGAAAAGATAAACAAAAAGTTCATCAACTCAAGTTGCATGTGTTACTCACACCAATTTAATGGAAGAAGGTGAATGAGAGGAAGGAAAAAAGAAAAAATTTAAAAAAAATATGATTAATGGATGGTCAGGAAAACAATAAACAAATCTCATGCTATTTAATGAACACGGTTGAAAAAACCAACATTGACTCTTACCACATCCTCAACAATATGGGCATCTTCATCAAAAGTTCAGTTCTCCAAAGGTCAATCCTCAAGAAGTTACATTATTATAAATGTATAAAGATATCAAAAGAATGTGATATTGTTCTATGGAAAATGTTGTTCATGACATTGGAGGATTCCATATCATTGATCTCAAAATAACGGGAAATTATCCACCAAATGGCATAATTATAACCAACTCGTCTAGCCGAATCTTCATCAGATGGAGAAATGATCATCAGTTCTGTTAACATTATCAACTTAACAGACCCCTATGAAAATGATTATTCATGGAATGAACCTGAATTCCCTACACCTGATTGGAGAACTAGAGGAAGAAGCCATGGTATAGGATATAAGGGAATACATGGATATGCTAGAAACCACAACATTAACTATTTCCCTACTTGAACTATTTATGCAGAAGAATCTCATGGAAGTGCCCTTCAGCGAGTGTAGAAAGAAAAAGGGAGCTCTCCCACATGTGACAAGATCATCTCTGACATGATAAACATTGAAGATCAATTATAGGATATACAGCCACTATCTCGGTAATTGGATAATCTTAGTCAGTCTAACGTACCAAAATCATATGTATTTTAAGCTTCTCCCCTGACACATTGTACATCTACATCAGGAGGAATAACATTGAAGGTTCCTGCGAAACCACGTCTCCCTGATGGAAAACATAGAAATTCGGACCCAATGTATGATTTTTTGAAACAAATATCCCAACTACTGAACAATTAGTCAATCCTGGATGCTTTTAATACGTCAAATGATCTTCGAGAAGCACTTATTGTTCCCTTATCAAGTCCTCATGAGTTTCAAATAGAAGTTTATGTTACTAAATATTACTATATAGAGAATGATCCTGCATAATTTCATGTATTTATATCATTCGAAGATGATGATGATGAGGATTTTGTACATGGGAAAATTAGACACTTGTATCTATATAAAAGGGGTAATGATATAGACATCCTATGAGAATTAATTGAAATGGATCTTGATTTAACCATATTTCCACCCGTACACTTCATTGATTAGGTCTAACCAAATTTGACTTATCACATTCCTATTTTATGTTTCATGGTTTTGAAAATAATGAAAACAATCATTTAAGAGAGACTACACTCAAAAATCATTTTGGGGATCTTGTATCTAATTCATATTACATGGTTGTCTGACAACACATGGCCATCAAAATTATTCATGGAAGGCCTTGGCTACATCAACATGTGATTATTCTATCATCACATCACCAATGTCTCTTGTATTTTTTCAAAGGTTAGATTAGGAGTATCTATGGTGACATGGATCCATTCAAAACATTAAAATATCTATATATTCAGTTATAATTCTATTACACAAATAGAACGAGGTCTATGAAAAAATATGTATCAAGAATCAAAGCCTTAAATGTCCAGTAAAAGATCCTGGTTAACCCATTCAAACATCTGAGTATAGAATATTTGATTACAATTGGACAAATTGAATGGATATACACAAATAAAAGAACTCTTCTATTGACTTCCATAATTTCATTTTTGGAAATCAAACTTGACATCTTGGGAGAAATTGTTGACAGGGAATGCATAAATGGAGATGTCTTCATTTCAGCCATCGAACTTCAATAGGGTTTGCTTCATCGGTGAAGCTATAATATGTTGTCGCACTAGTAGATAAAGAAAAATATGTTGATTCCACACCCATAATTTTCTATTAATTCCCCAAGAAGACCCTTCATCATTGGTGGGGTCAAAAATGGCTGCCTCTTCTTCAGGATTTCAAAATATTTACTCATATCCTAGCTCTAATTATTATTGCTTCATCACCTTCTCTACAAGTAGAAATAAAAAAGTGACATGTGATAAAGAAGAAGTAGATATTATGGATTCCCATACATGATTTTAGTAAGGTGTCTCCACCTAAGTGGATGATCGTGGAGAAATAAATCTAGGTACAGAAGAATATCCACACCCTACTCTAATTAGTTCACACAGAATTTTGAAGAGAAGGATTTGTATACTTAATTTCTAATGAAATGTTATGGAGTATTTTCATGTAACTATACATATACTCAAGGCCTTAATCCCTTTGTATCCATTCATCATTTGGGTTTTCTATGAGTGCATCAAGGACAAAAGTAGGCAACAAGAACAGCACACCTTACTCACACCTCTAAAATTAAACCTGAAGTCAACATGATTTTCAAAGATAACATTGTTAGCGAGGAGAAATATCCTTATTATCTGTAATTCATTGTCTTGATGAGAAATATGATTTGTAAAATAACAGTTTTCATTCATTTTAGAGATCTTAACAGACACTTTCCTAATGATGAATTCCTAGTTCTAATCACAGAACATTATACTGATGAAACATCCAACTATTATGATCTCTACTTCATGAATGGATACTTTGGGTATAAAAAATATGAATGGACCAAGAATTTAAGGATACTACAACATTCAAGTCCCCTCATGGTGTACTTTTCTATCTGGAAATTCCCATTGTCTTGAATACTAGTGCAATGTATCAACATATCATGCACCATATCATTGAACCCTTGTTGGGAAAATATGTTGAATGTTATATGGATGTTGTAATGGTGAAATCCATACCACTTTATGATATCTTGGATGATATAGAGACCATTTTTAGTTAAATTCATAAATATAATCTGAAGATGAACCCCTTACAATGTGCAATTAGGGTTACCTATGAAAATTTATCTGGCATCATTTAATGTCATCATGGAATCAACGTTTATACTGAGAAGTCAAAAGAAAATCATGGCATTTCTTCTGCTTGAAATCTAAATGAATTAAGTAGACTTTAAAGACACTTGGTATATATTCTAATCTTTATCACCAATTTGGAAAGAATTTTTTACCCTTCCCCTGATTAATGATGAAGGGAGTTAAATATCAATGGATAGATGAATTCTAAGAGGCATTTAAAACCCTCATGAAATATCTCATGAGTCCACTGGTACTAATGAAACCTGTTGAAGGAAATCTTCTTATTCAATATGTGACAAATTTATAGAGATCACTGGGTGCCTTCCATAAACAATATAATGATGATGGTATTGAAAATAGCCTTTATAATCTCAGTCAAACTATTCTTGGCACAGAGACACGATATTCCAATTTTGATAAGAGTTGCCTTTCATTATTCGTTGTAGTTCAAAAGTTGAGGCACAACCTTCAACATCTGGAGGTCAACTTCATATCTCACAATAACCAACTAAAATTTATCCCCAGTTTTCCTATTCTTATAGTATTTTTGGCAATGAAAGAATTTATTTTTCAATACTTCAATATCCAATTTGTGCCTAAAAAAGAATGAAAAGTCCAATCATTGAATGAATTCATTAATTAATACCCATCTAAAGAAGATACATCTATGAATACTTAACAACACGATGAAAAAATCTTCTCTATTAAAGATAATCCTGAAACACAGGAAATATACATTGATGGTGCTTATATAAGACCAATAGAGTAGAGAATGAAAAACCCTAAACCCAAAGAAGCTGGGATATGAATTGTGCTTAACTCCACAGAAAAATTAGTGTTACCATGTTCTTTCTTATTATTAGAAGATGACAACAATAATGAGGCAGAATATCATGATCTCATTAGAGGCCTAGAATTGGAACACCAGGTACCATTGAACCACCTAAATGTGAAAGGTGGTTTAGAATTGATAATAAAAAATATCAATGGGTATTATCCTATAAAAAAAGAGTTCATCCCTTTATTTGATTATGTCGTAGAGTTAGTGGATGAATTTCCCCCATATCCAACATTGTCTTATCTCCCATGATCACAAAATTCCTAAACTGATGCATTGGATAATGCTTCCACAACCTTGGAAAATCCCAATTGAGATGATACATTCATCACTATTGACCATCATGAAGTGGTTTCACCTTTTGTTCAAACTAGAATATAGTAAATTAATGAAATAATCCCAATTTCTGAAGCATATGGTCGTTCTATGTGATGTTTAACACATATCAAATAATAGATTTGAAATGAAGTACTTCCACCAGATAGATCTGAAAAAGAACAAATCCAGTGATGACTAGTCAATTTCACTCTTTATAATAGCCCATATTCCTAGTAGATCCTCTATAAAAAAGGATTTTATGGATCCCTCTTCATGTGTATTAATGAAGAAGAAACTGAAGCTGTCATGAAATAATTACACGCATGTACTTGTGGTGCCCACTAGTCTGGTCATAGGATTTCTGATCAATTCTAATGTTTTGGATTCTTATAGCCTTCAATAACACAGGATTTTAAAATTTTCACAATAATGATTCACTGTTCCATGTACATTCCAACATCATTCATAAACCCATATAGTTTATAAATATAACTAAATACTACTGGTCATTTTCTACATGCGTAATGGATATAGTAGGACCTTATCCTCCAGCTACGACTATAAAGTTCTAATATACTCTAACTGCAACTAATTTCTTATCCAAATGGTATAAAAAAATAATAGTAAATTAAGTCAAGTAAAAATATTTGTTAGCTTTGTAAATGCAAATATTATTACTATATTTGGTGTCCCTCGCGCCATATTGATGGAAAAGTACACCAATTCTTGTTCTGTTGAGGTAATAATGTTATATCCAGTGCATAATATCATAATCAACCACTGATCTCGGTATCATGTAGAAGAAAATGGATAGATATAGGCTATAAATAAGACACTATAAAATATGCTCTAGAAAATGGTAGATAATGAAAACAAATATTGGCTTGAAAATTTTTTGCAGGATTTATGGGATTATCAGAGTACTACCTTTACTGACACTTAGAAAAATCCATACTCATTAGTGTATAGAAAAGAATTAATTTTTTCTTATTGAAATTCAATAGCCTTCTCTCTGAGTTTAAATCTATGTCCACTTATCTATAGATGAATAGTCTCCAAATCTATTTAATGAGATAAAATTATTAGAAAAAAAGATATTTCATACATTGCATCATTTGATAGTCTATCAGAATATAATAACCCAGTATTTTAATAATAATGTTCTCCTCCACTCATTTCATCAATAGGAATTAGTTTTATTTATCATTAATCAACTTATACTAGGATAGAAGCCTCTAAAACAGGAGAAAAACTCGGAAGGACCTTACTTTGTACGTAAGGTCTACTCTAATGGAGTTTATTCCATAATCTCAATGGATTGATAACATATTACAACTCCATAGAATTCATGATTCAGGAAGAATCATATTGTTTATTTACATAGCATAATGCTCTCACTACAAGACTTTAATCTAAACAACCTAATTTCTTAGTTGCAATACATGACAACTATATGCATCCAGGCTGCAGGATATTAAACTGTGAAGCATCTTTTCCCTTGTTATAGGATGCTAAACTAAAAAACTTCATTTTTCCTTGCTACATGACGTTAAACTATACCATTAACTTCTTCTTCATTTGATTTTATATAATTCTATAAGTTATGTCAAATTAGTATTCATTATGGTTCTTAAAAGTAATGAGAATCTATGCATTAATCACATCTTTTCTACTCTTAAGTAGAACATGTGTTTTATTTCTACCTATGTTTGAATCTGATATTCATAGAGACCTCATTTCGAGAATTACATGTGGCTTGATTCTCATTCTAATGGTATATGTAGAGAAGCCTGAATCTCTAGTATTGATCCTAGACGCAACCATAGAGAAATATTTTTCCATTTTTTTACTCTTATATATGAACCAAATCCATGAAGAGTACTCTTCAAGGATACTTGGTTTGATCTTACTACCACCATGTTTCTCAAGTTTAACCATTCTACCAGAATGTGTTAAAAGCCTCCCTCTCACACAGAAAAATCAATTGTTGTGGGGAATTATTTTATCATACACTATATGTGGAATGATTCACATTCTAATGGGATATGTAGGTATACCTAGATATCCATTCTTGGGCCCAACCATGATAAAAAAACTCCCAATTTATTCTTTGTGTGTATGAATGAAACCTGTATATTTAATGTTTCAATAACTACATTTTTCTTGATTCTTATCCATATAAGATAGGTATTGACACCTGAGTTCAATTCTTTGGTTCATCCACAATATTCATTTTCACGTCAAAATTGCTTCATCTCCTTGTTAGATGACAACAAATAGTATCCAATGAACATCATATGTATTTATTCACATACCCTTGAGATACATAGTGAAAACTACTCCATAGAAGGCAGTCCTAGCCACATGATAAATGTTTATCTCTCTTCCACATATAATTAGAAATCTATGTGGAAGTCTTCATTTTCAGTCCTCTCTTTAGAGAACCCACCAATGAATCATCAATTTTTTCCATTTTACATATGGTTTAGATATATGTAAAGGAATACAAAATCATAGCCCATATTGACTCAAATTTGTATCATGTACATTGAGTATTACTCCCTTTCAAATTTCACACTCATAATCTTGAATACATTCAATTCTTCGTAATGTTTTCCACTGTTTTTTGTTGAAGAATTTATAGTACCTAAGAGCCCTTTTTGTTGACTATGCAGTATGTCCCACAATGTGTTCATGCATATGTTTCCTACATAATAGGAATCACATTAAAATGAATCCACTTTTTGGATATTCATCAAATGCCACAGTTGTCTCATCATAAAATAGTCCATGTAACAGGTTTTTAAAATATTGGTGACTTTTTTCATGGTAAAAGATTCTTTTTCACCCTTATATCATTGATTATATTATAATTGAATCAGTATCATAAAGAATTTATGCATTTATATTTTCCCCATTACCATTATCTCGAAATAAATGTCTCTAATACCTTGGTTTACACATTTTCACTCTCCATATGTTCAATGTATTTGTAAATAAAATTGGATCATTTGACCACATATCATCCATTGTTTCCATTATATTATCGTCCTAGTCGCATAACCAAATACTAAAAATAACATACTTTTTCTAAGTCAGTCAATTATAGAGATTCAATTCCTCTATTTCTTTGAAAATCATGATTGTAAATACTCTTTTTTGCATTCATGTATCTTTTTCCATAAACCAAAATTTGTGCTTCGGATAATGTGAATATCCATAAACATTCTGTGACTTTTAGAAATATAATGTTTAATACAAAAAATAGATTTTTTGACTATGCAGTATGTGGCTATAGGTGTCCATTCATACGAGGACTACCTAATCAGCCTGTCTGTCATAAGATGTAGCTATTTGGGTATACCACATATAACCAATTGGCCCTGCATAATATAGCCCCCATAATGAGTTCATCAAATAATGGTAATTTTATTCTTAGCAAAGAATTATTCTAATTTCATTATCCCTTTTCCCAAACCACTCTCAAGATCCCAAAATTATGATTTCATAGTTAAAATTATATCTTCCATACTTGAACATGATTGTGTGCATCTAGACAAATCGTCAAGAAATTATATACTCAAAATCATTTATTCAGAGATGAAGAACTCAAATTATATCCCCTTGATGTCCTTATAGAATGACATGAAACTGAAAAGCATAATTTCATTACAGAATGACTTGAATCTACATTGCCTAATATTCTTGCATTATTACTTTATACTACAAAGCACAATGTCATAAATCATTTTTCTAAACAATCCTAACCATTCTTCAAACACCAAATTATTGTAGAAGTGGTGTCCCTATATGTTACCTATGTTTGAATAGAATGATATTTATTCATAAAACCACTTTACTATGAATAAAAACACATTCTGGTCTTGAGTCAACCAAGTCATAAATTCCCCTATATATCAACAATAAAATGTCAAATTTTTTAGAGTTGTTTTTTTACACTGTTGTATGTTCCCTGAGGTGGCCTTGCATAAGATTCTTACATTATAGGCATGTCAGTAAAATCATTACACCATTTGGCTATGTAGCATATTTCCAAGTAGGCCATTCATAATTCTCCCCCAATAATGGGGTTTTCAAGTAATGTTAACTTCATTATTGTAAAATATTTCTGTTTTTATGCATTAAAATTTAGATTAGATGACCATAAAAAATCATGACTCAATATTACACAACGAAGTATATAAATAATATTGAGGAAATTCCTAGCCACTATTCCTTTTTTGGGATCTAATTTCAAAATTTACGGACAAAGATATTCAACCTTAAACACTATCTTTGTTATTCGAATATTCATGACTCTAAACAGCCCTTAAAAAATGGTACTCAGTAGATTGAAAACTACAAAGGAACGTCTGTAAAAAAATCAATGTCTTATCTCTATAGACAAACATTTTGTACAGATTAAGCAATATTGATCAATAAAAAAGAAAAAAGAAATAAATTTGTGGGTTTTTTCTTACGTAACCCTATTAAAAGTCAGACTACACCCACTTGGCCCAGTGTCTTAGGTAATGAAATCATATTCTATCCCTATCATTGAAATTATGGGTTTTCATTATGAAAATATCATATTATAGAGTTTATCTTTAACATTAAAATTAAAATGAAGCAAGGATGAAGACCTAATTGATTAGAGGAAAAATTCATTTAATTTATGTGTAAAAATACACAAAGTAACATACACAAAGTAGAGTGTCTCTATAATTTATTAAAATATCATTTTTACATCAATTTTCATTTCTCTAATGGACTCTTGATCTACATCAACCACTTGTTGATGTTAAGTTATCTTACTAGTCTCATCCTCTTCACCTTTATGGACTACATTACTTAGTATCTGAAATGGTTTTTGCACCAACATTATTGAATTCTTCTATTGAATCATGAAGTTCATCAAGCTCTCCTATAATAATATACAACCCATGTTGAAGACATGACAGTTGAACAATATTTTCATTAGCATTATTCTTGAGTTATGCCAACTTCGTAGTATGATTGGTCTACGCTTTGGACAATACTTCATGGAATTCAACAATGTTGGCCAAAAGTCTAGTTTCTGTCAGATATTTTCAAAGTGTCTACTCTTTCTACATTTCATGGATGATTTATTTCACTATAGTATGGATATCACTATATTCAAAACCGTTAAATCTTAAAATATTGAACATAGATGAATGTCATGGAATTCATGAAGATGGATCCTCAAGGGGAATTTCAGATATTTTTTTCTATATTCTATTCCATTCCTTGTGACGTGCAATGAGAGTAGCCTTTTATAGATCTAGATTGGATTTAGAATAACTATCAAAAGTAAGAACATATTCATGGATAAACACTCATAATGAGGTGCATTGTTCTCCTCCTTCCTTAATAATAGTTGCTTCACTTGACAATGTTTTTTATATGATGTCGAATATTCACATATAGAACTAACCATTAATGTTAATAATAATATATGGTGAATTTAAATATCGTTAGTATCAAATGAATGACAAGAGTGAGTATAATTACAGTATTTGTAACTCATACATAACAATAGGTCATCATATTAAGAAGAATCCTCCCCAATATTCATAGATTTACCAATTTTGGTTAATATATTCTGGTGGAGATTGAATTCTTTATCCTACTAAAGATTATATAAATTAATTTCATGATGATTTTTTGTTTCAAGATTCACCTAATCCATTGTATCTGTAGTGGTGGGATTGACAATGATGTCGATGCATCCTTTAATCATCACCACTACAATAGTTTCGTTAGATTGAACATCATATTTCAACTGATCACAGTTAGAAAATTAATCATAATATGGTAGTTAGGACGAACAATAAAAACTCACATCCATTTGGTTCTATAAAAGGAACTTCATAATGTTCTATAGTATTTTTCATATTAACATGTTCAAATAATTTTTCAAAAGACATTCCATGAGTCATCATCGAATCCAATGATATCCCAAATACCATATTCGTCTTACTAGTGGGAGCATAAGGAATTGTTGTCTCATGACCCTCATCTGAAATCTTTTGATCTCGAACAACTTCCACAATAACAACTGTGGGGTTAGCATTAGTTTTCATGGGATTTTAAAAAGAATTCCATGAACCAAAAGTATCACAAAGTGGGCATCAGGTGTTGTTACACATAGTTTCTCATAGGAATCATTTGATTTTTCCGAGGTCTTCTCTCTCATGGTAGCTGGAACAGATGCAGTGCCAGGAACATATGTTGACTCGCCTGGCCTTAATGCCCCTTTAGTCAATGGAACCATTTGTTTGGTGTGAATTTTTTGGTTTTCTAAAGCACCGTCCATGGTTTCTCAAGGCTCAACAATTATTTCTATAAGATAAGAAATAGAATATGTTCCCACAGTTTCATGTTGTTTAAACAATTTCAATGAATAAAGCTAAAATTCATGATTTCAGTAATTCTTAACAATGCTGAGAAAATGTTTATCTATAGTGTTCAATAATTGATGTTTTTGATTCATTGACTTATGTGAAGGAAAAGCATTATCATCTACATAAATAAGTATTGGAGATAGTAATACCCCTTCTATCTCATCAACCATTTCCTGTTGGCCTGGGGATATCACTCCCAACTCACGAGAAGATCCAATAGATCCCAGTGTAGTACCACCAAGGCTATAATGTAGAAGTGGTTCTTCCATTTATTTTCCATTATCCATATACAAGTTAAATTTGTATTTACCCTAATAAAAAATTCTTTGATTAATCAAATATATAAGTATAAAATAATGTGAAAAAAAGAAAATTTAAGAACTCAAGATCAAAAAAATCACACGATTATTCATCTACTAAATGTTCAATCCCTTCAGTGCCACTATGATCTATTATCTATTTCACTGGGTTTATGGTGGGAATTTATTTATCAATCACATATATGAGTATATCCTATTCTCTGATATAAGTTCTTACTACATCATGGTTGTTCTTAAAATGAATATCAGAAGAGCCTCATATGTCCCCTATTCCAGGAATAAAAAACCATTCACATAAATCTATCCATGTATTTTCAGCATCATAATAGAATATTTTCCATGTTTGAGATGCCCCTAATCGTATATAATTTGATTACATTCTATAGGGTTGTGAATATTATCATATAGTTTTAGATTTGTGTTTCTTCTCAATTCATGTTGTCACATATATTGGGTGGGAAAATGGGAGTCTCTTATCTTCTGAATGATGGTGACTAGACCACCTCAATACAATGTCAATGGGTATTTATGGTGTATATCTCTAGACTCTGACAGGTGGATTGTTTCTTTCATGTGGTCATTTTGGTGATCTTGGAGCCTCATCAACCCCACCATATGACTCCAATGAATTATCTTTTATTATTATAAATTACCTTCCAATAGAAAGGGTTTCTTTCTATAGCCTCTCTTTATCCCGACCAAAGGGACAACATGGTTTAGCACCCCTTTAGGGTATGATGCAACCTAGTTCTCGACATAACTGAGAGTCAATATATTTGTTGCATTAGTATCATGTATTTTGAATATTTCATTGATGTTTTCTATAGTCGTCAACTACCATAGTTTCCAGGACACCACCAGATTTTTCTCTAATCTAAAATGCACAAGAGGAGATACAATATTTTTTTTTCAGACACTTGAATTTAAGTACGAAACTATAATGAGCCTAAACCTCACACATGATTTCCATGTCAATCCTGGCGTCTAAAATGCCCTCCCTAAAATTTAACATATATGCACTTATCTCTATACAGGTCATCCCATCATCAATGAATCACCCCGTAGGCTGATTTCCAAAAGGGAAAATATGAAATTACTTGTACATACCTAACCTTGAATTATTGTCATATGCATTCAAAGAAAAATGTAAAATACCTGAAAAATCATGAATATAATCTTGGAACGAACATCCATTGACAAAAACCACATTCTCCACAACATATGTTCAAAAAATAGTGAAAATACACCCCCTTAAAACATTGTTTGGTCTTAATATTCTAAAATTAGACTTCCCTCTTTATATATGAAAGATGATATTATGGATCTTCTCTAGAATAGTGGTATCCAATCTTATAATCATCTTCTCTACCAGCTTGGATGCTGTAGAAAATGTTCCCAGCCTTACACCACTATTGAAATGTAAACCAGGAAATAGATATACACTGATCCAAATAGAAGAAAAATCATCAAGATCTTTCTTCACATTAATTTTGGAGTTGACTTTATACCCCCACCTTTCAAACACTCCCTTATCTAATGTTTTCTAGAATGTGTCAGGTATACCTCTTTTTTCATCCTTTGGACATGTTGGTGGATGAGTGAAAGTGAGAAATTCCTTCTTCTTCTTCGCCAGGAATATTCCCTATCCGCTCCTCTGGGTGAATATCCATTATTTTTTGGGACTTTGTTATGTTAGTAGTTTTGAGTTTATAAAATATCTTTATTAACTCACGAACCAAGGATGGTGTCTTTTTGGAGTCATTTGATGTTACCTTCAAAGGAATAAATTCATCATACATGTTTCTAATTATTGGATCTCTAGAGATCTTGTAGATATCACACAAACGTATGCATACTTCTCCATGTGTCAAATGTAAGGAATTAGTCTATGTACTCCATCGTCCTAGAAACTCCAACACAAAAACATCACTCTTATATACATAGGCCTTCCCAACCGATACAGCCTCAAAAATTACAACGTCATTTTATTCATTCATAAACTCCACACGTTTCTTGAACACCCAATATGACCATATCCATGTGGGTTTAACACCTCTTACTAGGTGACAATCCCTCCTTTTCTTCCATCCCATTGATCGATCTATTTGAGAAGCTAAAAAAATTGATGAATACTATTTTGGTTGTATCTTGGGTGTATGTGCTTCCAAATCTGTAGCACACGGGTTGTGACCAATGAAATATTCCTTAGCTACCATCCCAACATTGATATATGTTCCCAAAAGAGAAATATTTGAAGATATGAAATTTTTGTTGTATTGAAAAAAAACTGGAACACAATTCTTTAGATTAGGTATATTGACATCTTGTTTATGGACATAACCATATAGATGAAAATAAATACTCTTTGGGAAATGGATGTGATTTTTAATTTGATTATTTTCCAAATATCAGAGACTAGTGCACAAATATAAAATTAATCTGGCCCAAAAATCTTCATCATATCAACAATTCTCTTTCAATCTAATTCCACAATAGTTCCGATTCTCTTAGTAGTCATTGAACGTGTAAAAGAGATCAAAATTCATATAAAAGTGAACTCATTTTATGATTTTTAGATAACGGAATTAAAAAAAATTCACAAAGGCATTAAGGCACTCATGTGTGGATTCATTGCACATGTATAAATATTTTTTGTATGAATAGAACCCAATCTATGCAACACAATGAAAAAAGCGTCCAGAAGAAGCATGACTGAAAGGAGCAACTTATTTTAATCACTTGCGCACTGAGAGATGGATTTCCAAAATCCTTTATAATTCACACTGATGTGAAGACATTATATATAAGCAATAGAGACTAAATTTTTTACCATCACCTTGTGTACTCTTATCCCACTCATTGTCATATTGCATGCCCTCTCACCGCATCCTGTTTTCTAACACACAATATCAACCACTTTGACCATTTCCATAACATTACCTCGGTATATGATCATATGTTCAATTCAGATCCAATTATGTGGGGAGGGGGAAATTTGTTTTCAATACATTCAATTACATTAATGAAAAAATGACAAAGGGATATGCCTTATGAAAATGAAGAGGAATTACATGATGAAAATCACGATTTTCAAGGGCATGAAATTCCAATAAACCCAGTCAAACCAAGGCACCATCGGCACATAAGGTACTTGTTCACCCAATCACAATTTTCCAGCGTTTCATTTTTCCTTGTAAATAAACCATTGGGATATTCATTTATATAGAAGAGTTTACCTGATTCTCAATTGCTTTTCTAGTTTCCATAGTACATCACCCAAGTCTTATGAAACCTTAGTGGTCATTTTTTAACACCTAGAGAAATGTAATTGAAAGAGGATCATTGAAATTAATACACATTAATATTTGAAATCCATATCACTTGCATGCCTAAAAATCCCATTATACTTAAATCATAAACACTATCATGCCACCCATTCCACTCAAAGGATCAAGAGCAACCCACTTCTTGGAATTCCAAAGAATACTCTTGAAGGATTGATTCAAGTCTCACCTAGGTTTTAACATCTAGTTTGTTCATCACTTGAGTAAAAATCATGTATCCAAAGAATACTTTTATTCCCATACTTGTGCGCCAGATACCTACTTGGGGACCCTTCACTGATTCACCTTATCTTCTCATCCTACGCAATCTTTTCATAAAGCCTTCTTCAATTTTAATCATGGAATGGTTTCCTACTAATTAGATCCATTTTAAGTAAGGGAATATTTTGAAACCTCCACAAAAACCTCTATCCTTATCGATCCATTATTAAGGTAACATTAGCATGTCTGTAATTTTGGTTTGTATATCTGCAGTCAGAGGTTTCCAACAATTGTATTGAAATGGGGTTAGGATTCTTGGAGTGTCGGTGGGATTTTATATCCAATGTCACATGGACCTTTCTCCTAGGAATAGTGTTGGGGAGTTTCCAGTTGAAAGGATTAGGCTTCGATAAATTCTCATCCCGTATCATCTCTAAAAACTGGAGCCTCATGTCCCAAGTAATAAAGGTATCGTTTACAATAATTTGTCCTTTTGAACAAAGCAGGAGTCTCCCTCCCTATTTGAGACCAATTTTAGGGAAACATCTTGGTGTAATCCCTTAACCTTTTATGTAGGATGGTGGAGTCTCATTCAACTCAAATTCCATCACCTTCAATAATTCCTACAATTGGACCCTCCTCTAATGTAAATTGAAGATGGAGAAGGTTCATTTCCTCGACCTCATCTACCGACGCAACCATTGACATGTCCTCTTTCACCAGAAGAGGAGGATAAGTGTGTGTTCATTTGTTGAATATTTCACATACATTTTTTTTCTCACACTAAGCATGACTCATGTGAACTTAGAGATTATTAATGATCCCAACATTTTCACAAATACCCCATGGTATGAACAATGAGGGCTCTAATTCCCATCAAAACTGGGATATGTAGAAAGCCTTTATAAGGCCCATAATCCATCTCATTTCATCAATATGTTTTCTTCCTATTTATGATTGAGACCTAAATTAAACCCCATAAATCACCAAGGAATTTCTTTTCTAGAACTAATCCCAAAATAATTTCTCTTAATGGATGACACTCTCTTATAAGACTCATTAAACTACATGGGCTTTGATTCCCATCCTAATGGGATATGTAAGAAGCCTTCCTGATGTTAAATCCCAATACTCCAAAAAAACATCCTCTTGTTTTCGGGCCATATTCTCAATAGTGTTTTATCAAACATGGAAATTCATAACTCTTCATGGTTCCTTTGGATTCTTATGAACAAGTCCCACACCATGCGTTGACATAGAACATTCCACTTAGATGTAATTACCACAAGATATTAATGTTTATAGTTAGGTTGTTATCACATTTTATTAAATGGTATGATTTGTCCCATTAAGTGTCGCTGAAATACAAGGCTTCTGATTCCTTTCTCAAGGATATGTAGGTATCTCATTTACGGGTAATATCACAACATCAAAACAATATTTCATCTCCTTGGATGATAATAAATTCTACAGTTCCCCACTGAGTTGCTTAAAAAAATAGAATTATTGTTAAAACGGTTAAAAGAATCTCAAAATAGTATATAACAAGAAAACATTGATGGAGAAATTTGAATACGTACATATGTCCCAATTAATTAAGAACATATAATACGTACATAGGATTCTAAAATATACACATGCAAATTATTGATTGAAAATTTTAGGGGAAAACTATGTTATACATGGAAAATTAATAAGGATTTATGAAAAGATATTATATCTATAAGAGAGTCTTAGAGTATGCAATATTTCCCCCCAAAATGGTGTGATGAGCCAGACCTCCCTTCCTCTTGACCAATGTATGATCTTATGCATTGTTGGTCTAGACCTAATGAACACCTTCCATTGGAATGAAGGTCCCTTTGGATAAAGAACCATTGGATGTTTCATGATACATAAATAAATACAATGAAAACCAACTAGAAGTATTTATTCCGAACAAGAATACACATCCCAAGGGAGAAAAATCAATGGAATTACCCTTTTTTATAGAAAGAATGATGAGGAGATAAGATTTTAAAATCTCAAACTACTCAATGATTGATATATATTAAGAAACCAAAATCCATCCACATGCATGTTTAATGAAAAAATACTATAAATACAACAAAACCACCTATGTAAATAACAAAATAAAATGATGTAATGACACAAAAACCATCCCCATCATTCAATCAAGATGATCAATCATGGTCCATGTAATCTCCCTTAAATCTTGAAAATAGATTTATATACGTAGGATGGCTATACAAGAATACACTATATGGAAATACCATAGTCACCATTAAAAATTTGTGAAAAGAATACTAATGACCCTTGAGAAAACTATAAAAAATTCAAAATCACATAAAAATGTAAACTATCCACCCCAATCTCATCATGGCATGCTCAGTAAATAACAGATGTCAGGTGAAGTAAAGTAGTAATCACATCAATATTTGGGCACCCCACCAAACTTCAAACAAGTAAACTATTAATCTGTAATGGCAAACATCCTGATGCTACCAAACCCTTAAAAGTGCCCCACATTCACCACATTCATGCACATACCTTAGACACAAACAAAAAATATTACACCCATAAACATCTGGGCTGAAACCACCACACGTTTCGCCCGAAATACCTAGGCCTCATCCCGATGAAACATAGGAATCAAACCATCTCTCACACTACCAATTCCATAAATATGGTATTAGGACTCAATTTATTACATCCTTCTCAAAGATTAAAGTCAGAAACTATCTATACAGAAGAGGGACAAGGGAGAAGCGTAAAGTCGGTATCTTTCTATCCATCCTTCCATTGGGATCTGGGAAACACAACATACCGCATAATAATGGTGGTGTTTGGATTATTGTGCTCAACATGTGTGGGGTGCATATAGAAAAAATGGGGAACTACATGTTTATAAACATAGGTAACAAACACTTATCTCATGCAATGGGACTCCAAACATACAACCAGCCATCTAAAAACGACCATTACTACAACCCCAACATGGACATACCACTACACATGAAGGAAAATTGAATACATCTTCACTAAAAGCCCCAAAATGAAACATACCCCCAACCAATTCATTTAACTAGTTGTCATTATTCATTATAAATTAATTAATTCATTTATTTCCATACATACTAGGGAAACTAAAAGAAACAGTAAAGAATATAAGGTGTAGAAACCATAATACAAATTTACAAACACAAACAAGGAGAGAAATTCTAATGGAAAAGGATCCCATTCTAACACGCATTCAACAAAAAAAAGGAATCAACCACCTCTAAATCCAAAAACACTAAAAACCCACACCTTGCACACCTATAAACCTTAAATTATGACAAAACCCCATTCTACAACCCTGCTACCCAATCACTACCAAGATGAAGTCCCACTACATAACAAGTCCATCCATTAAACACTCAACCAAACTCTCATCCTAAGACACCTTCACACCTCCTGCACCAACTCATACACAAATCCAACATTAACCACCACCAAAACCACCTCCCCACTTCACACATATACCACATCCTTCTCACAGAACCAACCCCTCTTTTCACCCCTATGCCCACAACCTGGCTGCCAACAACATCACAATATACCATCATATATTAAAAAGAGAACAAAACCACCCATCATAAAAACACACCAAAATAAGTGGAGTGTATTTAAATTTATCCATAAAAGGTTCATTAATTAAACTTTCATAAACAGGGGTGATCAATAATCAATCTTGATCTCAGGCCATCCTTTTCATTTAACCAGGTCTATTTGATTATTCATATTTTGTTTCTAGGATAATTTTAATAGAAAATCAACCATATAAATAAATAATCACAGGTATGTGAGAAATATCGAAAAAACTCAATGATTTTCATACGGATAAAACCCATAAAATTCACGACATAGTTCGAGGAAAACATATAAAAAAAATCAATCATCATCATCTTCACAACTCCCATTTATTACTTCTTATTATCTTCATTAAATTAGGATCCATCCATTCTCACAAATAATCATCATTATACACACCCCATATGATACAAAATTATTAGAGAGATAGAGGAAATCCTAACCTAGAACAAAAGGAAACCCAAATCCTCCTTGCACAAAAAAATTGAGGGTCACATGAGAAGGAGACTTTAAGAAAGAACCAAATGGGGGGGGTACAACACCGACACACGACTCGTTTGGGGAAGAATGGGTCATGGTGTACCAAGAGAAAATGGTAGGGTTCAATGAAATGAATATTTAGATTTAGAAATACCACATCATAAATTTAATGGGAAAACATTTTCAAAGGCCAGTATAGGATGATCATGACCAAGGCCACATACTTTAGGAGGCAAAGGATGCATCAGGTTTTTATAACATAATCAATATTTGAAATGGGTCAAAAACTCACTAAATAAGGTTTTTTAATCATTTAATGACCCAAAAATAATCAAAGTGGAAGAACTGTAAAAACTATGAATCAAGAACTGAAATGAGACACTAATGGTTGGGTCACCGAAAGTGAGCCACCGATAATGAGTCTTCGATGGTGAGACCTAGATAGCGAGTCACAAACATTGAGATATCGATGTTGTGTTATCAATGTGTAATGACTAACGCTAAGACACTTAACCTGAGCTACTGATGTTGATCCATCAATGGTGAGCCACAAACAATGATCCATCAATGTGACATACTGACACCAGACTCTCCAAGGACACATTTATCCCAACTCATTAAAGCCATAACTCATTGATTCCCAATATCAACCACGCCCTGACTCACAAACACCTCAACCATCTTATGCCTTCAACATACCAACATCTTTACCTACTAATGTTTCAACCAAAAAACCCCTCTGCCTACCAACACCATCATCCTATTGATTCTTTGACCTACTGAAACCCTCAACCAAAAAACACCTCAACCTACTAACTTCATGACCCATTGATGCACTTGAAATACTCAGACATCAAAATATCAACACAAGGACTTACTGACACCTCAACCTACTATTTTTTTGACCTAATGACTATATGATCTATAGAAACAATGACTTTCCATATACCTCAAACTAACAATACTCTATCCTACGATTGGAGAAAAAAAAAGAAATTTGGAATACTTTTGAAATGAGCTACGTTGGCCTTCTAGAACACCCCAAACCCAAGATTGTAAAATAATAATGTACCATTGATGCCTTTGACATTAAATCAGATACCTCTCAAACTATTACCTCCCTCTATTATTCAATAACATACACAAAATAAAGAGGTTTATGAGCCAAAACCTCGTAATAAATCTCTCAAGGATAAAACACCTCGTTAGAGTGAATCGTCAACATCCAATAACAAATCTTCTATGATTTTACAACCCAAACTACAAATACACATACCTTACAACCACCAATAGTCACACCTCCCAAATATATGAATTAGGTAATTCCTTTCCCCATGTTATGATATTATCCTCTTTATATGGGTATAACTCACCCTCACTGGGTTATTCACATACAAATTAATCTGTATTTATAAGTGATATGGTCCTCACCTCTTCATAGGTCAATAAATCATCATACTTCACATAACAAGGTAACAACTCCTCTCATAGAATACAAGTTTCAAGAATTATATCACAGAGGAAAACACACAAGCAAAACACAAATCAGCTCTGAGTACTGGGAATACATCTTCATCTCTCTCTACCATGTACTATCCTCTTTGCCACCGTACCTCCCCTCACATGAACAAATGGAATAGTCCATCCATAACACACAATATCTTAAAGATATTTTATCTCCATAAGTCTCTCCACGAAGGTCGCACCGACCTCAATATCCAACTCACCCTAATCAATGACCTGGGACAGATCGTGGATATACCAACGAAGCTGGGAGCCATGAAAGGCGTCATCGACCCTTACCAAATATGGTGTCAATGTCACATGATATGACACTTCTCCACCTCATTTGAACACCCTGAATGATCTTATTAACCTAGTAGAAATCATACTCACTATACCGAACCTCCTCTTCCCATGTCGTGGGGAACCCTTCTTGAATACATGGTCCCCAACCATAAACTCCAAAGACCATCTACTATGATCAGAATACAACTTATGCCAGTTCTATACTACCTTAATACTATCACAGACAATCTGAACTATTTCTATCATACATTTCACCTCATCTGGACACAAAAAGGCTACCTCCCCAACTTTCGTCAAGTACAAGGGTGAATGGCATGTCCTCCCATATTTTTGCTTCAAATGGAGCCATCAAAATGGAAGAGTGATAGAAATTATAGTAAGAAAACTCTATGAAGGGAAATTTTCACAACCAATACCCACTAAGGTATAGAACACATGCACACAACATGTCCTAAACCATCTACATTGTCCTCCCTATTTTCCTGTCTGTTTGAAGGGGGAGAGCAGTGTTGAGCTACAACTAAGATCCAAAAGCATTATTCAATCTCCTTCCGATTGGAGATGTAAAAAATGTATCTTAATATGAGATGACGGATCTTATAATCTCATGAAATCCTACCACCTCATCCACATAACTCTGTGATAAGGCATCTACTATACTTGCCTCCTTGATCGATAATATGTAATTCAATTTCATCAAATGATACACTACTACCAAAATCACATTACATCCTTCTAGAGCCCTAGGTAATGCTTTGATGAAATACATTGATATTTCATCCCAATTATGCTAGTGGATATCTAGTCTTTAAAACAAATAACTAGGAACACCGTTTTTTTTCCTTCACTCATTGGTAAAATAACCACTTTGCAACAAATTCTGTGATTACCTGCTTCATCTCGGACTACCAATACAATTCCCTCAAGCCCCAATACCTCATGGAAACTCTTTGGTGTACCACTAGTGGTTATCTAAAAAAATAAAAAAGAACATCCTTATTAATTTTCACTAGAACAAATTGTTTCTCATAAAAAACATCCAATTCTGGCCATCCTTTAACCATCCCTCTGGGGGATCACCCTGGTCCATGTTATCATGCATAAAATTCGCCTCTATGAATCCCCCAATAAGAGTCCTCCACCTTATACCTCGGAAATTATTTTACCATTTTTTGAAATATATGTCCTATACCCCCATCCATTGCCACATCTATGTGCAAAGTTTCCAACTCCTACATCACCCTCCATGAATCTATTACTTCTCAAACTGCTTCCTTCTATTACTTCATGAGGAATCTATCAAAGAAAACATTCCCCTTTCCTAAGGTTTCAAAAATCTAATAATCGTAATCTGTGAGAAACCCCATCCACCTTCACTTCCACATGTTCATATCACACTGGGAATTGGTGTACCAAAAAATTGTGTGATTTTTGAAGACCTTAAAGCACAACCAAATTAAGGTTATGTCTCTAATGATTTTTCATGAACATTCCCACTACTAGTTCCATATCATTGGTGACATAATTATGTTCAGAGGGACATAACTACCTAGACCCATTTGAGATCACTCCCATTTGCTGGAGTTCTAGACTTATTCCCCATCAGATAGTCGAACACTATATTTTATTACATTCTCCATACAAAATATTGGACTTTTCATATTTGTGACATCAATGGAGCTGCAACTCCAAAAAAAATAATGTATGAATCTTTGGTATTATCCTTTAAAACGAGAAAATACCAATCATCTGCCACATTATTTGGTGCATCCCAAGAAACAACTACCGCAACCATCGATGGGTCCACTACTCCCCCTTGTTAAGACACCACATTTCCATGGATGTGGACCTATATTGTCAAAGTCATGTACTTGGATAGCTTTTTGTAGAGATGATTAGGATAAAAGAACTCTAGAATACTCCAATGATGCCCGGTATAGTCCACTGAATTAGAGTAGATTAGGATTTCATTGATGAATTAAATGATGATCTGTTCTAGGAACTCAAAATATATGTAGTTTATAAGCCCCATGAACATTGGCGGTGGATTCGTAACACCGAAAAACAAAACCATTCCATAGAAACACCCATAACTGCACTCGAAATAAGTCTTTGGGATGACACTATCCTTCACACTTAACTGGTTGTACCTAGACTGAAAATTGATCTATGGGAACAAACATTGACCCCTTAGCTGGTCAAAAATATTTTCTATTCTGGGGATTGAGTAACTGTTAATGGATGTTACCAGATTCATTCTTTGGTAGTCTATGTAAAGTCTTATTCCATCATCTTACTTCATTACAAACAAGACTAGATCACCCCAAAGTGACAAGTTATGTTTGATAAAAACCTTTTTTATCAGATCATCAATATGAATCTGCAACTCCCACAACTCAGAAGGAAACATCAGATAAGGATCCATCAAGATCGAATAAGCCCTTGGTTATATGTTTATAAGAAACTCAATTTCACGTCAAGGCTGCAGAGTCACAAATCCACCAGGGAAGAGATCCCAAAACACTTTGAAACCCCCGGAAACATCCACTATGTTATCATTGTTCAATATCAAAAACAGGTCGACTAACATTGAAAAATGACGGTCCATGCACTGACTACCTATCTAACAAATCCTCACCCAAATGAAATACACACGCTATCATTTCACATCTAAATAATGAATCCTATATGAAAGTAATCGATAATATCATGCATATAATTTAACATATAAATGCAAAATATAATATTGTATTGCTAAATCTGTAGTAATTAGAGATCCCCACTATACTGATGAAACCTCAACAATAGTATACATCCCCGGAAAACATCAAACAATCTGGTTTGACCTCTAACTGGTGTACTAAAAACTAGGGGGAGAAAAAGACTCCCTATGTCTAGTCCCAGAGCATGGTATAAATCGGGTGAAACAATAGAGTGAGAAAATAATGAATCACACTAGGCGCAATAATGAGTATTAAAAAAATGATCATTCCTCAAATGAATTATGTCCTTATATGAACTGCAACCTATGTGGCATAAAATTTGCCAAGCCTAGCTCATCATCCTCTCACTGTCGGCCACCTTCCCATCTATGGCCATTTCCATGTCCCTGTGTAGTACCCTAAGTTCATCCCCCTCCTACATCATCCACACTTAGTCGAGCATGGCCCTGCAGTCCCTCCTTCTAGAAAAGTCTAATTGGAATCCACAACTGAGGTGGGCACTGAACCTTCCCACCACCACCTTATTGATCTTGAGTCATGGACTATCATAATAGTTTCCCATGAAATCCACAAGAATATCACCGCAAACCTAGCCCCAGGAAGAATGGGTGACGACTAGAAAATCATAGTTGAAACTACTAAGGTCAGCTTCCCACTAGATCAATTCTGGAAGGCCCTGATGCTAGAGACTGGTTATTAGAAGACATCCCTTTTAAGAACTCACATGAATTCCCTCTCATGGAAGACCAACTCATGAGTCCATCCTTCCACCTACCTTTTCCTTCTTTTGAACCTCTATATATGAAGGTTTGGTTAAGTGAGTAACCACATATAGAAGGTAAGGAAGGAGTTCATCCTCTCTGTGCCTCATTCGATACTCCTCATCTGAAAATAGATCTAGAAAAATGGTATGATATCCTTGAACTGGATCTCTAATTCCCTAACCAAAATAATCCCATGCTGGGGAGAGATTAGCTATTACCTCTTCTTAGCATTAAACATGGAAGAAATGAATTTATCTTGGAAACCCTTCTCAATTTCAGTCCATGAAATTTTTTTCTGCTTCCTCTCCCCGAGGTAAAGCATCAACCACTGATGTGATGGTCCCCTCACCTGGATCACCGTTACAGGAACCCAATTCCTTATCAACACCCAGATCTAGCTGAATGTGGCCATCATCCATTTAATACAAATCGGCATCCACATGTCTATGAATCTTCAATTTTACATTCCTAGAGTCTACCAATAGAAATAACAAAGCATCTTCTAACCCTGGTCATCCTCCTACACTGGATTTAACATTCATCGGTCAACCAGGTCAGCCAACTGGCCCTGCTTTTCTTGTACCACCTGCAGGTGTTGTCCGAGATCCATAGCTAAAAGGGAAATAATGAACACAAAAGACTAAGTAGTTTGGAATTTATTGATGAATCATTTTAAGTAATTATTTTTTTAAAATTATAGAAAATTCCCAAAATAATATGATCAAAATTCATCATGATGCTTGTACCTTTCTTAGGTTCCCAACCCCACAAACTGTGTATCCTCACTTGGTCATTTTGTAAGCTCATTTTCCTTGCATCAGATCATGGTGCTACTAAAAATCCATGTCTTATCTGGTCTTCTATAGCCTTTTTCACATAAAATGATCACCTAACAATATTTCCCTACCAACCCATGCCATGCAACATGTTCCTAACTCCAAAATCTTCCATTCCTCTCAACCTAAATCTGATACCATTCTTTCACGACCACTTTCATCAATATGGGGAAGTGATAACATGATGTTGAGACCTTCCTTCCTCAAGATGAAGGATAGATAATGACCCGAATATCCCACCTATAATTGGACCTAGGGTGGAGACCATCACCAAGGGTATATAAATCCCAAAAAAATTGGAGGCAATACCCTTTTTACCATAGGAAAGATCAAGAGATAAGATATATCAACATCAAACAACATAATGAATGATATATATAATGAAACAAAAATCCATTCCACAAGCTCTTTTAAAAAAACATCCAGAAATACAAAGAAATCACTAATGTAAATACCAAAATAAAACTAAGAAGAGACACAAAAACAATAACAAATTTTTTTAGCTAGTACCATCCAGCATGGTCCATGTAATCTCCATAGAAACCTGAAAATAGTTTTATATATGTATGATGAGAATAAAAGTATACTCAATAGGGAAATGCAATGTCACCAATGCACACGTAGGAAAAGAATACAAATTTTCGTATAAGAAAACAACAAAAACATAAAAAAACCTTAAAAAAACTATCCACCACAACCTGACCAAGTCCCTGTCACAAAAAAATTCATGTCACGTTAAGTAATGTAGTAAGAACATCGATATTTGGGTATCCTACACTACAACTAGTTAAATGATCTTCTATAAAGGAAAACATCTTGGCGCTGCCACACTCGTCAACAAGCCCCACTATCTCAAACATCCCACACAAACCTGGGCCACATACCACACTCATTCTGGGGGCAGACACTTTATCATCATCCACCTCATGTCTCGCCCAGAAATATTTGTTCCTCATTCCAAACCCACCTGGGAAAAAACCACCTCTCACACAGACAATACCACAAATCTGGTATTATACCACAATACATTATATCCTACTTTAAGAGTCACGGGTGATAAATTCCAGGAAGTGGGATCATGGTAAAGATAGTGAACATTTATCTATCCTCCCATTGAGATGTTGGAAAAGACACTCACCCACATAATAATGGGTTTTTTTGGATGATAGTGCTCAACACATGAGGTGTGTGTATAGAAAACATATGTAACAACATGTTAATACATATATGTATCAAACACTCATACCATCCTATTAGATTCCATCATATAACTAGAAAATTCAAAACCACATTTTCTGCTACCCCTTGTAGCACATACCATCTCGAACGATGGTCACTTAAACGCCACTACAATACGAAACCCAACTCAAAGCATACCCCAAGCCAATTAAGTTAACTAAGCGTCATTTTTCATTATAAATTTATTTATATATCCATTTCCATCCATAAATGGGAATCTACCAAACACAAAAAACATTATAATGAAAATAAACCATACCCAAAACTACCAAATAAAAATATAGAATGATGGTACAATGGTATAGGAAATTATTATAACACACATTAAAAAAATTGGAATCAGCCTGCTTGTAGTCCCACAGCACAACAACACCACACCCAGCACACCCATAAATATGAAATCGTGACCCCACCCAGTCCTACAGCCCTCTTGCCAAGCCACTTGCCAAAAGATATACTATTATATAACAAGTCTATCAATTCAACAATAAACAAAACACTCATCTTGAAACACCATCAAAAATAATAAACCACCTCATACACAAATCTGACATCAACCACCACTAAAAATGCATCCTAGATACACACACATACCATACCCTTCTTGAAGAACAAACCCCTCTATACAACTTTTTTCCCATAACCATGCCTCCAACATACCAACATATAATCCACATAAAACTAAATAACCATCAAAACCCATATAGAAAAAAACCACAGGAAAAAAGTGATTTTATTTAGATTTAGTGAAAAAAATTCACTAATTTTACATTGATAAAAAAGGCTGATCAAAATTCAATTTTGGTCTTGTTGAATCCTTTTCATTTATAAGGGTATATTTGGTTAACATAATTTCATGTCTACAATCATTACAAGATAGAATAAATAGTTATTATAATGCATCAATGGTGCGCACAAAAATAACACCAATGACCATGATGTTTATAAGGATACAACCAAAAAAATTCATGACATGGATCATGGATAACATATAAAACAATGTGATCATCATAATCTATGAATATACTCATTTATTACTTCTTATTATCATCATTAAATTTTTATTCAACCATTATCAAAAAGGGTTATATTTATAATCACCCCACATGATACAAAATTAAATGGGAGACAAAGGAAATCACCACTTGGAACAATAGGTAACCAAAACAGCTCTATGAAATATAGAGGGTCACGCGAGCAAGATACTCTAATGTATAAACGAATAAAGGGGGGGATAATGCATAGGTTCATGGGTCATCTAGGGTAGTAAGGGTCCCAAAAAAACCATTTGAAAATAGCTAGGATCATAGTAAGAGAAGACTGGGCTTTAGAATGTCCATATCGAAAATCTAGGTGGAAATTGTTTTAAAGGACCTTAAAGGTGGATCATGATCAAGACCTTACCATTTAAGATTCAACGCATGATTCAAGCTTTTAGAAGATAAAATTCATTTTATAACACAAAAAACACATTATATATGGTATTTAATTCGTTTAATGAAAAAAACATTAAAGGGGACGAATTGAAAAAACTAGGATAAAACTAGAAATGATCCACCAATTGGTGATTCACTCATAAAATGCCACTAACAGCGAGCCACCAACAGCGAGTTGCCGAAAGAGATCCGCCTATAGTGAGTCACCATCACAGAGCTACCAAAACGGAGGGACTGATACTGAGTGACCGATGATGAGATACCAGTACAAAGTAATCGACTCTGAGCCACTGATGTTGAGCTACTAATGTTGAGATACCGACATCACTGACAGACACCTGACTCACCTACTATCTAAGTCACTAATTCCCTTACACATCGATGACCTAGCTCACTAACACCATGAATCAGGATGCCCTGACTCACTAGTGCCTTGAATAACCGATGTCTGTACCTACTAACGCCCTTGACCAATCAATTATTTGACCAACCAAATCCTTAACATATTGACATACTTCACTTACCAACACCTTGTTCTACAAATACTTCATCCAATATATTCCCTATCCTACCGACACCTTGAACTACTGAAGCATCAATATACAAATACCCTTTACCTACAGATGCATCGACCTACCCACACCCTCAACCTATAGACACCTCGACCTATTGACACCTCAAACTACTAATACCCATTACCTACTGATTCCTTGACATACTAATGCCAGGAACTACCCACTCCTTGACCATCTGATGCCCTAACCTACAAAAGCCTCAACATACCACGCCCTGACCTACCAAGGGAAAAATGGAAAGTTAGAGTACTCTTGAAACGAACTAATATTCCATCCAATAAAACCCCAAACACCTTATTTTTTAAAATGTAATGGACTACAGTGGTTATGGATATTACGCACCTTATCACCTATTGTATACTTCTTATAAGGTATTTTTTTATATTATTTTATAATATTTCGTAGTAATAATTTTTTTATCATGAAAATTCTCATCACATTCTCACAAAGTCATTCACTTTATTATATAATATTTCTTTATAATCAAATATTTTACCTACATGAATATTTATTCTATCCATTCCATAAATATATTAGATAAAATCCTCTGAAATTGGTTTGTGTATTTTATAATCAATGTGTCTAGAATTGTTTAGAAATTCTTTGGATAAAAACTAAGATACATTTTTCTCGGAGTATGTGGAATTCATGTAAACTTTATCTCTTCATTTTTAATGAATGTTTTCTAGTTAGAATATTTATTAATAAAAAATGGTACTAAAAATAAATTATAATTATATTTGGTTTCCGATAACAAAGTCATTTGTATGGTAGATTTCCAAATTTTTTAAAATAAGTGAATAATAAATATATATTGTCAAAAAAATGTACTTTACTGTATAAGAAATTAATTTCATAATTTAATAGGTTATCTATTTCATCATTTTTATTCATAGAAATTCACCTCTAGGATGAGATCTATGATATTCTATGATGACATATTCTAACTATTTCACATGTGGTCATCATGATGAACATCGAGGGGGAACACTGTTTTTCAACTATTAGGTGTGAGTGATTATTAATTGATGTGATGTAGTGACCAAACCCCCAAAGATTATGTATATGGCGTACGTTGTCAATTTCATTTTCAATATTATAATGAATCAAATCTTGTTGAAATGAATAATTTAGTAGATTTGGTAAACTATATACATACATGATTATTGAATTATAAATGAAAAAATGACAACATATCCATTTCAAGGATAATAAAATTATTCAATCTATTATATCCATGAATAACTTTTATAGTATAATTTTTTAGAATTCGGTGAAGGGAAAAACAATATGGGTGAGATTAAATGCACGGTAAGGGAAAAATTCAGTGGAAGAAATAATGAGTCAATGAGAATAGTAAATATGACAAGGTAAATAATTTAGAACAAATTCCTTATAGTAAATAACTGATTACTTTTATCATGTATTGAATAACTAAAAAGTATGTGAGTAAATAATATAAATAGGTAATAACTATAAACAAATTCATTTCAAATTAATATATATTTTAAAAATAAATATGGAAAATTGAAAACAAAAACCCATATCTTTTACTCATTGAACTGAAAATGAAATGAATACTTAGATATTTCAACACGAAATCTGACGGATGAATAAAAAATTTATATAAATGATGGAAATGATTATTTATTTGATTCCATGATTCCATGGTACATGAAATCATTATCGTATATATATTTAAAAAGACGGTTTAGAATATTGGGTAAAGCCCAATTTAATATGGGATTCTAATCCATCTATTGAGACTACTGATGCAATGACATGCTTTCTATAATTAGGACCCACTTGTTTCATACCTTTCAAAATTAATACTCAGATTGAATAATCAAAATAAATAATATTCCTCATAAAATAAACATATTAAATAGATGATACCGATCATTCTATATATTATCAATAGAGGATATGTTACAAGTTCATTTGTTGATAATGATGAATAGAAATACCATTTAATGAACAATTAAATTATTTTGGAAGAACGTAATCATTGAACAATACAATGTTCCTCATCCCAATTTGAAACAATTGAATCATCTTCCCCATGATGGAATAAAAAACAATAAAGTTACAAATATCATGAGAAAAATGATATTCATGATATAACATGTCAATGTATACATCATATGAAAAAATTATATATGTTTTAGGTAAATTATTATCCCTAGAAAAATATATGGATAATTAGGTGAACTTCAATGTTTAGTGATCATATGAAATTTAATGTTTCAAGGAAATTAAAAAGAATAATGGAATTTTATTTCTATATTATCCTTGTAAAAATAAATTGAATCCAATACAAGGAGGACAAAGGATAGTATCAACGAAACATAACCCATGTGGAGAAAAAATGAATGGTTGTTTTCATTGATGACTATAAAATAATGTTATTTTGAAAAAATCATGAGTAAAATATCTTTTTTCATTTTGATTTTTTAAAATCCATTCCTTTGAAAATAAATTTTATAAAAAAATTTTACAAATAAACCAACAAAAAATTATGCGTAAATATCAAATAAATTATTGTTTGTATATTTATACATTTTATAAAATGTAAAAATAGAAAATTCCTTTTTATGGTTAAATGGTTAGAAAAATAACTTATTTGGAAATGGATAAGATGTTTAATATGAAAAAAGTTGTGACATAAAAAGGTAAATATTTATCTACTAAATAAATTTTAAATGTTTGAAAACATTTTTTGAAACATTTTAATGAAATAAATATTTTATAAAAAACATGTTCATTGAATATATAGAGAAATGAAGACTATTTTTCCTTAAAATAAGTATAAAAAAATTAAATAT
Organism: Viscum album; assembly: GCA_963277665.1. Lineage (NCBI taxonomy): Eukaryota > Viridiplantae > Streptophyta > Magnoliopsida > Santalales > Viscaceae > Viscum > Viscum album. Next base: position 629,022,470 of record OY728166.1, read on the forward strand.
AAAGATTGTAAATTTTTTACTGTTAATTGATAAAGTTAATTAAGAATGAGAACATAATAAAATTAATGGTATCATTAGAAAATTGTCAAATGATTTCCCCTCATGATAATTCAAAGAGAAAAACTATCGAACCTAATGAGAATGTGAAATAAACCCTTGAAAATATCACAACATTGAAGTGGGAAAAAAATAAAAGATTAGAATCATGTAAAAAATATTATATACACATAGTAGAAGTTTATATACATCAAGATATATTTTATGTCATTATACACATAATCATTGATTATTATAAATAATGATAAAATAATGTAACATAATGAAAAGGAAATGGGTTTTGAAATTTTATTTTAAATAGGGTAACAATTAAATCAAATAATCTTGGAATAAATAATTAAAATTAAAAATATAATATAATATAATTAATTATATAATATATCACAATGGGGGATATATAAACCTCAAAAAAGGTTTTTCGTGATCATGACGTTTTTATCATGGATGAAAAAAGTGATATGATAATCTATTACCTTATATTTCCTTTTTCGTGTGTGGTCTTCAGCCTCATGTAAAATGGTTTAAACATGTCAATAAATTATAATTAAAAATTAATCATATTCATAATATCATATATGATATTACTATAATATATTTTTACTCATATGATAATAATATTTGTTTATTATCATTATTACGAGTGTTAATTGCTAATACTTTCGAGTATGTTTTATATTGTTTGTTGTTGTTATTTTTGCGTTGATCATGGTTTTATAATCTATAGAATTTCAACCATAATTTATAATCATATATATTCATTATATATGTATTTAAAATAATCTATAGTATTTGGGGAAAATAAATGAAATGTACGATTCATGGAGACGGTAGGTCGTACATTTACATGAACACTACTTACATTTTATTATTTAATTAAAAGAATAAAATATATATGATACATATGTATATTAATATTCTAATATATTATATAATTAAAATTTTTTAGATAGTTTAATTAAATCAGGCATTGTACATTTCATGTATCATGTGAACGAGACATGTTGCTTTGTGGGGAAGATAGTACACTCTCCCACAAATGATGTTCAGATATTTAAAAAAAAATGAATGAGTACGGTTTTATGTTATATAAAAATATAATTATAATAAAAAAATTATAAATAATATATATATATATATTATAAATAATTTTTTAATCCTAATTCCCAACCATGGGAGGTGATATTGGAAAAATGAACGACGCCATTTTGTGAGGCGGTAGTTCTCCAAAAACATAAATTGTAAGTTTGATACCTATTAGATTGAAGTACATGTAAGTATAGATCGAACCATTATAAAATAAAAAATATAAATATATTTAAGATACTATTTTTTTATATAATCATGGAATTATAATATTTATTTGGTGGAAAAGGAAAATAAAAATGAAGAGCTTGAGTTATGAGGTTACCTTTTATTGGGTAACACCTTTTGGTTTCCACCAAAGAGGTTAAATGGATATATTTCAGCCCTATGTGAGGATTCTATATTGAGGAAAGGTATTTTTATGATCTATTTGAAAATATCTTGGTTGAACCATAGTATATTCATATGTGTGGGGATGTATAAGGCTTCAATGCCTTCTAAATGTGGAGGAGGAGTGGTTGTCTTCTATATTTTGGGAAAGGGATTTCCACCCACATTGTTTTCATTGAAAGTGGATAAAATAATGTACTAAAATAATGAAAATGGAGTCTAGGGTAAAACTATGTCCATAAAATGGATTTTGTCTAATTTTATTGTTTATTTGTGTCTTGGGATAATTTTTTAGTGCCTTATTAAGAAAATATTCCTCTTAATCATTTTAATTAATTTTAATCACGTTCACTAATATTATTTGTTAATAAATAAGTTTGTATAATAATTATTATAAATAATTATTATTACATATATGAAATCCATATTTCTAAAATCCAATAATATAAATGGAGAAAAATAATTTAAATATAATCACATAGACGAGACGACAATGATGGTTTTTAAATAAAAAATGTTTCAAATGTTAGAAATGATTTTATATCAAATTTCAAAAGGGAAATTATTCTAATAAAATAAATTTTATTAATATGTAAAAAATTTATATAATTTAAATATAAAACCAATTAAAATTAAAATTTATCCTTATTAATTAATTAGATGAAAAAGTGGTTTCGAATTAAAATTCATTAATTTTCAGTATTAACTAAAAAAATTAAACATCAAAGAAAAATAAATAACATTAACACTAAAATAATTTTTATCATCAATTTTTTTTGAAATATAATATTTATACAAGTTTCAAAAATTGTATTTTAAATAAGATCAGCACTAAAAGGTGGTTAAACTTCAATTATAAAAATATATGTTTTTATGCGAAATATTGGGTTGGTTGTTATCTCAAACCTCTAAAATCTATTGGATTAACATAAAAGTAATTTTATTGAATATAATATATATATTAAATTAATTTAACTCAATAATTGTAAATAATTTCATTTATTAAGATAAAATAATGTTGTGAGAATAAGAAAATTTTCTATAAAAACATTCCTTTTATATTCAATTTGTTCTAATATTCACATATAATTAAAAAGTAACAAATTAATTAGCTTCATATTTGTGTCAAACATATATTTTAATATGTTTTTTAATGATAATCATAATTAATAATTTGAAATCTATGTAATATATTATTTTATTAAATAATAATATTTTAATAATATATTATTGTTTTGTAAAACTCAGTCTGTGTGTAACACAAAACATTGAAGAAACTCATTGTTGTGTGTGATATATGATAACTTAATTTTTCATGGATTGATTGATAATAAATATATAATATTTATTTGAAATAGTAAATATATTATAAATTGTCATGTTTATATTCTATTATGCTCTTTTTTTTGTATGTTATACATGCTATTTAATACAATGTTTATTTGTTTGATTTTCACAAGTATAAATTCTCTCCATATTAATTTAATTACATCCTCAGAATTTAAACTCAACCATGGTTATATATTAAATGACATTGCTAATGTTTTAAATAAAAAAGCACTATCATGGTTTGTAATAAATCATCCACAAAAGAGTGAACGAGCGGTGTAATGTAAACATGCGATAACATATACCACGGTCTCTATGTATGAGATCGTATGTGGTATGTAAAGGTACATACATGGATAAAAACATAAATATTATTAGGGAGTGATTTATTTCATCAATAATAATCAAGTGAATGATAAATAAAATGTTGAGGGCCTCCAAGATATATATATTCAATTATTTCAAAGATCATCGATTTTACAAAAAACTATGGTACTATGACAAATATTTTCATGATTCATTCCCTCACGATTAGAAATTCCATTACATACTAAGAATATAAGAAAATTATCATATATTATATGATTTAATTTCATATTAAAGTCACAATATATTGGCTGTGCTTCGAAATAATTCTAATTCATCTCTTACTTCATAAATTGGGTATCGAATAATTATCTATGATCCCTGAAGCACTAAAATATACATTAAATAGATCATAAGTCCCATAAAAGAGGGAAATGTATAATTATTTGTCTCTAACTATTCTATAAGTAAATATTTTTTTACAATATTATCTAAACCATAAAAGTAACACTATTGGTACAATACTAATATTTATTCAAAATATTATTTATCTAAAAAAATCCATATTAACAAGTAAATTACATAAGATAAGGGTTCGTGTTGAGAACCTATTTTACTTCAATCTTATGTTCAAGTCATGTGGTCTTCCCCCACATGATTAGATATCTCCTAACATAAATTATTATCTTTTATAAATCCATATTAATATAATATAGAAAATATATATGATGTATATTCGTGGAATAATGATAAATAATAAATAACCTGTTAATTATAATTTTAAATACAACCTAAATACATTAATTCATTGCCTGTTTTATTTCAATATTGGACCATACATGTCCTACGGATTAACAAAGTTCATTCACGGTCACTATGTATTTATATTTTTCAAACTGTTTTTAAACAGAATGTTAATTTTACAAAGCATATCGCCAAGGAGAGTTAGATCAGGTTCACAGTAAGTTTTTTTGTCATGTACTAGGTTACACTGATTTAGGACTTAAACTCCTTTTCTCTAGTGTTACCCCTAGGTACATTTCCTTTATAACAACTTCCATTTGTAGTATTCCGAAAAGGATGTATTTCAATTAATACAAACAAATTATCTACATTACCAAAATTTATATATGTTCTTATATATTTATCCTCAAATTATAACTTGGGTATAAGTTACCTCGTCTATGTCTTCCTAAATCTTGTTCCCATGGGTGCTACAAACATCCCATGATTCCAAATATAGCAACCCAACCCCAGTTGATCATGATGCTAATGTATAATATAAATTAAATTTGAATGATTAAAAGGAATCAAATCATAAAGGACTGATGAGTTTAATATTCTATGTAAACATGATTCATATCAGAGTCTTGTATTACATATGAATACATTAATTAGATACATTTTTTCCCAGATAATGACATAATTACATATACTCTATCAATATATATCTTTCATTATACTATTTTTTAGTTCTAGGAAAAGGAAAAATAATAATGGTGAGTTAAAATTCTCAATAAGGGAAAACTAGAACTGTTCCAAAAACAAATCAATGAAAATAATAAACACGGAATGATAAATAATTGGGAACAAAAAAGACTTAGTTAATAACTAAAAATAAATTGATTAAATAATATTCAATGTTAATAACTATAAATTCATTCCATTCAAAGAACTATATAAATATAAAATAAATATTTCAAGGTATGAGACGGAAACACATTCTATTTATTCAATGAAATGAATATTAAATGTATACATGTATATATAGAAACAAAATATCCAGGATAAATAATAACTAAAACTTATTATGGGATGGACATAGTTATTCGATTCAATGTTTCTTAGGTACACAAAACTATTTCCATTTAGATCATTCACATGACGTTTTAATATATCATGTAGAAACCCATCTATTTGTGAAACTAAATCATCTCATGATACTATTGATGCATTGAAGGGATATCTATGACTATGAATTTTGGAGTTTGGTCAGTGAATGAGGCATTATCCAATGAATTTTCTTCATTCCAACATCCATGATAAGAGATTATTATTAAATGGATTCCCATTGGAATTCTATAGTTTTGTGTGTATTTGGATATTGATTTTATTAAAAGGATTAATGCTCCTTCAATGGTAATAATATCATCATTGAAAATAATGACTCCCATATATAGATTTATTGATGAATTATTCATTTCATTGTGTTCCTAATAGGTATGAAACATTGATTATGTTATTATCAATATAGTATTAATGAATTAATTATGGTAGTATTTATTTATTATATTTTTGTATGTTAATATGCCAACCCTTATATTAGAATGGTGTTGTAAAAACAAATTGTTTTTTCATGGTAACATTGGCATGTTCATTTTAGTTAATCAATGAACAGTATATTTATCAGTAAGGGGGTTGAACCATAATGGAAAACATGATGACGATAAATAGAGATAAGTGGGATAGTATTACATAGTTTATACCTATATTTGGATATCAATTTAACGATATTATCATATTCATACACCTTAATATATGTCTGGAAAGTAATAAAGAACTATATAAAATCAAACTGAATTCCACTAAGGAAAAATACTATATGGTAACAAACTTATTGTTTCAACTAAAATTAATTTTATCGAAATAAAAGTTAAATATTTGAATTTATATTATTTCATTGATCATGGAATAAATTTATTGAGATTTATTGATCACATGAATTAAATAATTATTTATTCACAAGACAATTATTCAACTAACCAAATATAAAAGCTTCATAATTAAATAGAATATTATATAATTAAATATTTATTCTCATATTCAGTAAATAATGAGGGGTATGATCAAAGAAAGACTGCTAGGGATAAAAATATTAAATTTCAACCAGGTAATATAATATTTATTGATGTGTCAATAAGAAAATTTCTTGAGAATATAATAATAATATATTAATTATAAGGAAGGGGTCATTTAAGTTTATATTATATTATTTATGAACTTGGTGGAATTAAAAAATATTTATCCCTAATCCTTTACTCTATTAATAGACTATTATTTTAATAGACCTAATGTTAATAAATTAATATAGAATCTTTACTTATAATAAAATGTAGATATATTTCCTAAAATTGGAGAATTGTATAAGAATTATTTTCTCAATCATGAGATCTTATACCCCCTCTATCATCTCATGAATGATATTGAATGGAAGTTTCTTTATGACCTAAGGATTAATTTCAATGACTAAGATGAACTTTGTAAGAGCATCAATCAACATCTCTAGTACTGGAACATCAATTACAAATGTTTATAGATCAATGAAGTATGTTTACATAAATAGTAGAAGTATTTTACCCTTGGATATATTGATTTAATTATTTTATTTAGCTTTCTAAATGATTTGATTAATTTAAATTGAATAAAGGGATAAATAATTGGAATTCATTGATTAATTTAATTAAAACAGAATAAAGATGAAGAATATTTTTAGTTTGGTTAGAAATTACATTTGAATTTGTTCTAGTGTTTTATAGTTTATGTTTCAGGTGAAATTAGATTTTTTCGAAAAATAATTTTTTTTCTATTATTTGACCTTGAGTTGAGAAAATGTATTTCCAATGTTCATGAAGTCTCTTCTTTTATGCTGAAATCCATTTAGTTTTCTTCACACATGTAATTAATGGTTCTTATTGAATCGAGCATCTCTTGATACCATTTTTATAATCGGTCACCCTGAAATTGTAAAATATCATTCCTTAAATTAGGGTATACAGTTTCTTCATTTATAATGCTACTTTTGTTTTTAAATACCAATGTTTATGATAATATTAATAATAATTTATTGTAAATTGATCTAAAAAACCTAAACAAACCCAAATACATGAATAATGAAAAATTAATACATCCAACAAAACCTTCCCCCTTCAACTACCAATACCAAAGAAAAGGTCTCTTTACCCCCAAATAATTGTAATGATATAACAAGAGGTAAGGAATTAAAAATAAACTATAATGTTAAAATGGAGATAATATTTTGGGGTACCATCACAAAATAAATTCTCCCTCTAAACATTTGTTTTTAGGATCTCATTTCTAGTAACTACACTACTCTATATTTATAGACTCTAGATGTTCTTGTGTAGCAATCAATAAATTAACGTGTAAATAGATATTAATAGGTTTTCCTTGGTCATTAAGCATGTTAAAACATCAATATATTCTAAAGATATCCATTTTGTCATTTTCTGGACATTATATGAAATTTAGTATTTACAAAATTTGTACATCTTCAACCATGGGTATCAAATTCCTAAAATGTGTGATTTATTGGAACACTTATCAAGAGTTATGGTGTGATAAATATATGTAATTTCATGAAATATATCATCATATCTATATGTTTCATTTATATACTTTAGGATGAGTATTAATATCATGATGCACACTGGTACATGAAATTTAATGATTGCATGATGTGTAAAGTTATTTTTAATATCTGGAATCCATTTTTCTTTGGTCCTTCAGTTATTTACCCTAAGAGTTATCAATGATCATTATTCACTGTAAAAAACAATATTTTAAGGAAATATGTTTCATATTTTCTCCATTTAAAAATTATCTATAATAGGCTGAATCATGAAAAATATGAGAAAATCAACAGGGACATTAGCATGCATTAAAAATGATTTCATTAAAATTAAAATATTTTAATATCAAATATTTTATACAAGATGTAGACTTATTAGACCAAAATAAATTAAATTCATACAATTCCTCATGGGTGGAATCTCACCCTTCTATAATGAATTATTACAATATAATGATTTAAATATAGATAAAAAAAGTATTCAAATAAAAAATTTAGTTTTCATGCATAACTTATAGAAAATTTATTAACATATCTTTTTATAAAGAAGGAAAATAAACCATTCATTTTAATCTTCATGTTTTCTAATTTTGAATCCTTTTCATTCATCAATTCATATTTTTCAATACATTATTAATATGAATACAATTTTTAACTCACGCCACACATATTTTTCCTCTAATTTTCTAGGTACTAATGAACAATCTGATGAACATACCTCAAGAACATGTTACATAGCATAGGATTCAAAGGAATCTAACATCTACACCGTATAAATATAAAATAAAAAAATAATCATTAAAGCTTCACCATTAAGGATCAACTTATCCCGAGGATTAGAGAAAGGTGGTTAAATTATTTAAATCATGTATGGATAAAAATGGAGTTGTTTGTCCAATGTAATTTTCAAGATAAAAATAGATCAATGAAAGTCACATATTACACATGTATTATAGTAAAATATCGTTAAGAGATCAAATGAAATAAATAAGACACCCTCTTTTATTACTATAATTGTGTTTTCAATTATTTTTAATGGTTGTGCTAGGGAAACTTATCACATCAACCACCCAACTTCAGATGACCACCATGAAACTACTTTTTATATTTATAATATGACCATTGTTCATCAAAACTGATATTTTAGTTTTCCTAGACACAACAATTGTTCAATTTTTCATCAATTTTTCATTATTTTTCAAGATGGTGTGTAATTAGTAGAATTAAATATTATTACACAACTCTAATAAAATTTTCCTCCAAAATTATTCATTTTAATATTTTGTTCCATTCCCGCAGTATCCATCTCACACAGTCTTTTGTATGATAATCAAAAAAGATATTCAGAGCAAGGTAGGAATGTATTACATAAGTTTTTAACATGACTCATCACTGGAAATGTAGTTCTAGTATTATAATTCCATTAAAATATTTGTTTTTAATGTGGTATTAGGATAAGGGGTAACAAAAATCATTAACCCTATAAAAATGGATTTTGTTCAGTCATAGTGTTGGTCATATGCAATAAAATTTCTAGAAGATAACATGTCCTCTTTTTATAAGAAATATACAATAGAAATAATCAAAAATATTATATCAGAGGATGTATTGGAGATTGTAATTAATGGTAGGGTAAATCGATCATGTAAATAAATTAAAATAATTACATTAATTATCACAAATAAAAAAATTACAAGAACAGATAAATATCAGAAAATTTTCATTTACTAATGTCAACATGCTCCCTTAAATAATTATTTTTCAAACAAAAATCAACAATCTTATCTTTAATAATTTATTTACCTATATCATCCATTCAGAAAAATTAAAAATATATTTCAAATCCACAGAATGGAAAGGTAGTCATGACTTATACTATTGTAGGTTTTCATTATCATCCTTAGCAACTTGTTGTTCACTACTCTCATATCATTTTTCACTTTCTCTCACTGGTTGGTGTCCTATAATATTTATACAACATTGTTATGGTTTCTTCATTATTATATGGTATATAAATTTTAAATCATCATATTTGTGTTCTTTATGGAATCCTAATAGTACCCCTCTTGGTTTCAATCAGTGTCAGTCTGCAATTTGGCGAACTTGATGCAACTGATTATTCATTGTGTCATTTTGTATCAATGATTCGTTGTTTATTTATATGAGTAAAACACCCATTCTGGTAATAAATAGAGGCAGTTTCTCATCCAATATATGAACTTTGATTGTCAGTGTGGGACATTGGAGTTCGTGTTTTTTTATCACTTTATATGATTGGTGATAACCTTTCCCCTATTACTATTTAGACCTCAAACACTATGGTTTATTTCCAAGATATTAATTAGCATAATTTTCATCATCTATAAACATACCTTGGAGGTTATTATATTATCCCATATTCATGTTCATAAATTCTATTAATTATTCCTTTTATTCTACAATTAATATATTTTTGTTGATACTATGATTTTTTTCATCCCATTCCATCTCTTTTATACTAGAAACTATTTCTTAAAATCTCATCAAAAAAGTTATATATCTCTCGATGTGACAATTTTATTAATGATCCTCCATCATTAGCATCTAGGATTGATCAATTTCATTGATATAAACCCTTATAAAATGATTTTTTAGAATCCATATATCTATAACATGAAGAGGGAATTTATGAGTCGTGTTTTAATATCATACCCCAGTAGAATATTTTGATTCATAATAAAATTGGAAATTTTTTAGAATACTTACCCATATATCCATTGATTTGAAGGTGGGATGAATCGAGGGATAATGATTCATTAAATCTCATCCTATGTTAATATGGAATGAAATATAATAAATTGAATCAAATATTCAATTCATTTCCCAAATTTAAATTTAATAAAGTTAATCCTTCCAAAATCACATGAAGAATTCATTAATTTGATTATGTCTTAGAGCATAAGGATGTTCCCCATATAGGTGTTCGGATCTTTATTCGGTAGTCTGGTGATTTGAACACTATTTGAGATCACCGAGAAGATCATTATAATTATTTTAGAATTTTTTTTATCATAGTAGTGGATGGGACTCTAGGATTCAATCCTATATTAAATGGAATCTTGTAGTCTACAAGCATCTGCAACACTATGCCTCTATAAAAAACTGCTCCAATAATTATTTTTTCCTCAATTTATGTCATGATTATTTAATCCATTATCTTATGTAATTGTTTATCATGTTTGGGACTAAATTTAATAAACAATTAATCATTTTCTAATGAGTTGTGGTCATGCATTTACGAATTATAAATATGGAATCCACCATATGTAGACACCATTTGTAAATAGATAAGATGAAAAGAAGAAATATAATAAAATTAAAAATTAATTAATAATAAAAACTAACATCTAACTATTCCTATAATGTGAAACATTTTTCAAAGGCCCAAATGGAATAATAATTTCTATTGGATATTATCAAATAAATATTTTAAAACAATCAAACTATGAAACATCAAAATATTTTTTAGGAATATTCAAGGTCGAACACATGATATAGTGGATTACATTATTTTGGTTTCAAAACGAATTGATTTCTTTAAATGGATGATAGTTGTAAATTATAAAATTAGTTTGATAAATTTAACATAAAAATAATAAATTAGAAGAAAATTTATTGTTTGGTTGGAAATGAAATATGAATAAATAAAAAAGGAAAGTCATGAGTTAGGGTAAAGCCTACTCTTGGAGGAAGGTATGACCCCCCATTTTCCCATCTCTTCAACTCACTTCTACACTTAGGGCTTCCAAATCCATACTTAGTGGTGTCTGATACCCCCATAGTATCCTTCTTCATCACATTTAGTTATTTCTGACCTTATTCATCTTTCTAATTTTTCTCTTGTTCTCCAGATATTTTTTACCTTTTTTCATCATGGTTACACATCCATTTGAACTTTCCATCTATTCTATCATCCATTCCATTTTTTGTTTGATTCATAATCAGTCATGTATTCAAACTATTAATTAAGCTCATGTCCCCCAAAAACTCTCCAGGTAAGAGTTGGATCGTTGGTTTAAATAGGATTTGGGTTAGGTGGTCAGGTGGTTAATAGTTTCATTGTTTCTGTTGGAATAAACATTATTTTTTTTGCATGATAATTGTTTTATATTCAACAGACTATCATGTGATTCAGAGACCTTAACCTCTAAAATGTTCTCTGACCTCACGTTCAATAGTTCCTCTCCCAGTCAGATCTATAGGGGAGGAATCTATTATGTTCTGGGAAGTGTTCTTTTGTGGTTTTTGGTGCTCCAAACGCATTATGATTTATTATTATCTTATGAATTCAATCACATGTTTTAGAGAATATTTTTCTTCCTCCCAAAAATTGATGAATCATTGGTGGGTTTCACTACATGATGTCATTTAATTTTGTGATCGTTCAGTGTTGAAGATGGTCTTGGTTGTATGGTTTCCATGATTTTTCTTTCTGGGTGGTGGTAACTTTCATTGTCGACCGAGATCATGATAGTTTATAGACTATGAATTCAGATTTCGTTGATGGTAGATGTGATGGGGTAATCTCTAGTGGAGTTCTTTCTGGTGAATTGGTAACTTTAGTGGGCATGGATCATATTAGAACACTTCTTGAGATTTATTATATCGAGGTGATGGTATATGTGGACCTATAAGTTTTTGAATTTTAAATTTGGGATGGTTGATTCTTTTATTTAATTTTTTCAACTTTGTATTGTGGTTGTTGGTTTGGTGGAATCCCACTGAGTTTGAGGATTCCATTAATATTGAAGTGGCATCTGAAAATATAAATATTTTTTGAGTGAAATGAAATATTAATAAATCAAAATAGATAATCAATTTTTAGTTTCAAAAGTGATATGTGGCAGGTCCAATTATCATTGAATCCTAGCATTTTCAGGATAAATTTTTTTTCTTACTTACATATAATTTAGGGATTTTCTAGGATATAGTTTGTATCAATACCATTACTACACACGGTCCCCCAGAATAACATAATGGCCATACCTTGATACGTGGTAATTAATTTTATAATTGATAATGTTTTTTTAGATTCATATACTAATTCCCATGATAAATATAAAAAAACGTGGCTCTGAATTGATTCAATAAACTATAGTAATCCAAAATACGTGAATAAATAAAAAAGAATAAATCCAATGATGCCTTCCCCCTTCAGCTACATGAACTTATGACAAGGTGAGTTTACCCCATAATACTAGTGATTATAGATCAAGAGGGAAGAATATACAGATAAATAAAAATTAGAATATAGTTATGAATTGGTCGGGACCTATCACAATATAGGTTCTAACAAAAATCATCATCTTCTTGTTGCTCCCTAAGAACAGCATCCTAAACCACTTTTTAAATACTTCATATTGAATTTTTCTTCACTCAATTATGTTTTGGATTGCTGAAACAATGAATATAGGTGTGTCCTAGTTATTAAAAAATTTATGAACATCTAGATTCACCGAATATTGAATTCTTTGGCTATTCCATTACATTATGCACCATGTAGTGTTTAAAAGATTGGTATATCATTCACCACATGTGTCTTATTCATGACATGTGAACATTATATTCATAATTCACAAGTGTAAAAGATTAAAACATTTGTTTCCCACTGTGAAACATGTCAACATCACTTCAATATTCTTCCCACCACATAACAATTTGAATTACATTCCTGAAATTCACTTCTCCATGATGTGTAATGATTGAAACTCTTGAAAGTCAATTTTTTAGCTCCAGAATCCTTCTTTTCATGGTCCCCCAATTCCATTCTTTGGATATTCTCCATGATCATCCATATTTCTAGAAAAAATTATTTGGATGGAAATAATTATCATTGTAGTTCCTTTTAATCAATTTCCTTCACATGTTTCATTCTAACAAGTATGATGAGAAATCATGGAGTTAAAAAACTCGAGTCAGATAAAAATCAAATTTCAATCATATTCATCCTTGCCCTCTCATATTACCATTATTGATTACTGTCCAAATACTATAGATATATATATCTAATATAGAGGTGACGATAATTCTGTTTGGATGGAAATGTATTGGATGGAATTCAATCCACTGTCATATATCATTTATTATTGTTAATTGTCGTAGGACACCCATGTGGACTTTGGGTCATCTTGTAATGAATACACACCACCTTCATTAAATACATTACATGTACATGATCCGAGGGAGCACGCAGTGTACTATCCTATAGACTTTGTAGATTTCATGCACACATTGTTAAACACATGTTCATGAGGGGAAAATATACGTTTGAGATGCATCAAATAATTAATGTACCATTGGTATTTAATTCAAGATGTGTATACATAGAAATCATTGAAAATAGAGTTAAATTAAATTTTTTCTTCCTACATGATCTAAAACATATAAATTTCAATAAGAAATGGATGTTGAGTCCTTTGGAATGTAAAACAGACTTATGATAATGAAATGTACATTTCATGTGGGTTTCCAACACAATTCATGTATATTACATTTTTATGTAGAAATATTTAATTTATTTTTATAATCAATAATGAATCATAATCTATAGTTATGTGATTCATTTAATTTTTAGTAAACAGTTTTCATTAAGCATTATATTATAAAAAATAATTATCCAATTCTTGTTTAATATTAGAAATCCATTATGGTTAATTATATACTCAATGTTCCTTGGATTTTATATGGAATATAATTTTCTTATTTTTCATGTTTTATTAATCTAATAGTTCACACAATAACATTATGATGCACATTGACTGTTAATCATGTAATATGAGTGAAGACTACACATTTTTGGCCATGCTATTCAGTTTCAACTTGATCACACTGATTTTCAACCAAGTAAAAAAAGTTTACTAATAATATTCAATATGAAATGAAATGGAATGAAAATATATGCTTTTTTTAATATAATTGTTTATTAAATTCCCAAGGAGGAATTAATGGAATATAATACAACGATGTAAATTATTAACAAAAATTATATTTAATAATTCATGTCTGTCATATCTTAGTGATGAAATAATTGAAATAAATTCTATATAATTTCAAAATTTTTTAAGTTAATCATGTATATGTATGGTTAAATTTTTTTAATATACCAACGTATGTATTTTTTATTTTATTTTATTTTATGGGATTGTATTTTTTTTCCTTAAATTAAATATAATGGCATACAAGCCATCCCTCCCTCCACTTCATATGTCATTCCTGACCGATGGTTATTCAATTATTCTCCATAAAAATTCATTTATTTCCCCTCCCCTATTTTTGATTCATAAAACATATTTTATAATTGTATTATTACGAGGTTTATAGGTTATTCTCAACAATGGAGTCAAGTGTGATGTGATCTAAAATGGAACCAAGGAGAATCCGAAATAAGAAATACATAGGTGGAATCATTCCAAGACTGAGAAAATGGGTTTTACCTAATAGTAATTGGTTAATTTATGCTATAAATAATTAATAAACAGTTTGATAAATCTCATGAATATTTATTTATTTAAATATAATACTACATTATATTCTATGATTTAATTTTTAATTCAAGACCGATGTCACGCAAATAATTTGTATAATATGTAATGATTGAAATTAAATGAATATATTTTTTATATTTTTTACACGAACATGATAAATACCTTATGTTAAATCCACTAAACATAAAAAATTATATTAACAGACAAACAACATGTAAATAATAAAAATAAATCCCATGAAAATAATAATATAAAATAATCATTCCATTAAATAAATTATTATGAATCCATAAAAAATTGTGATAGGAAAAATATGGTTTGAGAGTATACATTTGTTTAGATGTTATTATAAATTATTTATATTGAATTTAAAATTTTATATGAATAGTATGACCCATATCTATATTTGATATTTCATGGATGAATATATTGAGGAAACATGTTTGAGGATATCTATATGGGGGTGCCCAATCACTGAATCATGGATATATAATCCCTTAGATAGAAAATACATTCATACCTAAATAGAATTTATATATTCACTAAGAACATGAATGGGTTTTCATAAGAGGAATATGAATCCTTTCTAATAGAATTCCAAAATCAAAATTACATTATTTTTCAATTGCGAGGGCTATTGGGTTTTGATTAAATTGTGGGTGGAATATAACTGAAATCAATTTTTCTTACTCTTGTTAATTAGACAATGTACTAATAATATACACTACATTTTTTTAGAATCAAATTGAAGTCCAAATAATAACAACATGATGCATGAAATCAATCTAGGATAATGAAAATATACTCATTGGGAAATTAATGTAGGAATGGAAAATGTTCTTCATTACAGTGCAATGATAAGAAATGATGTTATATGTTATGAATTAGATTGTTCCTGATCTTCTCACTTAAGATTTTTTGATGCTACATACCATCACAAAGTCTAAACGACTGAAAAAGGTAAATACCATAGTCTAAAGGGATTCATCCTTTGAAGAAACATAAAAAATCATTAATGGCATGAAGAAGGATTTATTAAAACTTGGGTCACGAAAGTTTCATTATAGTTGCGCATGTATACTTTCACGCCACATTATGGCCGTGCAGGTGACATGTGCGCCCTATTTGATTTTCTCCCAAGGGCTTCAATGGCCTATAAATACCCCTTGTGGGCCCCCGATTTGATGACAGAAAAATTCCAAAACTCATATTTGAGCTCCCGGCTCCCTAGTCTCTTCTGGAAGTCTTCCAAATACTTCTATGGTAATTTCTTACCTAGAATGGAATCTCTAAACAGGGGAAACAAGGATTAAGTGTTAAAACTAATCAACAATTTCCCACCTATGTGGCCATCCCTTAAGGGAAATCGCCACACATGCGCGCCGCCGTATCCCTTAAATAGAACTTGTGTGCCACTATTTTAGAAGCCTTTAGTGATAGTATTAAGGGATTGAGCCAAGTCATGCCCAATCATTACCCTAATGGTTGATCGTCGTGCGTGTAACTATGTGTCACGCAAGTATACTTGTACAACCAGGACTTGCGCGTCTACACATGACATGCGCGCCTATCTCTTTGTGGGTGCCCCTTCTGCCAATTCAATTGATTTCTTCAAATCCACAAATCATTTTCATGATTTAGCCTTCAAAACCCTCTTCAAATTCATTTATGACATGGTTCCTTTGTTGGTATCCTTATCTGAAAAGAATTCTATGTAACATTTCTCAAAACCTAATGAATTGCATATCTTTACATCACCAAGGTTATAGATTTCATTCATTCAACCTCATCCATTAAAGATGATAGGAAATTTAATTTGGGCCTCCTTCTCAAGAGTATGTCCCAATCTCAAAAATCCCAAATTTGGGCATCCTATTTAAGAGTAAGCCCCAAGTCCCATATCCTGGGCCACTTTTTCAGAAGTAAGCCCCATTTTTCAAGTTCCCTTAATTTTGGGTATCCTCCCCAGAAGTAAGCCCCAACCATAATTCTTTTAATATGGAAATCCTCCTTAGTAGTAAGCCCCATGTTACAAAAATCATAATTACCTAAACCTTGGATTCCTTTTAAAGAGTAATCCCCAGTCATAATTCCCTTTAACCTGGGCCTCTTCTTTAAGAGTAAGCCCCAGTCATAATTTCTCTCAACCAGTCTTAATTTACTTTTTTGATCTGGGCTTCCTTCTCATGAGTAAAACCCAATCATAATTCCTCTTTAATTTGGGAATCCTTATCAGGATTAAGTCCTATGTTAAGTATCCAAATCTACATAAAGAACATATACCTTTAGGGACCTTGTTCCCGTGTTTCTTCCCAAAAGTAAATCTTAATATTCATCTATCTAGTTATTCATACATACATAATCCCCACATCATTTCTTATAATTACATATTTCATGGAACAATTTTGTTGTTTTACCAATACCTCTTGTTTCTCACACTGAGCATGACTCACATGATCTTAGAGTGTAAATGTAATTATGATATCTTTCTTTGAGCCATCAATCATGAATAAACCTCGTACTTCTTTACTCGAACTACGTGGGTTCTGATTCCTATTCTAAAAAAAAGGAAACATAGGTATCCCATCTGCGGGTACGATCCCAACTCTAAAATAATCTATGTCCTTATTAATGATAATAATCATTAAGTGCCCCGCTGAGTGGCTTTAAACCCAGTATGGTTACCATAATAACTAAGAGATTTCTATATAATGTGTCGAAGGATACCATTGACTAAGAATATCTAAAAAATACAGATGATTATCTATCGATGAAGTACCTCAAATACATATAAAATATTCTCTAAATCTCATAAATATTAATCATTGATTGTCAGATTTAAGGGAAAGATCATTTTCATACTTGGTAATGTAATAAAGATTCACGAACATAACATAATTCTATAAAGAGAGTCCCAGAGTAGAGAATAATTCTCCCAAAAGGGTGTGATGAGAACGACCTCCCATCCTCTCGACCAATGCAAATTCTTAAGCCTCAAACATTCATAACTAGTGAGCACCTAGATTTGGAATGTAAGTCCAAATGGATATAGAATCATTAAATGTTTCTAGTTCTACGAACAAACCCATTAGAAACAGCTTGGAATGTTTCAACCTTAAATCAATGAGGTCATCCCCATTTCTAGTGGAATCAAAAAATGGTGAACTCGATGTGAAACGTTAACCATGTCAAAATGATTTTTTACTTCCTTTATCATCCCCTATTTAAACTCAAAGAGAGGGAAAACAAAAAAATAAATAAGATATGTGCTCATACAAAAGATGCAGTGGTGGAGCATATCTTTATTATGTCTATTATATCCAACAGGCACTCCCTTCCATGATCTTCTACATTATTGAAGTGGCTTCGCTAAAGTTCACACTTGTGAATACTTCTTCTGTGAATACCTCTACTGCTACTTCTTCTAGATCTTCGTCTGCTCTGTGGAAAACATCACCTACTCAGCATCTTCAACAATGGGTATCAAATGCACTAGTTATGGAGTACCATAAAAATGGTACCATTCCGGCACTGGAGGCCACAAGACAAGCCCTCCAAGTAAATAATTCCCCCTAGATGTCCGGACAGCAACAAACAGCAATCAAGAAGCAGGTGGTGCCAACCACCATTTCCAACTGTTTTGGGTCGTTATCACCGGAAAGCAATCACCATTCCATACCATATTCTGGGGAGGTGAACGAAAAGGTAAGTCAAGGCCTTTATTCAAGGAAACAGGAGTCCTTATTAAGGGCTCCTACCAACAATCGCCACCAGACTCATGCTTCAGTGCACCCTCAACATGATGAGGGTGTCGTCTCCATGTGTTCTGCTCAGGTTCTTCAAACACAAGAAGGAAAGATAAAACACCAGAGGCGACGACTGGTCAACAATGATCATGTTCTTATCTCTGCCATTTATGGAGAAGTCCACCAACCTAACTTAGTGGCAATCAATGAGCGGGCACACACAACCGTCCGTCTTAATATCGCTATCAAGAAGACTCATCTGGAAGCAACACACCAATCCCGCTAGAAAATTCCAGTGGAGTACTATAGACAGAAACATAAGCCTGTTTATAAATCATCATCTAGTCATCAGGCTCGTCTGACTACATATGATGAAGCCCGCCAACCCAATGTGTTGACAACTATTAAATAGGAACATACACCTACTTACACTCATCTATCCTGCCAGTAGTCTCATCTACTAGTATTGATGGAAGTTTGTCTACCACGTTCGATGGAGTGAAATCAACAGGCATATAAAACTGATAGTATTAAATAATCATACCAACAGTATCATTTGGTTGCACCCGGAAGTGTCAATTGGAAAGCCCCAATGGAAAACAGAAGGCAGACTCAACTCTCTACCCCCATTCATGAGTACTGTCAAAATTCACTGGCAGGAAAAGGAGGACATGATCATGAACATACACCTACTCCAAGCATAGAATACACGTATATTCCAGTTCCGGCAGCTGATGTCACCAAACATATTCTGTCAATGGTGAAAGAGCAGAATCAAGTCCATGCTCATATTCTGGATGCCTATTAGAGTATTGTAAAAGCTTCAGCAGATTCACAGGGAATGAAATGAAAATAAATACCTACTAGTGGAGTGACACATCAACAGTTTACTCCAGAATAGACACACACCTCTGTTCCAGTCCAAGAGTGTTGTGGGGAGTACTCCCCCATATAATTCTGACAACCAAGTAAGGCACATACACCTGTTTTGAGTGGAGATAATCAGCCTAACATTACTATTTCTCTTGAGCAGGCACATACACCTGCCCATAATAACCACTTTCGTCAACAAGTGGTTCCCAAAGTGAGTAAGAAGGTGTCTAAGAAAAAGACCCATCTAGCACAGTTATGAAATCAAGGTCCAATCTGTAATAAGTCCTTGATTGATGTCGTAGTCATTGATGAAATCAGACAATTATCTATTGCAACTCAATATTCTACTCTCTTAGTTCGCAATAGTCTGGTCATTAATTCCAATGGACTGTATCAGATTCTTTTTCATGAAGGATTGCTTCATGATAGTTCGGTCGATCTCAAAGTTTAATCTTCCGATGAGAGCCACAAGAAACCTCTGTGTGGCCAGAAGACCAAGGAGAAAAATGTTTCCTTGTTTTCTATAACCCACCATGGTGGTCCTCCCCATGATGATGAATTCAGCTACAAAAGTCCTCTCCATAGTAGTAATTTTCATTTCCTGAAATATTCTCTAATGGACAATGTAGTGACAAGAAATCCCTCTTATGTTGAGGCACATGAAAATGTGAAGCCAGTCATGTCTAATGTTTTACCAATAGCAGTTGAAATACTTTCTCAACCAAAAGATAGCCCGGGGTATGTGTCATTCTCCGAACCACCCCTGAATCATGCGTATTCAAGTTTGATGAGTGAATTCTCTACTAATCTAGTTGAATATTACGAAGCAAAAAAGAAACACCATATTTTCTCTAAACAGGTAGATGAATCATCATTGAATGATAAATAGGAAGTACTAAATATGAGAAAATAACTGGCGACAGATGAAGTTACAGTTATGTTTTGGCCTTTGGCTGACTCCCAGTATGACATTCCAGAGATGTTGACTGAAGATGGAATTCTTGATATTCGTCTCAACCTGTGGAAAAATATTTGTCAATTGAAAAAGAAAACATTATCTTATGATGAATATGGAAATCATGGAATGATAATAGAATGGTTACAATGCCAAATTGATTTGGTATCTCTCTCTGTTTCACGATATCTGAAGGCTAAAAAGCAGCAATGAGACCTTCAACATTCATGACTTGGTGCACTAAGAAGATTTCACCAGTTAATTGCCATTGCCCAATCTGGTATTTATATCAGGGGATGGGGTATCCATGTAGTACTACATTTCACTGTACATTCCAGTCAGAAAAGCCCGCTGAAAACGGTTTCATGCAATGTTATTTCCCATGACCGGCCACAACCAATTGGCTTTGTTTGTAATCAAAGGCTTTCTCAAGAACATGCCTCAACTAGTTCTTCCAAAACCAGGAATACAAAGCAAAAGTTGTTGAATTACTCATGCATCATGCAAATGAGAATATTGAACAAGCTTATTGTTTGGAGCGTTAAAATCATCAAGTGATAGTAGTGTCAGAAATCGTCCGACGGTCTTTTGAACCGATTAATAAGAGTGGATGTAGGTTAATGCATTCAGCCAATTTCCAGACTAAAGTCCTTAATATCATGAGAGAATTTAAGAAGGTCTCAGATATGGAAACTCAAGAACCACCCCAGCTTGCCCGACTATGGAATCTTTTAACCCATCCCTCAGAATCAACAAATAGTATTCGAGGAGTTGAGTAGGAACAATAGGAACAGCCCTAGTCCACTAGACTGGGGAATTTTTCAAATCCTCAATCACTTCCTCAGAGAAAGATGGTATTTTCTCGATTAGTGAAGAAGCCACAAGAGGAACTAAGAAACAAATTAACTGGGGATTCCCTCTAAATTATGGTTCTTCAAGAAGTTCCTGAGGGATCAAATAAGAAAAATTTAGTGTCTCAACAAGGACATGGAAGAAGACAATATCATAGAAATGCTGATAAAAGAGATGAAATTAATTATGAATCAATTAATTTCATCAATGTCGTTGTTTCTAATTCCCTAGACGAGGCTCACTTAGAGGTATTGGATGAAGAGAATTTGGTGAAGAGGTTATATGCATAGAAACAAATGTAGAAGGTGTGCCTACATGAAATCAATGGATTACCCACAATCTACGTATTCCTTCAAATAAACAGCTTCACCCTCTCTGAAAGGCATCCAATAAAGGAAAATGGATGAATCAGGTTACATATCACTTACTCAGGAGAAGGAAAATCCCTCTCACTAGAGAAAATATTCTCACAACAAGAGGAAGAGAGGATGGAATTAAAGAGGATGAATGTAGAACAACTTCAAAGTAGTCTTCCTCCTATTCATGCTGGAGTCAGTCAGCCATGAGAATTTTTTATGGCTACTGAGATGGATCAAGAGTATCCTATTTTACCAGTACACCCTCAGTAGTCTAATACTATGGGTTGTACGCAACAACAACCAGCAATACTACGATCAGTTGCAGTCCTAATCGCCACACCTTTCCATGTTCCAGTTATTGCACCTACACAGGTCCATTCTGAACTGGATGTTTCTCAAAAATTAATGACTACCATTGAGTCATTAACAGCTTGGTTGGAAGCTATGGAAGGAAAGTGTGCACCGGTTCAACCAGAGAAAAGAGCTTACCCTGAATGGGTAGATGCAATCCCCCCCATCAAATTTTGCAAGTACCATATTCCCAATATTTAATTGTTCGGGAGTCCCAGAGTAACAATTAACAAATTTTGTTTCTCGTTGATATTATATGATGGGACCCCTCAGTAACAAGAAGCAGTTAAGATCAGGTGTTTTGTATAATCATTATAGGGGCCTGCTTTTGTCTGGTATACAAGAATGTAATGCCGATCAATTATCGGGTGGGAGGATCTTCGTCAACAATTTCTTCTTCAATTCATCTCAACATTTCCAAAGACAACAGTTTTTGATCTTAGAAACTATAAGATAATGGAGAATGTAATGGTTTCAGATTTCATTGCTCGCTGGAAGGGATTAACATATTCTCTAAGCTTAGCACTCCCTCAAGAAGAATTGTTTCCAATCTGTGTTGAAAATATGTGTGATGAGTTGCGCAAACAGTTTATCCCTGGGAATTACACAAGAGGGTTTCGAGACCTTAATTCGAACACTCAGTAGATTGACGAATCTCTTCTAATGACTAAGTATAAAGCTTGTGTAATTCCATCAGCTCTAAGAATGAGAATGGGTAATGCAGAAACTACTACAGTTATTCTTAAACAAGCACCAATAACTGCTTCTACCTCAAGGACTTCATCTTCTCGAAGGGCTATGCCTCCTTAGTGTCAACAACAGAGGTTTTTCATCAAGATGATCAAAGGGATCAAAGACAGAATCAATTTGGTGATCTAAAGAGAAAAGTCTACCCTTTCTGAAAAGAAAATGTTCCTGGTTATTTCATTTCGGCTTTGGAAATTAATTTGGTTCAATTTCCAAGACCCAAGACGCCGAACAAGGAAGGAGATGAAGATCGTCCCAATTATTTCCCATTTCATCAGATGTTGGGGAATCCCATTCAAGTGTGATTTGTCTTCAAATACCTAATGAAAAAGATGGTGAACTCAAGGCAAGTCAATTTGAAAGGATCTACAACTCAGGTAGCATGTGTTACTGCTATAAATCCAGAGGAAGAAGGCGAGTGGCAAAAAGTCAAGAAAAAAATGCTCAAAAATATGATGATTGGATTGTCAGAAAAACGATCAATCGAACTCATGCCATTTTGTGAACACAATTGAAGAAACCAATTTTGTCTTCTGTTATGAATGCCACAACAAAACCCTCCTCATCAGAGAGAAAATCCCCAAATAAACGGCATAATTCAAAGAAATAGGAACAATAAGAAGAAGATGAAATCATTTCAAAGCTCATATTGTCTTTCACTCTGGAAGATTTTATGATATCTACTTTGAAGAAATGGGCACCGCCCCACCAAACGGCACAACTTAAATTGGCTAATTAGACAGAGTCTTCCTCAAAAGAAGAGTTAATCATTGGTTCTATTAATATGATTCATTTAAGAGATCCTTCTGTTAGTCACAGTTTCGATTTTGATGAGCCTGAGCTCCCTGTAACTAATAGAGGAATTAGAGGGAGTTTGAAAGGTCTGCAATACAGTGGAAGATGTGGATATCCTAGAAACCACTATTCCAATTCTACCTCTGCTAGAACTGTGTATGGAATAGAAACTCATGGAAGAGCCTTTTAGCAGGCCCAACAAGAACAAGAAAATTCTTCCACACAAAGCAGATTCAGTCCTGGTACAACTATTCTAGAGGATCGGTTAGAGGTTACACCATCTTCTTCTCCACAAGTAAATATACCTATTTGTTCTAATCTTCCAAATCCGGGAGTATTGCCAACTCCTTCCCTGATACAAGATGCATCTACATCTAAAGCATCAACTTCTATGTCACCTGCGAAACTACATGTTTTAGTTGGGAAACGCTGACATTTGGATCAAAAATATGAAGTCTTGAAACATTTGGACCAATTACCAGCCAAGTTATCAATTCTGGATTCCTTGAATCTATCAAAGGATCTTCGGGAGGCACTCATCGAGGCTTCGTCATGTCCTGAGGAATTTGAAACCGAAATTTCTGCAGCTGAAGTCTACCATGTAGAGAATAATCCGGCAGAATTCCATGCAGTAATATCTCTCAAAGATGAAGATGAAGATGATGTCATGCATGGAAATATATGACCTTTGTATTTTTCTGGAAAGGTAAATGGTGCATACATTCGAAGAGCTTTCATTGATAATGGTTTAGGAGTCAACCTCATCCCCATTCGTACACTTCGTCGATTGGGCCTCACAGAATCTGATTTATCTCTGTCTACTATGATTTTTAAAGGATATGATAAAAATGAACAAGAACCACTGGTCGAGATTACACTCAGAACTCAGCTTGGAGACCTTGTATCCTATTCAGATTTCATGGTTGTTGATCATGATACATCCTTCAATGTTTTTCTTGGAAGACCATGGCTACATCAACATGTGTCTATCCCTTCATCATACTATCAATTTTCAATTATTGTTTTGATGGTAAAATTGGTACATTGTATGGTGATAAAGCCCCCTTCAAAACATGTGAATATCAATACATTGTAGCGGAATTCTATGACATGAAGGGTAAGGAGAAAACCACAGTAAGGGAGGTTACCAAGGTTAATGCACCATATGGTTTGGAAAAGATTCCAGTAAATCCATTTACACATGTGAGTATAGATTAAATGTTGCCTATTAGTCAAATTAACATGATAGACCCCAATCAAAATACTCTTATAGAAACCTCCATAATGACAATTATCTAAATTAAGCAAGACAGCATGGGAGAAATTGGTGATTCACCAAGAAATGAGGGAAGATCAAATGGGGATGTCTTCATTTCATCTGCTGAAATCCGGCAAGTCTATACTTTGCCAACTAGGCTAGAAGAAGTTATAACAATTTCAGAGGTGAATGATGATGTCGATTCTAAATCCATCATATCCTCTTTATTACCCATGGAAGACCCTTCATCATCAATTGAATTGGAAATGGAATCTTCTTTTTCAAGATGTTCAAATTTTGACATCTCTTGTGATCATGGAAGTTATACTTCATCATCTACTATTCAAGTAGAAACCTAAAAAATAACACATGTTGAGGAAGAAGAGGAAGATCTTAGGGATGCTTCTCCAGCATTAGAAGAGGGTATCTCTACCACCGTGGATGAACTCAGAGAAATAAATCTGGGTACAAAAGAAGATCCACGCCCCCACTTTAATTGGTGAGGCCATGACTCTTGAAGAGTAGGAAATGTTTATTTCATTTTTAAAGAAAAATTGAGATATATTTTCTTGGAACTATAGAGAGATGCCTGGCCTTGATCCTGATGTTGCTACTCATTGTCTGGGATTGAAAAAAGAACATCAGGGATTTAGGAAAGCCGCAGGATGAACACACCCAACCTATGCTTCCAAAATTGATGCTGAAGTGGATAATATTATCAAAGATTATGTCAACAGAGAAGTTCAATATCCCATGTTGTTGGCTAATATTGTCCCTGTGAATAAGAAGAATGGACAAATTAGAGTTTGCATTGAATTCAGTGATCTTAATCAGCATTTTCCTAAGGATGATTTTCCAGTTTCAATAACAAAACTCCTAATTGATGAAATAGCTGGCTATGAATAACTTTCCTTCATGGATGGATATTCAGGATATAATCAAATCCTAATGGCTCTAGAAGATTAGGAATCTTTAGCTTTCAGAGCCCTTCACGGAGTGTTTTGCTCTCAGGTAATGCCTTTTGGCCTAAAGAATGCGGGCGTAACATATAAGTGTGAAATGCATCGTATCTTCAAAACATTTTTAGGGAAGTTTGTTGAATGATATGTGGAAGATTTGGTGGTTAAATACATGCAAAGTTTTAATCAATTGGCTGATTTAGAAGTCATATTCCACAATCTATGGCAATATAATTTGAATAAGAACCCCTTAGAATGTGCTTTTGGAGTAACCTCGGGAAAATTTCTCGGCTTTCTTGTATGACATCGTGGTATCAAAGTTGATCCTGAGAAGACATAGTCAATCCTTGGAATGTCACCTCCTCGTAATTTGAAAGAATTGAGAAGACATCAAGGACATTTGGCTATTATTCAACATTTAATCGCCAATTTGGCAGGAAAAATATTACCCTTCACCAAATATATGAAGAAGGGTGTCACATACCAGTGGACTAAAGAATGTCAAGAAACAATAGATATTCTCAATAAATATATTTTGAGTCCACTGGTGTTAATTCCACCTGTTGAAGGAAGACCACTTATCCTCTATGTTGTAGCTTTAGAGTTCTCATTGGGTGCCTTTCTTGCTCAGAAGAATGATACTAGGAATGAAAACAGCTACTACTATCTTAGTCGGACTATGCATGAAGCAGAAACCCGATATTCAAATAATCAGAAGTGCTACCTAGCGTTAATCTTTGCAGTTCATAAGTTGACACACTATCTGCAACATCACGAGGTCCAATTGGTTTCTCACAAAAACCTACTCAAATTCATCCTTAGTCATCTAATGCTTATAGGATGTCTAGCAAGGTGGGAAGTTTTTTTGCAGCAATTTAATATCCAGTATGTGTCTCAAAAGGCGATAAAGGGCCATGATCTGGCTGATTTCCTTGTTGAACACCCTTCAGCAGAAGATACATCTTTATATATTGAACTTCAAGATGAAGATTTCTTTTTCTATTCAAGATAATCTTCAAATATGGGAAATGTATTTTAATGGTGCTTCCAGAAGTCCAACAGGGATGAAAATGGAAGATCCTAAATTCAACAATGTTGGGTTAGGAATTATACTCATTTCCCCAGAAAATGAAGTGCTAATTCATTCCATCTAATTGTTGGGACATGGTACAAATAATGAAGTAGAATATCAAGTTCTCATCGCAGTATTAGAGTTGGTGCTTCAAGCACATGTGAGTCACTTAAAAGTTAATGGTGATTCAGACCTGGTAATCAAACAAGTCAATGGGGATTATGAAATCAGAAAAGAATAACTAATACCTTTTTATGATTATGTTAAAGAGTTAATGGTGGAATTTCCTTCAGAACTGACATTTTCTTATGTCCCAAGATCACAAAATTCTCAAGTTGATGCACTGGATAATATAGCCACAACTCTAGTAGATCCAAATCAGGATGAGACATCCATCAGTATTTCGCACCGTCGTACAATTTCACCTTATGTTTAAAGTAAAATAGAGGAAATCAATGAAATTAGTCCCATTACTAATCTATATGGTCATATTATAGGATGGATGACACCTATCATGGAATAACTTAAAAATGGAACACTTCCACCTGATAGAGCCGGGAATGAACAATTCCAGCGAGGTGTGGTCAATTTTAAATGTTATGATAGCCCAGATCACCTAGAAAAAATTCTCTACAAAAGTGGTTTTGATGTAATTATCTTCATATGCATTGATGGTGAAGAGACAATGGCTGTCTTGAAAGAAGTGCATGAAGGAGTCTGTGGTGTCCACTAGTCTGGACATAGACTATCTGATCAAATTCGAAGGCTTAGAGACTTTTGGCCTCCAATGATACAATATAATGTTAATTTCACAAAGAAGTGTCATTCATTCCTAGTACATTCCAACATCATTCATCAGCCCCAAGAGTTGCTTCATACAACTAAATACTCATGGCCATTTGCCACATGGGGAATGAATGTAGTGGGACCTTATCCTTCGGCTATAGTCAACCAGTTTAAGTACATTCTTACTGCTACTGACTTCCTTTCCAAATGGGAAGAGGTAATAACCCTCAAAGAAGTCAGTTCTAAAATAATTTTTAGATTCATAAAGTCTAACATCATTACCATATTTGGTGTCCTCATACTATATTGATGGACAATGGCACCAAATTCTGTTCATCTGAGGTAAGAAAGTTGTATCAAAAATACAATATCAAATCCAATAATTTATCTCGGTATCTTGAAGTGACCAATGACCAAATAGAAGCCTTCAACAAGAATCTTTCAAACATACTACAAAATATGGTGGATAAAGATAAGAAAACATGGCTTGATAAAATCTTTCATGATTTCGGGGCTTATCGGACCACCACACACACTGCAACGCGGTCAAGTCTATATTCATTGGTATATGGAAGGGAAGTAGTCTTTCCCATTGAGGTTCAATTACCCTCGCTCAGAGTAGCCATTTGTGATCAGTCATCTAGAGATGAACAATCTCAAAAGCGATTGGATGAATTGGAACATTTATCTGAGAAATGATTGTGCACCTTTCACCACTTGTAGGTCAATCAAGATTGAATAGAATGAGCTTTCAACAAAAAATTTCGTCTTCATTCAGTCGTTCAGGGAGAATTGGTATTGGTTCTTAGATCTATAATGATACCATGATAGAAACCTCCCAAGATGGAACCAAAATGGGAAGGACCATATTCAATACATAAGGTCTACTCCAATGGAGATTATTCTTTAATATCAATGGATGGAAAACTAATCATTACTCCAATCAATGGTTGATTTCTAAAGAAGTATTTTGTGTAATGCAAATGCCATCATCTAGAAAGACGTTAAGCTGCATAATCTATGGTCCATGCATATGACCTTAAATTGTTCGCACCATCATCCAACATGACGTTAAACTGCGAAAAAGTCCCTAATACTTCCAACATGACATTAAAAGGTGTCCTTTTTGTCCTTACAGCGTTACATTAAACTACACAGTCCCACTTTCATTCTACATGATGTTAAACTGTATTGTCCTCATCGTCTTAGCTACAGGACGCTAAACTCTACAACACCCTTATTGTACAACATGACGCAAAAATTTGTTCATGTCCAACATGATGTTAGACTATGTCCCTATAATATGTCCTACAAGACGTTAAACTGTATTTTGTCCCAGCTACATGACACTAAACTGTGCAGAACAAATAGTCATCACTGCAAGACTTTAAACTGCATAGTCCCTTCATATGTCCTACATGACATTAAACTATTAATCGTTAAGTTTGTTACTACCTCTTGTTTCACACACCAAGTATGAATCACGTGAGGTTAGTGTAAATTTCAACCATAACACCCTCTCTAGGCCTCTAACCATGTCTAAGACCCGACATAATTTTTTAGGTCGTTTTTTTCACGAACAACTTGATCACCAATTCATTCATTAATTGAACTATGCAGACTTTGATCCTTTCCTTCTAGTCTGGGTACGTAGTCAACCACCTGAGGTTCAAGACCAAAACCAATCTCTTCACATCATTTCACCTCCATCCCATATGATGTTGATCTGTGAAGAAGACCCAGAACGAATACTTTTTATATTGTTTCACCGTCTTCCTTGCTATATGACGTTAAACTATTCGCACTTTTTGTCCCGTATGACAATAAACTACAACATTCATTGACACCATCACCTGAGATGGAATAAATATTTACGTTGATATTTGATCATGTTATCTTCTAAAGACTATGTGCATACATGGAAATGCCCGAACCATTTATCTTGGGTGAAACCATCATTGCTCTAAAGTCCCCTTTCACCCATAACTTGAATGAACTAAACCTGTACAAAGGGCATATCAAAAAATACATGTGGATTGATTCCCATCCATATAGGATACGTAGGAACATTTGAGCATCCCTTGAATCCTGCCCCAAGTCTTTGGGCCTAACCCCATATTCCACTTTCAGTCTCCTGGATTAACAGTCCCTGTGAAAACACACATAGTGTCTTCATTATTATGGTCCGAGCTCTATGACCCTAAACAATGATTTCATATACTCTCGTCCCACATGACGTTATAATTTATTTCAAAAAATATATATGGCTTGATTCCTATCCTTAGGAATATGTAGTGAAGTCCGACATTTCAGTTCCGGACACAACCATAACATGATTTTGGTTAGCATTTGTCAGTGTATCTCTACATTCATTGAACACATTCCCATTTATATGTGGCATACTCCTAACCATAAATACTTCCAGATCTCCATTACCCTTTTCTTGACATCTGGTCACAAAATGATTGATACTTGAGAGTTATTTTTCCTGACTATGCAGTACGTTCCCTTAGGCGGCCTTGCATAAGTAGTCTACATAACAGACCTGTCAACCAAAAGATGCTACTATTTGACTATGCATCCAATTCCCTTAGGTGACCCTGCATTATTCATCCCCCTAAAGGGTTTTTTAAAATAGTGTTAACTTCATTATTGGGAGAAAAAACCTCTTTTTTCCTTATCTTTTTTAATGACAATATGTAGGGATCCTCAAAAATAATCATCCTAAACATATTTCTCCAATACTCTTTTTCATGATCTGATGGTATTCTAGTCTATGGTTTATATTTTCCTTCCCTACGTTTGGGTCAGACCTTCGTAGGAGTGTTATTCATTCAGTTCATAGACAATTTTTTTTGGAAATATCTTTTCCATATTCAAGTACCTCTCTCCATACAACTCAATGATTTGGAAAATCTGAATCTCTATAGGCTTCCACAGGCTTTTTAGTAGTAGAAATGTAAATTTCTGATAGTTATTTTACCTAAGTATGCAGCACGTTCCCATAGGAGACCTTGCATAAGTAGTCTACGTTATAGAACTGTCAGACAAAAGATGCTATTATTTGACTATGCATCCAATACCCTTAGGTGGCCCTACATAATTCAACCCCCCTAATGGGTTTGTTAAATAGTGGTAACTTCATTATTGGGAACTACTTCTTCTAATTCCTTTCAGACATTTTTCATATCATTTTTCAGATTCAAAATTTCTTAAGTCATGATTTATATATTTTCCCTCATACTTGAACATGGTAATATGTTTTCAGAGAAATTATCAAGGAATTGAGTCAATGTTAATCCATTCGGTCAAAGCAATTTCGACCATAAAAATTAGCCTTTTTATGTCCGACGTGCATGAATTTAATCTGCCCACAAAATACATGGGAACTCTGAACAAAAGTCATGTCCCAGCTCACTAAACATATATTTTTTATAATTTAGTTAATATTGACCAATTAAAAAGAATCAATGTTTGTAGGGTAGTTTATAATATTCCTAGAAAAAAAATAAAACTATGATTACAAGGCCCATTGGCTTAATAATAATTTAAAGTAGGTAGGGAATGAAAAGGAATGAAAAAATGATTGATGATGAAAGTATTTTTCATTTGATGCACAAAAGTTAGAAGGACATCTAATGACTATAGTCTAATCTCTTTTCCAAGAATTACAAAAGGCTGCCAAAGTAAATCTTTATTTGATTTACGGCATCCCGAGCTTCATCAGCAACCATATGGAATTCATTCATTCTACTGGATACAATAATAGATGTAGTCATACCATCTCTTCTTGGAAAAATTGTAAAATAATGTTCTTGAGTGCAGTTTGAGAAAAATATCTATTGATCAAACACTGACTCTGTTTCTGACCAAGAGACTTGGAATATGGGTACATGGAATTGATAATGGAGCATTGGAAGTAAATATCCAGTTAAAGAAAGTACTCTTTTCAGATATTGTTTCTAATGTCATGATAATCTTCTCTCTATCAACCGGTAGCAGAAAACATATCAGCTCATGGATTTCCATTTTCATATCTGCAAGGAAATGGCATGAAGGAAGAATTTGAAATTTTATACCATTATTGTTTCTCTTAATGCACTACATAACCAAAATAGAAGAGTAGTCGTGTGGTTTCATCTCAGTCATATAATTCTGTATATATGGAATGTTGACTCCATGTAGATGACCATGGACATACAGAGGCAGGTAGATGCTCTATGTGAAATTAAGACGATACATCTTGAAGTACTTGGCCAAATCATGGAGAGTGATGTCACTGATATCATAGTTATCGTGGCTTATGATGTTCATCATATCATCAATCCACTTTCTAGCCAATTCATCAGGTGTTCCAATCCTTCTAGGAGCCATTTAATCTGCACTAAAGTTGAATTATTAACTCTTAAGTAAGTTTATTTTTCATAAAATTTGTGAATAAAAGTGAAAAATTGTCTAAGGCATTAAGGAATTTATGTCCCAATGTTGGGGTGCAAGTATACTTGTGTCGCGGAAGTTTTTGCGCACAAGTGTCACCATGCAAGTCCAAATACCTATACAATAGCGTGGCACAAATGAAAGCAGCAGAAAACTGAGTAACTTGCCCGGTGAAGGAAAATTGCGCGGCAAGAGCTCGGAAGCATTCAGATTTGTTTCTTTATGAGAGAATGACTGCATATATATTGGCCAAGACGCACCCCTGTGCGTCGAAGCCTGCGCGGCTCGCACCTGCGTGATGCCATCTGTGCGCTCAACACTTGTGTGCCACATGTTTCTTAGTTTTCTTCTTTACCTTAGAGTCACATCCTCATTTATTTCAGATCCAACTATGAGGGGGTACTTTTGTTGACGCTCCTTTCTATACCAAAGTCTAATCAACTGAAAAAGGGAAATACCGTAGTCCAAAGTGATCCATCATTTGAAGAAACATCAAAAATAAATAGAGGCATGAATAAGGATTTCTTCAAACTTGGTTCGCTCTAGTTCCATCATGGTCGTGCAAGTAAACCTCCGCGTCGCGTAGTGGTCACGCAGGTAACTTGCGCGCCCTCTTTGATTTTCCCACAAGGTCTTCCCTGGCCTATAAATACCCCTTGTGGTCCCCCCATTTGTCGACAGAAAAATTCTAAAACCCATATTCGATCTCCCGGTGACCTAGTTTCTTCTGGATGTATTCCAAACACTTCTAAGGTAATTTATTACCTATAATGGATGCTTTAAACCAGGGAAACAATGGCTAAGTGTTGAAACTCATCAACACATGCGTGCCTAAGTGGCCAACCATTAAGGGAAATGGCCACACATGCACGCCTCCTTATCCCTTCAACAGAACTTGTGTGCCACTCTTTTGGATTCCTTCAAGGATAGTACTAAGGGCTTGAGCCAAGTCTCTCCCAAGTATTACCCTAAGGGTTGATAATCGCGCAAGTACCCATGTGTCGCAGAAGTATACTTGCGCGGCTAGGACTTCCGCGCCCACACAGGACTGGTGCGCCTCACTCTTTTTGGGTGCCCCTCCGGCCTATTCACTTAATTTCTTTAAATCCACCTCTCCTTTTTATGATTTAGCATTCAAAACCATATTTAAATTCATTTATGACATGGTTCTTTTGTTGGCCTCCTAATCTGAAAGGAATTCTATGAATCATTTCTCAAAACCTAGTGATTTACATATCCTTACATCACTAATGTTAATGATTTCATTTATTCAACCTCATCCTTTAATGATGAGAGGATCTTTAACGTGGGCCTCCTTCTTAGGAGTAAGTCCCAATGTCAAAAATCCCAAATTTGGGCATCCTCTTTAGGAGTAAGCCCTATGTACCCTAACCTGGGCCTCCATTTCAAGACTAAGCCCTAGAATTCAAGTTCTCTTAATTGTGGGCATACTCCTCAGGATTAAGCCCCAACCCTAATTCTTTTAATATGGGCATTCTCATTAAGAGTAAGCCCCATGTTCCCAAAATCATAATTCCCTTAACCTGGGATTCCATTTCAGGAGTAAGAGCCAGTCATAATTCCCTTTAACCTGGGCCTCTTCTTTAAGAGTATGCCCCAATCATAATTTCTCTTAACAAGTCTTAATTTACTTTTTTGATTTGGGCTTCTTTCTTAGGAGTATAACCCAATCCAATGTCCACTCTAAATTGGGCATCCTTCTTTGGATTAAGTCCTATGTTATGTATCCAAATATCCATAAAGCACATATACCTTTATGAACCTTGTTACCAGGTTTCTTCCCTGATGGAAATCCTAATATTCAACTATCTAGGAAGCCATACATACATAAGCCCCACATAATTTCTTATAATTACCTCATTCATGGTAATGGTAACCAGAATAAAATATATAAAATAAATGGGTTCTATACCAATCTATATGAGACCTGATTAACCCGAGGAAAACAAAACGGGTACAAGGGAAATTTAATTAATCCAATAATATTCAATTTGTAGAAATAATAAGATTGGTGTCATTTTAAAATATATCCACTGGATCATATATAACATCATGGGTGTTTAATATTTATTAATGGGAATACCATTAAACGATAATTAAAAATATTCCTGATTATAATATAATAATTACAATAATAATCTGTTTAATAGAGTAAAAATTAAAAAAATTCATTGAAATTCAATTTGATCCAAAATAACCTTGGAAAATGATGACGAATGGTAATAAATAATAATTTTCATACCGATGGGTAAATCGATTCATAACCTAAATGCTAAAAATAAATATTGTTTTACTTGTATAATGAGTCAAATATTCCTAATTTTGACATGGATACTAAATTTCAATTCTTAAACTCATATAAAACATGGCCAATGATCATAAAAAACAATTAAAAATTATTAAATATGTATATAAAATATTTTTCCCTAATGATATTAGGAATCATCAATATGGAGGATAAGGATTAAGGTTCTAAAATAGAATAAAAAATAAATATCACATATAATGACTATATTTATGTTTATTTAATTAATATTACTTGAAATAGAAATTAAAAAAGTAAAACAACTTCATAAAAAGTAGAGAATAAAAGAGTAATGACCCATATATTTTATCAATGAAATTTACCTTCTTTTTATTAATCCATAAAAGACATAAATCACCCAGATAGACAAATAAAATCTGTATTCTCATTTATGATAAATTAATAAAAAAAATAAAAAAATTCAAATTCAAAATATTATAGTGGTTATGAAAATAGAAAATATAATTATAAAATTAGGAAAACTTCGACCAACTCAAAACAAAAATAATAAAATATTCCTAAAAAATAAAAAAAATTACCGAACGTTTATCATTTATTAGTCATTTTAATGATGAATATATATATATATATATATATATCCTTAATAGAAAATGAATGTGAATGAAAAATGAATGAAATAATGGGAATTAATACAAAATAAGAAACATATATCAATAGAACATTATCTTAATCAATTGAATTGTAATATGATCATTATGAATAAAAATTTTACCATTAAAATAAAAATCATACCTATGAAAGAATAAAAAAAAATTATGTATATAATAAATTAATATATGATATATTTATATAATGGTATTGGAAAATAAATTTTCTAAAAAATTTAATTATGTTTTGAGAAATGGATATAATTAATATATAGTTATAATAGAAAATTTAATTTAAAAAACATAGATTTATAAATTAATGTTTTATTGTATTATATTTATAATATAATTTTATGAGATCGTTGTTAAATTTTCAATGAGTCAAGAAATAGATATTTCCATTAAAATTGGTATTTGTCTAATAAATGAAGCATTTATTTAAAAAATAATTCTTTTATATTAATAAATTTGTTTTTATATAATGTAATTCATTTTTTAAATCTACAGTTAAAAAAATTGTTCGGGTGATTTTTTATGATTCTGTTAACATTGTTGAATTTTTGTGAATAGTGAAATGTGGTATATTAAGATATAAGATTAATAAATGAATTTTTGTGTTTTGGATGATATATTTATGATATAATCACCCATATTTAGTTATCTACTAAACCATTTATATTAATTAGTCATATGAATCGAAACTATTGATATCATTTTTCCAAAATAATAAATTAATGAGCATAATAATCAAACACGCCCTACTCCTCCCATATAAATACCAACCTCTCTACCTACTCTCCTCACACCATCTATCTTGTGTAAACTATATAAATTTAACCCAATTATATTCCCAAGCCTCTTCCCTACTTTCATGATCTATTGGTCTCAACAAAATTCAAAACCCATGTGCCTTAATGAAGTTCTCAAAAAGATGACATTTGAAAGGTAAATTCATCATTATTTATATTTTTCTTTCTTATCATTTATTATCCTCTCATCGTCTCCCCTATCCAATATGAAATTAAAAAAATATTAACTTATATATACTGTAATTTTTTTTGTTAATGTAATATCCATCATCATATCTTTTATCTCATCAATTTATTTTAAAGATGAAAACATTATTCGTAATATGATGATCTATCACCTTCGTGGATGAGGGATTTTTATTTTCCATTACCACCTTCATGGATGGTCATAAAACCAATATTATGGTTAATTGAGATTTTAATATACATATCAAAAAAAATTTATGTTCTTCTTCTAATACATAAACATAGTATAATATTAATCAAAACTAGTTCGTGATAGTCGAAAAAACCCCCTAAATGAACTAAAAATATTTCATTAAAGTTTAGTTTAATTAATCACCCTCATATTAGGGTAATAATTATATATATTAAAATAAAAAATTATATATTATTACTAAAAATACTATATTTTAATTAATGAGTATTATTCTCATTTTAGAAAAACATCAATAATTATATAGAAATGATCCGACCTGAAAACAATAAAAATGAACATCTCTATAATGAATGAATTAAAATATATTTCTCATCGAATGGGACATTAAGTTACTTAATAAAAATATAATAAATTATAAAATGAATAAGAGGTTATTAATTTAGTAATTTTTAATTTCGACATTATTATGTACTATATTACGATCTTAAGCAAAAACACATTTGGAAATAAGTTCAGAGGATTGTTTGACCTAACTCTCTTTCTATGGGTATTGCCTCTTCCAGACCAAAATTTAGTGTGAATATTCATTAAATGATAATTTAATATAATATCCTTATTATTTTTTTCTTTTTTGGGTTATAAATGTTTCTTAATTTATGATTTGAAAAATAAAACATTTTCAAAAAGAACTTTTTTTCTAGAGCACATATTTTACTCCTCTTGAGTTATGTGTTCATCACATAATAATGATGATGATTATGCCAAATGTTTTTTCTCTAATTAATTTTCGAACAGAAAGTTTGTTAATATAGTTATTATTAATATATTCTTTTTTAATCTCATTTAATTTTATTTGTTATTTCAGAAAAATTATTGTAATATATACTCTGTGGATTTCATGATTATGTAAATATTATGATGTGATAGGTGGGCCCATAATTATATATCTCTCCAAATCATTGGGTAATGTATGGTATCTCATGAGATAATGAATATTATTAATGGACATTATTCTATCTTGGTATAAAATAATGATGTTTAGATTGCACATATATGTTATTCTTGAATATGATGCTAGATTTGTTCTTGACTGTGTGTGGTATTTGACAACTATGACATGATGATTCATTTTTTTATACTTCTGCATTAAATAAATTTATATAATATATTCATTATATTCTTGTGAGGATTCTATGCTTATGATATCATGATGATCAGTAGTATCAGTGATATTATATTGAATTCATGTCCCATAGTTATCCACTTACTAGGATTTTAGATAAATCTTTTTTTTAACATATATCTTTTGGTGATTACATTTACTGAGAAGAAAAATATATTTAAAAGTAAAAAAATAAGGATTTAATTTAATTTATATGTTTTGTCATGTAAATTATATGTATGACTCATATTCTGCCATGACACTAAACCATTGGATCCTAATTTTTTTTATATTGTACTATATGTCTTGTAATAGTCAAGTAAGTGAAAGTAAGGTCAAGATTGTTATTATCATAGCATGGTTTACCTATTCTGGAAATTATTATTTAATAACACTATTAAAAAGAATTATTATATTAATAAGTGTTTGTTTACAAATGATAATATTTTTTTACCAAAATTCTTATCATAAGGATCCCATAAGATATTACATTATAGTTAGTTTCATGATTTGAATACTTTTATTATTCTCAAACATTCTATATTTGATAAAATGTTGGGCTGTAAGAAAAATTAGGCCAAAAACCCATATGCATAAAAATTCAATGATTTCTAAAATGACATACCCAATTCCTTGGGTGGAGTTTTCAACATCAAGGAAATCTACATTTAATTGTCTCAGTATTAGAATAATAAGATGAACCATGTAAAATGACCACCTTCACCCAGAAATGTGCAACTTTCCATTTATTACCTTATGAGACAATTACCCTTAACATTTAGTGGATCCTAAATCATTTTTCTGTGGAAGAGTGGGTAAAATCATTGGAGAGAATATTTTATTTTATTCATAGTTGTGAGAAGTTGAAGATGAATCTAGCATTCTATCGTTTAGATGGATAATATGATCAATTAAGATCAATGATAAAGAACACCATGATAAAAGAAGAAATATAATAGATGGATTAGGATGGATTTAATAATGTATTTCGTTACAAGTATTTCCCTCATACACTTCATACAAAATGTTGTAAATGACTTTATATAGTATGAAAAAAAGGGATGTGAATCTGTTGTGTCAAAAAAACATTACAAGTCTTTTAAGATATGCCTAAGTTTTCTTTATCAACAATGATAGAAAAATGGATATGTTACTTAGTGATTCCTATAAATAATCTATCTATCCCAAACATTATGAGTTATTAAGAGTCATTTTGATGTTTTCTCAATGTGGATAAATTGTTTGAAGAATGGTCCAATAGATTCGGAGATAAGAATCTATATATGGAATTTAAATATTGACAATGTAATGATAAAAAATAAAATAATTCTGAAATATCTTCATGTAAAAAAATGTGGGAGGAATCATTATAGATACTATTTAAATTTTATAGGGAAATTCTATATGTGATGGTTATAAGGCCACAAACCTTACAAATGTCAAAGAGACAAGAAGAAGTTGGCCAATGTGATGCAGTAAAAATATCACCACCCACGATTAAAATCATAAACTATAGAAATCATGGGTTATATTCTAGAGAGTTCACTAAACCTCAAGTCCATGAGGGTAATCAATATTATAATCCATGAAGGCTGAAGGATAATGGGAAAGCCAATTCCATTACTACATTTGAAGTGGAGAAAAAAATGACATCATATAGGTACACTTCCTATATCTCAACAATAGTAAATGTCATGTTTGATTCTATTAAAAGGCATTCCATTAATCCTATAAGTATTATAAAACTATGAATCAAATCCTAGATACCATGAAGTATAAATTTATTTAAAAACACTTAATGATTCCATCTTATAAACCCATGGTTTGGAATCTACTCATGTTGTCATATGTGTTAAAATTCTTCTAGTAAATTTTAAAATACATCCATCAATGTAATTGAATTTTAAAATGGAAATGGATTTAATATTTTAATATATAAAAGATATCAAATATCGAGAATGGGAAGAATCATTTCAAATTCTAAACCACCAAATTCTTCTTTACTAATGAAGGGAATATCATGAATCCCCTTTTGAGAAATACTGAAAAGTGTAGCTGTTGAAAGCCTATGATGAATAATGTCTACTAAAAATGGGTGTGTTGAATTGAATAATCATACTTAAGAAAATTATTCTTATGAGAGAATAAAATGAGGTATGTTCTGAAATGTTTCTTTGAATTATCCTAGATTGGTGGTAGAATTATCAACAGAACATATACCAAGATCCACTATTATCTCTAAATGTCCATACATGATGGCCCATATCAATCAATAGAAGTTTAATAACCAATTTTAAACGAATTTTGGAAAAATATTCATATTCCTAAGTTCCTCACCTTGGGGTTCACTAGTTCTATTCAAAATTGAAATGCAATGGATCAATGTAATTGTGTATTGATTACTAGGAACATAATATGATCACCATAGAGAAAAAATACCCACTTCCAAGTAATAATGACATGTTTGATAAACTAAGAGGGGATATGTACAACATAATGGTAAATATCTGTCCTGGATATCATCAAAAAAATTTTATGTAAGAATATATTTAGACGAATTAATTTTGTACATAGTATGGGTATTTGGAGTTCCTAGTGACCCCCATCAGTCTTACTAATACCCCTAAAATATTCATTAAATTGTTGAATAATGAAATTAAAGACTACCCTGAAAAATCTATGAAAGTGATATTCGATGATATTCAAAATTAATTCAATAGATAAGAGGAACATGAAGAATATCTAAATATTATGTTGGTGTCATTATGGAATTATAAATTTTATTCCATGTTATTCAGGTGTTTCTATTGGATTTAGAACATTAAATTATTAGGTAACATGATAAAAAATGAAGGAATGTATTTAGACAATTCAAAAGAAATGTCAATTGAGTAATAGACTAGACCAACTAGTGTCATAGAAAATAGTATTTTTCTAGAAATTTTGGGTTACTATGAACTTATTCTGAGAAATATTTCATGATTATCTAGAATGAATACTAAGGTATCACATAAAAGGTGTAATGTATGATTGGATGAAAGAATACAAGGAAATATTCCATGAGCTAAAGAAGATGATAATTAATGCACACGTTCTCATAATAGAAACATGTAGAGAAGGTTTTGTGATATAATGTGAGGCTTCATAGAAATGCTTGGGGTCTGTAATCTTGTATAATTATAATGTGATTACATAATCTTAAAGGTATTTGAAGATGATAGAGAATAACTATATGATGTATGTCATGGAACTATAAGTTATGATATTCTCCTTGAACATATGGTGGGACTACCTATATATTGATAATATTGTCATATATATCGAACATAAGTGGCTAATGTATATATTCACATAAAATGATCTCATCATGTGTCAAAGAAGATGAATAGAAATAACCTTGGACTATGATTTATCTATTAATTATTATCCAAAAAATTCTAATAGTGTAAATGATTCTCTTAATAAAAAATAACATACGACCTTATCTACTATTTGAATTCAGAATCACCCAATATTCAGTGTTGTACAAAATAAGGATTTAGAAATCAAAAACCCTACGGAATATATCGTAAAATTTTAAAATGATAACACAACAATGTATCCAATATAATAACAAAGAGGAATACATATATGATCTTGAAATTCAAAATATGGTGAAATAATTAATGTTTTGGAAGCAATATGGGATTCACATCCATTAGTATGGTGCAATTCGATTTGGAACAAGGATGTGTCTACCTTCATCTCCTGAGATAAAAAAGGTGATACTAGATAATAAAATGATTATAAATTTCTCAGTCTATATTTAAGTTTATATTATTTTTTCTTAAAGGTGATATAAATTATTGTTGGTGACTGTGATGAAGAAGATTTCGGATTATATATCATCATGTTTATTATGCCAACATGTTAGATAATTGAAAGCAATGTACAATTGTATGATGTAACCATTTACTATACCAAAATGAAAACAAGAGAATATCAACAGGGAATACATTACTTGTCTACCATATACATCTATAGGATATAATGCAATATGTGCTGTGGTGGATTTATGTAAGAACCCAGATCGTTATTTCTATTATGGATCTTGTTTTCGGGTAGCTTTTGAGGAAAAAGTAAGAAATGTTAATTTTCTAGGCACAAGACTTGTACTTACGAGTACACTCTATGTACTCAGGTACTGTATAAAACCATTTACATGATGTGTAATGGTTGAGTACATGGCCATGTAGGTGAACTGGTTGACCACGTAAGGTGAGGACCTGTTAAGCCTAAAATAATGCATTTACATATAAAGAAAATTCCATTTAGTTATATTTTTTTGAAAAATTAAAGTGTGGTTGCGTCCCATCCTAAAAAAACTTATTTTCCCCTTGGTTCATACATGAGACGACAGATTGGCTAAAGAACTCTGAACCCATCATAATTCTTCGTTAGACCTCCGATTGAGATGTCGTTGGGTATGTTGGAATCCCACTGGTGCATTCTAAATTCCATTATGGACCTTCTACCAGATTTTCCTCTCCTCTGAGTTATTCATAGATGAACAATTTTTTCCTTTTTGAAGAACTACACAGTTTTTAGTCAATTCACGGGCTGACGCTCAAGATTATTGATCGTATGACGTCAATGTTGGTGTTTCAGGCCTTTCGTTGATTTTCATTGTATTATATATGCTCAAATTTATATAGACCCATATTTGGGGTATTTAATGTTTGGAATTAGTCGTTCTTTATTAACTACTAGAGTTTTCCATATTGATAATGGTTAGATCCATATGAGTGAGGTTAGACGCCTTATTTATGGGACACCCCTTGGGTGAATTTCCTTGGTTTGATTTATTATGGCTCATGTGGTCTGAATGCATGTTAGGATTTCATTTTTTTCATGCCTTGTGTTGTTATGATGAAGTTACTGATTATTTGAGAAGCATGAGACATAAAATTTTGGATGTTTGACCAAAGGTATTTTACTGTGAGATATTTCCAATGTTGGGACATCTATGTATGAATTGTTGTTATGTTATACTAGAGGGGTTAGACTGTGAGAGCTACCTAGAGGGTTGGTTTAATAAATTGTTGTTATGTTAACCAAGAGGTACTGACCATGAAAACTTCCCGGTGGTGGTTTATAATTTATTGATTCTATGTTGACCAATTGGTATAGTCTATGTGATCTTACTGGGTAGTCATTTGTAAATGATTAGTGCTATGTTAGACCAGAGGGGTTAGACCATTAGATATAACCACAGGGTCATTATTAAATGAACTGCTGTTATGTTAGACTAGGGGGATCAGTCTGTGAGAACTTTCCCAAAAGGATCATTACTGAATTTTTGAATGACGGTGATTATTTTTCCATGTCAAATAACAAAATTGGACTTGATCCCTCTCAATTTTTTTGATGGTCTTATGATATGTCTGATGTTTCAATTATATAGGGGATATAGAGCATAGTCTAGATCCAAAAGTTTACATGACTCAATAGATAAATAATGGATGCCGAATGAACGAAATTGAAAATAGTTGGATTGTTTACATTTCAGTACATCATAGTTTGTCACTTTATTTCTTCATATTACCTGATATATATATATTCACTGATAGTTAAGAATATATCATTTTGTGGTTGCATAATAGGATTCGTCTCACACCCTTTTTGGGTAATGTTTTGTTACCCAAATTGATTGTATTTTTTCAGGTATAGATATCATAAAGAACCCTTCTTCATTTGGTACACGATTTTTGTTGTAGTTAGAGAGCATATGACCATGCTGAGGCTCAGGATGGTGTTTGAGTGTAATTTTTCTATGTTAATTTGATTCAAAATTGCATTTCAAACATTTTGACTTTTTTGGATGCTCTCCTAACCACATGTGACATGAATCATTTATACATGCTCCATTATTTATATTATTATCAATCTTACACTATTTAATTATGTTTTATGGTATTACAGCTTCTGCTAATTTTTACTATTTTACATCGGCTATGTATACTCTAAAAATGAGGGTATAGTTTCCCCATTATCACACTATGTCCCTCACTACTAGTCAGCAACCTCTTGGATTTGGTGGAATGTTCTTGAGGTCATGTGACCAACTATGTTTGAGGAACCTAAGGGTGGAACCTATAACTACGATGTTACAAAGTGGTATTAGATGTGTTATTTTATTATTTTCCTTACTATTTTGATCTTATAGACTCAGATAATAAGGAATAGGTAATTGGTAAAATGTTGTTCCCATGAGTAGTTGTCCTATGTTCATGGAAAATCCATGTTACCTCAAATATTGATGTTTTTATACTTTTGAAATTATTACAGATTATTTGATTTCACCATTGGGTGATTTAGTTGATTTATGATTTTATGATTTATATCATTGTGGTTCTATTTCTGTTGAAAACCGATGTGGGGAGGGTATTCCATCTCATGCAACTTATTGGAAATTGTTATAGATCACATGTCATGCATTTTTTCTATGAGATTTTTGGTGCATTACTAATTTCAAGTTATTTCGATA
The DNA here is from genome assembly GCA_963277665.1 of Viscum album. Lineage (NCBI taxonomy): Eukaryota > Viridiplantae > Streptophyta > Magnoliopsida > Santalales > Viscaceae > Viscum > Viscum album. Next base: position 629,066,527 of record OY728166.1, read on the forward strand.
GATGTTATGCTACATATGCATGCTGTTTTGATAGATTCCCTAATAGAATACCTATTAATTTTATGGTGTATTATTACATGTGATGTTTCATTATAATAGACTCCATGCTTTAGTCCCTATGGTGTTACGTGACCTCTTGAATCCAAATTTGGGGGCTCATGTTTGGGATTTATTTGAATTTTGTTATGATAGGACACGAATAATGATTTCAAACATTGATTTTTGGTGGTTATGGGATCTCACGGATCAGAACATGGCATTCCTAGGTCAAATTTTATGTTTATATGTGTTTTAGTGATGTTTTCGAGGATTACTATCTAGAAACCCAGACCACATGGCGTGTAATGTTATGAAAACATGTCGTTTGTTCTTATATTATAGAATAAATAACTATTCTTAATTACACACCATGTACCATATGTACACTCGTATAGTTACAGATTGTTTGGATGACTATCTGAGTACAGACATAGGTTTAATATATTCTTTGTAAAACAAGACGTGTATTTGGTGTACAAGGCATGATTTAAGAGACCATGTATCCACCCATGTGACTAATTCCATCGGTGGAATAAACATGGGATGTACATGTCATGTTATGATTATACACTCCATTTAGAAATCCACCATTTATCCATCCATGTGAAAAATGACACTGGTGGATGAAACATTGGTTTTACATGATCTGTTTAGATTATGTACACCATGTAGAAATCAACCATGTAACTTTTCATGTGACTAACAACATTGGTGGATAGAACATAAGTATTACATGCGGTTTTTAGGATGAACCCTCCATGTAGTGTTACATTTTCGGAGAACCGTGCATTTTAAGTTGTGTAGAATATCCTGGGAAAGAGGAAAAATTATAAAACACATCATGTCAATGGATGAACACACTATGTGTTTGGGGTGTTACACTACTTGGTTGGAAGAGGTACACGCCAAAGTTAATTCTTAAGAGAACATCTCATGTAGTGGTTCAACATGCCATGTAACCATCTTTTGTAAACTATAATTCTTTCTTTCTCATGTTTTGTTATTGTATATCTACATTTCTATCCTTGAATTTTTTTTACTGAGGTGTGCGCTTGACCATGCAGATTCATGCCACCAAGAAGTCCTCTGATTGTACACCATGTATAGGGAAATGATCAGATATTGGAAATGGATGATCTTGAAATTCCATCAGATCCTTTCATCATTCCTTTTTTAGCCCTATCTATTATACCGAACACAAGTGGGGATGCAGATTTACATGAATTATTTTTTATAATTATATAGACTATTCATGGTGTAACGCATCCTACCCTGAATATGGAGGAGTTGACGAGGGTGTTCTAAGAGTAGAATCCTTCCACTATTTCAGGTGATGGAGGACCACATGATATAGTGTCAGTGTTGGAGGCTATGATTTCTATCTCCAAGCATCTACAGTCTCCTCTGGAGAAGAGGGAAAAGATCATGACGTACATGCTACATGATTACACAATGAGATTTTGGGATGTAATCCCATAGGTGGGACATCATCAGGATATGTCTTGGGATGATTTTGATATAATCTTCTATGAATAATTCAACTCCATGAAGATGAGGGCCAATTGAGCACAAGAGTTCATGCACATGGATCATGGTGCTCTTTCAGTGATGGAATATTCATCCCACTATACAGAGCTTTACCGCTTCACACTTGTTATGTATGGTGAAGAGTTAACATTGGTCTGGCGATTAGAGGATGGTCTCAGGTGTGACATTTTATTGTAGGTGAATTTTTCAGGATGCCATTCGTGACTACTATAGTAAACTAGGTGATGATTACTGAGCACAATATGAAGGAGTTTGGAGCTACAAGCCAAGTTGGTTCAACATTAAGGGCCAGTACTCCTTTAGAAGATATCTAGATATACCGTAAAGAGATTTCATGTAATGTTTCTTCAGTTAGCCATGTGGTATAAAAATAGTGCTGGAATTGTTGGAATTCGAGACCACATTTCACGAAGGACCTAGTCAAGTGCCGATCTTGTGGAAAGATGGTCCATTTTAAGCATTTTTTTGGATGTTTACACTAGCAGCGAGTGAGAGGGGATCTGTAATGACTCCACATTTAGGAGAAGTACCACCTGTTGCTCATTGTTTTGGGAAATGGAGTTCTCTAGATCATTCAAGCCTAGGAATTGGTAGTGTCCACTGTAGATATAGAGTATGTTTTCAATGATAGTAGGGTAGATCTACTCAGTTTATTCAAGCATGGTGGCTTGCCATGGTACATGTGTGACAGTTGTAGTGGAGCAGACCCAACCAGTGAAGGATGCTAACCACTATATGATTAGAGGTACAATTATAGTTTCCTTAGTTTTATATTTTTCCTTTTTTTATATAGGGTTTCCCCATAGTTTTGTATCTGTTTCAGTTTTGGAGAGCCTTGGTCTCGGTATCATTACATATGAGGTTTTTATGACACTAATCACACCATTGGGGATTATGACGGGCAATTTATTTCACTGTAAGGTGTTGTCTCGTGAGGTTGGTGGGTGTCACTTCATTGGGGACCTCTATGTCTTTGAGATGGCAAGATTTGATGCCATTCTCAGAGTAAACTAGTTGGTTTGTTTCTAGGTCGTTGTTGACTACTATTTCCATAGGGTGAGTTTCATGTCACCCTGGGATAAGTTTTTTATTCTCAAGGGAAAATTAGATATATAGGTGAACCAATCATGATGCGAGAATCATGGTTTTGGAGGAATTACAACCCATATTTCTAAATTATAATTGCATGACCATGGGAATTCTAAGATGGTGTTTCCTCTAGTGGTTAATTATTTCATAGATGTTTTTCATGGTGACTTTTTTAGTTTACCTCTAGAAAGAGTTGTAAATTTCTCTATTGAGATTGTGTCTGGAGTGGAACTGGTGTCCATTCATCATTATAGGGTGGCTAAACTAGAGTTATAAAATCTCAAGAAGTAGTTATAGGAGTTACAACAAAGGATTTCATCTGACCAATTACTTCTCTTTAGAGTTCACCTATCAATTTTGTATGAAGAATGCAGACAATGCCCTCAGTAATTGTGTGGATTATCAGAAGATGAACTAGTTGGCAGTCAACCGATATCCCATGTATTAAATTGAGGTTACCATTGATCAACTTCGAGGATCATTGGTGTTCTCAATGAATAAATTGAGATTTTTTATCATCTGTCTTGTGATTGGAAATCATATATACCTCATACAACCTTTTAGATAATGTATTGTCTATACGAGTTTTTTTTTATACCATTCGTTCTCACGAACATACCAGAAGTGTTCATGGAACGGATAAACTGATTGTTCTGTCCTTACTCGGATTATTTTGTGGTTGTCTTCTTGGATGATATCTTAGTGTACTCTCACACCTGACATGTCCATGACACCCATCCTGGGATCGTATTAATTACACTAATAGAGCATCATTTAATTTCAAATATCTCAATGTTACACTTTGGGATAGACTGATTTCACTTCTTGGGTCATGTAATATTAGAGATAAGAATATCAATAGACCAATAGAAAGTGGGATTAGTAGTTTCATACAACATCATAAGAACTTCTTTGAGGTACAATGTTTTTCTGGGGTTGTCTGGTTACTTCAAGAATTATATAAATTACCTTTCACGCTTATCAGCGCCACTAATGGGCCTGACTAAGAAAGGTGTGATGTACATCTGGATAGATTCCTATGATTCAACCTTTTAGGGTATGAAAGAGAGATTGAATTTAGTACCGATACTGATATGATTGGAGTAAGGAAATAGTTACACCATTTACTGTGACACATTAGATATCGGGTTGGGAGCAGTGCATATATAGGACGAGAGTCATTGCATATGGGTCGTAACAGTTGAGGCCACATGAGAGGAATTACCCAACACACGATCTCAAGATAGTTGCAATGGTGCATGATTTACATTGTGGGAGAAATTTCTTTTTGGATAGCATTTTTTGGTATTCACTAACCAAAAAATCCTAAATTATAACTTTACTAAATGAGATTTAAATTATAGATAGTGAAGGTGGGTTGAGTACCATTAGTCTTTTGACTTTGAACATTCCAATGCGCCTCGAACAAGCAACACAAAGGATGATGCATTGGGATGGACGACTCATATACAAAAAATTGAAAAAGCTAGTAGTGAGGGGTAGCTTATGGCTATATTCCTTGAGATGCAGTTGGAGGGGAATGACCAATAGGGTAATACGTTTCCTTCTTCTATAGTTGTAACCTATAATCTTCTGGATCGACAACGAATAAGGAAGATATTAGATTCTGAAGGCCTAGTCTTACGAGATAGTGTTTCTCGTGAGGAACCTGATGATAGGTGGAACATATACATGGATTAGGTAATTCATTTTTATTGGTGTGTATGGGTGTTAATAGAAATAAAACAAGAGATGTTGTGGAGATTTTCATTTCTCAGTTTGGGTAGTTCATACTAGTGTCACAAAGCTGTGTCATGATCTACATCATCAGTATTGGTGGCTGGAAATGAAGAAGGATGCAGATTGATTTGTTATGATATGTTCCATCTAATAGCAAATGATGGTATAGCATCAGTGACCAATAGATATTTTATAACAGCTACCTATTCTTGAGTTGAAGTGGAAAGTTTTAGCAAGGGATTTCATTACAAGTTTACCATTCGCGCCTGTGGAAATGATGATGTTTGGGTTGTTAGCAACAGACTCAAGAAGATTGAAAATTTTATGCTAATTAAGGAAACCTTTAGTGTTGATGAGTTTGGATGATTGTACATCCTAGATATTGTACATTTTCGTTGGGTTTCTCACTCTATCATTTCAGACAGGGATACCCAGTTTACATCTCATGTCTCACAGGGGCTATAGAGTACATTGGGTACACAGTTTCTTCTGAGTACATATTTCCATACTCATATAAATGGTCTGTCCAAGCACAAATTTTATGTAGTTGAGGGAATTCTATGAGCATGTTTCTGGTATTTCAGAGGCCCTTAGGAGAGACACAAACCCTAATCGGGGTTATCATAAAATACCAAATTTCTGGAAATGTTTCATATGGATGCTTATGATTCCATATTGGTTAGACCATGATGATCACCACTATGTTGGATGGAGGCACGAGAGGAAACTATGATGGGGAATTATCTTTTCTAGGAGACAACTAAGAGGGTTCAAGAGATTCGAAAGAGGTTGGCTACATAAATGTCTCACTAAAAATTTCATGTTGATCGACGGAGATGACTTCTAGAGTTCGAGGATAGAGATCATTTTTTCATGAGTCTTAAACTACGTTAGAGACACAAGAGGATTACGAGATAGGGGAAGCATTCAATGAGATGTGTCGGGCTGTTTGATGCTTTGGATAGAGTCGGGTCAGTTGCTGATAATTTGTAAATACCTGAGAGGTATCTGTCTATTCATGACATATTTCATGTTTCTGATCTACAACATCACTTTCCAAACTCATCTTGTGTTTTTAATCCAGAGGAGGTTGAGTTAGAGGTGGATGAATACTTTGATAAGAACCATATTCGAATTATGTATCACAGTAAAAAGTTTCTCTATGGCCAGTCTGTTCCTCTAATGCAGGTGATATTGAATCATGAGAGAGTGCAGAATGAGACATGGGAGAGGGAGGCTGACATGCGATCACAATTTCCAGAATAGGTGGAATCTTATTCTTCACCACCCTTGAAAGGGAAATTCGAGGATGAATTTGTTTATGGGGGAATTTTGTAATATCCAAGATCGACATTTCAGGTATTGATCTTGTTCTTAGGTTGTATTCTAGGAAAAAGTAAGAAATGTGAATTTTATTTGTACAGAAAATGTACTTATGAGTATACACTGTATACCTGAGTACCACGTACATCTGCGTACTATCCGTGAAATGGACTAGTACATCTCCATGTAGGTGACCTGGAAGACTGCTTAAGGTAGGGCTAGTTAAGGCTATTACACGGTGTGTACATTTAATGAACACATCGTGTAATTTTCCTTTGTATTGTCAAATCAGAGCGGATTCATTTCTCATCCTCAGAAATGTTTTCAACTCACCTTGGATCATATAGTATAATGATAGAAGGGTTGACGAACTCTGAACCCCTCTAGATTCTCTATTAGATCGTTCGATGAGATGATGTAAGGAGCGTTAGACCCCACTGGTGAGTTCAAAAATCCTACTAGGACCCTTATTACTTATTCGATTCTCTCATGATTTATTAATGGTTGAACTTTTTTCAACTTTTATAAGATCTAAACAGTTCTATAACAATAAATGGGTCGAAATTAAAGAGTATTGATCTTACGACATCAAGGTCGGTGGTTTGTGCCTTTCATTGATTGTATTTGAATTATATTTTCTAAAAGTGTCGTATAACCATGTTTGTGGTATTATTTATTTAGAATTTGTCCCAGTTTATTACATTTTATTTGATGGAATATTGATAATGGTTATTTTCATTTGAGTGAGGATAGATGCCTTTTTATGGTACACTTCTTGGGTGAATTTCCTTTGATTAATTATGGAAAAATTTTCTAGAATGCCTATTGTGATTTCCGTATTTTTATTTCATTGTGTTTTTATAATGGAGTTACTAGTTGATTAAGATTTTTGTGATTTTCAATGTGGATGTTTGACTAAGGGGTTTTGACAGTGAGATCTTCCTAAAGTAGGGTCATCTTTGTATGGATTGTTTTTATGTTGGATCAGAGGGGTTTGAGAATGAGAGATACCTAGAGGGTCAATTTAATGAATTATTTCAATCTTGAACAAGGGGTATTAACCATGAGAGGATATAGATGGTAATTTATAATATATTTATGCCATTTTTACCAAGGGGTATTGACTGTGTGAGCTGCTCAGGGGTCGTTTCTATATTATTAGTGCTATATCAGACCAGAGGGGTAAGACCGTGAGAGATACCCAAAGGGTTGTTATTAAATGAATTTTTGTTATGTTAGAACAGTGTATTAGTCAAGGATAAAAATCCCAAAAGGGTTTATATTGAATAAATGAATGATGGTGATGAGTCCACAAAGCCAAAGAACATGCTTGGTCTCAGTCTTACTTGATTGTTTAAATTGTCTTCTGAGATGTATTTTGTTACTATTACATAGGTTATACAAATATTTGGCAAGATCCCAAGGTTTATATGATTAAAAGTATGAATAATGAATGGATAATGAATTAAATTTAAAAATATAGGTCTGTTTACATTTGATTACTTCATGGTTCATTGCTTCATTTCTGTATATTACCTGCTATATATATTCATTGATTTTGAGGCATAGATAATTTGGTGGTTGGCTATAGTAATTCATCTAACAACTTCTTTGGGTCATGTTATTAACCAAATATGTTATATTCTTATAGTTATAGATAATATAAATCTCCCTTCTTCATCAGGTACATGATTTCTATAAGAGTTTGAGAGCATGAGAACAAGATGAGGATTATGATGTTGTAAGAGTTTATTGATTTTATGTACATTTATATCAGTATTGTATTTCAATAATTATGACTTATTTTTCTGATTCCATAGACACATGTGACATTAATCATTTATATATGCTCCAATGTTTATATTATAATCAGTCTTCCACTATTTAGGTTTGTTGTATGGTATTACTGCTTTTTCTATTGTTTAATATTTTCATTCTAATGTGTATACTCTTCAAATGAGTGCATAGTTTCTCCATTATCAAATTGGGGACTCCTCTTCTAGTCTCCATCCTTTTGGGTTTGGGGAAATGTTCTTGAGGTCATGTGACCAATTGGGTTCAGGTTACCTTTGTGCAACACCTGGAACCCGGATGTTACAATCGACTCACTATAAATAACAAATTCTTTACTAATCGGGATGATTTCTCGCTTGAAAATCGGGATGATCTTCGTGAAAGAAGTGTTGAAGGATCCTATGGTTCCAATTGATATAATATTTTATCACGATTCATGGTTCACATAAATATTTTGAAGAAGTCTTCACCATTACCTATGTAATGAATATAATTTTAGCAATTCCTATCACCATCAAATTGATGACCAATATGAAATAACTATTCAAATGATCATATAAATGTTAAGATAATTCTAAATAAAATAAAACGGTTGATGGAGTAATAATATTCCATTGGTTTAGTTCACATAAAACATTATATTTCACTAAATTATTTCGATGGATCCATATAAATCTCAGTTTGATAAGTGATGTAGAATTCCATCTTTTTTTGGATAAAGTTGGAGAACTAAAGCTACGTGGATATGAACGTATACAAGAAATACACAAGGGGATTAAATCCATCCAACAAAATATAATGGATACTTAGTGTCATTATATGATATATTTTGAAAACTATCAGGTATACTAGAAGTTTGAGGTTGGATACAATGTTTTCCTTCAAAAATCACCATAGAAAAGATTCGTGTGGTAATGAAATAAATGGAAGCTATTCCAAAGGTACATTAAAATTTTAGAGTTCGTTGATCACATAAGACTAGTGGCCTATCATATTTCAGTTCAACTAAATCTGGATCATGTTCATCACATGCTACATTTATCTCTCCTTGTTAAGTACGCACCTTATCACTGACATGTACTAAAATCAGAGGTGGTATGAATGGAATATGAAATCTCTTATGAGGTGTATACTTTGTATATCTTACACCATAGAGAAAATGTTCTATGAAATAAAAAAACTATCCTTTATAAATTGTTGTGGAGGAACCACGTGTATAAAAAGGAGGCATGCGAAATAGGGAATGAAATTAAGGATAAATAGACTCACTTTTTTACACAATCATATTTAAAATGATAATTTAAGGGAAAAATCTCATATGGGGGAAGAAAGTAATAACAAATACATTTTATCAATTGAATTTCCCTTCTTGTTTTTATGTCTTAAGACAAAAACATCACATATATAAACCAAAATTATTTATTCTTATAAATGATATATTAGTTAGAAAAAATCAATAAGAATGACAATTATTGCAGTGGGGAACAAAATATATAATTCGATAATAATAATAAGAAAATTTATAATTTCTCAAACCACTAGAAATACCATACAACTGAGCAAAGAATTAAAAAAATTATTCATATAATAGTCATTTTTAATATGAATACATATATATATATATATATAACTAAGTTTAGATTTAAGTGAATAAATAATCCCTGAAACAAGAGGCAATTATAGAAATTATGGATCCTATACACACTTAATTGTATCCTGATCATTGCATTAGAAATATGAAAATTAGTAATAGTAATTTGACCAGTAGATTAGTAACCTCAACACTAAATTATAATTATAATTTAGGTGTGTTATGAATGAAAATACAATATATTTATATCAATGTATAAGAAAATAAATAGTTTAAAAATGACAAACTGGATATTAGGAAATGTTCATAATTAATTTATTGATTTAAAATATTTTTTTTATAAAATATATTCATAAATTAATATATATTTTTTTATAATAATAATAACATAACATTATTTGAACTTAATTAAAATTTCAATGGTTCTTAAAATATTTTTTAATATTAAAATCATATTTTGTCATATAAATAATGATTGAATTCAAAAATTGAATTTATTATATTTAAATAAATATGTTTATAAAATGAATTTCATTTTTGAAAATGAGGCATTCAAAAATTAATATAGAGAAATTTAAGGATTTTTCTAAAACAGTTGATCTTTTTGAATAGTGAACTATTGTAATTTATGGTATAAGCCAAATATATCATGTTTTGTGTCATTCCTAATGTATAAATGATTTAAGAACCCACGAATGAAAATATTCTAACTAATTTATTTATATTAATAATAAATATTGATAGTTTTGAAGAAAAATAACAGACAAATGAATATAATAAAAAATCCACATTTTTCCCCAATAAATACACCACCTCTACACCACTTCTCCGAACACATTATATGCCTTTTATCATTCCTAAATTCTTCCCAATTCCTTAAAAATTAAACTTCCCCATTTCCACGAGGTATGTTTTCAGAATAACTGACTGAACCCATGTTCTTTAAGGAGGTTCTCAAGGAGACAACATCTATTGGAAAAGATTATACTTATTTATCTTTTTGTTTAGTTTATTTGATTATCCTCTCCTCACATCACCATTTCTATGTGACATGATAGATATTGTATCATATAAAAACTGTAATGTTATTTTTTTGATGGAATACCTATCATAAAACCCCTTATCTATTTTTTTATTCAAAAAATGAAAATAATGTTCCTAGTTTCACGATTCACCATCTTCATGAATGGAGTGTTTTAATTTTAAAATATCACTTGCATGACTGGTCATAAAACCATTACTATGCTTAAATAATATTGTAATATTATTATTTTTATATTTTTTATGATCAAGAAATAATATATAACTATTATATCAAACTAAATTAAAATAGTTAATGATGGTCAAAAAACACCAAAAAATAATGTCAGCATTTATAATTAATTATATATTTAATAAAAAATAAACATATATGAAATAATGTTATATGGAAACATTTAGTCATATCTATTTTCATTTAAAAAAATTCATTTAACTTTTTTGAGATTTATTCTAATTTTAGAAATACTTCAACAATTATATACAAATGAATATGTTTTGATAACCAAGAATAAAAATCCCATAATTAAAAAAAATGAAATCTATAATTAATATAAATTTCCATAAAATAATGTAATATAATTATTATAATAAAAAATGTTGAATAAATTATTAATTTTGTACTTACTGAATTTAATTTTATTATTCATAATATCATTTTCAAGGGAGGAATACATTTGTAGATAAGCTAAGATGATTCTAGAACCTAATTTCATTAATTTGAGTTATTTTCATTAATGTGGATTTTTTTAATATTCACGTAATTTTCGATAAATATAAATTCATTATTGTCTTTTTAACTTTGGGGTTATAAAGGTTTCCAAATTTATTTTTTTGTGAAGTGAAATACTTTTCTAAATGTATTCTTCTTTCCCAAACACATCTTTTACTCCTCTTGAGTCATTTCATCTCCACTAATGAATGATAATGATTTTTCCAAATATATTGTCCCTATTAAATTTTGGAACCCCAATTTTATTCATAAAAACATTCTTAATGAAATAATTATGAATCCCATTTCATTCCCTGGTTTGTTTCATGGCATTGATTGTTAAAAATTCTTTGTGGAATGCATGATTATGTAAATATATTGATTTGACATTTTTTCCTGGAGCTATATATCCCACTAATAAATTGTTTGTGGTTATTTTTTTCATGATATAATGTGTATAATGAATGAAAATTATGCTAGATATTTTGAAAATTATTATTTTATGATTGTACACATTTTTCATGTATGAAAATGATTCTAGATTTCTTCACAACCATGTGTGGTATTTTTCCACCATGTCATGATGTTTAATTTTTATAAATTTCAAATTTTAATGTCATTATCCATTGTTTACTTCATTATTTTTCTGATGAATATATTCTTATGTTATGATGATTCTGATTATAATGACCGTTGTTACATTGCTTTCATGTCTCTTTTTCATCCTCTTACTAGGATTTTATCTCACCTATTTCAATAACATATATCCTCTGGTCAGTATATATACTAAAGAGAAAAAAATATTTAAAATTATGTAGAACAACTATTTAAATAAATATTTATGTTCTATTATTTAAGATATATTAATGGGAAAACATTTCGAAAACATTAAACCATTAGATCATGTCTTTGTAACATTATTATATTATATATCTTGTAATAATTATTTTAAAAAGTAAGGTTACTATAAAAAGAGATATGGATCATGAATATAAGTGAATATTATCTTCTCTAAGGTAACCCTGATCATAAAAAATATTGAGATTAATGACTATTCTGACATAAACAGTATTCCAATTTGGTAAATTTTCTATTGTAAGCCCATGAATGTATAAAAAAAACTAAACTTAAAATATATAGAATATTAATATATTATGATATTACCTTTACAAGGGTTAGTATTTAAAACTTCTAATATATGATAGTTTCATATAATTAAATATATGCCTCAATGAATGGAAATTTGATATGACTAACCTTTTAATTATCATATCATTGATTATTTAATCATTCAATGGATATTATTTGTTTAAAAAATAATAGTACACCAATATTAGTAGAAATAAATAATAAAAAAATTAACTTATCAATTCACACCTAATAATGTTAAAATGTATTCAATAATGATGATTTGTACCCCAATAATTAAATTACTGTTAACAAATCCTTTTCCACATGGTAATATTTAGCTCAAACCACCATAGATGAAATATTTATAATTGAAACATAATATACCATGAATCCGGAATAATTCATGATAAAACATGGAATATTTGATGTATATAAATAAAAAAAATTAAATAAACAATGAATATTGTATGGGTCTCAAAGAAATAAAATTGAGACTAGATAAAGTATCATCAATTCTAAAATTTATTTGTTGTTTCATTAACTCATATATAGTTATCTTATTTAAATGATATTATTTTCAGTGAATATTTTAAAATTTTAATACAATATACTTTAAAATCTATTTTACTTATTTAAATGGATAATTTTAATATCTCATTTTTAAGTAAAAATTGGGTGTTTTGAGGATGATCAATTCATATTTTCAAAAAATATATGGTCTGTTGATTGATGTTAAATAGGTGATTGTTCTACAATCACCATAAAAATAAAATAATAACTAGAGTTTTTATTCAAAATGTATAAATTTAAAACAATAAATGAATTTTTTATGAAAATTTAAAAATGTTAAAATCATGGAGATAGTAGGTCATACATATTCATGATTACGGTTAATATTTTTAAAATATCATTTTATAAAGAAGGTAATTATTTATTTTTATTCCCTGAATTATCATAATATCTTAAATATCATATTAATTTTTTAGATGTATATATATATATATATATCATTTATGTGTTTTGGTGATGAAAAATTAATCACATCGCTTCATGGAGGCTATTGTTCATATGTGTGCATGGAAGACATTATCGATTTTTTTGTGTGTGGAATGGTATAAAGGAAATGACATATAATATTTTAAGAATGATTTATTTAACATCAAATTACCCACTTTTAGGTACATTTATTCTCTTTTTTCCTTCTTTATTTGGGTGCATATTTGAACTGCAATGGATAGAGATAATTTACTAGGGAAAATGACGTAATGATTAAGGATTTATGTTTTTTTGAATAAATGGAGTCCACATATATATTTGTTTGTGGATTTATGATTTCTCCATATGTTTACAGATTTTATATATTGGTATGAAATTCTTCTAGGAAATAAGTAACTTTTATATTCTAAAGGAAAAATGTGTTCCATGAAATGGGATTACATGGAGTGAAATGTTATTTTCATAAAATCATCGAGTTTGGTTAATAATGTGAATAGATTAATATCTATATATCTGGATTACATAATGTATTGGAAATTTTTTTTTTTTTGAAATTTAATGTTTTTATAATATTTTTTGGTCTTTTTGGATTAAACGATATTTCATGGGATTAAATTCTATTTTAATTTCATGATTTAGGCTTTTAGGGTGACATAAAAGTGATGTTGGGATTTATTTTCTACCTCCCCCTTTATAAATACATAGGTGCTCAACCAGGGGCTTTTAGAGACATCTATTCTTTCTAGATCACTTTGTTCAGTAATTGATCTTTAGGGTTGTTATTCTACATCTATTATGGTAAGTATTCCTTCAGTTTATATTTTTTTATAATCTGAAATGTTCAATTACTCAATGTTTCTATATCATTTTATTTTTGATAATATTTCAATTACTTCCATTTTGGATCCATCATAAAATTTAATTTTGGGTTCTGATCCTCTTCTAGTTGTAGAGAATTGGGTGTGTATTCTTGAGGTATATTTAGTTTCATATTCTTCATTAACAATTTTTTTAAATTACTTAAATTATAAGATATTTTTGGTGATTTTATGGTCTCTGTTTCTATAAAAGTGTTCTTTCTTGGGGTGGATCCTACTGTGGGCATGTCGAACCAAATTTTGAGGTAGGTATTTCTATATGCGGTTTGTCCTTGCTAGAATAACCTAAAATTATTCATGGTGTGAGATATGTGTGCTTTGGATTTAACATTTTATATTTTATTTACATGGATATGATATGATTTTTCATTCGTATTTTTATATGATTTCTTTGTGTTTTTGAAATTCATTGAATCGGTTTTGACTGTTTTTTTAGAAATACAAAATTTTGAAATTAAATTTATTTCATTGATTTTGATATAAAAACTATTACAATTAGTTCAACAGGTTTTGATTAATCTGAATAAGATTATTAGGAAACCACAGGGTGTGATCCCACTAAGAGTGTTAGCTCACACCCTATGCACCCCAAATTTAGTGTGTAGAAATTTATTTGTATTTTGATGTAGGGAAATTAAAATCTCAAATGTGATGTGGTTAGTTTTAATTTCAGTTGTGCTTGAGTAATTTTTGGGGAGACAGTTGGAATTTTCCCACAATATCAAATGGAGATGTTAGTTTTTGTTCGAGTTGTACTATAATTAAAGAAGTCTACATTGGTATATTTTGACTACATTGAATTTATCATTTATACTATATTATTATAGTTTTTTCATATATTTATCACTTCAATTGGATTTAACAGATATATATAAATATATATATTACATTTTATTATTTCTTCTGGATGGGAAAAGTAATTTTCCATTGTTGATTTTTTATCCCTAGGTTCTAGTCCCCAACCTATAAGGATTGGGAACACCAATTAGGTATGAGATGACTCATTTCTATTACCCCTTAAATAAAGAATTTTACTTATTACTGTCATATTTTTGTATTAAAGGTGGGATTTTGTAAGCTTTTTTGTCATGGGATTACTTGTCTTTGAGAGATAGGATTTTCAACACTTATGAGGTTGGTTGTGGTAACTTCCTTTCTAGACCAGTAAATGAAGATAACTTTGTTACCATGGGACATTAGGATGTGGGTATCATATATTCATTTCATGATCTTAATCATAATTTATAATTATATTAATCTAGTTGGAACTATGATTCTTATTTTTCCAAATAATTTCATCTATTGCAATGTGCAATGGTCTGTATCCATGTCTTCTTCCAATGGTTCCTCTGAATGGTGCTACAGATGCTCCATGTAGGAATTTTCTGGTATATTAGAATGATAAAAATTCCATGAAGAAACATGTCCATGATGTTTATCAAAATATTAAACATGTCTATAATTTAGTTGTTATGGTACAATAGAGAGATCGAGAGGAAAAGGATCAATCATGAGAGTTCTTGTGCCAGAATCCAGCATTCATTAAATGTATAAATGAACATAAATAGGAAGAGGATAAGAAGGATATTATTGAAACAATCTCAAAATTTGAAGATAATCGACAGTGTGAAAAGGTAGAGTGTTCAACATTCATACTTTTGGGTTCCAGTAAGTGACTATGGGATTCCACGGTACTTAAAGATAGGACATTGGGATTGGAGTGAAAGGGTTCTAATAATATATTCATAAAGTTGTTTTCCCATATTGATTGATTAGTATTAAGTATCTAGAGTTTCTATATATACTATAGGGATAAAATTTTTTCTCGGTGTATACCCATAGGGTTTTTTAGATAGATCATTTTTCTCTAGAGTTAATAAATAATGACAATATGATGGCTTAAAATTACATGGAGGGATTGTGATCAGATATTAGATCTCATGTATTTATGATGACTCATTCAAAAATTGATGATATAATACACAAGGAGAAGATGATAAATATGAATACGTAGGAAATTTTTTATACCTATTATCTTTCACCCATTAGATGATTCAATTGATCAAATGGAATGTGGAGAAAGTGGAAAGATCATTACAAGAGTGGTGGGTCTGGTTCTGAATGGATGTACTCATATAAAATAGAGTTTATAGCTTCCATTGTAAATCTAAATTGGTATTAGTGTGTCTTTATTATACACACAAAATGTGAATTCCATGTACCTATGAATATGTGGAACAGTTTTTGATGTTATGGTTATCTGCATCACATATGTCATGCTATGTTTCTAGCTCATTATGGTGAGGGATCATCAGATCCAAAAGTTGCTGCAGCTTAGTTTATTAAATTAACATCTACAAGGGTCCATCTATATGATGTAATATTTGATAAACTTCATGTAGTAATTGAGTTTCTAGTGGATGTAGATAGAAGTCTAGAAATATTTAGAGGAGCCACATTGTTTTATATTAAATATAGATTACTTTATTTGATAGCCAGGCATACAAGTCATTTATATATAGCAATTTTGTTTATATTTATAAACATATAGTATAGTTCATTTTTGTTGTTATGGAGTTAGTAAAACCTATTGGTATGGGAAAATACAAGTAGATATAGTTTCCATCAGGTTCTCTTTGAATAGCATATGCATATTTACTTTTTGTATTTGTTGTTCGAAATCTATATGAGTTTGATGTCCCTACCAGGATGGATCAGATAGTTACTAATTTTATAGGGGATGATTTTAATCATCAATGTGTCTCATAACGTGAAGATGACAGGGGCATAAATGTGTAATTTAAGGAGATTGGGATCTGAGACCTATTCATGAGGGAACTTCCATAACAATATAGAGACGTTTGTTGTATAATGTAGTACTTATGCCTGATTATTTTTCTTCGTTTGATGATCTTCCAACTATTTTTTAGAATTTCCTATTTTTTTGATATGATTTATATTGATTTACTCTAGGGGGAGATGTAGATTTCATGATCGACCAGGTTCTAAAAACACAACTAATTTTGATACATTCTTATTGAATACACTAACAGAGTTAAAAGATATCAAGATTCAATTGGATGATTTGATAGAAAAGGGTTATGTTTTCCCTAATTTTTCACCTTGGGAATACCCAGTGCTCATTTCTTAAAAATTATTTTTTTCAATATAGTGGTTCATGCACTATCATAATTATAACCAATTAATGTTTTTGAAAATATCTTTTTTATCGTGTGGATATGGTTTCTGACCATGTAATGGTGGAAATTGGTTTTCAAAATTTGAACTTCTGTTGGGTTATCATTATATTAGAGTATTAAATTCTGATCTATGAAATAAATTTTTTTGGAGTGGTTAGAACCACTAGGAATATCATAGGAATTTTTTTGGCCTGAATAACTCTCATGATTTTCCAAATTATTTAATTAATCTGTAATACCATGTGTATCTCAATAATTTATTGGTAGTGTTGATCAATTATATTTTTTGTTTATTAATCATCCAAGCATAAGAATAAGCACAATTTTTGATATTTGTTTGAAATACTATGGAATCCATTTTTTATGTAATACATTTTAAATGAAATCTTTGGATAAAACCAATGATGTTCACAGGGAAAATGATTTATAATCATGAATAATCAATTGATCATTTAAAGGTGAAGGTAGTTTTGTCTTGGGAAGATCCATATAATGTCTATGAGATTCAAATATTATTTTCCATCTCTAGATACTACTAATGTGTTTTCATGTAATTCTAAAAAAGGGTTTCACATTTGACTACTCTAACTAAATAAGGGGTCAAATTCCTATGGGATTTAATGTTTCAATCTTACTACGATGAGTTGAAATAAACTCTGACAACATATATTACCAAAATGCTACCTCCGCCCAGTTAATGGTATGTTGTTTTCTACGATTCTTATGGATCTAATTTGAGTTTGGTTCTAATATAGTGTAATCATATGGTAGATTACATCTCTCCCCACCTTAAACAACATGATAAGAATTACCCCACATATGATTTTGAGTTTTCCATGGTTACACATGAGTATAAGTGTTTACAACAATGTTTTGGGAGATGTTATATTTGTTTTATATCCATCAGAGTCTAAGAAATTTCTTTTATTATAAATATATGAATGTGAGATAGGGAAGAAAAATATAGTACCTTAAAATTTTTTAATTAAACTTTTCCTTCAACTAATAGAATGGAAATGTTGTTCTGTAATTTCATAGCAGAATCGTGCCACCGTAGGATCTTCTAGAATCAATGTATGTGTGAAACCTTATGGGGTTCTTTGTAATGTTTCACCAGGATGATATGATGGCAGTTTTAGGAATGGTTCTAAAAAGTTTTATGTTATCATCATCTCTCATAGAGTTTTTCCTTCTTAGTTATTCGTAGGATTCATATAAATTTGAGAAACACTTTATGGTGGGGGAACCATTTCTTATTTTTCTATGTCTTTAAATGGTGTTATGTGATTTATGTTTTTTCAATTCATCTTATCATATGTGAGGAGTTCATTTTTATTTTATTTTCAAGATTCATAGTATTCCATTCCTCGAGAAAAAATAATTTTTTATTATAACATGAAAAGGTGATAAAGGATATGAGGAACAAAGGGTGACATTGTAGATTTTGGGTCCTGATGTTACATATTTTAACAAATAAAGGTAGAACATTTGAAACCATCTCATTTTCACCATGATCATTTAGTGAGGGTTAGAAAATTGTATGAGGTTTCCATGGAATATATTGTTGAATTTCCCTAGACTCCCTATGGGATTAATCAAATCTGGGCAGTGATTAATCTGTTGAAAAATCCATCTCAAATCATTTAAATCAGGTACCCCACAAAAGTTAGAGAATTGGGCAAACTATAGGCACAAGAAATCACGAGGTTGTATGAGGTTCCTTCTAATATTTTTTAGAAATGGTTCATAAGATTATCTCATTGGTCTAGAGGAATATCAAAGATGATATGGGGACTCAGGTGAGATTGAGATTGTCTTTCCATCCATAGAAAGAGTATCATACATAGTGAGTTATTCCGATCCCGAAGGACATATTATTCCCTTGTATCAAGGATTTTATAGAACGTTGGGAAAACCATCTATGGCTGGATAATTTTTATTTTAACAACTGTTATAAGTCTTCGATCAAAGTGATACATTTTTATGTTTTTTATGGTCACTTATTAAGTCCACCTCTTTGTTTGGAATAGGTGGTGAAGGCTATTTTTTGAAACTAAGATTGCTTTAAAAGATTTTTATGAGGATTCAAGATATACATCAGCATTTTTTAATACCTGAGGTCTAATGAAAATATTTTTCTGATCAACAGATTCATACTTTAGTGTTTTCAATTGGTTAGGGTTCTTTTGAATGTTTCTCATATATCGGGTCACCATCAACTTGGAATGCCTAAAATGTTGTCTTTGAGATATAATTTACTATTTCTGGTTACTATGTGAATTTGGAAGTTTACTAAATGGTTGGAATTTCTAGCTCATTTGATAGAAATACATGATGTTTTCAGTATATCACATCTCATGAAATACCGTGTTGATAACTCTCAAGTCCATAGTTTGGATGAGATTGGTACATAGCCACATGTTTCAATTATAGAGAATAAAGTGGAGATCATTTATACTAAATTGAATGATTTGTATTGGAAGTCGATTCTATTGGAAAATGTGATGTGGTGACATAGTTTATATTTTCATGAAACTTGGGAGAATTATTCTTTGATGTGGGAGGACTGGAACCACCATTTTATTGGACACCATTTTTCCACAAGACATATGTGGGA
This sequence comes from Viscum album, assembly GCA_963277665.1. Taxonomy (NCBI): domain Eukaryota; kingdom Viridiplantae; phylum Streptophyta; class Magnoliopsida; order Santalales; family Viscaceae; genus Viscum; species Viscum album. The sequence continues at coordinate 629,086,223 of OY728166.1, forward strand.
TGGAAAGGATTATTGTGGCGAGTTTATAACATACTGTTACCCACATTAAAATATATATGTTCTCATTATTAATTTTCCTCTTTATTTGGGAGATTCTGAGGACTCCCAATGGTGGAGATAATTTTATAGAAAATGTAATATAAATATTTGGAACATATTTTTTAACATTAATAGAGTCTGTGTACAAATGTGTTATTGTTTTTATAGGTTCTCTCTATGTTTCTTGATCGTCCATTGTGGTTTGATTTTTTCTGTTGAAATATAGAATTTTAATACTCTAGAGGAGAAATATACACCATGTAATTGGATTACATGTCATTTAATGTATTTCAGATGTATGTTGTGGATCTGGAACACAACATGAAGTGATTATAAACTCTTTTTGTAGTTATCATTTTTTGTTAGTAAATGGTAGGTTTTTGGGAAAATGTGTTTAATTTATCGTTATTTTGGGACATTTTGATTTACATGATGTGTAATGGGATTACACGACGTTTATATGTCATGGTTTTTAATTTTTTGGTTCTCTATTTTTTATTCTATGTATTATTCGGCAACGAAATACATTCCCTCGCCCTAGGATCTCTCCATGGTAATTTTAGAGATCTCCAAACCTTTTGATTCACATATTTTAGGATTGATCTTATGTGTTATGGTTTTTTATATCATTTGGTAATAATGACATTAATGTTTTTCATTACCATTAATTTTGGTAGAAATTTTGTGCCAAATTTATTGAACTTTTTATATGAGAGGTCATTTCTCTTGGTTCCTTCCTATATCCATCATGTGACCTTGTTCTTGGGTCCCTTACTTTGTTTGTTGAATTATAGAGGGAGTGTGTTGAGGTGTTATGAGTTTATTATTCTTATCCTCCAAATATTAATCTAAATTGAATCAATTCCAATATTCTTCTATTGATTCGAGGGCTCCCTGGTTCATCATTATATTATTTCTTATAGTGGATACTATTATTGCCATGTGTGATAATTTTTTAATCTAGGTGGTTTTGTCACTACACTATGTTCAATGATCATTAATGCTATGATATTTTCCTAAATTTACTAATAAATTAAAATATATATTTATGGATTTACTTGTTTTTGGGAAATGATGTTTCCATAAAAATTATTTCCACGTTTTTGGGAAAATAAATGGTATTTTAAAATCTTTGGTAAATGTATTTTTAAATATTTTGATGAAATTGTTTGGAAAATAGAGCATATATGATGTGTTGGGTATAGAGGTCCTAGGTGTAGTATATAGAATCTTCACTTTTTGGCAATTCCACCCAAGGGGTTTTCCACTTCACCCTTGCCATGTCATGCTAGGTTCTTATTAAAAATGTTGAGATGGTAACATTCTTAGGTGTTACTATTCTATCAAGATTCAATGTATATATCCAAATGATTGAGGTGAAAAATTATATATGCTTAGATGAGAGTTTCCAAGATATATTTTGATATAGTGATACATAACATGATTTTATCTATTAATTGTCCTGTACAATTTTAGTTTCTACTATTATGAATTTTATTATATGACACTCAAGATTATTTCTTGAAATGAAAGATTTGAGGTTATGTAATTCTTTGATATTATTTTACACGGTTTATTTTTGAAATGCATAAATGTGAAAAATATTATACCATTCCATGATATTGATTTAATATATTTTAAACTAAATATTATTCTGTGTATAATATTGATCATCATCTTGATTATTGTACAACGCCTTTTCATAGAACACCTTGGTGGGATCCAGTCGATCCATTTAGGTTACACCCTTTGAACCTCTCGACGGTGTGTATGACTTTTTATGTGTTTCAACAAAGCTAATGGAAATGATTTTGGAGTAAATATGATTGGTTTTATTCTAACTAATTCTTTGTAGATGGCGGTGATATGGTGGGATTTTCCCATGCTATTAAATGAAGTTGTTTGTTTTTTAGTTTTTCTTTTTTTTTAGTCTTGTCTTTAGGATATTTGGATTTCATTGATGTGTATCATTTATGATATCTAATTTCAGTTATGACATATTTTTATTTCAACCTATATCTATACTTATTATATATATAAATTTATTACATGTTGATGTTTACTGAGGTTGGGTGAAATCATTCCCTTTGGTTTTTTTCAGATTCCCATGTGCAAGTTCCCAACAAGTGGGGATTGGGATAACCTTTTTGTTCAGTAATAGATCCTGCAGGGTACTAGTCTGGGAGTTTATCTTGGTCGGGTTCGTCACAATAAATTCATAAATATCACATATATCTATTAAAATTATATTTATTAATCTCCATGTAAATAATTACATAAAAATGAGTTAAATCTCTTCATGAGGTGGTCTTCCATTCTACACATGAATGACATTATCATATCCCCCACAGAATTGATAGAAATATTGTGTTTGTTATATCATTATTATTGTACTATAATTGTTTTAAAGCTAACACACACATATATATGTATATATATATATATTAAATTCATAAAATTTACAATACTTGAGAGGTGATTATGAAAAATTAATGACATTGTTTCGTGAGGCGGAAGTACACAATATACATGAATGGTGGTTTCATTTTCTATTTTTTGGAATCAAAGATTAATTTTGGTTGTTGAATTTAGATAATATAATTATTTATATGTTATATTCTAGTTTTATTGTATCAACATAAATTAGCATGACTTCATGGTGGTTGATTAATATATAACATATAAATTTCTTATTAAGAATGATATCTCCTCATTAAAAAACATCATAAAGACTAGAAAAAAATAATTCATAGAATATTTCTCTAGTAATTTATGGAAATTAATATGTTGGGATTGAAATATATATGGGATTAGGGTAAGAATTTTCAAAACCAAACAGATATCCTATGTGATGAATATTGGAGAGTGGGTTGCCATTTATAAGTAGGATAGAGGACTCATTTTTGTATCTTCTAAAAGAAAAAGTGATAACCACAATTTTAACAATCCATAGGGATAAAAATGGATCATTGGTTACTATTAGGTTATATTAGGTTAAAATACATCCAAAAGTATAATTTAGATATGTGTTAATGCCCTTTTAACCTTATCATTTGATGTTATAATCATAGTAAATTGTTTTTCATTAACCACAATAAAAGACTTTTATCTATTCTCACAATTGATTATAAAAGAAAATTTACATTGAACTTAGTGTTTAATATAAATTATTATTAGTAAAAATATGTAATTTATTTTACCCAAATCAATTAACATAAGTGGTGTAATTTGATTTTAAATTAAACAAACATGATTGATGAAAAACCTATTTTTCATGAAATGTATATTTTAAATATATGATGTTTTTATGATATCTATATAACTAGTTATCAAAATTATATGAATTTTAGTTTACATTTATTAATATATAGTTTATATATTTAATTTAAAATATTCCTTATTATGGGTTATTAGATAACTAATATAGAAAAACATAGTCCACATTTAAATAGTTTTCAAAAAAATACTCTTTTTTACCTAATATAAAATTATATTATTTACATGATATGTTGGTTTAATAGAAATTTACTAGATTTAATATAACTATATAATAAATATGTTACGCTGAATAAAAGTAATATAATAATAAGGAATTCAATTTAATTAATTTAGTGATAAGAAAAAAGGTTTTTATGGAAATTGGTATTTATCAATATTATATGAATAATGAGCATCTTCAAAAAAATCCAAAATTTTTTCTTAATGTTTATTATGGTATTATGATTTAAAAAATTTTTGTTTTTACAAAAAAAATATTATAAATATAAAATTATTTAATAAAAGAATTTATTACAGAGTATCAAAAATAATTTTTGAATATATATATTTTTCATGAATAAAATGATTGAGCTAAAAATTAAGTGATAGTTTACTAAGAATTTGTCAACACAATCATATTGAGTACCAAATTTAAATATATATTTAATAAAAAAAGTATAATTATTCATACAAACCAATATAATAATTAATATATAATATTCATATTTAATTAATAATTTTTTATTGATAATTTATTACTAGTGTTTTATGTGACATACATAATTAAACACATTTATCTTATAAAGAAAATAATGGGTGTCATAATATCTTTTCCCTATTTAATGAATTCCATCCTAAATATTTTATCATAAACTAGATAATAAATTTTTTCAATTATGAAAATGGAATTTTTGAATTTCTAAATTTTAAATAAGATTAAAAAATTAATATTAAAAAATATAAAATTGATGTATGAAGTTCATCAAATGTAATAAAAATAGATTACCTTATAATAAGAAAATTAACGGGATGTGAAAAAATTGATTTCTAAATAAGTTACATTTATAAAGAAAAATTATATTTTTAAGAAGAAGAGATCATTGCTTTAATGGAAAACATTTTTATATCACAATCCATTTCCAACAGTTGAAGAATTTAGTTTCCTTATATAAAAATAACACAAGGAAATATACTTACTTTATAAATATATTTAAATAATTTAATAAATTTTGACACCAATATAATAATTTTCTTCAAATGATGAGTATTAAGGATGAATCATTTATGCTCGAACTACTAATATTAACTGATAACAGTTCTTATCCTCTATAAAAGGAAACATTTATTCATTATGACATTATTCATTTATAAAATCTGATATTATTAGAACAGGGTGAGGTGTTTCCAAAAATAAATAATCCATCACATCATTATTCTCTAAAAATCATCTATAATACCCAAATTTCTAACAAAATCATTCAAAAAATCCGAATCCTTAAAATTCATTAAAATATAGCAAACAATAATTTATTCCTAAATATTATAAATGTTTTATAAGATGTTTGTCTGGGTCAAATTTATCATGTATCTCTAAATTAAACAAAACACTTCTATATTATCATATCAAAAATGTATATCAATGAATAGTGTATTATATAATATATTCTTATCATTTCAATAAACAACATGAATACTCAAAATGTAATTTTAATATTTTTTATAAATCTATATGATAATTCATCTATTATGATTCAAATAAAATACAATAATATTCGGCCTAACTTCTTTTTATAACCAACATAAAATCATGAGTGTCTTCCAAAAGTCATTAATCACCAAATTAACCAGTCACTTTTCAATCCCATGGCAATCTATATGATAAAACATATTTTCTGAAAATAAACTTAATCATTAATTTTCTAACTCTTAATCTAAAAATGATGTCATAATGAAGAGGATATCACATAATCTATGGTTGTTTCTACCCATATTTCACCATAATGTAGTAGATTCAGGACCCTCGTGATTTTTAAATGAGATAGTTATCACCTATCATTCAGGTTTCCATTTTTTTAAATAAATTATATTTTTATATCATTATTCAAATATGATGTTCATCCTTACATATAATAATAATCATAAATTATCATATAAATATTGTTGGTTTACTATACCATTAAATATGCTAAAAGTTAATTTTTCCCCATATAATACATCATGGTGTAACTTAGTGTTATACATACGCATACACAGTAAAATAACTCCCAAAACGTCTTTAATCAACTCAATAATTGATTAAATAAATACTAAAATTAGGCATTTAATACATTGATCATATCACAGTCATTAAAAATGTAAACTAATTACCCAATCCATAATATTAAGATACCATAGTTTCAAAACATCATAATCTCCATTGTCATCTTAACCATGCTCTTATGTGAACTATAACAGCTACAAAACTCGACTCCCTTATTTGGTGATGAAAACATACAATTAAAAAATATAGATTTGATACCAATGAATCTGGATAAATTTTCTCCTTACCAAATATAAGTCGTTAAAATGATATATTGATTCACTAACACACAAGGAACTCTTAAAATTATAATTTTATAAAATTAAGAAAACAAAATAACAACATGGATTTATAAAAAAATCTATCATAAAATCATTATCATATACCGTGATATCTACCATTTCATATTCCATAGTATTTGAAAAATTTATTCCAAAAATTTACAGAGTTGAATAATTTCCTTGATTCAAAAATTTCATATCAGAGTTCATAACTAAGGAAAAATGAAACATTAGAATGTTGAGATCAAATTATATGTCAGTGTAAAAATATCATTTAAAAATGATTCAAATACAAGAGAATAAGATGATAATAAATTAATAATTGGGTAATCAATGTTTATGAAGATAATATATAAGAAATAATTCCCATAAATGCATGAATAAAAAAATATGAAATATTTATTAATTATTTAATAGTGATATGATTCAAAGAAATCAATATTCATGATCCATGTGATATAAACCTTTATCAATTGACACATAAAAAACCATATAATTCATAAATTCATTGTATTGGTATCATAGAACATTATTTTTATAGATCCCTAATAACCATTAATATTTAGAAGGACAACATGGTCAACAATCAGTATAATTGCCCAATGTGCTAGAGTGTTATTTGGGAACAAAAATATTATAAGTTGAATTTCCCACACTCATTAGATCTAATAAGACTCAAACCGTTTTAAACAATGTAAAAGATCAATAAAATTGTCAATGAACATATAACTTGCAACAAATCATAAAAATCATAAAACAAAATATTATATCATTAATAATAAGATATGATTTATAAATGAAATGACTTCCATGAGAATCTCAATGAAACATTATTAAACCATTGAATAAAAATAGGTTCCATGTAAATATATTCAAAACAAAATTATCTAGTGAAAAAGAAACAAGTTCCAAGGAAATTTCAATAAAATAATTATAATCCATCTTGATGAATCACGATTGTGGTACCTTTAAAAAATATACCTAGTAGAGATAACTACAAAAGGTGGTTATTGACATTGATGAACAATAAAACTATTAAAAATGTAATTAAAATTTTCTTGAAGAAAATATATTTTTTACATTAAAAATAAATTATTATTTAGGAAAATTAAACACATAATGTGTATTTTTTTTAAAAAAATTTAAATGTATAATTCTAAAATAAATTTATATGAAAATAATGTTCAATATGGTATAAAATGTCATAAATGTAAAAAAAATTAAAAAATTATGGGTTTTAAAAATATTGTAATGGGGTTTAAAAGTGACTCATTTGGAAAATAATAAGAAATTTTCATTTTTATTAGATTTTAAACAAATCTCATTGATCATTTAAAATATTTTTAATAAAATATTTTTTTATGAATTAACTTATTTGAAATCATTTTATAAAACATTAGTATGGAAGAGAAATATTTCTGATCTAAAATAAGACACAACATTAGTATCACTAAAAAATTAATTTCAAGATATTTATTTAATAAATTAAGGTGTAAATAGAAATTAAATATGTTAACCACATTCAAAAAATGATTACAATAAAATAGATTTTTTTTAATGAAAATAATATTATATGATATCATCCAAAAAAACATAAAAACAAACAATCTCAAAATAAATGATATTATACACAATAACTTTTATAATTTGGTACCTCTAAATAATATGATTCAAAAACGTATAACATAAAATGAAATAATATATCTATATTATAAATATATTAAATGTTAGGGTTGATATATATATGTAGTGATCTGACACTGGAAAGCCTGTTGCCAGTGTTGTGCAACCATCACATTGGCATAAGATACAAGTAAATCAATTCCTAAAAGAACGAAGAATATAAAAGTCTTGGTAAACTAGATACATACATGTGTCTTTTTTATAACTAAATACAATAATTAAAAAATATTTTTTAACATGATAATTAATTATTTCAATCTAGTACATCCTTTCATATATTTCGTACACACATCAGAGAATCCCGAGGAAAGGGTACAAAATAAGGGTGGGCACAAATTCCTTGTAAGAGAAAGTAAGAGTGGAAGTGGGAAAGAATCAATTATAATATTCTATATGTAAATTTAATAACTGAATACACATTCCATGTGATCAATAAATGAAAAAAGAGGATGAAAAAATTGGAAAGGTAAATAACAAAAAAACATTCCATTTTAATAATTCGATAAGGTATAATGAATATGTAATATTAAGAAACATAAAACACATGATATATAATCAGTAAACAGAAAATTAAATGCATCCATAGATAATTTGTAGAAAAATTAAATGAATAGATATTAATTATGTATGAATGAGGGAAATTATTTATTATTGGATGGTATGTTTCCTAGGTATAATGTACTTTTACTCTCAAGACCATTCAAAATGCAGTTTACCATATCGTGTGAAAAACCATTCAAGGATAGATAACTTATTCATCCCATGAGACTAACAAATCAAATAGTGGATATCTTTAACCGAGCCCCACCTATGTCATACCAATCCAAAACAATCCTCATATATCTAATTATTGATTTAACAATGTTCCTTATTCAATATCTATATATATAATAAATATATATTTTTAATTATTTACCCATTTAATAAAATATCTATCATATACACTCCATATGTAATCATGTTACATGGTTTAATAAATAATCATATCCCTGGTAGATGGTATGGATATTTAGTGGAAACACATTGTTAAATGATCACCAGAATATGACTATTTCTAATTAACTAATAGGAATAAAAAATAAAATTTCAATATTATCCAACCACAAATTAAACAAAAAGTATCCAAAGGTAGAATAATTATGATATCATTGTGACATATACTCGTTCAGTTATGAGTTAATGGTTTTTTCATTTGTGAAAGAGAAAAATAAATTTAAAATAATCCATTATGAAAATATATTTCTAAAAAAAGTTGAAACCCATTTAGTGTATGAATAATTTAAAAAAATAGAAAATTCATTATAAATATAATCAGTTATACTTCTCACGGAATATTTGAATGAATGATAGTGGGTAAATCTTTAAATGTAGTACAATGTAAAAGGATCATCCACTTTCATGGTAAAATAGTTAGAGTATTTCCTTATTTAGAAATAGACAAGAAGATTCTATTAAAAAAATTGTAATATAATATAGTATAAACATTTAATTATATATAATTATGTGATGGTTAAAAACATTTTATAGTTCTTTTAGAAAATATTATTTTTGGATCAAAATAGGTTATCTCACTATATATAGAAATAAATTCTAGTTTTCATTAAAATATTTTATTTAAGAAATCATGTAAAATTGGTAATATTACAAGAAAAATGGTCATGAATAACCATATATAAGAAAATTAATAAAAACATAGACAATTTTCAAAAAAATTAATCAGATTTAAATTCATCTGTTAAAAATCCCAAACAAAATGTGCTTATGAAGTAAAACCCTAAAAAATATAAAAATAGATATGAGAATAAATCAATGAATAGATTATTTATGTCCAATTTAAATCCACATAAATCATGTGCAAAAGTATATATAGGAAAAAAAATTCAATCATAGAATTGTTGAATACTAATGACAATGAGGAAGTAATATAACCTAATTAAATGAATTTTTTTATCAAATTATTCTACAATTGGTTACTTCTAACTAAAATACCATTATAAGAAATAATTCAAATTGAAGCAGAATATACCATGAATAAAAATTAATTAATGATATAATATATAAAATGGGGAAATAGATGCATCACACAAAATAAATAATTTAGGATAATGGTGTAAGCCTCACAAAAAGAAAAGTGAGACAAGAAGCCCTTACATTTCATTACTTTTGGGTGAACATCCTTCAACATATTGTATAACAGTTTATATCAGTTTTATAAATTATAATAGAACCATAATAATAATTATAATAACATATAATAACTTCTTATATTATCTTATTGCCTATTTGTTAATAATGTTTTATGATCTTCACTATTTCATGTGTTAATTTTAAATGTTGTCGAGTATGTTTTAACCTATAACTTGTAGTTATTGTTAATTTAATCATTAATTCAACATCAACATAATGTAAAACATTATATAAATATCAAATATAAATAAAATTTATGCATTTAAAAGAATTAATAATATTTGGATATTGGAAATGAAATTCACCATTCATTGAGATCATAAGTAGTATATTCAAATGAGGGATACTTTCATTTAATTTTCATATTTAAAAGAATTAAAAGAAAATGATATATATATATATATATATATATATATTAATACCAGAACTATATATATTTCATATATTTAATATATTAATATTTAAGACCTCATTTAAATAAACCATGTGTTTTCTGAATGAATCACAATGCTTTGAGGAGATGATAGTGCATTCTTTCACAAACGATGTTATCGTATTTACACAAAATGGAATGAATAATGGATTGAGTCATATAAAAATTATATATGAATATATTAATTATAAATATCTTATATATCATATATAAATACTATTTCCATCATAATTCCCAACCATGAATGGGGGTAACGTAAAAACAAAAGACGTCAGTTTTTTTGTGGTATTTAAATCTAAACATAAATAGTAAGTTTGTTACCCAATATATGGATGTGTGTTTATGTTTAGGTAAAAAAAATTAGAATAAAAAATTTAAGTACATTTAGGATGCTTTTTTTATAAAACTGTGGGATAAGAAGAGTTCTTTTGGATAATGAATGAATATAATGAAAACGAGCTTGAGAGGACATGTTATCATTTCTTGGGTTAGCTCATTTTCATTTGCTCCAAAGAGGTCCCTCAGATAGTTTTTCTCTAAATGGGAGGAATCTAGGATGAGAGTAGGGATATTTTGATGCTATTTTCATATCATTTTCTAGCCATTTATTCTTGAGAGGTGTGATTATGTGGGAGTGGTGGGTGCCTTTCTATTGTGGAGGAATAATTGTATTCTTGTAAGATATATTAAAGAGAAATTCACCCACGTTATTATAATGTAAAGTGGATTAAAAAATGAATCATATTATAAAATTTGGATGATAAAATAAAAATAATAACTTCCAATGCCTTGTGGAAAAGTATATGGGTCATTTTTACCCCCTTGTTTATGATTTTGTCTCCTATTAAGAAAATATTAATATTAATAATTATAATTAATTTTTGTTAATTTCACTATAAGTTTTGGTGAAGAACAATTTAAAATTATTATACATTATAAATTATACATATTATAAATATTAAATCTATTTTCAATAATTCAAATCACTGGAGAGGATGAAATCATGTTAAATTTAATCCCATATACGGTATGATAATACTGGTTTTTAGAGTAAAAATGTTCGAAATATTATGATTTTTTATATCCAATTTCAAAATTATTTTGATTAATTGAAATAAATTATATTAAAAGACATTTTATTAAATAAAATATCTTCAATACCAATTAAGAACACAATTTATCATTATATATAAATTAAAAAAAATCAATTTTGAATTAAATTTTAGTATTGTTCACTATTCATCTAGAAATGTAACATCACCATAAAATAAAAACAAAATTACCCCTAAATTAATTTTGATATGTTTATTTAAAAAATGAATTTTATTTAGACAAAAAATATTTATAAATGTTCTGAAAAATGGATTTAAAATGTGTTTTCTAATAAAATGATGTAAAACACTCTTTAGAAAAATTTAGGTTTTTATGAGTAAGATTTTGTTTGTTCTTATCTTATGTCTATCATATCTATTGGATGAATGTAAAAAAATATTATATTTGATATATAATAAACACATTCTCATATTTTTTTAATATTATTTATAATATTAAAATTTAAAATCTATGTTACATTTTATTATATAATATTATAATTGATTAATAATATATAGTTGTACGATTAAACTCGATCATGTGAATAATTCCAGTAATCTGTGAAACTTGTTATTGTGTGCTATGCAAGAAAACTTAGTATCACATTCATTTACCAATATATAATATATTATATTTATTTAAAATGGTAAAAATATTTTAAATATTATAGATATTATATTCCCTTTTTCACATGGTGTTTTGTGTGATATAAACTATCGAATATAATGTTCTAAAAATATTATTATATGGTATTACATTCTCTGACCATAAATAAATTATATCCTCATAATTTAAATTCAATATTGGGAATATATTGTTTGATATTTCTTATAATGATACATCACATCAGTAGAAGGATTCTAAAAACTTCCTCTATAAAATAGATAATGATAATTACAAGGGCCATACACAATAACTTCTAATTAGGTCACTATGGTAGATAAAATTAGTGGAATTTGAAAATATGAACATAGGTGGAGGAGATAAATATTTATAAGGATAGATTGAGGTCATATATCATAAATAATTGAATAATGGGGATCTTGAAGTTATAAATTTTTGATGATTTAGTAGACCATCAGTTCAACAAAAAGTAACATATAAGAACAACATATTTCATTTAATCATTTTTTTAAATATTGAGTAATTTTTTTCCTTCAATGAATATTAGTAAATATATTTAATTGCAATATTTATGTTTTTTAAAAATAATTTGCATAATTTCATTATTCTTTATCCAAATTATAATTAAACCCTTACTCCATAAAATTTACATCTCAAAATTAACATTGATAACTAAAGCACTAAAAAAACATTTAATGGATATTTATGCCCATAAAAGTGATACACGTCTAGCTTCTTGTTTCTAAAATTTTTATACAAACAATAAGTTTAATAAATTAATATAAAAATGAAAAAATAAACACTATTATTCAATCATTAATATTTATTTCTCAAATTGATTAACTAAAAATAATGACAAACAAACAATGTCATTATGTAGGTCATTGGTTAGCATTAAACACTTATCATCTTTCGATCATAGGTTCAAATATGTTGTCCTTACCAAACATGACTTCTTCTCACTTGGTATATAGTATTTCATTTTATAATTTTTTTTTATAATTTTCAATATAAATATGATCTACATCATAGATATAAAATGATTTATTAAATATACTTTTAATTATGGTTTTCAATAAAACATAATTACATAAATACTTTATCTGTTTCATTTTAACATATCCCCTTTCTTGGTCTATAGTTAATCCTTTCGATGATGGAATTTCATAACACGAAAAACTATACTTTGTGGATAAATTATCATATTGAAAAAACAAAATAATTATATTTTTTATGACCAAACCAAGACACATTATTTTCACTCCAAGATACCTCAGGTTATCCTAGGTTATTTGTTATAATTACCAATTCAATTTCTATATAATGGTTTATAAAGAGAATTTAAATTATCCTAATAATATATCATGGGATTGTCAAACTAGGTGAGCATTATGTATCATTGTTTTGTACGAGGTTTGGCTCGACTTAGGCCAAGCATTCCTTTTTTTAGTTATTACCCCATACATAATGATATAAAACAACCACACCAACTTGTAGTATCCATATAAGTATGTATTTCTAGGAGAACTATATAATAACTAACTATTTAAAACTTTAGGATGTTATTATATATTTATCCTAAAATTCTAATTTAGGGTTATGTTCTATAATCAATTTTTTCCTAAATCTAGTTCCCAATTTTACTATTAAACATGCTTGGATACCAACTATAGCAACACAACCCCAAAACCCTTGAGCCGCTACCATTCTACCATTACGGTGAGATAAGATTCAAGTAAATGGTGTACCAATGGATATAATAGTTTATTAGTATTTGTAGAGAATAAACATACACCAGTCTTGTTATACAACTGAATACACTAATTTAAAAATAGTTTTTATTGAGGATAATAAATTAATTACATCTAGAATATTCTTACATGTTATTTATTACACACATAATTCAATCCTGTAGAAAGTAAACAAAACAATGGTGATATAAAATTATCATTAAGGGTAAATTAAAGCTGAAGTAATAATTATTTAACCCAAATAATCAATCTAACATGCTCATAACTGAAGACACATTCCATGTAATCAATATAGAATGAATTATATCGATAAAAAATATGTCATGGTAAGTAATTGAAACCAATTTCCACTAAAATATCATGACAAGGCATAATCAATATGAAAATGTATGAAACTAAATAACTGTTCTATTTAATAAATGAACTAAAAATTAAATGAATCTATAGTTATTTCAATGATAATCACATGGATAAACAGTAACTACATCTGAATGAGGGAATTTCTTAATTATTTGATTCCATATTTCTTAGGCACATGTTAACATTAAATTCAAGACCATTCATAAAAAAATTTATCATATCACATTAAAAATAATATATCGATAACCAGTTGAATCACCACATGAGACTACAAATGCATCGAGGGTCTATCTATAACTAAGACACATCTCTGTCATATATTTCCAAAACATTCCTCATATATCGAATAATAATTTTGATAGTGTGTCTTGTCAAATATTTATACGGAGTAGAAGATAAATATTTCTCATTATTCCTATAGTCAGTCAATTAACTATTTATTACATGACCTATGTAATGATGGTATAAAATTTTCAAAATAATCATTTCCATGGTAAATAGTATGAATTTTTAGGGAAAACCTAATGTTCAATAATCACAAGAAAATTAATATTTAAAGGGGACTAAAAGCATTCATGGTAGTGACTTTCAAAACTACACATGAAAAATAAATCAAATACAATTAAGGGAAAGAATAAGGGATGAATAAATATGAAATATCCCTAGTGGTATAAGAATAACGGTATCTATAATTGATTAACAAGAATAAAAACATTAATAAATATTTGAGGAAAATAAACATTACTCTTAAAAAACATTTATAAAAAAAGTTTCCAAAAATATTTCTTAAAAAATTATTTTCATTAAGATTTAACATGTTAAATTTAAAAATTAATATTTATTTGATTGATGGTGTCATAATTAATACATGCATTACAATGTTAAAAAACATTCATATTTATGGTAAAATCGTTAGAAATGTTCTTTATTCTAAAAGAGACATGAAATTTACGTTCAATTTATTTTTTAGATAAGAAAAGGGTAAAATTTTATTTAATTAAAAAAATTGGAATGTGTAAAAACATTTTTGAAAACATTTATAGATAACATATTTTATTTTTTTGAAGAAAACTGGTTCTCAGACGAAATAGATAAATGAAGATGGGTTTCATAAAAACATTATTTAAAAATTTTAACTACCAAAGTAAAAAATTATACAATTACCCAAATAAAATTAATGAATTCCCAGTTTATATCAAAATTAAAGGGTTAATTGAAAAATTATCAAATAATTATAAGTAATGTAAATTCAATTTTAAATAATCTTGAACAAGATGTGATTGTAAATAATCCAGTGAAATGGCCATAACATTGATGTAGAAATCAATCAATAAAACAATTATGAATGTAAAATGGATATAAAAATAAAAATAGTATAAAAATAAGAATACATAGTAAAAAATATATTATAAACATAATCATAATGTATTAACTGAAATGAGAATGTAATATGACAAACTGAAAACAAATTAGTTTATGAAAATATTTTCTGCTTGGTAGATTTTAACCATAATCCCTATAAATTAAAAAATTCACACTGAAACTAAAAATAAAATAAATATATAATAATTCATGATATAATATATCAAAATTTTAACTAGATACACCATATAAAAAAGTGGCGATAATAGTGTATGTCTCATGGAAAGAAAAGTGAGACCAGAATCTCATTACTTGTGTCCCTTTTTGGATGAACATGGTTTATCCTACTATATAGGGGATTTAAAAATTATAATATTCTATAAAAGAACCATAATGATATTTAAAATACCATATATTAACTTCTTGTAATATCTTATTCCTAATTTTATAAAACCTATTGATTTTTTTACCATTTTGGGTGTCGGTTTCATAGTTTGTTGACAATGCTTTAAATTTTGTTTGTTATTATTAATTAAATAATTTCATCATCACATAAAAAATTTGAAACATGATTTAAATGTCATATATATATATATATATATTATAAATTTTTTAATAATCCATAATATTTGGTGATATAAAATTAATGAAACCATTCATAGACATGGTAGGTTGTACAAACTCATGAACACTGATTTCATTTCATTTACATATATGAAATTATTGAAATTAAAATATTTATTCCTATTTAATAATTATAGTATGATATATATTTCATATATGATACATTGTTTAATAAAAAACTTCTATTATACCTTCCATGTATAAAGAAAGTGAATCACATATCTTTGAGGAGGCAGTAGTCCACACTTTCATAAACGATGTTATCGTATTTTCACAAAATGGAAATCATATTTTTAAGTGTTATAATAAATATAAATATTTATAAAGACATTTTAAAAATGATATATATAATATATAAATAGATAGTATATCATATGTTTCAACCATTATAGTTTGTAAATGAAAAAATTAATGACATGATTTTGTGTGGTAGCAGTTGGTCTTACACATAAGTAGTACGTTCATTACCCAGTAGATCGAAGTATGTGTAATTATAGGTAAATTACATAGAATAAAAAAATATCAATGTATTGTGGATACTTGTGTTTTTATATTATAATGGAGTTGGTAGAGTTTATGTGGGTGGTGAATGGAAAAAAAGTAAAAGATCTTGAGGATTGATGTTACCACTTCCTTAGGTAACTCATTTTGGCTTGCAGCCAAGGGAAGACATTGATAGATTTATTATCAAATGAATGATTCTAAGATTATGGGGTGTATTTTTTGGATAATATTTGGTAGATATTGGTTCACCAAATTTTATTTAGATGTGTGAGGTTGTGGGAGGGGTGTGTGCCTTTTTATATTGGGGTAGGAGTGGAATTCTTGAAAATGTTGTTAAAGGGAATTCCAACCACATTATTTCCAAGTCATGTTACTCCCAATAATGTAAATAACATGATAACATTGGGATTGGTTCAAAATATTAACATGTATATTATTTTTGAAAATTTTAAATGTAATTTGGGCCCTAAATTTTATGATTTAGTCCCTTGTTAAGTTGATTTTTTCTCAATCGTTACAATTAATTTTATTACACACACTAATATATTTTGTGATAAATTGATTTTACCTTATAAGATATAATAAATTATTCTTATGCCAAATATTTAATACATTTTTTCAAATCGATTCATTTTTAGAATATATTAATTTAAATTTAATCATGTAAACAGGTCGATAATGCTAGTTTTTAATGTAAAAGTTCTTAAAAACATGGTATGCTTTTATATCTAGTATCAAAGATAAAGTTATTTTAGTGACTGATATTGGATAATTTTATGTATGAATTATCTAAATTAACATTGAAAACAAAAACAATAAATATTTATACTCATTAATAATTATACAAAAAAGTAGTTCAGATTTAAAATTCTGAATTTTTCACTGTTAATAAAAAATTAAACTTCACATAAAATTAACAAAAATTCACTTGAAACTAATATTGATGATACTATTTAAAAAATGAAGTTTGTTTTGAAATATTATGTTAATAAAACATCCAATATTTCTATATAAAATAGTTTATCCATTAAATGATGTTAATACCATACTTAGAAAAATATAGGTTCTAATGTATAAAGCTAGTTTTTTCATATATTAAGACAATCATATATATTGGGAAAACATAAAAAAATATTTTATGTAAAATATAATATTTACTATCATATTATATTTTATACTATTCAAAACTATATTATTTAACAATTAGGTTATATATTATTTTATTAACTAATAAAATTTTAATAAACTATTATTATACGGTAAAACATGGTAATGTGTGTAACAAGTGCCATCAAAGAAAGTCATTTTTGTGTGAAAATCATGGTAACTATGTATCACAGGCATTGAATTATGTATAATATATTAAATTTATTTAAAATTTTGAAATTATTTTATTTTCTCACGATATTATATCCCCTTATGTGCTTGGTGATGCATGACATACACAAAATCAAATACAATGTTCTTACCTTAAAAATTATGGGTGTTAAAATATTCACCTTTTAAAATAATATAGGTGCATATCATTAATATTATATCCCATGGAAGTGGAATATCATTCAACTAACACTTATATATACTATATCATTAATTTGAGAGTTAATAATTGGATAGAAAAAGTGTAACAAATGATTATAAAAGTACAACAATAAATATAGAATTAATGAATTTAGAGATCCATAAATATATAATAATTTCATAATAGAATAAATTATGTAGAGTTAATCACCAAAAAATGGATATTGATATATGAAAAATTTTACCATTTTGTAACATTCTAATAAAATCCACTTGGGTGAAATAGTTTAAATCGAAACTTAAAATTCCATGATATATAAAGGATTCATTATGAAACACAAAAAAGTTGGAAAAAATACACCAATATATAAAAAGGATTTTCAATCCTCTATACGTCTTAGTGAAATACAAGTGAGACGAGATAACTATTCACATAAACTAGAATTTCAATTTATATACATTAACTCTTATATAATAACCTTATATTAATTATTTTATTTATTAATAACCGTTTACATGTTAAAATTCATATACTTCAATCATTTATTTTTTTGGATTATTTTAATATTTAATTATTTAATTCAATGTCATGTGTATCAAGGATGTTCAGTTCATATAATCAATACCAACATAGCATGTTGACCACTACGAAAGTGTTCATTATTAACTACTCTATATAATAATAATCATGACATATTTTTTTAAAATAATTTTTTAATTTAAAACCATCTCCAAATGATATTTTTATAAATTGAATATGTAATAATACAAATGATGGTAGGCCATATGTGATGATTTAACATTTCAATTTTTCAATGATCATTACACAAAAAAGAATGCATTCTTTAATAGATAAATAAATATAACAATATCAAAAATTTCATATTATTTATTTATGTATACTTATAAATATTTTCAATTTTTATTGGATGTGAATAAATATTCCCATCTCTTTGTGGTTGCGGTAGTTTATACATACCCACGAAAAATGTTATAATTGTTCTTGTTTAGGTAGGTAATAAATGAAATTATATATTATATTTTCATAATGATACATATTCTCATGAATTTCATAATTATGTCCAATATATACTATTTATTCATTTTCACAATCCCAATATCCTTATACCAAAATTGTTAGTGAAAAATGAATCACATTGCTTCGTGTGGTTGTATTTTGTTGTACACTTGAGTGGTGTTATCATATCCCCCACAAAATAGGATGTAATAATGTAAATGTTATTGTAACAACCCAAAATTTCATTAATGAAAATCCATCTTGATATAATTAAATGTCTCTTTATGTACAATGTTTATATAAAATTTTATCTTCTTTGGTTTTATTTTATGAATTGTGACCGTTGATAATATAGTTATTGATCAGTGATCACATGATTAGTATAAATATAGGTTTTTAACAATCATATTTACTTAGAAAAATGAAGTGATGGACTCATCCAGTAGAATTGATCCATACAAATAACATTTTTCAGAGCCCAGAAAAGAGGTGGCATCATTGGGGTTCACTCTTGACCAAGCCCAAGCCGAGCATCAACATGTCAACCTCGAACAGAACTGTCTACGAGAGAAGTGGAAGTTGGTAGAGATCACTACGTGTGAAATGTTATCTAAGCCACCCCAAGAGTCTCTCAACATCGTGCACCTTACCGATAGGTCTTATGCAGCTATATTAAGGGGTAATATAACAAATAACATGTATTGTGGTTATGTACATTATTTTTGTATATATCAATGAATATAAATTCATTTTATTATTGTTACCTTGTAAATAGTTGTTAAATCACAAATAATATTTTTAGTTAATGTTCAACTAAAGAAATATATTTTGATGAATTAATGGATTTATTAAATAAATAATATTTTAATAATTTATTATTATTATTAAGTTAATAATTATTAAATATCAATGATCATATAGTTCTATGAATGCAATTTTAATTTTTATTATTGTTTGGAAGTCATTTTTGTCAAAACCCATGATTTTTTTAAATGTCGGTTTTTATTTTAAAAGTGAAAATTAACATATTTAGAAATTTATTTAGATAAAATTAATATTATTTCTGGAATCAGGACGTCGTAGTTATCCAATGGTAAATTTTTCATAATTTTCAAAGACAGTCAAATTTTTCGGTAAAAATTAAATACCGTTGAAATATATAATGTGTTTTATGACATCATAATGACCCAATAGTGATTTAATAAAATAATATAAGCCTTTATTCGGCCAATATATGTTTAACCATTAAAATAATGTAATTTCGGGTTTTTTTGTCTTATTTTACAAAGCATTAATGGACCCTTCAACACTTATTAAACATCTTGTCTTTTTAAATTGTTTACCTTTGGTGTGTGACTCACCTCCATTTAAAAAACCCTATTTTTTTTATAATTTTAGACTTTGGAATTATGAAATATTTTTTCCACTTCCCTTTTCCAAAAACCATAGGCAAAATCCATGGGTTGGTTTGTGGTTTGGATTATTATAATGCGAGCGTCCAAAACCTAAATAATAAAGAATTCCCTCACCATTCCTATAAATAACCACCCAAGATCCAACTTACTAATCACTAAAATCCTTTGGAGTTTATCCAACCTCTTCCCTCCTTTCTCTAGATTCCTTCAAAGGATCCCAAGCTCCAAATAAGCCTCTCTCAAGCCTTTGAAAACATACTTCTAAGTAAGAGTTTTTCTTCCTTTCTCATTTTTGTACAATTATCATAATGTTTTTATTCCCTTTTAATTTTGATTATAAATGTTGGGGTATGGTTTCTAACCTCCCCCATACTGCATTATTTATGTTTTAATGATGATATACCCATTTCTTTCTCATTTAATGCCTCCCATGTACACCCGTTACTATGCTGAAATTCCAAAAAGAATTTCGCTCTCCTCATTTACATTCAAGCAATAATTTTGTATCATGAATATAATTTCCATTACATCTGTTGGTACATGTATCTATATTCCCCCCATACTGTTTATTTTTTGTAAATATAATGATTCACCCCTTTCTCTCTCATCAACCATATTTATGAATTCTTACATCACGCCGTTATGCTGCCAAAATTGCACCGATTTACAACGACAATTCCATTGTGTAGTGAATACCATACCCATTTCTATATCAAGGGTATTCACCTTTATACACATTTACTTATTGATTATAAAGTTGAATTTAATAATTCCAAATTATTTTATCATGTAATAAATGATGACATTTTATGAATCCATATTCTATGATCCATGTCGCACAATTATGCATGAAATGAAATGTTTAAGAAGGGTGCACCCATATAGCACTTGAATGCATTGGGGAAAGTATAGTATCATGATACATCATGTGAAATGGGTGTTGACTCATTCTAATTCATATGCCACGAGGTTTTACTCATTCATCATGTTTAATGAGGATTTACTCATTCATCATGTGCAATGAGCCTTAGGTCACGATCATTCAATGGTAAGTGTTGTTGCCACATTTCCATGTTATGATTATCATGATTTATCATGAAATTGTGTTTATTCTTTTCTTTTACTCTATTGATATGCTTATTGTCTAATATTTATTGTATTCCCCATGTTATTCCATGACTATATGTTAGAAAGTATATAATGGATAACATGGACTGAAGCCAATACATTCATATGTTAAGGAAATAATATTCATTTATAAGTCATTTTTTTCCTTGTATTACCATTTATGTGTTACCCCTAACATTTCGTTGACTCCAGCAAATGGTCGATAATAGGAGGACACGAAAACAACCCATGTGAAGATCAATGTGATAACTATACTAATGAGATGCCCAATTCAACGAGAGAAAGAATCGTGAACATTTTCATTCTTCTCTCTTAGCTAACTCAATCTTTTAATAGAAACATTGGTCAAGAGGAACGTTCAACATCCCCTACCAAAGAACAACTCACTATCGATAGTTTCATGAGATAAATGCCTTTTACATTTAATGCATCATCTGATCCCTCAATCTCTGAACAATGGATCAAATACATTGAAACGATATTCTTCATCCATCAATGTTCTAAACAAGAGAAGGTTCTCCTAGCTACTTATCATATGGAGGGTGAAGGTGACCAATGGTGGATGTTGATCAAAAATAGGAATCCTTAGGAGGAGATATTGGTGTTGGAATGGAAGGATTTTTGGAAAATATTTTTTGATAAATATTTTATGCACACCCTCCAGATTAAGATGGAAAGGGACTTCTTTCCCTCAAGAAAAAAGATGACAAATCTATTTGAGAGTAAGAGGAAAAATTCAAAAGCCTTTCCCGATAATCATATGGATTTTTCATTACCCCTAAATGCAAGGATGACCGCTTCTTTGGTGGGATAGAATCTATCCTTAGGAACGCGTTGGCGATCCATGACTTCGACAGCTAGGAGTAAATTGTCTGATGTTCCCTCAAGGTTGAAATAGAGATAAGGGAATCTCTGGGGTGACATGTGGATAAAAAGCGTAAGGTGGACTTCAATACTGGCAGTCTGATGGGTAAATTCCGCGGTGCTAAGAAGATACAGCACCCCACATTCCAATGATGTGGAAAAAAGCACCCTAGAAATTTCCTGAAGTGTATGAAGAAATGTTTTAGGTGTGGAAGTGAAGGGAACATAATTGTTAACTATCGGAAAGAAAGTATCGCAGCTTCAACAGAAAAGAGGAACACTCCATTCGAACCTCAACGCATGGTTCATTACTACAACTACAATAAACCAGGGCATCTTTCAAATCATTTCCATAAGCAAAGGGTCTTCGGAGGCAACCAACATCATCCAAGTCTGCAAGGGTGAGATTTTTCCCTCAGTACTACTGAAGTGAACCCAGACAACAATGTGGTCATGGGTACACTAGTTATTCATTCAAGAATAATGAAAGTAATTTTTGATTCAGGTTCTACGTGTAACGACCCGAATCCGGAGCCACATAACTCGTGCCCCATACCTAGTTCTCCACATAAGCACAAGAACGTTTCCCCAAATGCCAGAGGCTGCCGACTAGCAGCGAGGGCCTCGGTGAGTCAGTGGGGAAACTATGCCCTCATTTGGTAGAGTATGCAGCAGAATAGTAAATATAATCAATAGCGGAAGCCGTAAATAGCATGAAACAACTGAACTAAAAGTAGAAGCAATGTATGATATAATAATAACGCGGAATGGTACATGTATCTATGGAAAGTAGTAAACAAGGCAACGTGCTGAAATACAACTGAAATCAAAGTACTAAATGTAAACAAAAATTCCAGAAGCATTGCGGGACAAAGCGAGGTCCCTTGCTCTCCAGCTCCAACCATTAATCATGCACCTGAGGTAGAAGGGCCACAATCCTTACCTACACCTGCAACCATATAATATGTTTGGGCCGAAAAATAGGACCCAAAAAGTGTTTGAGACTAATCCCAGTAAGAAACCACCAAAAGATTTGTGCACTACTGTCAGTGAGTAATATAGCAAAAGTAATGGAAAATAAGTACAATAATGGACTAGAAGTACACCAGTAAATAATCCTAGAAATTACCATTCACATGAATTTTATAAAACAACAATGAACGAACTAGCAGGAAATCTATTCCAAGGAAAGAAAGTAACACAACAGGTATCTCAAAAGACTACCTAAACACAAGGAGTACAAAACCCAAGCCTGTTCTATAGCTTGGTGGACTCATCACAACCAACCATCAATGTTCACACTAACTCTCCTGGTGGCTCAAACTAGCAGACCCCTATAGTCCAGTAATCAAACAATGCACAAACACTCTGGGAAGCTCTTATGTGAATTCCCCTTTGGTCTTGCAACGATAGCTACAGACTCTCTGAGGAAGCACTTATGCCTAATTCCTCCTATGGTCTCGATGCGTGGGTAAACTAAGAACACTCATGGGAAGCACAAAGTCTGATTCCTATAGGACCTGTGTGTGAAACTAAAACCAACAGACCCTCTAGGGACGC
Source organism: Viscum album (assembly GCA_963277665.1). Taxonomy (NCBI): domain Eukaryota; kingdom Viridiplantae; phylum Streptophyta; class Magnoliopsida; order Santalales; family Viscaceae; genus Viscum; species Viscum album. The sequence goes on from OY728166.1 coordinate 629,110,223, forward strand.
ACATAATCATTTATTCCCTCTTTGATCTCCCGCACTCAGTTCCCATAGCCCTGAGTAGTCCAATCGTGCGTAATCGACTATCACCAGCCCTAAGTAAGTTCAAAAACTACTTGGCTAAAATCTACCTTGTATAAAAAAGCATTTAATCTTCGGGAAACACATGAAATCAGTGATAAAAAGTAGACTAAGCATTACAATAGTGTTTTCCTCACAGGAAAATGGTACCAAACGGTGATAAACAGCCAAACAGGGGAAGGAACACTGGTGGGTTGATCCACAAACATACAACCCAACATATATTAGTAGCAATTAAACATAAGCTAACCAGAAATCTAGGGAAAACAACCAAAATGATCAAAATTCGAAACCCAGGATACCAGATACATGGGTATCTGGAACTTTTGCAACCAAAACTCAAAGAACATCAATGTAGGGAATCGAACCACCTACCTCGATCCTCAAAGATCGATATACATGAACCTCGGCCCGTGAATTGGCATATAATGGAGTAGTTCTGCAAAAACATCTAAAACATTCAACCTCAGATAAATCACACGAGAGAATGAAATAAAAAACGGGGCCAAAGAAGAACAAATAACTCACTGATGTGGTTCTTCTTCAGTCGATGGAGTTCGATTCGGACAACCGGTGACAGATTGGTGGCTCGGAGAAGAATCGGCCTCCTCGGACACTCGGGATGGAATTAGGCGGAGAAGAAGGCATTAATGGTCATTAGGTGCGACCCCGGGTCAATTAATGAAATAAAAAAAGTACACGGCATGTACTTACAAAATACACAGTGTGTAGTGGTTTTTTTTAATACACTACAAAAATCGGCCTCCACATCACCCCCACAAACTGTGTGTGTCGCCCGGACACGGCCAGTACACAGCTTTTGGAAGGAAGAGAGTACACGGCATTTACTCAGAAAGTACAGTGTGTGTACTTCAAAAATTTCCAGAAACTTCATTTTTCATTAAAAAATCCTATAAAAGAGATCAGTACCTGAAACTAAAAATCTGGTTTCTTACAAACTTCCCCCGTTAAAGAAATTCATCCCCGAATTTCTCTAACAGGGTGTAGGAGAAGAATCATCAATCAACCCTGGCCACTCCAATCGAACATCGGGCTCCCTCTCCCAGGTCTCGTCCTATACTTGCTAGTGCCACCATAGCATCTGTACTAGAGGAACAAACTGGCCACAGAGAAATTTTGTACTGTGATCGAAAATCCTGATAGGATGCTCCTCGAAAGATGCATCCTTCTCCATCTCAACCTCCTCGGGTTGAAGAACATGATAGGGGTCTGATAAATACCGTCGAAGCAGAGAAACAAGAAAGACGTCATGCATGGCCCAGTACCTCCGAGGATACTACAACCTGTATGCAACCTACCAGACTCTTTCCAGATCCTTAAACTGACTGACGTATCTTAGTGAGAGTTTCCCCTATCTCCTAATCCTCTTAAGTCCCATCCTCAGCTTAACACGCATGAAATCCTGATCTCCAACCATAAACTCCAAAGGTCGTCTCCACTGATCAGCATAAGACTTCTACCGATATTGTGTTATAGTCATCCACTTCTGAATCAACTCTATCTACTCTGAGGTCTCTGAAACAAGACGAGGACCCAACAAAACTTCCTCTCCTACTTCTAGCCAGCATAAAGGTGATCAGCATGGCCTACCGTACAAAGCCTTGTAATGTGCCATCTGAATAGTCTCTTGAAAACTGTTGTTGTAGGAAAACTCCACCAGATGAATATTTTTCCACCAAGTACCGCTAAAGTCTATAATATAAGCTCGGATCATATATTCAAGTACCTAGATTGTATACTTAGTCTGGCCATCTGTTTGGGGATTGTAGGATCGAAATAACAATGTAGGTGCTCCAAATACAAGGGGGGGAATTTTACACCTTAAAAATTCATTTTCATCCTTTAAAGTATGTTATGGATAACTATTTTTTCCTTATACAAGAAAAAAAATTTAAATTTAACAATGTGAATGTATGCAAATTCACAACACCTCTAATCACCAACTGAATAATTGAAAGCAAGGTTTATAAAATAAGATTCTACCTTAAAGCATATAGAACCTTAAACTAATCAGAGTACAACTGTAAGGAAATATAAGAAAGTTATACATTCCTTACAATATAATATGAAGCGGAAAAACAAGTAGTAAAACTACAAGTTACATGATAAGGATTTATTAACCCAAAGAGAAGGGTATCCAACAACCATGGATAAAGGTCCCTTGATTTATACTTTCAAGCAATTCTGTCATACCCACACTAGGGTAAGCCCCCGATACAAAGATCAGAATCTTTGTCTTGCTTTCCCTGCAAGCCCTCCACTTCAAGTTAGTTGGAACATCTGTCTTTCTCAGCAAGGAAGCCCTCAAACATCAAGGTAGTCGGCACCCCTCTCTTCCTATCCCCGGAAGTCCTCGAATGTAATCACCAACATCCGGAGTCGCACAATCCATTTTGAACGAGCGGTTCAGTACGCACAATGAATTAAAATATTATCTCTCTAGAAATCACCTTAACAGCGTGTGTTGTCTAGATCAATCAACTTGTTCATTTCCATCTTGAGATCTTTCAAATGAGCTCTTATTTGTAAGAAAATTCCAAACTGTCGACTCTCTCTTCCAACGGTCATATTTTCCTTGAAATTCAGACGGACCTGTACACGTGTAACTCAACCAACAGTTAATTAGAAATAGAATAGATAACATCATTTTATAACAATCTATGTATAACTGAATGTACGACATTGTTTTGAAATGAAGCATATAAGTAAAAGCTAATCAATATTTCAGAGTGTAAGAAAGTCCAAAGTTCAGAGTCTAACCAAGATGAAGTTTGATGTCTATGTTAAGAAATGTTTGGATTCTATTTTATATGAATTCTGAGTCTTGTTTCACTAGAGATCGGATTTTGAAAATGTAGACTTCGAAGTCCAACTTCTTAAGATTTTGGAGTCAAACTGCTTAAATGTTCAGAGTCGAACTTCTTAAGGGTTCAGAGTCGAACTGCTTAAAAGTTCAGAGTCCAACTTATTCAGAGTTTGGAGTCGAACTACTAACAGTCCATAGTCGAACTTATTAAGAGTTTGGAGTCGAAATGCTTAATATTTTGGAGTCGAACATCTTCAAAGTTCGGAGTTGAACTACTAAAGAGTTCAGAGCCGAACTGCTTAAGAGCTCGGAGTCCAGAATTCGGATTAGAACTATATTACAGATCACATCCAGAATTCGGATCCTAAAAATAGAATGATCCAAATCTTTTCATTATATTGCTCAGGAAATTTGGTTATGAATCCGGTTTCTGAATTTAAGAATAACATTTCTATGTATAAGAAAATCTAGGTTAAGGTAAATTTCCTTAAAGAAGTAAATTTTCCTTATGGGAGAAAAAATAATATTTGATTATGTATAAGGTGTTTGTGATTTTCAAAATAATAAGTAATGGAAAATTCATAAGGAAAACCTTATTTACTCAACAATCTCCCCATTTTTTGAAGACACAAACATCCTTTCGAAAATGAATATAAGGATTTTGAAAAATTTCATTAGACTTTGAAAATTAAAACTTATCTCCCATTGTTCATAGATAGAAGTGAATAAAACTAACTCCCCCTTAGGCATTGAAACTCTAAGGATTGTATTCTAGGTTTCTGGAGTAGAGTTTTCATTATTGTAGGAATGAAAAACTTCGTAGTGGGAAACCCCCATTTCTTTACGGAAATTTCACTTAGAAATTTTTCCTTTCTCCTCTGTAGGAGTAGTTCTTAATCCTTCTCCCACTTTGTGACTTTCAAAAAGAATTGAAGGGAATGGAAAATAAAGTATGGTACATGAAACATTAGTATATAACACGATACAACCAACTAGATAACCATTTTATTAGAGTTGGGAAAAAAATTTACAAAGAAAGACAACTACAACAAAAGATCAGAGTGGGTTCATTTGTCTTCCTTTTCTTTCAGAATGAGCTGCTTTAACAAGGCTTTGATTTTCTTCAAGTCTCTTTGATCTTCTTCCTGTTGCCTCTCCAAGGCCTTTACCTTTTCTTCTTGAGCTTTTAAAGCCTCTGCCTGAGCCTCCAAGGCTTCTTTCTGTAACTTTATTATCTCTTCTTTCTTTTCCATCTTCTGCTGAAACTCCATCTGGAAATCACTTTCAGTTTTCCAATTTTGAGATACTGAGTTAAGCTTCCTATTAAAATCCCGGACCTGTTGATTCTGGAAATTTTGTTCTTGGGTCAACTTCTCACAAATATCATTAACCCTTTTATCCTCCATTTCAAAAGCATTATGAACATTAGACTAAATATTCTCAAAGTGAACTAAATCTTCATCAACTCTCTCAGGCCACTTCGTTACCTTACTGCAGGACTTCCTATGCACGTCATAATCAATCAGAAAACTTTTCTGTTCAGCTTCCATCTTCACAAACTTATCCATGATCATGGATAAAGAATCGGATTTCTGATTTATAGATTGTTGCAGCAACTGGAATATGGAATCTATTGTTGGAATAATCGGAATTATGTCAACCAATTTTCTCAGATATTGAACCACTAAATCATGACCATGAGATGATGATTCCAAATCAGAAACTCTTCTTGGAGATTGATCTTCTTCAGATTGCACCAACTTTCTTATAGAGGTACCACCAACCTATTTCCTACTGAGGATATCTTTTACAGGTGTCTCCATGAGAGTGTTCTTCCCTTTATCAGATTTCAAAATGGGTTCCACATTTAAAGATACTTCCTCAGATTCAGAAACTTGAACAATCCGATATTCATCTGGTTTCAGTTTTTCTTGACCTTCTTCAAAAAAATTACTATCATAAGACTCTTCTTCATCATGCAGCACATTTTCTTCTTCTTCTTCTTGATGTTTCTTGCTAGCTTCCCCATCTCCCTTAGCTGATGTAACTATCTTTGCAGATTCAGCCATATCTTTGTAGTTCTGTACTTGCTTGATCAAAGTATCTAGATCTTCACTCTCCTACCCTTCTTCTTCTTCTTCTTTAACATTATCCTCTACTACTTTAGAAACTTTTTTTCAGCATCTACAACAATTCCTTTACCTTTTTACTTTTCCGGAGTGACATATTTCTTAGTAGGAGTTTCTGGTAAAGATGGTTCAACACCAAAAGATTCCATAACTGGAATCATTTCGGAAGCCAACTTTGTATCTTTCAGCAATGATCGCATGACATCAGCTTCAGACACCTTCTTTCTCATTTTAATTTCCTTAACTTGTCTCTCTAGCTCCTCAGCAGCTTTTTCCCTTAATGCTTTTGCCTCGGAAGGGTCCAGTCCGAATTGAGAATCCCCTTCCTTCTTCATTTCTTTATCTTCCCTCCACTTGGATGCTAATTCATCCATATATGTTTTCTGCTTATTCGGCTTGGAGGGAGTAGATTGAATTTCCTTTTCCTAAGGAATTTCTTCATCAGTAACCACTTCCTTAGCCTTCCTTTTCTTCCTTTGATTCTTTGATGGTTCTGGAGATTGTGTTTCTTTTTTAGCTGCTTCAAACTCCTCCACAGATAAGGGGTAAAATTCTCCGGATTCACTAGAAAATCCCATCTTCATCCTCTTAAGAGTATCATCATTTTATAGCATGAGCTTGCAATTCCGAATCATTGATTTGTAGGCTAACTTGAACGATTATAAGCATTGAACTGTCAACATAGATAACAAGGCAGGAAACACAATAATCTGAGCTCTAATATTTCCATCGTTGATATTCTTAATCGTAACCAAGACATGCCTCATCAGATTTATCTTTCATAGATTTAACAAGAAATCTAAGACATAGATATCACTCTTCTTCAGATTGTCCTTATATCCTATTCTCGGAACCAGAAAACCTTGCACCCATAGTTGGATAATTCTATTGTTCGGAGTGAGATGAGAAATCTTTATTGTTGAATCATCCTTCAGCACAAGACACATCAATGACTTCACCTTATTGAAACTCCCTTGCACATTCGGAAGTTTGTGAGAGAAAAATTCATCTCTCCCTCATATAATAGATCAACCAGGCTCACTGCCTTAGTGTAAGAATTTTTATAAGTCTTCCCATAAGACTTGAAAGAAAACATCTCTCTGTCATCTTCCACCATGATGGAAACCGACTCATAAAACCCTATTAATAAATTAGTATAAACCGTATCCTGTTTATCTGACATGGCTATGCAGACATCTTCCCATCCTTTCAGTCTGATATTCATTGAAATAATAGAATCAAGCTTATAAAAATCCAGGTGAACTAGCCTTGGCCTGAAAACTAACCACATTGAAATAGGTTTCACAGTTGACATATCTTGAGAAGTTGCTTCAACAAACATTCGGAGTGAAGTAAACTGTAGGATTCAGATCGGCTTTACAAGGTTCAGAACCAACCATAAAAAGATCAGCAAAGCTTCAAGACGCAAAATAATGAAAAACCGATGTGGTATGAGTATCGGGGTCCCCTTTATATTGGAAAAGAATTTGACCGTTGGTATTACAAAAACCATCTAACGGTTGAAAACACTTCGATCAGATCAGACGGTTGAGAATAATTCCGCAAGGAAAAATTTGACTCCGATCTTTAGATGTTTTTAAATAAAACATTCGGATTTGACGAAAAACTAGAATCTGAACTCATAAAAACAAGGAAAATACCCGTAAGAAAAATTTGATTACAAAACTATATGTAAGAAAATCATAACATACGGATTAACAAGAAATATTGTTCTTAATTGGTAATATTCTTCTTGAAGGAAAAAAACATCATTACGAAAACACCAGAAAGAAATCCTCGTTACGAAAAATCCATTACGAAAATCTCATTACGAAAATTCATGTATGAAAAAAACTCCATTCTGAAACTTATCAGGACGAAAATTCCATTCCTGAAATTTTCAGTACAAAGACCTCCATTCTGGAAGTTCTCATTCCGAGAATTTCATTCCTAAAAATTTTAGTTCTAGAAATTCCCATTCCGGAAATTTTTTATTCAAAAAATTCCATTTCGGAAGTTCAGTTCCGAATGTTTTTTTTAAAAAAAATTTAGTTACACTAACAATCAAATGTACCCCCCCTATAAAGAGGAGTTTATTAATATTAGGAAATTGTTCAACAAGAAGTTAATGAAGAATGATTACCTTACAGTTATCATTCCTAACTTTTGTTTAATGTATTAAAATCTATCGGAGGGTAATGATTTTGTGAAAATATCAGCATGTTGATCTTGTGTTCTGATAAACTGAAGAATGATATCTCCATTAAGAGTGCGATCCATAAGAAAGTGATGCCTAATATCTATGTGTTTTGCACGAGATTGATGTACATGGTTCTTACTTTGGGAAATGGTGCTTGTGTTATCACACAATATTTGATTCTTAGTGAAACTCAATCCATAATCTATGAGTGTGTGTTGCATCCACAACACTTGAGCACAACAACTTCCAGCTGCTACATATTTGGCTTCAGCTATCGAATGTGCTACAGAATGCTGCTTTTTGCAGGACCAAAAAACTAATGAATCTCTTAAGAAATGACAATTTCTGGATATACATGTTCTATTCATTCTACATCCACCATAGTCAGAATCAGAAAAGATTTTAAAAAGAAAGTCATTTCTAATGTATAAAATAATCCTTGATCCGTGGTTCCCTTTAGGTATAGAAAAATTCTTTTCACTTCCTTTAAGTGAGATTCCTTAGGATTGGATTGATATCTTACACATAGGCACACTGAAAACATTAAGTCTAGTCGACTAGCTGTTAAGTAAAGTAGACTGCCTATCATACCTCTAAAAGACGTTTGATCTACTAATTTCCCAGCTTCATCAAGATCTAAAGAGTTTGAGGTACCAGTGGGAGTACTTATAGTCATAGTGTTGTCATATCCATACTTTTTGAGAATATATTTAATATAATTATGTTGAGATATATAGGATCCTTTTGGTTTTTGAGAAATTTGAAAACCAAGGGAAAAGGTTAACTCACGCATCATTATCATTTCAAACTCATACTTCCTTTGACTAGCAAAAGAATCAGTTAAATATTGCTGAGTTGAACCAAATATGATGTCATCAACATAAATTTGAACAATCCAAACATTTTTCTTATCTTTCCTTATAAAAAGGGTTGGATCTACATTTCCCTTAACATAGTTATTTAGAAGCAAAAATCTTGTGAGTCTATCATACCATGCTCGCGGGGCTTGCTTAAGACCATACAAAGCTTTGGTAAGTCTAAAAACTTGATCAGGATGTTTTGTATCATCATAACCAGGAGGTTGTTCAACAAAAACATCCTCATGAACATTACCGTTAAGAAAATCACATTTCACATCCATTTGAAAAAGTTTAAAATTGAAGAATTCTGCCTAGGCATGTAGAATATGAATAGATTCAAGTCTAGCTACTGGAGAATAGGTTTCTTCATAGTCTATTCCCTATTGCTGATTATAACCTTTAGAAACGAGTCTAGATTTATTTCATACTATGACTCCATTTTGATCACATTTCTTTCTGAAAACTCATTTTACTCCAATAATAGAATTTTCCTTAGGTCTTTCAGCCATGGTCCATACATTATTATTCTCAAATTCATTTAGTTCATCTTGCATGGCATTGATCCAATCATCATAACCTAATGCTTCATCAGTGTTTTTTGGTTCTAATTGGGAAAGAAATACTAGATGTTATACTTCATTTCTTAAGGAATTTATAGTCCTTATAGGTTGATTTACATCACCAATGATACTATTACTAGGATGATTCTTATGAAATACATGATTTGGGTTTTTTAAAACATGTTCATCAACATAGGGTAGAAAGTATTCTGGGTTAAATATTCCAGATGTATATTCTTAAACATTTTCCTTATCAGAAGGATCTTATATCAATGGTTGAAAATCAGTTTATGAAAACACATCCGAGGATGTAGGTTGGGATAGATTAAAAACAAAAGGATCAGACTCATCAAATTTTACTTGCACTGTTTCTTCAACAGTATAAGTGTTTTTATTAAAAACACAATAATCCTTAGAAGTTGTGGAATAACCTAAGAAAATTCCTTCATCCGATTTTTGTGAGAATTTATGTAAGTTATCTTTAGTATTCATAATTAATACCTTGCAACCAAAAACATTGAAGTAGGATATTCTTGGTTTTCTACCTTTCCATAACTCATAAGGGGTTTTATTAATAAAAGGTCTAATCAAAACTCGATTTATAGTATAACAAGTAGTACTTACTGCTTCATCCCAGAAATGTATAGCTATAGAATATTCACTCAACATGGTTCTAGTTATCTCTTGATGAATTCTATTTCTTCTCTCAACTACACCATTTTGTTGAGGAGTTCTAGGTGCGGAAAAATTGTGAGTAATAGCATTCCTACTACAAAAAGATTCAAAATTCAGAATTTTGAAATTCTCCTCCATGATCACTATGAATAGTTTTCAGTGGAAGATTTTTCTCATTTTTAACTTGAGATCTAAAACATTTTAAATAAGAAAAATCTTCATACTTTTTTTCTAAAAAATAGATCGAAGTAAATCTAGTGTAATCATCAACTAATACAAACACATAGTATTTGCCTCCAATACTTCCCTTTTGTGTTGGACCGAAAAGATCATTGTGCACTAACTATAATGCATCAGTCATTGAGGCTTCACCAATTGATTTAAAACTAGGTTTATGTTGCTTTCCATATTTACAAGGATCACAAACATTAGGAGAATCAAATCTAAGCTCCGGTAGATCCTTAACTAGTTTCTTCTTAGAATGTTTATATAATTTTTTATGGTTACAGTGTCCTAGACTTCTATTCCACAGCCAGGAATGATCTTCCATTTCACATAGGCAAAGTAAATCTAGGCTCCTTAAGTCTACTATGTTCAAGGTGTAAAAATTATCTTGCCTAATGGCTGAGAGAATAAATTCTTCCACGGAATTGTGTACTAAGAACTTATCATTCGTAAAATTCACAAGGTACCCTTCATCACATAACTGAATTATGATAATGAGGTTGTGATTAAGACCCTTAACAAATAAATAATTTGAAATCAATGTTTTACCTAGAAGAAAAATATTACCAATACCAAGAATTTCTCCCTATGCATTATCTCTGAAATTTAACTTTCCTCCATTCATTTTGATAATATTTTCAAAATAGTTTTTGATACCAGTCATGTGTCAGGAACATCCACTATCCATATACCATGTATTTCTATTGGTACTTCCTCTATCTTCCTGAAAACAAGAAAAGAATTAGACTTTTGGAATCCAAACTATCTTCGATCCAGAATTTGCAGACAACAAAATTTTAGGAACCCACATTTTCATAGAAAAAAAGGCTTTATGAAAACTTAGTGATTGGGTTTTATTTAAAGAACAATTCTTTGCCCAGTGACCACCACATTGACACTTGGTACAAAATGGGGCACTTTGTGGAACAATGTAGTTGTTACTAAATATTGGTTCTACATGAGTATACCAAAATCCGGATTTATTTCTTAATGTTCATATTTGAAATACATTTTATAAAATTTTCCATACAATTGGTATAGTTTGACAAACACTTCCTTAAGGAAAATATTTCAGACTTGAGTTTTATAACCAAGTTTTTATCTTCAAAATCATTATATTTAAAACTAGTTCTAGGCTAGAAAACATTTTTATTAGAAATTACTTTCCCTAACTCTTTAGAAAGTTTGTTCCAATCAGAACTTACTTCCTCAAGATTTTTTGAAATACTTATAAAATCATCATTTTTCCTATCATGATCATTGGAAGGATCTGATATCTCATTTGCAAGAATATAATTCATATAGCTTTCCTTATAAAGTATCCTATTGAGTTTAGAGTTCTCAATCTCAAGATGTTCAGCAAACCTAGAAACTTCTTCATAGGTAGGTGAAGTATTTTCTTCATCAGAAGAGGATTCTTCATCTGAGGAGTAATAATACTTACTATGATTAGGATTTGAAGATACATTGGTCAATGATTCAGCATTTCATACTTTAGCCATAATGCAATGATTTTCAATAGGTAATCTGGCTATAAGACCAAGATTCTTCTTTCCTGAAGATTCATAATCAGAAGAATCATCTAAAGAGTCACCACCACTGGCACTCCAGGTGTCATTTGCTTTTAGAACCTTTTTAGCTTTTGTTTTGTAATACTTCTTCGTACTCCTTTCAGAATGCCTTTCTTTCCTTTCATTCTTTTTGAGTAGAGGGAAATCTGGTCTAATATGTCCACCTCTATTTCATTCGTGACAAGTAACTTCTCCAACTTTCCTATCATTCCTTTCCTTTTTCTTATACTTGGATTGGAAATTTCTCTGGCCGGCTATCTTGTTCATCCTTCAAGAAAGATTTTCTAACTCATTTTCTGAGATCTCACTTTCACTAGAATCTGATTGAACAACCAACTTCTTAGACTTGGATGTAGTTACTCTCTCAGGAGTCTTAGCTTTCATATGATTTGATGTACTTGTAAAAGCAACAATACCATTCCCATTCTTCTTTTTTATATTGTCAGCATCACTCTTCATTCTAGTTTAATGTTGGAGAAGAGTTCCAAATAGCTCATCAAGAGATATTTGAGTGACCTTCCTTTTCTCATCTATAACTATTCTCTTTGATTCCCACTCATTGGGAATAATATCAATTATTTTATCTACAAGGGATTCATCATCTAACCTTTTTTCTCCCATAGACTGTAAGTTGTTGACTACAGTCATAATCCTCTGTTGAACATTGCAGATAGGTTCAATATACGAAAAATTGAATCCATGGTATTCAGCTCTAAGCATAGCTCTCCTAGTTTCAATCACTTTAGAAGTTCCAAACTGTGTAACTTCTAACTTCTTCCAGATACAATTAGCTGCTTCACAAGAAGAAATTTTGCTATATATATTTCTAGTCATTGAACATAGTAATGTATTGCGTACCTTATAATTGAGTTGATACTCTTGCTTTTCCTGGTTAGTAAAAGTTCTAACTTCCTTATAATAAATTTTATAATCACCAGTAAGCATAAAAAAATTGTCTACTCCAGTAATGATAACAAATGTCTTCATTCAATCTCACCAATATTCATTGTCATTACCATCAAATATTGGTGGTCATGTAGGATTTAGATTATCTATATAACCAAAATTCATTCCTACCATACTAAAACAACTTGGGAAACCAAACTAGTTAGTATAAAAAGTTCATATCCACAATGTTCGGAATGATAATGTTCAGAACGGCAAAGTTCGGAATGACAATGTTCGGAATGAAAAAGTTCAGAACGACAATGTTCAGAATGATAATGTTCGGAATGATAAAGTTCAGAAAGTAATTTTTTGAACGACAATGTTCGGAACGACAAAGTTCATAATGAAAAAGTTCAGAACGACAAAGTTCGGAAGGATAAAGTTCGGAATGATAAAGTGATCAATGAAAAAAATTATACGTGAGTATGAGTATTTCAGAGACCTACTCTGATACCAATTGTAGGATCAAAATAACAATGGAGATACTCAAAATAAAAGAGGGGGTGAATTGTACACTTTAAAAATTCCTCTGTAACCTTTAAAGTTGGTTAGAGATAACTATGTTTTCCATAGACAAGGAAAAAATTATAAGTTTTACAAAGTTAAACTAAGGAAATTCACAACACCTCTAATCACCAACTGAAGAATTGAAACCAAGGATTACAAAATTAGATTCTACCTTAAAACATATATAACCTTAAACTAATCAGATTACAAGTGTAAGGAAATATAAGAAGGTTATACTTTCCTTACAATACAATATGCAGCGGAAAAACAAGTAGTAAAACTACAAGTAACAAGATAAGAATTTTTTAACCCAAAGAGAAGGGTATTCAACAACCTTGGATAAAGGTACCTTGATTTATACATTCAAGAAACTATGTCCTTCCCATAACAGGGTAAACCCTCGATACAATGATCGAAATCTCTATCTTGCTATCCCCGCAATCCCTCAACATCAAGGTAGTTGGAACCTCTGTCCTTCTCATCAAGAAAGCCCAGAAACTTCAAGGTAGTCGGAACCTCTGTCTTCTTATCCCCGGAAGTCCTCGAATGTAATCACCGACATCCAGAGTCTCACAAAGCAATCTGAACAAGTGGTTCAGTACGCACAAGGGCTGAAAAGATTCTCTCTCTAGAAATCACCTTAACCGTGTGTGTTATCTAGATCGATCAACTTGTTCATTTCTATCTTGAGCTCTTTTAAATGAGCTCCTATTTATAGGCATATTCCTAAAGGTTGGATCCCTCTTCCAATGGCCATATTTTCCATGAAATTCGGAGGGTCCTATATACGTGTAACTCAACCAACGGATATATGATTCAGAATAGACGAAATTGTTTTATAACAAACTATGTATAACTGAATGTACGACATCATTTTGAAATGAAGAATATATGTAAAAGATAATCAATATTTCGGAGTGTAATCAAGTCAAAAGTTTGGATTCTAACCATGATGATGTTCGGAGTCTATGCTAAGAAATGTTTGGATTCTGTTTTATAGAATTTCAGAGTCATGTTTCACCAGAGATCGGATTCTGAACCTGTAGAGTTCGGAGTCAAACTTCTTAAGAGGTCAGAGTCAAACTGATTAAAAGTTCGGAGTCGAACTTCTTAAGAGTTCGGAGTTGAACCACTTAAAAGTTTGGAGTCCAACTTTTCCAGAGTTCAGAGTCAAACTACTAAAGAGTTCGGAGTGTAAATTCATAAGTGATTGGAGTCGAACTACTTAAAAGTTCAGAGTCAAACTTCATTATAGTTTGGAGTCGAACTACTAAATAGTTCAGAGTCGAACTACTTAAGAGCTCGAAGTCCAGAATTCGGATTAGAACTATGTTACAGATCACATCCAGAATTCGGATCTGAAAAACAGAATGTTCCAAATCTTTTCATTATATGGCTCTGGAAATTTGGTTATGAATCCTGTTTTTTCGTTTAAGAATAATATATCTATGTATAAGAAAATCTAGGTTAAGGTAAATTCCCTTAAAGAAGTAAATTTTCCTTACAGAAGTAAATATAATATTTTCTTATGTATATGGTATTTGTGATTTTCAAAATAAGAATGAATGGAAAATTCATAAGGAAAACCTTATTGACTCAACAGGGATGGTATGATGTACTCAAAAGTACCTATGTACCCAAAGCCATCTGTAGCCACTGCCAGAACTGTGAAGTGAAACATGCATCCCTGTTTGAAACAATGATGTGTGGAACTCCATGTATACATACAATATCTCTGATGTAAAACCACCCTAGATCATCAACACTAAAGGTCTCCTTGATCGGCAAGAAATGTGCAACCTTCATAAGCATCTCCACTACAACCAAAACCGAATAATTTCCTCGAGGTGATCATGGTAATGCTATCATGATGTCCATTACGACATCATTACATTTCCTCTCAGGAATGGTTAACTACTGGAAAAGCCCTGCTGGTCACTGATTCTTTGCCTTCACCTGCTGACAGGTGGAACACCGCATAAAAAAACCAGCCACATCCTTCTTCATACATGTCCACCAATACTGATGACGTATGTTTCGGTTCATTTTGGTGACACTAAGATGTACCACCCAAGATGAAGCATGAAACTCCCAAATCAGCTCCTCATGTATGTCTGTTGAAACCCATATGCGGCCATGAAAATGTAGCACCTCTTCATCACCCACTGTCCACCCCGGAGTAGGGTCTCCATCTGACACATCCTCTCGTAGGACTATGCCTTCTAGGTCTGATAGATGTCTCATTTGAACTTGATCTAAAAGAGTAGATGTAACAACTATAGAAGAAAAAAATGTGTGTCCCTATCTATCCTGCACCTCCAAATGAATCTTAGAGAATAGAGCCATAAGCTACCACTCGATGTTGGCCTCCTAAACCTCCTGCAAATGAGTCCTCTTGCTTAGTGCGTCAGCCAGAGCATTGCCTTTCCCAGGCATATAAGCAAGCTCGAAGTCTAAAGACTGCAGGTACTCGACCAACCCCTGTTGTCTCAAATTCATGTCACACTATGTAAAGATATTCTTGAGGCTCTTGTGGTCAGTATATACCACAAAATTCTCTCCCATGAGATAGTGTGTCCAATAAACCAAAGAATTAACAACCGCAGCAAACTCCAGGATGAACGTTGGATAGTTCTTCTCAGGGGGCCTCAACTGACATGATCCGTACGAAACAACACGATCTTCCAGCATAATCTCTACTCCGAGACTGATTCCAGATGAATCATAGAGAACTGTATAACTCTTGCCCAGCTTTGGCAAAACTAGAATCAGTGCTGAAGTCAATCTCCCCTTCTGTTTCTGGAAGCCTGAGTCGCAAGCATCCGACCAATAGTACTTCACACCCTTCTTAGTCAAGCTCATAAATGGAACTGCTAAGAATGAGAAGTCATATATAAACCGCCTGTAGTAACCATCCATTCCCAAGAAACTCCGCACCTCGAAGACATTCTTTGGTTGTTCCCAGGTAACTACTGCTCTCACCTTCTCTGGGTCAACTGATACTCTTGTCTCTAAGATGACATGGTCCAGGATGTGAATCTCATTCATCCGAAAGTGGCACTTTGAGATCTTATCATATTGCTAATTCTCTCTCATTGTACTAAATACGATCTCAAGATGGGTAGCATGGTCGTGACGAGTGTAAGAGTACACCAAGATATTGTCCACAAAGACAACGAAGATAGAGTCCAAGAAAGGATGGAAAACTATGTTCATCAACGCCATGAAAACTATATGTGTGTTCATTAGACCGAACGACATAACCAGATACTCATACAGACCATACCTGCTTTGGAAATCTATGAGAGGTATATATGATGGTCTGACTCGCAACTGATGTTAGCTGGATCTCATGTCGATTTTTGAGAACACCCTGGCTCCTTGAAGCTGATAAAAAAGATCATAAATCCTTGGAAAGGGATATCAGTTCATGACCATCAACTGGTTCAGCTTCCGATAGTCCACAAACAGCTGTAAGGTACCATCCTCTTTCATTGCAAACAACACCATTGAACCCCAATGGGAAGTACTGGTCCAGATGAAACCATTAGCCTCTAACTCCTCCAACTACTTCATGAGATCTTGAAACTTAGGCATAGCCAACCTATAAGGAGGTATGGATACCAGTACTACTCCTGGAACAAGATCAATATAGAAGTCTACCTCGCGCTCCAGATGCATCCCTGAAAAGTCTATTGGATAGACATCCGGAAAACGGTCAACTACAGGAGGAAAGTCCATTTGATAGGTCCCATGATCATCCTGATATAAACTAGGAATCTCGGTTGTAACACTACCTAACCCATGATGCACTAATCCAGCTCTACTTTCCTAGACATCCCATTCACCCTTGTCAAGAAAAGACCCCCCCCCCCCCTTTGGTGAAGTGAAACTCACCCTATGTCTATAACAATCAACAAAGGCCTGAAAAGGAACTAGGCAGCCCTTTCCAAGAATGACATCAAAATCCTGTCATCTCAAGTGCATAAAGATCCCACAACAAGTGACACCCACCAACCTCAAGGGGGCACTCCTTTCACTAACGCACACTATAGTTCAATGTACCAAAGTAGTGTCTAGTGACAATGAATACTCAGAAGTAAGGAGAGTAAGTCTAAGGCTCACCACAGTGTCCATAGAAATAAAGTTAAGAGAAGCTCCTGTATTGAAAAGTGCAAGAAGATAAAACGGAGGCTTCTAGGATCGTACCTCAAACTGTGGAAGGTCCAAGATCCTGCTCCCGATGAATCTGCTCTACTGCAAATGTTTGGCCATTACCGTGGCCCTGTGTTGCAGCATGATATCCTTGAGCTGATCCACCCTGAGCCTGATTACTATAGCTGCAACCTTGACCCTAGCCTGAATGACCTGAAATACTCTAGCCCCCAGTCTGATGCGGAACTGGTAATCCTGTTCCCGTACGAGGAGTATAAACTAATCCTCCTTCACTAGCTGCAGGAAGAAGAACCCTGAAAAAACGCTGTAGATGACCCATCATTCCAAAGGTTCGTCACTCCACTAGATCCCTCATGCACCGAGGCCTTTTATTCCCACTCTTTCCACACTAATAGCACTCCACTTGGTTTCTTTAAGGAAGATATCGTCTACCAGAATTAATACCTCGCTTCCTCAAGTAACCTTGAGTAGTCTCTCGATTGTGTTTCCTGCTGTCAGTATGCAATGAATCAGCCTTGGATGCTGAACCTCCCTAGTCAACAGCTTCAGTCTCCCTCGTATTTCTTTCGTTGATCAGCACCTAGTTGACTATTAGGGTAATAGACATCAACTGGAAGATGTTCACTTGTGATCTAATCTCTGGTTTGAGGCCTCCCTCAAACTTCCTAGCCAAAAAATGCTCGTCATTTCATAGAACGGGTGTGAAACACTATAACTCAGTGAAAAGGGAGGAATACTCCATAACCGAAAGAGTACCCTACTGTAGGATCATGAAATCTCTCGCTCTGTCAGCCCTCAGCTTTGCCTAATAGAAGTAGTCATAGAACGTATGCTGGATCTCATCCGAAGCCATAGTCTGCTGGCGCCCTGCCTGCGAGACTACATCCCACCATATCTTGGAAGATTCTCACAGCATGTAAGTCACGATATTTACACTTCTGTCTAGGGGTGTATCCTGATGCTCTAAGACAGAAATCATGGTTCCTAGCACTGACTCTCCAGCCTGAGGTCCTTCATCCCCTGTGAAAGTGGGAGGATGTTGCTGTTGGAAGACTCACGTCAGCTCTTCCATAGACGGGGCATGGTGATGAGCTCCCTGGAAGGTCTGCATGAACCTCATGAAACCCTCTCTGAACTGTGTGTCTGCACCAGTTTCTGGAATCACTATGGGTGCCTTTTCTGGAATGATCAGTGGAACTACAGGTAGTCCCTTGTCTACCGTATCAGGCATAAGGTCACTGCCTGGTTCCAAGCGTGAAACGGGAGGATGTCTTGGTTCCATAACCCTGAAAGGTCAAAAGCACACTCTAGATTTATGAATAAAAAGGTCATAAAACACAAGAGTAAAAAATTTGACAGAAGAGAGAATAAATTAAGTTTACTAAATTGGACAACATGACGTGTATTTAAACTACACGGCCTGTTTGTTAAATCCATTTACATGGGTGTGTACTTTCGCCACCACTGGTCGTGTAACATACCAAACTACAAGACATGTTTTCCTAAACACGGAATGTACTTCAATTCTACCCCCTACCTATGTCTATTTACATGGCTAACCTACACAATCCTCCTAATTCTAAACTACACAGCATGTGCACTAAAGACCCAGCGTGTACTAGATAGGTTTCGGCGGCCCGTGTAGTTGTTACACGGCCGGCTACATGGCTGACTCCTACACGGCGTGTTCTGAACAAACACAGTGTGTATAATGATAGAGCAAACCGACCCGTGTTATTTGTGACACGACCTGGTACCAAGAGGGAAACTACATGGCGTGTTCTTATAACACATGGCGTGTACTAAACAGACTCGGCGACCCGTTTAATAGTTTACACGGCTGGTCTCATGGCTCACCCCTTACACTACGTGTTCCGAAAAAACACAGCGTGTATAGGAGAAGATAACACCATCCCGAGTTTTTTTGTGACACAGTCGGGTTCTTAGGAGAAACCAACAAGGTGTGTTCTTATACACATGGTGTGTACTACACGAGTTTTCCCGACCCGTGTTGGTAGTGACACAGCTGGGTACACAGTTGACAACCACACGATGTGTACATAAGGTACACGGCGTGTCCCCTAAGACTCTCTGACACCCCATGTTTTCGTTTACACAGTCACTATCACAGTTTAAAAACTACACGGTGTGTATTTATAAAGTACAGACTGTGTATTCTGGGTTTTTCCAGGCAGTAACTTAGAAACTGCACTGAATGCCAGAAACACTGAAAAAAACATCTATGTGCCAAATTTCAATCCGTGGGGGCCCATACTCCCTGTGACTCAACTCTTGGCATTATAACAATTCATATATCAAATAAAATAGCTTAACAAGTATGTCAGTCACAACAACTATAACAACAACATGAATAGTCTATCACGACATCTATCACAACAACATGTAATACTAATGCACCCTAGATGTCATGGTAAAAAGCATGAAATGTGATTTCCTACCCAGTGCCTATATGATGCATAAGATGGAACACCCTCATCTTATCGGGTTGCAAAAAAAATGAACCACAATCTTATAATCTGTAACAGCACAAAACATGTGCATCACCCAACGGTGAAATATAATAAACTATAACACTTTCAAAAACTGAGAATTGCAATTACGAGGTAATATAGCATTTCCTTGTACACGGGTAAAATACTCCCACACATAGTTGAGTACTAACTACCCATTCCTTACTATACCTGTCTATTTTCGCAAAACAGTAAGGCAATTTAAAAGAAGAAAACTCCTTTGATACCACTTTGTAACGACCCGAATCTGGAGCCACATAACTGGTGCCCGATACCCAGTGCGCCACATAACCTCAAACACATTTCACCAAATGCCAGAGGCTGCTGACTAGTAGTGATGGCCTTGGTGAGTAAGTGTGGAAACTATTACTTCATTTGGTAAGGTATGCAACGGATGAGAAAAGATAATCAATAACAGAAGCAGTAAATAGAATGCAACAACTGAACTAAAAGTAGAAGAAATGTCTGATATAATAATGATGCAGAATGGTACTTGTATCTATGAAAAGTATTAAACAAAACTACGTGTTGAAATACAACTGAAATCAAAGTACTAAATGTAAATAAAAACTCCAGCAGCATCGTTGGACAAATCCCGGTCCCATTCTCTCCAGCTCCAACCAGCAATCAAGCACCTGAGGTAGAAGGGCCATAATCCCCACCTACACCTGCAACTATATAATCTTTTTGGGCCAAAAACAGGACCCAAACCGGGTGTGAGACTAATCCCAATAGGCAACCACCACAAGATTTGTTCCATACTATCAATGAGTAATATTGAAAAAGTAATGGAAAATAATTACAGTAATGGACTATGAGTACACCAGTTAATAATCCTACTGATTACAATTCATAGTCATTTTATAAAAAAACCAACAAAGAACTAGCAGGAATTCTATTCCAATGTAAGAAAGTAACACAGCAGGTATCTCAAAAGACTACATAAACATAAGGAGTACAAAAACCAAGCTTGTTCTTTGGCTTGGTGGACTCGTCACAACCAACCCTCAATGTTCACACTAACTCTTTGGGTGGCTCAAACTAGAAAACCCCTATATTCTAGTAAACAAACAAAGAAAAGACACTCTGGGAAGCTCTTACGTTAATTCCCCTACGGTCTTGCAACTATAGCTACAGACACTCTGAGGAAGCACTTACGTCTAATTCTTATTATGGTCTTGATGGTTGGATAAACTAAGAAAACTTTTGGGAAGCACAAAGTCCAATTCTCATAGTTCTTGTGTGTGAAACTAAAACCAACAGACCCTCTAGGGAAGAAAATAACCATCTATTCCCTCATTGATCTCCCGCACCAGGTTCCCACAGCCCTGAGCAGCTTAGTCGTGTGTAATCTACTGTCAACAGCCCTAAGTAAGTTCAACAACTACATGGATAAAATCCACCATGTATCAAAAGCACTTAAACTGTATTAAACACATGTAATATGTGATAACATGTAAACTAACCATAGAAATAGGGTTTTCCTCACAGGAAAATGGTTCCAAATGGCGATAAATAGCCAAACAGGGGAAGGAACACCCATGGGGTGATCCTCAAACATACGACCCAGTATATATTATCAGGAATTAAAAATAAGATAACAAAAAATCTAGGGAAAACAACCAATATGATCAAAATCCAAAACCCGGGATACCCGATACATGAGTATCCGACACTTTTGCAACCAAAACTCAAAGAACATCAACATAGGGAAAAACACCACCTACCTCGATCCTTGAAGATCGATTTACTTGAACCTTATCCCATGAATTGGCTGATAACAGAGTAAATCTGCAAAAATGTCTAAAATTTTTAACCTCAGATAACTCACACGAGAGAAAGAAACATGAAACGAGGAAGAAGAAAACCAAGAACTCACCACTGTGATTCTTCTGCAATCGACAGAGTTCGATTCGGACAACCAGTGACAGATCAGTGGTTCTGAGAAGAATCGGCCTCCTCGGATGCTCTAGATGGAATTAGGCAAAGAAGAAGACGTTAATGGTCACAAGGCGTGACCCCGTGTCGATTAATGAAATAAAAAAAATACATTGTGTGTACTTCCAAAGTACACGGTGTGTAGTGTTTTTTTCCATACTCCGCCAAAATCGGCCTCGACGTCACCCCTACACACCGTGTGTGTGCCCTGAACATGGCCAAAACACGGGTTCTGGTGGGAAGAGAGTCCACGGCGTGTATTTAAAAAATTTCCAGAAAATTCTTTTTTCGTTAAAAAATCCTATAAAAGCAATCCGTACCTGAAACTGATGATCCAGGTTCTTACATTATGCTTTCATTTTCATCTCGAAAGTATAGTAGAACAATTCCATCACCACCAAAAATCATGGAAGTGAAGATGTTGGTGAGTACGTAAAATGGAAAAATCATTGAATCCCATGAATATAACTCTTCCACAGTCTTAATATGTTGAATTAACTTTTCATTGAATGTCTTCATACTCCCTATGGTGGACTTTGATGAAATTCTTGGCATGGACTGGCTCTCATTATATTGAGCCAACATAAATTGTCCTGAGAGGTAAATCACTCTCCATGTGGAGAATCGACCCCCAATTCATTACAAGTGCAAGGAGGAAGATGAACCTTCTTTAGCTCCATCATATCAAGCATGGATATTACTACCCATTGAGGACATGTATCTGGCTTAGAAAATTTAGTCGAAGGAGGAAACCATCCTAGAAGACATGCCTATTATGAGGGAATTCATTGAAGTTTTTCCAGAGGAATTTCCTGGTCTTCCTCCTAGAAGAGATGTTGAATTATCAATTGATCTTATACCTGGGGCATTTCCAATATCCAAGACTCCATATATAATGGCTATCGTAGAGCTTGAGAAGCTGAAAGAAAACTACAGGAGTATCTGGATAAAGGAATTATAGGCCAATGTGATTCACCATGGGGTGCTCCAGCCATCTTTATCAAGAATAAGTATGGGTCAATGCAGCTTTGCATCGATTATCGTGAGCTTAACAAAATAACGGTAAAGAACAAGTATACTCTCCCATGAATTTATAACTTGTTCGATCAGCTACCTGGAGCACAATACTTCTCTATGTAGGTTTTTTGGTCGAAATATTATAAAGTAAGGGTGAAAAAGGAAGATTTCTCCATGACTGCTTTTCACACAAGATACGGGAACTATGAATTCATATTAATTCCTTTCAGACTCACTAATGCTCCAGAAATATTCATGGAATTTATGAATAGAGTCTTTATAGATTAACTCAAAAAAAATTTGGTAGTCTTTATAAATGATATTCTGATTTACTCCAAAACCAAGGAGGATCATGAAGAGCGTCTAAGAACTGTACAAGAGACCTTGTTGAAGGAGAAGCTCTTTGAAAAGTACAACAAGTGTGAGTTATGGTTGAATGAGGTCTCATTCTTGGGTCATATCGTAACAAGCAATGGGATATCTGTGGATTCTTACAAAACAGATGTAATTGAGGGTTGGCCGAGGCCAACATTGGTAATGAATATCCATATCTTCTTGGGGTAAGCTGGATTTTATCGATGATTTGGGAGAAATTTATAACGACTTTTTAACCCTCTTACCGAGCTAAATCAGAAGGGAGTAATGTTTTATTGGAGTGATATATGTGAAGAATTCTTTAAGAAGTTGAAAAGGAGGCTTATCACTGCCCTCGTGCTCACATTACCCACAAGTGGAGAACTTTTTGTGGTATTTAATGATTCTTCAAAGAAGGGAATGGGAAGTGTGTTGATTAAAAATCACAAAGTCATTTCCTATGCTTCAAGGAAATTGAATGTTCATGAACAGAACTATCCAACACATGAACTTGAGTTGGCAGCAATGATCTTAGCTTTGAAAATTTGGCGGTATTATTTCATTGGGGAGAAGTGTGAAATATATACAGACCACAAAATCCTCAAGTATATATTCACACAGAACGAGTTGAACATGAGCCAACAAAGATGGTTAGAGGTGATCAAAGACTATGACTGCTCAATCCATTACCACCCTAGGAAAACGAACAAGGTGACGGATGCCCTAAGTAGAATGGACCCAGTGATTCTATCATTGATGAGAATTGAAAAGGATCCAATATTTTTATATTTGAAGAATATGGACATGGGAATCATAATGAAGAGAACCTCATCAATACATTCACAAATTATTGCTCAACCATATCATTTGTAAAGGTTAAATATGCTCAAAAGGATGATGTGGGAATTCAGAAAAAAGTGGAATCTATTAGAAAAGGGAAATCCTTGGAGTTTAATGTAAATGAATAAGGTATTATGAGATTTTGGAAAAGTCTATGTGTTCCATCATGTCCGGATCTAAAGAAGAATCTTTTGGATGATGCACATAGTTCAAAATTCTTTATTCTTCTAAGAAACACAACGATGTATCAAGATAACTGATAGCATTTTTTGTGGGATAATATGAAGAAGGAGGTCACTGAATATACATCAAAGTTCCTGGTGTGTTAGCATGTTAAAGTAGAGAGGTAGTAGTCTAATGGGATGATGTAACCATTTCTCATACCAGAATAGAAATGGGAGAATATCACCATGGTCTATTTCACAGGACTACTAAAGACATCCAAAGGCAACAATGTAATTTTGGTTGTTTTGTATCATCTTAAAAAGGTTTCACACTTAATTGCTAATTGGGAGGATTTATCATTGGATCAACTGGAGTAGATATATATTAGGGAAGTGGTAAGGTTTCAGGGAGTACCACTATCCATTGTGTCTGATCGAGATCCAAAATTCACCAGTATGTTTTGGGAGAGTCTTCAACATGTGCTGAATGGTGAACTGAACTTCAGTATGACATATCTTCCTCAAACTGATGTCCAATCAAATCGAACTATCCAAACACTTAGGGAAATGTTGAGTGCGTGCTCAATGGACTTTAAAGGAGGATGGGATCACCATCTTCTTCGGTTTGTGTTCTCTTATAATAATACTTTCCACTCAAGAATCCAAATGGCACTATATGAAGCCCTTTATGGGAAAAAGTGAAACACCAGTGTGTTGGGATGAGGTCGGTGAGCATAAGATGCATAAACATGAAATGGATGATGAAATGGTGTACAAGGTGAAAACCATTCAGCAGTATATCATGGCCATCCAATTTCGATAGAAGAGTTATGTAGATTATCATCGATGAGACCTTGAATTTTAAGTTGGAGACATGGTATTTCTATGCATATCTCCATGGAATAAGGTCATGAGGTTTAGAAAGAAATTTCAATTAAGTCCAATGTACATCGTCCCATTTGAGATTCTTTAGCATGTTGGGGAAGTGGCCTATCGACTAGCACTTCCACCTACCATAGAAAAAGTACATGATGTATTTCTGTATCTCTCTTAAGAAAGTACATATTCGACCCTTCACATTTACTCTCTTAGGAGGTGGTACAGTTAGAGGATGATCATTTTTATGAGGCGAAACCAGTGAAGATATTTGATCGTAGAGAAAAAGTTCTACGAAATAAATCAATTACCTTCATCAAGGTGTTGTGGAGAAACCACAACTTTGATGAAGCGACATGGGAATCAGAGGAAATGATAAAGCATAGTCACCCACATCTATTTTAGTGTGGGAAAAGAAAATTTTGAAGGTGAAATTTATTAAGGGTGGATGATTGTAATGACCCAAACTTTAATTAATTGAAATCCCTCATGATGAAATTAAATGTCCCTTTATGTAAAATGTTTACATAAAATTTCAACTTCTTTGGTTTTATTTTAATAATTGTGACCATTACAAATATAGTCGTTGAACAGTGATGACATGATTAGTATAAATATAGGACTTTAACAATCAAATTTACTCAGAAAAAGGAAGCTATAACCTCATCTAGTAGAATTGCTCCATACAAAGCCTGTTTATTGGAGCTCGGAAAAGTGGCGGCGTCATTGGTCTTCACTATTGACCAAGCCCAAGCCGAGATTCATCATGTCAAACTTGAATGGAACCCTCTACTAGAGAAATGGAAGTTGATAGAGATCACCACGTGTGCAATGTTATCTCAGCCACCGCATGAGTCTATCACCAACTTGCACCTTACACATAGGTCTTATGTGGCTGATTTAAGGGGTTATGTAACAAATATCTAGTATTATGGTTATGTACAATATTTTTTTACATAATAATTAATATAAAGTCATTTAATTATTGTTACCTTTTAAATAGTATTTATTGCACAATGAATATTTTAAGTAAATGTTCAACTAAGAAATCTATTTTGATGAATTAATGGATTTTTTAATTAAATATTATGTTAATAAATTATTATTATTATTATTAAATTAATTTTTATTAAATATAAATGATCGTATAATATTATAAATACAATTGTAATTTTTATTAATGATTGAAAGCCATTTTTGTCACAACTCGTGATTTTTTGATAAATGTCGGTTATAATTTTAAATGTAAATATTAAAATATATAGAAAATCATTTAGATAAAATGAATTTTATTTCGGGAATCATGATTTCAAAATTATCAAATGGTGAATTTTTTATAATTTTCTGAGACAGTCAATTTTTTTTGGTAAAAATTAAATACCATTTTAATATATAATGTGTTTTATGACATCATAATGACCATATAGTGATGTAATAAAACACTATAAACCTTATGTTCACCCAATATATGTTTTAAAATTAAAATAATGTTATTTTTGGTTTATCTAACTTGTTTTACAAAGCATTAATGGACCCTTCAAGACTTATGAAACATCTTGTCTTTTTAAATTGTTTTCCATGGGAGTGTGAGTCATCTCCGCATAAGCAACCCCATTATTTTAAGATTTTCAGACTTTTCCATTAAAAAATATTTTTATACACTTCCCTTTTCCAAAACCGATGAGAAAAAACCATGAGTTGGCTTGTGGTTTGGATTAGTTTAATGTGAGGGACCAAAACATAAATAATAAAAAATTCCCTCACCTTTCCTATATAAACCCACCAAGCTCCCACTTCCTCCTCAATCAAAGCCATTAAAGTTCATCCAACCTCTACCCTCCTCTCTCTAGAATAATACCAAGGTGCCCTAAGCTCCCAAGAAGCCACTCTCAATCCTCTCTCAAGCCATTGGAAGCATACTTCCATGTAAGGGTTTTTCTTCCTTTCTCATTTTTGTCCAATATTATTAATGTTGTTATTCCATTTTAATTTATATTATAAATTTTGGAGTTTGGTTTCTAACCTCCCCCATACTACCCTCTTTATGTTTGAAGGATGGTAGACCCCTTTCTCTATCATTAAATTCCTCCCATTTACACCTATTACAATGCCGAAATTTTGAAAGGAATTTCTCTCTCCTCATTTACATTCATGAAATTATTTTGTATCAGGAATATAATTTCCATTACATTTGTTTGGACATGTATCTATATGACCACTTTACAATCCATTTCATGTAAATATGATGAGACACCCCTTTCTCACTCATCAAAAAATTTTATTAATTCTTATGTCACGCCATTACACGGACGAAATTTCACCAATTTTCCAAGACAATGCCATTGTGTAGTGAATACCATACCCATTTATCTATCAATTGTGTTCTACTTTATGCAGTTTTAGTTATTGATTATAACGTTTCATTTATTAATTCCAAATTCCTATATCATGGAATTAATGATGATGTTTTATGAATCCATGTTATATGATCCATGTGGCACACCTATGCATGAAATGAAATGTTTAAGAATGATGCTTCTTTATAGCACTCCAATTCATTGGGTAAAGTATAGTATCATGATACGTCATTTAATATTGTTTTTGACTCATGCTAATTGAAGTGAAACATGTTTTTACTCGTGCTTCATGTTCAGTGAGGATTTACTCATGCTTCAGTGCAATGAGCCTTGGCTCATACTAATTCCAAATTAAATGTTGTTGCCACATTTCCATGTTATGATTAAAATTGTTTTTCATGAATTTATTTTTATTCTTCTTTTGTGATCTATTTATATGCCAATTGAATAAAATGTATTGTATTCATCATTTATTCCATGATTATTCCCTTACTGGGTTTATAGCTCACCATTTTATGCATGTCCCTATGTTATCCCATGCAATGCTAAGTGTGAGGGAATTTAGTGGTCCTGTAAAGGAATTTTTCAATAAAGATGTTGTTTTATTTTCATGTTTTAAGTGGTTATGTAATGATACTAATCCCCAAAGACAATATAACAATCAATCTTCTATAATGTATCACGTGAAGTTTAGGTAATAAATCATGTTTAATTGTGTAATAAATGAATAGGGTTGTTATAGTTATATCATAAGTAAAGAAGTATAATCTTGTTAAAAATATATTAAATATTTTTTAAATCCTTAATTATGATAATATATCAATAGAAATGGTCAAAAATTAATTACATGAATTTAAGAGGCGGTACTTCATTAAACAAAAAGAATAATTGTTTTATTTACAGTTTGTTAGAATATGAGATAAATTTATGCTACTAAATTAAAATAATAATATATTATATTTTGATAGAAAGTGGTTTTATTAAATCATAATAATTTATTTATATTTATTAAATTTCGATAATGAATTAAAATAAATAGGCATGACTAAGAATTAAGACTCATTATCTGAAAACCTATTAAGGTCTATTCAAAAAGATTTACTTGATTTGTTTTTTGATGAGGAATTGGAATATATAATTTTTGGGAGGGTTGTTTGTGAGGTATTTTTTGGGGTTTTAGGGAAATAAAATTCATTCAATAGGTAAAAAAGAGAGGATAAGTGATGTTTTATAATTATAGGAGAGGACATACATTATATTTTTCAATAGAAAAAATGATCCCCATTTTTGTTACCAAAAAATGACATATAAGTTGAAAATTATTGAGACATATATATTATATGGTGAAAATATTTACAGTGAATATAATTTATTCATTTTTAGGTATTTTTTACCATTATCATTTAAATCCCCACAATAAATATGTTTTCACTATATCATTGGTAAAATACTTTTTATATTTTCAAAATTCATTAAGACAAAAATTTAATTTTAACCCATTATATAACAAAAATTATTATATTCCAAAATATGGAATCCATTTTTACAAATAAAAATTAATTAATTTATATTAATTATTATAAAAATAAACCTGAAGAGGTGATGGACAACTCTTTTCCAAAAGCTTATTTTTCAAGCATGTGATTATTTAATATTAAATATATAACTATTAATAATCCTTATATGGATTTAAATTATATATTTATATATATTTATATATTTAATGTAGAGATTTCATTTGAAATATTTTTAATTTAGGTTCCTTAATTAATTAATATGCAGAAAAATTATCAACATTACAATAGTTTTTAGATAAATACCCCGTAAAACCCAAAATAATTATTGCAAAATCGAGTAAAAAATATGAAATAATTTAACTAAATAGATTTAATAAAACTTAATAATACTTATGTTACATGTAATCTCATTATATTATTAATTTTAGTTTTAAATTTATTTATTTATTAAAAAGAAATGATAGTCTCATAAAAAGTTGTATTTCCATTACATACTTCAAAATTAATATTTTCCGAAAAATTGGGAACATTTACCCTATTATATTATAATAATAATAATTTTGATATTATTTTATTATTAAAATATTAATTTTATTAATTTTTTAGAAATTAATTATAATATTTTCTTACAAATAATGTTAAAAACTATTATTTATGATAACATATTTTTGATGAATAAAATTTCATTACTAAAAAGAGAGTTATTATTTAATTAATAGTTATTAAAACAATTATATTTAGTATGAACCTTATATATATATATATCATAATCATATTATTCCTATTCGTATTGAATAAATTAATTACTAGGTTATAATTGTTATATTTAAATAAAAATATTTCATGGTTCATTTTAGGATACTATTAAATGTCATATATACTATTGAACAAGGATCTCTACTTTTATTAAAAAACATTAGGTTTTTCAAGCTACCCTCACCCATTTAATAAATTTAATAACCACAATTGTAACATTATAATGATTATCAATGGATTTATATTTTAAAATTCCATTTTGGAAAACCCACATTATTTAAAGTATTAATAAAACATTCAATTAATAAATGGTAATGGAAATTTTGAATGTTATTTATAAAAATAATTAAAAATTCACATGATAATAACATTTTTGGGAGGTGAATTTTTATATTTGAAATGATTTGTAATTTAAGAGGTAAAATTATTATTTTAATGAGAAAATATTCTATTGATTTATTGAATACAATGTTAACATCTAGGTCCATTTCTAAGAGTTGAAGATTTTTTTTACCATAATGGTAAATAAAAGAACTTAATATAACTATATTATAGTTATATATTAATTATTTAATGAAGTTCATAAAAATAATATTTTATACTTCAATAATGAGTATTCATGATGAATTTTTTATCTACGAGGCATGGAAATCAACTTCTAAATGATAATCTTATCCATAAATAGAAAAAAATGCTTTTGTCAAATCATTAGAAATTATTCAAAACCATATGGTTAAAACTAAGTAAGATATTTCCCATAATGAATAATCATTCATATCATTATTTTCCAAATTTCAACAATAATACCCAATGATAACACTAATGAATTCTAAAAATAAACATCAATAAAAATATAAAAAAATTACTAAAATGATTGAATCAAAAAAACTAGAAGGGTTCATTAAAAATATATTTTGAAAATTATTTGATATATGCCTCCAAATAAAAACATTCGCTTTTGAAGTCACATAGAAAAAATATATATTCCTTAATCATATAATATATAAGTTATAAAAATCATTTCTATAAAAAATTTGTATCATATCAAATCAATTATAAAATAATGTATACTGCTATAATATAGTTCAACCTTTTTCATTAAATAAAATCCCATTATATTTGGAATAACTTATTTATATGAGGTTCCCACAATATTTACCTTATTCTAAAATAACAATATTTTTGTAATAAAAAAACAAAAAAGGAATCCCATTGTTATTCATATGTTAAAACATATGTTCTGAAAATCTCCATTATCCCAATCTCTCCAAATGTTTAAGTGAAAAATTGATCTCATACTAACCAGGACATTACGTAGGCCAGTGTTATGCTTTGCACGCTTTTCACTCATTTTTATGTGGGTTCATGTTCCCTTAATAGTATAGTGGCCAATCGTTTTCATACATATAAATTACATCATTTTTTATAAATACTATTAACACTAGAAAAATACATTACAGTATACTCTAATAGTTTATTGTCATTTTAAACTATGAAAAACGTATTCTAATTGGTGAAATATATTTTACATATCTAATAATATTCATCCACTTTTCGTAATTCTACATAAATCCTTTCTTCATAACTTGAGGAAAGGATTCATAAAAAGGGGTGATTTCAGATGCTCAACAAGGGTAATCAAGGGAAATATAAAATAATATTATTATAATAAGTGTATTTTATCATGATAATAACATTATAATATCACGACCTTCAATTAAAAGGTCATAATAAATATTCACAGAAAAAATATTGGTAGTTCGTAATACAATAATCTTAAGGAAGTAAAAGATAATAAGTCAATGTAGCATAACGTAGAGATAAAACATATACTTGTGGCATAAAAATATTTTTATAACATATTCATTTTTTGAAAATAAAACATGTTAACTCATTTAGTTATTGTTAGGAAATCATTCCCTCACATATACTTATTGAAATACAACTGGGTCCACAAAAAACATTGTGAACAAGTAATCAAGTTCACATAGAAAAGTAGTTCTCTTAATGTCAATGATAATTTACAAATCATCTTAGGTCACTTCATGTGGATTACACCAATTGGGCAGGACACGACACCATTCTTATTTATAGACATATCTTTATAATAGTTCGAGTTTATTATTATTTAACTATAAAAAATATCCCAATATTAATAGAGTAGATCTAGTTTCCCCATATTCCAATTTTGGACTATGATTCAACAAGTTTCTATTTTTGACCAGGAAACACAGTTTTCACATTGCAGATCAAGATTTTCAACTTTTTCCCACTATTATCTTCTTAGATATTAATATTTCCTCAATCAATTAGAGATTTATATATGTCCCACCCATCACACAATAAATTCACACATACATGCATCATAATATAATAAAAAATTCAAAAAATCATGACCCATAAAAATAGAAGTGTTTCATAGAAAAATTATTATAACCCATTAAATGAAATGGGTATCATAGACATTTTACCATATCATAACCTTTTAAAAAATATATAGGACTAATATTAATTCCAGAAATTCATAACATTTGAAAAAATGGGTTTCACAATCATATAACTCATATATAAGAAACATGTTTCATAAACATCATTCAATCAAAAATAAATCATTCATGAAATAATATTAATGTTATTTTTGGATCATATCTCTAATAAAGTATAAAATATAACATAGTATGTAATATTTTATAGAGAATGGTTTTAACGCATCACATAGAACATTTTTTAAGGATATTAGCCTTTATTAGAATTTCAATTTCATAAATACTATATAAAAATAATCTAACTATAAATAAATCATTAATATTTTAATTAAAAATATTATTGAGGAAAATATTTTGTACCAAATGAAAATTCTATTTAAAACATAAATGATTTTAAATCGTTATTCTTTAAAAATAGATTTGAAAATTAATAATGGAATAATGAAAAAATTAGAATAATTTTCATTTAATATTACTTTAAAACATATAAAAGAATCATGAAAACATTTTAGAAAAAAAAGTTCATTAAAAATACATTGAAAACATTTAATGAAAAATTGAAAATATTTTGATAACCTTTTTCCAAGAAAATAATTGTGAAATGATGCAAGGGATTCTTTGAAACTAATTTAAAACAATTTTAAACATAAATAACTCATTAAAATATTTTTTAGTGAAAATGTGAATAAGGTGTCATTTTATAAAATATTTTTAAAACATTTTTAGTTATAATGTTTTGTGACTAAAACATATTTCCCACTGAAGAGATAAATAGATGCATACATTCTAAAATTAATTTAACTATAATTTGTACCATCTTGTGGGAAAGTGGTACCATTATAGAAATATATCATTAATAACCAAATAATAATAAAATTCATGAGTGTTATTTACATATGGATCATAATATTTTTTCAAAGGATAGATGATCATAAAAAACCACAATAAATTATGATATTATATCAATAATTTGTTTCCACTTTGGGATCCTAGAATCATAATCCCCATGAATGAATATAAAAAAATAAAAAAAACATAAAAATAATTATATCCATGATATAACATTTAAAATTCTATTATATACACCTTTTATATGCACATAGATTTATAATAAAGTATGCGTCTCAAAAAAATTTAGATAAAATTACTTTTCAAATTTGGTAACTTTTCAGCCATATTACCCAAGAAATATAGATACTAAAATTCATGTGTAAATTTATATAACACTACATATAATATTAAAAATCTAAATCCATACGTATTATAAACACCATATATATGAAATATGTGGGGAAATGGATTGTGTGTCACAACAAATAAAAGTGACATGAGAAAACCCTTATCTTAATTATTGACCTCTTTTACCGAAGTCCAATACTCATGTATAATTAATGTTATTTTGTTATGATTATACCAAAGAACCCTATTTTTATATCTGATACCATATATGAATTTATACTGACTTTATATTACATTTTTTTATCAATTATTTGTTTATGTTATGTTTTGGGTAAAATTTTCATTGATATTCTAATATGTTAAGACTTTTTATTCATGACTCTCTTAAATTAATCTTGAGTTAGATTCTTCTATAATATAATAATTGAAATAAATATTATATATATATTGTATATAAATATTTAGAATAATATATTTATGATATAACTATGTCATTTAATACATAGTTCATATAGATGGTAGGTTGTATGTATGGATGAACATGGTTTCTATTTTATTTTTGTATTGAAAGAAAGAATTTAAAGGAAAAATATAAATGTGTTATCAGAAAAGTATAATTATTATTTCTTGCCAATCATTTAAATTTTAAAAACATAAAATTAATACATTCCATCTATAGTGTGAATGTATCACATCACTTTTAAGAGGTGTTAGTCCACACATCCACAAACTATGTTATCATATTTTAAAAAATGGAAATAAATAAAGTGTGTATTACATAATAATTAATGAACCATAATGAAATAATAAATATCATATATATATAATATAAAAAAATAAATAATTATTTACATCCTTTAATGGTAAAATTGAAAGAACGAGTGATATCATTTCACGGGGTGATATTCAGTTGTACATGTGAATGTAGATTGTGTATCCAATTTGATGGAAGTGTGTGTGTTTGTAGGTAAAACCCTTAAAATAAAAACATCAATTTATATTTTGTATCATTATATTATTATAGAGTCTTATAATATGTTTAATTTTTGATGATTGTAATGAAAATAAAACAAAAGAACTTATGGAAGGATGTTAGCTCTTCATTAAGAAACACCTTTTTTTCACTAAATGAATACGTTGGATGAATTTATGAAAAAAGTTAGGATTATAGGATGATATTATGGATATTTTTTATCTCATAGAGGTAGTAATTTTATGATT
Source organism: Viscum album (assembly GCA_963277665.1). Classification (NCBI taxonomy): domain Eukaryota; kingdom Viridiplantae; phylum Streptophyta; class Magnoliopsida; order Santalales; family Viscaceae; genus Viscum; species Viscum album. The sequence continues at coordinate 629,144,212 of OY728166.1, forward strand.
AAAAGTGTATTTAGAGGTGTGATAAGTTGTGGGGTGTGAGTGCCTTTTTATAGTGGAGGAGAGGAATTCTTGTAAATATTAAAAACAGAACACTACTGAGAGGTATCCCTTACATAATTTTCATTCAGTAATTTTAAATTTTAGATATAATAAGGTATATGATCGAAATGTGTCCATAAAAAATATTTTGTACTATTTTCATGGTTACACAGCCTTGTATGATTAATGTTTTATCATTAAGTAAACAAGTTTTTACCTTAAATAATTTAATTAATTTTAATTTTAGTCATTATTTTTATTAGAAAAAAAATATGATGAAAACAGATGAAATTATAATACATTATTTTTCCAAATACTAAATCCACTTTCAAAAATTCTAATTAAACAAATTTTTATAAATTAATCTAAATTTAACCCCTTAAATGGGATGAGAAAACATTTTTTTCAAAGTGAAAATTCCTAAAAGATTTAAATGATTTTATATCCAATATTAATGTGACATTGGTTCAAATGAATAAAATTTGTTAATTTATGTATAATTTATTCAATTATACATTAAATCCAAATGATTATATAATTTTACCATTTAAATAAAATAGTTGAATGATCAGTTTTGAATTATAATTGTGTATTCTTCAATATTAATCAAAATGTGAAATTTCATTGAAAAATTCCAAAATTCACCAAAAATAAGTTTTTATACACCGATTCCTGAAAATTAATTATTTTGTAAAAACAATTATAAGTTTTTTATGTATTCTATTTATAATTTTTTCTCTATTAAATAGTGAAAAAATAACATATTTGGAAAAAGAATTATTCACAAATTTTTATTTATTATATTATTTTTCATAAAAAATGAATTTAATGATTTTTAAACAAAATTTATAGAATATATAAAATAGAAATAATATTCATAATATTCAAAAAAATTGGATTTATTAATTTATTGATGTAACGATGATTGTACATTAAAAAAATAATTTTCATAAAAGTGAAACTTATTCAACTTAAATATTTGGTACTTTTATTTCAAATTAATTGATAACAGTACGATTCATTTTAAATACATGTGTAGATAATATATTCACAGATTTATTACTATTCTGTGTCACTTACTTTCTAATGCCTATGTGGTGAATACAATAATATTTTAATAAAAAATTATTATTATATTTTACGTTGGTAAAACTTGTCCTTTCGTGTAATGCGAGTTGTTAATGAAAATCAACATTGTGTGTAACATGAACCCAAAAATAGTTTTTAATGTACTAAAAGGTAATCTCAGTGTCTTGTGAATTATATTATATAAATAGAGTTTCATGATAAAAAACCCAAACACAGTTCTTTCATATAAGAAGTTATATATTTAAATTTTTGGGAAATAAAAAAATATCAAGAAGTAAAAATTATTTCTTTTAAAATATTTCACAAAATCTCAATGAGTAACATTCTACCATCAATAAAATGGATTTCTATATAAAAAATCATCTAGGTTATCCTGGGATTAATAGTAAGAACCTTATTTCATAGAAACCCACATCATCAAAATTAATACTAAAACATCCTTTAAAAGGGAATGATGGAAAATTAACATTTACAAAAAGTAACTCAAACTAGGTTTTCACATTAGATACCATTGGTAGAAATAGAATACATGTACATTAATTGGATTTATAAATATTATCTTATGATGTATTTTTATAGTGAACATGCTAAAGATAATATTAATGATCACAAATCCCTTAATCTTTGAATATCTAAGATCCATTTGATTCATCTAAAATGAATGTATTAGGATATCATTTTTTGTTTTAATATCACATTACTAACAAAGAGTATATATCATAATAATATAATCTGATTTTATTTCAACATAATATACTGATTTTTTTGTTCCTCAACCTTTTTCAACATCATATCTTACTGAAAAACGAAGTTCATTTTTTAATCCTAAAGGACTTAACGGCTCACAAGATCCAAGAAAGACAATAATTCATTTCATATGTATTCAGTTATCATTATAAAAAAATGGTTTTCACATGTTATCCAATATGCATATATCCCCATATGGTGAGATAATACGTTAATATCAAAAACATCATCTGATGTTTAATTTTAACTATTCAAAAATGATTATCCTTATTACCCCTCTGAATGTTAAAGATGGTAAACAATAGAATAAAAATTACTAAATGACTCAAAAATAAATTTAACATTTATCCCCATATATTATAATATATATATTTCCTGTAACACAAAAATCATGGAAATACTATAATCATTAATTATCTTGAAACATTTTAATATCCTATCTTACTGTTAATACTTATTGAAAACATACATGTTTCTTAATTCTTTACATAGAACAAAAAATATTCGATATATTCTGTAAATAAAAAAAATTATACTTTTTCCATGATAAGATAATACAATTATTCAAAAATTTAATAATTAGTTCCATAATAATTAGTACTTCCCAATATACTTTATCCATATCATCATCTATTTATCTATATAAAATATCATTTCTTATCCATAGGATCATGTTAGGGTTTATATTTCTTCAATCCAAATAACAAATTTCCATTAAATAATTTTTCTATGTCATCATCACCATTTAAAATATTTTTTTAAATATATAATGATTCACTTATACTAAATATACTTATCAATTTCATGACTCATATAACCAGATATTTGAATTAAAAAACACAAATACTTCATTAATCCTACCCCATTATAAAATAATAAATTAAACATCATCATAATAATCCACAATATCCCTTTTATTAAATACAAAATATGATTAACATCATAAGGTTCCTGAAAATCAATTTAATTATGCTTATTAAGTTTAATGTAAAAATACTATTAGAACATCTCATACATTTTCCATGTAATTCATTGCATCTTTATCTTTAGTAGTATAACCAATACTTATAATATCGTCCTCACTCACTTAATGAGATTTCCTCCCATGAAATCGTTTTTTATAAATCCCATACAATCATTATATTAAACAATTATTATTATCAAAGTTCCTTATTGTCTCTTCTATATCATATAATAATATTGAATTGTGTGAGAAACATTTATCATAGTGTAAAACCACATAATAGTGAAAAAAACATATGGGATGTCTAAATCATGAAACAATAATTAGTATATGACACCTTAGTATTTTATTAGTTCATTCACAGTTTTCCATTATTTAAATCCTTCATGATTGTTCATAATGAGTTTTTTAAATACCAAAAATATACCCCATATATTTTCAATCCAAATCTGCAGTAAGGCATATTAATGTGCACCAGTTCCATATTGAGTCTATATAAATAAGATGTTTTCAGTGTTGTTACCCTTATGTATATCTATGTCGGTTCCACATCCACTATTATTATCCAGAAAGTGATATAATTTCATGGAAACCACTATCTCAATAATTTACCAAAATTAGAGGAAATTTTCCTTTAACTTAAGTCATCCTTATACTTATCCAAAGGAATATCCCTGACACATCCTTATAAATTTCCATGGGGATGCCCCTAATGTTTTATAATCCCGGTTTCATTAGTATGACTAACTATTCTATTGAAAACAATATAGTGACCCATGATTAATATACAGAGATATTAAATCATTGATATTAATATATATAACATCATTAAAGTATGTTCCTCAAGACCATGATAGTTTAGTGTCATTGAAAATTGGGAACATTTTATTATAATTTGGTGAGAGATCTTAAATATCTCACATAAATATCATAAACATTTAGTAATAATACATAAAACCATTCATTATAACCTGGAGAAGAAAACAAAACATAGAAGATATCATATTCTTAGTAAGGGAAATCAATGGTGATATACAATCATACCATGAGAATAAGGGTACAATAACATTATCATAACATTATAAAATCGTACTCATCGTAACAATGAACCTAATCAATTGTCATGGAATAATGATTCGTTTTTCATATGTTCTGAATGTAAAGGAAGTCAATGATCATATTTCATGACAACATAACATAGGCACCAGACATAGAATTTTGGAATTATCCTTATATTTTAATAGTTTAAACATGTGTAAATAGATATAGGTTCCTTCATTTTTTCAAAGTCATGGAATCATACTGTTATTTATACATAAGGTCCTAAAAATAGGTCAACACATAACCTTCTAAACATGTAATCAGGTTCACTGATAAAAATCATTCCATATAAGTCAAGTATTCATTTAAATAACATATTAGCACACTACATGTTGACATCACCTCTATGGTGGGACAAAACTGCCTTCCTAGTCATATTCATTTTCATATAATGGATCAAAATTCCCCTTCATTCAAAATTGGATCGGGAATCTCCATCTTTGAATAGTGGGTCGAGTTTTCCCTTCATCTAACAGTGGATTAGAGAAAACCTTTTCCAATTTTTGAATATGAAACACCTTCTACCCATTGAGGATTATGCCCTTTAACAGGTTTCCTATAATTATATCTTGAGATATAAATTATTATCCATTTCATGGAAGGGAGATATAGGTATCAACCATCACATAATAAAATCAAACATATATGTTCCACAAGATAATAAAAATTCGATCATATCATAATCCATAAAAAGTGATGGGTTTTATAAACATCATAAAATAACCCGTGTAGTGAATGTGGTATCATTAAATGTTCATCATATCATTACCTATAAAAAAGATATAGGTCTGATAATCATTCCATAAATGAATAACCTATGAAATAAAGCGATTTCCAAAATAATATAAGTCACAGATATTAATGGGTATCATAAAATTTATTTCATAAAAAAATAAACGATTCATGAAATAATATGAATGGTATTATTGAATCATCACCCTAAGAAATAATGTACTCTAAAAATGTATATCATCATATATGGAGAATTATTTTGAAGGATCGCATGAATATGTTATTAATGAAAATATCATATCATTTAAAATACCTCTCATGAAACCATTTCTAATGTTGTATAATTATAAATAATGATTTTAAATTTCACTTAAATATTTTTAGGAAGATATATCATCCTTTTTGAAAAATGTTCTATAAAACATAAAGCATGGTAAAAACAATTATCATTGAAAATTGATTTGAAAAATAAAAAATTTATACTAGAATATTTTATAATACATTTTACATGGGAATTAATTCTAATACTAATAATTAAAAAATTCATTTGAAAAAAATCTATGAAACTACTAGGAAAACACTTAATGATTTCTTTAAAAGCTTTTAAAAATAATTTCCTTGAATATAAAATTAAAAACATATAATGAATGTTTTTGAAACCATTATATAATTTTCTAAACATAAATAAATTAATTAAAATAATTTTCCATAAAAATTATCTTATGAGATCATTAATGAACATTTATTGAAATAATATTTATAAGGTATTCTTGTGAATAAAACAGGCCTCTAAGAAAAGAGTGAAATAATGTCATAATTTCCTAAAATACATCTAAATCATATTGTGTTCCAAATTGTGAAAAAATGTTACATTATCTGAAGATGTCATGAATAAAAAATTATAATACATTTTAATAATTTTCATAACAGTGGATAATTTTATTTCATCATTAGAAAAATGTTCATAATCAATCCCAATAAATGATGTGATTGTACTGATAAAATACTACCACATTGCTAAATTTGATTGATATTCATCATGAAAGAATAAATTTAAATTAATATGAAAATATCATGAAAATAACAAGTTTCAAGATTCAACATGTAAAATGTCATTTTATACACATTTTAGAAGAATATAAGTGCATAACCTGAAATGTATCTCAATGATGGAAAATTAAGGTAAAATTACTATTTCAGTTTGGTAAATTTTGAACCACCAACCCCAAGAAAGATAATTACTCTAATGGATACATAAATACTAATAAATAAAATTAAAATAATAATAAAATAAAAACATAGGTTGTATACACACCACATATAAGAATTAGGTGTATAATTTGGATTCTTTCTCAAAGGAAATAAAAGTGATACTAGAAAAACAGTTACATTATGTCCCAAATATATTCATACATGTTAAAAATACTTGTCTAATTAATCTATGTTAATTATAAATACCAAAAATATTCATATTATTATATCTAATACAATATACAATGTTATTATTCGGATATATTACCCATTTCTTAATAGTTCCATATTAATATTACTTTTAGAGTATTATAATCATTATTTATCATATATGATGTGAATTATAATTTTGGGTACACATACCCAGGCCAGGAGTAACATATCTAAAGAAAACAAAACATGGTATAAATCTATATATATACTTAATATAAATATATATAATAATCTATAAATATATATAAATATGAAAGGGAATACACCGTTCATAGAGATAGTCGGTCGAAAGTACGCTTGAATTCTCTTTCCATTTTATTGTCATTTTGAAAAGGGGAATTTAAATGAAATTTTTGAGTGTATACATATGAATTAATATTATTGTATAATTATTTTTTAAAACATATAATGTAATGATATAGAAATAAAATTTAACACATTATGTGAAATGTGTGAAATAATGACATCACTTTGAGGAGGTGATACCCCATACCTCCACAAACTATGTTATCATATTTAAAAAATGTAAAACATAAAGGAATGTTTTATTTAATTATTTCATAAGAATAAATATATCAATTATATAATATAATCAAATCACTTACATAAAAATTTATAACCTTTAATGGTGTCAATGGAAGAATGAGTGACCTGATTTTGTGACCTAGTGGTTTTTTATACACACGAATGATTATTGTATACCCCATTTGATGGATGTGTGTTAGAGTGCACGTAAAAAAACAAAAAAAAACATACGTATGTTTTTTATAAAAGGTTATTTTAATTTTATATAATAAGAAACATTTAATGGGTGTAGACTAAAAATAAAATAGAAGATGTTGTGGAAGAATGTTTCCTCTTATTTTAGTAACATGATTTGGTTTGCACGAAATGGGTTCCATAGATGGATTTATGAATAAATTATGGATTCATAATTAAGAGGTGTGAATTTTATACATTAATATTTATGGTTTAGGATTATCTAATCCAACATGAAATGTACGAGGTAGTGAGGGTGATGATTTACTCTTTATAGTGGAAGAGAAGTGACATTCTAATACATAAAATAATTAAAATACTATTGATGGGTCTCTATTACATCATGTGCGACCAATAATTGTCATTTTTAGATCCAATTGAGGAGTGAGTAGAAATATTTCTATAAAATTAATTTTTAACATGTTTCTAGTTCATTTATTGTCTTCATATTTAATATTAATCAGTATGTAAAGATGTTTTTTCTGGAATCACTTTAATTAAATTTAATTACAGTCACAAATAATTTTAGAAAAAAACTAAGTCGACCAAAACTGAAATTATAAAAAATGATGATTTCAAAGCATTTATTTTTATATAAAAATTATATTCCATTATTTGAATGAAATTTAAATAAAATTAATCCTATATACGAGACAAGAAGACCTTTTTAAGTGAAAAAGTCAAAAAGATTGAAATTTGTTTATCCGATTTCAATGTCAAATTTATTCTAATTAAGTAATTTGGAATAATTGATTTATAATTTATCTAATTATAACATAAATACATATTAAAAATTTGTTTAACTCTATCAAAATTTATGAAAAATTAGTTTTGAATTAAAATTCAAATTTTTTGGCTATTTATCAAAATATGAAACATCGTTGAAAATTAACAAAAATTCTTGAAATTTATTTTTTGATATACAAATTTAAAAAGTGATGTTTATTTTGTAAAATAAAATTGGTAAATGTATGAAAAATTATATTTAAAATGGGTTCACAAATAAATATTAGTAAAATTACATTTTTTTTAAAAATAAATATTTTAATTCCAAAAATTGGATTTTTTTTTCTAATTTTGTGCCTATCTAATATATCTGATTAGTGAAAAATAGTTAGATTATTTCATTTAGATAAATAGTAATTTTACATGGTTAATAGATTTCTTAGAATATGAATTTCTTCAATCTTAAAATTTTATTACATTCATTTATAATAAATTTATAACCAATTTATTCATTTTATATACATGTGTAGATAAAATTTTCACAATTTAGTACATCTTAGTCATAACTTATATTCTCATTGATTAGTGGTTCTTCCAATAATATTTTAATAAAAATATTAATATCAAATTTTTGTTTGGTAAAACTGGGACTTGCATATAACAAAAGCTATTGAAGGAACTCGGCATTATGTGTAAGACGTGAAAAACAAAATCTTTCATGTACCATAAACGTATCAATATTTTACATATAATTAAGTTTTAAAATGCTGTTGGATGAGCTAAAATAATAATATAGTTCATTCATTTAACAAAAACTATATTCAGTGATGTGTAAAATGAAATATATCAAAGTATATAATTTTTTTTATAAAAATCAAAAAATATAAGGGTGTTACTACTAGTCTATATGTGATTGGATTTTTCCTATATAATGGGTTTCCCATTCATGAGAAATTATATCCATATAAAATTTTTGTGAAATATATAGAACATCCTTACAAATAACATTAATCATAATAGATTATAAAAAAAACTAAAGTATACCAATACCACTAAACATATTAAAAAAAATATTCACAAAAAACATCATATATAACATAAAGATTATATATACCCAAAAATAATAATACTTCTCCCAAAATTTCATTAATATCCATAAAATTTAATTAATTATAACATAAAATTTGGTGTATAAGACATGGTAATATTATTAACCTTAAATATGTAAACCCCTTACGGAATCCAAAGCACTTAAGATAAACAATAATGAGAATATCCTAAATTCAAAACTCATCTAAATTCTTCTTGATATCATGTTAAATAGTACCACACCTTCAATCCATGATGCGGTTAAAAGAACAAAAACATAACATTTTGAGATTTTATAGCAATGAACGTGATAGAATATTTTTCTTCCTTACCATATAACATCAAAAGGTTATATGCATTCATATACATACCCAAATACATTTTAGGATTATAGTTTTTAAAAATTAGGATAAACTAAAAAAATGAATTAATTAGAAACAAGGTCATAATGATCATTGTCATCTCCCTTCATATCAATATTGTTAAATTAAATACTATGTATTCAACATCTAATAAAAATTATACCGAATTTATTACTTTATTTAATTAAATCATTTCAAATCAACCCCTATAACCTTGGTATCATGACCTTCCTTCTACAATATGATGTAAGGGACAACATCTTGCCATATGGTTACATCTACATGTTAAATGAGGGATAATGACCCCCAAGTCCCACCTTCGATATTACCGAGAGTGGTGACTAGCACCAAGGGTATAAAATCTCACGTAAAATGAAATGAATTACCTTTTCTGTTGATCAAGATCGAGAGATCTGGTGGTGAACCCATAAAAAATCCAAAAACATAAAGTAAAAGTAAAACCAAATATCCATTCCCATATTCATGTTCAATATAAACTGATACAATGTACAATTAAACCATGAAATGAAGTACCAAAGGACAAAAACATAGCAATATAAACTGTATCCTTGTCCAAACAAGTACAGTTTGACACACTCCTCAATGTCCTATTAGAAACATGAATTAAATTTATATACATAGGGTGAGTATACAAGTATACTAATTTGGGAACCCAAAATCTCTCATGCACATATGGGGAGACATTCAAATGCCCTCTGAAAAAGTATAGGTAATTGGAACACATATCAATGAAACTGACCACCTAGCCTCACCAAGGAACACTCCCAAAAAAACACAAGTCAATAAAGTAATAGTAACAACACATCAATATTTGGGTACCCCACACTGCTTTCACACTAGTTATTTAGGACTTCCTACACATCAGAGCCCCCCATAGAGTCCATGGCAGCCCCATTGCTGCTCCAAAAATAACCTTATGTGCCACCAAAACCATGTATTCCACCTGAAAACTCTTGGCCCACCACAACCACACATAACCATGCCCACAAAAACCTAGTCCACAAAAAACTTCGGCACACCTAAAGACACCTATACCAAAACAGCCACCACCATGCCCAGAGACATCTGGGCCTCATCCCAAAGACACTTGGGAAACAAACCTGCCCACACACACTTGGGACAACCACCACCACCCACCATGCTCGAAGTGTCTTGGGGCATAATGAATCTTATGCCATCAAAGCCTACCCGAAGATTCATGGGATACCTTGGAGAGGAAGTAGAAAATGTGCTAATAACCTGCCACTCATAAGAATATTGGGAAAACACCCTCCACCATGAAATAGGGGCATTCGAAGTGAAGTTATCAACATGGATGGGGTGCGTATAAGAAACACTAGAACTGAATTTTATACATATATGTAAGATAGAACTCATCCCATCTTAAGGGTCCTGGAATAGACAACCAACCCATATACAACCTCTCTTGCTGCTATCCAAACATGCACAAGTACACAACAACTGTGACATGAACACAACCAACATCTAGAAAACAAATTCCCATTGTACCATTTCTCATTTAACATGTTCAATTGATTTCCATTTAAATAATTCTTCACTAATGGGAAACTATTATGCATAACCACAAGACATGTACACAACTGGACAAAACAACAAAGCAAACATTTAAGCATTCACACAAGGTTATCGTAGTAAGTAAAAATATCAAAAGGGATCCTTGAAATCCCTCTAAGAACATGAACCAAACCACGCCCCAATATATAGGATCCACATGGACTAAGATTCAAAAACCAATGACTTTCCAACAAAAAATTTCAGTCCCATCCAAATCATCCCACACACCCTAAAATAGATCAGTCATACATACCATTGGAACAGAACATGAACGTTTTCAAATTTCTCCTACACAATTTATTAAGATCTTTATTCGGTTTGGATAATTGGGTAGATCAAAAAAGTGTTTATTATTCATTAGGAATCAATTTAATCAAACAATTTAATGTTATTAATGAGTTTCCATGTTACATCCATTCAATTATAGGATTATCAAGAATAACAGTCGTTCATTAGTTTTCCTTAAAGGACCCCCAACGACCATGACTTTCTATGGACATAAGTCCTTACATATTACAATATAAAACCCAATGTAAAACATAGAAACATCATCAAATTTCCCCACCCTTTCTTTTTTATTAGTCTGTTCATTATATTTGTTAAATTTTGTTTCATCAATGTAAGGAAGGATCATCATTATACCCACCCCACCCGATGCATAGAAAGTAAAGATGATGGAAAATTCCTAAATGGATGATAAGAATGAATGCTTTCTCCTCTCTCTATGAATTGTTGTCAGGTGACAGGAACTCAAATTAGAACTATATAGAAGGGATCTTCCCACACAATGACTCATCTCTAGATGGGGGACACCAAGAACACTAAGAAGAAAACTAAAGAGACTGAGGAAGAAGATCTATGTGTGATTAAATGCCTAATCCTAGAGTTATAGGAGGTTCAATCAATAGTTATTTAAAAGGATGATCATGCATTGACTATTTAGCATGGAAGTTGGACGTATTAAAATTATTTAAGATTTAGTAATTACGTAAGTGATGTTTTAGGTGGACCAGTTCATGGCTGTGATTTGATATATTAACTGTAAATGGAGAAATATTGTAACAGGGAAAAACAAAAGAGATTTGGAAAATGAGGAAAAAGGGTAATGAAACTGATTAAAATGTCTCACATTTAGGTAAGTAAATGGAATTTACAAAATTTGTGGATTTAAAACATCATTTTTCATCATAAAAATTCCTTAAACCATTTTAAAATGGTATGAAGTCTTTAAAGAGGCATTACCGAAAAACTGGGGAAAGAACCCCAAAACCCCCTGGTGGAACTGATTGGTGAGACCAATAGGTGACACCATGGTGACACCTTTCCACTGACACTGAAGCCATCCTGACTCACAGATGGTGTTCCGGACACCCCAAACAGTAATTTTTTTTGAAGTAATAGACTAGGAGGGTTTTGACCATTAAATCAAATACCTATTTAATTGTTCTTGTCTTTGAGAATCTAGAATAAACCCGATGAAAAGACTGGGATCCGAAACAAAACCACGTAAGATACATCATAATGTTAAACCACCCTACATTGGTTCTAAATCTGGACAAAACTCTACATCTAGGGAATACTTTCTAACATTTATATCCTAAACATGTACTGAAACAATATGTAGGGAAACAAACACAAAAGACACACCATCTAGACGTATGGATTAGGGAGTCCCTTTCTCTATGTCAATATACTATCTGTTTTGGGAGGCACTAACTCACATGCATGAGTTTAATCACATCCTCCTAAATGCATACAGATTAGGGGTCATGTCCTCCCCTCCCCACAGTGAGGACATTCACACACATTCGGAGTACAGGGAAACAACCCATCTTATTGAAAACAAGGTATAGCATTACATCACATCAAAGGAAAAAGAAAACACAAGAACAAAACTAATAACAACTCAGGGTACTAGGCACAAATTTGTGACTCCCTTTCCCAGGTACTACCCTCAAGGCCACCATGCCTCCACAATAAACGAACCAATAAAATGGACCATCCATGAATCAACTTATCTTTATGATCATCGATTCTCATCAGTCCCTCCATGAATGTCACATCATCCTTGATATCCAACTCTCCCTAATAGAGGACATGGGTGTCACCTTGTAGATACCGATGGAGCTGAGATGCATGGAAGAGATTTTGGATCCTCTCTAACTACGGTGGTAACTCCAACTGATATGCCACCTCGTCCACTCGTCTCAACACCTCTAAGTCTATGAGTAAACTAGGAGAAATCTTACCCTCGCATCCAAACCTCTACTATCCACACTAAGGGGGTACCTTCAAGAACCTGTGGTTCCCAAGCTTGAACTCAATGCTTATCCTCCTATTATCAATATAAAACTTATATCAGTACTGATCCACCTTTATCCTCTCATGCACAAGATGACCATTCTCTGTCGTTCTCTATAAAAACTTCGGGCCTAGAACACATACCTTCCCAGACATTGTCCAACACAAAGTTGAACGACATGGTCACCCATATGAAAATTAAAAAAGTGACATGATAATGGTTGAGTGGTAGCCATTATTGTAGTAAAACTCCCCCAAATTAATGTGTCATACCCACAATACATAGAGGTCTAGGAAACACGTTCATAGAACGTCCTCGAGTGTCTGGATAGTCACCTCGGTCTTCCCATCTATTTGAGGTTGGAAAGTAGCTCTAAGGAATATCTGGGTACCAAAAGATTTTTGTAATCCATTCCAGTCTCTTGAAAAAAATAATGCTTCCCAATCTGAAATGATGGTCTTGTGAACTACATGCAGCCGCACAACTTCACCCACATACATCTGTGATAAAGTATCCACTGTAACTGACTCCTTAATCGCTATGAAGTGGTCATATTTCATCAATTCTGTGATGAAATCACATCCTCCTTCATCCTTGTGTATTCCCATGACGAAATCCATTGATACCTCATTCCACCTCCACTCGGGAATGTCTATGCTCTGCAACATACTGCTAAGAACATGGTGTTCATCCTTCAACTAATGACACCAGAGGAACATTTCCACAAACTTCTCCACCTCAATATTCACTCTAGGAAACCGAAATTGACCCATAAAGCCCCGGTATATCTTGTAAACTAATAGGTGTACCACAAGGCGGAGTTATGGAACTCGCCAAGAACTCTCTCATGTATTGACTCTATGACAAACATCTTACCATAGAAAATCATTCGATTCTGACCATCCTGTATCCATCCTTCAAGATCATTACCATGGATAACACGATCACCCATCACATCTACCCCATGTCTCCCCACTAATACTTCTCCCGCTATCGTACCAAGTAATATCACACTATCATCTGAAACAAATAGCCTCTACCATCTTCCACACCCATGCCAAGATATAAAGCATCCAACTCCTCCATTTCCTTCCAAGAATCTGCTGACACCTGAACCACATCCATCTATGACCTCATGCTAATGGAATCATCCAAATAATTCCCCTTTCCTGAGGTGTAAGTGATATCAAAGTTGTAGTCCTAAAGAAACTCCATCCTCCTCTACTATTGAAGGTTCAGGTCTTGCTAGGAGACAACATTTTCCAATATCATATGATCAGTAAAGACCCTAAAGATATTTATAATGTGATAATATTGTCAAATCATCAATGCGAACACCACTAATGTAAGATCCATATTGTGGGATTCCTAGTAACATTTGTGATGATGTAATTGTATGGTCCCAAAATAGATCACTCCCTGATGATGCCTCATCATGCACCCCAATTATAGACCAGATGCATTACAGAACACATCAAACATCACCCATTCCTCTCGAAACCTCAGAATTGGGGCATTAACCATCTTCCCATTTAGGTAACTGAAAGCCTCCTGGAACTAGTCGCATTTTAACAAATAATAGTATTTCCTTCTCAAGGATTTCAATGGTGTTGTGACTCGAGAGAAGACGAGTATGATCCTTCGGTACTGACATTCCAATACCAAGAAACTATGAACAACTTCCACATTCTTGGTTGCTTCACAAGAATCAACTACCTCAACCTTGGATGGGTCCACTGCTATTCCCTATTAGAACACCACCTTTTGGGGGGAAGTGAACCTCTCGTGTCCAAAATATGCACATGGATGACATCCAATAGATATGGTTGTGTCGGATGCCCTCCAAAATTTTCCACAGATGCTCATCATGATCCTCCTCTAATCTTGAGTAGATCGTCATGTCATCAAAGAAAACGACTAAAAATTGGTATAGATACTCATAGAAAATAATGTTAATGAGCCCCATGAATACAGCTAGAGCATTCGTAATGTCGGGCAACATGACCTTGAACTCAAAGTACCCATATCAGCATCTAAAAGATTTTTTCTAGATGTCACTCTCTTTCAACCTCAACTGGTGGTATCTAGAATATAGGTTAATCATATGGAAAAACCTACTCCCTTCAATTGGTCATAAATGTCATCGATTCTCGGAAGGGGTAATAGATCGTTTCCGTCAACAGATTCTGTCTTCGGTTGTCTATGGACAACCTGAGACCATTGTATTCCATCATTGTGAATTAGACTAGAGCACCCCATGGGGATGCGCTTGGATGGACAAAAACCTTTTTCATTAGTTCATCACCCTGAATACCCAACTCCTGTAACAAAAAAGGTGAAATATGATAGGAATCCATTAAAATTGGATGATCACCGGATTGTATGTATATCCGGAACTGGACATCACGTCGAGGGGGGAGTGTCACAACCTCTTCGAGGAAGACAAAAAGTAATATTCTAACAATACCTGGGAAATAAAACATATATGAGTTTGATTTCCCCATTGACAACTTGACTATTAATGAAAGGAGGGACTCCACATGCCATCTTCCCTCCTGGCAACCCCGCTCGCCGACGAAAGCTACATGTTGGCCGCCATTATTTAAAAACTCAACCCATCTTGGAAATAAGTTAATAAAAACTTTCAAAGAAAACAATTATTATATTAATAGTATGACAACGTATTGATGCATTTTAAGTAGAAAAGGATCCCTGCTTGACTGATACGACCCCAACATCCCCATATATCCTTGAAAATCATTAAACATGCTGGTCTGACCTCTTGATAGTGCACCCAACACTAGGGACATGGAAATTTTATCAACGTGTAGACCAAAGGCAACGACTAGAATGGGTGAAAAAAATTAATGAGAATCTTTGGAATCAAAAAATTTACAAGAAATAGTACTAAACAAGATGATTTTACCTTGAATGGACTCTAGCCCTTCCAGAACTTCTGCCTCTATGGTGTCCAGAAGCACACGCCCAACTCCTCTACCACATGGATATCATCCACCTCCCCGGCCACTCCCTAGTGAATGTCACTGAGGAGGACCCTCACGTTGGCCTCCTAGGACACCGTATACCCTCAGTGGAGCGATAGAGCATTGTCCCTATTTCTACTGGTGAAATGGTCTGACTAAAAACTGTTGCGGCTGAGGTGGGCACTAAACCTTCCCACCAACATTGCACTACACTCAGTCTGGGAACTAATTCCAAAGGATCCCATGACTACCATAGATAAAGAATCGCTATTCCAGGATTGTGGATAATGGATGAGGACTGGGAGATCGAACCTAGAACAGTTGAGGCCTACTCCCCGTCAGCCGAAATCTACATGGTCCTGATAATGGGGACCTGCTGTAGAGGCCTTATTATGGACCTCAATATATGTTGGTAGTGTGAAGGGATTAACAAAATACTAAAGGCAAGATCAGAGTTCCTCCTCTAAGAGCCCCAACAGAAACCCCTTATCCCGAAATATGTATGGAGTGAATCAAAGTAGACCCTTGAACTTGATCCCCCACACCATTACTAACATAGTTACTTACTTGAGGGAGAAAAATCATTCCTCTTTTCATCCTTGATTTAGGAATAAAGTAATTATGCCCATAACTCCTTCATGAATTCATTCCACAATACCTTAGCTTATTTCTTCTCCCTCGGGTAGAGCATCCACCATAGATGCGTCTATCCTCACATCTGGATCACAGCCAGAATAACTTTGTATTATACCGAATTTCAGATCAAGCTGAATGCTATCACTGACTACTCTAGCCAACAATTCATCTCCAGGTCTGAGATTATTCACTTGTACTTCTCAAGTGTTTTTTATAGGATGGAATGAATTGACTTCTACTAGTGGGCATCCTCTTCCTCTCGACCAGTCCTCCGTTGATCAGCCATATGAGCCTACTGGGACTCGATCACCTCCACTACTCGTGTATGTCATCTAGGTGCCGTAGCTAAAAGGTAAATAAATAATTCTTAAGCCAAAATATTGCAGATGATTTCATTTACACTTGTTAAATCTTTTTATTTATTTTATAAATACGAGAACTCCCAAGACACACAAGAACACAAGTCATTATGATGAAAGTACCTTTCATAGGGTCTCTACCCTGCAATTAGTGTAGCATACCCTAGTCATTTGGTATGTATAGAGTCCTTGAATCGGATCCTGGGGGCCCTAATATACCTTGTCCTATCCAATATTCCCAATCCTTATTCATGCACCAAGATTTCCTAACACTATTTCCCTACCATCCCAAAGAATCCTCACTATTCCTAACCATGACCTCCATCTTATCTCTCAAACATCCATCTGATACCATTCTATCCTGACCTGCCTTCACCAAAACGAGGGAAAGGACAAAAACCTCAAAGTCCCTTACATATTTAAGTTGAAGTAGTATCAATAACCCAAGACTCCCACCTTCCATAGGCCCTGGAGTGGCGAAAAGAAAGAAGGGTATAAAATCTCAATTAATATGGAAGAGATTACAATTCTTATAGAACAAGATCGAGAGATAAGATGGCAAACCCAAACAAAACGAAAGAGTGAATGCAAATTCAATGGCATAAATCTATTCCCATATGCATGTTCAAAATAAACTAATATAAATTAAAGAAAAATATGAAAGGAATTTCCAAAATAAAAGAAAAAAAGAATCAAAAACTATCCTAACATCTGAGCTAGTGAGGTCTGGCACAATCCTCAAGGTCTTCATGGAAATCTGAAAGCAGTTTTATATATGTTTGGTTAGTATACATTTATAATCAGTAAGGAATCCAAAAGATTTCATGAACATGTACGGATAGATTCTAATGCCCTATGGAAAGTAGAGGTAATTAGAACACCTGGCAAGGAAACTGTCCACCCAGCCACACAAAGGCACAATCCCCAAATAACACAAGAAAAGTAAAGTAATAGTGACAACAGATCGAAATTTGGATACCGAACATTGATTTCCCTCTAGTTATTTAGGACATCCTATGAAACATTCCTCCCACATAGGTTTCACTATAGTCCCACAATAGCCCCAACAACAACTATATGGGCCACCAAAACCTTGCATCATGGAGGCAGTCACTTGGACCACCACAACCACAAATAACAACGCTAGCTGAATCCTCGGACACAAAAACCAATGCCTCACTGAATGTCTCCTAGGCCAAAATAACCACTGCCACACCTGAAGACACCTGGGCCTCATCCCGAAGACACATGGGAAAAGAACGTACCAACACACACCTAGGCCAACCACCACCACACACCCTAACAGAAGAGTCTTGGGATATAAGGAACCTTAGGCCCTTACATCTTATGTGGAGTGTTTTGGGATAATTGGGAGATGGAGCAGAAAAGGATCCAATAACCAGCCATACATAGGAATGTTGGGAAAAACACCCTCCCCCATGAAATGGGGGTGTTCGGCATGAAGTGATCAAAATGGGTGGGGTATGTATAAGAAACAAATGAACATACTTATATACATATAAGTAAATGGGAACTCATCCTCTCCTAAGGATACAGAAATAGACAACGATACCATAAAGACCCACTCATGTTGCTATCCCTACATTCACAAGTATACAATAGCCATGACCCAAAACCTACCGACTTCTAGAAAACAATTTCTCATTGTAACAGTTCACATTTAACTGGTCCATGTTGTTCCAATTTAAATAATTATTCACTACTGATCAAATATCAAACATAACAACAATCCAAAACCAAAACTAGAATAAAAAAATACAAGAAAATATTTAACCCTTCACACCTGGTTATCATGTTAAGTAACAACATCAAAAGGGATCATTGAAATACCTCAACATAATAAAACCAAACCAATCCCAATTATACATCCTTTACAAGACATTAGATTCAGAAACAAAGAACTTCTAACCATGAAATTTCATTACCATTTGTATCCCTCCACTAGGAATCAAATAGAACTACCATGCATACCACCAAAATAGAACAAAGAATTTTTCAAATATAGATAACACCGATTATTAATTTTCTCCTTTAGTTTGGTTAATCGAGGTGATCACCCAAGGGTTTCTTATTCATCAAGCTTCTATTTAATCATCAATGTCTACGTGATTAAACAAATTCTATGTTACAGCCAATAAATAACACGATTATCCAAAAAAATAGAGGTTTATTAGTGCGTAATAAAGGACAAGAAACGGCCACTAATTGTTGTGGGCATAAGTCCGTACATTTCACCACATAAAAAAAAGTAAAACACAGCAACACCATCAACTTTCCCCATCCCTTAATTCATTAGTAGTCAGTTTAGTATTTATGTTAAAGTTAGTGTCATCTACATCTCAAAGGTTCAATGTCATACCCATACCACATGATTCACAGAAAATAGAGATGAATGGAAAACCCTTACCTAGGTGACCAAGAATCGATGTTTTCTCCTTGAGACAAGAATTGGGATCGTGCCATAGGTACTCCAAGATAAATAGAATAAGAGGGTTCTAAGGAAGGCATGACTCTTCTCTGGATGAGGGACTCTAATCACACTAAGAGGAAGAAATAATAAACTGAGGAAGAAGATCTCGCCATGATAAAAGGATATATCCTAGAGTTATGGGATGTGAAATCTCAAAATGATTAAAAATTATATCTTTTATTGACCACAAAGGTGGTTGATTTCACAAGTTATAATTATTTAAGATTTAATAACTTTTTCATAAATGATTTAGGTGGACCAGTGCACGGCTATGAGTTGATAAATCCATATTAAACGGAGAAAACATGTAACAGGGAAAAACAAAAACGATTTGGAAAACACAAAAAAAAGGTGTTAACTGATTAAAATGCCACAATTTTTGGTATATCAAGGGTCTCCCTACTCATAGGGGATTTAAAACATCATTTATGGGCTTCAAACTGCCTTAAACAACATTATAATTGTACAAAGACATAGAAGAGGCATTATGGGAAAACTAGGGAAAGAAGACTAACATCCCACAGGGTCACAGATAAGGGACACCATGGTGACACCCTTCCATCGATACCAATGCCTTCCTGACACATCGATGGTGTGTAGAACACCCCAAACACTAAAATTTTTCAATATAATAGTCTAGGAGGGTCCGTTCAATTACAAAAGGAAAAGGAAACACAAGAAGGG
Source organism: Viscum album (assembly GCA_963277665.1). Lineage (NCBI taxonomy): Eukaryota > Viridiplantae > Streptophyta > Magnoliopsida > Santalales > Viscaceae > Viscum > Viscum album. The sequence continues at coordinate 629,164,336 of OY728166.1, forward strand.
TAATCTAAAATTACTGTTAAGGGTTAACGTAGTTTCTTTAAAATTATTTTCATCTGTTAAAATGTAATGAGAGTAAGTGTATAATGAAAAAATAAATATGCATGATCATAAAAGAAAATAAATAAAACCCTTAAATAATTGGTTCATCTATAATAAAATAATGATTATCGAATTAAAAATAAATGAGTCATAGAATTTAATAATCATTATCCATGTGATTTCAATGATGATCAATGAAAACATAAAAACCCATTGAATAAATAATGGAAACTTCTTTTTATATTTGAACATTATCTTCATAGAACCCTTATAGACCCCCTTCAAATATAGATAATCATATGATAAAATTACAATATAATTATCTAATTCATTGGAGTGATATATGAGTCCATCCATTATATAAACTAAATTATGAGAAAACATTATAAATAATGGGGATCAACCCTTTGTAAACAATGACATAGAAGAAAAAAATAAAAAAATTACTTAGAAATATTACATGGTCAAAAAACACATTAAAACAACCTTTATTTATTTCATAACATGATTAACCAATAGTAAATAAATGGATTCCATTAAAATTCCTTTGAAACCTTCTTACCATATGGAAATGAAATTTCATCTATGAAAATCACTTTTAACCATGATTAACCTCAGGAAATGATACATGTTCGATAAAAAACTTTTTTAAAACAATCATAACCCCTCTAGAAAATCAATTTTAGTTACATAATTAAAAAATAACCCCAATAAAGCAAATTTAATACAATTATTAATAATTATTATCAATATAAATACTATTAATGTATGATTAAAAACATTATTAAAGAATATATAATTTTTACATTAAAAATAACTTCAACAAAATCACAAAAAAATTGAAAATATATTTATTTTTAAAAAAATATTGGAAAAAATATTGCATGGTTTGCTGAGAATAATATCCATTAGAGGTAAAAACATATTCATTGCATTAATGATATAAATAATCATTTTTTATAAATATTTTTTAAAAGGAGTCCAAAGTGACTCATTTTGAAAAGGATATGAAATTTAAATTTACAAAATATTTAGAAATAAGGTAAAATATATTTTAAAATAAGATGAGGAAATTTTTTCTTTTTAGAATATCAAAATCTTGAATTCCTTTTGAAAACATGGATGTTGAAGATAAACATTCCAGATATAATATAATATATAATATCAGTATAAATGATGAATGACTTTATTGAAGATTCTTTAATCGATATTAGAGGAAATGTAAATTATAAAGAAAATTCAAATTCCTAACCAGTGGATTATTAAGGATACACGGTTCAATAAAACAAGATAATATTATTTCCTCCACCTAAACCATTAACAAAAAATATTTTAAATAATATAATATTATATGTAAATAATTTTCCTCATTTAAATATTTTAAACAATAGGAACCATGAAAGAATAATTTCAAATGAAACATTAATTTGTTTTAAAAATTAGTTGAATAATTATATTAAATTCCAAATTGGGTATGTATAAACCTCATAAAGATATATATATTCATATCATTAAATATATGTCTTAATAAAAAATAATTTCAGTTGAATATCAATTTCAAAGAGTATATAATTGAATTGAGTGTTAATAAATGGAGATATTATTTATATATAACATAAATATATAAAAAAGTAAAAATTATAATAAAAAATTCTATATCAATTCAAAATACATAATTTAGGGGTGAATAGAGAATATATCACACAAAAATAAATTGTAGAGGAGAAGCCCTTACCTTGAGTCTAGATTTTCCATTTATGTCAACTACGTAATTTTTAATGTGTTTATATAAAATATTTTATTTCATTAGAAAATTAACTTGGATTTATACTATATACCAAAATAATTTATTATTAATTTATTTATTTTCATATTTATATATTTAATATTTTTATTCGACATTGTGTGTTTCGGGGACGTTCAGATTATAAATTCAAAATGTCTTCTATATATTTACCAAGGTAAAAGGTGTCATTGTTCCATAATCCCTAGAATAGAAATAATTAAATTATTATAAATTTATTTCCGAATTTGTTTTTCAAAAAGAAATATTGGATGATAGTAATTTTAAATGAATTACATTTCAACTAAGAGGATGGTAGGTCCTATATACTCATGAGTAACCTATTAATTTTTCAAAAGTCATTATGGAAAAAAGAATACTATTATATAATCTATGAAATATAATCATATCATATATTCTATAATGTTTATATATATATATATCATCCATGAGATTCAGGGATGATAAAATAATCAAATCTCTTCATCAATGAGATAGACCATATGTAGGCCTGAATAATTTTTTCAATTTTCTTTTATTTGAAAGGAAAAATTAAATTGTTTTAATATATTTTAGTATTTATAAAAATGTCAATAATATAATTATTATGTAATATATATAACATATAGTATCTAATATTTTATTTATTACCATTTATGTAATGTGTTATTGAAAAATGAATAACATTGCTTCATGAGTCAGTAGTCTATCATAGATAAGTGTGATGTTATTGTATCCCCCATGGAATAAAATCTAAGAAGGTATCTATGAACCAAAATTAAAATAGTAAAATTATGATTCAAATATAATATATATATATTAAATAAACATTAAAACAATCCATTATAGGTGATGATCATAAAATGAATTGATTAACATTGCAAGGCAGTGGTTATCAATACATATGAATGATGGTTTTGATAAAAATTTGATGAAAATAGAGATTTATATATGTTATTACCTTAAAATAAAAACATCATTGACTACAAAATAAACTTCTGATCATTTTTAATAATTGTTAAATATGATTTGGGTGAGGTGAATAAGAAATAAAATAAAACACTTTGTCATGACTGTTACCTATTTTCTATACAAATTCAATTAGGTTTACACAAATACCATTAAAATATTTTTTTTCTGATTAATAAAAAGAATATATTATGTGAATTAGGGTAAAGAAAATTTATTTGGGTACGTACTAGATATTTTTTATGGTGTGAAGTGAATAAGAGAGGGTTATCTTTTTATATGTTGGTGTGAGGAGGCATTTGGATTTTTTGAAAGTAAATAAGTGATACCCATGTTTTTCTTATTTCAAGAGGATGAAAAATGGATCATTCTTATGAATTATTTGATTGAAGGAAAAATGGCTAAAAAATATTATTTGCATAAGTATTTAGGACAATTTCTCCCTAAAAATATTTTTACCCTCCCCATATGAATTTGTTTTCTCCACAACCAAAGTAATATATTTTTATTTTTTTCATTATTCATTATGAAAAAAATTAAGTGACATTAATATATAATATAAAATATTATAATTAAAAATATTAAATCCATTAACTCTAAATTAATTTAAATGATGATGGGTAAATTATTATAAAATTATACATATAGACATGATGAATTTCTTTTCATGAACCTTTTTTTCAAGCATAAAATGATTTCATATATTAACTATATAAATATTATTCATTATTATATGAATTTAAATAAATATTTATATATTTTTTCAATATATTAATATATATTTTCAATATATTTCATTTATAATTAACAGTATTATGGTTTTTTAAAATAATTAAAATTATGAAACATTATTCACTAGAAAATAGTTTTAAGAATAATTTCAATTTTAAACCACAATAATTTATTTAAAAATCCTATATATAGATTTTTAAAATCATTTTATTAAATATATAGAAATAATAGCAGTGATAAATGAAAAAAATTTCGTAGAATAATTCGACATTTAAAATTTTTAATGATTTTTGGGAAATGATAGTGTTACAATAATTTGTAATTCATACAATTCACATAAAATTTGTTATTTTCTAAAAAATCCAAAAACCATTACACAAATGAAATTTTGAAGTGATAATTTCTAAAATGAACATCCTATAATCAAAAAAATTAATAAATTATTTAATATTTCATAGAATTAGTATTTTTGAGATGAAATGCAATATAATTTTTGATGAAAGAATATTTTTGATGAGTAAAATCACACTATTAAGAATTATGTGATTTAATATAAAAATTTGTTCCAAAAATTTATATTGAGTAAGACCATTATAAATATATATATATAATTTTTTTCATAAAGTAGTTAATCATGTCCAAAACCACTAATTTATAAGTGAGGTTATAATGATCGTATTTAAATAATAATATTTTATGGTTCATTTAACCATTGTTTTGTGTTTTTTATATGATATGTTATGTAGAAACATTTTTAAACTACGGGTGTTATAATATATCATCAAAAGAAGGTAAAAGTCAGTTACCTTCCATAAATTCAATGAATTAATTCATTTTTATAACTAACTTTTAATGATGAATAGTGAAACCACACCTTAATGGATATTGCGAGTTCAATAATGAATTATGTAATTATTCTACTATCATATTGGATATATTCATTAAAAACATCAGTGGGAAAACTAAAACAAGTACCAACTAATGTGGTAGAATATATAGAATATTTCTTTTATAGAGGAATGAAATATTTGTTATATAAAATAAAAATGTTAGGATATGTTGAGACTGTTATGGACTCTTCAGGAATAAAAATTAAATCCTAAGTAAAATGTGTATCATTAATGGATACAATAAGTAAATAAAGGGATTTAACATATATGACAACAAAAAAATAATGGTAATTGTAAAAATTACATGAAATGTATATATAATGTAATAACATATCGAAAAGATATATTTATAGTGATATATAATTCAATGAATTCCATCATTTGGATACACATGAGTTGGTATAAGATTATGTTCCATAAGTCACCATCGGTGGAACTTTTTGTGTAGGATTAAAAGTTATTCTAAATAACCTAGAGGATCATTTTTTCTAGTGTTTGAGGATCATGACCCATTACTAGCCGATAATAATGATTATTTAACATGGATTGAAGTATTTTGTGTTACACATGGTTCTAAATATAAATAAGTAATGAATTATAAAATATATTTCATGTACCAAATCTATGTTTGAAGTTTGGTTTATTTTTCAATGGATGTAAAACCCATTGCTTCCATGTAGGTATTCAATAAGAAAAAAGACATGGATGTTAAATTCACGATATATGAGGTCCCAATTATTGAAAATGTGTTCACGAAACCACACGAGATAGACTAGGGTAAATCCTTATCATTGGTATTTACACATAAATCTACGATAATTATATGTTCTATAGCTACATAACAGTACTTTGAAATGTTGTTGACTGATATTCAAATGTAATTTGTTCTAATGATCCCTTAATAAAATATCTATATTAAATGTTGTATACCATAATATATGTTTCATATTCTATATTTGTATTGGGCCTATATCGAAAGGTCAGGGATACCACTATTGGATGTATGTAAAAATAATCATTATGATTATGAGGTGATCTAAGGATATATTCTTTTCATATATGAGAGTTATATAGTTAGTCAAAATGTGATATATAGATTCAATTATCCAAAAAAATAATGATTATACAATGTTGTAGTTGATATATGATTATAACATCAATGGAGAATTTGTGGGATGGATAATCAGAAAGAATATAGTGTTGTTGATTCACCATGAGATTCAGAGTATAATTTGGAAACTCATTCTTCAAAATAAGTTTAAAAATTATTAAATTCATTGAACCAAATTTATGTGGAACCTAGAAATAATGATCATATCATATTTTTCTCTGATAATATTGTTTATTTTCCTCTGACTAATGAATAACAGTCTGATCAGGTGAGAAACATCATTCTATAAAAATATCATATATTATTTGATTATTCTCATATATGGGTTGTAGTAGTGATCAACATTTCAAATTAATTCGACATGGAATACTTCATAAAAATAATAAAATATTTAAAATATTTATCTTCATGATATATATAGATCACTAAATGTAGTTAGTAGTATAACATGGATAAATAGGGAATTCATAAGAGTGTTAATACATTAAAAAACTGGTATTTACTATGGATTATAAAAAAATTAATGAAGCAAATATTAAATATATATTATCACATATTTATTGTTATATTATATAAATATATTGTTATAATTTATTAAGGAATCATTCATATAAAAATATGTCAATATAGTTCACCATGTTTATGATTACACTTTGAGTCTATGTTGATATCCATTCAAAAATATTCCAATGATAATCATGATAATCTATGATAGTGAATATAGTTTCTAAACTATTAGGTGTTTGTACTCGTTAGAGTATGATGATTTATTTCAGGAATCTCACACAAGGTAATCATTAATACTGAATATTATACGAAAAAAATCATATTTTTGTGTACCCTTCAAATTTTTTCTTTGGGAGAATATTTAATGGTCTTTAGACATTATAATTTTTATTAATTCTACCCTTTACTTGCACAATTTGAAGTTTTAATGAAAACCTTGATGCTCAATTTTCACATAATGTTATATGTGTTAGGTACATCATCATTTGAATTTTATTAGTGAATATGTCAATGAAGTACATGTCTCTTTTAATTATATATTTTAATATAATTACCCTTTGATTTGAATATAACCTTTGAAATAAAGTGAATGAACATAGTGTTGAGGGCATGTTCATTCTGGGAAATTATTGAATGATAGACCTAGTATAATGGTTTATGATTATATTATGAACATGATTACTGATATATCATGATTAAATGGATTGTATTGCCCAGTGAAAAATTTTATGTGTCTGGGTACATTTTAACATCTTCTTCTCCTATTGAAGTTCTATAACCAATTTCTATAATGTCACCTTTAACTTTATTCTGGCCCACCGATATCCAATGAAGATGAAGCTTATAGGCTGACATGCATTGTGTTTCCAAAAATCTCAATAAATCAAAAATATAATATAATTATTTGAATGAATATTATTCCAAAATCCAAGAAATTAATTATTTAGTATTTATTAATAGATTAAATTAAAAATATTTATTCAAAAAGTTATTTTTTAATTACACATAATAATTTTAGAATTATATAATTTTTTCAAAAATAATTTATAAATTATTTATTAAGGAATTTGATAAATGAAAAAGAATGAAAATTATACTAAGACTATGTACTTTCATTAATGTTTATATTCAATATGGTAAAATAATATATTGGTTATACTAGTAAGAACGTGATTTTTTAAAATGATAATAAAATTATTATTAAATGGAATGGTTTCATTTAAGGGCTTAATAAATAATTTAGGATCAATTTATAATTAAATAATATTTGATAACCACCCATAACACTATAAATAGATATTAACGATAATTTGTCAATGGTTAATCAATCATAGGATAATTGTTTTGAAAAATGATGTCTTTAGACCATTGTCAATATTGACAGACAATATATGGTTTCTTCTATTAATTATAATATATTTCCCTCCCAATTCGATCTTCTAATCAAATAAATATCAATGATATCTTTTCAGGGTTAATGGAATCATTATAGTGATCAAGATATGCACCTCTAGATGATTGATCAACCATGATAGCATCCGATATAAGAACTCAGTTTTCACTTAGTTATGAATGGTTAATTATTCTCTTTATGTACTTACTTTGGACCTAATATGAATGAAAAATGATTTAGTAAAGGTTAAATTGGTGTCTGGGGCCTGTTCGGAGCATAGAACCCATCCTTTTAGAGAAAACAGACCCTGCACATGATTTAGAGTAAACCGTGGAGATGGTGTTTTTTCCAACAGAGCCAACATGCATAGTTAGAACACGGTCGTGCGGTCTTACCATGGGAGTGCCCCTTTTCGTAGGTAACCGTGCATGACTGGTGAACCAGCTGGTCAAACTGAGTGGATGATGTCATTTTTGGAAGAAACATTCCACACCTTTTGCACATGGTTTTACTAACCATGTGGACTAACCGTGTGTGGGTTATTTTATGCTTTCATTACCAATTTTTCCCTTAATAATTTAATTATGTCACCCATTCATATCTATTTCTAATTTTTCTGGGAATGGCCTATTTCTCTCCAAATTGGTATATTTTTTATGGATAAAGATATGTAAAAATATATCTCATTCTTTTTTCATCCGATCAAGTTTCTTTACATCACATTGGATGTAGAGTGGTAAGTACTTGAGTCATTTTTAATCATTCTTATTATCATTCACTCTCAGACTAGGTATCACTTTTTTAGTGTTTTTTTATCTTTTCATAGATCTAATATAATACGAGAAAAATCAATGACTGATACTAAAAGAAGAGGATTGTACAGTCATAATGCGCGTGGTCTATAAATCAAACCTAATGTTTGTTGATTTTTGGAATGTTTGTGTATGGCCCGCTGATCCCATCTGGGGCCATCTCTTAAATTTCTATAGCATTATTATACTTTTTAGAATCGTATGCTTATTATCCTTCAAAATATGTGATTAGTTATTAGTGACTACACCCACAACATAATCCGCCTAATGTGGAAGGTTATGTCATAATTGGGTTTTCAGTGTTTTGACGCATTCAAGCGACCGTTCGGATGTGCACCTTCATAGCCTTTCTAAAGGTGAGCCATCCATTAATAAATGAATTTTTGTTCAATGAGAATTTCATAATTTCATGTACCATGTATTCTCACCACATGACCCACCTAAGGTAATTACATCAAATGAATACTAAATGTGAAATGTGGATTGGAAACTATACTATGTATACAATGTGGAATTATTAAAAAAGATTGAATAATGGTTACATGTCCACAGTACCCATTTTATGTTATTGGAAGGTAGCAGAGTGAACCTCAATAATTTAATATTCCTCAATGTTTAACCATGACTTAGTTAAATGGATGCAACACTACTTGGCATATCTACACTAATGGGAGAGGATGCATGGACCAATAAATAAATAGTTTCAACTCAAATTGACCTATCCACACTATTGGAAGGAAACACATGAAGGAACTGATTTATCTTGTGTTTACAATATCATACATGAATTCATTTACTTGATCTCACCTTGTATTATTAAATGATAATACCTTGGGTCTTGGGAGCCCATTCCAATTAAAGGATGTGGTTTTCTTAGGTTGACTCCCACCTAGATTATAGTTCTTATCTATTCCATGTATGCTATGTTTACTATCATAGGGTCGCCATTCATTATTCCAAGATACCTCATATACATTCCTAGGATCCATCCTTGAAAAGTAAGGTCCTTGGATACACTCCTTCTGTAGAGACCCGAAGCTTGACGTAGATTGACATTACATTACATTTGCGGAATACTTAGTACATAACAAAAACACACACGCAAGGATCATAATTGTTTAGTGTCTTTGGAAACTTGGAATATAATCTTCTAATCATGGTGAAAGATCTTCAACATCTCCTATAAAAATCTTCCTTTTTTTTACCTAAAACCTTTCTTTATATCCTGGGGAAATAAAACATACAAAAGGGTGAGCTCAAATTCTCAGTAAGGGTAAACAAAAGAAATATCAATCACATCATATACATAAGAATATAGCTTTATGAAATCTTAACCAGCAAAAGAGATCATAATATCATAACATGGGATAAATCATGGCAGTGAAATGTAATTACAATAATCATAACTTAAAACATGAAACATTATGGCATACACACCTAATCGTAGAGAATCATTTCTTGTTAGTCAAGACTCGTTGCCAAGACAATCTTAGTGGACAAAGTCCCTTTCTGAACCTAGTCACCCTCATTTAAGTCATGTTTCACTGAACCGGTATAACCTATCGTTCCAGCCTTGTCTATCTCATGAGATATAAAATATTTACCCAATTCATTGGAGGGAGATATAGGTCCCACCCATCTCATAATGATATCATTCTTATGTGTGCCACAAAATCAGAAACCATACATCATAGCATAACCCATGTAATAAAAATGGGAATCTAAAACATCGTGACATCCTAAAACTATTCATATAAGATAAAGGAATTCGTAAAAATATAATTCCATCACAACATAATAAAATCAATTTAATAATAGGGATATAAACAGAACCCTTTATTATCTTGGATGGAAAATAATTTTGACAAAACACTTGAACTCCATTCTTGAGGAAAATATCCTTTCTACTTCAAAAACATTTTCCTTTCTTAACATGTCAAACAATTTTAATCTAAAAGAATTTGATTAAAAATAAACTTGAAAACTTGTAAAGGAATATTCTTGGAAATAATTTTTTAAAAATCCATTCATGCCGTATAAGTTAAATAAAACATTCTTTGTACTTTTGTCAGAAAAGTCAAAAAGTACCTCGTACGAAAAACGACAAAAGATTCCTTTCATATCTTTTACTAAAAACTCACAGAAGGGTAAAATAGGATTTAAAAAATTGTAGGAGAATGGAAATAATATTACATATTTAGGAAACATGGATGTGGATGATAAAATACACCCCGGTAAATATTAAAGTATAAACAATCTCGTATAAAAATGAGATTGTGATATTTCCCTTACCTTAGGTCCGACTTTCTTTGTAAGTGTCCAAACCTCCTGTATAATGATTTAAATAAATTTATTGACTTATTAAAGAATCATACTTATTTTTATGATATCATATATGGTCATATTCTTAGCTTCTTAGTAGTAATATTTCATTGCTACTTGTTATTCGGGTGTTTATAACTTTTTGTTCTTATGCGTGTTTTGTCGAATAAATTCTTATTCTTTTATTTAGGTTATAGATAACTCATTTTCATAATGTTATTAGTGTAATATATATCATATTAATTCATTCAATTCATTTATATAATCATTATGAAATGGAGATCATGTAGAATGAGTCGCATCACATCGTGGAGACGGTATTCCGTACGTACGCACGAGTGATGATATCGTTCCTATGATCGTGGAATAGTATTGGAGTATATGTATACTATTTCAGAACCAATATCACTTTATAATAGTCATATATAGTCATTATTTACTCCCTTATATCCATCCAAGTAAGGTGGTGGTGGAAAATAGATTACACCACGATGTGGAGACGGTATTCCGTACGTACGCACGCGCGGTGATTTCTATTTCCGTAGGATGGATAGATGGTGAAATAGGGTTGTTTAATAATTATAATAACATATTAGTATATGAGTGATACTGATGTTATTACATCATAATGAAACAACTAAATAATAAGAAGTGGAATAAGAAATAAAGATGAAAGAGTCGGCAACGGACATTACCTCTTCTTTGAAGTGCTTCTTTGAGACCTTATTTTAGGGAACTAAAATTTGTCTTTGAGGAAGACCAGAACCTCTAGTATGTTTCTAGGGAAGTGGAGAAGAGAATTTGGAAGGGGTTGGCCGAGCTTGAAGGATCAAAGTTGTGTGAGGAAGAGAGAGAGGAGGAGCCCTTTTATAAGGGAGGAGAGGGGCACCTTTGGAATAACGATAAATATTATTTTATTGTAAAGAGAAGTTCGGTTTTAAATAGCTCCAAATTGATTTATTTTGGTGGATAAGGTGGGTATGGGTCGAAAGCCTCTCATACAATATAATTTAGACAAGTTTAGGTTCCTATTTTAACCTAATCATTTAGATTTAACATTAAGTTAAATAATTTTACTTTTACCGTGTCTTCCTGTGTTCGTACACTATAAGGTTATTAAACATACTATAAGAAGCCAAACGAACCCCATGTTGATTATTATTAATATATATAACCTTATATAAGTCATTAGGCCGAACCTTAGATTTTTAGGAATAAAATAACAATTAATAATATAATATTTGTTTTAAAAACTAATTTATGTCAATTTTGACACTATTTAGTAATTGATTTTTGTAAAACTTATAACAGAATGATAATTTCGAAAAAAGTTAATTAAATCAATAATAACATGTCATATTAACCTATAAAATTAGTGTAATTCATAAAAAGTCTCAAATTATAATTATTTGGGTATTTATAACATCAATTATGTCAATATTCCATTAATAAGATAATTACTGCATCATTGTTGTGTCATAAATACATTAAATTATTTAATGTCTAAAAATTACAAATAAAATAAAATTATGTAGGAAATCATTTTAGATTTCTAATAAATATTTATAGTCGAATTTATCTTATGTATAACCCCATATTAAAAATGTTTTAGTAAATAAACATTGATTTTAACTCTTTTAACCCTGCTTTAAATAAATTAATAATAAATGTCCTAATCTAATCCAAGTGGGCCTAAATGGTCATATGTTATTCCTAAGTTTGTTTTAGGTCGAATTAAACTTGTCCAATAGAATTAGGTCATGTGTTAGGATAATAATAATATCATTTCTACCCTTAATTACCCTATTTACTTTTAACCGTGGGAAAAAAAAGTAAAAAGTTACTATTCACCAAAAAATTATTTTCATCTCATTGAACCTCATTTTACTTACTGACATCAACCGTGTCTCTCCGATTTTTGAAATTCCACTCACAGAAGCGGTAAAATTAGGTTTTATGAAAAATTCAGTTTTTTAACTACCACTTAGTGGTTTCACTATTCATCAAAAATTGAAAGTTATCAGAAAAATACCAAAAATTAGGCATAAGCTATATTTGATATTATGAAATCAAAAATGATTTCTATTTTACCAAATTCAAAACATATCAGTTGCATTAATTAATATAAAAATTAATTCCCGTCGTCAAAACAAATAGCGTGTTCTTAAGAGATAATAACTATCAAAAGATTGACACTTGTTTATGTCTGATTTAAATGTGAAATTACATCCAATGACCAACATTGTATTAAAATGTAAAAATATATTCTAAATATACTTTAAAACCACTCAAATTAAAAATTTATCACTATTAATTATTTCGATTGAAAAAGTTGTTTTTAATTAAAATTTAGTAATTTCCACTATTCATCAAAATATGAATGTTATCCGAAAATTACCAAAATTTCACCCTAAGATAATTTTGATATTCCGAATCCAAAAATGAAATCCATTATGAAAAATAAAATTTACAAAATTTCAAAATGTGGTTATTACTATTCTTAATGGCTAGTTTTAATAATATTTTAATAGCATATCGTTGTTTAGTGAAACTCGGTATTGCATACTACACACGCTATCAAGGAAGGTCGTGATTGCGTGTAATGAAAGGTAAGTCAAAGATGCATGTTGTGCAAGCTCCTTTTGGTGTAGCGTACAACACAAGACATTAATGAAAATAAAACAAATATTTTTCATAAAATCTCGGGGTGTTACATTCTACCCCCCTTAAAATAAATTTCGCCCTTGAAATTCGTCGGGGTAATAAATGGTTTACTATTCTAAAGTTTCTTTAATAGAAACCCACATCGTAAAAAGGAATAACAAAACCAATCCTTAAAAACAAAAGTATGAAACGTAATGGTTACCCAAATAAACTAATCACTGGGTTTCCACATAGGTGAAAATATGGATATGGAAAAGAATTCTAACCATAATGTTCTGATGTAGAGTGGTAGAGAACATGGCTATGGAAAAGCTAGCAATCACAAAGCCATAAATTTGTGACGATATAAGGTACCATCTAATTCATCAGATATAAGAGCACTAAGACAACATTTTTGGTTTTCAAGATCATTTCCCTAAAGTTGATGAAATTGGAATTAGAAGAAATACTTTCGTGATTTTGGTATAGACTCACCGTTTGTCATTCTTTGGACAATTTCCACTTTATCTCTTAAAGAAATGAAGTTGAATTTGTCATTAGTGATGTGTTAGAAGATCATGTGATAGAATGATGGGTCATTCCATCCGTCTCAAACAAATGGTTAGCAAAAGTTATAAATCCATCTTATGGTTAGATTAAACGTATATGATTCAAAAAAATGAACTTATACTTCATATATCATACCGCTTAATAAAATAAAACTAGTTTCTACTAAACAGGGACTTCCTGTAGGCCAGTGGTAGGCGATAAAGGCCAGTCACATTTCGGTTGTGGGTTTGATTCCCACAGCCTTATCCGACGCAATGGGTTGTCGCCCGTCCTGCAGGTTGTCCTTTTTCTAAGTCTATATTACTATAACATCCCATCAATAATATCGAAAAACGTTTTATCCTAACTTATGTCCAACATAATCCATTCTAACATTTAGGCTTATCTAAAATACTTCGGTCCAAGATCATATTATAAAGAAAATGATTACTTGAAATGTCATAGAACAATCACGTGAATGCCATCATTTATCCCCTCATATATCATAAGATATATCTTGTTGGTCAAATTACAAACATGTGAATACCTTAATCATATATTCTCTTGAAGAATGAATACCCATTGAACCTTAGTTAAAACATGAATGCAGTTAAAAGTTAACACTTTCCACATACCAAAATCCAAAAATACTATATACTCAAACCACGATATAACCTTCTCCTTATATCAGTCATGAGCTCATGAATACTATCAAACATTTAATTTTCCCCTTATCCCTTCATTATGCGCATGTCATCTACATTCCAAAAATATCTGAATTACCTTTCATGGATACTGGTATCATTAATCATACACTTTCAAAACTCAAGGAAAGACAACAGTGTAACAATCCTTAGATGTGTCTTTATTCCATATTATCATGAGATTACTTATTCAACATTACACATGATAAACATGTAATCATTCCACTATATTCTTAAACCATTGACCGAGCTTCAACAATTCTTTCATCTCACATATCATTTTTAGTCTCTTCATCATCATCAACATAAATACTACCCATACGACCATACTGATTTTCTTCATGAGTCTTTACCTTAGGGCATCGGTTTGCATAACTCTCGTACATTCCACATTTAAAACATTTATCCATTGTTGATGTCGTAGAAATACCATTATCCTCATCCCTGGTGTTAACTGAACCTTTTCCATTGCACTTACTGGCTTTGTGTCCTTCATTTCCACACCCAAAGCATCTTCCAGTTCCTTTGAAACATTCTCCTTGATGCCTCTTCCCACATGATTTACATAGGGGAAATTGAACATTCTTTCCTCTATGATCATCGCGAATCTCCATCTTTCTCTTATTAGCCGAGTCAGGAAAATTACCAAATTTTACTTTATTGACCATATTATGAGATTGTTGATTCGGCATAATAATGAATTTTGGACTTCCAAATCCCATTTCATTTGGTTGCTCATGAAAAATATCATTCCATTGTCCATCATATCCTCCATTATCGTGAATCATCTTGTTTCCAGCCATTCTCTAAAACCCAAAAAAATAGTGTGAGAGGCAAAAATTATGCTATGGAAAACAACATAATAAAGGTGGAGTACCTTCAATATCTAACATATTAGGTTTAATTTTATGATCGTTAGTGTAATTCTAGTATTGTAACCTATATGTATACATAACCTTAGAGACATCCCTAGACATACCTTAGAAATATCTCTAGGGATCTCACTAACATTTTCGCATCCTAGTTTCCAAAGGTTGACTAAACATTTCCTCCGATACCAACTGTAGAGACCCGAAGCATGACGTACATTGACATTATATTACATTTTTGGAATACTTAGTACATAACAAAAACACACACGTAAGGATCGTAATAGTTTAGTGTCTTTGGATACTCGGAATATAATCTTCTAATCATGGTGAAAGATCTTCAACATCTCCCATAAAGATCGTCCTTTTTTTACCTAAAACCTTTCTTCATATCCTGGGGAAATAAAACATACTAATGGGTGAGCTCAAATGCTCATTAAGGGTAAACAAAAGAAATATCAATCACATCATATACATAAGAACATATTTTTTGAAATCTTAACCTGCAAAAGAGATCATAATATCATAACATGGGATAAATCAGGACAGTGAAATGAAATCACAATAATCATAACATAAAACATGAAACTTTGTGGCATACACACATAATCATAGAGAATCATTTCTTGTTAGTCAAGACTCATTGCAAAGACTATCTTAGTGGACAAAGTCCCTTTCTGAACCGAGTCACCCTCGTTTCAGTCCTGTTTCACTGAACTGATATAACCTACCATTCCAGCCATGTCTATCTCATGAGATATAAAATCTTTACACAATGCATTGGAGGGAGATATAGGTCCCACCCATCTCATAATGATATCATTCTTATGTGTTCCACAAAATCAAGAAACCATACATCATAGCATAACCCATGTAATAAAAATGGGAATCTTATAATCGTGACATCATAAAACAATTCATATAAGATAAAGGAATTCATAAAAATATAATTCCATCACAACATAATAAAATCAATGTAATAATAGGGATAGAAACAGAACCCATTATTATCTTAGATGGAAAATGATTTTGATAAAACATTTGAACTCCATTCTTGAGGAAAATATCCTTTCTAATTCAAAAATATTTTCCTTTCTTAACATTTCATACAATTTTAAACTAAAAGAAGTTGATTAAAAATAATCTTGAAAAATTGTAATGGATTCTTCTTGGATGTAATGTTTTAAAAATCCATTCATGCCGTATAAGTTAAAAAAACATTCTTTGTACTTTTGTCGGAAAAGTCATAAAATACTTCGTACGAAAAACGACAAAAGATTCCTTTCATATCTTTTACTAAAAACTCACCGAAGGGTAAAATAGGATTTAAAAAATTGTAGGAGAATGGAAATAATATTACATATTTAAGAAACATGGATGTGGATGATAAAATAAACCCTAGTAAATACTAAAGTATAAACAATCTCTGATAAAAATGAGATTGTGATATTTCCCTTACCTTATGTCCAACTTTCTTTGTAAGTGTCTGAACCTCCTGTATAATGATTTAAATAATTTTATTGACTTATTAAAGAATCATACTTATTTTTATGATATCATATATGGTCATATTCTTAGCTTCTTAGTAGTAATATTTCATTGCTACTTGTTATTCGTGTGTTTATAACTTTTTGTTCTTATGCGTGTTTTGTCGAATAAATTCTTATTCTTTTCTTTAGGTTATAGATACCTCATTTTCAGAATGGTATTAGTGTAATATATATCATATTCATTCATTCAATTCATTTATATAATCATTATGAAATGAAGATCATGTAGAACGAGTCGCATCACATCGTGGAGACGGTATTCCGTACGTACGCACGAGTGATGATATCGTTCCTATGATCGTGGAACTGTATTAGAGTATATTTATACTATATCAAAATCAATATCACTTTATAATAGTCATATATATTCATTATTTACACCATTATACCAATCCAAGTTAGGAGGTGGTGGAAAATAGATTACACCCCGGCGTGGAGACGGTATTCCGTACGTACGCACGCGCGGTGATTTCTTTTTCCATAGGATGGATAGATGGTGAAATAGGGTTGTTTTATAATAATAATAAAATATAATTAAATGAGTTTTACTGATGTTATTACTTCATAATGAAACAACTAAATAAGAAGAAGTGGAAGAAGAAATAAAGATGAAAGAATCGGTAACAGAAATTACCTCTTTTTTGAAGTGCTTCTTTGAGACCTTCTTTTAGGGCACTAAAATTGGTCTTTGAGGAAGACCAGAACCTCTAGGATGTTTCTAGGGAAGTGGAGAGGAGAATTTGGCAGGGGTTGGCCGTGCTTGAAGGCTCAATGTTGTGTGAGTAAGAGAGGGAGGAGGTGCCCTTTTATAAGGGAGGAGAGGAGCACCTTTGGAATAACTAAAAATATTATTTTATTATAAAGTCAAGTTCGGTTTTAAATAGCTCCAACTTGATTTATTTTGGTGGATATTGTGGGTATGGTTCGAAATACTCTCATCCAATAGAATTTAGACAAGTTTAGGTTCCTATTTTAACCTTATCATTTAGATTTAACATTAAGTTAAATAATTTTACTTTTACCGCGTCTTATTGTGTTCTAACAATATAAGGTTAATAAACTTACTATAAAAGCCAAAATAACCCCAATTTGTTTATTATTAATATATATAACCTTATCTATGTCATTTGTCCGAACCATTGATTTTTAGTAATAAAATAACAATTAATAATATAATATTTGTTTTAAAAACTATTTTATGTCAATTTTGACACTATTTAGTAATTGATTTTTGTAAAAATTATAAAAGAATGATAAGTTCGAAAAAAGATAATTAAATCAATAATAACATGTCATATTAACCTAGAAAATTATTGGAATTCATAAAAAGTCTCATATTATATTTATTTGGGTATTTATAACATCAATTATGTCAATATTCCATTAATAAGATAATTACTGCATCATCGTTGTGTCATAAATACATTAAATTATATAATGTCTAAAAATTACAAATAAAATACAATTATGTAGGAACTCGTTTTATATTTCTAATGAATATTTATAGTCGAATTTATCTTATGTGTAACCCCATATTAAAAATGTTTTAGTAAATAAACTTTGATTTTAACTCTTTTAACCCTTCTTTAAATAAATTAATAATAAATGTCCTAATCTAATCCAAGTGGGCCAAAATGGTCATATTTTATTCCTATGTTTGTTTTTGGTCGAATTAAACTTGTCCAATAGAATTAGGACATGTGTTAGGATAATAATAATATCATTTATACCCTTAATTACCCTATTTACATTTAACCGTGGTAAAAAAAAGTAAAAAGTTACCATTCACCAAAAAATTATTTTCATCTCATTGAACCACATTTTACTTACTTACATCAACCGTGGCTCTCGGATTTTTTAAATTCCACTCACATAATTGGTAAAATTATGTTTTATGAAAAATTCAGTTTTTTAACTACCACTTAGTGGTTTCACTATTCATCAAAAATTGAAAGTTTTTAGAAAAATAACAAAAATTAGGCCTAAGCTATATTTTATATTATGAACTCAAAAATGATTTCTATTTTATCAAATTCAAAACATATCAGTTTCATTAATTAATTTAAAAATTAATTCCTGTCGTCAAAACAAATAGCGTGTTCTTAAGAGATAATAACTATCAAAAGATTGACACTTGTTTATGTCTGGTTTAATTGTGAAATTACATCCAATGACCAACATTGTATTAAATTGTAAAAATATATTATAAATATATTTTAAAACCACTCTAATTAATAATTTATCACTATTAATTATTTCGATTGAAAAATTTGTTTTTAATTAAAATTTAGTAATTTCCACTATTCATCAAAATATGAAAGTTATCCGAAAATTACCAAAATTTCACCCTAAGCTAATTTCGATATTCCAAATCCAAAAATGAAATCCATTTTGAAAAATAAAATTTAAAAATTTCAAAAAGTGGTTATTACTATTCATAATGGCTAGTTTTAATAATATTATAATAGCATATCGTTGTTTAGTGAAACACGATATTGCGTACTACACACGCTATCAAGGAAGGTCGTGATTGCGTGTAATGAAAGGTAAGTCAAAGATGCGTGTTGTGAAAGCTCCTTTTGGTGTAGCGTATAACACAAGACAATAATGAAATTAAAAAGAATATTTTTCATAAAATCTCGGGGTGTTACACCTTGGACCCTGTCCTAGATTAGACTCGATTTACCATGGTTGCACTCCATGGACTCAGTAGGCGTCTTATTGTAGAATAAATTAGATTACGCACTTTATATTTCACTCTTAACCCTCAGCTAAACCTAGATAATACTGATTTAGCCTTCAGTGAGTATATGTTACTTCTGTTATTACCCTAGAACTCCCTTAGTGGATAACATTTTAGGGTTTCATTGTTACATCCTGAGACCTTCACTAATTTTAATTTCACGAGGTGATGTTAGTGTTGGATATGACTCACATAACCTATTTATATAAATGGGAATTAATTAATTAATGAACTGATTACTTGTTTAGACACCAATCGAGCGATGAAGCAGGTAATTGGGTTTTTTAGTTACATTGTGACAATTTTCATTAAATTATATATATGCATGCCTACACACTACTATATTCCATTAAATTGTACAGATGTTACAGACACCATTGGTGGTGGCCCAATGATATTTATCTCACACCACTTTGGGTAATGTTTGTCACTAAATGTAGATTATGTGGTAACATGTATTGAAAAGGGATAAATTCATCTTTTGACCCTTGATTGTGTGCTGATTAGATGGATCTTTATAGATGATGACTGAGTAGATTTTTAGGATGCTTAGAGTAGAATTTGTATTCTTTTACCTTGTGGAACATGTTATGATTTTTGTATTGTATCCAAGAATTATAGTTTAAAAGTGACATGACATTACATCATCATTGTTCCAGTTGATATAGTTATTATTATTCTCATTTATATATGGCATCATTTTACATCTACAGTTTATCTATATCATTTATATTCTTCCTATGATTACTATTACTTTATATCCATTCTGTTGTGCTACACTCGGCAAATGAGGTCCTAGTCTTCACATAGGCACACCCTAGGCCCTCGCAACTAGTCGGTAGCCTCTGGCGTTCATGAAGATGTTCTTGAGGCCATGGGGCACACCGGGATCAGGTCATCAATTATGTGGAATCTTGGTCCAGGGTCATCAAAAAGTTTTATCAAATGTGGTTTCTTTTCTTTCTATAATATTTATATTGGATTATAGGAACCCATGGGGCTCGGTCAGAATTCATGCTTGGGCTTCATGAATTCATGTTCGGGGTAAAGCCAAGATAACCATGATATAATTTTTGTTCTATTTTTCCTATTATAGTATATATTATTTCACAATTGGGTGACACACAAGTTGTGTGGTGTTTTTGATTATTACTCTACTGAGATTTTATTTCATCCTCAACATAATGATTTTAGGGCAAGGGGCATAATAACATGAAACATTATAGGCACTGATAATTTATATGTCATTCATATTTCTATGCCATATATATGCATTCCATTGATTTTTATTTCATAATATGCCTATAATTGTTGAGTGTTGATCTGATAGTTTCATGTACTTTTATTAATTTGGCTATGATTGATTGATTTACTATGTAGAATTACGAGGATTATGTGACCTCATGGGTTGGGATGTATAATTTACCGATTCAAGCCATTATTCTATAATGAAGTGGGCGTTATTTCAGGTGATAGGTGTATGATAACTAATTCATTGAAAATGGATATCAATTATAATGTGAATCCTGAAATCGAAAATAAGTTGGTTGCACTTCATTATCCCACCTTGTAATGATTATGAAAGGTAATAGACTAGACCTGGAAATTAACTTCAAAATGACATGAATCATATACGTGATCACTTAGTGATGTCTGACCATCTATGGTAGTAGTTTGGTTTGTATGCCTTCTGTAGTGAGTTTTTATTACATTCATTTTATACTAGTTATACTATTTGATTAATTTTATTCATGTTCTATTGCGTGTTCTTAGTATTTTTAGACCAATGACACTGTGTCATACTTATTTTTTTCTCATGGAAAGTAGTGACAACCATGCTCCATACATGGTGGCCCCTAATCCTCCAGTCTTACTTCTAGGTGTGAAACTTGAGGAACCACATATTTTACCAGATACATTCACTAATGCCCAAGTCCATGATATTTTCCTACAATTGATGCAGTCCATGAAAGGTGATTCAGAGGTTGCAACTACAATGGCTGATCAGACTCGTGATTTCTAATAGCAGCATTCTCCTACTTTTTCATGGGATGACATTTATAAAGATATTATTTCGTTCCTAGGAGCCATGATGTCTATATTTGAGCAATTAAAAATGAATCCAGATTGGATAATCATTCATGCTACACAGATGCTTTGGGATTCAACCAAGCGTTAGTGGGATGTGGTTACCCTGGTCAGTCGTCATCATGGCATGTTATGGGTTGAATTCCAGACTGCATTCTATGATATATTATTTCCTGAGTTTCTAAGTGATAATAGAGCTATAGAGTTCATGAATGTCGAGTAGGGTTCTATGTTAGTTTTTGAGTATTCATAACATCTCACTGATTTAAGTTCATTACACCGATTATAGATAGTAATGAGTTTTCGCGCGCTAAACGTTTTTAGGATGGGATTCAGTATGTAATCTGAACTCAGGGGATTATCTTTATGCACCCTACCTTTTCCGAAATATATTATTAGGCTCTTATAATTGAGCATAACCTAATGGATGGTGCAAGTACCAGATTTACACTATATGTTCTGTTTCAGGATAGTAGTTATTCTGTTGGTAGGAAACATTTCCCCGAGGTTTTTTTCAGGGATGTGTCAGCTAGAGTATCAAGTTTGATAGCTCTGTGGTGTGTAATTATTGTGTAAACCCATGGAATAGAAATCCCCAATGTGATAAAGACTTTAGTGTTCTGAGATTACCATCGTATGTGTTATCTTTAGCATTTCTCCATGAAATTTCCACCAGCATTGATTGAAAAAGGGTTTGTTCCAGAGATACCTTTAGGAGCGAGTTTTTTTACGCTGCTTCAGGCAGGGAGTTGGAATAGAATTGGATGGTCTAGACAAGGATGAGTTTCGGGCCATGGTAGTTTGATCACTGATAACCAACAGTGCCAGTAGAGCAGTCATTATTGTGGAAATACATGATTTGCATAGGGTTGTGGAGCAGGTCAGATACACAACTAACGACTGAAAGAAGAGGATCAGGCTTTAGGACCATCTACAGTATGAGGTATTTTTCTAGTAGCCTCTAATATTTTCTCTAATTTTTTTGATATAGGTTTTTCAATAACTTTCATTTCTATATATTTTTTTGGAATTTCTTAAATTAGAGATTCTGTATCACTATGGTGTAATGACCCTCAATACACAGTAGGGAATATAGACGGAGAGCATATGATAGTGGAGGGACTGTGCCCTTGAGGTAGGTAGTTACCCTTTATTGTGGAATCTTCTTGTTCTTGAGATAACATGATTTAATTTCATTCTCGAGATGGACTAGCTATTATACAATCATGCCATTTTAGACTGCAATCGCCACAAGGGTTCTTTTACATCTCTTGAAGGAAGCAGTTATATTTTCATAGGTGAGTGGGATGGCTAGGTTGGGAGAGCTGGACCGAAGCATCTTGGGCTAGGTGAATTGACCGCTCAGATTGAAAATCTTTTCATTGAGGATCAAGGTTTTTCTCAAGCTGATTTTCCTCCAGTAGTTTATTGTTTTAGGGAAGTCTTTCCTGATGGATTTTTTTTCTGACCTCCTCAATGAGAGTTAAAGTTACAATAGATCTTGTTATGGGAGCTTCTCTAGTGTTCATTCCATCATACATGATGGAAACTACTAATCATGAAGAGATAAAGTGGCATATTGAAGACCTAGAGGAAAAAGGATTTATATGGACTAGTATATCCTCTTGGGTTTCACCTATAATTTTTTCTAAGGAGGGATGAACTCTTCACTTATGCATGGATTACTGAAGTTCGAATGAGATTAAGGTCAAGAACCAATATCCAAATCCTTGAATAGATGATAACTCTGACCTACTCTGAGGAGAAATGGTGTTTTATAAGATTGACTTGGGATCAAGTTATCATCAGGTGTGAGTTAGACCATCAGACATACCTCATACAACATTCTTCTGCAGGTACGGTCTGTATGAGTACCTTGTTATTTCGTTCGGTCTTACGAATGCTCCATCCAGTTTCATGGCTTTGACGAATAGGGTTTGACACACCAATTGGTACTCTATTGTCGTGGTCTTTGTGGAAAATATCTTGGTGTATTATCACCCTCATAACGACCATGCCAATCATCTTTAGATCATTTTGAGTACATTAAAAGATCATCGTATTTATGAAAAATATTCTAAATGTATGTTTTGGATTGAAAAAGGCCACTTCTTGGGTCATATTATTTCAGAATAAGGAGTATTTACTGTCACTGAAAATGATAGTATTGTAGTTCTTTTAGGATAAGCCCAATAACATGTTTGATATCAAGATATTCTTGGGGATGGAGGGATATTATAAAAATTTCATAAAGTACATATCACATCTTTCTTCACCTCTTAATGAACATACAATGAAGGGAGTTAAATTACTATGGTAAGAATAATGTGAGAAAGCCTTTCAGGAATTGACACAGAGGCCTGTATTGACACTGATTCTTATTATTCCAGAACCTTGTCATGGTTATATCATCTTCGGAGATGCATCAATAATAGTCCTATGATTTGTTTTGATGTAGAAAGATAAAGTTTTTGTGTATGGATCTTGATAGTTGAGGACTCATGAGAGAAACTACCCAACAAACAAACTTAAGCTACCAACACATGTTTATGTCATACATTGTTGGGGACATTATCTTTCAGTTGAAATTTTTTGGTGTATAAAGATCAAAAAATTCTCAAGAATATCTTTTCTCAGCATGACTTGAACCTCAAACAATGGATATGAGTTGAATATCTATAGTCCTTTGATATTGAGTTTGCATATATTCCTAGAAAGGGAAATGTGGTCGCTGATGCACTAAGTCGAGAAACAAAAACATAGGCCATGTCAGAAGCTAGTGGAGAATGGTCGTTAATGGCCCTCTTTTCTAAACATCATCTAAAGATTCATGATAGTAATGATTATTATTACATCTCAACTAGAACAATCATCTCATACAACCATGAAATGGTGAAGAGTAAGAGATTTATAAATTCTGAAGGTTTGGTTCCCCATGGGAGTATATTAGATGAAAACCCACCTCCATATTGGTAAATGGATAGAGACGACGTCCTACGTCAATGTGAACTTAATTGGATTTCTGCAGATATGAGAGAGGAGTTGAAGAAAGAGTCCCATGATTCTCAATGGGTAGTTCATATAGGTTTAGTGAAGATGTATCGAGATAGGAACTTCCAAATTTGTGTCCTATAATGATGTGTCATATTTAGGGAATCATCATATGGTTATCCACTTATTATCAAGTGATGGTGGAGCACTAGAGACCAGCAGGCTTGTTATAACTGCTTCCAGTCTCAGAATAGAAATGGGAAGATGTTGTTATGGATTTCATAGTAGGCATAACTAGGTCTCTGATGGGCTGCGATGCTATCGATATAGTCATTGACCGACTAACTAAATAATCCCACTTTATTCATATTTGGGAAAAAAATTTAGTTAATAAATTGAGAACAATGTATGTCCTTGGGATCATACGACTACATGGGGTTCCACACAGTATCCTTTCAAATATGGATACTTCTTTCACTTCACAGTTTTGGCATGGCCTCTAAATTTATATGGAGACTCATGTTAATTTAAACACAAATTTTCACCCAAAGAATGATGAAAATTCAAAATAGAAGGTACATGTTATAGAGGATATCCTCCACTGATGTGTCCATGATTTCGATGGTTCATGGGAGAGGAATATCCCTATTGTCATGTAATATTATAAAAAAATCAGGCTATGATCTAGATGGATTCTTTAGAGGACTTATATTTCCATTATATTCAACCTTATGCTAGTTAGAGGTAGGTGAGGCAGCCCTACTAGTTCTCTGTCTCGTTCAGGAGACTTCAAAACATATCCAGCTGATCATGAAGTGTATGAATACTTCTCAGTCAAGAAAGAAATCTTATGTCGATCTTCATTGATTTCCTCTTGAGCTTGAGGGTGGGGATCATGTTTTCCTTTGGTTATCTCCCTCTCTAGAGAATAGATAGTTAGAGAAGAAGGGAAAGCTATCACCTCGTTACGTCGGGTCGTTTGAAATTCAAGACGGAGCCAGGCTAGTAGCCAATCAGTTTCTACTACCTCAGAGGTAACATTCCATACACAATGTATTTCATGTCTCACAAAGTTTCCAATATCATGCTAACCAATACTATACCTTTGATCCTATGGAAGTTTTGTTATATTCTAATGCGACTTTTTAGGAGTATATTGTATGCATCGTTGATCGAAGCACATAGGTTCACTGAGGCTTGTTTGTCCCTCTCGTATGGGTGCTATGTTAGCACAGACGAGTACAAGATGATACATGGGAGATGGAATCTGATGTATGTGTTCAGTGGAAAGATTTAATCTCATATTTTATTTCCTTACCCATGGATGGATAAATCTGGGGTGATTTCATTTTTGGGGGGAATATGGTAAGAACCTTATTTTCCACACATGTAAGGTTCCATTATTTTTTCAGTCTAAATACTTACTCTCGATGTAATATGGATGTCTAATGAGTTAGTAGTGGTTCCATGGGTGTCTGGGTATTGTTTGGAGATCATAACCCATACTTTAGGAGAAAACCAACCCTACAGACATTTTAAAGTAAACTATATGGATGGTGTTTTTTTAGACAGATCCACCTCACACGGTTGGTGCACGACCATGATGTCTAACTATGCTAGTGCCCCTTTTTTGGGTAATTTTGCATGGCTATTGCATGGTTTGATTAAACCATGCGGAGGATGTAATTTGGGGAAGAACTATTCCTAAAGGTTTTTTTGTAGTTTGAAAACCTGTGCAGACAATCCATGTGTGGGTTATTTTATGTGTAAATTCACTATTTTCCCCTTAATGGTCTAATTAAGTAACCCCTTCATGTATAATACGAGTTGATGTGGGATTGACCTACTTTTCCTTCAATTTTAATTTTCTTGATGGCCATGGTTAGGGATCATGATATCTCTTTTTTTCTTATTTTTTTCCGGAATCCAATCCATATAATGTTTATCACGTTGGATACACAACACAAATTACTAATGTCTTATTTAGTCGTTCTTCTTCTCTTTCTATCTCTTCCTAGGTATCACTATGTGAGCCTTTTTGACCTTTTTATAGATCTACTCTGATCTGAGGAAAATCAAGGACTAATACTGGAGGAGGAGGATCCTACAACCTTAAGGTTCATGGTCTATAACTCATCCCTATAGTTCATTGATTTGGGAATGTCTGTGTGGGGATTTTCATTCCCATTGGGTACCATCTATTAAATTTACATACCATGCTTTTACATTTTAGAATAGTATGGCTATTTTCCTTCCAAATATAAGAATAGTTTTTAGTGCTTACACCATCAACTCAATCTACCTAATATCTAATGTTATGCTATAATTGGTTTTTTATTGTTTTGACACAATCAATACACTCTTTGGTTGTGCCCTTTCTTGACCTTACTAAAGGAGAGACTTCCTATAATAAATGATTTGTTTTTAAATGAGAATATCATAATGTAATTTACCATGAATTATCATCACTTGACATGCCTATGGTATGTGATTTAAATTATTACTAAATGTTAAATGTATAATGGAATGTATACAAAGAATATAGCTTGGCCATATTAAAAGAGATCAAATAAAAGTTACATTTCTATAGAACCCCTTCCAGGTTGATGGAAGGTAGTAGTATGAACCCCTTCAATAATTGAATATTCCTTATGATGATGCAGATGGATATGTCACTAGAGTTTATCCGAGGCATTGCCTGTTCGAATCCCTCTAGAAAAACTATTGGAACAGGTTCGTCCTTTTTATAATCATTTTTTCTTACATGACGTGTGTGTTATTTTTTAAAATCATATATATATTTTTCAAAATAAATGAAAAACCGTGATGGGGATGAACCCGCTAGCCATAGTCATATACTAGTTTCCAAAAGGCCCTAGTTTGAATCCTTGAAACTGACCCATTTCCATCATTTTTCATATTAATAATACCACATGACATGAATTTCGATATACGTCATGTGTTCCATTTTTTCAATGATTAAAATTGTTTTAAAAATACGAACATACCTCTGGGTGATGTTAGAAGATTGGCAGAGTCTTGGCTCAGGATCCAAAAGTCCTAGGTTCGAACTCAACGAATCTCCCTACTTCACCCCTTTTATTCAAATTAATAACCACAAACTTTTCCTTTTCATAATTCCATGTATTATTTTCCATATACATTAAATATATATAATTCATAAATAAGAGCAGTAGTAAAATATTATTTCATGTGGTTAAGTGATTTCATTTCGATCGGGTGATCCCCAGTTTGAACCTCACCCCAAGCATCAGACCAAAGGTTGTACTTCTCTTTTTACTATTTTAAAACAAATGATGTGTATTTCTGATACATTATATTTATATCTTTGTTTTTAATAGCATATATATAAATATTTTTAATTAATTAATATTATTTATTATTATATAGTTTACTATAATAATCATATTATAAACATGTTATAAAAAAACAAAAACACATAGTGAATCATGTTGTCTAGGTCACAGTGCATGCCTTTTATCTCACCTATATAGGCCACACCCTACCCAGATTGAGGTCGTGTTGCACGACCCCCCTCTCACCCCAATTTCTACTTCCAGACGTCATCGCCGCCACCCAATACTAAATGCACTATTTTAGTGTGTTTTTTCTTATGATTTCTTCGTCATTGTGATCCTATGTCTTGGTATTCCCTTTTACACCCTTCATTTCCCTGATTTCATATAATTTATGTCGATTTGCAGAACAACTGACCGTTCATCTTCCCACACAGCTAACAGCTTGTGTGAATAACACATGCCAGGTACTCTCTGTACAAGGCCACACATGGCAAATATTCTTCATTTAGCTGATACAGGTCAGGTACGTTCTGTACCTATCATGTATCGTTCCTTCCCTGACCTTCTAGCACTGGCAATGTCTGTTCAGGACATGACCTCCTTCCCATGTCATTATACACGGTGGGTCTGTTTAGGACATGTTGAGTCCTCCAACCCTTAGGGGGAACATGTATAGATAATCTATAGGTCCCACACACTATGTTCACTTACACATTGTAAATCTCATTCAAAATGCATGTATTCCTCTCTTTCCCCTGCCCTCATCAAGCTGCGTCTGCCACTTTACATGGTACTCATACCATGTTTGTGTAAATATCTTTCACTTCATGGTACATTCCATATACTGTGTTTTTTTCCAACACATGCCAACAGTGTGTGTCTATCCAAGGTACACGGGTTCATACATTGATCCAACTACATGTCGTGTACCCTGGACCTACACATCGTGATATACTAAATATTTAGATTTCTTACATTTTCAACATTTTATTTTTATTTTTTTAATTTGTTTTATTTTCATTTAGGTATGGCCGATCTAGAGCATGTGAGTGGGAAATTTCCTCCTCCTTCTCAGATTTTTCTTCGACCTTCCAAGCTGCCTACTTTGAATTTTCCTATTTTCCTGCCCCAAGTATTGGATGCTCTACCTCCTCTCTTGATGCCACCTCCACCTACAACATCTACTGATATGACCATTCCCACAACCCCTTCTTCTGCTGATTTTCTGATATCAGCTTCAGTCCAACATACTATGGCTGAGTGATCCTCTACCACTTCTCCATCTTCCAGCTCCACCCCCTATGAGCTACCCTCCATGAGAGTGGTGTACCAAACTATCCCCGCACCTCTACATTCTGGAAAACAATTTGCACTCACTTAGGTATCCACTAATCCATCATCTACCTCAACGTTGATCACATCAAATCTAGCACCAGTAATTCCATCACAGCCTGCATCGGCAACTGCCCACACTCCCCCGCATCACTGCATTATTTTTCCTGAGGATCAACCTTCATCGGAGTGATTGAAATGCTTTTCTTGCCACATTTTCTTACCCAGTGTTCACTCCATTGAAATTTTAGTGCTGCAACACCTTGGATTCTCGGAGTATCACTAGGGGCTTCTGGTCCACATTCACGTACTTTATATTTTTCATGTTAGTACTCCTACGAACCACAATTTATTTTGGGAGTTCATGGCCACCTCTAAGTTTGAAGATCCGATGTTCTGATAGACACCAATGGATATGTCTTGACCATTTTGTTTTGGGCTAGAAGGATGACCTTTTTCACTTACTATGGTCGAGTTTGGCCACGGGTTCAGCTTATTTCACCATCTTACCCACCCACTTCTTATCACAACATTGACCCGCCCTGAGCACTGCGATCTTTTTGCGATGTGGAGGGAGCATGATGGTCCTGACCATAGGTACCCCACAACTAATGGAAGTGCACACTCATCATTGAACATCCTCTTCGCCTCCTTCCATAATGCTTTAGTTCCATTATTTTTCCTGTCCATGGGGATATAGGTGTTGTGTCCATATGGGACATGGAGCTTCTTATCTATATCGTCTGGTACGAGTACCCAGACCTCCCCTAACATTTCACTTTCTTACATTCATTCTGTGATCCAGGGCCATCAGGGCAACCTAAACGGTGGGTTCTATGCCACCTGGTTGGAAAACTATTAGAGAGATTTGGAGCCATCCCTCCCTCATGATCACTTGGCTTCTCCTCAGTATATGGAATTCATCATAACTATCTGGATGAGGTTGGTTGAGAATTAGAGAGAGAGATTTTTGCTTTTCCATGATGCCCCTAATCATACTAGAGTGAGGGATGACCCACTTGCTTCTATTGGTGTTGCTACATAGGATCCACCCCATCCACCTGCAGATTTCCCCTCCCCACCCACCCCACTTATTCTGGACTTCCATCTAAATCATTAATTCCTTACATTTTTTGTAACTTCTACCGCCCACCTCCCTCTACACCCTCGGTCGAAATCCACATCACCCTAAACCGAACTATGGTAGAGCACCAGCAGTTCCCCTAGTTTATCGTATGACCATCTTGAGAAGATGTTGGTGATTCTTTTTCAGCATAATGGCATTCAACTACCCCCAACCCCAGTTTCTTTCTCTACTCAAGGACCTTCTTCATCAGCTCCATCATCTTCTATAAAAAATTTCATGGATTTAGTAGAACAATCACATCACCCCCAAAATTGGCCTCTACGTCACCCCTACACACCATGTGTGTGCTCCAGACGTGGCCAACACACAGGTTCAGGCTGGAAGAGAGTACACGGCGTGTACTTCAAAAATTTCCAGAAAATTCTTTTTTCCATTAAAAATCC
This sequence comes from Viscum album, assembly GCA_963277665.1. Lineage (NCBI taxonomy): Eukaryota > Viridiplantae > Streptophyta > Magnoliopsida > Santalales > Viscaceae > Viscum > Viscum album. The sequence goes on from OY728166.1 coordinate 629,195,213, forward strand.
TATAAAAGAGATCCGTTCCTGAAACTGATGATCTGGGTTCTTACACTATGCATTCTTTTTCATCTCGAAAGTAGAGTAGAACAATCCCATCACCACCAAAAATCATGTAAGTGAAGATGTTGGTGAGTACAAAAAATAGAACAATCATTGAATCCCATGAATATAACTCTTCCACTGTCATAATATGTGGATTTAACTTTTCATTGAATCTCTTCGTACTCCCTATGGTGGAATTTGATGCAATTCATGGAGTGGAATGGATTTCCTTATATAGAGCCAATATAAATTGTCGTGAGAGGTAAATCACTCTCCATGTGGAGAATCGACCCCCAATTCATTACAAGTGCAAGAAGGAAGATGAACCTTATTTAGCTCCGTCATTTCAAGCGTGGATATTACTACCCTTTGAGGACATGTATCTGGCTTAGACAATTTAGTCGAAGGAGGAAACCATCCTAGAAGACATGCCTATTGTGAGGGAATTCATTGAAGTGTTTCCCGAGGAATTGTCTGGTCTTCCTCCTAGAAGAGATGTTGAATTCTCAATTGATCTTATACCTGAGGCATTGCCAATATCCAAGACTCCATATATAATGGCTATCGTAGAGGTTGAGAAGCTGAAAAAAAATCTACAGGAGTATCTGGATAAAGGGATTATATGCCAATGTGGTTCACCATGGGGTGCTCCAGCCCTCTTTATCAAGAAGAAGGATGGTTCAATGCGTCTTTGCATCGATTATCGTGATCTTAACAAAATAACGATAAATAACAAGTATAATCTCCCATGAAAATATAACTTGTTCGATCAGCTACATGGAGCACAATACTTCTCCAGGTAGGTTTTTTGGTCGAAATATTACAATGTAAGGGTGAAAAAGTAATATTTCTCCATGACTGCTTTTCACACAAGATTCGGGCACTATGAATTCATATTAATTCCTTTCAGACTCACTAATGCTCCAGAAATCTTTATGGAATTTATGAATAGAGTCTTTATAGATTAACTCAAAAAATTTGTGGTAGTCTTTATAAATTATATTCTGATATACTCCAAAACCAAGGAGGATCATGAAGAGCATCTAAGAACTGTACAAGAGACCTCGTAGAAGGATAAGCTCTTTGAAAAGTACAACAAGTGTGAGTTATGGTTGAATGAGGTCTCATTCTTGGGTCATATCATAACAAGCAATGGGATATCTGTGGATTCTTCCAAAATAGATGTAATTGAGGGTTGGCTGAGGCCAACATTGGTAATGAATATCCATATCTTCTTGGGGTTAGCTGGATTTTATCGATGATTTGTGAGAAATTTATCACGAATTTCGAACCCTCTTACCGAGCTAACTCAGAAGGGAGTAAAGTTTTATTGGAGTGATGTATGTGAAGAATTATTTAAGGAGTAGAAAAGGAGGCTTATCACTGCCCTCGTGCTCACATTACCCACAAGTGGAGAACTTTTTGTGGAATTCAATGATGCTTCAAAGAATGGAATGGGAAGTGTGTTGATGAAAAATCACAAAGTCATTTCCTATGCTTCAAGGAAATTGAATGTTCATAAACAGAACTATCCAACACATGAACTTGAGTTGGATGCAATGATCTTAGCTTTGTAAATTTGGCGGTATAATTTCGTTGGGGAGAAGTGTGAAATATATACAGACCACAAAATCCTCAAGTATATATTCACACAGAATGAGTTGAACATGAGCCAACAAAGATGGTTAGAGCTGATCAAAGACTATGAATACTCAATCCATTACCACCCTAGGAAAACGAACAAGGTGACAGATTCCCTAAGTAGAATGGACCTAGTGATTCTATCATTGATGAGAATTGAAAAGGATCCAATATTTTTATATTTGAAGAAAATGGACATGGGAATCATAAAGAAGAGAACATCATCAATCCATTCACAAATTATTGCTCAACCATAGCTTTTGGAAATGTTAAAGATCCTCAAAAAGATGATGTGGGAATTCAGAAAAATGTGGAATCTTTTAGAAAAGGGAAATCCTTGGAGTTTAATGTTAATGAATAAGGTATAATGAGATTTTGGAAAAGGATATGTGTCCTATCATGTCCGGATCTAAAGAACAATCTTTTGGATGATGCACATATTTCAAAATTATTTATTCTTCCAAGAAACACAACGATGTATCGAGAGAACTGAGAGTATTTTTTGTGGGATAATATGAAGAAGGAGATCACTGAATATACATCAAAGTTCCTAGTGTGTTAGAAAGTTAAGGTAGAGAGGTAGTAGTCTAATGGGATGATGTAACCATTTCTCATAAAAGAATAGAAAAGGGATAATATCACCATGGTCTTTTTTCACAGGACTACTAAAGACATCCAAAGGCAACAATGTAATTTTGGTTGTTGTGTATCGTCTTACAAAGGTTTCACACTTCATTGCTACTTGGGAGGATTTATCATTAGATCAAATGGAGCAGATATATATCAGATAAGTGGTAAGGATTCAGGGAGTACCACTATCTATTGTGTCTGATCGAGATCCAAGATTCACAACAATGTTTTGGGAGATTCTTCAACATGTGCTGAATGGGGAACTGAACTTCAGTACGACATATCGTCCTCAAACTGATGTCCAATCAGATCGGACTATCCAAACACTTAGGGACATGTTGAGGGCATGCTCAATGGACTTTAAAGGAGGATGGGATCACCATCTTCTTCTATTTTAGTTCTCTTGTAATAAAAATTTCCACTCAAGAATCCAAAAGGCACTATATGAAGCCCTTTATGGGAAAAAGTGAAAAACACCAGTGTGTTGGGATGAGGTTAGTGAGTGTAAGATGCATAGACTTGAAATCGATGATGAAATGGTGTAGAAGATGAAAACCATTCATCAGTATATCAAGGCCATCCAGTGTCGATAGAAGAGTTATGCAGATAATCATCGATGAGACCTTGAGTTTTAAGTTGGAGACATGGTATTTCTATGCATTTCTCCATGAAATAAGGTCATGAGGATTAGAAAGAAATTGAAATTAAGTCCAATGTACATAGGCCCTTTTGAGATTCTTCATCGTGTTGGGGAAGTGGCCAATCGACTAGCACTTCCACCAACCATAGAAAAATTACATGATGTCTTTCTTTATCTCTCTTAAGAAAGTACATATTGGACCCTTCACATTTACTCTCTTAGGAGGTGGTACAGTTATAGGATGATTGTTTTTATGAGGAGAAACCAGTGTAGATATTTGATCGTAGAGAAAAAGTTCTATGAAATAAGACAATTACCCTAATCAAGGTGTTGTGGAGAAACCAAAAATTTGAAGAAGCGACATGGGAATCAAAGGAAATGATAAAGCATAGTCACCCACATCTATTTTAGTGTGGGAAAAGAAAATTTTGAAGGTGAAATTTATTAAGGGTAGATGATTTTAATGACCCAAACATTAATTAATGGAAATCCCTCATGATGAAATTAAATGTCTCTATATGTAAAATGTTTATATAAAATATCAACTTCTTTGGTTTTATTTTAATAATTGTGACCATTACAAATATAGTCGTTGAACAGTGATGACATGATTAGTATAAATATAGGTCTTTAACAATCAAATTTACTCAGAAAAAGGAAGCTATAACCTCATCTAGTAGAATTGCTCCCTACAAAGACCGTTTGAGGGAGCTCGGAAAAGTGGAGGCGTCATTGGTATTCACTCTTGACCAAGCCCAAGCTGAGATTCATCATGTCAAACTCGAATAGAACCGTCTATGAGAGAAATGGAAGTTGATAGAGATCACCATGTGTGCAATGTTATCTCATCCACCCCATGAGTCTATCACCAACTCGCACCTTACACATAGGTCTTATGTGGCTGATTTAAGGGGTTATGTAACAAATATCTAGTATTATGGTTATGTACTATATTTTTTTACATAATAATTAATATAAATTCATTTAATTATTGTTACCTTGTAAATAGTATTTATTGCACAATGAATATTTTTAGTAAATGTTCAACTAAGAAATCTATTTTGATGAATTAATGGATTTTTTAATTAAATAATATTTTAATAAAATATTATTATTATTATTAAATTAATTTTTATTAATATATAAATGATCGTATAATTTTATAAATACAATTGTAATTTTTATTAAAGATTGAAATCCATTTTTGTCACAACTCGTGATTTTTTGATAAATGTCGGTTCTAATTTTAAATGTAAATATTAAAATATTTAGAAAATCATTTAGATAAAATGAATTTTATTTCGGGAATCATGATTTCAAAATTATCAAACGGTGATTTTTTTATAATTTTCTGAGACAGTCAATTTTTTGGTAAAAATTAAATACCATTTTAATATATAATGTGTTTTATGACATCATAATGACCCTATAGTGATGTAATAAAACACCATAAGCCTTATGTTCTCCCAATATATGTTTTAAAATTAAAATAATGTTGTTTTTGGTTTATCTGACTTGTTTTACAAAGCATTAATGGACCCTTCAAGACTTATGAAACATCTCGTCTTTTTAAATTGTTTTCCATGGGAGTGTGAGTCATCTCAGCATAAGAAACCCCATTATTTTAAGAAGTTCAGACTTTTCCATTAAAAAATATTTTTATACACTTACCTTTTCCAAAACCCATGAGAAAAAACCATGATTTGGCTTGTGGTTTGGATTAGTTTAATGTGAGGGACCAAAACAAAAATAATAAAAAACTCCCTCACCTTTCCTACATAAACCCACCAAGCTCCCACTTCCTCCTCACTCAAAGCCATTAAAGTTCATCCAACCTCTACCCTCCTCTCTCTCGAATAATACCAAGGTGCCCTAAGCTCCAAAGAAGCCTCTCTAAATCCTATCTCAAGCCATTGGAAGCATACTTCCAAGTAAGGGTTTTTCTTTCTTTCTCATTTTTGTCCAATATTATTAATGTCTTTATTCGATTTTAATTTATATTATAAATTTTGGGGTTTGGTTTCTCACCTCCCCCATACTACCCTCTTTATGTTTGAAGGATGGTAGACCCATTTCTCTATCATTAAATTCCTCCCATTTACACCTGTAACTGTGCCGAAATTTTGAAAGGAATTTCTCTCTCCTCATTTACATTCATGAAATTATTTTGTATCAGGAATATAATTTCCATTACATTTGTTGGGACATGTATCTATATGACCCCTTTACAATCCATTTCATGTAAATATGATGAGACACCCCTTTCTCACTCATCAACAATTTTTATTAATTCTTACGTCATGCCGTTACACTGACAAAATTTCACAAATTTTCAAAGGTAATGCCACTGTGTAATGAATACCATACCCATTTATCTATCAATTATGTTCTACATTATGAACTTTTAGTTATTGATTATAACGTTTCATTTATTAATTCCAAATTCCTTTATCGTGGAATTAATGATGATGTTTTATGAATCCATGTTATATGATCCATGTGGCACACCTATGCATGAAATGAAATGTTTAAGAATGATGCTTCTTTATAGCACTCCAATTCCTTGGGTAACGTTTAGTGTCATGATACGTCATTTAAAATTGGTTTTGACTCATTCTAATTGAAGTGAAACATATTTTTACTCGTTCTTCATGTTCAATGAGGATTTACTCATGCTTCATGTGCAATGAGCCTTGGCTCATACTAATTCCAAATTAAATGTTGTTGTCACATTTCCAGGTTATGATTAACATTCTTTTTCATGAATTTATTTTTATTCTTCTTTTGTGATATATTTAAATGACAATTTAATAACATGTATTGTATTCATCATTTATTCCATGATTATTCTCTTACCGGGCTTTATAGATCACCATTTTTATGCTTGTCTCTATGTTATCCCATGCAATGCTAAGTATGAGGGAATTTAGTGGTCCTGTAAAGGAATTTTTCAATAAAGATTTTGTTTTATTTTCATTTTTTAAGTGGTTATGTAATGATCCTAATCCCCAAAGACAATATAACAATCAATCTTCTATGATGAATCACGGGAAGTTTATGTAATAAATCATGTTTAATTGTGTAATAAATGAATAGGGTTGTTATAGTTATATCATAAGTAAAAAAGTATAATCTTGTTAAAAATATATTAAATATTTTTTAAATCCATAATTATGACAATCTATCAATGGAAATGGTCAAAAATTAATTACATGAATTTAAGAGGTGGTACTTCATAAAACAAAAAGCATAATCGTTTTATTTACAGTTTGTTAGAATATGAGATAAATTTATGCTACTAAATTAAAATAATAATATATTATATTTTGACAGAAAGTGGTTTTATTAAATCATAATAATTTATTTATATTTTATAGATTTCGATAATGAATTAAAATAAATAGGCATGGCTATGAATGAAGACTCCTTATCTGAAAACCTATTAAGGTCTATTCCAAAAGATTTACTTGATTTATTTTTTGATGATGAATTGGCATATATAATTTTTGGGAGGGTTGTTTGTGAGGTATTTTTCGGGGTTTTAGGGAAATAAAATTCATTGAATAAGTGAAAAAGAGAGGATAAGTGATGTTTTATAATTATAGGAGATGACATACATTATATTTTTCAATAGAAAAAATGATCCCCATTTTTGTTACAAAAAAATGACATATAAGTTGAAAATTATTGAGGCATATATATTATATGGTGACAATATTTATAGGGAATATAATTTATTCATTTTTAGGTATTTTATACCGTTATCATTTTAATCCCCACAATAAATATGTTTTCACTATATCATTGGTAAATTACTTTTTATATTTTCAAAATTCATTATGACAAAAATTTAATTTTAACCCATTATATTATAAAAATTATTATATTCCAAAATATGGAATCCATTTTTACAAATAAAAATTAATTAATTTATATTTATTATTATAAAAATAAACCTGAAGAGGCGATGGACAACTGTTTTCCAAAAGCTTATTTTTCAAGCATGTGATGATTTAATATTAAATATATAACTAGTAATAATCCTTATATGTATTTAAATTATATATATATATATATATTTATATATTTAATCTAGATATATCATTTGAAATATTTTTAATTCATGTTCCTTAATTAATTAATATGCAGAAACATTATCAACATTACAATAGTTTTTAGATAAATACCCCGTAAAACCCAAAATAATTATTGTAAAATCGAGTAAAAAATATGAAATAATTTATTTAAATAGATTAAATATAACTTAATAATACTTATGTTACATGTAATCTCATTATATTAATAATTTTGGTTTTAAATTTATTTATTTATTAAAAAGAAATGATAGTCTCATAAAAAGATGAATTTTCATTACATACTTCAAAATTAATATTTTCCAAAAAATTGAGAACATTTATCCTATTATATTATAATAATAATAATTTAGATATTATTTTATTGTTAAAATAATAAATTTATTAAATTTTTAGAAATTAATTATAATAATTTCTTACAAATAATGTTAAAAACTATTATTTATGATAACATATTTTTGATGAATAAAATTTCATTACTAAAAAGAGAGTTATTATTTAATATGTAGTTCTTAAAACAATTATATTAAGTATGAACCTTTTATATATATATATATATCATAATCATATTATTCTAATTCGTATTGAATAAATTAATTACTAGGTTATAATAGTTATATTTAAATAAAAATATTTCATGGTTCATTTAGGATACTATTAAATGTCATATATACTATTGAACAAGGATCTCTACTTTTATTAAAAAAAATTAGGTGTATCAAGCTACCGTCAACCATTTAATAAATTTAATAGCAACAATTTTAACATTATAATGATTATCTATGGATTTATATTTTAAAATTCCATTTTGGAAAACCCAAATTATTTAAAATATTCATAAAACATTCAATTAATAAATGGTAATGAAAATTTTGATTGTTAGCTATGAAAATAATAAAATATTCACATGAGAATAACATTTTTGGGAGGTGAATTTGTATATTTGATATGATGTGTAATTTAGGAGGTAAAATTATTTTTTTAATGAGAAAATATTTTATTCATTTATTGAATACAATGTTAACATCTAGGTCCATTTCTAAGAGTTGATGATTTTTTTACCATAATGGTAAATAAAAGAATTTAATACAACTATATTATAATTATATATTCATTATTTAATAAAGTTCATCAAAATAATATTTTTTACTTCAATAATGAGTATTCTTGATGAAATTTTTATCTTCGAGGCACAGAAATCAACTTCTAAATGATAATCTTATCTATAAATAGAAAAATATGTTTTTTATCAAATCATTAGAAATTATTTAAAACAATATGGTTATAACTAATTAAGATATTTCCCACAATGAATAATCATTCATATCATTATTTTCCAAATTTCTACAATAATACCCAATGTTAACACTAAAGAATTCTAAAAATAAACATCAATAAAAATATTAAAAAATTACTAAAATGATTGAATAAAAAAACTATAAGGGTTCATTAAAAATATATTTTGAAAATTATTTGATATATGCCTCCAAATAAAAAAATTCACTTTTTAAGTCACATAGAAAAAATATATATTCCTTAATCATATAATATATAAGTTATAAAAATCATTTCTAAAAAAACTTTGTATCATATCAAATCAATTATAAAATAATGTATACAGCTATAATATAATTCATCCTTTTTCATTAAATAAAATCCCATTATATTTGGAATAACTTATTCATATGAGGTTCCCACAATATTTACCTTCTTCTAAAATAAAAATATTTTTGTAATAAAAACAAAACAAAAAAGGAATCCCAGTGTTATTCATATGTTAAAACATTTGTTCTGAAAATCATCATTATCCAAATATCTCCAAATGTTAAAGTGAAAAAATGATGTCATGCTAACCACAACATTACGTAGGCCAGGGTTAGGCTTTGCACGCTTTTAAATCATTGTTATGTGGGTTCATGTTCCCTTAATAGTATAGTGGCCTATCCTTTTCATACATATAAATTACATCATTTTTAATAAATACTATGAACACTACAAAAGTACATTACAGTATACTCTAATAGATTATTGTCATTTTAAACTAGGAAAAACGTATTCTAATTTGGTGAAATATATTTTACATATCTAATAATATTCATCCACTTTTCGTAATTCTACATAAATCCTTTCTTCATAACTAGAGGAAAGGATTCATAAAAATGGGTGATTTTAGATGCTCAACAAGGGTAATCAAGGGATATATAAAATAATATTATTATAATAAGGGAATTTTATCATGATAATAACTTTATAATATCACGACCTTCAATTATAAGATCATAATAAATATTCGCAGAAAAAATATTGGTAGTTCGAAAGACAAGAATCATAAGGAAGTAAAAGATAATAAGTCATTGTAGCATAACATAGTAATAAAACATATACTTGTGGCATAAAAATATATTTATAACATATTTATTTTTTTGTAAATAGAAACATGTTAACTCATTTAGTTATGGTTAGGAAATCATTCTCTCACATATACTTATTGAAATACAACCAGGTCCACAAAAAACATTGTGAACATGTAATCAAGTTCACATAGAAAAGTAGTTCTCTTAATGTCAAGGATAATTTACAAATCATATTAGGTCACTTCATGTGTATTACACCAATTGGGAAGGACACGACACCATTCTTATTTATAGACATATCTTTATAATAGATCGAGTTTATTATTATTTAACTGTAAAAAAAATATCCCAATATTGCTAGAGTAGATCTAGTTTCCCCATATTCCAATTTTGGACTACGATTCATCAATTTCCAATTTTTGACCAGGAAACACAGTTTTCACATTGCAGATCAAGATTTTCAACTTTTTCCCACTACTATCTTCCTTAGATATTAATATTTCCTCAATCCATTAGAGATTTATATATGTCCCACCCATCACACAATAAATTCACACATACATGCATCATAAGATAATAAAACATTCATCAAATCATGACCCATAAAAATAGACGTGTTTCATAGAAAAATTATTATAACCCATTAAATGAAATGGGTATCATAAACATTTTACCATATCATAACCTTTTAAAAAAATATTGGACTAATAATAATTCCATAAATTCATAACATTTGAAAAAATGGGTTTCACAATCATATAACTCATATATATGAAACATGTTTCATAAACATCATTCAATCAAAAATAAATCATTCATGAAATAATATTAATGTTATTTTTGGATCATATCTCTAATAAAGTATAAAATATAACATAGTATGTAATATTTTATAGATAATGGTTTTAACGCATCACATAGAACATCTGTTAAGGATATTAGCCTTTATCAGAATTTCAATTTCATAAATCCAATATAAAAATAATCTTACTTTAAAAAAATCATTAATATTTTAATTAAAAATATTATTGAGGAAAATATGTTGTACCAAATGAAAATTCTATTTAAAACATAAATGATTTTAAATACTTATTCTTTAAATATATATTTGAAAAATAATAATGGAATAATAAAAAAAATTAGAATAATTTTCATATAATATTATTTTAAAACATATAAAAGAATCATGAAAACATTTTAGAAAAAAAAATTCATTTCAAATACATTGAAAACATTTAATGAAAAATTGAAAATATTTTGAGAACCTTTTTCCAAGAAAATAATTGTGAAACGATGCAAGGGATTCTTTGAATATAATTTAAAACACTTTTAAACATAAATAACTCATTAAAATGTTTTTTATTGAAAATGAGATTAAGGTATCATTTTATAACATATTTTTAAAACATTTATAGTTATAATGTTTTGTGACTAAAACATATTTTCCACCGAAGAGATAAATAGATTCATACATTATAAAATTCATTTAACCATAATTTGTACCATCTTGTGGGAATGTGGTACCATTATAGAAATATATAATTAATAACCAAATATTAATAAAATTCATGAGTGTTATTTACATATGGATCATAATATTTCTTCAAAGGATAGATGATCATAAAAAACCACAATAAATTATGATATTATATCAATAATTTGTTTCAACTTTGGGATCCGTGAATCATAATCCCCATGAATGAATAAGAAAAAAATTAAAAAAATTCAAAAAAATAATTATATCCATGATATAACATTTAAAATGTTATTATATACACCTTTTATATGCACATAGATTTATAATAAAGTATGCGTCTCAAAAAAATTTAGATAAAATTACTTTTCAAATTTGGTAACTTCTGAGCCATATAACCTAAGAAATATAGATACTAAAATTCATGTGTAAATTTATATAACACTACATATAATATTAAAAATCTAAATCCATACGTATTATAAACACCATATACATGAAATATGTAGGGAAATGGATTGTGTGTCACAACAAATAAATGTGACATGAGAAAACCCTTATCTTAATTATTGACCTCTTTTACACAAGTCCAATACTCATGTATAATTAATGTTATTTTGTTATAATTATACCAAAGAACCCTATTTTTATATCTGATACCATATATGAATTTATACTGACTTTATATTACATTTTTATTATTAATTATTTGTTTAAGTTAAGTTTTGGGTAAAGTTTTCATTGTTATTCTAATATGATTAGACTTTTTATTCATGACTCTATTAAATTAATCATGAGTTAGATTATTTTATAATCTAATAATTGAAATAAATAATATATATATATAGTATATAAATATTTATAATATTATATTTATGATATAACTATGTCATTTAATACATAGTTCATGTATATGGTAGGTTGTATGTATACTTGAACATGGTTTCTATTTTATTTTGGTATTGAAAGAAAGAATTTAAAGGAAAAATATTTATTTGTCATCAGACAAATATAATTATTATTTCTTACCAATCATTTAAATTTAAAAAACTTATAATTAATACATTCCATCTATAGTGTGAATGTATCACATCACTTTTAAGAGGTGTTAGTCCACACATCCACAAACTATGTTATCATATTTTAAAAAATGGAAATAATTAAAGTGTGTATTACAAAATAATTAATGATCCATAATGAAATAATTAATATCATATATATAAAATATAAAAAAATAAATAATTTTTTACAACCTTTAATGGTAAAATTGAAAGAACGAGTGATATCATTTCACGGGGTGATATTCAGTTGTACATGTGAATGTAGATTGTGTATCCAATTTTATGGAAGTGTGTGTGTTTGTAGGTAAAACCCTTAAAATAACAACTTCAATTTATATTTAGTATCATAATATTTTTATAGAGTCTTATAATATGTTTAATTTTAGGTTATTGTAATGAAAATAAAACAAAAGAACTTATGGAAGGATGTTAGCTCTTCATTAAGAAACACATTTTTTCACTAAATGAATACGTTGGATGAATTTATGAAAAAAGTTAGGATTATAGGATGATATTATGGTTATTTTTTATCTCATAGAGGTAGTAATTTTATGATTAAATGTGTAATTAGAGGTGTGATAAGTTGTGGGGTGTGTGTGCCCTTTTATAGTGGAGGAGAGGAATTCTTGTAAATATTAAAAACAAAACACTACTGAGAGGTATCCCTTATTTAATTTTCATTCAGTAATTTTAAATTTTAGATATAATAAGGTATCTGGTCGAAATGTGTCCATAAAAAATATTTTGTACAAGTTTCATGGTTACACATCCTACTATGATTAATGTTTTATCATTAAGTAAACAAGTTTTTACCATAAATAATGTAATTAATTTTAATTATAGTCACTATTTTTACTAGAAAAAAACAATGATGAAAATAGATGAAATTATAATAAATTCTTATTCCAAATACTAAATCCACTTTCAAAAATTCTAATTAAACAATTTTTTATAAATTATTCTATAATTAACCCCTCAAATGGGATGAGAAAACAATTTTTTCAAAGTGAAAATTCCTATAAGATTTAAATGATTTTATATCCAATTTTAATGTGATATTGGTTCAAATGAATAGAATTTGTTAATTTATGTATAATTTATTCAATTATACATTAAATTCAAATGATAAAATAATTTTACCATTTAAATAAAATAGTTGAAAGATTAGTTTTGAAGTAAAATTTTATATTCTTCACTATTAATCAAAATGTGAAATTTCTTTGAAAAATTCCATAATTCACCAAAAATAAGTTTTCATACACCCATTCCTGAAAATTATTTATTTTTTAAAAACAATTATAAATTTTTTATGTATTCTATTTATAATTTGTTCTCTATTAAAAAGTGAAAAAATTAACTATTTGGAAAAAGAATTATTCATAAATTTTTATTTATTATATTTTTTTTCATCAAAAATGTATTTAATGATTGTTAAACAAAATTTATAAAATATATAAAATAGAAATAATATTCATAATATTCAAAAAAAATTAGATTTATTAATTTATTGATGTAACAGTGATTGTACATTAAAAAAATTGTTTTCATAAAAATGAAATTTATTTAACTTAAATATTTGGTACTTTTATTTCTAATTAATCGATAACAGTACGATTCATTTTAAATACATTTGTAGATAATATATTCAAATATTTATTACTATTCTGCGTCACTTACTTTCTAATTTCTATGTGGTGAATACAATAATATTTTAATAATAAATTATTATTATATCTTAAGTTGGTAAAACTTGTCCTTTCGTATAATGCGAGTTGCTAATGAAAATCAACATTGTGAGTAACATGAACCAAAAAATAGTTTTTCATGTACTAAAAGAAAATCTCAGTGTCTTGTGAATTATATTCTATAAATAGAGTTTCATGATAAAAATCCCAAACACAGTTCTTTCATATAAGAAGTTATATATTTGAATTTTTGGGAAATAAGAAATATCAAGAAGGAAAAATTATTTCTTTTAAAATATTTCACAAAATCTCAATGAGTTACATTCTTCCATCAATAAAATGGATTTCTATATAAACATTCATCTAGCTTATCCTAGGATTAATAGTAAGCACCTTATTTCATAGAAACCCACATCATCAAAATTAATACTAAAACATCCTTTAAAAGGGAATGATGGAAAATTAACATTTACAAAAAGTAACTCAAACTAGGTTTCCATATTAGATACCATTGGTAGAAAAAGAAAACATGTACATGAATTGGATTTATAAATATTATCTTTTGATGTATTTTTATAGTGAACATGCTAAAGACAATATTAATGATCACAAATCCCTTAATCTTTGAATATCTACGATCCATTTGATTCATCTAAAATGAATGTATTAGGATATGATTTTTTGTTTTAATATCACATTACTAACCAAGAGTATATATCATAATAATATATTCTTATTTGATTTCAACATAATATACTGTTTTTTTTTGTTCCTAAACCTTTTTCAACATCATATCTTACTGAAAAATGATGTTCATTTTTTAATCCTAAAGGACTTAACGGATCACAAGATCCAAGAAAGACAAAAATTCATTTCATATGTATTCAATTATCATTATAAAAAAAATGGTTTTCACATGTTATCTAATATGAATAAATCCCCATATGGTGAGATAATACGTTAATATCAAAAACAGCATCTGATGTTTATTTTTAACTATTCAAAAATGATTATCCTTATTACCCCTCTGAATGTTGAAGATGGTAAACAATAGAATAAAAATTTCTAAATTACTCAAAATAAATTTAACCTTTATCCCCATATATTATAATATATATATTTCCTGTTACACACAAATCATGGAAATACCATAATCATTAATTATCTTGAAACATTTTAATATCCTATCTTACCATTAATACTTATTGAAAACATACGTGTTTCTTCATTCTTTACATAGAACAAAAAATAATCGATATATTATGTAAATAAAAACAATTATACTTTTTCCATGATAAGATAATACAATTATTCAAAAAATTAATTATTAGTTCCATAATAATTAGTACTTCCCAATATACTTTATCCATATCATCATCTATTTATCTATATAAAATATCATTTCTTATCCATCGGATCATGTTAGGGTTTATATTTCCTCATTCCAAATAACAAATTTCAATTAAATAATTTTTCTATGTCATCATCACCATTTAAAATATGATTTTAAAGATATAATGATTCACTTATATTAAATATACTTATCAATTTCATGACTCATATAACCAGATATTTGAATTGAAAAACATAAATACTTCATTAATCCTACCCCATTATAAAATAATAAATTAAAATTCATCATAATAATCCACAATATCCCTTTTATTAAATACAAAATATGATTAACATCATAAGGTTCCTAAAAATCAATTTAATTATGCTTATTAAGTTTAATGGATAAATACAATTAGAACATCTCATTCATTTCCCATGTAATTCATAGAATCCTTATCGTTAATAGTATAACCAATACTTATAATATCGTCCACACTCACTTAATGAGATTTCCTCCCATGAAATATATTTTTATAAATCCCATACAATCATTATATGAAACATTAATTATTATCCAAGTTCCTTATTGTCTCTTCCATATACTATAATAATATTGAATTGTGTGAGAAACATTTATCATAGTGTAAAACAACATAATAGTGGAAAAAACATATGGGATGTCTAAATCATGAAACCATTTTTATTATATGACACCTTAGTGTTTAATTAGTTCATTCACAGTTTTCCATTATTTAAATCCATCACGATTGTTCATAATGAGTTTTTTAAATACCAAAAATATACCCCATAAATTTTCAATCCAAATCTGCAGTAAGGCCTATTAATGTGGACCAGTTCCATATTGAGTCTATATAAATAAGATGTTTTCAGTGTTGTTACCCTTATGTATATCTATGTAGGTTCCACATCCATTGTTATTATCCAGAAAATAAAATAATTTCATGGAAACCACTATCTCAATACTTTACCAAAATTAGAGGAAATTTTCCTATAACTTAACTCTTCTTTAGACTTATCCAAAGGAACATCCCTGACACATCCTTATAAATTTCCATGGGGATTCCACTAATGTTTTATAATCCCGGTTTCATTAGTATGACTAAACTATTCTATTGATAACAACTATAGTGACCCAAGATTAATATGCAGAGATATTAAATCATTGTTATTAATATATATAACATCATTGAAGTATGTTCCTCAAGACCATAATAGTTTAGTGTCTTTTAAAATTGGGAACATTTTATTATAATTTGGTGAAAGATCTTAAATATCTCACATAAAGATCATAAACATTTAGTAATAGTACATAAAACCATTCATTATAACCTGGGGAACGAAAACCAAAACATTGAAGATATCATATTCTTAGTAAGGGAAATCAATGGAGATATACAAGCATACCATGAGAATAAGGGTACAATAACATTATCATAACATTATAATATCATACTCTTCATAACAATGAACCTAATCAATTGTCATGGAATAATGATTTGTTGTTCATATGTCCTAAATGTAAAGAAAGTCAATGATCATATTTCATGACAATATAACATAGGCACCAGACATAGAATTTTGGCACTATCCTTATATATTAACATTTTAAACATGTGTAAATAGATATAGTTTCCTTCATTTATTCAGAGTCATGGAATCATACTATTATTTATACATAAGGACCTGAAAATAGGTCGACACATAACCTTCTAAACATGTAATCAGGTTCACTGATAAAAATCATTCCATATAAGTCAAGTATTCTTTTTAATTACATATTAGCACACTACATGTTGACGTCACCTCTATGGTGGGACAAAAATCCCTTCCTAGTCATATTCCTTTGCATATAAGGGATTAAAATTCCCCTTCATTCAAAAGTGTACCAGGATTCTCCATCTTCAAATAGTGGGTAGAGTTTTCCCATCATCTAACAGTGGATTACAGAAAACCTTTTCCAATTTTTGAATATGAAACAACTTCTACCCATTGAGGATTATGCCCTTTAACATGTTTCCTATAATTATATCATGAAATATAAATTATTATCCATTTCATTGAAGGGATATATAGGTATCAACCATCACATAATAAAATCAATCATACATGTTCCATAAGATAATAAAAATTCGATCATATCATGATCCATAAAAAGTGATGGGTTTTATAAAAATCATAAAATAACCCATGTAGTGAATGTGGTATCATAAAATTTTCGTCATATCATTACCTATAAAAAAGATATAGGTCCGATAATAATTCCATAAATGAATAACCTATGAAATAAAGTGATTTCTAAATTAATATAAGTCACAGATATTAATGGGTGTCATAAATTTTATTTCATAAAAAAATAAACCATTCATGAAATAATATGAATGGTATTATTGAATCATCGCCCTAAGAAATAACGTACTCTTAAAAAGTATGTCATCATATATGGAGAATTATTTTGAAGGATCACATGAATAAGTTATTAATCAAAATATCATATCATTTAAATTACCTCTCATGAAACCATTTCAAATGTTGTATAATTATAAATAATGATTTTAAATTTCACTTAAATATTTTTAGGAAGATATATCATCCTTTTTGAAAAATTTTCTATAAAACATAAATCATGTTAAAAACAATTATCATTTAAAATTGATATGAAAAATAAAAAATGAATACTAGAATATTTTATAATACCTTTTACATGGGAATTAATTCTAATACTAATAATTAAAAAATTCATTTTGAAAAAATCTACGAATCTACTAGGAAAACACTTAATGATTTCTTTAAAATGTTTTAAAAATAATTTCTTTGAAAATAAAAATAAAAACATATAATGAATGTTTTTGAAACCATTATATAATTTTCTAAACATAAATAAATTACTTAAAATAATTTTCCATAAAAATTATCTTATGATATCATTAATGAACATTTATTGAAATAATTTTTATAAAGTATGCTTGTGAATAAAACAGGCCTCTAAGAAAAGAGTGAAATAATTTCATAATTTCATAAAATACATCTAAATAATATTGTGTTCCAAATAGTGAAAAAATGATACATTATCGAAAGATGTAACGAATAAAAAATTATAATACATTTTAATAATTTTCATAACAATGGATAATTTTATTTCATCATTAGAAAAATGTTCATAATCAATCCCAATAAATGATGTGATTGTACTGATAAAATACTACCACATTGCTAAATTTGATTGATATTCATCATGAAAGATTAAATTTAAATTAATATGAAAATATCATGAAAATAACGAGTTTCAAGATTCAACATGTAAAAGGTCATTGTATACACATTTTAGAAGAATATAGGTGCATAACCTGAAATGTATCTTAAAGAAGGAAAATTAAGGTTAAATTACTATTCCAGTTTGGTAAATTTTGAACCAAAAACCCCAAGAAAGATAATTAATCTAATGGATACGTAAATAATAATAAATAAAATTATAATAATAATAAAATAAAAACATAGGTTGTATACACACCACATATAAGAATTAGGTGTATAATTTGGAATCTTTCTCAAAGGAAATAAAATGGATACTACAAAAACAGTTACATTATGTCCCAAATATATTCATACATGTTCAAAATACTTGTCTAATTAATCGATGATAATTATAAATACCAAAAATATTCATATTATTATATCTAATACAATATTCAATTTTATTATTCTGATATATTACCCATTTCTTAATAGTTCCATATTAATATTACTTTTAGAGTATTATAATCTTTGTTTATCATATATGATGTGAATTATAATTTTGGGTACACTTACCCAGGCCAGGAGTAACATATCTAAAGAAAACAAAACATGGTATAAATATATATATATATACTTAATATATATATATATATATATAATAATCTATTAATATATATAAATATGAAAGGGAATACACCATTCATAGAGATAGTCGGTCGAAAGTACGCTTGAATTATCTTTCCATTTTATTGTCATTTTGAAAAGGGGAATGTAAATGAAATATTTGAGTGTATACATATGAATTAATATTATTGTATAATTATTTTTTAAAACATACAATGTAAAGATACAGAAAAAAAATTTAACACATTATGTGGAATGTGTGAACAAATGACATCTCTTTGAGGAGGTGATACCATATACCTCCACAAACTATGTTATCATATTTAAAAAATGGAAAACATGATGGAATGTTTTATTTAATTATTTCATAAGAATAAATATATCGATTATATAATATAATAAATTCATTTACAGAAAAATTTATAACCATTAATGGTGTCAATGGAAGAATGAGTGACCTCATTTTGTGACCTAGTGGTTTTTTATACACATGAATGATTATTGTATACCCCATTTAATGGATGTGTGTTAGAGTGCAGGTAAAAAAACAAAAAAAACATATGTATGTTTTTTATACTAGGTTATTTTAATTTTAAATAATAAGAAACATTTAATGGGTGTAGACTAGAAATAAAATAGATGAAGTTATGGAAGAATGTTACCTCTTATTTTAGTAACTTGTTTTCGTTTGCACGAAATGGGTTCCATAGATGGATTTATGACTAAATTATGGATTCATAATTAAGAGGTGTGAATTTTATAGATTAATATTGGTGGTTTAGGATTATCTAATCCAACATGAAATGTACGAGGTAGTGTGGGTGATGATTTACCCTTTATAGTGGAAGAGAAGTGACATTCTAATACATATAATAATTAAAATACTATTGATGGGTCTCTATTACATCCTGTGCTTCCAATAATTATCAATTTTAGATCCAATTGAGGAATGAGTAGAAATATTTCTATAAAATTAATTTTTAACATGTTTCTAGTTCATTTATTGTTTTCATATTTATTATTAATCAGTATGTAAAGATGTTTTTTCCTGAATCACTTTAATTAAATTTAATTACAGTCACAAATAATTTTAGAAAAAAACTAAGTCGACCAGAACTGAAATATAAAAAATGATGATTCCAAGGCATTTATTTTTATATAAAAATTATATTCCATTATGTGGATGAAATTTAAATAAAATTAATCCTATATATGAGACACGAAGACCATTTTAAGTGAAAGAGTCAAAAAGATTGAAATTTGTTTATCCAATTTCAATGTCAAATTTATTCCAATTAAATAATTTGGAATAATTGATTTATAATTTATCTAATTATAACATAAATACATATTAAAAATTTGTTTAACTCTATCAAAATTTAAGAAAAATTAGTTTTGAATTAAAATTCAAAATTTGTGGCTATTCATCAAAATATGAAACATCGTTGAAAATTAACAAAAATTTCTGAAATATATTTTTTGATATCCAAATTTAAAAAGTGATGTTTATTTTGTAAAATAAAATTGATAAAAGTATGAAAAATTATTTTTAAAATGGGTTCACAATTAAATATTAGTAAAATTACATTTTTTAAAAAAATTAATATTTTAATTCCTAAAATTGTATTTTTTTTCTCTAATCTTGTGCCTATCTAATATATTTGATTAGTGAAAAATAGTTAGATTATTTCATTTAGATAAATAGTAATTTTACATGGTTAATAGATTTCTTAGAATATGAATTTCTTCAATCTTAAAAATTTATTACATTCATTTATAATAAATTTATAACAAATTTTTTCATTTTATATACATGTGTAGATAATATTTTCACAATTTAGTACTTCTTAGTCGTAACTTATATTCTCATGGATTAGTGTTTCCTCCAATAATATTTTAATAAAAATATTAATATCAAATTTTTGATTGGAAAAACTGGGACTTTCATATAACAAAAGCTATTGAAGGAACTCGGCATTATGTGTAAGACGTGAAAAACAAAATCTTTCATGTACCATGAATGTATCAATATTTTACATGTAATTAAGTTTTAAAATGCTGTTGGATGAGCTAAAATACTAATATAGTTCTTTAATTAAACAAAAACTATATTTAGTGATGTGTAAAATGAAAAATATCAAAGTATATAAATTTTTTTTAAAAAAATCAAAAAATATAAGGGTGTTACTACTAGTCTATATGTGATGGGATTTTTCCTATATAATGGGTTTCCCATTCATGAGAAATTATATCCTTATAAAATTTTTGAGAAATATATAGAACATCCTTACAAATAACATTAATCATCATAGATTATAAAAAAACCTAAAGTATACCAATACCACTAGACATGTTAAAAAAAATATTCACAAAAAAACATCATATATAACATAAAGATTATATATGCCCAAAAACAATAATACTTCTCCCAAAATTTCATTAATATCCATAAAATTTCATTAATTAAAAGATAAAATTTGGTGTATAAGACATTGTAATATTATTAACCTTAAATATGTAAACCCCTTATGGTATCCAAAGCACTTAAGATAAACAATAATGAGAATATCCTAAAATCAAAACTCATCTAAATTCTTCCTGATATCATGTTAAATAGTACCACACCTTCAATCCATGATGCGGTTAAAAGAACAAAAACATTACATTAAGAGATTTTATAGCAATGAATGTGATAGAATATTTTTCTTCCTTACCATATAACATCAAAAGGTTATATGCATTTATATACATACCCAAATACATTTTAGGATTATAGTTTTTAAAAATTAGGATAAACTAAAAAAATGAATTAATTAGAAACAAGATCATAATGATCATTTTCATCTCCCTTCATATCAATATTGTTAAATTAAGTACTATGTATTCAACATCTAATAAAAATTATACATAATTTATTACTTTATTTAATTAAATCATTTCAAATCAACCCCTATAACCGTGGTATCATGACCTTCCTTCACCAATATGATGGAAGGGACAACATCTTGCCATATGGTTACATCTAAATGTTAAAGGAGGGATAATGACCCCCAAGTCCCACCTTCAATATTCCCGAGAGTGGTGAATAACACCAACGGTATAAAATCTCACGTAAAATGAAATGAATTACCTTTTCTGTTGATCAAGATCGAGAGATCTGATGGTGAACCCATAAGAAATCCAAAAACATAAAGTAAAAGTAAAACCAAATATCCATTCCCATATTCATGTTCAATATAAACTGATACTATGTACAATTAATCCTTAAAATGAAGTACCAAAGGACAAAAAATGTAGCAACATAAACTGTATCATTGTCCAAACAAGTATGTTTTGACACACTCCTCAATGTCCTATTAGAGACATGAAATAAATTTATATACATAGGGTGAGTATACAGGTATACTCATTTGGGAACCCAAAATCTTTCATGCGCATGTGGGGAGACATTCAAATGCCCTGTGAAAAAGTAGAGGTAATTGGAACACATATCAATGAAACTGACCACCTAGCCTCACCAAGGCACACTCCCAAAAAAACACAAGTCAATAAAGTAATAGTAACAACACATCAATATTTGGCTACCCCGCACTGCTTTCACACTAGTTATTTAGGACTTCCTACACATCAGAGCTCCCCCATAGAGTCCATGGCAGCCCCATTGCTGCTCCAAAAAATAACCTTATGTGACACCAAAACCATGTATTCCACTTGAAAAATCTTGGCCCCCCACAACCACACATAACCATGCCCACAAAAACCTATTCCACAAAAACCTTTAGCACACTTAAAGACACCTATACCAAAACAGCCACCACCATGCCCAGAGACATCTGGGCCTCATTCCAAAGACACTTGGCAAACAAACCTGCCCACACACACTTGGGGCAACCACCACTACCCACCATGCTCGAAGTGTCTAAGGACATAATGAATCTTATTCCATGAGAGCCTACCCGAAGAGTCATGGGATACCTTGGAGAGGAAGAAGTAAATGTGCTAATAACCAGCCACTCATAAGAATATTGGGAAAACACCATCCACCATGAAATAGGGGCATTCGAAGTGAAGTTCTCAACATGGGTGGGTGCGTATAAGAAACACAAGAACAGGATTTTATACATATATGTAAGATAGAACTCATCCCATCTTAAGGGTCCCGGAATAGACAACCAACCCATACACAACCACTCTTGCTGCTATCCAAACATGCACATGTACACAACAGCTGTGACCTGAACACAACCAACATCTAGAAAAAAAATTCCCATTGTACCATTTCTCATTTAACATGTTCAATTGATTTCCATTTAAATAATTCTTCTCTAATGGGAAACTATTATGAATAACCACAAGCCAGGTACACAACTGGACAAAACAACAAAGAAAACATTTAAGCATTCACACATGGTTATCGTAGTATGTAACAATATCAAAAGGGATCCTTGAAATCCCTCTAAGAATAGGAACCAAACCGCGCCCCAATATATAGGCTCCACATAGCCTAAGATTCCAAAACCAATGACTTTCCAACAAAAAATTTCATTCCCATCCAAATCATCCCACACACCCTAAAATCGATCAGTCATACATACCATTGGAACAGAACATGAACGTTTTCAAATTTCTCCCACACCATTTATTAAGATCCTTATTCGATTTGGCTAACTGGGTAGATCAAACAAGTGTTTATTATTCATTAGGAATCAATTTAATCAAACAATTTTATGTTATTAACGAGTTTCCATGATACATCCATTCAATGATAGGATTATCAAGAATAACAGACATTCATTAGTTTTCCTTAAAGGACCCCCAAAGACCATGATTTTTTATGGACATAAGTCCTTATAGACTAAAATATAAAATCCAATGTAAAACATAGAATTATCATCAAATTTCCCCACCCTTAATTTTTTTATTAGTCCGTTCATTATATTTGTTAAATTTTGTTTCATCAATGTAAGGAAGGATCATCATTATACCCACCCCACCTGATGCATAGAAAGTAGAGATGATGGAAAATTCCTAAATGGATGATAGGAATCAATGTTTTCTCCTCTCTCCATGAATTGTTTTCAGGTGACAGGAACTCAAATAAGAACTATATAGAAGGGATCTTCCCCCACAATGACTCATCTCTAGATGGGGGACACCAAGCACACTAAGAAGAAAACTAAAGAGACTGAGGAAGAAGATCTCGGTGTGATTAAATGCCTAATCCTAGAGTTATAGGAGGTTCAATCAATAGCTTTTTAAAAGGAAGATCATGCATTGACTATGTAGCATGGAAGTTGCATGTATTAAAATTATTTAAGATTTAGTAATTACGTAAGTGATGTTTTAGTTGGACCAGTTCATGGCTATGATTTGATATATTAACTGTAAATGGAGAAATATTGTAACTTGGAAAAACAAAAGAGATTTGGAAAGTGAGGACAAAGGGTTATGAAACTCATTAAAAATGTCTCATATTTAGGTTAGTCAATGGACTTTACAAAATTTATGGATTTAAAACATCATTTTTCATCATAAAAATTCCTTAAACCATTTTAAAATGGTATGATGTCTTTAAAGAGGCATTACGGGAAAACTGGGGAAAGAACCCCAAAAACCCATGGTGCAACCGATTGGTGAGACCAATAGGTGACACCATGGTGACACCTTTCCACTGACACTGAAGCCATCCTGACTCACAGATGGTGTTCCAGACACCCCAAACAGTATTTTTTTTAAAGTAATGGACTGGGAGGGTTTTGACCATTAAATAAAATACCTATTTAATTGTTCTTGTCTTTGAGAATCAAGTATAAACCTGATGATAATATAGGGGTCCGAAACAAAACCACGTAAGATACATCTTAATGTTAAACCACCCTACATTGGTTGTAAATCTGGACAAAAACTCTACATATAGGGAATACTTTCTAACATTTATATCCTAAACATGTACTGAAACAATATGTAGGGAAACAAACACAAAAGACACACCATCCAGACGTATGGATTAGGGAGTCCCTTTCTCTATGTCAAGATACTATCTGTTTTGGGAGGCAATAACTCGCTTGCATGAGTTTAATCACATCCTCCTAAATGCATACTGATTAGGGGTCAAGTCCTCCCCTCCCCACAGTGAGGACATTCACACACATTCGGAGTACAAGGAAACAACCCATCTTATTGAAAACAATGTAGAGCATTACATAAAATCAAAGTACAAAGAAAATACAAGAACAAAACAAATAACAACTCAGGGTACTAGGCACAAATTTGTGCCTCCCTTTCCCAGGTACTACCCTCAAGGCCACCATGCCTCCATAATAAACGAACCAATAAAATGGTCCATCCATGAATCAACTTATCTTTATGATCCTCGATTCTCATTGGTCCCTCAATGAATGTCGCATCATCCTTGATATCCAACTCTCCCTAGTAGAGGACATGTGTTTCACCTTGTAGATACCAATGGAGCTGAGATGAATGGAAGAGATTTTGGATCCTCTCTAACTATGGTGGTAACTCCAACTGATACGCCACCTTGTCCACTCGTCTCAACACCTTGAAGTCTCTGAGTAACCTAGGAGAAATCATACCCTCCCTTCCAACCGTATACTATCCATGCTGAGGGGTTACCTTCAAGAAATTGTGGTTCCCAACCTTGAACTAAATGCTTCTCCTCCTATTATCAGTATAAAACTTCTATCAGTACTGATCCACATTCATCCTCTCATGCACAAGATGACCATTCTCTGTCGTTCTCTATACAAACTCTGGGCCTAGAACACATACCTTCCCAGACATTGTCCAACACAATGTTGAACGACATGGTCTCCCATATGAAAATTAAAACAGTGTCATGAAAATGGTTGAGTGGTAGCCATTATTGTAGGAAAACTCCCCCAAATTAATTTGTCATACCCACAATACATAGAGGTCTAGGACACACGTTCATAGAATGTCCTCGAGTGTCTGGATAGTCACCTCGGTCTGCCCATCTATTTGAGGGTGGAAAGTATTTGTAAGGAATATCTGGGTACCAAAATAATGTAGTAATCCATTCCAGTATCTTGAAAAAAATAATGTATCCCAATCTGAAATGATGGTCTTGTGAACTACATGCAGCCGCACAACTTCACCCACATAAATCTGTGATAAAGTATCCACTGTAATTGGCTCCTTATTTGCTATGAAGTGGTCATATTTCATCAAATAGTCCATTAATTCCGAGATGAAATCACATCCTCCTTTATCCTTGGGTAGTCCCATGACGAAATCCATTGATACCTCATTCCACTTCCACTCGGGAATGTCTATGCTCTGCAACATACCGCTAAGAACACAGTGTTCATCCTTCAACTATTGACACCAGAGGAACATTTCCCCAAACTTCCCCACCTCAATATTCACTCTAGGAAACCGTAATTGACCCATAAAGCCCTGGTATATCTTGTAAACTCATAGGTGTACCACAAGGAGGAGTTATGGAACTTGACAAGAACTCTCTCGTGTATTGACTCTATGACAAACAACTTCCCATAGAAAATCATTCGATTCTGACCATCCTGCATCCATCCTTCAAGATCATTACCATGGATAACACGATTACCCATCACATCTACCCCATGTCTCCCCACTAATACTTCTCCCGCTATCGTACCAAGTAATATCACACTATCATCTGAGACAAATAGCCTCTACCATCTTCCACACCCATGCGAAGATATAAAGCATCCAACTCCTCCATTGCCTTCCAAGAATCTGCTGATACCTGAAACACATCCATCTATGACCTCATGCTAATGGACTCATCCACATAATTCCCCTTTCATGAGGTGTAAGTGATATCAAGGATGTAGTCCTAAAGAAACTCCATCCTCCTCTACTATTGAAAGTTCAGGTCTTGCTGGGAGACAACATTTTTCAATATCTTATGATCTGTAAAGACCATAAAGATATTAATAATGTGATAATGTTGTCAAATCATCAATGCGAACACCACTAATGTATGATCCATATTGTGGGATTCCTAGTTACATTTTTGATGATGTAATTTTATGGTCCCAAAATAGATCACTCCCTGAGGATGCCTCATCATGCACCCCAATTCTAGACCAGATGCATTACAGAACACATCAAACATCACCCATTCCTCTCGAAAACTCAAAATTGGGGCACTAACCATCTTCCCATTTAGGTAACTGAAAGCCTCCTGGCATTAGTCGCATTTTAAAAAATAATAGTATTTCCTTCTCAAGGCCTTCAAAGGTGTTGTGACTCGAGAGAAGATGAGTATCATCCTTCGGTACTGACATTCCAATACCAGGAAACTATGAAAAACTTCTACATTCTTGGTTGCTTCACAAGAATCAAATACCTCAACCTTGGATGGGTCCACTGCTATTACCTGTTAGAACACAACCTGTTGTGGGGAAGTGAACCTCTCATGTCCAAAAAATGCACATGGACAACATCCAATAGATATGGTTGTGTCGGATGCCCTCCAAAATTGTCCTCTGATGCTCATCATGATCCTCCTCTAATCTTGAGTAGATCGTCATGTCATCAAAGAACACGACTAAAAATTGGTATAGATACTCACAGAAAATTATGTTAATGAGCCCCATGAATACAGCTAGAGCATTCGTAATGTCGGGCAACATGACCTTGTACTCAAAGTACCCATATTAGCATCTAGAAGCTTTTTTCTAGATGTCACTCTCTTTCAACCTCAACTGGTGGTATCTAGAATATAGGTCAATCTTATGGAAAAACCTACTCCCTTAAATTGGTCATAAATTTCATTGATTCTCAGAAAGGGTAATAGATTGTTTCCGTCACCAGATACTGTCTTCGGTAGTCTATGGACAACCTGTGACCATTGTATTCCATAATTGTGAATAAGACTAGAGCACCCCATGGGGATGCGCTTGGATGGACAAAAACCATTTTCATTAGTTCATCAACCTGAATCCCCAACTCCTGTAACACAAAAGGTGCAATATGATAGGAATCCCTTAAATTTTGATGATCACCGGATTGTATGTATATCCGGAACTGGACATCACGTCGAGGGGGGAGTGTCACAACCTCTTCAAGGAAGACAACAAGTAATATTCTAACAATACCTGGGAAATAAAACATATATGAGTTTGATTACCCCATTGACAGCTTGACTATCAATGAAAGGAGGGACTCCACACGCCATATTCCCTCCTGGGAACCCCGCTCGCCGACGAAAGCTACATGTTGGCCGCCATTATTTAAAAACTCAACCTGTCATGGGAATAAGTTAATAAATACTTTCAATGAAAACAATTATTATATTATGAGTATGACAACGTGTTGATGCATTTGAAGTAGAAAAGGATCCCTGCTTGACTGATACGGCCCCAACATCCCCCTACATCCTTGAAAATCATTAAACAGGCTGGTCTGACCTCTTGAAAGTGCACCCAACACTAGGGACATAGAAATTTTATCTACGTCTAGACCAAAGGCAACGACTAGACTGGGTGAAAAAAAGTAATGAGTATCTTTGGAATCAAAAAATTTATAAGAAAGAGTACTAAACAAGATGATTTTACCTTGAATGACCTCTAGCCCTTCCAGAACTTCTGCCTCTATGGTGTCTAAATGCACACGCCCAGCTCCTCTACCACTTTGATATCATCCACCTCCCCGACTACTCCCTAGTGGAGGTCACTGAGGGGGACCCTCAGGTCAGCCTCCTATGACACCGTATACCCTCAGTGGAGCAATAGAGTGTTGTCCCTGTTGCTACTAGTGAAATGGTCTGACTAAAAACTGTTGCTTCTGAGGTGGGCACTAAACCTTCCCACGAACATTGCACTACACTCAGTCTGGGAACTAATTCCAAAGGATCCCATGACTACCACAGATAAAGAATCGCTATTCTAGGATCGTGGATAATGGGTGAGGACTGGGAGATCGAACCTAGAACAGTTGAGGCCTACTCCCTGTCAGCCGAAATCTACATGGTCCTGATAATGGGGGCCTGCTGTAGAGGCCTTATTCTGGACCTCTATATATGTTGGTAGTGTGAAGGGATTAACAACATCCTAAAGGGAAGATCAGAGTTCCTCCTCTAAGAACCCCAGCTGAAACCCCTTATCCCGAAATATGTATGGAGTGAAACAAAGTAAACCCTTGAACTTGATCCCCGACACCTTTACTAACATAGTTACTTACTTGAGGGAGACAAAATCTTTCCTCTTTTCATCCTTCATTGAGGAATAAAGTAATTATGCCCATAACTCCTTCATGAATTCATTCCACAATACCATAGCTTATTTCTTCTCCCTCAGAAAGAGCATCCACCATATATGTGTCTATCCTCACATCTGGCTCACAGCTAGAATAACTTTGTATTATACCGAATCTCAGATCAAGCTGAATGCTATCACCAACTCCTCTAGCTAACTATTCATCTCCAGGTCTGAGATTATTCCCTTGTACTTCTCGAGGGGCTTTCATAGGATGGAACGAATGGAATTCTACTAGTGGACATCCTCCTCCTCTTGATCAGTCCTTCGTTGATCAGCCATATGAGCCTACTGGGACTCGATCACCTCCACTACTCATATATGTCATCTGGGTGCCATAGCTAAAAGGTAACTAAATAATTCATAAGCCAAAATAGTGCAGATGATTTCATTTACACTTGTTAAAACATTTTATTTATTTTATAATTACGAGAACTCCCAAGACACAGAAGAACCCAAGTCATTATGATGCAAGTACCTTTCCTAGGGTATCTACCCTGAAATTAATGTAGCATACCCTAGTCATATGGTATGTATAGAGTCCTTGAATCAGATCCTGGGGGCCCTAATATACCATGTCCTATCCAATATTCCCAATCCTTATTCATGCACCAAGATTTTCTAACACTGTTTCCCTACCATCCCAATGAATCCTCACCAAAATGAGGGAAGGGACAAAAACCTCAAAGTCCCTTCCATCTTCAAGTTGAAGTAGTATCAATAACCCCAGAGTCCAACCTTCCAGAGGCCCTAGATTGGCGACAAGCAAGAAGGGTATAAAATATCAATTAATATGGAAGGCATTACAATTCTTATAGAACAAGATCGAGAGATAAGATGGTAAACCCAAAAAAAACCAAAGAGTGAATGTAAATTCGATGGCATAAATATATTCCCATATGCATGTTCAAAATAAACTGATATAAATTAAAGAAAAATATGAAAGGAATTTCCAAAATAAAAGAAAAAACTATCCTAACGTCTGAGCTAGTGAGGTCTGGCACAATCCTCAAGGTCTTCCTGGAAATATGAAAGCAATTTTATATATGTTTGGTGACTATAAATGTATAATCAGTAAGGAATCCAAAAGATTTCATGAACATGTACGGATAGATTCTAATTCCCTATGGAAAGTAGAGGTAATCAGAACACCTAGCAAGGAAACTATCCACCAAGCCACACAAAGGCACAATCCCCAAATAACACAAGAAAAGTAAAGTAATAGTGACAACAGATCGATATTTGGATACCCAACATTGATTTCCCTCTATTTATTTAAGACATCCTATGCAACATTCCTCCCACATAGGTTTCACTACAGTCCCACTACAGCCCCAACAACAACTATATGGGCCACCAAAACCTTGTATCATGGAGGCAGACACTTGGCCCACCAAAACCACACATAACCACACTGGCTGAAACCTTAGACACAAAAACCATTGCCACACTGAATGTCTCCTGGGCCAAAATAACCACTGCCACACCTGAAGACACCTGGGCCTCATCCCGAAGACACATGGGAAAAGAACGTACCAACACACACCTGGGCCACCACCACCACACACCCTAACAGAAGAGTCTTGGGATATAAGGAACCTTAGGCCCTTACATCTTATGTGGAGTTTTTTGGGATAATTGGGAGATGGAGTAGAAAAGGATCCAATAACCAGCCATACATAGGAATGTTGGGAACAACACCCTCCCCCATGAAATAGGGGTGTTCGACATGAAGTGATCAAAATTGGTGGGGTAAGTATAAGAAACAAATGAACAAACTTATATGCACATAAGTAAATGGGAACTCATCCTCTCCTAAGGATACAGAAATAGACAATGATACCAATAAGACCCACTCATGTTGCTATCCCTATATGCACAAGTATACAATAGCCATGACCCAAACCCTACCCAATTCTAGAAAAAAAATTCTCATTGTACCAGTTCACATTTAACAGGTCCATGTTATTTCAATTTAAATAATTCTTCACTACTGGTCAAATATAAAACATAAAAACAAGCCAAAACCACAACTAGAATAAAAAATCCAAGAAAACATTTAAGCCTTCACACCTGGTTATCATGTTATGTAACAACATCAAAAGGGATCATTGAAATACCTCAACATAATATTCCCAAACCAATCCCAATTATACATCCTTTACAAGACATTTGATTCAGAAACAAACAACTTCTATCCAAGAAATTTCATTACCATTAGTATCCCTCCAAAAGGAATCAAATAGAACTACCATGCATACCACCAGAATAGAACAATGAATTTTTAAAATATAGATATCACCAATTATTAAGTTTCTCCTTCAGTTTGGTTAATCGAGGTGATCACCCAAGGGGTTCTTATTCATCAAGATTATATTTAATCATCAATGTCTACGTGATTAAACAAATTCTATGTTACAGCCAATAAATAACACGATTATCCAAATAAATAAAGGTTTATTAATGCGTAAGATAGGACAAGACACGGCCCACAATTATTGTGGGCATAAGCCCTTACATTTCACCACATAAAAAAAGTAAAACACAGCAACACCATCAACTTTCCCCATTCCTTAATTCATTAGTAGTCAGTTTAGTATTTATGTTAAAGTTATTGTCATCTACATCTCAAAGGTTCAATGTCATACCCATACCACATGATTCACAGAAAATAGAGATGAAGGGAAAACCCCTACCTAGGTGACCAAGAATTGATGTTTTCTCCTTGAGCCATGAATTGGGATCGTGCAATAGGTACTCCAAGATAAATAGAATAAGAGGGTTTTGAGGAAGGCATGACTCTTCTCTGGATGAGGGACTCTAATCACACTAAGAGGCAGCAATAATAAACTGAGGAAGAAGATCTCGCCATGATAAAAGTATATATCCTAGAGTTCTGTGATGTGAAATCTCAAAATGATTAAAAATAAGATCTTTTATTGACCACAAAGGTGGTTGATTTCACAAGTTAGAATTATTTAAGATTTAATAACTTTTTCATAAATGATTTAGGTGGACCAGTGCATGGCTATGAGTTAGTAAATCCATATTAAACGGAGAAAACATGTAACAGGGAAAAACAAAAACGATTTGGAAAACACAGAAAAAAGGTGTGAACTAATTAAAATGCCACAATTTTTGGTATATCAAGGTTCTCCCTACTCTTAGGGGATTTAAAAAATCATTTATGGGCTTCAAACTGCCTTAAACCACATTATAATTGTAAGAAGACATAGAAGAGGCATTATGGGAAAACTAGGGAAAGAAGACTAACATCCCATGGGGGCACAGATAAGGGACACCATGGTGACACCCTTCTACTGATACTAATGCCTTCCTCACACATCGATGGTGTGTAGAACACCTCAAACACTAAATTTTTTCAAAATAATAGTCTAAGAGGGTCCGTTCAATTACAAAAGGAAAAGGAAACACAAGAAGGGTAATCTAAAATTACTGTTAAGGGTAAACTTAGTTTCTTAAAAATTATTTTCATCTGTTAAAATGTAATGAGAATAAGTGTATAATGAAAAAATAAATATGCATGATCATAATTGAAAAATAATAAAAACCTTAAATAATTGGTTCATCAATAATAAAGCAATGACTATCGAATTAAAAATAAATGAGTCATAGGATTTAATAATCATTATCCATGTGATTTCAATGATGATCAATGAAAACATAAAAACCCATTGAATAAATAATGGAAAATTCTTTGTATATTTGAACATTATCTTCATAGAACCCTTACAGACCCCCTTCAAATATAGATAATCATATGATAAAATTATAATATAATTATCTAATTCATTGGAGTGATATATGAGTCCGTCCATTATATAAACTAAATTATGAGAACTCAATATAAATAATGGGGATCAACCCTTTGTAAACAATGACATAGATGAAAAAAATAAAAAAATTACTTAGAAATATTTCATTGTCAAAAAACACATTAAAACAACCTTTATTTATTTCATAACATGATTAACCAGCAGTAAATAAATGGATTCCATTAAAATTCCTTTGAAACCTTCTTACCTTATGGAAATGAAATGTCATCTATGAAAATCACTTTTAACCATGATTAACCTCTGGAAATGAAACAGGTTCGAAAAAAAACTTTTTTAAAACAATCATAACCCCTCTAGAAAATCAATGATAATTACATAATTAAAAAATAACCCCAATGAAGCAAATTTAATACAATGATTATTAATTATTATCAATATAAATACTATTAATGTAAGATTAAAAACATTCTTGAAGAATATATAATTTTTACATTAAAAATAACTTCAACAAAATGACAAAAAACTTGAAAATATAATTATTTTTAAAAAAATATTGGAAAAAATATTGCATGGTTTGCTGAGAATAATATCCATTATAGGGAAAAACATATTCATTACATTAATGATAGAAATAATCATTTTTTATAAATATTTTTTAAAAGGAGTCAAAATTGACTCATTTTGAAAAGGATATGAAATTTAAATTTACAAAATATTTAGAAATAAGATAAAATATATTTTAAAATAAGATAAGGAAATTTTTTCTTTTTATAATATAAAAATCTTGAATTCCTTTTGAAAACATGGATGTTGAAGTTAAACATTCCAGATATAATATAATATATAATATCAGTATAAATGATGAATAAATTTATTGATGATTATTTAATCGATATGAGAGGAAATGTAAATTATAAATAAAATTCAAATTCCTAACCAGTGGATTATTAAGGATACATGGTTCAATAAAACAAGATAATATTATTTCCTCCACCTAAATGATTAACAAAAATAATTCTAAAATAATATAATATTATATGTAAAGCATTTTCCTCATTGAAATATTTTAAACCATAGGAACCATGAAAGAATAAGTTCAAATGAAAAATTAATTTGTTTTCAAAATTAGTTGAATAATTATATTAAATTCCAAATTGGGTATCTATAAACCTTATAAAGATATATATATTCATATCATTAAATGTATGTCTTAATAAAAAAATAATTTCAGTTGAATATCAATTATAAAGAGTATATCATTGAATTGAGTGTTAGTAAATGGAGATATTATTTATATAAAATATATATATATATATATAATAAAAATTATTAAAAAAAATTTATATATAAATTAAATATACATAATTTAGTGGTGAATAGAGAATATGTCACACAAAAATAAATTGTAGAGGAGAATCCCTTACCTTGAGTCTAGATTTTCCATTTATGTCAACAACGTAATTTTTAATGTGTTTATATAAAATATTTTATTTCATTATAAAATTATCTTGGACTAATACTATATACCAAAATAATTTATTTTTAATTTATTTATTTTCATATTTATATATTTAATCTTTTTATTCGATATTGTGTGTTTCAGGGACGTTCAGTTTATACTTTCAAAATGCCTTTTATATATTTACCAAGGTAAAAGGTGTCATTGTTCCTTAATCCCTAGTACAGAAATAATTAAATTATTATAAATTTATTTCCGAATTTGTTTTTCAAAAAGAAATATTGGATGACAGTAATTTTAAATGAATTACATTTCAACTAAGAGGATGGTAGGTCCTATATACTCATGAGTAACCTATTAATTTTTCAAAAGTCATTATGGAAAAAAGAAGACTATTATATAATCTATGAAATATAATCATATCATATATTCTATATTGTTTATATATATATATATCATCCATGAGATTTGGGGATGATAAAATAATCAAATCTCTTCATCAAGGAGATAGACCATATGTAGGCCTGAATAATTTTTTCAATTTTTTTTGATTTGAAAGGAAAAAATAAATTGTTTTATTATATTTTAGTATTTATAAAAATGTCAGTAATATAATTATTATGTAATATATATAACATATATTATATAATATTCTATTTATTACCATTTAAGTAATGTGTTATTGAAAAATGAATAACATTGCTTCATGAGTCAGTAGTCTATCATAGAGAAGTTTGATGCTATTGTATCCCCCATGGAATAAAATCTAAGAAGGTATCTATGAACCAAAATTAAAATAGTAAAATTATGTTTCAAATATACTATATATACATTAAATCAACATTAAAACAATCCATTATAGGTGATGATCAAAAAATGAATTGCTTAACATTGCAAGTCAGTGGTTATCAATAAATATGAATGATGGTTTTGATAAAAATTTGATGAATATGGAGATTTATATATATTATTACCTTAAAATAAAAACATCATTGACTACAGGAGAAACTTTTGACCTTATTTAATCATTGTTAAATATGATTTTGTTGAGGTGAATATGAAATAAAATAAAACACTTTTTCATGAGTGTTACATATTTTCAATACAAATTCATAAGGTTTACACAAATACAATGAAAATATTTTTTTATGATTAATAAAAAGAATATATTATGTGAATTAGGGTAAAGATAATTTATTTGGGTACGTACTAGATATTTTTTAATGGTGTGAAGTGAATAGGAGAGTGTAATCTTTTTATATGTTGGTGTGAGGAGGCATTTGGATTTTTGGAAAGTAAATAAGTGATACCCATGTTTTTCTTATTTCAAGAGGATGAAAAATTGACCATTCTTATGAATTATTTGATTTAAGGAAAAATGGCTAAAAAATATTATTTTCATAAGTATTTAGGACAATTTCTCCCTTATAATATTTTTACCCTCCCCATTTGAATTTTTTTTCTCCACAACCAAATTAATATATTTTTATTTTTTTCATTATTCATTTTGAAACAAATTAAGTGATATTATTATATAATATAAAATATGATAATTAAAAATATTAAATCCATTAACGAGAAATTAATTTCAGTGATAATGGGTAAATTATTATAAAATTATACATACAGACATGATGATTTTTTTTTCATGAACCTTTTTTTTCATGCCAAAAATTATTTCATATATTAACTATATAAATATTATTCATTATTATATGAATTTCAATAAATACTTATATATTTTTTCAATATATTTATATATATTTTCAATATATTTATTTTATAATTAACAGTATTATGGTTTTTTAAAATAATTAAAATTATGAAACATTATTCCCTAGAAAATAGTTTTAAGAATAATTTCAATTTTAAACCACAATAAATTATATAAAAATCCTATATATAGATTTTTAAAATCATTTTATTAAATATATAGAAAGAATAACAGTGATAAATGAAAAAAAATTCATAGAATAATTCGAAATTTAAAATTTTTATTGATTGTTTGGAAATGATAGTGTTACAATAATTTGTAATTCTTACAATTCACATAAAATTTGTTATTTTCTAAAAAATCCAAAAACCATTACACAAATGAAATTTTGAAGTGATAATTTCTAAAATGAACATCCTATAATAAAAAAAAATTAATAAATTATTTAATATTTATTAAAATAAGTATTTTTGAGATGAAATAAAATAAATTTTTTGATGAAAGAATATTTTTGATGGTAAAATCACACTATTTAGAATTTTGTGATTTAATATAAAATTTTAATCCAAAAATTTATATTGAGTAAGACCATTATAAATATATATATATAATTTTTGTCATAAAGTAGTTAATCATGTCCAAAACCACAAATTTATAAGTGAGGTTATAATGATCGTATTTAAATAATAATATTTTATGGTTCATTTAACCATTGTTTTGTGTTTTTTATATGATATGTTATGTAGAAACATTTTTTAAACTAGGGGTGTTATAATATATCATCAAAAGAAGGTTAAAATCAGTTACCTTCAATAAATTCAATGAATTAATACATTTTTACAACTAACTTTTAATGATGAATAGTGAAACCACACCTTAATAGATATAGCGAGTTCAATATTGAATTATGTAAATATTCTACTATCATTTTGGGGATATTCATTAAAAACATCAGTGGGAAAACTAAAACAAGTACCAACTAATGTGGTAAAATATATAGAATATTTCTTTTATAGAGGAATGAAATATTTGTTATATAAAATAAAAATGATAGGATATGTAGAGACTGTTATGGACTCTTTAGGAATAAAAATTAAATCCTAAGTAAAATGTGTATCATTAATGGATACAATATGTAAATAAAGGGATTTAAAATATATGACCACAAAAATTAATGGTAATTGTAAATATTACATGAAATGTATATATAATGTAATAAAATATAGAAAAGATATATTTATAGTGATATATAATTCAATGAATTCCATCATTTTGATACACATGAGTTGGTATAAGATTATGTTCCATAAGTCCCCATGGGTGGAACATTTTTTGTAGGATTAAAAGTTATTCTAAATAACCTAGAGGATAATTTTTTCTAGCGGTTGAGGATCATGACCAATTACCAGCCGATAATAATGATTATTTAACATGGATTGAAGTATTTTGTGGTACACATGCTTCTAAATATAAATAAGTAATGAATTATAAAATAGATTTCATGTACCAAATCTATGTTTGAATTTTGGTTGATTTTTCTATGGATGTCAAACCCATTGCTTCCAGGTAGGAATTCAATAAGAAAAAAGACATGGATGTTAAATTAATGATATATGAGGTCCCAATTATGGAAAATGTGTTCACGAAACCTCACGAGATAGACTAGGGTAAATCCTTATCATTGGTATTTACACATAAATCTACGATAATTATATGTACTATAGCGACATAATAATACTTTGAAATGTTGTTGACTGATATTCAAATGTAATTTGTTCTAATGATCCCTTAATAAAATATCTATATTAAATGTTGTATACCATAATATATGTTTCATATTCCTTATTTTTATTGGGCCTATATCGAAAGGTCAGGGATACCACTATTGGATGTATGTAAATTAATCATTATGATTATGAGTTGATCTAAGGATATGTTCTTTTGATATACGAGAGTTATATAGTTAGTCAAAATGTGATATATAGATTCAATTATCCAAAAAAATAATTATTATCCAATGTTGTAGTTGATATATGATTATAACATCAATGGAGAATTTGTGGTATGGATAATCAGAAAGAATGTAGTGGTGTTGATTCACCATGAGATTTAAAGTATAATTTGGAAAGTCATTCTTCAAAAGAAGTTTTAAAATTATTAAATTCATTCAATAAAATTTATAAGGAACCTAGAAATAATGATCATATCATATTTTTCTATGATAATATTATTTATTTTACTCTGACTAATGAATAACAGTATGATCAGGTGATAAACATCATTCTATAAAAATATCATATATTATTTGATTATTCTCATTTATGGGTTGTAGTAGTGATCAACATTTCGAATTAGTTCAACATGGAATACTTCATAAAAAATAATAAAATATTTAAAATATTTATCTTCATGACATATATAGATCACTAAATGTAGTTAGTAGTATAATATGGATAAATAGGGAATTCATGAGAGTGTTAATACATTAAAAAACAGGTATTTACTATGGATTATAAAAAAAATTAATGAAGGGAATATTAAATATATATTATCACATATTTATTGTTATATTATATGAATATATTGTTATAATTTCTTAAGGAATCATTCATATAAAAATATGTCAATGTAGTTCACCATGTTTATGATTACACTATGAGTCTATGTTGATATCCATTTAAAAATATTCCAATGATAATCATGATAATCTATGATAGTGAATATAGTTTCTAAACTATTAGGTGTTTGTACTGGTTAGAGTATGAGGATTTATTTCAGGAATCTCACACAAGGTAATAATTAATACTGAAGATTATATAAAAAAAATCAAAACAAACATATTTTCGTATACCCTTCAAATTTTTTCTTTGGGAGAATGTTTAATGGTATTTAGACATTATAATTTTTATTAATTCTTACCATTACTTGCACAATTTGAAGTTTTAATGAAAACCTTGATGCTCAATTTTCACACAATGTTAGATGTGTTAGGTACATCATAATTTGAATTTTATTAGTGAATATGTCAAGGAAGTACATGTCTCTTTTAATTATATATGTTAATATAATTACCATTTGATTTGAATATAACCTTTGAAATAAAGTTAATGAACATAGTGTTGAAGGCATGCTCATTCTGGGAAATTAATGAATGATAGACCTAGTATAATAGCTTATGATTATATTATGAACATGATTACTGATATATCATGATTAAATGTATTTTATTGCCCAGTTAAAAATTTTATGTGTCTGGGTACATTTTAACATCTTCTTCTCCTATTGAGGTTCTATAACCAATTTCTATAATGTCACCTTTAACTTTATTCTGGCCCACTGATATCCAATGAGGATGGAGCTTATAGGCTGACATGCATTGTGTTTCCACAATT
This sequence comes from Viscum album, assembly GCA_963277665.1. Lineage (NCBI taxonomy): Eukaryota > Viridiplantae > Streptophyta > Magnoliopsida > Santalales > Viscaceae > Viscum > Viscum album. The sequence goes on from OY728166.1 coordinate 629,234,687, forward strand.
CTCAATAAATCAAAATATAATATAATTATTTGAATGAATATTATTCCAAAATCCAAGAAATTAATTATTTAGTATTTATTAATAGATTAAATTCAAAATATTTATTCAAAAAGTTATTTTTTAATTAGACATAATAATTTTATAATTTTATAATTTTTTTAAAAATAATTTATAAATTATTTATTAAGTAATTTGATAAATGAAATAGAATGAAAATTATACTAAGACTATGTCCTTTCATTAATGTTTATATTCAATATGGTAAAATAATATATTGGTTATACTAGTAAGAACATGATTTTTTTAAAATTATAATAAAATTATTATTACATAGAATGGGTTCATTTAAGGGATTAATAAATAATTTAGTATCAATTTATAATTAAAAAATATTTGATAACCACCCATAACACTATAAATAGATATTAACGATAATTTGTCAATGGTTAATCAATCATAGGATAATTGTTTTGAAAAATGATGTCTTTAGACCATTGTCAATATTGACGAACAATATATGGTTTCTTCTATTAATCGTAATATATTTCCCTCCCTCTTCGATCTTCTAATCAAATAAATATCAATGATATCATTTCAGGGTTAATGGAATCATTATAGTGATCAAGATATGCACCTCTAGATGATTGATCAACCATGATAGCATCCGATATAAGAACTCAGTTTTTCACTCAGTTATGAATGGTTAATTTTTCTCTTTATGTACTTACTTTGGACATAATATGAATGAAAAATGATTTACTAAAGGTTAAATTGGTGTCTGGGGCCTGTTCGGAGCATAGAACCCATCCTTTTAGAGAAAAATGACCCTGCACATGATTTAGAGTAAACCATGGAGATGGTGATTTCTCCAACAGAGCCAACATGCATAGTTAGCACACAGTCGTGTGGTCTTACCATGGGAGTGCCCCTTTTCCTAGGTAACCATGCATAACTAGCGCACAGGCTGGTCAAACTGAGTGGATGATGTCATTTCTGGAAGAAACATTCCACACCTTTTTCACATGGTTTTACTAACCATGTGGACTAACCATGCGTGGGTTATTTTATGCTTTCATTACCAATTGTTCCCTTAATAATTTAATTATGTCACCCATTCATATGTATTTAAAATTTTTCTGGGAATGGCCTATTTCTCTCCAAATTAGAATATTTTTTGGGCTAAAGATATGTAAAAATATATCTCATTCTTTTTTCATCCGATCAAGTTTCTTTACATCACATTGGATGCAGAGTGGTAAGTACTTGCGTCATTTTTAATCATTATTATTATCATTAACTCTAAAACTAGGTATCACATTTTCAGTGTTTTTTATCTTTTCATAAATCTAATATGATACGATAAAAATCAAGGGCTGATACTAAAGAAGTGGACTGTACAGTCATAATGTGCATGGTCTATAAATCAAACCTAATGTTTGCTGATTTTTGGATTGTTTGTGTATGGCCCGCTGATCCCATCTCGAGCCATCTGTTAAATTTCTATAGCATTATTTTACTTGTTAGAATAGTATGGTTATTATCCTTCAAAATGTGTGATTAGTTGTTAGTGACCACACCCACAACATAATCCGCCTAATGTGGAAGGTTATGTCATAAATGGGTTTTCAGTGTTTTGATGCATTCGAGCGACCGTTCGGATGTGCACCTTCATAGCCTTCTTAAAGGTGATCCATCCATTAATAAATGAATTTTTGTTCAATGAGAATTTCATAATTTCATGTACCATGTATGCTCACCACATGACCTGCCTAAGGTAATTACATCAAATGAATACTAAATGTGAAATGTGGAATGGAAACTATACTAAGTATACAGTGTGGAATTATTAAAAAAGATTGAATAATGGTTACATGTCCACAGTACCCATTTTATGTTATTGGAAGGTAGCAGAGTGAACCTCAATAATTAAATATTCCTCAATGTTTAACCATGAATTTGTTAAATAGATCCAACACTACTTGGCATATCTACACTAATGGGAGAGGATGCATGGACCAATAAATAAATGGTTTCATCTCAAATTGGCATGTCCACACTAATGGAAGGAAACACATGAAGGAACAGATTTATCTCGTGTTTACAATAACATACATGAATTCATTTACTTGATCTCACCTTGTATTATTAAATGATATTACCTTGGGTCTTGGGAACCCTATTCCAATTCAAGGATGTGGTTTTCTTATGTTGACTCCCACCTAGATTATAGTACTTATCTATTCCATGTATGAACGGTTTACTATAATAGGGTCGCCATTCATTATTCCAAGATACCTCATATACACTCCTTGGATCCATCCTTGAAAAGTAAGGTCCTTGGATACAATCCTTGGACCCTGTCCTAGATTAGACTCGATTTACCATGGATGCACTCCTTGGACTCAGTAGGCGTCCTATTGTAGAATACATTAGATTATGCTCTTTATATTTCACTCTTAACCCTCAGCTAAACCTAGATAACACTGATTTATCCTTCTGTGAGTTTATGTTACTTCTGTTATTACCCTAGAACTCCCTTAGTGGATAACATTTTAGGGTTTCATTTTTACGTCTTGAGACCTTCACTAATTATATTATCACGAGGTGATGTTAGTATTGGATATGACTCACATAACCTATTTATATAAATGGGAATTAGTTAATTAATGAACTTCTTACTTGTTTAGACACCAACCGAGCGATGAAGCAGGTAATTGGTTTTTTTAGTTACATTGTGACTATTTTCATTACATTATATATATGCATGCCTACACACTGCTATATTCCATTAAATTGTACAGATGTTATAGACACCATTGGTGGTGGCCCAATGATATTTATCTCACACCACTTTGGATACTGTTTTTCACTAAAAGTAGATTGTGTGGTAACATGTATTGAAAAGGGATAAATTCATCTTTTGACCCTTGATTGTGTGCTGATTGGATGGATCTTTATAGATGATGACTGGGTAGATTTTTAGGACTCATAGAGTATAATTTTTATTCTTTTACCTTGTGGAACATGTTATGCTTTTTGTCTTGTATCCAAGCATTATAGTTTAAAAATGACATGACATTACATCATCATTATTCTAGTTGACATAGTTATTATTATTCTCGTTTATATATGGCATCATTTTACTTCTAAAGTTTATCTATATCATTTATATTCTTCCTATGTTTACTATTACTTTATATCCATTATGTTGTGCTACTCTCGGAAAATGAGGTCCTAGTCTTCACATAGGCACACCCTGGGCCCTCGCTACTAGTCGGTAGCCTCTGGCATTCATGAAGATGTGTTTGAGGCCATGTGGCACACTGGGATCCGGTCATCAATTATGTGGAATCTTGGTCTGGGGTCATCACAATGTGTTATCAAATGTGGTTTCTTTTTTTCTATAATAATTATATTGGAGGATAGGGACCCATGGGGCTTGGTCAGAATTTATTCTTAGGATTCATGAATTCATGTTCGGGGTAAAGCCATGATAACCATGATATAATTTTTGTTCTATGTTTCCTATTATAGTATATATTATTTCACAATTGGGTGACACACAAGTTTGGTGGTGTTTTTGATTATTACTCTACTGAGATTTTATTTCATCCTCAGCATAATGATTTTAGGGAAAGGGGTATTGTAACATGAAACATTATAGGCACTGATAATTTATATGTCATTCATATTTCTATGCCATATATATGCATTCCACTGCTTTTTATTGCATGATATGCCTATAATTGTTGAGTGTTGATCTGATAGTTTCATGGACCTGTATTAATTTGGCTATGATTGATTGATTTACTATGTAAAAATACGAGGATTATGTGACCTCATGGGTTGTGATGTATAATTTACCGATTCAAGCCATTATTCTATAATGAAATGGGCGTCGTTTCAGGTGATAGGTGTTTGATAACTAATTCATTGAAAATGGATATCAATTTAATGTGAATCCTTAAATCAAAAATAAGTTGGTTTCACTTCATTATCCCACCTTGTAATGATTATGAAAGGTAACAGACTAGACATGGAAATTAACTTCAAAATGACATGAATCATATACGTGATCACTTAGTGATGTCCGGCCATCTAAGGTAGTAGTTTGGTTAGTATGCCTTTTGTAGTGAGTTTTTCATACATTCATTTTCTACTAGTTAAACTATTTGATTCATGTTATTCATGTTCTATGGCGTGTTCTTAGTATTTTTAGACCAATGACACTGTGTCATACTCATTTTGTTCACATGGAAAGTAGTGACGACCATGCTCCATACATGGTGGCCCCTAATCCTCCAGCCTTACTTCTAGGTGTGAAACTTGAGGAACCACATATTTTCCCAGATACATTAACTAATGCCCAAGTCCGTGATATTTTCCTACAATTGATGCAGTCTATGAAAGGTGATTCATAGGTTGCAACTACAATGGTAGATTGGACTCGTGATTTCCAATAGCAGCATTCTCCTACTTTTTTAGGGGATGACATTTCTTAGGATATTATTTCATTCCTAGGGGCCATGAAGTCTATATTTGAGAAATTAAGAATGAATCCAGATTGGATAATCATTAATGCTACACATATGCTTTGGGATTCAACCATGCGTTAGTGGGATGTGGTTACCCTGGTCAGTAGTCATCATGGCATGTTATGGGTTGAATTCCAGACTGCATTCTATGATATATTATTTCCTTAGTTTCTGAGTGATAATAGAGATATAGAGTTCATGAATGTTGAGTAGGGTTCTATGTTAGTTTTTGAGTATTCATAATGTCTCACTGATTTATGTTCTTTACACCGATTATAGATAGTAATTAGGTTTCGCGTGCTAAACGTTTTTAGGATGGGATTCAGTAGGTAATCTGAACTCAGGGGATTATCTTTATGCACCCTACCTTTTCTGAAATATATTATTAGGCTATAATAATTGAGCATAACCTAATGGATAGTGCAAGTACCAGATTTACAAGCTATGTTCTGTGTCAGGATAGTAGTTATTCTGTTGGTAGGAAATATTTCCTCGAGGTTTTTTTTCAAGGATGAGTCAGCCAGAGTATCAAGTTTGATACTCCATGAAATTTCCACCAGCATTGATTGATAAAGGGTTTGTTCCAGAGCTACCTTCAGGAGCGACTTTTTTTACGCTGCTTCAGGCAGGGAGTTGGAATATAATTGGATGGTCTATACAACGATGAGTTTGGGGCCATGGTAGTTCAATCACTGATAACCAGCAGTGCCAGTAGAGCAGTCATGATTGTGGAAATACATCATTTGCATAGGGTTGTAGAGCAAGTCAGATACACGACTAACAACTGATACAAGAGGATCAGGCTTTGGGACCATCTACAGTATGAGGTACTGTTCTAGTAGCCTCTAATATTGTCTCTAATTTTTTTCAATATAGGTTTTTCTATCACTTTCATTTCTATATCTATTTTAGAAAGTCTCAAACTAGAGATTCAGTATCACTATGGTTTAATGACCCTCAATACACAGTAGGGAATATAGACGGAGGGCATATGAAAGTGGAGGGACTGTCCCCTTGAGGTAGGTAGTTACCATTTATTGGGAAATCTTCTTGTTCTTGAGATAACATGATTTAATTTCATTCTCGAGATGGACTAGTTATTATACAATCATGCCATTTTAGACTGTAATAGCCGCAGGGGTTCTTTTACATCTCCTAAAGGAAGCAGTTATCTTTTCATAGGTGAGTGGGATGGCTAGGTTGGGAGAGCTGGACCGAAGCATCTTGGGCTAGGTGAATTGACCGCTCAGATTGAAAATATTTTCATAGAGGATCAGGTTTTTCTTCAAGCTGATTTTCCTCCAGTAGTTTATTGTTTTAGGGAAGTCTTTCCTGATTGATTTTTTTTCTGACCTCCTCAAAGAGAGTTAAAGTTACAATAGAGTTTGTTCTGGGAGATGCTCTAGTGTTCATTCCATCATACATGATGGCACCTACTAATCATGAAGAGATAAAGTGGAATATTGAAGACCTAGAGGAAAAAGGATTTATACAGACTAGTACATCCTCTTGGGTTTCACCTATAATTTTTTCTAAGGAGGAATTAACTCTTCACTTATGCATGGATTACAGAAGTTTGAATTAGATTACAGTCAAGAACCAGTATCCAAATCCTTGAATAGATTATAACTCTGACCTACTCTGAGGAGAAATGGTGTTTTATAAGATTGACCTAGGATCAAGTTATCATCAGGTGTGAGTTAGACCATTAGACATACCTCGTACAACATACTTCTGCAGGTATGGTCTATATGAGTACATTGTTATGTCGTTCGGTCTTACGAATGCTCCATCCAGTTTCATGGCATTGATGAATAGGGTTTGACACACCAATTGGTACTATATTGTCGTGGTCTTTGTGGAAAATATCTTGGTGTATTATCACCCTCATAACGACCAAGCCAATCATCTTTAGATCATTTTGAGTACATTAATAGATCATCATCTTTATGAAAAATATGCTAAATGTAAGTTTTGGATGGAAAAAGGCCACTTCTTGGGTCATATTATTTCAGAATAAGGAGTATTTACTATCACTGAAAAAGATAGTATTGTATTTCTTTTAGGATAATCCCAATAACATGTTTGATATCAAGATATTCTTGGGCGTGGAGGGATATTATAAAAATTTCATAGAGGACATATCACATCTTGCTTCGCCTCTTAATGAACATACAAAGAAGGGAGTTAAATTACTATTGTAAGAAGAATGAGAGAAAGCCATTCAGGAATTGACAAGGAGGCTTGTATTGACACTGATTCTTATTATTCTAGAACCTTGTAATGGTTATATCATCTTCGGTGATGCATCAAGAATAGTCCTAAGAGTTGTTTTGATGTATAAAGATAAAGTTGTTGTGTATGGATCTCGACAGTTGAGGCCTCATGAGAGAAACTACACAACAAACAAACTTAAGCTACCAACAAATGTTTATGTCATACATTGCTGGGGACATTATCTTTCGGGTGAAATTTTTTTGTGTATAAAGATCAAAAAATACTCAAGTATATCTTTCCTCAGCATGACATGAACCTCAAAAAATGGATATGAGTTGAATATCTATAGTCCTTTGATATTGAGTAAGCATATATGCCTGGAATGGGAAATGTGGTCGCTGATGCACTGATTCGAGAAACTAAAACATAGGCCATGTAGGAAGCTTGTAGAGAATGGAAGTTAATGGCCCTCTTTTCTAAACATCATCTAGAGATTCATGATAGTAATGAGTATTATTACATCTCAACTAGAACAATCATCTCTTACAACCATGAAATGGTGAAGAGTAAGAGATTTATAAATTATGAAGGTTTGGTTCCCCATGGGAGTATATTAGATGAAAACCCACCTCCAGATTGGGAAATGGATAGAGACGACGTCCTACGTCAATGTGAACTTATTTGGGTTTCGGCAGATATGAGAGAGGAGTTGATGAAAGAGTCCCATGATTCTCAATGGGTAGTTCATATAGTTTAAGTTAAGATGTATCGAGATAGGAACATCCAAATTTGTGTCCTATAATGAACTATCATATTTAAGGCTTCATCATATGGTTATCCACTTATTATCAAGTGATGGTGGAGCACTAGAGACCAGCAGGCTTGTTATAACTGCTTCTAGTCTCAAAATAGAAATGGGAAGATGTTGTTATGGATTTCATAGTAGGCATAACTAGGTCTCTGATGGGATGCGATGCTATCGACATATTTATTGACCGACTAACTAAATAATCCCACTTTATTCATATTTGGGATAATTTTTAAGTTAATAAATTGAGAACTATGTATGTCCATGGGATCATACGACTACATGGGGTTCCACACTGTATCCTTTCAAATATGGATTCTTCTTTCACTTCATAGTTTTGGCATGGACACTAAATTTATATGGAGACTCATGTTAATTTAAACACAAATTTTCACCCTCAGAATGATGAAAATTGAAAATAGATGGTACAAGTTATAGAGGATATCCTCCACTGATGTGTCCATGATTTCAATGGTTCATGGAAGAGGAATATCCCTATTGTCGAGTACTATTATAAAAAAATCTGGCTATGATCCAGATGGATTCTTTAGAGGCCATATATTTCCATTATATTCAACCTTATTCTGGTTAGAGGTAGGTGAGGCAGCCCTACTAGTTATTTGTCTCGTTCAGGAGACATCAAAACATATCCAGCTGATCAGGAAGTGTTTGACTACTGCTCAGTCAAGAGAGAAATCTTATGTCGATCTTCGTTGATTTCCTCTTGAGCTTGAGGTTGGGGATCATGTTTTCCTTTGGTTATCTCCCTCTCTAGAGAATAGATAGTTAGAGAAGTAGGAAAAGCTATCACCTCGTTACGTCAGGTCGTTTGAAATTGAAGACGGAGCCAGGCTAGTAGCCAATCAGTTGCTACTACCTCAGAGGTAACATTCCATACACAAAGTATTTCATGTCTCACAAAGTTTCCAATATCATGCTAACCAATACCATACCTTTGATCCTAAGGAAGTTGTGTTAGATTCTAAAGCCACTTTGGAGGAGTATCTATTATGCATCGTTGATCGAAGCACATAGGTTCTCTAAGGCTTGTTTGTCCCTCTCGTATGGGTGCTATGTTAGCATAGACGAGTACAAGTTGATACATGGGAGATGGAATCAGATGTATGTGTTTAGTGGAAAGATTTAATCTCATATTGTATTTCTTTACCCACGGATTTATAAATCTGGGGTGATTTCATTTTTGGGGGGAATATGGTAAGAACCTTATTTTCCACACATGTAAGGTTCCTTTATTTTTTCGGTCTAAATACTTACTCTTGATGTAATATGGATGTCTAATGAGTTATTCATGGTTCCATTGGTGTCTGGGTCTTGTTTGGAGATCATAACCCATAATTTAGGAGAAAACCTACCCTACAGACATTTTAAAGTAAACTATATGGATGGTGTTTTTTTAGACAGATCCACCTCACACGGTTGGTGCACGACCATGCTGTCTAACTGTTCCAGTGCCCCTTTTTTCAGGTAATTTTGCATGGACATTGCATGGTTTGATGAAACCATGTGGAGGATGTAATTTGGGGAAGAACTATTCCTTAATGTTTTTTTGTAGTTTGAAAACCCGTGCAGACAATCCATGTGTGGGTTATTTTATATGTAAATTCCCTATTTTCCCTTAATGGTCTAATTAAGTAACCCCTTCATGTATAATACGAGTTGATGTGGGATTGACCTACTTTTCCTTCAATTTGGATTTTATTGATGGCCAAGGTTAGGGATCATGATATCTCTTTTTTTCCTTTTTTTTCTAGATTTCAATCCATATAATGTTTATCACGTTGGATGCACAACACAAATTAATGAAGTCCTATTTAGTCATGCTTCTTCTCTTTCTATCTCTGCCTATGTATCTATATGTGAGTCTTTTTGACCTTTTTATAGATCTACTCTGATCTAAGGAAAATCATGGACTAATACTGGAGGAGGAGGATCATAAAACCTTAAGGTTCATGGTCTATAACTCATCCCTAAAGTTCATTGATTTGGGAATTTCTGTGTGGGGACTTTCATTCCCATTGGGGACCATATATTAAATTTACATACCATGCTTATACATTTTAGAATATTATGGCTATTTTCCTTTCGAATATAAGAATAGTTGCTAGTGCTTACTCCCTCAACTCAATCTACCAAATATCTAAGGTTATTCTATAGTTGGTTTTTTATTGTTTTGACACAATCGATACACTGTTCAGGTGTGCCCTTTCTTGACCTTACTAAAGGAGATCCTTCGTATATTAAATGATTTGTTGTTAAATGAGAATATCATAATGTAATTTACCATGAATTCTCACCACTTGACATGCCTATGGAATGTGATTTAAATTATTACTAAATGGTAAATGTAGAAGGGAATGTATACAAAGCATATAGCTTGGCCATATTAAAAGAGATCAAATAAAGGTTACATTTCTGTAGAACCCCTTCGAGGTTGATGGAAGGTAGTAGTATGAACTTCAATAATTGAACATTACTTATTGGTTAAATACAAATTAATTAAATATTTCTAACACAAATTGGCTGATCCAAACAAATGGAAGACATATCTTTCCCCAATAAATAAATGGTATCAACTATACTTGACATTTTGATGTACTTGATTTGTTTATACTTTTTTATACATTTTATTTACCATTGAAACTCTTTTTCACCAAATATCATTCAATTTATGGGTAAAATACTTAATTTTGTTGATTATTATAATTTTTAGGTTTTTTTCATCCAAAATAACAAATTGGGTCTGATTAGAACAAAATTTCAAATATACACGATGTGTATCTTTATATTCACACACCATATACTACTTTACAAATAATGATTGGGAAGACAGAATACAAAACCATGATGTTGTCCCGGGCATACACGCTCTGTACTTCCCATATTCACTTTGTGTGCCCCTAATAGAAGTGGTTGGTGGGCAATGAAAGTTCTTACACGGAGTGTGGGATGGCACTACACGTTTTGTACTTCCACCTACCAGGTGGCGCCATGTTCAAAGTCAAAGACAGTGTGTTAACTCACCTACCGGAAGAGAAAAAATGTCCAAAATGCATTTACTATTAGTAAACACCGTTTACTTCCTGGTACATGTCGTATACTACCAAAACCTATTAATAGGTGGCAAACACTCCATGTTTGGGAGGTATTCATATTCTTCCATTCAAAGTTATTCTATTGAGGGAACTTCAGAGACATCCAAGAAGAGAATAAAAGAGAGAAATAAGTGGAGAGAATAGAGGAGTTAAGGTGCTTTCGTGCTACCTCTTTAAAGACATTCACTCCAAATCGTTCATGAGGATTAATTCTAGAAACGCGAGTTGTTTAGTTACTAGCTACTACATGTGTAGCTAAATTACCTATGTGTTGGGGTTGTGGATGATTATGTGTTTTAACTAGGCAATTGTGATGTTTTAATCATGTTTTTTTATACTTAATCATATTACTTATTATCTATTTCTAAATTTCACTATAATCCTCATATCAGACCCAGAACGAGATTTCTATGGATCAATAAGAAATTACGATTAGAAACATCCACAACCATTTGGTGTTTTAATCATCTCAAAAAGGGTTGTAACTAATAAAATTGATAGAAATGAAATTCCAAACCATGTAATTTATTATTATAAATTTAAATAAAACTCACCAAACCAATGTGGTCCTATTACATTCTAAACACATAAATGTGATTTATCATGAACAACACAACATCAAAGTTAAATTGATTTAATAAAAAACATTAAAATCAATAACCCCAACACATTTCTCTCCAAAGTTTTATTCCAAACCATATTTCTGTGTTTTTATTTATCTTTCATGTAATTTATTATGAAATTAAAATCTAATCACTTTTTATAAAAACATTAAAAAAATTCAGTATTTCATTATATTTAACTAAATCAATTAAAAATTTGATAAACAAAACAATGATAACTCACATCCCTATGGATCGATCCCTACTGGTACTATATTTTTTAGGATAATTTAATTTGGATTGTGGAAAATAACACTTTACAAAAAACAATGCCAAATTTTTGCACCATTTCCTGGGAATTCAAAGTTAATATTGATTTCGTTTAATTCAAGTTTGTATCAATTTTGGTGAGAATATAAATAAAATTTTTTAAAAATTATATTCATAATCTCATTCCTATTTTTATTATTTTTACCTCTTTTAATCTATGTGTGTAATGTTTTTTTGTAGATTCATAGGTTTCTGAGTGGATTCATCACTCGTTCCAAGAGAACTGAGTCATCAAAGCCTATTCAAATTGACCTAGATATAGAATGAACGCTTATGAGGTGACGACATGCACTATGAATGAGCACAAACAAAATAATCACATGATGAAAAACAAAGAGGGAGATCCATCTGCTGTCCAAGGAGCTGGGCAGCTGTTTGGACCAGATGTCACCTGGAAACATCAAGCACCACTTGTTCCATGATGTGGCCCATAGTAACTCAAATAGTTCTAAATATATCATACTTCATATCTATAGCTATTTCGTGGTCGTTACTTTTTCTCCCGCACAATAAATTTTCCCCCACCTTCTCAAGAAAAACATCCCCCATGTCATACCCTGATAGAATATGGTCTTCCAACCATCCAAGGGGTAGTCATGGGGATAGTCTGATCACAAGTGCAATCCCAACAATTCGAAATCTACGCAGATATTATGAAACTGATCCAGAACATCGTGCAATCCAGTGTTTTACTATGTGAGGACATAAACACCCATCTCTCCAACTTCTTTGAGATCTATGACCCCATCTGTTACCACATAATGTCAGAATATTCCATCAATCTTCACCTCTTCCACTTTTCGCTAAGGTATAAGGTGAATGACTGGATCAAGGGAATGCCACAACGGTCCCTCCTCACCTGAGAGGCATTAGCCCAGGAATTGTAGTCCAAATACTTCCCACCATCAAAGATGGTGATATTGCGGAATGAGATACACAACTTCTCACAGCATGACTCAGAATCCTTATAAGGGTCTTCAGAGCTCTTCATGGGGATTCTATTAAAATTTCCTCATGAAAGACTTCTACTCTGGATTCATGTACAAACCATCTATGGTGGCCTGACCATGAACAACAAATCTAGGGTGGATGTCTCTCCTGGAGAAATGGTAATGCAGAAATCTACAAAGGAACTCATTGAACTCATAGAGGACATGTCGACCAACATCATCCAATGGAAATCAGAGCAGGGAAGTCAAAAGGGTTGTATGGAGAACATTAATGCATACACAATGTTCATTTCCCATTGGGTTGCGGTATCCTAGAATATTGATGAGTGGGATCTAAAGAATGCACCTCAAGTTCAAGTAGAAAACCAACCATCATTCAGCAAATACGGTGACAACCACATAATTCATGAATGCCTAGGGTCAATTAATGGCCCTTCTAAAAGAAAGGTGATCTATGCTTCTTAGAACCGAGGGATAAATAATTATCCTCAGTAAAAGAATACAGTATGGTGAGAACATACAAACTGTTGTTACCAGCTGCAATATTAAAATCATCCACCTTAAAGACCACCTGGATAAGGTCAACAACAATACCAGAACCAAAATACAAGAAAACAATAGCATGGGTATTTACTAGTAGAAAGGGTACCAAAAGCCTCACCCGAAACCACCATGGACGCCACCACCTCCACCAACATCACAAAAAAATCTGCAAGAATCCCTATCAATACATGTAGAAATGATGACAAAATTTATTACCACTGTTTAAAATAGATTTCGAAACCTTGAATATTTCATTCAACGCATGAAAAATCTAATTGGAAAACATTATAATTAGATCTCCTCAATGCATCATGATTCACTATCAGGTAACACTAAGAAGAAACCATGACAATAGGCCCATGATGTCACTTTATGTAGTTGGAAGGGTCTCCCTTATACACCAACTACAAAGAAAGGTGAGGCTATAAATCTATCTCAATTTTAACCCTCTTCAGGTGAAGAAACCATAATAAAGGACACCACCTCATAAAAAACTATCAAAATAGTGGGGTGGATTCAAATGGTAAAGGAAAAGAGGGGGTCATGCCTTTTGATCCAACCTTACCGGTTTCAGATATGATGAAGAAAAGGACGCCATATCACTGGTTCGATAAATTCATGGAGGTATTCCACGAGCTCCAAATCAACATCCCTTTTTATGAATCATTAAGTTAGATGCCAACATAAAAAATGTTCATGAAATATATTCTCTGAAATAAAATAAAAATGGAGGATCTAGGAAGTAGTTCACTGAATAATGAATTCTTGGTAGTGGTACAACACTAACTACATCCAAAACCCAAAGATCTATGTAGTTTCACTATCCCATGTACCATTGGATCATGTGTGTTTGCGGGAGATCTCTCTGACTTTGGTGCCAATGTTAATATGATTCCCTTCAGAGTCATTAAGAAATTGGGGCTCTATTATCTAAAACCCACTGATGTGGCCCTTCAGCTAGTAGATCGCTCCATCAAATATCCTAAGGGGATGCTTGATTACGTGATAGTGAAGGTAAGAAGGTTAATTCACTCTGCCAACTCTGTCATTCTTGATATGAAGGAAGACCAGAAGGCACCTTTGATTTTGGGATGTCCTTTCATGGCCACTAGTAGGGCATTTATCGATTCCCACCAAGGATAACTGAACTCCAGAGTGGGCGATGAAAGAGTCTTCCACAAGGTCATCAATGTTTTCAAACATGCCTCACTACTTGTACATTAGGATTGTTATGTGGTAATAGAAATAGACGATCACTTCATCTTCATATAAGATGGTCTAGTTAGTTCTATTATAATTGATGTCCCACTATTAATAGATACCCAAGATGCACCTGAAGAGTTTCAATTTCTCGAAGGCCAGGGCGGTCATTATGGGTAACACACATTTGTTCCAAAATTTTTGGAGCAATCATAGGTGCAACAAATTTTTCCCTAAACACTGAAGGCATCACACATTGATCTAAAACCTCTCCCTTCATCTCTAAAAAACGGATACCTAGGTGATAAGAACACTTTTGTAGTAATCCCTAAGGATTCAATCACAAAAGATCAAGAAGATGCAGTCCTCCATGTTCTACAAAGAAGAAGACAAGTAATTGGGAGGACAATTTCTGATCTATGAGGAATCAACAGCATAATTTTCACCCACAAGGTGCTTCTAGAAGAAATATAAAATATATATCGGCAAACACATTGACGGTTGAACCCTCTATTGATGAAATTAATAAAGAAAAAGGTAATCAAATTTTTGGATGCCTGAATCATATACATTATTTAAGATATCCCATGGGTGTGTCCTCGACAAGTGGTACCCAAATAATTGGGTTCGAATGTTGTCTCAAATGATAAAAATGAAATCATCCCCACACAGACAGTCACGTGTTGGAGAGTCTGTGTAGACTACCAAAATATGAATGATGAAATTTTGAAATATCACATCTTGTTGCCGTTCAAGGATGAGATGTTGGAATTACTAGTGGGGGAAGAATTTTAATGCTTCCATAACGGTTATTAAATGTATAAAAAATATCAATTTCCCCTGAATATCTTGAAAAGAGCACATTTACATGTCCCTATGGTATGTTTTCTTGTCAAAGAATGTCTTTTTAGATGTGCACTTCTCCTTCCACCATCCATCCTATGGCCCAAAGGCCCTCAATTTTTTATTTCAAGAATACCCCCATTTTAAAGAATAAATGGGGGAATCACTAACAGTCATCATTGACATAAGACAATAATGATACAATTGTCAAGAGAGACCAACCAAAATGACAACGTAGAGCTATCCCTTCCTAGTATATAACCAGGATAGAGCTCTCCACCATTGCATGGTTGAACGGAGACCATGTTTCATGTGTCAATGCATATGACCGATCCTATGGCTAACACCATACCCTCTCAAACATCCAAATCTGAATAGCACCTCATTAGTGAACATCAAGCTGACGAACCCCCTCTAGGGCCTGATCCACATGGATTATATGTGTATCACCAAAACAACAGACCTCAAAAGACAAAACCCTTCCACATTTCCATTATTAAATATTCTAAGCTCTAAACCTCGCATCCCTCTACTGGACACCCTCCTTCAACAAAGACGTACAAGCCTATAAGACCGTCTAAAAGGTGGGAGATGAATCCATCATCACCTAGGACTAGATGGACCAACCACATGCTGAGGGAACACCACTGATTAAGTGATCCAGGTCATTGTGATACTGAAATGCCGCTCTGGGAATGGATCTACTCTAGTAACAACCACAGGGAAACCTCATCAGGTTTTGAAACTAGCCTCACGGTGATGAGAAACAAGTGGAAGAGTAGAGAAGAACTGTTGACATCGTTCCAAACCAAAACCAAAACCATCCAATTACAAAATCATAACATTACCAAAATGATTCCTAAAAACCAAAAAACTAAAATCAAAGTTCAACACCTCCCCCATCAGAACATTCAGATCAAGGAAATCCACCCTAGAACCACTAAATACCACCTGGTCATGCCGGTCGAGACGAGAGAACTTGATGGGGTAAATCCATTTCATCAAATGCAATGGAGAACATCGATTCACGGCTTCTAAGCCTCGTCATCCTTATATGCGGCTAGCTACGCAGAGCGAACACTGAAGCATTGCTAAGAAGTGCAGACGTCGAGCCCCTCTGAGACACTTATCATAAGAACTAGAAGTGTGACATCAACCTCACCATGAAGAAACTAGATTCCACCCCAAAAAATGGACCAAACCAGAGGGGGAAGGGGAATCTACTCGGGGAGAAATCAATGTGGCGCGAGATTGGGAGTAGATTCTACTACGAGGTATGCTTTCACACACCATATAACGTCCCTATAAAAGGCCCAACACCAAGGTTCTCTCATGCCACCTTCCAATAATGTATGTTGGAAATATTCCAATTCATGGAAGATCACATAATGGAGGACTTTATGGATGATTTTTCCATCAATGGAAAATCCTTCATCCATTATTTGAGGAATCGTGAGCTAGTTTAGGAAGTTTTTGAGCACACTAACATAGATCTAAACTATGAGAAATTTTATTTTTTTGTTCAAATTGCTATTGTATTAGTCCACATGATCTCTATGAATGGGGTAGAGGGTGATCTTGCCAAGATTGATGTCATTTCAAAAATAACCATTCCAACCTCTATCAGAGCCTTCCTAAGGTTTCATGGGAAAGCTGCTTTTTATAGATGGTTTATCAGAGAATTTTCAAAGATTTCCCATCCACTCACCGGTCTTCTCTCCAAGGATTCCTTTTTTGAATTTGATGAGATTAATGCCACATCGTTTCAGAAACTTAAGTAATGACTAGGGTAATCCCTGGGGTTGATTGCTCCAAACTGGGAGGTACAATTTAAATTCATGGGTGATGCTATAGACTAAGAAGTGACACTATACTGGTGAAATGGATAGATAACATCTCCCAGCTAATATACTTTTTCACCAGAACTATGAATGAATCATTGGTGGACTACACTACCACGAAAACATAATTGTTAGTAATTGTTTTTTCATTTGAAAGGTTTCATTCATAATTAGTGCTATGAAAAGTTATTGTATATACTGAGAATTCATCACTCAATAATTTTCTAATCAAAACGGATGTGAAGTCACAACACATCCTTTGGGTGCATCTCCTCCAAAAGTTCAACTTGGAGATCTGTGAGAAGAAGGGCAGTGATAACGTAATTGCTCACCACCTCTCCTACCTGGAACTGCCTCATTTTGAGCAGGATGACAGAGACATTAGGGATGACTTCTCAGATGAGAAATGTATCTCAATCGAAGGAACTCCTCAACCATGGTATACATATATAGAAAATTATTTGGTTATAGGAGTAGTTCAACGTGACTCAAAGACCAACAGAATACGTGGTATTTATCTAATTTCAAGAGGTACTACTAAAAATATCCTCTACTATTTCAATCCTGTGGTGATGGGATGATTTTTTGATACGTCCTCGAGAATAATGTTCAAGGAGTTCTAGAGTTTTGTCACTCCTCACCAGTTGGTGGACATCATGGCCTAGACCCTATAATAGTGAAACTCTGGTAGTCTGCATTTTTATGGCCTACTTTACATCAGGATGCTCATTAAATTGTTACCAA
The DNA here is from genome assembly GCA_963277665.1 of Viscum album. NCBI lineage: Eukaryota > Viridiplantae > Streptophyta > Magnoliopsida > Santalales > Viscaceae > Viscum > Viscum album. Next base: position 629,252,413 of record OY728166.1, read on the forward strand.
TGTGATTGATGTCAGAGAACAATTAATATGGGACGAAGAGCCGAGATGCCTCAACATCCCATCTTAGAGTTCAAAATCTTCGATGTCTAATGCAATGACTTCATAGGGACATTTCCCCCATCATACGGGAACTCATAAATACTTTTCTATGTAGACAATCTTCACGTGGGTGGAAGATCTTGCTACAGAACATGACACCACCGTGGTAGTGGTGAAATTTGTGATGAAAAACATCTTCCATAAATATGGTGTTCCTAAAGTGTTGATCAGAGACATAGGAATTCATTTTAACATTTCCTTAATGAAGAATGTGTTTCAAAATAATGGGGTGAAGCATCACATGGGAACACATTATCATACCCAATTTAGTTGAAGGATTGGTTGAAAAATATCAATGAATCCCACTGGGTGTTCCAGACTACCTTCAAGACACCTCAGGGGATGTCTCTATTCAGCCTTTTCTGTGGGAATCCATGAAAACTACCAGTGGAGTTGGATTATAAATCCTATAGGGTCATTGAAGCCCTGAATTTTGATTTTCAAATATTCTGAAGACAAGCACATGTTCTAGCTTATGGAGCTTGATGAGAACTGATGGGATCAATATGAGTACTCCAGGCTATACAATGAAAAGTCAAGAGAGATCCATGATTGGATGATTTCCCACAAAACCATCCAACCTTGTGATCAGGTATGGATCTTCAAACCACGTTTGGGATTGTTTCTAAGATTGTTTGAATCCCGATGATCATGACTATTCCATGTGCTCAATGCTTTCCACCATGGTGCGGTGGAAATTGCTAGTGAAGACAAAAACCCATTCAAGGTGAAAAGAAAATTCGTAAAGCATTATCATAAAGTGGAGGATATGGTGGGTACCATCTCTACCATTTGTTTCAGGTAATAAGAGGTAGGTAGGTTGATCCAATGACCTAAAACAAAGGTGCTTCCTCAGAGGCATCCCAGAGATTACACGCCATTTAAAACCTATAAACATCATAGGTACTGATATTTTTAGTTTATATTCCCAATATTATAAATATATTGATTAAATAACTAAATAAATAGGGATTATGATGATGTTGATGGATATGTCACTAGAGTTTATCTGAGGCATTACCGGTTCGAATCCCTCTAGAACAACTATTGGAACATGGTTCTTCCTTTTTATAATATTTTTTTCTTACATGACGTTTGTGGTTTTTTTTAAAATCATATATATTTTTTTCAAAATAAATGAAAAACCGTGATGGGGATGAACCCACTAGCCATAGTCATATACTAGTTTCCAAAAGGCCCTAGTTTGAATCCTTGAAACTAACCCATTTCCATCATTTTTCATATTAATAATACCACATGACATGAATTTTGATATACGTTATGTGTTCAATTTTTTCAATGATTAAAATTGTTTTAAAAATACGAACATACCTCTGGGAGATGTTAGAAGATTGGCAGAGTATTGGCTCAGGATCCAAAAGTCCGAGGTTCGAACACAACTAATCTCCCTAATTCACCCCTTTTATTCAAATTAATAACCACAAACTTTTCCTTTTCATAATTCCATGTATTATTTTCCATATACAGTAAATATATATAATTCATAAATAAGAGCAGTAGTAAAATATTTTTTCATGTGGTTAGGGGATTTCATTTCGATCAGGTGATCCCCAGTTTGAACCTCACCCCAAGCATCAGACCAAAGGTTGTACTTCTCTTTATACTATTCTAAAACACACGATGTGTATTTCTGATACATTATATTTATATCTTTGTTTTTAGTAGCATATATATAAATATTTTTAATTAATTAATATTATTTATTATTATATTGATTACTATAATAATCATATTATAAACATGTTATAAAAAAACAAAAACACTTAGGGAATCATGTTGTCTATGTCACGGTGCATGCCTTTTATCGCACCTATAAAGGCCACACCCTACCCAAATTGAGGTCGTGTTGCACGACCCCCCCCCCCCTCACCCCATTTTCTACTTCCAGACGTCATCGCCTCCACCCAATACTGAATGCACTATTTTAGTGTGTTTTTTCTTATGATTTCTTCGTCATTGTGATCCTCTGTCTTGGTATTCCCTTTTACACCCTTCATTTCCCTAATTTCATAGCATTTAGGTCGATTTGCAGAACAACCGACCGTTCATCTTCCCACATAGCTGATATCTTGTGTGAATAACACATGCCAGGTACTCTCTGTACAAGGCCACACATGGCACATATTCTTCATTTATCCGATACAGGTCAGGTACGTTCGGTACCTATCATGTATCATGCCTTCCCAGAACTTCTAGAACTGGAAATGTTTGTTCAGGACACGACCTCCTTCCCATGTCATTATACACGGTGGGTCTGTTTAGGACATGTTGTGTCCTCCAACCCTTAGGGGGACCCTGTATAGATAATCTATAGGCCCCACACACTATGTTCACTTACACATTGTAAATCTCATTCAAAATGCATGTATTCCTCTTTTTTCCCTTCCCTCATCAAGCTGCATCTGCCTCTTTACGTGGTACTCATACCATGTTTGTGTAAAAATCGTGTACTTCATGGTACATGCCATATACTGTGTTTTTTTCCAACACATGCCAATTGGGTGTGTCTATCCAGGGTACATGGGTTCATACATTGATCCATCTACATGTCGTGTACCCTGGACCTACACATCGTGCTATACTAAATTTTCAGTTTTCTTACATTTTCATCATTTTATTTTTATTTTTTTATTTTGTTTTATATTCATTCAGGTATGGACGATCTAGAACATGTGAGTGGAAAATGTCCTCCTCCTTGTCAGATTTTTCTTCGACTTTCCAAGCAGCCTACTTTGGATTTTCTTATTTTCCTGCCCCACGTATTGGATGCTCTGCCTCCTCTCTTGATTCCACCTCCACCTACAACATCTACTGATATGACCATTCCCATGACCCCTTCTACTGCTGATTTTCTGATATCAGCTTCAGTCCAACATACTATGGATGAGTGATCCTCTACCACTTCTCCATCTTCCAGCTCCACCCCCTATGAGCTACCCTCCATGAGAGTGGTGTACCTAACTAACCCTGCACCTCTACATTCTGGCAAACAATTTGTGCTCACTCAGGTATCCACTAATCCATCATCTTCCTCAACGTTGATCACATCAAATCTAGAACCAGTAATTCCACCACAGGCTGCACCGGCAACTGCCCACACTCCTCCACATCACTGCATTATTTTTCCTGAGGATCAACCTTCATTGGAGCGATTGAAGTGCTTTTCCTGCCACATTTTCTTACTCAGTGGTCACTCCATTGAAATTTTAGTGCTGCAACACCTTGGCATCTCGGAGGAGCACTAGGGGCTTATGGGCCACATGCTCCTACTTTATATTTTTCATGTAAGTACTCCTACAAACCACAGTTTATATTTGGAGTTCATTTCCACCTCTAAGTTTGAAGATCCCATGTTCTGATAGACACCAATGGATATAGCTCGGCCTTTTTGTTTTGGGCTAGAAGGATGACCTTTTGCAATTACTATGGTCGAGTCTGGACACGGGTTCAGCTTATTTCACCATCCTACCAACCAAATTATTGTCTTAACATTGACCCGCCCTGAGCGCTCTGATCTTTTTGCGATGTGGAGGTAGCATGATGGTCCTGACCATAGGTACCCCCAACTCATGGAAGTGCAAACTCATCATTGACCATCCTCTTCGCTTCCTTCAATATTGCTGTAGTTCCATTATTTTCCTGTCAATGGGGATATAGGTGTTGTGTCCATATGGGACATGGAGCTTCTTATCTATATCATCTGGTACGAGTACCCAGACCTCCCCTAACATTCCGTTTTCTTACATTCATTCTGTGATCCAGGGCCATCAGGGCAACCTAAACGGTGGGTTCTATGCCACCTGGTTGGGAAAATATTTGAGATTTTTTGAGCCATACCTCCCTCATGATCACTTTCCTTCTCCTCAGTATATGGAATTCTGCATAACTATCTGCATGAGGTTGGTTGAGAATTAGGGAGAGCGATTTGTGCTTTTCCATGATGCCCCTACTCATACTAGAGTGAGGGATGACCCACTTGCTTCTATTGGTGTTGCTACATAGGATCCACCCCATCCACCTGCGGATGTCCCCTCCCCACCCGCCCCACTTATTCTGGACTTCCATCTAAATCATTCATTCCTTACATTTTTGTAACTTCTACCGCCCACCTCCCTCTACACCCTCGGTTGAAATCCACATCACCCTAAACCGAACGATGGTAGAGCACCAGCAGATCCTCTAGTCTATCGTCTGACCATCTTGAGAAGATTTTGGTGAGTCTTTTTCAGCATAATGGCATTCAACAACCCCCAACCCCAGTTTCTTCCTTTGCTCAAGTACCTTCTTCAGTAGCTCCATCATCTTCTATAGAACATTCCATGGATTTAGTTCTCCTATCCCCCACCAACCCCACTGCTACCACAATTGTTTCCGACCCAAGGGTCATCGTCAAGCCACTCACATCGTGTTCCTCTCATAAGGATTCAGATGCTATGAATCTTTTTCTGTGCATGGATCCCACGCATATGGCCTCCACTATTTCTACTGCATCATCACTGCATGATCCTCCAATTATAGATGATTCATCTTCTGTGGAAACCACATGACTGGTTTTTAACACATTTATTTTTATTTTATATTTCTTTTTTGTGACCATATTTGGATGTGATATTGTATATGCATGTTGCCTTTATTATTCCTTCCATCGACAGTCACATGTACACTATAAATATTTGGGAATCTTTGTTTCCAAGGGGAGAATTTTTCAATATTTATGTTTTCCTTTCTCTTTTGAGTTTACTAATTCAATTGTTTACCAAACTCTTGCACCTCTTGTTTTCCCATATTCATTACCCTGCCATGTTTTTTCACATGAGGGACCATGTGTGTGAGGGAGGGCCTCTAATTATACTAGTCTTTTCCTTAAACTGATTTAGGAGACATCATTTAAAGTTTATATATTATAACATATGGAATATTGATTGATTAGTTATAATTATAAATAATAAATGCATAAGAAGGGTATTTTAAAAGTTATATTATTATTTAAATTTCCATATAATTATAAAATTATTTCTGATATAGTTTTATTTTTGGATTTTACGTATTATAAATTTATATTTATTAGATAGATAATTTTTTATTCATGCTATGAGCTGATTAACACATTTATTTTTTTCCATTCCATAGAGATATTCTAAACTTTTTTGAAATATTCTTTCTTATACCCTCTTTCTTTAGGGATACTTGTGATATGCATAACTACCATAATTTTCATGCTATTATCCTAAAAACATGATGATATATAAATGAAATTAAAATGATTGAGGAATTTGATTTTTTTCTTCCCATTGACTTTGACACCTACCCTACATCTGATCTTCATAAACCCTTAGAAACCATGAACATCCTTGATAGGAGGCCACATTGCAAGACTATTTTTCCTTCCTACCGTAACCCCTTTTTAATTTTTCATTATTATTACCGTGATCTAGAAGGACTATAGTTTTTCATAGTATAGTTTTGTTAATGAACATGGAATTATGTGTGGGGGAGTTTTTCAATTGTTCATTTGGGAAAAAATTTCCCATAGCCTACTATACAATGTATTTTTGGTGGTCCCTCATTATATTCTAAAAAAATGAAGATGAAATATGAAAAAGAGGGACCAACTTATTTTTTACATATTGTTAATGGTTTATGGGCCCATATTGGCCAGGGATAATCATGGTGATGAAACCTCCTTTGAGTTCTTGATTGGGAGAGAATTTTTATTAAAACATATTATTAAATATCATGCATTATTATTTAAGAATTATTCCTCCTTTTCAATCCTATGATATTAATTTTTATCGTTACATAGCAAAACTCATCCATAGAAACATTTGACCCTTATTGAAATCCCTCATGATTTTTGTGATTTTATTTTTGAAGTGGATAATGATAGAACATGAAATTCAAGGTATAAAGTGAAAATAATTATGATTAAGCAGAAATTTGATTAAATAAATCATGAGTGATGTTTGTGGTATATTATGGTGAGCTAAATCATAATTTTGAATTTTCATTTATGAAATGTTAGACAAGTTGAATGAAATTGGATGTAAATTTTCAATTAGATTATATATGAGACATAATTAAAATATCTTTGGAAATGAAATTTTTTTGGCCTTTAAAAATTATTCAACTATAGTTGTATTTATTTAAAGTTAAAATTTGTTAAATACTTTTCTTTTTAGAGTATTGATTATATTAATTAAATTAAGATATCTTTCTTGGAGGAAAGAAAATGACTATGTGTGGGGGAGTTTGATGTACCCAAATTGTGTGTAATTTTTAATTTATTTCTTTATCATAAAAATATATTTTCACCAAATATAATTTTATCTGTAAAATACTTTAATTTGGTGATTATGATACTTTTCAAGATATTGCCAAACAAAATCAAAAATCATGGATGACCAGAATGAAATTTCTAATATATACACCATGTATCAATATAATCATATGGGTTACTTTTATCCATACACAGATCGGGAAGACCAAATACACAGCCATGTTACCATCTTAAGGAAATAAACATAGTGTAATTCCCATATACACGTTGTGTAGCCCTTCTAGAAGCTTTTGGTGGTTGATGAATGTTCATACATGCCCTGTGGGGTGGCGATACATGTCTTGAACTTCCACCTACCAAGAAGATCCATGTTAAAAGTCAAAGATTCCATGTTATCTCACCTAGCAGTTGAGAAAATATGTCCAAAATGTGTTCAGTAGTAGTAGACATCATGTACTTCCTGGTACACTCTAGGTACTACTAAAACCTATAAATAAGTGGATGGCCTCCCATGTCTAGGAGGAATTTTCATTCATACATTCCATGTTATTCCAATGGGGAGAACATCATAAATGGACAAGATGAGAAGAAGATTAAAAAAGAAGGCTAGATAAGAGAGGAGAGTAGGTGATTCCATGATACTTTTATGACGACCTTATCTCCAAAGCATTCAAGACGATGAATTCAGGTAATGTGATTTGTTTTGATACTAGATACTCAATGAGTTTCTAAATACCCTATATTTTGGGGTTATGGATGATTATGTGTTGAAATTTATCAATTGTGATGTTGTGATCATGTTGTTTATTCTTCATTCCCAAAATTATTTATTATCTCCTTCCAAATGTAACAATAAAACATGTGTCAGACCAAGAACAATTTTTATAAGGTTCTTTATATAATTTCTATTAGAATCATCCATGTCTATTAGGATTTTTAATCATCTAGAAATGGGTTTTAACTAATAAAATTGAAATAAATCAAATTCCAGACCAAGTAATTAGTTTCTATTAATTTAAATAAATCTTACTAGACCAAGGAGGTTATATTAAATTCATAACATAGAAATGTGAATTATCCGGAAAAAAAGAACCTCATAAGAAAATTAATTTAATAAAAAACATTAAAATCCACAGCCCTGTTGCATTTCGCTCCAAAATTTTAATCGAAACCAAATATCTTTGTTTTTATTTATCATTCATATAATTTTTTAAGAAATCGAAATATAATAACATTTTATCAAAACGTTAAAAAATTGGCTCTAAATTTCTTAAAATTTGACTAAATTAATTTCAAATTTGATAAACAAAATAATGATAACTCCCTCCCCTCTAGATCGATCTTTACCGATACTATACTTTTTAGGGTAATTTAATTTGAATAATAAAAAATAACACTTTGGAAAATATCCACACTAATGGAAGGCAAGAATTAAACCAAATGATTTATCTGAGGATTACAATATCAAATATGAATGGATAGATTCAATCTCACCATGGAATCTAAGAGGGGAATACGTTGGGTCTTAGGAGCCCATTCTAATTTAAGTAATGGGTTTTCATAGGATGATACCGACCTATATTTGGATCACAAATATTCCTTGGATTCCCGGTATTCTACCGTAGGGTCCCCCTTAATTATTCTAGGAAACCTTAGAAACACTTCTCGGATCCCTCAATGATATGTAGTTCATTGGATACACTACTTGGAACCAGTCATTACATTGAACTGTTTTAACATGGATACTCAGTAGGAAACTTATTGTGGAATACCTTGTATAATTCTCCTTAGATTACACTCATACTCATTATCTAGATGCAGATACTACTAAGTTATCTTTCCATGAGTTTATGATACTGTGGTTATTACCCTAAAAATCCCTCACTGGATATCATTTTCAGGTTTCTTTGTTATGTATTGAAACCATCATGACATATATTATCATGAGGTGATATCATTGTTGGCTATTCCCCATGTGACTGTTTAACATTAAATGGTAATTAACTAATTAAGGAATTGGTTACATGCATAGACACAATATGAGGGATGAAGTAGGTACTTGGGTATTTAGTTACATTGAATTTTTTTCTTTACTTTATATATATGAATTCCTACACACTACTATATTCAATTACACCTAACATATATAATAGACAATGTTGGTGGTGGCCTAATGAGATTTATCTCAACAACTCTTCGGGCACATTTGGTACCCAAAGTAGATTATATGGTTGTAGGTAATGACAAAGGGAAGCATAATGCATCCAAATCTTGATTGCCTGCCGATAGGATGGAACTTGATAGTAGATGACCGATTAAGATCTCAAGATGCTTGGAGTAGTCTCTGTTTTCTTTTACCCTGTGGAACATGTTATAATGTTTTTCATGTATACATGATTTCTAGTTTTCTAGTGACCCAACATTAAATCATCATTATTCCAGTGTATATGTTTATTTTTATTCACGTTTATTTATGGAATCAATTTTCATACACTTGTTTTTTATACCATTTATATTTATTCCTCTATATATTATTCATTTATATTCATTCCACTATGCTGCACTCTGATAATGAGGGCATAGTCTTCCCACAGACAAATCATAGGCCCTCACTTCTAGTCACTAGCCTCTGGAATTTGGGATGATGCGCTTGAGGCCATGTGGCCCACCGGGCTAGGGGTACCCATTATGTGGCATCCGGGTCTGGGTCATCACACCCAAAAATAGATGAGTGTTATTTGGGGAAGAATGGAGAATATGTGAATCAACTATAGAATGATTAATTAATTAAATCACAAAAGAAAAATTATTGTCGACCAAATGGGATTAAAATGATAAACATCATCTTTAAATAAATATATGAATAAATAGTTAAACATTATTCATGGAAAAATAAATTAATTGTAAATTAAATTTATCAGTTTTTTTTAAAAATACTCATCATAATACAGAGAATATTTATTAATTGATATATTATCTTCTTTATTAAATGTCTCCCAGATTTTATCAAGGAAATTGTATTATTTCATGTCATTGAAGTCATATATATCATATAATATTTGTTTAATATGACCATTTTTTACTCATGAAAGACCCCAATATGTGATTACTCTATTCTAGAAATATCAATTTAGCAGATAAAATATTATATAAAATAGATAAAAATAATAAATCGATGCATACCTTGGATAAATTTTTTGGATTCTTGGTCAACAAACATGTGAAATTTACCATTTCATCTCATTTTATTTTAAATTATCTTATCAGACACTCTTCAAATCTTCTGGATCCCTAATTAATATTTATTCTGTCTTGAATTACTATTATTTTTACACTATGAAACTCTCTTCTTGATCACTTGTTATATCATCTTTCTCTAATACCTTCAAATTTATTTCATTAATCACATTTAAATAAATTTTAACCATCTTCATATATTCATTCATTTATTTGGTTACCTAATTTTTCATATTTATAATTTTTTTCTCATTATTTAGTAATCTTTTCAATATATTACTCTATATAAAATTTCATCAATCATTCCATATATGTTATTTCTTCTCCATAATTATAATAACATGATGAATTACGTAATATTAAATATTATAATGGGATTTAAATATATAAACTAATGTTATACATGGTGAAAAATAGTATTTTACATTATTTCTTGCTAAATGATTCTTTATCCTTCTATAACAAATCATTTCCACATTATCCTTTGTTAATTTTAAAAATATTAAATCTTCCAGATTAGATTCTAATTTAGAAAAAAAAATCTTTTAAATTCATCAGTATCATGTTTATGGCCATCAAAATTCTCTATCATTTGTAAATATGTTTCATTTTCCAATAAATAATCACTTTATAAATCCAATTTATATAATGACCATGATTTAATTAAGATAATCATCACTCTATGCACATTAATCACATTATTTTTCATTGTCTTCCTCTACGAATTTTTCATTGTACATGGAATTAGTGACTATCTATTATTATTTTTATTTATACTGGGCATTGATTTTACATCTCTTAATAATTTATTACATTATATAAAATGACTATCATAAATTATAATATTTATTTTTTATTTGTTATCTTTTAATTAAACTGATTATCAAAATTTCTGATGAGTTATGTTAACAATGTTATATGTCCTTATCTTCTCAACAAACCCTCAAATATTTATTACTATCATATTTCCTCCATAAAATATAAATAATATATTCATTATAATTCATTATAATCCATTATAATTTCTTAAATTATTTTTTCAATATATATATATATATCAATAAAATTATAAATATATTTTTGTCATAGGTTATCCAAACATTCATTGGAATCCTATAGTACCATTATATTTATATATACAACCTCATAAAGAGATGTCAAGATATTTTTTTTTCTTTTACAAAAAAATATAGGTATTACATTATAATGAGTTTCACAAAATAATTATCAATAATCAGTGAAATACCAACTTATGAAGTATCTCTCACTTCTTGGGAAACTGATATGGGGATGGAAAACAACTTACTCCTACAATAGTGGATGTTATTTTTGTTGATTGTAGGAACACCCTGGGTTTTCATAAAATTATATTTCTGCTTTATCAATAATTTAATTATATTTTTCAGGTATCATTTACTCAATACCATTCATATATTCTATAGAATGAGTATGTTTCAGTAAGAGGGGTGGATTCAAAAAAAATGGAACCCTATTTTTATAAATTATAAATTTCAATACAGCCTTTTATATAGATTAAATAATAGAACATGTATAATTTATTAAATTATATTATCCCAATTATAGTGTAAGTTAGTGAGTTTTTGATTAATATCATTTAGATTATTCGGTAGAAATGAGTACTCTTTTCCACATTGGTCAGATTCCCCAACATGGATTCTACTCTAAATTCTTGTAGGTTCACCACATGTATTTCATATAAACACAATTAAAATCATCTAACATATAATTTATTCGAACAAAACCGGTACACATGTCAACAACATCAATTGGTTCTAAACCCTAGACACCCAACTGAAATTATATCTAAATTAACCGACCATGCCATAATTTATTTCTAGTTTAATTATAGCATGTATAGAGACCTCCTTATTGGTCATGGTTTCTCAATAAAATTCAGAGAATGAAATTATCATATAACTAAAATAGATATAAGGGTTTATAAATTTATATATTTTCTATATCACCAATTATTATTAATCACGATCCATCAAAATGGTCTCGGAACTATCACCAAATAATGAATAATCTAATATCTTGTAGTTCTTTGAATAGTTGGCCACCAAAGATATCTTCATCCTTAAAGATCTCCTAGCTTTAAACTATATTTCTTACATTGATACATATGACGTATAATCTCTTAGAAATATAGTAGGACAATGTTTTTTAGTTCAAAATAACTCTCAACTAATTTTTAAATTATTTCACTATAGATATTCAGGGTTAAATATCAACTAACTATTTCTATTTCATTTCAATTTTAAAAGTATCTATTTCATTGGTATTCAAGATATTTTAATTAAAATATTTAATAATTTATTTTAAAAATCATTTTTTGTACTTCATAATAATCATGATAAATGAATCTAATTAATAAAAAAGTTAATATTTTATGGTGTTTGAGTTTATTTCGGTAAGAGATATTAAATTATCTTAATATCTACAACCCCAAAAACCAAAAAAAATTATTCCTGTGAATATTTCAATATTTATGAAATCATTCTTTGTTTCCACATAGAGAACTATCTTTTTATCTGTAACCAATCAGAGAAAAATTATTTTCACTCGTAGAAAGCAACATCTTCATATTACATTGAATCTTGATCCATGTTTGGTATTATGATTGAACCATGAATATCTTCATAGTATAACAATATGAAAATTTTTATAATTATTTATAATAATTATTCTTAAAGTTAATGATATATTCTCAAAGATAAAAAATACTCCTTCATTCTATAATTCTCTCAGAATTCAGATAAGTGCCACACATCACCAAAACATACAATGTTTCTTAATTTAAAGAAAATATTATACATATATAGTTCCTTATGCACCCTTAAACTCTATAGGCATTTCAATTTTTCGTTGTAAACATGTAGAATCCTCCATCACACATACACTCGTTTCAATGAAACATTCATAGTGTCAGATTATTAGTCTCCCATTTATAATTTAACATTTCAAAGAATTGCAATATCTTTCTCATGGGGATTTGATTAGCATTATATACATAATGTCATTCATCAATAAAATTACAAAACATACTGGGATACTCATTGATTAGAAATGGTAATATCACATAAATATTATTTATCTTGTATGAGTCGTCAGATGCCATTACAAAATAAATGTGATATCATTAGGTGGATTCATATTATTAACTTGTATATAGAGACTTTTTACATTTTCATGATTCTATATTTCTACCAATTTATAAGATAAACATCAAAAAATAATTTACGTTGTTATAAAAGTGTATAGTAATATGTTCATCATGTTTGATCATATTACTTTAATATAATGAAAATCATATCACAAATAATAATTTAATATATATTGAGGAATTTATCCATAAATATCCTCAACGAATCATCACTCCATCACCCAATATAAATTGCAATATTATTAATAAATGAAAGAAATACCATTTTAGAAATGGTGGGTAGTCCCAATCTAGAATCCTTCTGGTTAAATGGAAAATATTAGTAACAAAATAATCCAACTTAACACTACTTGATATGTTTCAATTCATCCCATGTTTCAATAATACAAAATATAGGTCGGGGTGAACAAACAAGTCTTCATTTCTATAAGTTTTTTCCACCATGTGAGGCCCCCCACATAGTTTTATATTTCCTATTATATCTACATAATAATTAAAAAGATCAATGATACTGTAAAAATTTATCTCTTTTATGAGGTGCCATGAAGTTTCACCCAGACCCCATGTGGAACCCATTAAATTATAGAAAACAACATGTAGAAGAAGATTGATTACTTCGTATCGTAAAAAACTAGGTGGGAGTCAGTAGTGACCCCCTTATAATTAATTAATGGGTTAAAGTGTAGCACAAGAAAACTAATTACACATATCGTTTAGTGAGGATCCAATCATAAGTTTTATTGTCATAATTTTTATACTATATAAGACACCTAACATGGGTTTTCATTCTTGGTAATTAGATATTGCAGAAAACAGTCTCACGAAATAGAAGAAATATTACCCATGTCTTCAGGTGAATCACAATTTACCCCCTCAAGTCATATGGAAAACATGGAATGATATAATATAACATCCAAATGTTTGTGGGTTATCCATATCTTTAAACCCTAGCAGAGAATATTAAAAAAACCTTTGGTCCAATATGATTGATTTTTTTATGCTTATTATTCAATGACTTAATGTTTTTTTTATTTATATAGATATTTCTTGATGAAATATTTATATCATATTATATTATTATATGTAATATATTTTATCCTGGTTAACCCAAAAATATTATATATGTTTATGAAATGATATTTATATTGATCCCACATTGGGTGTGTTGTATTTTTTTAAATGGGTGACAAGGAATATATATCATTAATGATGATCATTTTACTAAAGATGACAATATAGATTACTAAAATGGCTATAAATTTATTAAATAAAAAATATTATCGAATTATATTGGATGTTTATATGGAGATACCAACCCTAATAAAGTCAGTGATAAAATGGATATGATTATTTTTTAGGTTGATTTTCATTTTTAATGAAAATTTATGTTGATGCCCAATAATTCATTAAATTCAATTTATTATTAATGGAATATGTTTTTAAATATTTGATGCATCTTGGAGGATTTCAATAGATATTCTATAAATCACCATGATAATGGTGATGATAATATAATGATTAACCTGAATATAATATTAATAGTTTAAAGGTATACTAGAAGAAGGTTCTTAATGTTTTTATCATATAATGATATATATTTATAAATAATTTATGAATAAAAATACGGCCACTAAAAGGATTTCAATAACTGATGAAATAGTGCTTTCTTAAATAGAGTGTTAGATAAGATTAACCTCCATTATGTCCCTTGTAGAATATTTTATGTCGGTATAAGTGATAGAGATCATACCTTTATCATATTCCATGAATGTAGGTGAGGACACAATTGCATTGAAGAATGAGTAACCAACCAGTGTGGTGAAACAACTAATAATTTTTTCAAATATTTCACATAATTAATTAAATTATAATGATACTCCCCTCCCCCAATTCATTGATATAGGTCAAATATTAACATGGTATTATTGATCAGCAAATGTAAATAATTTATCGACATAAATTTCTTTCCCTTTAATATTTTATATTCCCCACACTATAGAATATATGACGATCCTATAATTTTGATTCAGTGTTGTAAAATTGAATATATAAGTTATCTCAAATAATAACATCTCAATTAATGAGTGGTATTTTAATTAGTATTTAAACTCAATGAATCCTAATTGTTATAGAAAATGATATGTTCTATAATTTTTCAATGGATTCATAATGAATATATAAATTAATCTTAAATAATATCATTTAATGTTTTTATAATCTCTCATGCTTGTAAAAATATAGTTCAAAATATGAGTATGATCATACTTTCATATGCATATACTTTTGTGATGTCCACATTAATGCAGACATCATTTATAGAAAAAGTTAGAATGAATGAAACTTGGGAGATGTGTGCTATCAAAAATATTCATTATTGAATGTATTGGGTTCATGTATGATGACATATATATAGGTAGTAATTATAGAGGATCCACAAGATGTATATATCCAATATTTCATGTTTTTATAAAATTTTAATATTTATTGATATTTTAATATCAATAATTTTATGGTTTTTTAAATAATGGAATTTAGGAAAAATGAATTTTAATTTAAACATACAAATATATTATAGAATATAAATTAGTATTCATTAAATACATGATTGATGTTTTTGACATCTAATAATATACAGACAATAAAATAATTGTATTGAAGAATACATGTGAACATGTACGTCTATTCTAAAAGTGATTACAATTCTCAAAGAAGAAAATAAATGTAATAGATAATTATGTTTGAACATAATTTGAATAAGGCATTGGATATCTAGAAAATGTCAATGAAAATTAAAATGTCATATTTAGAATTGATGTATTTCTGCAAATGTAATTAAAGAAGGATACGAAGAATAAATGAACATCTATTTTGAAAATGAATGTTGTTATTTAATTTAAAACATTGATTAAAAAATATAATTGGTGCTTTCATGATGTTTCTTTAGTAATGTTATAATAAATTATATTCAGGTAACCATTTCAAAAACATTTATATTATATTTTGATAAAAATAATTTAGTTTTAATATATATATTTAACAAATTAAATTTTCGGATTAACATATTTGTGTTATACACAAAAGAATAGTATTGATACATGAGAAAATGATTTTGAGGGAGAATACCTATATTTTCATCGATCATAAATGGATACATGTGTTTTCGATGATCCTAGGATTAATAGGTTTAAAAATAGTATCCTTACTCTTGAAAAGGTAATCTTTGTTTTTAATGCCTCTTGTGAGGTTTCCTTTAGATGTGTTCCAAGATAGAACAATGGTGAGGAGATAGCTTAAGAATTTCATTCACCTTAATAATTGATAGGGATAAATAAAAACAAATAAAATTATAAATTCAATAAAAATATTTCCGCACTAATACATCCACCTTTTTTGAATACACCCTACCTGTTTCTTCTTATTTTAATTATTTTGATGATTAAATTTAATTTGATTCCATATTTTAAATATTAATATTACAATGAAAATTTTAGTTTTCCTAATGTAATTCATAATAAATTACAACTATATAAATGTATCATCAAATTCATAATATAATCCCATTTCAATCAAAATGAAAATGAACTCAATAAATAAAAATAAGTTTCTGGTTCTCTGGAAACCAAATACCATTTTATCTCAAAAACTGGATAAGAAGAGGGTTAGTTTACCAAAGATGTGTTTTATAGTCCATTAATAATAGAAATTATAAACAATTCAAATGATAAATTTCTATACATAAATACCTAATCATATATTCTATAAGAAGAGAAAATAATTTTTGAGTTTGATCATATATCCATTCATATATGTGAGTTAATGGATTAAATGATTTTTTTGATTTTTCCCCATTGAATAAATTTTTTTTTTGGCATTTTTGAATGATATCATAAAGAGATGAATTAAAATGTTGAGGATTTATATAAAATTGAGATATCATAAAAAATATACGGATTTATTATTTTTACATATCTATAGAATTTCTCGATCCAAATAATCTATGATTTCACTACATCATGAAAAGTGGTTTATTTTTAAAGATGTGAGGATCATTAAAATTTATTAAATGGATAATACCATAGAATAATTTAATGGTTTGATCTATGAATTAGTTAATATTTCCAACTATTGGATTGATTTCAAAAATGTGAAATTGGATGTTAAATCTTGTATAATAAAAAACTAAGAACCGTTACATATTTTGAATTTCAAAATGCATGATGATGTAGGTTATATGGAGAGAAAAATTATAAAATAGGAAGTTTTTATTTATTATATATTATAACAACACTCTAAAAATTAGACGTCTTCATTTAAATTTAAACATAGTCAATATTGAAATGAATCACACTGATCTATCATAGTTTACTAAGAAATGATCTGATGAAATAATGATTTTAATGGGTTACTCATTGGTTAAAAGTCACATATCAAAGAAATAATTTTGAAAATGTTATATTCTGACATTTTCCTAAAGGAATTATAAAATTTGGAACCACCCATTCTAAAAATCAAGAAATCAATGAAATTAATTTATATAAAAGTAAATTTATAAAAAAATCGACAAAAAATTATTATGAATATTAAAAATAATCTCATCCACAGTTATATTTTTAATAAAATAATCAATATGATTTATTTTTCCAAAATAGATACCAAACAGTTGTGGTAGGTAAAAAATAAATAATTTTATCATTTCCAATGATTAGTTATAAAATGAAGTAATAAAAATATATCAATACTTGTTGATAGTTCTTGATGGTGTAATAGGATTGGCAGATGCACATGGATTATAGTTATAATCCATCAATTCAGTATTTTAATTGGAAGTAGATATCATGTAAGGGAAATAAAAAAATATGATAAAAGGACCCAAAAATAAGAAAAATACATATTCAAAAAATACTTTCTGTTGATAATGATTTCTATATAATATAAAAATATGATTGGTCTAAATGATTATGGATTTTTATCTATGAATGTACATAAAGTACAAGATAATATATTGATACCAAATATGAAGAACAAAGACAATAAATCCATGGACATGGTGGTAAGGAATGACACTAATATAAATGCTCAAAATATAATTAAAATGAGAATGATTCAATTATTCTATAAATAAGAAGGATGGAAATTATTATAGAAAGTCTGAGATAGTCCATAGGTGTTATAAATTGGTGTAACTAATATAAACACAAACATACATCACTTACACATAGAAGAACCAATCATGATATTAATAAAAATAATGATTTTTTCAAAAACATGGGAAATTATTTTTGAAATTGAAATTAATTTTTTTAAAAAATTGGATTTATTTTAAAAAATTTCATAATTAAATCCAGATGATGAAAAAAATATCAGGAGATTATTTTCTAAAATTTAAAACCAAAGATCCATTGAAATACAACATGTAATAAAAAATTATTTTAGGTTTTATAAAATAAGATATTTAAACATTATTCTTTCAAAAATTATCCCTTTAGAAGGTAGATAATACCTCATCCATGGAGGATAATGGAAATAAAAAATAAAAACAAAAAAACAAGAGTATTTGAGGATATCTATTCCCCTAGACGAAAATCATATCCAAAGATTATACATAGAAGAATAAATCATTATTAATATTATTATGATAAAATAATCCATCATTTTTTTTCAATTTATGGAGAATGAATGAAAAAATTAATTAATAATATTTTATAGGATGTACTTGTTCATAAAATTCTGGGAATAGATTATTTTTGGGGTGGTGTATTTGAAATGAAATTATAAAGAATCGTCATGAATCTATATGCCATAAAACATTGAAAAATTTGATATCTTTTTAGATGATTTATTATTTCAAATATTAAGATATATTATTGTATTTTCTATCTTAAATAAATTCAAATCTATATAATAATAATGATATATTTATATTAAATTAATGGTATAAAATGAGATATATTTATGTATATTTATAGTTGTTTTTGAAGTATTCATAATTCTTTTTTATATCAATTATTATTTGATTTTTTTAATGTGACTCTAGAAATATTTATAGTGATATATATCATGCTTTTTTATCTAAATTTTAATAATCATTTATCTCAAACTAATGTTTTTGATAAAATATAAAAAAATAGTGAGTGTATCATTTTATAATGTTATATATTAATTTGTAGGGACTATTTTTAATATATATAATCATCCACAATATTTAATAAATTGAGAATGGATCATGAAGATATCTTGTGAAATTATTGATTAAAAAATCATTATTATTATTTAAAAGTAAATTCCCAAGAATTATACATTTTATTTTTTTTTGGTATTATATATATTCAAAAGAATGATTTAGGAGAATGAGGGAGTGAATTAATGGTATAAAAATGTTTAGATTATTATGACCCATTCAATGCGATGCATTTTTAGTGGTTTTTAATAATGTTTGGACATTAATTCATCTTGTTTTTTTTGTAGAAATTGTTAGAGATAGGTATTGTGAACTCATTTTTCATGAACTAGAAATAAATTCTAATTTTAGTGGTTGTTTTGTTGTAGAAACCATGATTCTAGAATGAAGAGATTCCTAAAAAGTATCCCTACAGAAATGTGAATAAATGTTTAATTAAATATATGTGATGTTAGATATTTACATTATGGAATTATTTTTATAATACATATTCTTCCGTCATAGTTTTTTGAAATATATTTTGTATTAATGGGAAATGTTTATGAAAATTTCAATCCACAGAAGTGAATTCTAATGAAAATGCGTTTTTCTCTATATTTATTGTAATGTTGAACTGTCGAATAAATTTAAATTAATAATTGATCATTGATTATAGGAATGAAATATTATATCATTATTAGTGTCTTATTATGTATTAGTTTCATAAATCCATAAGCCATAAAAAATAATTTCAATTTATGAACTATAAATATCAAATAATCCAAGCTATATTAGTTATAGAAATTGTTAATCATTATAAATAATTATCTTTAGATGATTTTATTTTTTTGTCATAAATGTGGTAGATACCATATACAGGTTCATGTAGGATTAAGGGAGGACACATATGTTGGGTTACATGACTATCTCTATGATATGGGGAGACAACTAATAGTAGTTATTATATAGTTTATACTGTTTTTTATATTTGTAACATATGAAACTCCAGATATAATGTTTATGTGGGAATGTTTTAGAACAATAAAATAAACCCTTTATAGATGGTGGGATATTATTCATAAATGGTCATTGTATACTAACTTTCATTCCTTCTGTAAAAAATACATAATAGGTCATCTTTTTACAAATCATGTTACATTATGGAATATAGGTGAAAATTCAAACTATGAAATCACTATTTATAGTATAGCCCTCAAATATTAGATGAATCACATACAAGTATACAGTAATAGAATATCAAATGCTGAAGCCTAATTCACAGAATTAATAGAGATGATAGAAACATGTCAATCAGAAGAACAGTCAATGTTTCTAAAATATAGATCGATTGAAAAAAATTAGATGCATGTATTATATTATTACCATATTATTGTGGTTGCATTAATTTATTTTTATAGTTTCCAATTATGAAAATCATGTCGATGAACATGGTTGTATTCCCTTAATGTTGAATTTCTTATGTGTGTGACAATGATTAAAGAATAAAATTAAATTAACTATAGGACATTGGAACATTTATTGACTTATAATGACAAATGATATGTCATATATTTCTCCATATTTATTATTTGATGATTTATAATAGTCAAAAATGAAAACTAATTCTGCTAAAATTACTAATTTAGGAAAAAATTATACTCATTACAGGCCTGTCATGTTTCATATAGAATTATGATGATTGGGGAGAATGATTTTTCATTGGAGCATTCTACACTGAAAATGTAGAATCAATTATCACAACATGTTAAACAATATTATAATATTATATTAAAATAAATTTGGACATTAAGGAAATATATTGGAGGATTCTTAAGATTATTAAAGATAGAATATATTATAAATCTTTTTGATTGAATATAAATTGTTAATTTATGATCACATATAGTTATAGGATGGTATGAAATACATGTAGTAGGAAATACAAAAACTATAATTCATGTCTTTTTTGAAATGCGGATTATTCTAGAGACTATAATTCATGTAATAACAAGGATTTGTAAATATATGAATTAAGAGAAAATGATATCTTTAGAATGAAGAATCATTATTATTTGATCATATATAATATATTTTTTTTAAAATAGGTTTTAAATGATTAGATCTATAACAATTTTAAGAATAAAATCATTATATCAATAAATAATAGATACATGAAATAGATATCCTTAAAAATAATATCCATTTTAGGGAAAAATTAAAGGGATGTGATCCAATTTAATTTATTATGGACTGTTGAAAAATTAGCGAAAGAGGATAAAGATGTTTTGAATTTAATATTTCAACAGATATTATATTTTTCTAGAAACCAGTGTAAGACAAAATGATGAAAAATTATATCAAAGTGTATTTTTAAAATTTGAAGGATGAATTTTGACAGATAGTTTTTTAAAAAAGAAGAATTTTTGATTCCTCACTATAGTAGATGTAAAAGAAAAATTAAATAAAATCATGGACACATTTCATTAACATTATATATCCTCATTGATGTAAGTAATTTAGTTGATACTAATATTTATGAAATTTAATAGTATATGATAAAATTGTATATGAAGTTCATGGAAGAAAAGTTGAGATATATGAAAATTTTTGTTTTAGGGGTATTCCCAGAAGTTTTTAGCACATAATGTTATAATTTTGGGTCCTATCATATTTTTTTAATATTTCAACTATATTATCTATTAAATTTTAAGGTAGAACCTTTTATATCATTTTGAAACATGTGTGGGTGTGTTAGGTTATGATGTATGAAAAAATGAAATATGATTGAAGAAGAACTTCATTATCCTAAAACATTTATCAATGTAAAATAAAATTGATTAATTGAATTATTTGTAATAAAAGAAAAAAATAATTATTCTCATCCTATATTAAATACATCCATAACATTCCTTCTAAATTGACTATAATTTAAAGTTAAATTCCTCTAATATTTTTGTTATTTCATGGCAAGAATAGTTTCTATTTTGACGAAAATAATTTCCACATATAATCACAAGAATGTTCCCCAAGGCGAAATGGTCATGTGTTATGGGATTTTCCTATTGATGTAGTAAGGATATTAATTAGTCTATTAGGTTAATGATATAGTTTTCTATATATAGGGAAATGATATTATATTTATTATTTCATAGTAAATTATATGTTATTTAATTTACTAATTTTATCTCTATAAAATTTCATATATTCTATGTCCCTAGTTTCAATGATAATTTTATTTAATATGAGGCTTTATAGTATGTAAAAATATTTATTATGATATTAAAAAAATGTTAAAACATTATATGTTTAATTTCTGGCCAAAACATACCTGTGAATTGTTATATTTAAAAATAAATATTACAAATAATTGTTCTAAATTACAGAGAAGCTCTTTAAATTATTCAAAAATTTCTTCTAATAAATGTTTATATACACTAAGAGGTTTTATTTATATATGGGGAAAAAATTAACTACAAATGAGTGTTTAAATTCATCTAATGTATAAACATTCCCTTATTACTTTAGAGTCAATCATTGAGTGAGAATAATAATTCCCTACAAGTTGATGTGGTATTAAGGTTATTTTTACAATAACATCACATTAAATGTAATTTAGTATCTAGAAATTATAATTATATATTCCTTCCAATGGATCATTATTATAGTGAAATTATATGAAAATAAATATTTTTTAATAAATTTTAGATGAGTAGTTAATCATAAATAAAAATTATATGATCTAAATATTAAACACAAAAGACTATATGAAATTTTTGGTATGCTATATCCTAGAATGACAATTATAAATAAAATTAATTTATATACGTTTCATGGATTTATATTTGTATAATTATTTATTTTTTATATTTTTCAATATAAATATTTCTAGTTTAATTTTATTGGAAAACATATGCAATATTATCCTAAATTAATCAGATGAATATTTTATTAAAATATAAAAACTAGTATATGAACATTTCTCATTAACATAACAAAGTATTCATATTAATATTTAATATTTGTATCTTTTTATTAGGTGAATATTTTTTTATGATTCATGTTTTAAAAGTGTCCTATATTATTATTATAATGGTTAGGAATATATAATGATGGAATATCCATATTGGAATGTAAGTCATGGTCAAAATTAATTTATACAGGATTGAATAAATATTGAATTATTATTAATATTATTGTTATTATTATTAATTTAATTGAATTCATCATGAAGGATAAAGTAGTATTTTATAAGTATTAATTTAATATATTGTCAAATGTATAGAGTTTTATTTTAATTGTTATTATTATTATCATATTATATTATATAATTATTCATATAATTATTATTTATTTGAATATTAAATTTTTTATCAAAAATTTATATAAATAATACCTACATTGAATCTTCTTATTCATGATGAGTTAAAATAATAATCATTATCTATCAACTAGAATAAATGATGGATCATATATAAGGAATATTTGAATAAAAGTTAAAAAAATATGGGATTTTACCATAGTTGTTGGGGATCAAATTTTATGCATCCCATTATTTTTTGATTGATGATTTTAATGATTTAGTGATATTGGAAGTAATAATTTTAAATGTGGTCAAATCTAGATCCCCACCCCCTTATGATACTTTTTAATGAATTTTTCATAAAAATCACTTATTATGATGGATTAAAAATATATCTTTGGTTATATGGGTGGAAAGAGAAAATATTAGGTTTTTGGTAGGATATAAGATTGAAACATGTTGCTAAAATCCAAAGAATTCGCTAGTGGGTCAACCGATAGACATGACAATTCACTTGTCTTTAGGTCTTGTCGACACACCTCCAATGAAGTGATGAATGTTATAATCCAGCCAGTGGGGTGGTGTGAATTTTATTTATGAGGGGTGATCATTTATTTCCACCCCTTGTGTTATATCACAAACAAGATCATCAATTTATTTTCACCATACTATAGAATCCATAACAACATATGATCATACACTTTTAACCTTTGATTTATCCTTAAAATGTGTCATGTTGTAGCTATTTTTTTGATAATTTTATTTTAATAGTTATATGAATCATCCTGTAACATTTTTTTCTCTTAAATTAATGTCATGTTCTTTCATGTTTAGAAAATACATCCACTTTTTCAAATTTGGCCCCCACCTCAATTTATCATATTTATGTTAGAACTAATTGTTTGGTTCAGGAATGTGGAAACCACTAAATTTATAATAGGAGTTACCAATATTTTTCCCATGTTTACATCCCCTATTATATGATTTTTATGCATTAAAAAAATATTCTATACAAAACTCCCATTTTTTAATAAAATCACTAATAACTAACTTCTCATGATAATTAGGCCTATAAAATATTTATTTTAAAATTTAAATGTTATTCAATTGTAATATATTTACATTGGATAACGAAACAATCATATGGATATGGAAATGGTTATATTAAATGATACATGAAAATTTCAAAAAAATGGTATTTTACAAAGATCTGTTAGAATTTAAATATTATTTGAAAATAGTAGCCTAGATGTTTTAATAACTATAGAAGGATTTTGAGAAAAAAAATGTGAACAGTTATTGATGACTTATGTAATGAATTTTATTTATCTAACAGTAATTATAATGTAATAAATCATGGGTTTTATGAATGTATAACAATGCATTGTTGGGAAAATGGTATTGCTGGTAAATCCCCAAGATGATAAAAAATGTTTTTTTCAATTAAATTTACTTGATCTAATAAAACACCCATAGGGATATTTTATAGTACATATATTTATAAAAGTGATTCTCATGATTGTTATACTATTTGGAATTATCCTTGTGATTTGATTAGTGATACCTTAACTCTAGACTATGTAGGTAGAGTAGAATGGGGTCTAAGACCAATTATTTGATGGGGAATTTTTATAATTTAATTAATTTTAATGAGTTGAATTGTTAAACGGTTAATTAAAAATTTATATCAAAATAATTTAAGACTATATTAACATAGGGATGTACTTTTGTTGAACAATTTATTTTTACTCACTCCACACTCGGGCCAATGTTTGGTACTCTAATAGACTTCATGGATAGAGGTCCATCTGATTGAAATATAATTTTCCAATATAAATTTTCACAATATTTTTTGGGGAATGGGATATTGAAGTTTATTTAGATATTGATACATGCTTGAGATTCATATTTTTTTTTCTTCTGTTCACTATTGAACTTGTTGTATATTAATATTTCCTTTTATGTGCCTTGGTTTTTTGTATCATTATTTGGGATATTTAAATACTGGGTTTAATATGCTGAAAATACCTTGTTCTTTATAAATCTTAAATGTAATTTATTTTATGTATCATATATTTCAATGTTTACTCACTCTATAGACATGGTATAGTCACCCTCAAGAATCTTGTTGGATACTCAATTCTAGTCAATAGTCTTTGGCATATGTGGAGGGACATATATGGTTATACAAAACAAAAATCTGATTATTGTTCATAGTGATCTGGGTTGAGAGGTAAATAAGCCAAATATTATTATTATAAAAATATTAATAAATCTATATTAATCCTGATGATGGTAAACAAATAAATTTTAATTTAATTTGGCGGTAAAAATTTTATATGGGTTTATATTGAAAACATTATTTAACAGATTTTTGTTTTTTATATTATGAATTTTCTTTTTTAAAATAAACATACAATATTTAGAAGAAAATATGGTACAATAAAATTAATTTTTAACTACATACATTAATATTTAATTAGTATGGATATTTAGGTTTTTTCCTAAAAATTATTTATTTTAGTAAAAAAAAGTTTTTGTGTTAATTGTAATTTTTACCGCATTATCATTATGTAACTATATCATAGAAGTTTAGAAAACACACTAATTAATAAAACATGTTTTAAATGAATTAATTATTCATTTTTATATATACTTGATTTCATAAATATTATATCTAATATTTTAAAAAATAAATTAATAGTTTATCTAAAACAAATATTTGTTCTATTTTATTTATAACATTTATTTTCATGGGACTTTTTTTATTTTTTATAAAATTATCATACCATTTATTTGTCTTATATTAAATTTTTTTATCATAGATGGATTTATAATTTAATTAAAAAATCTAAATTGTTAATATTAACAATAATTTAAGTCATTTTAAAAAATAATTTTCATAGAATTAGCTATGTTTATTTATAAATCAGATTTTAAGAAAATATAAATTATAATAGATAAATGAATTTTAACTTTTAAATAGTAAGGTTCAAATTAGTTAAAGACTTCAATAATAATTCATATCATTTAAATTAGTTGTTATTGATAAAAACTAAATAATAGGGTAAAAGTAAAATAGGAAGACCGATAAAAAGTTAATTTAACGGACCTAAAACACTAAAAAAATGTCTCATAAATGAGAGGTTTTTGTGTTTTTTGAAGAACATTCACCACCCCCCACTCCATTTCCTTTTTGATTCAATTTACCCATGAGTATTAACTTTCCAATACTGAAATTCAATGTGTTACTTCTAAAAAATAGGATTCTCTTCACACACAAAAAATAGAACACATCCTCCAATTTAATAGACATATACCATTAATATCCATAAAATATAATAATATTATGTTCATAGAACACACACTTATCACTTCTTTAGTTTTTTCCCATTTTATTTCCCAATTACATCATGCGTAATGATTTTTTCATGGAAACACTAATGCTTCTAATGATAGTATTACATTATCAAATTATTTGTTTTACTCCAATCCAAAATAAATAATATCTATAATTACTACCAGGAGGAAAGTAATATAATCATTATTCTAAAAAGTAATAACATTAATTTATTGATAAAAATTCCATCCTTTTCCATCTACATAGAATAATAGTGGAATGATAATCATGGTCTGTTCATAATATTTCCTCCTTGAAGCATTGTTTTCTCTTGATATATATTATCATTTATAATGATAAGTAAAAAGAATATTATTAAAAAACTAAAAATATATTTATATTATAATTATTATTTGTTAATAATTTTACTATATCATTGATTGACCAAACTAACCCATCATGTTGTTGACTTCTCATGTTTGTGCTTATTTTACCACCTAATTGAATAAATTATATAAATATAAGTCATTTATGACTGAAGGAATTACGAATCTAATAATATTACACATTCATAAGAATTTATTGACTTATTATTGGTTCCATAAGTGTAATACCCCAACCCTAGTTACCCAGAGTCGGTGCATTATTTCCATACATTGGCATGATTACAAGAAATCAAGTCCCGAAGGACAGATCAGTTTAGCAGTCTTGGAAAATAGATTACATTCATGAATGTTACATTACATACAAAATAACATAAATAATCCTTTATGAACTCCATTATTCCCTTGGCATAACCCTGCATATCAATCATAATACACTTCTTAGAATCTTGGGAAAATAAAAAATAGAAAGGGGTGAGCTCAAACACTCTGTAAGGGTAAGAAATAAAACAAAAACATTCAAAAAATAAGCGTAAACATTTAAGTCAATGTATAACTAAAACAAAAGCCTTTTAAACATGAACATTAGCATTATATGGCAGAAATAAAATAAAATAATGCCATTTCCTTATTAACATGGATATTATACTAGTCGAATGATCACATGCAATATAAATAACCACTTTCATAATGATGGAATGCATAATGTCGAACTTTAATTTCTGTGTCAAGGCCTCGTGCCAAGACCTAAGGGATAACTGTAACCATAACCCAACCTGGATAGCCTCTGTAACCGGACTCCATACTGGAGAGCCTTTGTAACCGGACTCCAACCCGGACACCGACCTGGAGTGCCTCTAATAACCAGACACCAACCCGGAGTTCCTCTAATAAATAGACACCATCCCAGAGGGTCTGCATTAACCGGACCCCAAACTAGAGGGGTTAATTATACTGATCCCCAACCTAGAAGATACAAGTCCAACACATTTATCTTAAGAAGTGGATGAAATATAACATAAACATTAGAATTAAAACTAGCGTACGAAATTCCAAAACAATAATCATAAGCAATTAATTGCATAAAAATGACTCATCCATAGTCAATCATATAACAAAACATTAAATACAATATGTAAATTTTTATCACAATAAATAAACCTCAAACAAGTTTAAAATTTATCAAAGGATGTTGACATAGATGAAATAAAAACTATTTGAGAGAAATATCTCTTTTTTTTGAAATAATTTAAAAGACAAATAATTATAAATGAAAACATTTA
The DNA here is from genome assembly GCA_963277665.1 of Viscum album. Classification (NCBI taxonomy): domain Eukaryota; kingdom Viridiplantae; phylum Streptophyta; class Magnoliopsida; order Santalales; family Viscaceae; genus Viscum; species Viscum album. The sequence goes on from OY728166.1 coordinate 629,280,694, forward strand.
CATTGAAAATATTATACTAATATTGTAAGAGGAGTTTTCTAAGATTTTACAATGGTGGAAATATTTTTCACCTGCTGTATAAGTTAATAAAAAACCTTCTTACCTTTATTTTGTCGAATAGGTTAAACATGACCTTGTTTGAAAAATGATAGAAAGATTCAATTATAAACTTCTTTTAAAAAGTCAAACAAGATTATAAATGACTTTAATTGATATTTTGTAAAATATTAAGAATGTTTTGAAATAATGTTTTAATAAACATGGATGTGGACGATAAAGAGGTCCCAGTAGATAATTACGTATAAACAACCTCAGATAATGAAGAGATTGTCAAATAAACCATTACCAATCTGGTAACATACAAAATATACACCCCATGAAATAGGTATCACACAATGAATATGTAATTACATATAATTTAAAGTGTATTACACAAAGAATACAATTATGGGCTATACATACACCACACAAAAGGTAATAGTGGCAATATGGCATGATTCTCACGAGAAGAAGGAGTGAGATGAAAACCCCTTACCTTGCACTATCCTTTAGTCGAGGGTATATTTAGCCTCTTGTATGATTACTATAGTATGTTATTGAATTATAAAAAAACCATATTAATATTTATGATATCATAAATTATTAATTTATGACTTTATAATACCCATTTAATAATAATTTCCATGTTATATTAATATTTCGGGTAATAATCCCTTTCTTTATTGTAAGTGTTTTAACTTGTTACTCATTATTATATCACATAGATGATCATTTAAATACTTCCAGAATATATAAAATGATTTATTTATAATATATATAATAATATACAAAATTATAATAGATGTATATATATAATGGAAAACACCGTTTCTGGAGATGGTAGTCCGTAAGTACGCATAAACACTGTTTCCATTTTCATATAGTATTGAATGGAAGTAAGTGAACAAGATATATGTAAGTACATAAATACATATATATATATATAAATATATATATCTATAGTAGAATTATTATGTCATATATTACATACTTATTAGTAATATATATTTTTATAATCGTCGATGAATGGTGAACTAGGAAATGTATCTCATCACGTCATGGAGACGGTAACCCGTACGTACACACAAGAGAAAATATCATTCTTTAGATATTAATATAATATTTAATTGGATGGTATATAATATATAAATAATCCTTATAATGTTATATTTATTAATTACATCAAATACACATCATTATTATACCAATCCAAATAATAATGTATTGAATAACAATTACACCACGACGTGGAGATGGTAAGCTGTACGTACGCACATATGGTGACTTGTCATTAAAAGGGTGGATAAAATAATGAATTTGGTTGTACCATAATTATAATAACATTATATTATATAGAATATATTGGATTTATAATTTTATAATGGAATAAACAAAGAAAAAGGAAGCAGAAGAAGAAAGGAACTTGAAAGAGGGTGGTGAAATCATTACCTCTTCTTCAGGTTCTTTCTTTTGATTTGATCAAAAGGGCTCCATAAGTTGGATTTATAATAAACCTAAGGCCTCTAGAATGAAGGCAGGGTATTTGAGAGGGTATTTGGGTAGGTTTTGGCGAAGCCAAATGGCTTAGACCTTGTGAATTAGAGAGAAGGGGAGTTCCCTTTTATAAGAGGGGTGAGGAGAACCTTAGAAAAAACATAAAATATTATTTTATAATAAATTAATTCTCTGTTTCTAAAGGACTGAGATTTGATTATGTAATGTCTAAGGTGGGTAGCGGCCTAAAAAAACTCAACCAATAGGTTTTATACAATTTTAGGTTACCATTTTAACCTTATCATTTAGATGTAACTCTAAGTTAAATAATTTATGTTTTACCGTGTCGTCTTATATTCTAACACTATATGGTTAATAAACATACTATATACTAACAATAGAACCCCAATTGGTTCATTAATGTCATATATATTATTATATATGTCTTTTAGAAGATCCTAAAGTTTTTTGGACCATTATATCAATTAATAATATAATATTTGTTTTAAAAACAATTTTATGTCAATTTTTACACTATTTGGTATTTGTTTTTTTGTTAAAATAATAACAACATGATTAACTCAAAAAAATACATTTAATCAATACTAACATGTAATATTCACCTATAAAATTCGTGTATATCATATAAACTTTGAAATTATATTTATTTTTATATTTATAATACCATTTATTTGATTCTTTCATGAATAAGATAATTATTACATCATCATTGTGTCATAAATAAATTTATTTATTTAATTTTTAAAAATTATAAATAAAATAACATGATGTATTAAATATATTTATCTTCCAAATTAATATTTGTAATAAAATATATCTTATGTGAAACCCCATATGAAAAAAAAATTAGTTATTAAACATTGATTTTAAATCTTTTAACTCTTCTTTGAATTAAATAATAATAAATGTCCTAATCTAATCCAAGTGGACCTAACAGATAATATTTTATTCATAAGGTTGTTTTTTGTGAGGAAAAACTTGTCAAATAGAATTAGTACATTTGTGAGGGTAATATTAATATCATTTTTACCCTTAATTACCGTATTTACTTTGAACCGTGGTAAATAAAAGTTAAATGTTACTATTCACCAAAAATTATTTTTATCTCATTGAAACACATTTTACTCCTTGATATAAACAGTTTCTCTTGGATTTTCTAAATTCAGCTCACAGAAGCTATAAAACTATGTTTTATGTGAATTTGAAAAAGCTCCTAGGAGGTGGGTAAAAGACGGTGAAAAGTTCAATGAAATTTTTATATATCTAAAATTATTATAATCTGACTCCAATTAATTAAATTGAACTTATATAGGCATTATGTATCTATTTTTACAATAAATAATTTAAATAAAATAAATTATTATTTAAATAAAAAGTTAGTTTTAAACTATAACTCAGTGTTTTTCACTATTCATCAAAAATTAAATGTTTTCAGAAAAATACCAAAAAATTACACTAAGCTAATTTTGATATTTTGAATTAAATAATGATGTCTATTTTACCAAATTTAAAACATTGAAATTTCATTTATTAATTTAAAATTAATTTCTGCTGTCAAAACAAAAATCGTGTTTTTAAGAAAAAATAACTATGAAAATATTGACAATTGTTTATGTCATGTTTAAATGTGAAATTATGTTCAATGACCAAAATTGGATTAAATTGAAAAAAAATATATTCTAATTATAATTTAAAACAACTAAATTTAGTAACTTATCACTATTAATTATTTCGATTAAAAAAGTTGTTTTTAATTAAATTTTATTAATTTTCACTATTCAAAAAAATATCAATATTATTAGAAAAGTACCAAAAATTTCACCCTAATCTAATTTCGATATTCTGAATCCAAAAATGAAGTCAATTTTTAAAGATAAAATGTATAAAATTTCAAAAAGTGGGTATTACAATTCATAACGGCTTGTTTGATTGGTTGTGGTGGGTTTTAGAACTCGAAGTTACGTACAACCCACGATACTATATTATTCAAAAAGTAGTGTACTATGGAAGCTTTGGGTATTACATTCTCCCATATTTCAATAAATATCCTCCTCAAAATTTATGCTCAGTATTGGAATCTTGGGGTTGACATTTCAAAATATCTTAGTTGAAATCCCACGTCGAAAAATGGATTAATGAGGCCTCTATATAAAATAAAGAGTGTTAAGTATAAAGGTTACTGAAAATAAAACATACTAGGATTCCATGTAAGAAAATTTGGAAATGGAAGAGAAATTTAAACATCAATATCTAATGGAGAGTGGTAGAGATCTTGGCTATTAAAAGGCCATCAATCACAAAGCCATAAATTTGTGATGATCTAAGGTATCATCAAGGACAACATTTTTTATCTACGTTCCTTTTATTAATGTTGATGAATTTATTTATGATATTGGCTAAGATCATAAGGAGATATACTTACTTTATAATTTTATTTTTTTCAATTAATAAATTTCTACCACAAACTCATCTTTCACCCCAAAACATAATACAACTCAAAAATACTATATTTATCCCAATCGTATAGGGTTACAAATATAATGAATTATAATTAACATATCAGACCATTTAAAAAAAGAAGCTAAATTATACCATCCTAGAACTTCATGTAGTCCAGTGGTAGGTGATAAATCTCAATCGCACTATGGTTGTGGGTTCGATTCCCACAGCTTTTTCTGACGCGACATGTTTCTGCGTGTTTTCCTTTTATAAAAATTAAAAAAACCCTTTCAAACATAATACTTTCCAACCACTAGACTTATCCAAAATACTACTATCAAAACTCATAGTCCAAAATTTACAAGGAATTTAAATAAAATAGATGTCCTTTTGCCATGTAATAACTTGTGAACACCTTCATCGTGTATTATTTAATAACATGGTAACGTCCTGAATTACCATAAAACCTTATTGATTACATTCATGCTCCCTTATTTTTTATAGAATACTGGATATATTTATTCTATCCAAAATTTTTGTAAACTCTAACAATAAAAAATCATTAATCAGTTTCAAGGTAGTCATGAATATCCAATATAATTTATCCAAATCAATCTTGTATTATTCAAAAATCACTACCACGGTATCAGAACCATATTATGGTTTTTCATTCTCTCAGCCATATATTTTCCAAATATTTAACCTGCTATTGAGTCACTTTTCTTGGTTCCACACAATCTTAAGTCCTTAATGAAATAGTACTAATATACAATCCATATATACTCAATAATTATTATAACCAGTACATTGTTGATACAAAACTCAAATGAAATAATCCTGTAATAACAATATAAGAACACTAGTCATTCTTCGTCAACTGAAGTAGTATCACAACTTGATTATTATCCAATAGAATCATTTAGGGCATACTTTGATGATTTTTACATTGTTTCACGTTGTGTCCCAACTCCTTGCAAATTAATCATTGTACATTTGAAACATTTTTTCTTACTCTTTCAGTCACATACTTGGAGTCCTTTTTATTCACACTTATAACATACACCCATTCCCTTCAATCATTTTACAAGGTGATTCATTCCACAGTTATCACATATGGTAAAATCCTTCTTTACCTTCTTCCCTTTATCTTTCCTTCTCTCTACCATCCTTTTATACTATAGCATCCCTTTAAATCCATAGGACTACGAGAATTCTTTACTTATCTTATAAACACATGATACTATTTCTACATATGATGATAATACATGGGACACTATTTCCCTTCTAAATTATGGAATAGGACAATGAAAGATATGATACATCATACTCTTTGGATCATGTGTACTGCTGGAGTTCTCATTTTTTCTTCTGGGCGCAATTTATAAACAATATCATACACTAGATTAGTTTATGAATAGAAATACCTAATACCGAAATTGTAAAACACTTAACATAAATTAAACAGTTTATGGCTATATTTCATAATCGTAAATTTTTTATCTCTGAGTAAGTATTTACTCATAAGCCCTTCATTATGGATTATAATGAAAATGAGAATTATCCTAAGCATATACCTCAGGAGTGTCATAACCAAGAGTGCAGCAAGGCCCATTGTTCTGCACCCATTCCCATTCGAGTCTTTCTCAAAGCGGTGTTTTCGAGGTTTACCCCTAGGTACATCTGTGCCAGAGCCCCCTCTACCTGCTCGTATCCAGATAGGTATGTATTTGCTTGGAATACTCAAAAAATCCTTACATTACAAAAATTTTAGAAAGTTCGTCTATACTAATCCTCAATGTTTATCATATGATAATGTGCTCTAATCAGAGTTTATCTAAATATAGAATCCAAGGATATTGCTAAATAACCTCTGATACCAACTATAACACCCCGACCCCAGTTACCCATAGTCGGTGCATTATTTCAATACATCGCCATGATTACAAGGAATCAAGTCCCGAAGGACCGATCAGTTTAGCAGTCTTGGAAAATAGATTACATACATGAATGTTACATTACATACAAAAAAACATAAATAATCCTTTATGAATACCATTATTCCCTTGTCTTAACTCTGTATATAAATCCCAATACACTTCTTGGAATTTTTGGAAAATAAAACACAGAAAGGGGTGGGCTCAAATGCTCATTAAGTTTAAGCAATACAACAGAAACTTTCAAAAATAAACATAAACATTTAAGGAAATGTCTAAATAAAATAAAAGCCTTTTAAACATGATCTTAAGAATAATATGTAAGAAATAAATTGAAATAATGCAATTTACTTATTCAATGGATATTCTACTAGTCGAATAATCACATGCAATATAAATAACCACTTTCATAATGATGGAATGCATAATGCTAGACATTAATTTCTGTGTCAAGGCATTGTTCCAAGAACTAAGGGATAATTGTAACCAGAACCCAACTCAGAGAGCCTGTGTAACCGGACTCCATCATGGAGAGCCACTAAAACTAGACTCCAACCCGGAGTGCCTATAATAACCAGACACCAACCCAGAGTGCCTCTAATAGCCGGACACCAACCCGGAATGCCTCAAATCACTGGACACCAACCTGGAGGGTCTTCTGTAACCAGACCCCAACCTAGAGGGCTTACTTTTACCAGTCCCTAACCTGGAACATACTATTCCAACACATTCATCTTATGAAGAGGATGAAATATAACATAAACATTCATATTAAAACTAGCATATGAAATTCCAAAACATTAATCATAAGCAGTTAATGGCATAAAAATGACTCATCAATAGTCAAACATATCACAAAACAATAAATACAATATGGAATACTTGTATCATAATAAATAAACTTCTAACAATTGTAAAATATATCAAATGATGTTGACATAGATGAAATCACAACTATTTGAGAGAAATATCTCTTTTTTGAAATCATTTAAAAGTCACATATTTATAAACGAAAACATTTACTTTGAAAATATTCATGTAAGTTTTTAAGGGAACCTTCTAATATTTTACAATGGTGGAAAATATCCACACCCACCGTATAAGTTAAAAAAAATACATTATTACCTTAATTTTTTCGAAAAGGTTAAAAAGGACCTTGTTTGGAAAATGATCGAACGATTCCTTTATTAACATCTTATAAAAAGTCAAACAAGGGTCTAAATGAATTTAACCCATATTATGTAAAATATTAATAATGATTTAAAATACATTTTTATGAAACATGGATTTGGATGATAAAGAGCCCCCCTTAGATAATTACATATAAACAACCTCAGATAATGAAGATATTGTGAAATAAACCCTTACCAATCTGGTAACTTACGAAAAATATACCCCATGAAATAGGTATCATACAATTAATATGTAAATACATATAAATTAATGTCTATTACACAATGAATACAATTATGGGAAGTACATACACCACACAAAATGTAATAGTGGCAATATGACATGAATCTCATGGGAATTAGAAGTGTGATGAAAACCTCTTACCTTGCACATTCCATTAGTAGAGGGTACGTTTATCCTCTTGTATGAATACTATAGTATGTTATTAAATTATACCAGAACCATATTAATATTTATGATATCATACATTATTCATTTATGACTTTATACTACCCATTTAATAATAATTTCCATGTTATATTAATATTTTGGATAATAATCGATTTCTTTATTGAATGTGTTTTAACTCGTTACTCTTGATTGTATCACATAGATCATGATTTAAATACTTCCAAAATATATAACATGATTTATTTATCATATATATTATAATGTAAAAATTTATAATAGACGTATATATAAAATGAAAAACACCGTTTATCAAGACGGTAGTCCGTACGTACACGTAAACGCTATTTCCATTTTCATATAGTATTGAACGGAAGTATGTAAATAAGATATATGTAAGTGAATAAAAACATCTATATATAAATATATATAACAACAGTAGCATTATTATTTCATATATTACATACTTACTAGTAATATATATTTTTATAATCCTCGATGAATTGTGAAATTGGAAATGAATCTCATCGCATCATAGAGACGGTAATCCGTACGTACGCACGAGCGAAAATATCATTCTTTTGATATTAATATAATGAATAATTTTATTTTATATAATACATAAATAATCTTTATCATGTTATATTTTTTATTTACATCAAATACACATCATTATTATACCCATCCAAATAATAATGTACTGAATAACAATTACACCAGGACGTGGAGACGGTAAGTCGTACGTACACACGTTTGGTGACGTGTCATTCAAAGGGAGGATAGAATAATGAATTTGGTTTTACCATGATTATAATAAAATCACATTATATAGAATATATTGGAGTTATTATTTTATAATGGAAACAACAATGAAAAAAGAAGTGGAAGAAGAGAGGAACTTGAATGAAGGTGGTGAAATCATTATATCTTCTTCGGATTCTTCCTTTTGATTTGATCAAAAGGGATCCATAGGATAGATTTCTGATAAAAATAAGGCCTCTAAGATGAATGTAGGATATTTGATAGGGTATTTGGGCAGGGATTGGCCGAGCCAAATATCTTAGAAGGTGTGAATTAGTGAGAAGGTGGAGTGCCCTTTTATAAGAGGTGTGAGGGGAACCTTAGAAAAAACGTAAAATATTATTTTATAATAAATTCATAATCGGTTTTTAATTGCTCAAAAGTTGATTATTTAGAGTCTAAGGTGGTGATAGGTCGAAAAAAAACTCAACCAATTTGTTTTAGAGAAGTTTAGTTTACCATTTTAACCTTATCATTTAGATTTAACTCTAAGTTATATAATTTAACTTTTACTGTGTCTTCTTGTATTCATACACTATATGGTTAATAAAAATACTAAATACTTCTAAAAGAACCTGAATTGATTAATTAATGGAATATATATTATTATATAAGTCTTTTGGCAGAACCTCATATTTTTAGGACCAGTATATAAATTAATAATATAATATTTGTTTTACAAACTATTTTATGTCAAATTTGACACTATTTGGTATTTGTTTTTTGTTAAAATAATAACGTCATGATTACTTCAAAAATTATACATTTAATAAATACTAACATGTAATATTAACCTTTAAAATTCTTGGATATCATTAAAACATTGAAATTATATTTAGTTTAATATTTATAATACCATATACTTGATTCTTTCATGAATAAGATAATTATTGCATCATCATTGTGTCATTAATAAATTTATTTATATAATGTATAAAAATTATGAAAAAAATACCATGATGTAGTAAATATTTTTATCTTTCTAAGGAATATTAATAATCTAATTTATCTTATGTAAAACACCATAATAAAAATGTTTTAGTTATTAAACTTTGATTTTAACTCTTTTAACTCTTCTTTGAATTAAATAATAATAAATGTCCTAATCTAATCCATGTGGACCTAAATGATAATATTTTATTCCTATGGTTGTTTTTGGTCGAGATTAACTTTTCCTATAGAATTAGGGCATATTTGAGGGTAATATTAATATCATTTTTACCCTTAATTACCCTATATACTTTAAACCGTTGTAAATAAAAGTAAAACGTTACTATTCAACAAAAATTATTTTCATGTCATTCAACCACATATATCTCATTGATATTAACTGTGTCTCTCAGATTTTCAAAATTCATCTCACAGAAGAAGAAAAATTAAGTTTTTTGTGAATTTTCCAAAACTCCTAGGAGGTGGGAAAAAGAAGGTGAAAAGTTCAATGAAATTTTTATATATCTAAAATTATTATAAACCGACTCCAATGAATTAAATTGAACATATATAGGTATTATGTATCTATTTTGACATTAAATAATTTAAATAAATTAAATCATTAATTAAATAAAAATTTGGTTTTAAACTGTAACTCAGTGTTTTTCATTATTCATCAAAAATTAAAAGTTTTCAGAAAAATACCCATAATTTACCCTAAGCTAATTTTGATAATCAGAATTAAATAATGAAGTCTATTTTTCCAAATTCAAAACATATAAATTAAATTTATTAATTTATAATTAATTCCTGCTGTAAAAACAAAAAAGCGTGTTTTCAAGAAAAAATAACTATCAAAAGATTAAAAATTGTTTATGTTCGGTTGAAATGTGAAATTATGTCCAATTACCCAAATTGAAATAAATTGTAAAAATTTATGCTAAATATAATTTAAAACCACTCCAATTAATAATTTATCACTATTAATTATTTCTATTTAAAATGTTGTTTTCAATTAAAATTTAGTAATGTTCAATATTCATCAAAATATGAAAGTTATCAGAGAAGTACCAAAAATAAATCATAATGTAATTTCGATATTTAGAATCCAAAAACGAAGTCAATTTTGAAAGATAAAATGTATAAAATTTTAAAAAGTGGGTATTACAATTCATAATGACTATATTGACTAGTTGTGGTGTGTGTTAGAACTCGAAGTTGCGTACAACACAAGCTACTGTATTATACAAAGAGATGCGTACCATGGAAGCTTGGGGTGTTACAATAAGATTAATATTTTTTAGTCAAATTTTTATTAAAATTTCGTAATCGAATAATAACGTAACTAATATAAGCTAACAAAAAATAAATTCCCTTATAATCCCATTTAAAAAATACAATTATTAAATTGAATTAATAATAAAATTTTAATAATAATATCAATAAAGGGTAATATTTTTATTAATATAATATCAAATAATATTTATTGGAATATTTAATAAAATAAGTGTCATCACATAATAAATCTGGAATAAGGGATGGGTTTTTTATAACTCAAAAAAATTTCATTAAGTTCTACAACTATTTAATGAAACTTGTTTTTGTATGTTGGATATCATATTCAATAATGTGATATTAATATATAAAATATTTATTTTATTTTTTAATATAATTTTTAAAAAATTTATTCTTCCTTTGTGATTTCATTTATAAATTTTGAGATTACTAATAACAATCATCACGTATTCTTATTAACATTCCTGTACTCTAGCTATATTTTATGTTTTTGTCATTTTTTACATCATATTTTGAAATATATTAATTTTTACTTATTAACACCACCATATTTATCTTTACCACTTTTATAATGGCTGTTTTATTAAATATAGAAATTATGTGGGATTCAAAAAGAGAATAATTTTTCATTTAAAAGGATTTAAATTTCATGAACATGTATTTTATTATAACCTATATTTTTCTTATATTAAAAAATTATCCATCAAAGATTTATTATTTTCATATATATTTGTATAAAATTATCTTTGAAAAATGGTGGAAAAAATGTTTTATATATGATTTTAAACTCTTTTTATAAACAATTTTTAAGTATTTAAAAGAAATGATTTTTCTAATAGCCTTCCATCCAATTTATTCTCTCTCAAAAATATTCAACTTCAATGGGATTTTGTTGCACGATTCCCCTATATATTCTATTGTAATTTATATAATTTTCAGTTACATTTTTTATGTAGTTTAGATTTATTATGATAGCACTATATGAGATTCAATTTGATAATTCTTTGAAAAGTGTTTTATTTTTGTGGTTAATTTTTTGATATTTTGATTTTATATCATGTAGGAGAAAAATGTATGGATTATTTGATGGGTAGAAAGCATATTTATATTAAATTAATTTTGTGTAGTTTTATATCTCGGGAGATCAAAATTTTAAGCGAACAGGTATAAATTAAATTGTTTTACAAATGTCGACTGTAATGGTATTTAGCAATACTCACAATATTTCATGTGAACAATATAGAATGAAACTAGGTTGCAAATTCCCCAAATATATATATCTATGATTATGACACATTCATTCATACATTATTGGATCATGTAATATGGTATAATATATATTTTATAATGACATGTTAAAATAGTTATCCTTTTAGAAGATATATCCATTATACAGGCTTGTGGTAAATACTATTGTATATTCTTTAAAATCAAATATATTTTTTCAAATTCATTCTTCTGAAACTGATTGAGATATAACCATGATATAATTTGTTAATTTATTCTTTACCAATCTATTTAACTCAAACTACATTATGTTTTTAGTTCCCTTTTATTTTATGATTATCATGTATTTTTGAATGTATAATAGGTGGGGTTAGTTTTTGTAGAAATGTTTACAACATATGATAAATGGTTATTTATTATTCAAATCTCTTGGGCCCCAAAAATTTATTTCATTTTTATGTGAGACATCTTTTATATATTTTTTCACTAAAACCTTGTATTACTTTATTGATTAAGTATGATTATCATAGATCTCTATAATTGGATTCAATATTATCAAGGTATTTTTTGAATTCTTCATTTTAAAAAATTTGATATTGAATTGAAATTCACTTATTAATTTCATCTAATGAGATTGATGTAAAAAATATAGATATAAATATTTCATAAAAATGAAATAGGTTTAGTGGCACCTCTATAAGGGAAGCATATTTCATGTTATTATATAGTGAATGATTATAGAGCATAGATATTCATTAATTAGTTTGTGTTTGGTTTCTATTAACGGAGGTCATCATCTCAAATAAAAAAAATTGGCCACTAAAAATGGATATATATGTCACAACCCGTCCTCGGGGCCTGTGTCGTGACTACCCCAAGCCCACCTTCCATAGGCTTAGGGCTAGCTAATAGTACCAAAGGCGTAAATCCCCAAGCTGGGAAGGCATTGCCTAAATAAATTGTAAACACACACATCAGAGAACGCAACTTGCAGTAAAACACTAATATATATATATATAAAATATGTTCTGGAAAGGAAAAGGGGTCGGAAATAAAAGCCCAATAGTAAAGTACAAGTAAAGGACAAACAAGTAAAACTAAAAAGAAAAACCGCTAAAAGGTGTCTAGCAGCTCCTAGATCAACCACCATGGATCTTACCTGAAGGGTAGGTACAGATAGCCTCCTCAGTGATCCATGTTTTTCTGTATCCTACGGGAACAGACTCGCCGTGAGGTCCACCTCCGGGTATTGTCCATTCCTCGTACACTCCGCCTCTGTCAGCATTGTCTGTTGTCTTCATCCAACACAACATGGTGCGGGCATAACCCATGATGGTTTGAGTATAACGATACTCAGTAGTGACCCTAAGACCCTCAAAGTCTCACAATATCAAAAAAAGATAAACCACAATGTAAGGATTCAATGGATAACCCATACTAGGTTATATTCCCATAAATATGCATATGTTATCAAGTAATCCATCTCAATCATGAGGATTACACGAAGGTCATTGACTCAGCTGAATCTAGGATGTTCATTATCAAAACCACAGCTTCTAGAGGACTTCCTCTATCAAGTATAGTGGGCCTGTCGTGACGTCGTGGAACTTCTCACTAACATTGGACTGCTGAGATACTCCTCCTATTTAGTACAGTGGGTCTGTTTCCAACTACCCGGCGCACCGTCTATTGTGGGTCTACCGCTAAAATACGGGTGCTTCCCCTATTAGACTTTATAGTTACCCCTCCTATTGAGTACTGATGGTCTACCACCAAATAACTATCTCTCCTCATCCATGTGTCTACCACCAACTACCAGGTGCTCCCCACTGGGCTAATAGAATCACTCCGAGTCGAATCAGTCAAGCAGTCGTCAGGTCTGTCACCCACTTGGTCTCCGCACTCTACATGCTCATTTCTGATAGGATCCACTCCATGAGAAATAGTTCGATACTCCAAGTGTCACTAAGTCTCATGTGGAATTATCTCAAAGGACTACCACGTCATAGGGGTCTCAACACAATAGATTGTGCATCGATTCGATGCCTAGTCTTTTAGTAATTGGCATTTCCGTCCCAGTGGCCCGGTTGGTTTTTAGGTTCAAACCATCCTGACCATACTACAACTATGTCCAAAACACATGTGGGATATTCCAGAGGAACCGTATCACTCAAAGCTTTCTTTCACCATAGCTGGTTCGTCGATCGGACGCCCATAGTCTAAGTTGTTGGTGTAAAGGTGTTTTCTGGTCTGACGGGTCTGGACTGGGGTCTGACCCTGTCTGCGGGTCCTTCCCGGCCCGATGGTATCCCGGCCAGAAGGCAGCCGGACCTGAAGGCATGACCCAGCCCGAAGGCGCGGCCCGACACGAAGGCGCAACCCCGCCCGTTTTGCTGGTCGTGTGGCCTGGCCCTGCTGGCCATGTGGCTCGGCCCGGCTGGCCGTGGCTGGCTGGCTGCGTGGCCCGGCTGGCCAAACTGTGTGGCCCAGCATGCCACGCTATGGGGGGGGGGGGTGGGGGTCACGCCCCCCCCCCCCTTGTTCGTAACGGTTGACGCATGGCGCAGGCCCATGTAACCGCGAGACTAGAAGGGTCCCACTTCTAAGGCGAGCATCGGCGGCCGACTCACCCGACATCCCTCCTCTATCCACCACGTCCATGGGTTGTGGGTCTTCTCCAGCACGGCGCAACAGCGCCACGCCCCTGCTCACCTACCGTGGCCAGCCCTTGCCACTGTCCTGCACCACCAGCGCAGCGTGATGGCGCCACGCCCCTCCACCGTGTCCCACCATGGCCGCAGCCTCCTATTGCCCTCTGCACGGCGCGACAGCACCATGTGCCTCCGTTGCGGCCTGACGTGGCCACATATCTCCTCCGCATAGCGAAGCGGTGCCACACCCTCTTGGTGACCCGACGGCCTTTTCGCCACCGGTTTCTTTCTCGTTCGGCCCGTCACTAGCCGTCGTTGTTCACCGTGGTCCATTCCTCCGTCGTCAACAAGCAAAATCAACCAAAGGGGGAAGGTAGGCCATGTTGCTGTGGTCTGAACCACCATATTATGTTGATATCATTTGGGATAACAAATACAAAAATATTATTGACGTATAACTGAAAAAACAACTCAAATCCCCCTACATCGGTTGTCGTTGATCGTTGATGAAGTCGTGGGATGGTGGCGTCGTTTCGTCAATGTCAGAAGAGGAAGAGTTTGGAGAAGATGAGTTGAAGACGACGTCATTGGTGTTCTTCGTGGGTGTTGGTGTTTCCACTTCCTTGCCTTGGTTGAAGAAGGAAGAAGATGGTTTTCTTCATTCTTATATGGAAGGAGCATTCTCCGCGTTATTCATTGAGTGGATGAAGTTCTCTCTCATGTCCCACGCAAATTAATTTCCAACCAAATGAAATAATAGCTTCGTCTATTATTTAATCATTGGCTTGAATTCAAAGGAATTCAAAATTTGAATTAATTAAATGATGGGGTTCAATTAATTCTATGTGGGTTGGCAGATTTAATTAGTGGGATAATTTCATGGGTTACCCCCACTATTTGGAGAGTTACAAGGGGTTAAAGCCCGTGTGGTTCCAACTTTAAATATCCTCCCAAGTGAGGTAATGTGCGCGAGGGCCTCACCTCCATAACATCTCATGGGAGATTATGGTGTGGTGTCCCCCACCACTAACCACCTCTTGGAGCTTATAACCACCCAAAAAAAAAAGCTATCACCTTATTTTTATTTATCTTTATTAAAGGACCCCAATACTATCATCCAATATCATTAAAATGCAACTGCGACTAAAGTCCCACTAAGAAATCACTGATGATGAGAGTTCAACAATGCTCTCAGAATTTGATTCGGAGCACCGGTTCTGATGTTATAAAAACCCTTTCATACATTTAATAAAAATACCAAAACACAACATTAGAAATTGATTCCGGGCATACCAGGCCTCGAAAGGAAGCACCGTCAGTTTTTGCAGACTATTAAAATACCCATGTATTTAAGAAAAAAAATCCACGTAAATTACGTGTCTTTAAATTCTCCCCAACTCAGTGATTGATTTCCCCGTATGCTACAACTCGAAGTAAGGGAACAAATGGGGTTTCTAAGAATGCATATAAGCCTCCCGCTCACATGGTATCTCATAGGGGTTCTCGTTCAGCAAACGAACGTGCACCAGAGGTTTCGACGATCCACGTTGGACCTTCTGGTGTTGATCTTCAATATCTACTGGAACCTCCATGAAAGTCGCCCCATAATCAATGTCCAGCTCCCCGTGATCGATGATATGAGATGGGTCATGCACGTATCCCCATAGATGAGATACAGGGAAGACGTCGTGCACCCGGTGCAACTATGGTGGAAGAGATGAACGGAAATCCACCTCGCCTACTCTTCTGAGGACCTAAAAAGGTCTTCTGAACCATGGAGATAACTTGCAGCCTCAGCTAAATCTTTTCAAACCTCATCGAAGTGAGACCCATAGAACACTACGGGAAAAATGAGCAATTGCGACGGGTTATTTGCGACGGGATTTATTCCCGTAGCAAATAGTCATGTTAAAAACTTATTTGCGACGGGGGTATTTCCCCGTCGCAAATAAAGAGGCTTTTGCGACGGGATTGCTTTCCCCGTCGCAAATAGTTTTCCCGCGATGCGCGCCAAATCGCGGGAAACTTATTTGCGACGGGGGAATATTCCCGTCGCAAATAACCGGCGGCGGTAAAAGGTATTTGCGACGGGAATATTCCCCCGTCGCAAATAACTATTTACCGGTTGACCGTAATAAATGTTGTCTAAGGTATTTGCGACGGGTACCGTCACAAATAATCTAACCTATAAATACCCCCATCCGTTTTTTTCATTTCATTCTCTTTCCTTATCTTCTCCTTCTCTCAAAATTATATTTCTAGAGTTAGTTTTTCTCCAGTTTAATTTTTTTCTCCAGAGCTGATATTAAAGTTTTGAAAAACGATCAGAACAGATCAATTTTCAAGGTATTTATCTTCATTTTAATTTTTTATTTATTTTTAATTTTTTATTAGTTTCAATTATTATTAATTAGTTGTAATTTAATTATGTTTACGTTGTTTTATTACTTAATAAATTTAAATTATTAGTATTGTTTATAGTTAATGGTAATTAGGAATAATTAGTAATAATTTTTAATAATTAAGAATAAATATTAATAATTAGTAATAAATAACAATAATTAAGAATAAGAACATTATTACATTATTAGTTTATTTTATTATTAATATTAAAATAATATAATTTTTTATATATATACAATTCTTTTTTCATCTGTGTGTTTGCTGTCTTCACATGTATTATTTGTATGTGGAGATAGAAAACGCACAGATAAAAGAAGAATTGTATATAAATTAGAAAATTATATTATTTTAATATTAATAATAAAATATATTAATAATGTTATTATTTGTAATTATTGGTAATTATTTCTAATTATTGATAATTATTCATTTAATTACTAATAATTAGGAACAATTATCAATAATTATCAATAATGAAGAATAATTAGTAATAATTAGTAATAATTACCAATAATTAGTATTAATTACCTATAATTAGTATTAATTACCAATAATTAGTATTAATTACCAATAATTAGTATTAATTACTAATAATTCGTAATAATTACTAATAATTAACTATAATTAGTAATAATTACCTCTAATTAGTATTAATTACCAATAATTAGTATTAATTACCAATAATTAGTATTAATTACCAATAATTAGTATTAATTATCAATAATTAGTATTAATTACCAATAATTAGTATTAATTTCCAATAATTAGTATTAATTACCAATAATTAGTATTAATTATTAATAATTACCAATAATTATCAATATTTAGTAATATATAACAATAATTGCCAATAATTACCAATAATTTGTAATAATTACCAATAATTATCAATAATTACTAATAATTATCAATAATTAATAATAATTAGCAATAATTACTAATAATTAGTAATAATTACTAATAATTAGCAATAATTAGTAATAATTAGAAATAATTAGTAATAATTAGTAATAATTAGTAATAATTAGAAATAATTAGTAATAATTAGAAATAATTAGAAATAATTAGTAATAATTAGTAATAATTAACAATAATTAGTAATAATTAGGAATAATTAGGAATAATTAGGATTAATTAGGAATAATTAGTATTAAATAGGAATAGTTAGTAATAATTACCAATAATTAGTAATAATGATTATTAATTGCCAATAATTAGTATTAATTACCAATAATTAGTATTAATTACCAATAATTAGTATTAATTACCAATAATTAGTATTAATTACCAATAATTAGTATTAATTACCAATATTTAGTATTAATTACCAATAATTAGTATTAATTACCAATAATTAGTATTAATTACCAATAATTAGTATTAATTACCAATAATTAGTATTAATTAACAATAATTGCCAATAATTAACAATAATTGCCAATAATTAACAATAATTAGTAATAATTACCAATAATTATCAATAATTACCAATAATTATCAATAATTACTAATAATTATCAATAATTACTAATAATTAGCAATAATTAGTAATAATTAGCAATAATTACTAATAATTAGCAATAATTAGCAATAATTAGCAATAATTAGTAATAATTAGAAATAATTAGTAATAATTAGAAATAATTAGTAATAATTTGAAATAATTAGTAATAATTAGTAATAATTGGTAATAATTAGCAATAATTCGTATTAATTAACAATAATTAGTAATAATTAGGAATAATTAGTATTAATTAGGAATAATTAGTATTAATTAGGAATAATTAGTAATAATTACCAATAATTAGTAATAATGATTATTAATTACCAATAATTAGTATTAATTACCAATAATTAGTATTAATTACCAATAATTAGTATTAATTACCAATAATTAGTATTAATTACCAATAATTAGTATTAATTACCAATATTTAGTATTAATTACCAATATTTAGTAATAATTACCAATATTTAGTAATAATTAACAATAATTGCAAATAATTAACAATAATTAGTAATAATTACCAATAATTATCAATAATTACCAATAATTATCAATAATTACTAATAATTATCAATAATTAATAATAATTAGCAAAAATTAGAAATAATTAGCAATAATTACTAATAATTAGCAATAATTAGTAATAAATAGCAATAATTAGTAATAATTAGAAATAATTAGTAATAATTAGAAATAATTAGTAATAATTAGTAATAATTAGTAATAATTAGTAATAATTAACAACAATTAGTAATAATTAACAATAATTAGTAATAATTAGGAATAATTAGGAATAATTAGGAATAATTAGTATTAATTAGGAATAATTTGTAATAATTACCAATAATTAGTAATAATGATTATTAATTACCAATAATTAGTATTAATTACCAATAATTAGTATTAATTACCAATAATCACCAATAATTACCAATAATCACCAATAATTACCAATAATCACCAATAATTACCAATAATCACCAATAATTACCAATAATGACCAATATTTTCCAATATTTTCCAATAATTACCAATAATTACCAATATTTTCCAATAATTACCAATATTTACCAATAATTACCAATATTTACCAATAATTACCAATATTTACCAATAATTAGGAATAACTACCAATAATTTGGTATAATTACCAATAATTTGGAATAATTACCAATAATTTGGAATAATTACCAATAATTTGGAATAATTACCAATAATTTGGAATAATTATCAATAATTTGAAATACTTTCCAATAATTTGGAATAATTACCTTATTAAATTATTTGTATATTTTATTATTAATATTAAAATAATATAATTTTCTATATTATATACAATTCTCTTTTCTTCTGTGTTTTTTCTGTCTCCACATGTAATATTGTCATTCTTTTTCAAAATTATCAACCTACTCGCCAATGGAGAGGTGAAAGTGAATGACAATATTACATGTGGAGACAGAATGTGAAACACACAGATGAATGGAGAATTGTATATAATATAGAAAATTATATTATTTTAATATTAATAATAAAATATACTAATAATGTAATGATGTTATTATTATATAACTAATATTTATGAGAAAAATTATATTAGTATTATTAAAAAAATAAAAAATCAATATAATATTAAAATTATCAATATTTGTAACAGGTTTTGCTTTATTCTCAATATATTCAATCTTTTCTTGTGTTTTTTCTAACAAATTATTCAAAACCAGTAATGCTTTTATATTTTATAGAAAAATATGGAACAACGAGGTTGTCAACAGTCATTATTAGATGACCGCATATGGATAAATCAACGTAGAAATCCAAATGGTTCTGGTTTAAATCCAGTATATATAGAGGGTGTGGAGAGTTTATTATCATTTGCGGCATCAAATCCAGAATTTGTTTCAGAAGGAATGATAAAATGCCCTTGTAGAAAATGTGCATTGAGAACGTTTGACACGTTTGACAAAGTGGGGGAACATCTCTTGCGTTTTGGTTTTCAAGCAGATTATGTTTTTTGGTATAACACGGTGAACGCAGTTCCAGAGCAGGTGATACCAACTTGATTCCGGATCCATCCCAGTTTCAAGATTTAGTACATGATGTTGCAGGTTCATCTGTTCAACATACAGAAACTCCGGCTGATATAGCTTCAAATCCTGAGTTGGGACCCTCTGAATTTTATGAGTTGTTGAAGTCTGCTGAGGATGCATTATATCCTGGCTGCATGATGAGCAAATTAGAAGCAGTTGCAAAATTTATGGCTATCAAATCAGATAACGGAATGTCAAACACCTGTTTTGACCAGATATTTTCTTTTCTGAAAACACTGTTACCCGAAGGAAATGTTTTACCTGCAAATTACAAAGAAAGTAAGAGGTTGGTTCGAAATTTGGGACTTACTTGTCAGAAGATTCATGCATGTTCAAATGACTGCATTTTATATTCAGGGGAAAATGAGTCGTTGGATAGTTGTCCCACATGTGGGCAACTGAGATATAAAGAAGGACAACACGGGAAGTCTGGTTTGATTCATGTAAAACAGTTGAGATATTTTCCACTTACATCCAGACTTCAGCGTTTATTCATGTCTAAGAATACAGCGACAATGATGTCATGGCATAAAGAGAATAGTTCAACCGATAAAAGCTTGAATCATCCAGCCGATGGTGATTCATGGAATCATTTTGATAGAGTGCATCCATCATTTGCTTTAGAATGGAGAAATGTTCGACTGGGCCTTTCCACTGATGGTTTCTGTCCGTTTGGATCTTATGGTAGTCAATATTCATGTTGGCCTGTTTTTTTAACTCCGTATAATTTACCTCCATGGATGTTGATGAAGGAGCCATATATCTTTTTGACTTTACTAATTCCAGGACATCCGAAGAAAAATATTGATGTTTATTTGAAGCCATTGATTGATGAATTAAATTTATTGTGGAGTACTGGTGTCAGTACATATGATGTTGCAACGAAATAGAATTTCATACTGAGAGCAGCATTGATGTGGACAATAAGTGACTTCCCGGCTTATGGGATGTTATCTGGCTGGAGTACACATGGTCAGAAATCATGTCCTTACTATATGGGAGAGAACAAAGCATTTATGCTCATTCATGGAAAGAAACCTTGTTATTTTGACTGTCATCGCAGATTTCTTCCAGCTGATCATCCATTTCGCAGAAACAGATCTCATTTCAGAAAAGGAACAGCTGAAAGGGATGGACCTCCAAAAATGCTATCAGGTTCGGAGTTAAAATCGGTTGTATTTTCATTACCTCCCATCACTTTTGGTCCCACAATAAACCAACAGAAAATTTCTGGTTTTGGGAAAGAACACAATTGGATTAAACGTAGTATATTTTTGGATTTGCCATATTGGTCTGATTTGTTGGTCCGACACATCTTAGATGTCATGCATATTGAGAAGAACTGTTTTGATAATTTGTTTCATACAGTTTTGGATACGCCAGGAAAGAGCAAAGAAAATGTAAATGCACGTTTAGATCTTGCCCAAATTTGCAGGCGTCCAGAATTGGAACTATTTGAGAATGTCAGAACAGAAAGGTTACTGAAACCAAAAGCAGCTTATACACTGTCTAAAGAAAACCTTTTGTTATTTTGTCAGTGGATTGCCGATTTGAGACTCCCAGATGGCTGTGCTTCCAATTTGGGTAGATGTGTAAAGAATGGTCATATTACTGGATTAAAAAGTCATGATTGTCATGTTATAATGGAGAGACTTCTACCCATTGGATTTAGAGGTCTGTTGAATTTTGTGATTTGGGATTCCATAACAGACATGTCTCATTTTTTTCAGGAAATTTGTGCGGCTACGGTAGATTTTGATGCTCTAGGCAAACTTGAAAAGGATGTTGTTGTAATTATATGTAAACTGGAAAAAATATTTCCGCCGTCTTTCTTCGACTCAATGGAACATTTGATGTTACATTTGCCATATGAAGCCAAATGTGGAGGTCCGGTACAGTTTCAATGGATGTACCCATTTGAAAGATGCATGCAAAAATTGAAAAGAAAAGTACGCAACAAAGCATCTGTTGAAGGATCTATTGCAGAAGCTTATTTGCAAGAGGAAATATCTTTTTTCTGCTCCCATTATTTTGAATCTGAGTATCCTTCAAAACACAATCGAATGGGACGGAATTAGAGGAATATTGATGAAATCGACAATCAATTATCTATTTTCAACCAGTCAGAGCTTGGTTTTGGTGGAGTTTCTCAACGCTGGCTTTCAGATGATGAGCATCATAGAGCTCATACGTATGTTCTGCTCAACTGTGAAGAGATGACATCAGTTGTAATGTAAGTGTTTATATCACTTATTCTATCATTTATGTTACAGTAAATAACTTTGGTTTTTATAGGTTGTATGATAATCATATCAAGAAACAAATTCCACAAATTACAGCAGCTGCTCTCGAAGAACGTCGACTGAAAAATTTCTCTCAGTGGTTTCAAAAACTGGTAACATAAATTCTTTATCATTTAGCAACTCATTCAATGTATAGGTTACTATATTGATAATTATTTCACAAATCTTTAGGTGTCTCTACATGCTGATAAAATTGACAAACGGCTGTGTGTATTAAGTAACCCACCTTCCAAACTTGTTAAAACTTATAATGCATATGTGGTGAATGGATTTCGATTCCACACACATGCATATGGGGAATCGAAAAAAACAATGAACAGTGGAGTTAGCTTGAGAGGATCTCATCATCAAGAAAATGAAGTTGACTTTTATGGCATACTTGATGAAATCATTGAACTCTGTTATCTTGGACAACATTACATAACCATGTTCAAATGTCGGTGGTTGGATACAGAGAGAGGCGTACGTGTTCATCCGACTCATGGAATCATCAATATTATATGTAAAAGTGTTCTCGCAGTAAATGAACCATTCTTATTGGCTCAACAGGCATATCAAGTTTGATATGCAAAGTACTGTGCAACATCAAGAGACTTGACTGATTGGTGGAGTGTAATAAAAATCAAAATTCGAGACAATCAGTTTAGTCAAAGTGAATGTGCTTTCACTGATGTGCAAAGAATTGAAGTTTTTCAAGAGAGTACTCAAAATCAATCTTTTTTACAAAGAGATATGAGTATCGATGGCGACACCCCACATTTAAGAGTCGGTGATGACGATGATGTTAATGATGTCACACATGAATTTGAAATGGTAAGAGATGAAGCAACTGCAACTCGAATGGATATCGATGATGTTGAGGAGGAATATGAAGATGACATTGACATATATGAAGATGATGATGAAGATGAACACTTATAGAATTCCATGGTATTTATATACAATCATAATATGTATATATGTATATATAATAGTAATTATCAATTATTTTCTAACATTAACATTTTCTGTTTCAGATGGACGAGGCCATATTTGGTGCGTTGGCGGATGCTGACCTGCCTTTCGATGCGGATGAGTTGCTGGCAGATGACCCTCAGCCTGCAGGCGCTCCAGGGAGTACGCGGAGGGGGCGCGGTCTTGCACGATTGATGATTCCTGACCCCGTCCCCGAGCGACGTCCACGTCTTGGGTTTGATCCGCGCACCCGGAGGTGTGATAACCTGTGTAATAACCTGTGAATTTGACTAAGATTTCATTAATCCATTCACATAATAAATGTTTATTATTTTTTCAGTTTTTCGCATATAGCAGTCGGACAGGGCAGCGCTATTTTGCGCAACTATTTCTCTCAGCCGTGGACCACATGGGAGCAGATTCCCATTGATGTGCAGCAGGCCATGTTCGGCCATTGGTTGGTACGTACGTAAATAAATAATTTTTATTTTGAAAATTATCTCATTTCTAACTTGATATTTTGATTTATTAGTAGGGTTTATGGTATCCGATCGAGGATACCATGCGTGACGCCATCCACGAGGCATGGGAGGTGGCCATGCGTGATCGCCTTCGTCAGTTTTTGCACAATTTAAGAAAAGCTGCAATAAAGAAAACCGGAGTGTCAGAGTTTGATGAGTCATGTAGAGCACACCGACCAGAGTATATTTCATCCCATGTATGGGATGGATTATGTGCGCACTGGTTGAGTGGTGCCTTTCAGAGGAGATCATCGGTGGGGAGGCAGAATCGGGGGAGGCAGGAGATAACTCATCGAGCTGGGAGTCATTCTTTCAGTACTCATAGACAGCATCTGGTACGTACATTATTTATAAATATTTTATATAACTATAAATATTAACAGTTTATTTTTTATTCTTATAGGCTGTCGAGCACCCCGATATTATAGAGTATGACGTATATCGGGGGATGTATTGTGATCCTGATACTGGGGAGCTCAGAGGTGATCGTCAGCATCACATCGTGGTCAGTATTATTTGTTTTCAAGTTTAAAAATTAACTGCATATAATATATTCACAATTTTAATTTTAAATTGCAACTATAGGAGTCATATGAGGCCGCAGCGGCACAGGCCCAGCCTGAGAGTCAGGCCGAGTCATCAGATCAGACCAATGCCCGTCAGTTTGATGAGGCGGCATGGATGCAGGCCACCCAGTATGCCTTCGAGAAGGGCCGGGTAGTTGGTATCGGCTGTCAACTGACTCCCGGAGATTATTATGGCAGTGCTGCGATGTCGGCGTCCAGCTCGAGAGGAGCTCGTGCATCTTCTTCTACACAGTATGAGGATCAGTTGCGATCTCAGACTGCACAGATAGAGAGTCTCCGACAGGAGCAGGAGCAGATGCGTCAGCAGCATGAGGAGGAGCATCGACGCCAGCAGCAGCTGTACGAGGAGCAGACGAGTCGGTGGCAGCAGCAGCATCAGGAGCAGATGGAGTACATGCGCCGACTCACTCATGCTTTAGGGATGGAGTTTCCTCCACCACCATCTGCAGATCCCCCACCTCCCCCCCTCCCCCCCCTCCTACAGATTAGAGTTTGTATTTCTGTTATAAAATTTGTGAAATCAAAATATATTTTTTTCTATTCGTAGTTTCTGTCTCATTATAAAATATTAAAAATATTATATTTTTAAATAACAATATTAATATAAATAATAATATTATTTATATTTTATAATATTAAATTTTATATATATATTAAAATTTTATTTATATATTAAAATTTTATATATATATTAAAATTTTATATATATATTAAAATTTTATAATATTATAATTTAATTATTTTTTTTGTAATACTTGATTTATTTTAATATTTGAATGTAAAATAATTCTATTATTTTTATATTAATTAAAATAACTTATTAATATTTTTTTTATTTATGAATTATAATTGTAATATTATTATATTAATTAAATTATTTATTAATATTCTATTATTTTTATTTTTGAATTATAATTCTACTATTATTATAGTAATTAAAATAATTTATTATTTTCATTTGTAAATTATAATTCTATTATTATATTAATTAAAATAATTTATTAATAATTTATTATTTTTATTTTTTTTATAGTATTTGCGACGGGATACTATGCCCATCGCAAATACTAGTATTATTAATAGTTTTTTATTTTTTTTAAAAAGTATTTGTGACGGGTCCCGACTCTCGTCGCAAATACTAGTATTATTAATTTTTTTTATTTTTTTAAAAAAGATATTTTGCGATGGAACCGTCGCAAAAGCTATTTGCGACGGGTCCCGTCGCAAAAACTGTTTCAAAAGTTTTTTACAAAAATACCGAATACTATTTGTGACGGGGAGAATGCCCGTCGCAAATGGCTATTTGCGACAGGATCCCGTCGCAAATAGCCCGTCGTAAATACCTGCTTTTCTAGTAGTGGAAAGACGTGGTTTGCATCCTCAAAATCTAGAGGCCTCCATCCCCTGTCAGCATATGACTTCTGTCTGCACTGTGCTGTCTTCATCCACTACTGGATGATCTGCATCTTCTCTATGGTAGCCCGTACTATCTCTAATCCAACTAGTGTTGACTCCCCTAGGAATTTCCAGCACAGTGGCGATCTGCAAGGCCGACCATACAAGGCCTAAAAAGGTGTCATAACTATGGTGGAGTGATAGCTGTTGTTGTAGGAAAACTCCACCAAAGGCAAGTGATCCTCCCAACTATGACCGAAGTAGAGGAAACATGCACAGATCATGTCCTCGAAGGTCTGAATGGTCCTATCTGTCTGACCATCTATCAGATGATGGAAGGCGGTGATTAGATGTAGCTGTGTCCCAAAAGCTTCCTGTAACCCCTTCCATAGCCAGGATGTAAACCATGTATCATGATTGGAGATGATAGAAGAAGGTACTCTATGCAAACGCACTATCTCCTGCACATAAGGTCGTCCCAAGATCTCAACTAATCCATGCTATTCGATCGGTAAGAGGTGGGCCGACTTGGTGAGTCGGTCAACAATCACCCATATCAAGTCATGACTCCTGGATGTACATGGAAGACCCGTTACGAAGTCCATGGATATCCCATCCCAGTTTCACTCTGGGACCTCCAAGGGTTATACGAAGCATGTTGTTACCCAGTGCTCTACCTTCACTTGATGACAAGTGAGGAATCGTGAGACAAACTCTTCTACCACCTTCTTCATACCTGGCCACCAATGCTATCGTCGATGGTCCTAGTACATCTTTTCCAGTACTGGATGTACCGCTAGAGGGGAAGTGTGGAACCCCCTAAACACTTCCCCCTGAAGTGAAACTGGTACCGTGGTACGTCCTCTGAAGAGGATGGCGTGCTTCCCACCTTCAGAAAATCCTTCTAGTGTCTTCTCAGTGGATATTTAAGCATGTTGAATCTCACATTCAGTGTCCCCATGTTGTGCCTCCCTGACTCGCTAAAGAAGTTGAGGAGTGAATGTAAGAGATTGAAGATAGGCTAATCCATCCTTATCCATAAAGGATATCTGTATGGCAGCAAGCTGCTCTATCACCTCTCCTAACAGTTGAATTCCTGATCTCCTACTGAAAGCATCCACAATAATGTTCTCTTTCCCGAGATTATAGACTATCTCGTAGTCATTGTCCAAAAGGAACTCAATCCAACGCCGCTATCTTAAGTTTATGTCCTTATGAGAGAAGATATACCTGAGACTCTTGTGATCAGAGTACAAAGTAACCCATTCTCCCATCAAATAGTGTCACTGCATCATTAAGGAAAATACCACTTCTGCTAACTCTAAGTCATGGGAAGCATAGTTTTGCTCATGCAGTTTCAACTGCCACGAACCATACATGATCACAGCTCGCTCCTGCATCAGGACACACCCTAATCCGGTCCCCTATGTGTTATAGTAGGCTATGTACCCTACGCCTTCCCCTGGAAGCCTCACGATGGGGGCACTAGTCAACCTCTGCCTTAGATACTGAAAGCTCTGGTGGAATCTCTCCGACCACATGATGGGTTTCCCCTTCTTCATCAATGCTGATAGTGGTGCTGCAACACTAGAAAAATCTTGAACGAATATCTGATAGAATCCAACAAAGCCCAGGAAACCCCAAATCTCTGTCACACTCCTGGGTGGATCGCAAGAAAGAACTGCCTCATTAATCACTGAATCTACTAAAAATCCAGCCCCCGAAATGATGTTTCCCATGAAGTGAACCGCTTGAATCCAAAACTAGAACATTGAGAGATAACCATAATGTTGGTGATCTTTGAGTGTTTCCAGTACTACCTATAAGTGGTAGGCATGATCCTCCTCAGTGGTCGAGTAGATCAGTATGTCTTCGATGAAGACAACGAAAAATAGGTCGAGCTAAGGCTGGAAGATTTTATTTATGAGACTCATGAACACCGCTGGAGCATTGGTTACGCCAAAGCACATAACCAAGAACTCGTAATGGATATACCGACACCTGATGGCTATCTTCTGCACACCGTCATCTCGAAATCTAAGCTGGAGATAGACTGATCTAATGTCCATCTTTGAGAACCACCGTGATACGTTGAGCTGATCAAAGAGGTCTTCATTCATCGAGAGTAGGTACTTGTTCATTATGGTTACCTGGTTTACGTGACAGTAGTTGACACAGAGCCTCAAGAACCCATCCCCCTTCTTGGGGAATAGAATCGGGGTAGCCCAGGGAGAAACACTGGGCTGGATGAATCCTTTACCTTGAAAGTCCTCAAGTTGTACTCTCAGCTCATGAAGCTCAGTGGGAGCCATAATATATGTTGGAGTACATATCGGTACCGTCCCGGGGTACAGGTCAATGTAAATGTCCACCTCTCTATGAGGAGGTAGTCCTGGGACATCATCAGGGAAAACATTTGCTTACTGGTCCACTGCTATAGGATAAGTTGGACTCTCCACATCTACTACTCCAAGGGTAAGGAAAGCCAACTGGTGAGTGATAAGCTACACCCTCCTTAGAGTAAGTCAGTCCTATGCTGCAAAGGTTTCCTTCTCCCCGGTGAAGGTGAACCTGGTCCCATCTGTGCAGACACACTGCACTTTTCACCTAATATCGTTGATCTGAGCATTGACTGATGATAACCAGTCCATACCCAAGATGACGTCATAAGGCCTCGACGCCGCAACTAAGAGATCCCAGCTGATTCCCTCACCTCCTAGAGTAACCTCGCACTACCGACATTAGTGCGTAATCATCGAATCAGATATATTAAGAGTATCTAGTCGTAAGGAACGAGCCAATGGCTCTGTCGGAATCTCTGAGCGCCGAACGAGGGCAGTGGCAATGAAATAGTGACTAGAACCTGTGTCTATAAGAACTACAGCTATGGTTTAGTAGACACAGATTTTACCTCATATCATATCTGGAGCACCATGGTCATATGCTTTAGCTTCCTGCAGCTGTGCTCATCCCTGTACACATGTTTCATATAGTCGGGGTGGACCTCCTGGTGGTGGTGGAGGTAGCACCTCGTATCATTGTCAACCACCGGATGCATGTCCATCATTTCTACCACGTCTGCCTCCGCCCTGCGGACCGCCTCGATCAATCTTATACACTTTCATGGGAGGTCCCTCAACTATCTACAGATCATCTGTGCAACAGGTCAGAGTGTCACAAGCCATGTGACCAAGCCCACCGCAGTAGTAACATTTCCCGCTCCTGGCATGTCAGGCTCTGTCTCCACTTTGTGTGCCCCGCACAACCGATTCTAAGTCATGCAGTTGACCACCTGTGGGTCTGGTCCGCTTAAACCTCTATGGCATCTGACTACTGTCAGCTGTAGAAGACTCCAGTATAAGTCGACTAGTGGTGGGTCTCGCTGCTGGAGTCTGCTCAGTAAGGAAACTCTCCACTAAGAGGGCTTGCTCCAACACCCTTGTCTGCATCGGGATGCTGAGGGAGATCATTGAGGCTATGATATCACGCCTGAGTCCCTGATCGACGATCCAAGCCCTGATGAATGGGTCCCGTACCTTATCTGTGGAGTACCACAACAGGTCAGTGAACCTCATTGAGTACTGCGCTACTATCATGCTACCCTGCTGTTGATGAAGTAGCTCCCATTCCATGCCCCTCGAAAGGTGTCTAGAACAAACTCCACCTAGAATAGGCTCTTGAAGTCTATCCAGAGTAGTGCTGCCTCTTCATGGACCTGAAGCATCAGGCTCCACCATCTTCCTACTACTGTCTAAAAGTGGCTGGTAGCAAGGATCACAATGTAGTCTGCTGGTGTCCCTACTAGCCTAAAGACTCTCGACATAGCCTCCAGCCAATCCTTAACCACCTTTAGGTCCATCTCCCTCGGAACCTGGGTGGCCTATAACACTGGAACTCGTGCAGCATTCTCTAGTGGTGTGCACCTTCTACTGCTGGGGAAGGTTGCATCAGTGGCCCAACGGGTGGTGGTACCGCTGGTGTCTCCACTGGTGCCTCTGCTGGGAATGGGCCCTACACTGAGGCCTCATCGCTCGGTAGGTTGTCAGTGCGTACAACTCTCAGGGCTCTAACTGGTTGTTTTCAGGGAGGCATCCAGAATGGAATAGATGCGACACGGTCAAAACGTTATACCTATTGAGCTGACATAAAGAGAAACTTTTGAAACACACACGCAATCAGGGTTTTCATGCACTGAGTCAGAAATCAGAAGTCAGGGACCTACTGTACTGATACATCAGTCGTCGCACTAACACTGGACTCCCTGAACTGAAAACCACACTCAATACCATTAACACTGTTTCATCACAGAAAATAATGATCAGAGTCCTGAGTTCTATGGTAGAACTGAATCCTATGATACCAATTTGTCACAACCCGTACCTAGGGCCCATGCCGTGACTACCCCAAGACCGCCTTCCATAGGCTAGGGGCTGGCGACTAGCAGAAAAGGCGTAAATCCCAAAGCTAGGAAAGCATTGCCTTAATAAATTTTAATCACACACAAAATAGTACGCAGCTGGAAGTAAAACAGTATGTAAGCTATATACGAAAATGTGTGGGAAAGGAAAAGGGGATGGAAAGACAAGCCCATCAGTAAAGTACAATGAAAGGACAAACATGTACAACTAAAAAGAAAAATATATGGAAGGTTTATAGAAGCTCCTCGATCATACACCAAAGATCCTACCTAAAGGGTAGGTATAGATAGCCTCCTCAGTGCTCCCCATATGTCCGTCTCCTCCAGTTACCAACAAGTTGTGAGGTCCACCTCCGGGTACTGTCCACTCCTCATACACTCCGCATCGGTCAGTGCAGTCCATCGTCTGTATCCAACACAATGAGGTGCGGGCATAGCCCATGTAGGGGTGAGTATAACGATACTCAGTTGGGACCCTGAGACACTCAAGGTATTAGAATATCCAACAAGGATAAACAATAATGTAACGATTCAACGGATAACCCATACTTAGGAATATGCCCATATATATACCTAAGTTATCAAGTAACCCATCTCAATCAAGAGGAATACATGATGGTCATTGACTCAGCTCAAACCATCATTTTCATTATAAAAACCACAAATGCTGAAGAACTCCTCCGCTGTCAAGTACAGTCGGCATGTCAAGACATCGAGGCGCTTCTCACTAACCTTGGATTGCTGAGGTACTCCTCTTGTTGAGTACCGCAGGTCTGCTACCAACTAATAGGAACTCCGTCCGCTGTGGGTCTGCCACCAAATATCGGGCACTCCCCTTAATACCCTGCAAGGGTAATCTTCCTGTTGAGTACCATGGGTCTGCTGCCAAATATCGTGTGCTTCTATGTTATAGGTCTTCCGCAAACTACCTGCCGCTCCCCACTGGGCTAATCGAATCACTCTAAATCTAATCGGTCAAGGAATCATCATGTCTGTCATTTACTATGTCCTCATACTATGCATGCTCATCCATGAGAGGATCCACTAAACGAGCGACATGTCGATACTCCATGTTTCACGAAGTCTCATGTGGATGTATCTCAAAGGACCACCACATCATAGGGGTCTCAACACTATAGACGACGCGTCGACAAGACGCCCGGTCTATGAGTTATTGACATTTCTGTCCTAGGGGCCCAGTTGTTTTTTTGTTTAAAACCAACTAAACCATACTCCAACAGTGTCCAAAACTGAGGTGGGATATTACAAAGGAACATTCTCACTCTATGCTTTACAACTCAGTAGACAGTTCGTCGATCGGACGCCTGTAGTCCATGTAATGGGCGTAAAGGTGTTTTCAGGTCTGATGGGTCTGGACTGGGGTCCGTCCTAGTCCACATGTCTTACCCAGCCTGATGGATGCCTGGCCTGAAGGCACGGCCCAAACTAGTTGGATGGCCCAACCCGAAGTGGAAGCCCATCCCGAAGGCGCAGCCCATCTCGGTTGGCAGGCCGTGTGGCCTGGCTCGGCTGGTCGTGTGGTCTGGCCGTGTGGCCCAACCCAGCTGGCCATGTGGCTCGGCCCGGCTGGCCATGTGGCCTGGCCGATTGGGCACGCCGCATGGCCCGACTGGCAATGCCATGGGGGGGGGGGGGGGGTGTTGCGCCCCCCCTTTGTTCGTAACGGCTGGCACATGGAACTGGCCCCTGTAACCGTGGGTCCCAAAGGGTCTCGCCTGTGTAGCGCGTACTGGAGGCTGGCCCACCGTGTCTCTAGGCCACGGGTCTTCTCCGGTGAGGCACAATGATGCCCCACCCCTACTCTCCCACCACGGCATGCCCTAACCGCGGTTCTGCACAATCAGTGCGGCGTGGCCCGACGTGGCCACATATCTCCTCTGCGTAGAGAGGTGTTGTCACTCCCTCTTGGAGACCCATCAGCCTTTCTGTAGGTGGTTTCTTTCACAGTCGGCCCTTCACCGACCGACGTTGTTCACCACATTCCGTTCCTCCATCGTCAACAAACATGATCAACCAAAGGGGGAAGGTCGGTCGTGTTGGTGTGGTCTTAACACCCAATGTTATGTTGATAACATTAGGCATAATGAATACCAAAATATTAACGACATAGAACGGAAACAAAATATCTCAAATCCTTCTACCTCGCATTTCGTTGATCATAGAAAAAGTCGCGGGATGGCGGCATCGTTTTTTCAACATTGGAAGAGGTAGAGGTCAGAGAAGATGTGTCAAAGATGACGTCATCAGCATTCTTCGTAGGCGATAGTGTTCCCACTTCCTTGCCCCGATCGAAGAATGAATAAGATGGCGTTTGTCATTCTTTAGTTGAAGGAGAATTCTTCACGTCCTTCTTTGATAGGATTAATTTCTCTCTCAAACCCCACCCAAATTAATTTCCAACCAAATGAAATAATAGCTTTGTCTATTATTTAATCATTGGCTTGATTTCAAAATATTTCAAGGGTTGATTTAATTAAATGATGGGGATCAATTAATTCTAACTGGGTTGGCACATTTAATTAGTGGGGGATGTTCAAGAGTTTCCCCACACATTATGGAGAGTTACAAGGGGTTAAAGCCCATGTGGTCCCCACCCTAAATATCCTCCTATGGGAGGTTATGTGCCTGTGGGACCCTCTTCCATAAACTCTCATGGTAGATTATGATGTAGTGGCCCCCACCACTAAATTTCTCTTAGAGATTATAACCACCAAGAAATAAAAATAGGTTATCACCTTATTTTTATTTAACATTATTAAAGAACCCCAAAAAATATCATCCAATCTCATTAAAAACACAATTGTGGTGAAAGTCTTACAAAGAAATCACCAACATTGTGAGTTCAATGGTGCCCTCAGAATTTGATTCCGAGCACCAGTTCAGAAGTTATATAAACCCAATTGTACATTTACTGAACGTACCCAAACAAAACATTAGAAATTGATTCCAGTAACACCAGGCCTCTGAATCGAGCACTGTCAGTTTTCGCGTACTTGTAAAACTCCATTGTATTTAAGAAAAGAAAATTCCATAGAAATTATGGGTCATTAAATTATAAAACTTGTTTGATTAATATAGATTAATAATAACTATTTTCAATGAATATGTTTTCTAATATCAAGATATATCATGAGTGCACATTTATATCACTTCTAATTTCATGAAATATAACATGGGTTTAAACACCCCCCTCTCTAAATGATTCTCTTTGGGTGTTTATTAATTTTCTTAGATTAAATGACTTTTATAACGTCTAAAATTATCATTATTGGTTCAAAATTAATTCTGATGATAGAATATAATCATCCCATCACATTCATTAAAAGAATAAACCAATTATTGTCTCATGTTCTATGGGTTGAAACTCATTATTTCATATATCTTCATATCCAATTCATTAACTGTCGTATAATGAAACATCCTGATGACAAGACCACACGTAATAGTGTCATTGTCCCAAAATTTTCTAAAAGGAAAAAATTTTATTACATAATTTTTGTTTGACCCTGAATTATGGATTTCCATTTCTAGGCCCTTGTGATAGAGAATTTTTCCCTATATATGTTAACTCTTTATGAGTCCTATATACAAAACTGGATGGACATTATTATTATTATAGTAGAAGATATATAAGTTATAATAATTATATCTAGTGAGGTGACCATATTGAGAGATTATGGGGTCTATAATAGTTATCATTACATGAATTGACAATATATATAATGAATATTGTTCCTAAAGGAGGAAACTATATATCACTATCAAGTGTTATGTGATGATTAATACAATATGATCAGTAAAAAAATAAT
Organism: Viscum album; assembly: GCA_963277665.1. Classification (NCBI taxonomy): domain Eukaryota; kingdom Viridiplantae; phylum Streptophyta; class Magnoliopsida; order Santalales; family Viscaceae; genus Viscum; species Viscum album. The sequence goes on from OY728166.1 coordinate 629,315,111, forward strand.
TCTTATAGAGGAGGTGAGGAAATATTAATTATAGGATATGAAGATTCTAGTTTCTAGACTAATCAATATTACATGAAGTCACAAAGGAGACACATCTTTGCATTAAATCGAAGTGCAGTGATCTGTAACAGCTCAAAGAAGATTATGGTCACAGATTCTACCGCAGAGTCCAAGTATATTTTTAACATCCTAGGAATATTAAGAATAATATATTTTTAAATTTATAAATATTTTTGAATTAAATTTTAATTTTACATTAAAAGGGTTTCTATGTTTGATAGAATACCCGATATGCAACAAAGAGTTTCTTTGAAATCTTACGTTGCACACTAATAATATAATATTATTATTTTAAATAGAAGTTAACTCTTAGTCATTATATTAGAGGGAATAAACATAACTAACAAAAATATGATTATACATGTTTTTTAGATGTATTTACTTTTATCCAATAAAAGTTAGTTGCTTGAAAGTTGAATGAATATAATTTTAAGCATAATTTACATTAAAATTTTGATTTACCACATTTTAATGGCGAACCCTTTCTAAATCTAGTTTTGATCACTTTAATACATTCTATTTGACCAAATAGAGTTCTTATTTACAAATGGGGCATCAAAATTTACTTTGTTTTATTTTTTGTAATTTTTCTGATAAAGTTAATTTTTAATGAATAGTGAAAAATATTGTATTCTAATTCAAAACAGTGTTATAGTTATATTTATTTATATTGTTAGATTATCATTTAAATTGGTTCTAAAGTGTAATTAGAATATATTCTTACCATTTAATACAATGTTGGTCATTTTAATTAATTCTACTTTGATATTGGACATAAACAAGTGTCAATCTATTGATAGTTATTTTTTCTTTAACAAACGCTATTTGTATTAATAACGGCAATTAATATTAAATTAATTAATTCAACTTCTATGATTATAATTTGGTAAAATAGACCTCATTTTTGAATTTAGAATATCAAATAGAGCTTAGGCTGAATTTTTGGTAGTTTTCTGAAAAACATCAATATTTTGATGAATAGTGAAAAAACATAGTTATAGCTAAAAAACCGACTTTTTCATTTAAATGATATATCACCACATCTATGAATTTAATTTCAAAAATCCTTCATACATGGTTTTTATTAGTGTGTAAAATATGGTTCAATTTGATGAAAATATTTCTTTTGTGAATAGTAACTTTTGACTTTTATTTACCTCGGTTGAAGGTAAATATGGACATTCAAGATAAAAATAATATTATAATAATTAAAAATTTTCTTAACACTTTTCCAAACCTTATTAGATGAGTCATCACCGACCATGGAAATCATTGGGTCAATTTCGGTACCCTATGGAGACCCATGAGAGTGATAATGACATTTTAGATTAATTAAATTAAAGTAAAGACAAAAATTACATAAACAAAACGTTTTTAGTAAATTAATTTTTATATGGTGTTATATAAGTAATATATGTGACTATAAATATTCATTTTAAAGCTAAAACTATTTTCTACATCAAGGTATTTTTTTATAATTTCTAGACATCGAATAAATTAAATTATTTATAACACAATAATGATGTAGTGTTTACCTTATTAATAAATTATTTAAATAAAATTGATTATAAATATTATAATAACATCCAAAACCTGTCCAATTCTTATTTGATTATTTTATTTTGACCACGAGTCAGCTTATCTTCAACTCTAATGATTTTTTGAACTTTATAAACTGAATATCAATATATAATAAAATAATATTGACACACTTTCCTAAAGATCCCCTCCTCCCCCATATAAATGGAGACTATTTCTAACCAATTACTCACACCTCTCAAGCTTTTTGGCTCATTCCAACTCTTCCCAATTAATCTACATTCATCGATCTATTCCACCTAGAAACCACCCATTAGTCAGAAGGAACATCATCAATCCAATTTGGTTCAAACCAAATGGAGTAACCAAATTTAAATGTAACAATTTCTCTTAACTTCTATTCTTTTTATTTTACATCTCAAACCACTAAACACTTTTTATTCCATTTTTTATAAAAACACCAGTATCACAAATATATTAAGATGTTTTTATGAGAATTATTCGAACTACATTTACACACACCTCTATCTAAGGGGTGATTAACATACTATTTATGTGGATGGAAAACTAACTCCTCACGAAATGATGATTGTTAGATTATCTTCTACCTACTATCATTGTGGCCATTATAATGGAACTGTATTTATATATGATATAGTTTATGATTATTTATTTTATTTATTTTCTTTTTTATAGAATACAATTATGGTTTCCTTTATGGGTAAACGCAATAATTTCATTTCCGGAAGTGCAGACTACCGCCCCCTAAAAGTTATATGACTCATTAATTCCAAATGTTGGAAGTATAAATGATAGAGTTAATGAAATTATGTATGATATTATAAAATATTTATAATATATATTTGTATTGTTATTTTATTATTCTATTAAAATATGAAATATAAATTAATGTAGCGATCATGCGTACATACGGCTTACCGTTCCCATGAATGGTGCAATTCATTTCATATCTACCAAAATGTTATATAATGTTATAAATAAATATTTATTCTAGATATATATGATATATATGATATCTATATAATGAATATCTTTTTATATATAATGGAAAATTGACAACATGGATAACTTGTAATTATAAGGTGTTCATTCTTGACTCAAGTACCAAATATCAACAAAACAAACATTCTTAACATAAATGATTACATAATGTTTATTACATGGTAATAAGTGATATAATGGAAATAATAAACATTAAAAAGGTTCTTAATCATGTTAAAATTAACTTTAGTTTATTATTCATAAAATTAAAGAACGATCGAGTCAATTCGGACATGAGATAACAGACTTTGTCTCAATCTCCTTTCATTAAAAAATATTTTTTTATACACAATGTTCATTTATACGCTATATTAAGACCCTTTTCTTTTCATAGGGAATCTTTTACTATGAAGCGTTTTACTAACAAAAAAATGAATATTTCTTTTAACGTAAGTGGTGACAATGACCTTTCCGCCACAGCGAGTATTACTTGATCGTTGGCTTCCATAACAAGCCATACTGTTTTTAAAAGGAAAATAAATACCATATACTCTTTTATATATTTTGGTCTTGAAAATGGTTTTGATTATGGATTTTTTATGTCAATAAATTTAAGTGATATATTGTGATTTAAATGTGGAATTGCATTCATCCCTTTATATATGTGTTATGTTTTTATAATGGTACATGGAAATTTGACATGTGGTTACGTGATAAACCAAATGACGGGTGGTGCCGTGATAATCCAGGATGGGTGGTTACATTATAACCTCCAATGAATTTGTTATGGAATTCATTAGTATGTCTATTCCATTTAGTGATATGTGTGGAAGTCGATAGTATGGTTATTCCATTTAAGTATGTTTATCTCCCAAGATATCATTGTATGTTATGTGTTTTTTATATGGGTTTTATGGTAATATTTTGGTTACAAATGTGTAAGTAGTGTTCTTTTATTTATTGAAGAGTATTTAATAATTCATAAAGTTGAAAAGTATTACTTATGTTAAATTATTAATGGTTTACTTGTTGGTTTGAAAAACTAACATTTTTCATTTTTTGTATATCCCTTACTATGATTTTTATGCTCATACCAAGTTTTTAAAATGTTTTTCACATGAAATAATGTAGAATAGGATCAAGGATGGGATCATGGAAAAGTCTAGTTGTCCAAAACATGGAACTAGACATTATTCTATTTTTAAAGAGTTCTTTTTTTGGAAAAAAAGGAAACTGATTAGAATTGTCTACTTTGTAATCTTTTGAGATGTAATAGTTGTGTCCTAATTCTCTAAATATCTAAACCTGAAAAGTTCCTCAATGTGAATTATTCATTTAATTCAATATTATGTAATTTATTAAGGTCGGGTCCTTATAATATCACAGCTTTTGGGGCAGCTATATAAGTAGTTTGGATGCAAAGATTCATCCAGGGGCTGGATGAGATACCTAGTAGTAAGGATCACAACACATAGTATTGTGATAATACTGCCGTGGTGGCTCTTGCAAAATATCCAAGGACATATCAATAGAAGAAGCACATACTTTGAAAATATCATCTCTTGGGGGATTTTTCTCAAATAGTAGAAGTTGCAGTTAGCAGTATTTCTATGGAAGACAACATCAGGGACCCCTTGACTAAATCCTTGATTCAGCAGAAACATGATCACCATGTAAGGTCTAGTGGAATTAAACTCTGAGTTTTTCTCTAGTCCTTGTTAGTCATTGAAATAGTTGGTGTCCTAGAACCAATATGTTTTACTTTTATTACATGTATATTTATTGTATATAAATAGGAAACTTCTTATTACATATTGTTCATTGTTATGCATGAATATGATGTAATAATGTCCTAGAGTATTTTTGCATTGATAAGGTCATGGTAATTCCCCTCTATGATGAGAAACTTATAATTATATAATATATTCTTAAACATAGTTCTATGGTTGGATGACATACTATAATTGTACATGAAGCATTCATATATTCAAGTGTGAGTACTCGTAAGCAGATGAGACTTCCTCTCAGGAAGTTCACACTTCATAATTTTCAAGGGACAATATTATGTAAACATCCCTACCAGTAATAATTCTGTATGTTTTGGTTTAATTGGATATTTCTATCTATGAGCATATGTAATGATCTATATACTTTAATATCATCATTAATATGTTTCGTGACTCATGGACATTTATTTACTTCCGAAAACAATCATGCATATAGTTGGCAGGAAATAGGGTATTTTGGGTGCATCACAAATGGCATATTATTAATGGATAAGTCGAAGAAGGATTTTTCCCTTCCATTTGTGGAAGTTGATATCTCGACCCTTTGATTGAAATAGAACCGTCACACAAAATTCAATGGAAATGGTTTAATGATGAGTTTATTTTAGGTAGTCAAAGAATAACGTATCAAAAATTAATGTTTATGAAACTATCATGAAACCTACTTGATGAAATATTGCGACAAAGAGATTATATTACACAATGATAGTTCTTATATAGATGTCATTGTTGTGACACTATTTTATTTCTATTAGGTGAGTTTACCCATTGCTGATTGTACTCTTAGACTTTAGGAAAAATCACCTAATTACAAAGAGAAATAATCGTAGAGGGTCACAGACTATGTGTTTTTGGTGGTCTCAGATAAATCTTATTTGAATTTAATTATTGAAATAAATATTATTCAGAAAACCATAAAATAATTTAATTCATGATAAAATTATCGAATAAATTAAATTAAATATATTTATTTATTTTATTGAACATTTAATAAATAAATATTATCTATATTTTAAATAAAATATATTTTTAATAGAATAAGTTATTTATTTATTTATTTGGGTGTTCAATAAATGGAAGTGGAGTTTGAATGGACGAAGGTCGGTCCAGTAGTAAAATAATAATAGGAAAGGCAGTAAATATTTATTTAAATAGTTGGAACATGTCAAAATAATAATGGCGATGTTATTATTTTGTGACGGGGAATTTTATATCTATTTATGTTTTGCACAAGCTGGTGCCCCATAAATAATTATATTGTATTATTATGAGCACATGTATTCTCTATTTTCATGAATGTATTTAATTTTTGTTATGAAATTAAATAATGTAACTTATGTTCCAAGCATATAAATATATTGGTACATCTATTGTGCCATAGAAAACACACCTCATGCTTGGTGAATTCAGAATTGTTGAGCCAAATAGTTTCTACCTTGAATCATCTTCTTCCACCCCCATCAAGAACAAGATATGTTATTCAAGACCGAAGGATAAGTGATCATGAACGGCCATTGCAAGGCACTCACTTCAACGTGATAGCACCTGGAGAATGAGTGGTGTCGATTGGAGGTTGTCGAAGCATGTGTGGATCACCGCTAAAGGGATTCTGGTTTGGATCCTCACAAGTGCTCCAAGACCATTCAGAAGGGTCATTCTGAATTATCAACGTCATCAACAAACAAAATACATAAGATACAGGTATAATTTTTATTATGAAATTAATTAAATTAATTATTAACATGATGTTTAAGATCCTATCTAAAGGTTTCAAGCCTCTTCCTTCTTTATCTAAATCATTGATTCTATTTTATGGAGATTATCATTTATCATCGTATTGATCCCGGAATAATCATTGACCTTGGTAAAAATTAAAGATGGGTTCCAGCCTAACCACACATCTGTTGTGCCCGGAACCAACAAGGCTTTATAGTGATTTACCTCCACTACCCATATATTGGGACAATGATTGGAATAGTTCCCAAGCTAATGACACATGAAGAATTGGAATTCAGGTATGTAGCACCATCATCCTTTTGTCTTTAGTGTTTAAAAGTTATGGATTTTCCTCACTATGATAGTTCTGAGAAATATTACCTTCTCTTCAACAATTGTAACATTTTCCACTCCCAATAATGTAGTTCCCCAAATTCTTATTCACACAATTATTGCTTGGGGAATGTTTATCTTTCATTCCTCTACTTCCCTAATCAAATCCCCTCCTAATGTTTCCCTCCAAATTTTTAGTATCATCATTTGATATGTGGGACCACTTTGTCTCTCATAACAACGGTTAAACATTCATAGTACTCCTCAATATCCCCTCATAGTTTTCATATTCATTATTAGAAATATTAATCCATAGATGAGGTATTATTCCACTGAAGAATCTATCTATATTCCCATTAGTATCCATGGAAATGTTAGAGGTGTAACAAGAAATTCTTGTGATGTTCACCTTATAGAATCTCACATATTCATATTACATCTATTTCAGCATAATGAATTACTTCTCGATTTTTATTTTCATTGATTTGGGAAAATATTTTCTTAAAATGGTTCCCCAAAACTCATCCCACTCTATAGGTTCAATCTCCACTATTATCTTAGTGTTTTAACCGGTATCCCCCTCTAATCATCTTATCCCTCAACATGGTACAAAACCATGTTGAATTTCCATTATTCTAGGAAAGAATTTAATGAAATGTTCTTTTCTATATATCTTATGCATTTTTCAACAATCAATGGGTACAAATATCCATATAATGAAAGTGGCCATTAACCCCAAAGGGACCCAATAAAATGTTATTCCTGTTTTAGGAAATCCTCTCTCTCGGCATTATTATATTTATTTCTCAAACATCGTGTATGGTCACCCATCATGCTCATGATGTTTTCCATTCCCAATTCTATTGAAATTTCATCTATTCCGGGTTCATTGTGCTCACGATTAATGTGGTTTCTCCTAATCAATTAAATTTTCTAAAAGAATTAAAACGTTTTTAGAAACATGTTTCATTTCATAATTTTATAATTTCATGGGAAACTCTATGCCATATAACATCATTCTTTTTTAGGGTTGGTTGCCTTCTGGAAAAACATCATAACACTAATTTTTTTTAAAACAATGATGAACAAAGGAAAATTACACGAGATGATAAGTTAGAATTTTCCTGGTGTCCCTAATAGAGTAAGGAAGCAAATCTGAAGGAAGGTCATTTCTCCAAATGAATTCCTAAGGAGATCCCATACTGGAAAGACCATTGGTAATCATGTTTTATTCACGATAGGTGTGAGTTACAATGAAATTGATATTCTTGGGCATGTTAAGGAAATAAAACCATCGGGAGGTGAGAGTCCAAGAAAGATAAACAACACCATTCCAAATAGCTTCCACTATGGTTGTAGAGTCACTCTGAATCCAAATGTTGTTCCAGTTTTGCATTTTGGAAAAGGAAATTGCATAAATAACACCCATCATTTCAGCCTCCAAAGTAGAAGAGATACCAAAACTTCCATATAAACATCCTATGATCTAATCAAGATGTCTTGAAAAATTCCACCATAGGTCGGGGGTCCTGGGTTTCCCTTGGAAGCTCCGTCCACATTGACATTGATCTAGCCAGTAGGAGTAGCTTGACAAAAAACTACAATAGTGTATCTGGGCTTCATAATGCTTCTTAAAAAACGTTTTATTAACAAAAAATTTCCTCTAGTATTTCCAAACTAAGAGTGAATCAATTCCCATTACAGTTAAATAGTTCCCTTTAGAGTATATATCATAGTTGTGTTATCATTTTTCACCAAAGAAAAATCTATTATAGAGCCTCACACACTAATGTTTATCTAGATAGAGATTTATTTGTTCAAAAACTAATTATGTAATATTTCAAAAAAATACCATGGATATTTCCATTATTTTAAATTATCCCTATTTTTCTTTATAATTTATTCAAATTATAATTTTCAGAAATAACAAAAATATACTTTCATTCCAACTATTTCATCATTCCTTTTTATTACATAACTTTAAAAATAATTTTACAAACAGTGGATCCTATAATGTTTAATGTCTTAGAAAAAGGGGAATAATACATGAAAACATAAAAATTTATTCTATTATACATTAAATACATCATGAAGTTTCTTCATAGAGTAAAATTACTACATCACATAACCTGGGGATATACATCAATGTAAATGGTGAGCATAAGGCCCCGTAAGGGAAAGAAAGAAAAAAAATTACATGTGATAGAATTATCGATAAGAACATAAGGAATATCATAGAGATATGAGAAGTGTTAAAAGAGGGATACAATAATGAAAATAACATTATTCAAAATTTATAAATGTGGCTATACAATTTAATTAAGTAATTTATAAGCATATCACAATGTATTATCACCATGTTTTCATAAACATTCATAGGGATATTCATTAAGGATTTGTAAACCATATCATTTCTAGAGATTAAATTCAATACCCAATGGATTGGATAGATGTCAGGGTTCACAATTATTATGTATTAATTAATGTGATCCACATAGATCATAATAAAAAATTTCATTAGAAACCTATTGAGAATAAATGATATGGTTTTCATATCCAAATCATGGTGATTTAGAATGTTCTTAAAAATAATATTATTTTTTCATTATTAACCCATGGATAAAAGGAAGTAGGGATTGATTTATATAAATCCAATAATAAAATAGAAAATTTTGACATCTATGTGAATAACCATTGATAACAAATTTTTTGGGTATTCACAAAGGAAAATAAAAAATAATTTATCACGAAGAAGAATGAAATATTTAGAATTAAAATTGATATAATAATTGGTACGAAACATGTTATAGAAAAAACTAAGAAGAGAGGGTACAAGGTTATCCAAATCATAAAAGAATATTAATTCTATATAGGGAATAATAAAACAAATAGATGTACACAATATGTGAATTTGAAATACACACCGCATAAAAATTGAATTTGAGATGAAATAAGGATTTGAGATAACCCTTACCTAAAATAGTGACTCAAAAAAACCGAATATCAGGACCTTGGGGGAATTGGTACACTGTAAGAGGTAATAATATCAGAGCTTCATGGATAATGAATTGGGAATGAAAGGAATTGAAGAAATGGGATGCTATTTATGGAAAATTTGGGGAGTTTTTTATTATGTTACATGGAAATCTTAGTTGGGATATTAGAAAAAACCTAGGCTTACCTATCAAATTTTCCAATGGTATTTTCCACATGGGACCCATATTATCATATTTTAAACCAAATGAGTAAAACATAATTTTTTCTTAATTATTACATCATTATGATTACATTAAACAAACTAAAATACTCAACCTGTAATTTTACTATTAACAAATAATGAGCTATTTATTAATATTCTCAAAAATTCACCCTATCCTAAAATCATAATTCTTTTTTAAAAGAAACTGATCTTTTTATATCATGATAATTCTATAAATTTGATTAATTTTACCTTTAACTTTAAAAATACTTAATTAATAAAAATAATTGAGGACAAAATATTCAATGTAACTTTTTTGACAAATGAAAAAAATAAAATTAATTTTTCACATAATAATAAAAATTTATGTTTTTAAAAAACTATTTAATTATAATACAAATTATTAACAAAACATTGATTAATATACTAATTTCTATCTTTCTAAAAATCACAGTTTTTACCTGAATTATCAATTTATCAAATTACATATCAATTTTTATGCCAATATACACTTAAAATTGAAATGATGAAATGGAAATTTTATTTATAAAAATATGTTATAAAATAGGTAACTATGATCTTGAAACTTTAACACTTATAACAATTGCATATGACCTAATGGTAAATAGTGTGTTTGAGATTGATTGTTCGAGTGGAAGAGATAAAATCTCCCGAGTGGTAATCTCCAATAACTTGAACATCTCCCACAAGTGATTTTATTCATTATTACAATGTTGAAGTTTGGATTGGGCTTGGTATATAATGATGCCCAATGATGTTACCTCCCTCTGATGTACTAAAAATGAAATTTTTATAGAACAACTATACTTGATTAGTCCATCGACTATTATTTCTCCATTAATTAACCAGTAATATTTATATTCGTAATACTAATTATAAAATTAAATTTATTATTATGATTATTGTTTATAATGATCATATTGACCAATATTAATAATTGACCAATAATTATAAAACCGTCATTACCTAATGGTCACATTTTAATTATAATCTCTTCATTACTAGAGGGATACAATTTTTTTGTTTAAGAAATAGTACAACAAAATTTTTAGGAAACATTTCAAATTACAAAATTTATTGTCATTATAATATTAGATTTCCCAATATTTTGCCAAATACATTTCTATGAGTATGAAATCAATCACTGTATTGTCAATCATCCTCTATTTCTAGAAAAGTGAAAGGTTGAGGATGAGTCTTATTTAGAAACATCATCTGAATAATGGATATCATTTCCCTTTAAGAAGTTGTATATAGCATATATAATTATCTCTAATGAAATAAATAACATTGATGACAAGCCTAATGATAGGGACTACATTGAAGTGTTTCCCATATAATTCTTGGTCTTCCTCTAACCGATAGGTTAAATATTTAATCGATCATATACCTCGCGAGTTCTAATTATCCAGTAATCTATATTTAATGTAATTTGATAAAAAAAAGTATCAAAAGAAAAAAATACAAGAGAATATGGATAAGTGGTTCATATAATGAAGTGCTTCACCATGGGGTACACCAGTCTTATTCATCAAGAAGAAGAATCAGTCAATTCACCTTTTCATTAATTATTTTGAGCTCAACCAGATCATGAAAAAGACCAATTACACTTTACCATATATTGAAGACTTGTTTGATCATCTATGTGGAGTACAATAATTATCCTAGGTGGATATTCCGTATGGTTATTAAAAAGAAAGGGAAATGAAGGAAGATATCACCTAGACATCTTTTAGTACTAGGTACAAGCACTTTGAGTTCATAATGATGTCATTCAGACACAATAGTGATCCATAAATCTTCATGTACTTGGTGAATTGTGTATTTTTATATTTATTTGGAACATTTTTTGTTGTTTTTATAGATTATCTTCTAATATATTCCAATATCAATGATGAGTAAGAGAATTGTATGGGATCTCAGTGAAAGACCCTACGAATGGGGATGCTTTATGCCAAGTACAACACATGTGAGTTGTTTCAGAATGAAGTATCTTTCTGGGATCTTATTATCCCAAGTAATCGGTTATTTTTGAACCATTTAAATTATATAATCCATTTTTGGATAGAAAAGTCAACAATCTATGATATATATATATATATATAGTTTTCTGGGGTTATTTTTGAATTATCGCTAATTTTTATGAAAGTTATCACAATTTCCATATATCGTTCGATGATAACTTGGAACGGTGTCAAGTATACATGAAATGATGAATTTAAAGAGAGAAAAATTGATTTAAAATAAAGGATCATCACTACACTCATTCTTACACAACCCAATTGTGTTAAAAATTACATATTATTCAGCGATGATTCGAATAAGGGATTAGGCTATGTGTTTATGAAACATTATAAATTCAAAGACTATGATTTCAGGAAGTCGAATGTTAATGAAAAATAATATCCCACACATGATTTAGGGTTGGAATATATGATGTTTTCATTGAAAATATGTCGTCATTATCTCTAGGGGAGAAGTGTGAGATATATACAGATAAAAAAATCATCAAGTATATATTCAAAAAAAATGTGACTATCTTCCAACCAAGATGGTTAGAGAGAATAATGTTGTAGATGATCTATGAAGAAAGGATCCTTTATCTATATTAATGATGGACATGTGATTCATAAAGGAAGGAACATAAATGACCCATCCAAAAATTATTGCTCGACCATCTCTTTTGGATGGGGAAAAGGATGAACATTGAAATAATGTGGAAACATAGAATATGTTCGAAACCATGAGAAAAGGAATGACGTTATAGTTTAAAATTGACGATGAATGAATTGTGAGATTCTGTTCAATAAAATGTGTTCCTTAAAATGATGTGTTAAGGAAAGAACTATTTATTAGTTACATCGTTAAATGTTCTCCATTCACATGGGAAGAAAAAAGATGTATCAAGATTTCAATGAGAACTATTGTTGGGGAAATATGATAAATGAGACCGTTAAATATAAATTATAGTTCCTAGTATTCTAACAAGTGAATTATTAAAGGAATAAGTAGAAGTGGATGATGAAAACATTAACCTTAAAAAAATTTAAATTTGAGAACAACACCATAGACTTTGTCACTATATTTACAATGAAATCATGGGGAAATAATTTTATATGGGTTGTCATGGATCTTCTAATAAATAAGTATCACTCTATAATAATTAAATAGGATATATCATTGGATAAACATTCAAAAATATACATCAACGAAGTTCTAAGTCTACATGGAGAACCACTGTTGATTGTATCTAACTGAGATTTGAGATTGACACCATTTCTGGAAAAGTCTCCAACATTCTCTAAAAACTAATTTGAAATTTAGTACAACCTATCATCCTCAAACTCATTGCCAATATATTTTATAAATTAATACATTAAAAGATGTGTTGTGAGAATGTTTTATAGATTTCAAATGAGGTTGTGACCATCAACTTACTCTGGTCGAGTTATCATACAATAACAGTTTCCAACAAAGCATTCATATTCCACCCTATGAATCCATTCAAGATAATAGTTTTAGAACACATGAATGTTTGGATAAATATGGTGATAAAAAAATTCATTTCCCTAAAAAGTTCATGAAAATGATAAAAAATTCTAAGACCATTATGAATCACATGATGGATTCTTAGAGTCAATTCTATAACTGTTCCTAAAATCATCAATAAGACCTATATTTTCATCATAGATACATGATATTTACATGAATATCTCTATGTAAGAAGATGTTAGCATATGGTAATAAGGAAAATCATATCCTGAGATAAATTGATCCATTGGATACCCATGATCACATAGGAGCAATGGAATATTCACTAGCACTCCCACCAAATCAATATAAAGTGCATGATGTATTAAATTTATCCATTTTTTGGAAGTACATACTAGACCCCCCACATGTACTAAGTACATAGGTGGTACCATAGGAGTATGAAATTTATATTGAGGAGAAGCCAATGAAGATCTTAGATCCTATAGTAAAAGACTTTCAAAATAATTAAATGCACTCTGTTAAAGTTATAAGGAGAAACCAAATGTTTGTGGAAGCAATGTGTGAAATAGTGGTGGTGATGAATTATCATAACCCACATAAATATTAGTATGATAAAAGAAAATTTTGATGTTGAAATTTCTTAAGGTGTGGGGGGGGGGGGAGATTGTAAGGACACGAACTGTTATAAATAAAATTCTTTTATTGATTTAGTTAAATTTCTTATGATATAAAATGGTTACAGAAAAACCATGAACTTTTTTCTTTTATTATTCCAAATGAATTTAATTAACAATTATGTCTGATTACAATAGATAATATATCCATCAAATAGTGATCACATGGTTTGTATATATATAGGGTTTTAACAAATCTAGCTAACATATAAAAAAGAAGTTATGGCCTCAAGTATTAGTAGAATGCCCTATCAAGACCATTTATCAAATATTCTAAGGGATAGATCTTATTTGGTATTTTTACATTACCATGCCAAAGATTTTTTCCAACAACTTAATCAAGAGTGAAACCGTTTACAAGAGAAGTTCAACCTCACTGAGATCAGGACACAAATCATGTTTCCTGAACTCCCCCATGAATGTCCAACTGTCACACACCATACCCTTATGGAGTTTTCTAATATATTAATGTGATATGTATCAAGACCCTAGAAATATAAATATACAATTTCATTATATAATACTGAATATAGTTTCATCCTATTATTATTACACAATAAATTGTTTTTATTTTGATACTAGAAAGGATAAAAAGTATTTCTGATTAATATTCAAATTAAATTAATGAATTTATTAATTAATGGGTTTTTTGATATATAATATTTTAATTTTATAAATTATAAATGATCAAATAAATTTTATGAAATTAAATGTAAATTTTATAAGGGATAAAAAAAGTAATTGTTAAAAATAACTATCATGTTTAATAAATGATGATAATTAATATTAAATTGATAATTCATATATATATATATATATAATTTTTTATATAAAATGAATAATATTTTCGAAATAGTAATAACAATTTTATCCAACTGTGAATCATTCATATTTTTCTGAGACATTAAAATTTTTGGGTACAGATAAAATATCTTATTAATATACATTGTGTTTTATGACATCATAATGACACAAAAGCGATGTAATAATTATTATAAATGGGATCCAACAACCAATAAATTTTTTCAATTTAAAATAATAATTTATGTTATTTATTTTATTTATTATGTAAATCCAATACGAATCCTTCAAAACATATTATATATTTGAAATTTTTATAATACATTCATTAAGATTGTAAATCTCCTCCACAAAATAAATGGATTTATTTTAATATGTATGGATATTGTAATTATAAAATATTACAAACACTCCATTTTTTAAGAAACTAGGGAAAAACATTGGATGGATTTTGGATTTGGATATTTTATTATATAGATTCCAAAACCTAAATAACAAATAAATCTACCTATTCTCCAAAATAACCCCACCCAACCTATAAGGCCTCAACCTTAAACCTTACTTAATCTTGAGTTATTAAAAGATTATACATTGAGGATCTTTTCAAGTTTAGTGTTTTAGAGAATTAGATCGTGAAACTTGTATTACATTCCATATTTAAACAAAGTGGTTACATAAAAGACAGTATCCATTCTTCCCATCAAAGGAAACATATTTAAAATAAAACATGGATTATTTCTTGACACATCCTTGACACTATAATCACATAATGTACCTTTCCCTTGACATATGAAAAACATTTTAAAAACTAGGGATGAGCTTAAAAAGCTCAGTAAGGGTTATAAAAATATGGAAAGGAAACATGAGTTCATAAATACATAAGAATGAAATCATACTTTAACCATAAAACATAGGCACTTTAACATACCTCATCAAATCGTGAATAAATCATAGAAATCATAAGACATAAAAGTTATCTTGAGGCATTCATAACATTCTTACGTAGGGAGTAACCCTCTTGGTTACATTTGGAATACCCACCACAGTATATTCCCTAAATCTCTTCAGAGAAACCTTAACATTTCACTCCTTCACATTACCCAATGCATTGGAGAGCTATATCGGGCTCACCCACCCTTATTTTATCACGGAACCACCCGTCTTCATAATAACGCCGAAAAACCTCAACATAATCGTATCACATAAAACATGCATAAAGGAAACATAACATTTCCACCTTTCAATCACAAGATATCAATACAACACATTGATATAAAAACATTATGAAAAACATTTTCAATACCAAAATAAAATAAAATTAAAACATGGTATTTATTTTTCTTTTAAAAAGACTGTAAGGCTTGTGGAGGAAGCTGAAACTCAAATAATGGTCACGGCGGCGGAGAAGTCGTTGTCACCGCATACGTACAACAAAACATTCCCTTTTGTCGTTTAGTAAAACGCTTCGTATAAAAAACATTCCTTTTGGATAAAAATATATGTCAAAGGGTTTAATACACCGTATAAAAGAAGGTTGAGTATAAAACAAAATATGCCTCAATGAAAGAAGATTGAGACGATGTCCCTTACAAAGACGGTATCCTTGGTTTAAGGATAAATCAATTAAATAGTTATGTGTGACAAACGAATACACAAAATATAAGTGTATATTAAGTGTAAAGTAATCAAAGATCATTCACACATATTCAAAGGATGAAATATTCAAAAACTACATGTTGAACACAAAGAAATCGAAATTGGGTTAAGATGTTCCTTTGACAGCCTAACGACGTCACATCAAAATGGGTTGATGAGTGATAAAAAAGGGTATCTCATCACTTGGAAATAAAATTTACATCAATAAGGATATATGAAAATATATCCCAACATAAAAATATGTAAATTAAAAGACCCTACAAAAGAAGTCTTTTAAAAAAGAAGAGGGTGAAAGGTTCCCTTACCGACATAGGTATCTTTTGAAACATACACCTCATGAAAGAAGGACAATACAACATTGATGTAAATACTCATCAAAGAAATTATATTAAACAATGAGTAATATAATGGGATTTAAATACACCACTCAAATGAAATTGTGGCAAATGTAGCATAAATCTCACTGGAATAAAAGAGATATGAATAATCCCTTACGAAAACTCGGCAGCCTAACGGCGCCACTTAAAACTTCGAAAAATGGATTGATGAGATGAAATAGGGTCTCTCATCATATTAAAATAATGTTTACAGAATGAGGAATATAAAAGAACGTCCACCAACATAACAAAGAAGATCTTAAAAGAAGTGACATAAAAGAGAGTACTTAAAAAGAAAGAGAGAGGATAGATCTCTTACGAAACATCGGCAGCCTAGCGGCGCCACTCAAAACGTCCAAAAAGGATTGATGAGAGAGAATAGGGTCTCTCATCATATGAATATAAAAATTAAAATTAATTTTAATATAAAGTAACATCCCAATAACAAGAAATATGATCTTTAAAAGGAATGACATAAAAGAGTGTACTTAATATCAGAGGAGTAGGATCCCTTACCTCGGGTCCGACTTGACTCGATAGTTCTTTATCGTCCTGAATAATAAACATGAGTTAATTTCCACTTTATTAAGAACCTTTTTCTATTTCATTATTCCTTTTATATCACATATTTCCATGTTATAAACATTATGTAATCATTTAAGTTAATAATGTTTGTTTTGTCGATATTTGGTTCTTGAGTTGAAAGTGGACTTCTTACAATTACATGTTGTTTGTGTGGTCAAATGTTCATTATATCCAGAACTATATTCATGATTTGGATATCATATATATCTTATATATCCAGAATATACTTGTATTTATAATATTACATAATAATTTAGAGGTAATAAATGAAATGCACCGTTCATGGAGACGGTAAGCCGTACGTACGCATGAACGCTACTTTAATTTCAATGTCATATTAATGGAATTAAAACCAAATTATAAGTATGTAAATTTTAATTCTATAATTATATTCATCATTTACATGTAACATAAATCATATATAATAACTTTAAATACATCCTTTAAACATCCCACATATGGCATTAACGAATCAAATCACTTTGAGGGGGCGGTAGTCCGCACTTCCTAAAATGAAATTATCGTGTTTACCCACAATGGAAACCATAAACGTATGTCACAAAAGAAAAATAAAAAACATAAACATATTATATATCATATATAAATATAGTGACATCTTAATGGCCACCTTTTAAGGTGTTATATGAGTGTTGAACAATCATCGTTTCGTGAGGCAGAAATTCACCATCCACAGAAACAGTATGTTCTTTAACCATTTGATGTAGGTGTGTGTAAGTGTAGCTCACATTATTTTTATAAAAACATCCTAGTATATTGAAGATACAGTATTTGTTACAAAATAAATGAATAAAAAGTGTTTATGGGGTTGGATATGCAAAATAAAACAGAAGAACACAAGTGAAGACATTACCTTAAAATCGGGTAACTCCCTTTGGTTTGAGCTCAAAGGCTTCCTTTGGAAGACTTCTACCCAATGTGAGGCTCCAAGGTGTTATATAGGGATGTTAAGAGACAAAATGGTCAGGGTTTGGCCCATCCAAAGGCTTTGGAAGTGTGGTTTAGGAGGTAGAGGTGGGGGCCTTTTATAAGAGGAGAGGAGGGGCACTCTTGGAAAGGTATAAAATGTAACTTTATATTCAAATTAGTTTCGTATTTTAATGGTCCCACATTGATTTTTATAGAGTCTAAGATGATAAGGGTTCAAAATACACCCAGAAAATAGGTTTTGGACATGTGTAGGTCTTAAATTTTACATTATATTTCCATTTTATTTAAATCGTTAAATAATGAGGTCATCACTGCATCATCATGATGTCCTAAATAATTTAATTTATTTAATGTATAAAAATTATAAAAAAATACTATGATGTAGGAAATATTTTTAGCTTTCCAATTAATATTTATAGTCTAGAGGAGAATTTATGTAGACAAAATTAAAAATATTTTACTTAGGTGATACATTCTTTGTTACATTTAAAATTCTTTAAAAATAAAAAGATAAAAAGTCACTTTCTCACAAAAGTGATTCCATGGGGCCCCCAAGTTTGGCACAAGGCATCCCATGGTCGGCCATGAGACAACCCGTAGCCTTAGGACACATGTTGTGGTCATTTTGTATTATTATGATATTATCTTATTGTCTTTCACTACCTGATTACTCATTAATCAATATAATTAAAGATAATTACCATCGTTACTATTCATAATGTCCAAAAACAAAAGATTATTAATTACATAAATTTGTCCTTCTGATTCCAAATATTTAATCCATTTCACCAAATTCCAAACACATAAATTTCAATACTTAATTAAAAAAAACATCCTGTTGTCAAATCAAATAGCGGGTTTTTTAGAAACATATTTATGAAACGTTTGGCACTTGTTTATGCCCAATTCCAAAGTGAAATTAATCCCAATGACCATCATTGGATTAAATGGTAAAAATATATTCCAATTACACTTTAAAGAAAATTAAAAAGATAATATAACCATATAATTAAATTATATGAAAAAGCAGTTTTGATGTAAAATGCAGTATTTTTCACTATTCATTAAAAAATGAACATTATCAGAAAAATACCAGAAATTAACCCAAGGTAAATTTCAATGTCCCAATAATAAATAATATGTTTATTTTGAAAAATAGATCTTATAAATTTGTCAAAAGTTTGATTTAAAAATGGTTTTCCATCAAAAGGTAATAAAACAATCTTTTAAAAATACTAGTGTATTCAATGTTTAAGATTGGATTCATTTGTATTTTAAGCCTCTAAAATTTATTGGATAAAAGTAAAAACATTTAACAAAAATATATAATCATATTTTAGTTATTTCTATTCATTTCTGTCAATACAATGTCTAGGCGTTAACTACCATTTAAAATAATATTATTTTATTATTAGAGTGCAACGTAAGATTTCAAAGGAACTCCTTGTTGCGTATTGGGTAAGCCATCGAGCATACCGTTCAATTTAAATTAATATTGAAATTTTTTCCACAAATAAGGATAAATATAATAATTTCATATTCTTTATTTACCTGGGGTGTTACATCCTTCCCCCCTTTTGGGAATTTCGTCCTCGCAATTTTGAAATTGGGCTTGGAAGCATCCTTGAAAGTCCCACATCAGAACAAGAGTAGGTAAAAAAATCACTTTAAAATAAATAAAGATAAGTACAATGGTCACCTGAGTTAACCCATACTAGGATTCCAAGTATGAAAATATGGACATGGAGGAAGAAAAACAAAGGGTCATGTTCTGATGGAGAGTGATAGAATACATGTTTAAGAGAAAGTTAACCACAAGAAAATCACAAACTTGTGATGGGTTAAACGGTATTAGATTCCACAGTAATAAAAGTTAATAGACAACATTTTTTTAAGTTACTTTTTATTGAAGAATTTATTCATAAGGAAACATAATCACTTATCATGTTGACTTTCAACTTTTATTATATTCCTTACACAAACTCATATTTTCCCCAAAAGATGAGTATTTAGGAAGACTTGTTCACATTAAGATTACTATAATCATCTTCTAGAGAATCACCTAATCCACAAAAGAGAACTATATACATCCCATGTCTTTAGACTTTAACCAAAACGAAAACAAAAAAGGTTAATACAAGATCAGACAGTCCAGAAAAGGATAACCCTTTATAAAAAGAAAATCTATTATTAATCTCCAAAATTTTTCCAACAAAACCCAAAGTTCAACGAGGACCATTCTATAGTCAATTTTTCCATAAAATTCTCCCAAGTAAACCAAGCTATGATTGAAACCCAAATATTTGAAGGATTTAGTCACATAGTCTTCTAAGTTAAATCATAACATTTTTCTCCAAACAACATCAGTTTCTCTTAATGTCTCGTATTAAAAAGTAATTAACCTAATCACATATCCTCTATGATAGGTTAATAAATATCCATAGATAACCCAAATTCAACTTACTCTTAATTCATATAATTATATAACTAAAAAGAATTTGTCAAACTAACCAGGGACTTCACGTAGTCCAGTGGTAGGCGATAAATACCAGTTGCACTTTGGTTGTGGTTTTGATTCCCGTAGCTTTGTCCGATGCGACGGGTTGTCTCACGGTCTGTGTGTTGTCCTTTTTCCAAAACTATATAATTCTCAAATCATTCCCCAAAAAGAGATAAAATCATCAAAAATAACCATAACATAATTTAACCTCAATTTTACCTCAAGCCTTTCACTTCCATCATAACATATAGTAACCCATAATTACCTCAAAATTAAGGATCAGATCAACACAAATGGTTCTTTATAACTTTTTCCACAAAAGAATAGATAACTATTCCTTGAATAAAATTTTCATATATTAAACATCAAGGTTACACAAACTATAAAAAATCTTCTAATGTAACCCCATCATCAAAAGAGACTTAATACACTTAAGAATTTCACCATAACTCTTGAAGCCCTTATATGTTGACATCTTACTCATTCAACATTATTCATTATCCATTAACCATTCCTTTCCAACTTATTCTGAAATACTTCTTTCCGACAAACAAAATCATGAATCATATCCTAAGATTCCAAAAAAGAAAACAATAGTTATGAAATAATCCATACCTTTGATTGGTCATTTTCAGTTTCTTCATCCCTAATCGGAATGGAATTAGGTATTGGTAAACGAACATTTTTATGCTCATGGTGATCCCATTCACGAAACTTATTTATAGGACATGTGTTTGCATAATGACCATGCACACCACATTTAAAACATTCAATTGATCCCTCAGAATGAACTTCTTTCCCTTTCTTCAAGTCAACTAGATACTTTCTCTTTCCATGGAAAGTTCTTGCTTTATGAACTTCATTTCTACATCTATAGAATATCTCTATCCCTTTGAAACATTTTCCTAGGTGTTTCTTTCCACCTTTTTGACACATAGGTTTTTAAACACACTTACCTTTATGATTATTACCTGTAGTTCCGTAGGGATTTGTTTCTCACATATATGATGCTTTAGAGAAATCACCAAGGTTTTGGTGGTCAATCAGGACTCCAGATAGTTGGTTGAGGATAATCACAAGAGTTCTCATTGTAGCTCCCATATCATTTAGTTGCTTGCTCAAAAAACTGTCACAGTTTCCTTCACATCCACTATTACTTTGGTGCCTGATAGATCCAGCCATTTACTAAAACCAAAAAGGCCAGTGTGAGTATATCGAAAAAACCATCATGTACTAATGAGGAAGATAAACACTAAGATATACTTACTCATTCACTTTATCTAAAACTAGGAATCTTTCTGAAATCCTAACCATTATGGTAATGTCACATATGCTTAAAGAATACCTTAACCTCTAAAGATATCTAAACTGACCTCTGATACCAACTATTACGCCCCAGCCTTAAACCTTACTTAATCATGAGTTATTACAATATTACACATTGAGGATATTTTCATGTTTAGAGTTTTAGAGAATTAGATCATGAAACTTGCATTACATTCCACATTTAAACAAAGTGGTTACATAAAAGACAGTATTCATTCTTCCCATCAACGAAAACATATTTAAAATAAAACATGGATTCTTTCTTGAAACATCCTTGAAACTATCATCACATCATGTAACTTTCCCTTTACCTATGAAAAACATTTCGAAAACATGGGATGAGCATAAAAAGCTTAGTAAGGATTATAAAAATAGGGAAAGGAAACATGAGTTCATATATACATAAGAATGAAATCATACTTTACCCATAAAACATAGGCACTTTAACATACCTCATCAAATCATGAATAAATCATAGAAATAATTAGACATAAAAGGTAACTTGAGGCACTCATAACAATCTTATGTAGGGAGTAACCCTCTTGGTTATGTTTGGAATACCCACCACAGTATATTCCCTAAATCTCTTTGGAGAAACCTTAACGTTTCACTCCTTCGCATTACCCAATGCATTGGAGAGCTATATCGGGCTCACCCACCCTTAGTTTATCATGGAACCACCCGTCTTTATAATAATGCCCAAGAACCTCAACATAATTGTATCACATAAAACATGCATAAAAGAAAACATAACATTTCCACCTTTCAATCACAATATATCAATACAACACATTGATATAAAAACATTATGAAAACCATTTTCAATACCAAAATAAAAGAAAAGTAAAACATGGTATTTATTTTTCTTTTAAAAAGAAGGTATGGCATGTAGAGGAAGCTGAAACTCAAATAATGGTCACGGCGGTGGAGAAGTCATTGTCGCCGCATACGTACGAAAAAACATTCCCTTTTTCCATTTAGTAAAACGTTTCATATATAAAATATTCCTTTTGGATAATCATAAAAGTCAAAGGGGTTTATACATTGTATAAAAGAAGGTTGAGTATAAAACCAAATATGCCTCAATGAAAGGAGATTGAGACGAACTCTCTTACAATGACGATATCCTTGGTTTAAGGATAAATCAATTACGTAATTATGTGTGACAAACGAATACACCAAATATTAGTGGATATTAAGTGTAAAATATTAAAAGGTCATTCACACATATTCAAAGGATTACATATTCAATAACTACATGTTGAACCCAAAGAAATCGAAATTGGGTTAAGAAGTTCCCTTGACAGCCTAACGACGTCACATCAAAATGAGTTGATGAGAGATAAAAAAGGGTATCTCATCACTTCGAAATAAAATTTACATCAATAAGGATATATGAGAACATATACCAACATATAAATATGTAAATTAAAAGACCCAACAAATGAAGTCTTTTAAAAAGAGGAGGGTGAAAGGTTCCCTTACCGACATTGGTATCTTTCGAAACATTCACCTCGTGGAAGAAGTACAATACAAAATTGATGTAAATACTCATAAAAGAAAGTATATTACACAATGAGTAAAATAATGGGAAGTATATAAACCACTCAAAGGAAATTATGGCAAATGTAGCATAAATCTCAGGGGAATAAAAGTGAGATGAAAAATCCCTTACGAAAACTCGGCAGCCTAACAACGCCACTTAAAACTTCCAAAAATGGATTGATGAGATCAAATAGGGTCTCCCATCATATTAACATAAAGTTTATTGAAATAGGAATATAAAATAACATCCCCCAACATAACAAATAAGAGCTTAAAAGAAGTAACATAAAAGAGAGTACTTAAAAATAAAGAGAGAGGATAGATCTCTTACGAAAATTCGGCAGCCTAACGGCGCCACTCAAAACTTCCAAAATGGACTGATGAGAGAGAATAGGGTCTCTCATCATATGAAAATAAAAATTCCAGTAATATTAATATAATGGAACATCCCAATAACAAGAAATATGAACTTTAAAAGGAATGACATAAAATAGTGTACTTAAAAAGGAAGAGAGTAGTAGGATCCCATACCTCGGGTCTGACTTGACTCGATCGTTCTTAAACATCCTGAATAATAAACTTGAGTTAATTTCAACTTTATTAAGAACCTTTTTGTAGTTCATTATTCCTTTTATGTCACTTATTGACATGTTATAAACATTATGTAATCATTTAAGTTAATAATGTTTGTTTTGTCGACATTGGGATCTTAAGTCGAATGTGGACTTCTTACAATTACATGTTGTCCGTGTGGTCAAATGTTCATTATATCCAGAATTATATTCATGATTTGGATATCATATATATCATATATATCCATAATATAATTATATTTATAATATTACATAATCATTTAGAGGTAAGAAATGAAAGGCACCGTTCATGGAGACGGTAAGTCGTATGTACGCATGAACGCTACTTTCATTTCTATGTCATATTAATTGAATTAAAACCAAATGAGAGGTATGTATATTTTAATTCCAGAATTATATTCATAATTTATATGTAACATACATCATATATAATAACTTTAAATCCATCCTTTATACATCCCACATATGGCATTAACGAATCAAATCACTTTGAGGGGGCGGTAGTCCGCACTTCCTAAAATGAAATTTTCGTGTTTACCCACAATGGAAACCATAAATTTATTCTACAAAAGCAAAATACAGAAACATAAACATATTATATATCATATATAAATATAGTGACATCTTAATGGCCACCTTGTAAGGTGTTATATGAGTGTTGAACAATCATCGTTTCGTGAGGCAGAAATTCGTCATCCACAAAAATAGTATGTTCTTTAACCATTTGATGTAGGTGTGTGTAAGTGTAGCTCTAATTATTCTTATAAAAACATCCTAGTATATTTAAGATACTGTATTTGTTACAAATTAAATGAATAAAAAGATTTTAGGTGGTTGGAGAAACAAAATAAAACAAAAGAACACAAGTGAAGACATTACCTTAAAATCGTGTAACTCCCTTTGGTTTGAGCTCAAAGGCTTCCTTGGGAAGACTTCTGCCCAAAGTGAGGATTAAAGGAGTTAGAGAGGGATGTGGAGAGACAAAATGGGCAGGGTTTGGCCGAGCAATAGGCTTTGGAAGTGTGGGTAAGGAGGTAGAGGTGGGGGCCTTTTATAAGAGGAGAGGAGGGGCACTCTTGAAATAGTATAAAATGTAACTTTATTTTCAAATGAGTTTAGGATTTTAAAGGTCCCATATTTATGTGTTTCGAGTATAAGGTGATAATGGTTCGAAATACACCCATACTATAGGTTTTGGACATGTTTAGTTCTTATATTTTACATTATATTTCCATTTTATTTAAATCGTTAAATAATGAGGTCATCGCTGCATCATCATGATGCCATAAATAATTTAATTTATTTAATGTCTAATAATTATAAAACAAATACTATGATATAGTAAATATTTTTAGCTTTCCAATGAATATTCATATTCCAAATGATCATTTATTCAGACAAAATTAAAAATATTTTACTTAGGTGATACATTCTTTGTTACATTTAACATTCTTTAAAAATAAAAAGATAAAAAGTCACTTTCTCACAAGAGTGATTTCATGGGGCCCCCAAGTTTGGAACAAGGAATCCCATGGTCGTCCATGAGACAACCAGTAGCCTTAGGAGACATGTTGTGGTAATTTATTATTATTATGATATCATCTTTTTATCTTCAACTACCTGATTACTCATTAATCAAGATAATTAAAGATAATTACCGTTGTTACTATTCATAATGTCCAAAAACAAAAGAGAATTAATTACATAATTTGGACCTTCTGATTCCAAATATGTAATCCATTTTACCAAATTCCAAACACATAAATTTCAATAATTAATTTAAAAAAAAACTTCCCATTGTCAAAACAAATAGCGGTTTTTTTAGAAACAATATTTATGAAAAGTTGGGCACTTGTTTATGCCCAATTCCAAAGTGAAATTAATCCCAATGACCATAATTGGATTAAATTTTAAACATATATTCCAATTACACTTTAAAAAAAATTAAAAAGATAATATAACCATATAATTAAATTATATGAAAAAGCAGTTTTGATGTAAAATGCAGTATTTTTCACTATTCATTGAAAAATGAACATTGTCAGAAAAATACCAGAAATTATCCCAAGGTAAATATCAAGGTCCCAATCATAAATAATATGTTTATTTTTAAAAATAAATCTTACAAAATTGTAAAAAGTTTGATTTAAAAATGCTTTTCCATCAAAAGGTAGTAAAATAATGTTTAAAAAATACAAGTGTATTCAATGCTTATGATTGGATTCATTTGAATTTTAAGCCTCTAAAATTTATTGGATAAAAGTAAAAACATTTCAAAAAAATATATAATCAAATTTTAATTATTTATATTCATTCATGTCAATACAACGGCTAGGCGTTAACTACCATTTAAAATAATATTATTTTATTATTAGAGTGCAACGTAAGATTTAAAAGGAACTCGTTGTTGCGTATTGGGTAAGCCATCAAGCATAGCGTTCCATTTAAATTAATATTGACATTTGTTCCACAAATATGGATAAATATAAGAATGTCATATTCTTTATTTACCTGGGGTGTTACACAACCTCCCATTTCTCATCACCAAAACCTCTTGGATCATGACCATACCCTTCCTTGTACTCTATAAATTTATACTAAGTTTCCAAAAATCTCTCAAGAATAACAGACCAAGATTTTTAAGTCACACCCTCAAGAAAGAGATCCTGACCTTCCTCTCATTCTTTCAATTCAATCACCTTCTTTTGAATTTATCTACATAATTTCAATAGATTCTTATTTAATTTATATACAAGAATAACCTAAAATAAAATTGATGTTATGTGAATGAATGATAATTTATTTTCTATAATTTTTATATTCACGTAATCCATTACTATGAAAAAATTTTGTAGGAGAATTATCTCTTCTCATTTCCATTCAAGAACTCCGTTAATGTTATGTCTACTTAATTCCATTTTCTATTATTCAGAAATGATATTTTAAATTACCATTACCTTCCACATAATTTATAAATGGTTATATCTCCCTTTTAACTATAATTATTCAGCAGATGATCTTTTATATACACCCATTACCCTGATGAAATTTCAAATGTGATCTTTTCATTTCCCGTCTTTATTCATGTTCCTTCTTTTCCTTAGGTCCTTCATCATCATTTATTTATTACATGATATTATATTTCACAACCCCCATACAATAAAAATAATTTCCAAATTATGAGATACCAATTTATCACTCATAAATCCCTTTTATGAACTTTTATGTAACTTTGATATGCTGTAAAAATATCACTATGGTTTTCCATGCCAAAATAATTATGTAGTGGATAGAATACAAATTTTTATAAAGAATGTATTACCTTTATAAACATGTAAATATTTATTGGGTACATAAATATTTTTCTTCCACACTCCTTATTCATGAATAAATTATAAAAATAAATAAATAAATGTAGTATGATCCATGTGGCATAGGTAACACCACAATCTTCCATAGTACACTTCTTCTTAATAATTAAAAAGCTTGTGCTACACGCAACATTGAGTTAGAGTGCCCCACGACCTATCAAACTAGAATCATAAAATAGGGATATGAATATTATTAAAAAAATTATTAATTTCATATTTATCCCATATATTTTTAACAATCATCATAGTTATTTCTTAGGAAAAATATGCAGACAAATTTAAATTTTCAGACAAATGATGTATTATTCAAAAAAGATGTTTTCTATCTTTTAATAGTGAACCCTTTTTAAATCCATTAATGAATACATTTATATATTAAATTTGATAAAATTAAATTATTTTTTTATAATTGGGACATAATAATTCAGTCTGCATTAATTTTTCTTACTTTTTGGATAACTTTTATATTTTTCTAAATAGTGAAAAATAATAATTTTTAATTGAAAACAGCTTTTTTAATTAAAATATCATCATGTATTAAATTATACATTTGAGTGGTTTTAATGTATAATTAAATTTTATTTTTATCATTTAATATAATTTAGATCACTGTATGTAATTTTAAATTTAAATTTAAAATTAACACATGTCAATCTTTTGATAGTTTTTACTTCTTAAAAACCATCTTTCTATTTTTTTATATCTGTTAATTAATTTGGAATTTGTTTCCCAATTCTATGATTTGAATTTGGAAAAATGGATTCCATATTAGGAATCATAATGTCTTAATTGTGTAAATATTTTCCTTTAATTTTTGGATATTATGAATAGCATCTTTAGTAATCATTTTTATTTACTATGGTTAAAAGGTGCGTCAAGTAAATAATGGTAAACAAATAGTATTATAATATTATAAAACTACCCTAAAATGTTTCCTAATCTTATTGGATGAAATATGTCAGACAATGTTCATCCATGGGTCTATTATGAGACCCAATGGAGCCACATGAGTGTGATAATGACATGTTATAAAAATTAATTAAATGTAATGAGAAATATACCATAAACATATATCATTTAATAAAAAAATTTAAATATATAGTCATATAACCAAAACATTTACTATAAATATTCATTAGAAAGATAAAAGTATTTCATACTTCATTGTATTTTCTTTAGAATTTTTACTCATTAGATAAATAAATTTAATTATGACACAATAATGATGTAGTGTTTGCCTTATAAAAGAAGAAATAAAATAAATGATATTATTAATTTTAAAATAATGGTAATTTGAACCTTTTTTTGCCATACATGAATTTTTCTGATGATTGTTACATATTATATTTTATTAATGCCTTACTTTTGAAGCAATTATCACTTAATGACATTATAAAAAAATCAATTACTAAATAGTGTTAAATTGACATAATTGAGTTTTAAAAAAAACTATATTATTAAATGATATAAAAATACTAAAAATATTTTATCCATATAACTAATTATGATATTGTTTCAAATGAAATTAAATATCCACTTGAGTTTCTCTTTTAATTTTATAGTAACTGAATTAACCCAATAATATAAAAATACAAGAAGACATGGTTAGAGTTAAACGGTTTAACTATGGGTTAATCCCAAAAGATAATGTTAAATTTATGAACTAAAATTGACCCCAAAAAATGGTTGAGAGGATTTAGACCCACAACCATCATATACTTAAAATTAATCAATTTGGATCTTTTATAATCCGAATGACATTTTGTAATAAATTAATATATCCCGATTATTCCTAAAGTTCCCCTCACCTCTCTTATAAAAGGTCACCTAACTTTATCTTTAAATAATATATCTAGAGCCTTTTGGTTTAGCCAAATCCTACCCATTACACCACCCAATCTCCCTCACTTCATCCTAGAACCCTAACTTTTTTAAAATCTCTATCCCATGGAGCCCATTTTTTAAAATAAAAAAACACCTAAAGAAGAGGTAATCGTTTTATCTCGTCTTTGAATGTTATGTTCTTATTCTTGTTCTTAAATATATGTTGTATCAATACCAAAGAAAAAAATCCATTATCATAAATATACTTATCTGTTATTATAATCATAGGAAAATTTTATTAATTATTTTTTCCATCCAATGAATAATTATATCACCATGTGTGCGTATATACGGCTTATTTTCTCCACGTCGTGGTGTAATTTGTTATTTCAAATTACATTATTTTGATGGGTATAATTAAGAGTATAATAGAAATAATTAATGAATATGACTTAATTATAATATTAATAGTTAACATATTATCCAAATATATATCATGTAATCATTAATTTAATGATATCATCGCTCGTGTGTATGTACGACGTACCGTCTCCACAACACGATGAGATTTATTCTCCACATTAACCATAAATGAATGACTATAGAAAAATATATATTATTAATAACTATGAAATATATAACATTATATGTCTACTAGAATTATATATATATGCATATATATTTGTAAATATGTGTCATTCACATAATTTCTTTCAATACAATAAGAAAACGGTTTCATTGTTCGTGAGTACGTATAACAAACTATCTTCATTAACGGGGTAATCCATTTCACATATCTATCTATTATTTATATATATATATATATATATTATGAATATATATTATATATAAGTCATATTATAAATTTTTGATGTAAATAAATCATGATTTATGTAATATGATCAAGAATAACAGGTAAAAACATATATGATAAACGAAGCGATTATTACCTAAAATGTTGCATAATATGGAATTATTAATTAACGGGTAATATAAATTTATAAAATAATAATATATTATATCATTAATATTATTTTTATTTTTATATAAGCTAATAATATGTTTAAAAACATTATACATGAGTTTAAGACACATATAGAGATTATCAAACCTAATGTAATGGTAAATTTTACAATCTCATTATTATCCGAGATTGTTTATGCATAAGTAATTAGAGGGAAATATTTATCATCTATGTACATGTTTGATAACAATTTTCTAAGAAGGAATATATTTAATGTTTTATGTATGCTAGGATTTATCTAAAACATTATTTTGTATTTTTTAAATATTTATTATTTTTAATATTTTTCATTAATATTTGAGTTTTAAAAATATTTTTTTGATTTATTTATATGGAAATTAATGTTGTCAAATACCAATTCCATTAAAACATTAAATGTGTTTTGGGACAATTTGATTCAAAAATAGTTTTAAAATTTATTATTTTCTAAATTTTGCATCTTTTAATGTTTTCAAATTATAAGGAAATATTTCATTCAAAGAGTTTTAATGAATATATTAAATTAATATCATCTAGGTCAAAATTCGTTATTTGATTTTATTCTTATATGAGGAGTACATATTTTGATATAATATTCCATATTGTATTTAATGTTTTGTGATATGTTTTTCTATGGATGTGATATTTTTAAAGCATTCATGGTTTATGGTTAATGTATTTATAATTTTTATGCTTGTTATAATACAAATGGTTATGTTATGATTCAACAGCTTCCTATGGGGAATTAAGTGGACATAGTAAGTGACAAGAATGTCCATGTAAAGCCCCTATATGAATTTAAAGGTCTAATGTGACAAACTAGTGTCTTGGAAGAAGGTAGTGACATAATATTCGTGTATTTTTTTTAGCATGATGACTTGACGTAGTTATTAAGATGTCATTAAATATGCATTCCACCATTATAACATTAGTTATTGATTTTAAATGAGATTAATCGACTATTAAAATATCCATGTGAATGTTATAATGGATTTATATGATTTATATTTGCGAAATTATGCCAAATATAATATTTTAAAGGGATTGTATTTTATTTTTGTACGTAGCATTAAATGTTTGTTCGTATTTTTGACAAAATCCTCTATATTGTTTATCCTTACTGAGCATTTGAGCTCATCCCTTTCATATTTTTTAATTTCCTAGGATGCCAATAACTGTTTTTTATTGATATATAGGGTTAATCTAGGTGAATAATAGTAATTTAAAAGGATTATTTATGTTGTGTTTTATGTTAACAATTTTAATATAATGTTTATGTATATAGTCTATTTTCCATGTCTACTAAACTTGTCAGCTGTTTAATACCTTATTCCTTATAATCATGCTAATGTATTGAAATAATGCACTGAATTTGGGCTTTTGGGGTCTGGGCGTAACAGTTGTTATCATAGAATATTTAGCAATAACCTTGGAAACATATTTTGAAAACATAGATTAGGGATCATAATCCAAAGATAGACATTGAGGATAAGTATGGATGAACTCCCAAGAATTTTGGTAAATTAGGAAATAGGTGGATATTCTTGAGCAGTACATCCTTGTATGGAAATTAAATGTGGACGTGGTTCTAGCACAGATATACCTAGGGGTGAAAACCTCGACAAGGTGTTCCAAGCATGACTTGGGGTAACCTGGTAATGACAACGAGCCTTATTTCAAACATAGTTTGAGACTCCATAGGGTTATGATTTGGATTGTTGATATTTTATTAACAAACTAGTATGAAGAATTTATGATTAAATATGTCCTCAAAGAAACCCTATTAATGATTTTGGATTAGATATGCATAAAATGATCAATATATGTTTTGTTTTTTATTAGTTTGGAATTATATATTATGATTGATAACCTAATATAGTGTATTCCATTGTTTATAAATGGAACCTAGTGGAATAAATGTGAATCATATCAACTCACGTAATCCATATAGTGATTACCCTCATATAAAAGATAATAATAGTAGAGATTGTGATACAACTAATGCTGAACTACTTATAACCATACTTGGAAAACTGACTCAGCTTATGAATAATAGCCTTACCTATATAGAGAATCCCAATCCACAATGAAAATGATAAATGTTAGACCACTTCATGATACAACAACCACCAACATTAAATAGGACAAGAAATCTTTTTGTAGCTGTGAAGTGGATAAGTTTCGTAGAGAAATTATTTATTACTTTTGGGAGTAATTAATGGGAAAATGATTGAATGGCAGTCTATAGTCTTTCAAGATATTCATATCAACAGTGGTTATTTATTGAAAACAAGAAGGTAGATAATGATTTATAAAATATTGAATGGATGGAGTTTTTAGGATAATTATTAGAAAAATACGTTTTGCGTGATCAACGTGCTGATATGGAAATGTAATTTCTGTGCCTGAGACAAAATAAAGATGAAAATATTTAAAATTATGAGGATAACATAATGAGGTTAGTAAGGCATGATATAGAATATATATATAACACATGAAGTAATATTGATTAACTATTTGGGTGGTTTAAACCATCCTCCATTGGGCATTGGTCAAATAATCGTTCTCATCATATAAAGATAATGTCTCATGCTATATCAAGATGTGAAAAATTAACTATGTCTTTGGAAATTAAAATAAATCATGAGAAAAAGACAATAGTGGAGAAAAAAATGATAAAGGGAAAAATATAATGAAATATGTTCCCTTGAGTGATAATTGTGGAAAGAAACACCCAATTGCTTTCCTAAAATGAATGAGATTTTTTTATGAAATATGGAGAAAAAGGTCACATGGCTCATGATTGTAAGGGACATAATGAAGATGTACAATTATATAATTTACATTTTATGGGACATTAGGAAAATTAATCTCTAATGCATCATAAAAAATAGTTCAAAATAAGTAGGCGGATCAAGTTCAAGCTTTTGTTGTTACTACGGTCGAAGGGGGATGGTTACAGTATTTTTGGAATCATGAATTTTTTTTGGTTATTAGAAGAATTTGATGTATATAAGAAGTTTACGATAGTACATTTTTTCATTAAGGTTTTAATATGATGAAGGTAATCATATATTAAGTATGTGATAATAAGAGTAACACTACATTGTTGGGGGAATCTGATGTTACAATTGATTTTGTAAATTTAGAGTCCTTTTAGAGAGAGATTAGACAAATTTATATAGGATAACTCAAATGTTTGGAATGGATTAAGATGAAATTTTGATAGTATTAATTAAATTCAAAACGTTTATTAAGATTAGTTTTGGAATTTTATAATACTATAGTATTAGATAAATGAAGACCTACATGTTGGTAGATAACTCGTCACATCGGATAAGGATGTGTGAATCAAAACCACAACTGATGTTCAACAACCCTTTATCGCCGACCACTAGCCCATATGAATTCCCTAGTAATTATAAGATAGTTTTCTTCACTTAAATTGTATATGTTTATACTTGGAAGCTTATACGAGTAAGATAAATAGAATCATTTTTAGTTTTATAATATTTTGAAGAGAAAGATGAGATTGTGGTAGGAATTAGTTAATGGATGAAACTATACATTTCAATTATGTATTCTTCCTTTTGTTCTTAGTCAATTAATTAAATTAATTCTACAACCCTAGGGAATGGATCATAAAACCAAAAATATTTTCCTAGAACTTTCTTTTGGGATGAATCAAATAGTCTTGAAGATCATCATCGATTTATAGATTTTTGGTTATTAACATTCACCAAGTAATTTTCTCTATCCCTCTCCATCATAACATTATGGTTACATTTTCTTTCATGTCACATTTTTTCTACATGGAACCCTAGTTTGTGTTATTTTTGGTAACCCTTTTACTTCCCATTATATATTTTTACGTGGATGTTTTATCGATCATATATTTGATATTGGATTCCAATAAAGGGATTTTGAGTAATCAAACCATCATTACTAAACCCAAAATAAAAAAATTTATATGAAGACATTTATTTAAGAATAGGATAATGTAACACCTCAATCTTCCACAATACCATCCTTCTTAATAATTCGATAGCTTGCGCTACAAACAACACCATGTTCGAGAGCACCATGAACTATCATTCTATAATAACTATTATGATTAGTATTAACCACATTTTGAATTATATTTATATCCCATATAATTTTAGAATTAATATTTTTTGTTTCATTGAAAAAATAAAGGACAAATTCAAATTTTCACAGAAAAGAAGTATTTTTCTAAATTGTAGTTTTCTGCCTTTTAATAGAGAACCCTTTTTAAATATAATGTTTTACACATAAATTTTCTCAGTTTGATGAAATTCAATTATTTTTTAGAAGTGGGGCATAAAAATTTAGTTCGGATTTTTTTTACTTTTCAGATAACTTTCATATTTTTATGATTAGTGAAAAATACTATGTTAAAATGAAAAAATAATTCTTAATAAAAATAATTTGTACAGGTAAATTATAAATTTTAGTTGTTTTATTAGGTAATTATATTATATTTATATCATTTAATATAATTTATTTCATTTAATCCAATTTCACATTTAAATTGAACATAAAAGGATGTAAATGTTTTGATAGTTTTTTCTTCTTAAAAACATACATATCTTATTTTGACAACAAGAATTGATTTCAAATTAATTTTTATCAATTATGTGTTTTTAATTTAAAAAAATGGATTCCATATTTTGAATCATATGGTAAAAATTGTGAAAAATGGTACCTTTGTTTTGGGCATTATAAATTGTATGTTCAAAAAAAAAATTTATTTATCATGGTTAAATGGTAAATGAGGTAAAATGGGAAAGAATAATATTATAATAATATAAAGCTACCATAACACATGTACTTAATCCAATTGGATTATATATGTCCGACTATGGGCATCAATGGGTCGATTTTGGGACCCCATGGATCCACATTGGTGTAATAATAACATTTTATTAGAATTTATTTGAAGTAAAAAGAAATATAACATAAACATGTAACTTATATGGAAAAAATTAATATATCATAATATTACTAATATATTTGTATATAAATAGTAAATATAAATATAAAATTATTTCATACATCATCTAGTTTTATTTTTAATTTTCATACATTAAACAATAATATTTATTTGGGACACAATAATGATCTAGTGTTTACCTTATCACTGATGAAATCAAATAAATTATATTATTCATATTAGAATAAATATAATTTAAAACCTTTTATTACCTAAAAAAATTTATAGATGATATTAAATATGAAATTTTAGTATTTTATTTTGTTTCGATGTGATCAAAATTCTATGACTTTAACGAATTTCAATTACTAAATAGTGTCAATATTGACATAAATGTTTTTTCAAAACAAATACTACATTATTAAATGATATAAAAATACTAAAAATATAATATTTATCCAAATAACATACATAATGTTAATAAGTTCATTAAAAATAGATTTTCCATTTACGTAGAATTTTATAGTAAATAAATTAACCTTGTATTATAAAAATACAAGAAGACCCGTTAAGTGTTACACTATTTAACTAAGGGTTATTGACAAATTATATGGTTAATTCCATGAACTAAACTTATCTAAAAACGTTTTATTAGACTATTTCGAACTATAATCATCTTAGATATTAAATAAATCAATTTGGAGTTATTATAAACCTAAAATCATTTTATAATAAATAAATATTTGAAGATTTTTTCCTACAGTTCCCCTCACCTCTCTTATAAAATGGAGCATCCCTTTCTCATAAAATTAAACATCTATAGCCTTTTGGTTTGAAACAAACGTGACCCTTTATCCACCCAATAAACATCACTTCATCCCAGAGCCATAACATTAGGTATAGATCCATCCTATTGAGCACGTTTTTTAAAATAAAAAAGAAAACACCCAAAGAAGACGTAATTGTTTTATTCCTTCTTTCCACGTTTTTCTATCATCTAATTCATATTTCTATATTTTCCCATAACAAAGAAATATATTCTAGATAATAAATATAGGTATATGTTATTATAATCCGGGGACAACTATATTAGTCATTTTCTCTATCCTATGAATAATAATATCAGTATGTGTGCGTTCGTATAACATACCATCTCCATGTCATGGTGTAAGTTGTTATTCAACATTACATTATTTGGATGGTTGTAATAATGAGTATAATAGAAATAAAAAATGAATATTACATGAATATTAATATTTATAATTAATATACCATTTAGTTCAATATCATTTAATTTTTTAAGGAACGATATTGTTGTTATTGCGTATGTACGACCTACCGTCTCCATGACATGGTGTGATCCATTATCCAATTTAACAATTCAAGAATGATTATAAAAAATATATATAATTCATAATTAGGTAATATATTCAATAAAATGTTTTCATTTAATATATATATATACATATATATATATATATATCAGTAAATATATTTCATTCACTTACTTTTATTCAATGCGATAAGAAAATGGAAACAATGTTCATCCGTACGTATGACCTATCATCTCCTTGAACCGTGTATTCCATTTCATATATCTATCTATTATATATATTTATTCTATGAATATATACTATATATAAATCATATTATTCATCATGGAATTATGTAAATCATGATAAAAATAATATGATCAGGAATAAAAAGTCCAAACATGTATGATAAACTTTGCGAGTGTTACTTGAAATATAGAATTAAAATGGAATTATTAAAAAATGGGTAATATAATGTAATAAATGAATCATATATGATATAATATATATTATTATGGTTTTTATTTAAGTTAATGATATGTTTAAAAATAGTATACAGGTTTTTCGAACACATACGAAGTGTATCACACCTACGGTAAGGGGTAATTACTCAATCTCAATATTATCCGAGATAGTTTTTGTGTTTGTAATTATTGAGAAATATTTATCATCCATGTCCATGATTAATAATAGTGTTCTCATAAGAATTTTTATGGTTTTATTTAAGGTAATGTTTATCTAAAACACCATTTAAAATGTTTTAAATATTTATTCTTCTAAATATTTCCCACTAATGTCTATGTCTTGATAATGGTTTAATGGATTTATTTATATGGAAATAAATTTTTTAAATTGATAATTCTTTTCAATAGTTTTAATGTGGTATTGGAAACTTTGATTCAAAAATCTATTTTAAATTTATTCTTTAATAAATTTAATAAATTTTATTTTTATAAATTAGAAAGTGATGTTTCTCTCAGAGAGTTTTAATTAATTTATTAAATTATTTTAATCTATGTCATCATACTTTGAGGTATTTTATGCTTGTATGCAGTGGATTTATTATGATACAATATTGCACATTATATTAATTACTTTATGATATGTTTGATTGTGGTTGTACTATTTTCATACTATTCATGATTTATCGTTAAATTATATATATTTCGTATGATATTTTTAATACAAATATTTATGTCATGCTTCACCCTTTTCATATAAAGAATGTAGTAGACTTAGTAAGTGATGGTAGGGGCTCATTGTAGCCCCTTAATGCGTCATTAGTTCTCATTAGATAAGCAAGTGTCTTTGATTGAGGCCTTGAGAGAATATTCTTGTATTGTTATTTCATGTGGACTTGACATAGTGGTTATGATGTCCCACATTATGCATTCCATCGTTATAGGATTAGTTATTGATTTTAAATGTTATTATTCAAGTAGTATAATATCCATGGGAAGGATTAAATGGAATTATTATATTTATACATGCTAAATTATGTTGACAATAATGTTTTAATAGGATTGTGTTTTAGTTTTGTACCTAGATTTAAATGTTTATGGATATTTATGATAGATTTCACTATATTGTTTATCCTTACTGAATATATGAGCTCACCCATTTCATATATTTTATTTTTTAAAGATTACATTAAGTGTTTTGTGATTGATATGAAGGGTTAAGCTAGGGTAATAATGGATTTCATAAAGGATTATTTATATTGTTTTTTATGGTAAAAATTTTAATGTAATGTTCATGTTTTTAATCTGTTTTCATTGCCTGATAAACTGATCGGTCCTTCAGGACATGATTTTTTTTAATCATGAAAATTTATAAAATAAGTGCACTGACTCTGCGCTTCTGGTTTCGGGGTGTTACAATAGACGTGTGAATGAGAATGAAATGTATATGAAAATTTCTCCTAGATTTTTTTCCAATGAAGTGGGTAATGCTTACTATCATGATACATCATGTTGGGATATGGAGTGAACCAAATTCGTCTATATGACTTTTTGAACATTGTTATCTCAGCATCTTTAGAATGGATCAATGTTTATGATTTAGTTTTTTATATTTTTTATATTTCCCATGATATGATTTCCATGCTATATCATTCCTCATTATTCATGTTCATTTTATTATTCGTTGATATGAATATTTTTAGAAATATATTACTTATGCCATTTTATTCCCTCATTTAAATTTATATTTATCCCTATTTTTATGTATATCCCCAGATAATCCCAAACTTTTTTATGTTCAAAGGATAATTTTCACCATGTTAAACAAGTTTGCAGTAATGAATTGGTATTCCTTGTGTAATGTTGTTATGTAATGTACCTAATTCCCAAATACAAATGTATTATCGATCATCTGGGTTGTATTAACAATATTTTTATTTTATAAATAATTTATGAGTGGGAAATAAATATCAAAGTTGTTATATTATACACATACAAATAAATTAATATATTTTATTAATTGTAATATTTATATTACTCAATAATAAATCCCATGAAAATTATAAATATTTCAAATTAGAAAAATAAAAAAAATTAAAAAGTGATAGGAAAAAATATGGATCATCCTTATATGCTTTAATTACCCATCACATAAATAAAAATATGGACACGAATGAAAAAATTAATAAAACTTTTGAAATTAGAGAATTTTTTTTTGGTCCAGTAGATTTTATAATATTATGAAAAGGTATTTGTAGGGGTTAAAATGACAATAATTGTTAAATTTTCCCTTTCCATGAGTTATTTCTACATCTAAGAATTTTATGATCTAATTGTTGGTCCTAAATATAAAAATAACTCTAATGAATTAGTTAATTAAATATATTTCATGATATTGTTTGTCTTATTCACGAACATGATAATTGTTTTTTTCAAAATATTGAATTTATTATTTAAT
The DNA here is from genome assembly GCA_963277665.1 of Viscum album. Classification (NCBI taxonomy): domain Eukaryota; kingdom Viridiplantae; phylum Streptophyta; class Magnoliopsida; order Santalales; family Viscaceae; genus Viscum; species Viscum album. The sequence goes on from OY728166.1 coordinate 629,354,652, forward strand.
CAAATACATTAAACACGAACATTACACTATATATGTCCAAACATATAAAGGGTTATATGACCATTATGCTATGATTTTTTATTATATTATATATTTCACATTCAATGGAATTGACTAATGATTAATATTTTCTTATAACAATAAGCCTAGGAATATGATATATGATTATTATAATTTTCAACCATTTATATTTGACTAATTTCACTTATTACTTTTATGTTATTCCCACCACATTCATGTATTTTATCTCACATGATACAGTGAAGTATATCCATAAGTGAGTACCTGATATATGGAGTAAATATGATAATTAATAGGTCAATGATGAAGGAATGAAATAATTAAAATATAATGGGCATGACCTTTAAGCCCATCACATTTCCAAAAATATATAGATCATATTGTTTGGAGGAATTTTATAGTTTTTTAAATAAAAAAATGGATTTATAGTGGTGATTCATTCTTGTGGGTAGAAAATTCGAGTAGTAAGTCATTCTTGGGAATCTGAAACATTTATTGGTGAGTATTTATTCGGTTATACATTTCTAGTGGTAGGTCAATCTAGGAGTCATACATTTCTGGATGAGATTCATTCTTATTGTTAAACAATTATGGAGGTTAATCATTCAAGGAGTCAAACATTTTAATAAATGAGTCATTCTTGAGGATAAAAATTTTATAATTGTGACATTTATTGGGTTTAAAATTTATGTAAGTGACTTGTTCTGGTGTTCATATGATACTAGGGGTGAGTCTTTGTATTTGGCCAAAAAAATTTGGTGGTGAGTCATTTTTATGTTCATATATTTATGGTGTTTTGTCATTATAAAGGTCATTCATTTATGGTTGTGATTAATTCAGGTGTTGAAATATTTATATTTACAATAAATTCTGGATGTTATAAATTTCTTACAACATTTCATTCTATTTATCCGACATATCTTATGGTCTCCTATTATTGCAGTTTGACATTTTTGGCAGTTGTTCAATCTATAGGTTAGAAATTTATTATGGTGAGTCATTCATGGGGGCATTCATTTCTAATAGTAGGTTATACCGGTGGCCAGAAAATCTTTTTTTTATACATTATAGTGGTTATACATTTCTGATCGTTGGTCATTATGGAAGTGGGAAAATTCTGGCTATGACACGCCGAGAAAAACTCATTGGTGGCGATTCGTTAATAGTGTTTCTTGTTTTTATGAAATTTTTTGATTTTACTTTTTTGAAATTTAATTGATTTAAAATGGTCTTAATGACTTTCTAGATGAATTATAAATCCATTTTAAATGTTATTAATGATATATTTAATTTATAAAAATTATGGACACCTTCAAAATGTTTAAAATAAAGAGATTTAATTATATTCAGATTTAATTTCCAATGTAATCTATATTTAATTTGTTGGTTCTATATCTAATCATTCAAATGATAATATATTTTCATTCTTACATCAGTCATCAATTATATTAATATAAGTGGATACAAATATTTCTACCCTTGATTTCATAGAACCCTTTTCCTTAGTTGGATCGAGTTCTCCTAAAGAGGTTCTCTCCCTTGCACGCACCCCCTATTTTTGTGCATCAAGTTTTTGTAATTCTATATTTAATTAGGTTGGAATTTCTTTATATATATATATTTATCATGTGGGTGGGTTAATTATAGTTTACCCTTTTTAATTCTTTCATCCAATATAAAATATATAATTAACCATTATTAATGACGTAAAATGGGGTAGGTAAATATGAATCTTGATAATTTTTATTATTATTATTGATTTTATGTTGTTAATTATATGGGATCAACACCTATCGGAAATTTTCTCCATTTTGGGTGCTTTTTAGTATTTTTACAAAATAAAATTTTTCATTCATTTTAATTTTTTAAAAAAAAATAAAAAGTAATTTTCTAATTACATAATGTTGTATAAAGAATAGGATTCCCTAAGATATTATAGATTGTGTGATAACACTATTAATTATTTTAGTGGAATTATATAATTTCCCCTTTTCTAAATCCAAAAAATTATTTGTATTGTTGTATGAGATATGAGTGTGAATGGTTTAGTGTTTTCATCACGGGGTTTATGTCTTGCGTAGTTCCAATAATGTGATTGGATTAGGGGCATTAGACATGACATGAAAAGGGGATGTGATGGTGGTTTGTTATGATAGTCTCTATATTATTAAAGGAATTAAATTCACGATAATGAAATGGAAGTGGAATCTATCTAATTTTGAATCTATAAATTATTAGGGGTTATTAATGAAAATTTTATTAATGTTATATAATATAAAAATTTGAAAAATGTGTATTCAAAATTGGAAATTGATTTTTGGATTTTTCTTTTTAGTTTGGTTTTAAATATTTTTATTTTAAAAAATTAGTAGAGGTATATTGTGAGAATTTCATTCCCTAGCTTTATAACCATAATATAATATATTTTTTTATTTCTCCATATTAATATACATTGTTCATTCTATATGATTTCTATAAGAATCACAACCATGTTTATCACCATCTTCCAACACCAAAATTTTTGGTGGTGTTTTTACCAACATCCTGGTGGGAGGATGGATAGATCTCTATCCCCTCATCCCCACTCACTATTCTAGGAATTGGTGATATTCACAGGATGTGCTTTTAAAAAGAAAAACATGTCTCAATCTACATGTGATGTTATGTGTATGATATGGAAAATTTTTTTTTGGGAAAGATATAATGAGTTGGATTATAGTATTGTTCATTCATAGTATTAGGAGGGAAAGTGTTTGACTTCCTTCATGTTCATAATTCCCTAATACATGAGTTATGAGATATGATGTGATATATGGCCTCGTTTTTTGGGGGAATGAGTTAATGGTTTGGGTTGTTATCTGAAAAATGTGGGATCCCACATAAAAACAATATTGGGGTGTGAGAAAAAAAATAAGCGGGAAAGTAGTTCAAAGTACAATTACGTTGATATTCTTCAAATTATTTTATTATTATTAGATCTTTTTTTGAGATCCTTTCTACGGTTTCGGTTTTTTGGTTTGAATTCTTGTATTGGGGTTTTTTTTGTGTACTATTTTATAGAGGTGAATTAGTATTACCTATTCACACTTGCACATGATGATTTGGTATATCTATGGAGAAAATATGTATTCTAACCCCACATATATAAAATTGTTTTAGGTATGTAGAATGAATTCATGAACCATGGTGGACCTAACTAGCTTAGACAATTGGGTAGTTTTTGTGTCGTTGTATTTTCTTTGTATTTTGGTATTAACTTTGGATGATTATATATAAATCTATTATATATATATTAAAATTTTGGGATGGTTTGTCTTGTTTTTTATGATATAGAATCTATTTTATTGTTTACAATTCATTTATTATCCCAATATTACATTATTATTGATGGTAATTCCTCCCACACTTGAGAGTTTTATACCTTTGGTTCTAGTGGCCAACTGGGGGCCTAATGGATGTGGGATTAGGGGGGTCATTATCCCTCTCAACTAATTGTGGAATCTGTCAAGGGAGGAGGTAATGACATAGTGGTATGAAAGGCGGGATGAGATAGTGGACAACGTTTGGGGTTAGGCACATTGATAAAATTGATCATTGAAATGATATTTACCCCCTATTGTGATACTGTCCATCATCACTGAGCTGATTGAATGACCATGTAAGGTGGAATTTTTAGTGGGGTACAGAACTAGGAGTGATAAATTCATCCTTATAACATGTGTTCATATTTGAATTGGGTTTTTAGGGGGAGGGGAAAATGAATAAGGTGTATTAAAATTAATCATAATTAAATTCAATGCTTCTAGACTTAGGAAATCATTGTTTCTTACTAAATTATGTATTATGGTTTTCATCCACTGATGTCTCTATAATTGGAGGTTTAAAAGGATAACCCAGTTGATTTCTTTAGGGTTGATAATTTTTTGGATGATGATATGTGGAAGATAAAGTACTGATAAATTTAGCTGTATAATTTGGGAAAGTATGATGGAATCATTTAGGATGTGATGATTTAGGGATTAATAGAGGTGAAGAAGATCACTTTCAGTATAGACTGAGCCCTAACTATGTATTAGGTTCCCTTTGTAGTTATTCATATGTGTGAAGATTCATATTTGTGGTGGATGTTGTACCATAGTGGAAGAAGGAGGAAGTTGTATTGTCGGTTGAATGTGATAATTAGTTTGGTGAAGATTACCTTCCATTGACCCTAAAGCCAATGAAGAAGTAATAGAAACTCTTCCTTACGTATGGGAGTATGGATATGATATATCTTGGGATTAGGTTCAAGAACCATATACACATTTCCCCATATCATTTTCCTAATGAGTAAAACCAAGTGAGATATCGTGGGGAGGTACATCTTCCTTTGACCTAGTATTTAGCTACTCTCTATACATTTCTAATTTTTCTGGATATTTAGAAGAAGGAAGAGATGATTTAGTTTGAATTCATGAAGAGGAATACCATGTGAGGGGAATAAATAGTTTTACACAAGGAGTATAGATGTAAATGGTAGGTCTCATAATCTAGGGCCTTCAAGGTTTCTACTTGTAGGGAGTTGACCTTAGTAGCTTCCCTTTCATCCATCATAGAACTTTGTTTCATGTTCTTTTCTCGGGGACATTTGTGTAGTGTGTTTCCTATTTGGGGTTCTTGGAAATAATCAGAATTAGTCACTAGTGGCGGATCAACCTTTGTTTGGTGGAGGTGGGAGGTTAAATTCCATCCTTGGAAGAATAGATATGAGAAGTTATTCCAGCAGCATGGGAACTAGATTATCCTCTACGAATATATGATTGTTATAAGGGGTCGACCTCAAGGATATACCTCTCCCCCAATGAACACCAACTAAACATGGTTTCGTTCATATCAATTAGTATATTGGAAGGTTAAATAATCATGGTCAGTTGAATGAAGTGGTCGTAGAATCTTTCTTAGGAATAAAGATCAAAAAAGGAAAGATCAGTTTGTTTGGATCACATGTATTTTCAAGGATAGATCCAAGAGATTCATACCCCACTATTTTACCCATCATAGTCTATAATATGGGAGAAGATGAAGAGGTTATTTATGTGACCTTCGTGTTGACTATGTTAGTCATAGGACAGACCAATTTGTATGATGTGTTGCAGTGGTGTAGGATGATGATGAGAACATATCAGTCACATGGGTATATTTTATTTATAAAGATGAAACGACATGATATTTTCCTCATCATCGACTAGTTGTATTTTTTACATTATATTATTGACTACTTATATAGAAGAGTATTTTTTTTATATGAAGTTGTCCATACATTGGTTTAATTATAGGGAGTGCTTGTTAGTTGGGTAGTCAGTAAGTGAATCCTGTTCATTTTTGGATGGATTAGTTTTATATGGAGTTAGTTGATGATGGGAATTTGGAAGTTCCTAGGTTCATTAGTGGGGTCCTAGATGTTTTCCCAAAGGATCTGTTGATGCTACTCCCTTGACGCGATTTATATTTTGTGAAATTATTTCCAAATTTTGAATCTTTGACATTGATGTATTCTTATCAGATGGAACATTTTGAGTTATAGGAGTTTAGGCTTCAAAATGGTGATCTACTGTAGAAGGGTTATATCGGATCCATTTATCTCTATGGTGTTCTCCATTATTATTAGTAAAAAAGAGGATGGTATTATGATGTTATGAATAGACTACTGGATCATGAATAAACAAAAGGTCATGAACTATTATCCTCTCCCAATGATAGATGATCATTTCGACTAAATGAGAGTGTCAAGTTGGTTTTCAACAACCGATCTATATTATGGATATCAAAAATCAAGGCTGAGGGAGAGTGATATCCAAAATACTTCTTTCAAGTACATGTCTTGACCCATCGTGTTATTAGTCATTCCATTCGTTGTTATGAACAAAACATCCACATTCTTGGGTCTTCTGAACATTGTGTTCCATGAGTTATTGGACTGGTTCATCGTCTTATTTGTTGATAACATATTTATATTATAAATCTTAGTGGAGAATAATGTCATGAACTTTATATATTTATTATAGGTACTTAATCCCCTCTAGCTCTATGGATTTTCATCTAACTGTATGTTTTGGAAATAAGAGGTGCATTGGCTTGGGCATGTGGTCACTCAGCAGGGTGTTGAAGTGAACTCACTAATGGTTCGAGTATTTTTGACATTGGAATAACCCATGAATGTGGCTATGGTTCATACCTCTCTTAGCCTCAAAGGCTACTATAATTGGGTTTTTCATGATTTATATTGATTTTCAACCCTGATGACAACATTGATTTTGAAAAAAATTATTTTCGAAAAAAAGCAATGCTAATAAATTACTATTTACCTATATGAGAATTTATTCAGTGCTTTGGTGAATAAATGTTTAGTGGAAGGGAAAATTTTTTAGTTGTTTTGTGAATATTACTATTTGGAATAGGGATGCGTGTTTCCGTAGTAGAGGTTAGTGATATATTGTGGGTCAAGGTGGTTATTTATCGAAGATTGTAACATTCCCACCGTTGATCTAGAGCTTGCAATAATTATTTTTTCAATAATTTTATTTTGGAATTACCATATTCGGGAGGGTTTTATTTCATCAGGAATCAAAATAGTATGTGATATATCATTTTTTATCATGATTCAAAATTGATGAAATAGAAGTGGATAAATTTTCTTCATGATTAGGAATTTTAGATCAACTGCTCATTTGAATGTGGGAATTTGGTGGACGATGCTTTGAGTTAGAAGTATGGTTAAGATGTTGTTTATGATTCTCAGGGATTCATGGAGATCCATGGAGGAGGTTATATTCTTTCACATAGATTCAAGGGTGTATGGGGTAAAATTATGTTACTTTATGATGATAGTGTAACATTTTTTAATGATAAAAGTGGAGGAGTTTTACTGGGTATACTCAAATACATAGGTGATAAATGATCATATTGGCCATGGTGATGTTTTTGGGGATGGTCATAATAATGAAAGAATAGGGTTTTTCTTCAAGGGAGGTTGTTTTATTAGTGGTTTTGAGTATTTAATTCTAACCAGAGAATCATATATCACCTCTACTGTTACACCCTTGAGCCACCAAGATGTACCACATATTGAGGACACATTTTTGGTGGCCTGGGATGAAATTAGAACTAGAGGAGTTTGTGGCCCGGTGTTTGGTTTTCTTGTAGGTAAGGAATGAGTATCCTTTTCATGAGGGTTTATTTCATCCCATGGATATTCTAAAGTGGAAATAGGATGAAATCTCTATAGATTTAATCAAAAAGATACCCCATGATTATGGATGTTATGTTGAAATCATAATAATTTTGGATCGGTTGATGAAATTAGATAACTTCACGATAATTAATGAGTCAAACATAGAGGATTGTTTGGAAGTAACAATATATGAATGATGTGGTGAAAATGAATAGATTCCATAGGTCTATTGTATCATATTTTAATGCGAGTTTTACCTTATGAGTCTTAAGGTTATTTTCGTATGCAATTAGAAAATAGGGATTCACTAGGGAATATTTTTTCCCTTAGATGGGTGGCCAAATAGAGAATATTTTCTATATATTAGAGGATATGTAGTGGGATTGCATCCTGGAATTTTAAATATTATTGGAATGAAACCAACACATGGATGAGATTGATTACCATAACAACATTCCCTCATTGATTTCAATGGTTCTATTTGAGGCTTGATATAGGTATCCATGATTTTATCCTTTATGATGTGAAGAGTTAGGGGAATTATCTGTTCATGGCCAAATGTGGTGAAGATAATGACAGAGATGGTTTTATTTGTTCAAGGGAGGATAAAATAAGAACAAGAATTAAAACCTTATTATGCCTATTGAAGGATGGAGTCCTTGGATTTTGAGGTTAGGGATGATTTGTTCTTAATGTTTTCCCCTCGACATGGGTATAATTGGTTTGGAAAAGTGAGTAATAACTTACCCAAAAATTTTGGTCTATTTGAGGTGGTTGGGGTTCTTTAATGAGGTAGATTATTGGATGGAACATGTGCTTCAAATGGATTAGATTCATGAAATCATCCATGTCTCTTAGATCTATTGGAATCATTATGATGAATCATAAGTCATTGTTTGTAGAGAAAATGATATCAAGGAAGATGATAAATTATTTTGGAACATAGTGGAGATTCAAAATAGTTGATAAGAGGTTCTATGAAGACATACCATTCCAATTGATTGTGCAACTCCTTGACACTAGTTACCATGAGTCAGTACATTTCTTTTAGCATTATCATGATATAAGAATTCTTGTCCTGAAAGACTGACCAGTTTAATAGCTTCAAAAATAGATTACACACATGAAAGTTACATTACAAATTAGAATGTAAAACACAACATAAATGATCCATTGAGAATCCATTAATCCCCTCTCTTAACCCTTCTTATCAATCATAATACTCTTCTTTGAATCCTAGGAAAATAAAACATAATAAAGGGGTGATCATAGATTCTTAGTGAGGATAACAATATGGTAGCAAATTTCATAAATAAGCCTAAACATTTATGGAAATGTATAAGACTAAAACAAAAGACTTTTAAACTTAAGATTTAGCATAATATGGTATAGATAAATCATATAGTTTCATTTACTTATTCACATAGATATTCTACTATTCTAATAATCACATTTAATATCAATAGCTAATTTTATAACGATGGAATGCATAATGCCAAACTTCATACCAACATAGTCAAGGCCTGTGCCAAGACTACAAATAATATTTTGTCAAGGCCTTGTTCCGAGAAACTAGTTTGTCTCATGAGACCTACAGATGCATCGAGGAGCTATAGTGGGATCACCCATCACTTACTAAGTCCAATGCATTCTTCATATGAAAAGTCTTAATCATAACATTAACATTCGTATTAAAATTTTCATATGAAATGTCAATATTTTAGCCATAAACCATAAATGGTATAAAAATACCACATCCAATATCAAAGATATCACAAAATTTTCATTACAATATGTAATATTTGTATCATAATAAATCAACCTTGATGAAGAATAATATATCGTAAAGGATGTTGAAATTGTTGAAAATGATCCGTAGAATATTTGAGAGAAATATCCATTTATCCTGAAATCATTTAAAAGTAATATAAAGGAAGTCATTTAAAAGATAGTTTGGAATCAAAGAGTCCCAAAACACTTTGAAACATTATAAAGGAATTAAAATTTTAAAACATTCATGTCCATATAAATAAATCCTTACAACTATTTAGAAAACATGGAAATTAATGAGAAATGTTTAGAAGAATAAATTTTTAAAACATTCATTTTGATGATTTGGTAAAAACACAATTAAATAGAATCCAATTTAAAACACTTTTATGAACCACTGACATGTATAATAAATATTTCCCAGTAGATACTTATGTATAAACTACCTTGGATAATAAATAGAGTGTGAAATTAACCCTTGCCTTACACTTTCCTTTGATCGAGTGTACGTTTAACCTTCTTTATAATGACAATAGTATGTTATTAAATTATACCAGATCCATATTCATATTTATTATGTCATACATGATTCATTTATCACATCATACAACCCTTTTAATAATGATTTCCATGTTAAATTAACATTTTTTGTTATAATCATTTTCTTTATCGTACGTGTATTAACGTGTTATTCTTGATCATATCATTTAGATAATAATTTAAATACATCCAGAATCTAATCCTTGATTTATATATCATATAAGAATATAAATATTTATAATATATTGATATATCAAATGGATGGCACAATTTATGGAGACGGTAGGCCGAAAGTATGCATAAACGTGGTTTCCGTTTTCATATCGTATTGAACGGAAGTAGGTGAATAAGATATGTGTAATTACACAGAAACACACACACACACATATATATATATATATATCCAGTATAATTATTATGTAAATTCTATATACCAATTAATAATATATATTTTTATAATCATTGTTGAATGGTGAACCTGGGAATTAATCTCATCGCATCGTGGAGACGGTAATACGTACGTATGCACGAGCGAAAATGTCATTATATTGATGGTGAAATAAAATGTAATTTGATGGTATATTGTATATAAAAAATAATTAACATGTTATATTTTTTATTTACATCAGTTATACTGATTATTATACCCATACAAATAATGAAGTGTTTGAATAACAAACAACACCATGACGTGGAGATGGAAAGCAGTATGTACGCATGTATGGTGACCTCGTCATTTAGTGGATGGATAGAATAACGAATATGGTTTTAATATATTTATAATAACGTAATAGTATTTAGGAGGTACTTGAATTATTATTTTGGTATGAAAGGAATAAATAAAGACGATGTGGAAGATGAAAAGAAGTTGAAAGAGGGTGGTAAAATTATTACCTCTTTTTCAGGTGTTTCCTTTTGAGTTGATCAAAAGGGATCTATAGGTCAGATTTATGTACAAACTAAGGCCTCGAGTTTAAAGTGAAGGAAAATTTTAAGATATTTAGGTAGGTATTGGCTATGCCAAATGGCTTCGGAGTTGTGATTTTGAAAGAGGGGGATGTACCCTTTTATAAGAGAGGTAAGGGGCACCTTAGGAAAAGATTAAATTATTATTTTATAATAAAAAAATAATGGGTTTAAAATGGCTCAAAAATGATTTATATCAAGGATAATATGGGTAGGGGTATTAAAAATAACAACCAATAAGTTTAAGGAAGGTTTGGATCACCATATTAACCTTATATTTCAGATTTAACACTAAATTAAATAGTTTAACTTTTACCATTTATTTTATTATTATTATAATAATTGGTTAATAAACATTCAATAAAATGAAAAGAGCAACTAAAGTAGCTCTTTAATGATATAAATATAATTATATATGTTCTTTGGAAGAACCATAGATTTTTAGGACTATTATATAATTTAATAATATAATATTGCTTTTAAATGCTCATTTATATCAATTTTGACACTATTTAGTATTTGGTTTTTGTGAAAGTCATAACAACTTGATTACTTAGAAAAAATACCTTTAATAAACCATAAAACATTATATTCACATATAAATTCATGGGTGTCATAAAAATTTAGAAATAATATTTATTTTAAAATTTATAATAGCATTTATTTGATTCTTTCATTAATAAGGTAATTGCTGCATCACAATTGTGTCATAAATATATTTATTTATATAGTGTCTAAAAATTTTAAATAAAATATAATTATTTAGGAAATATATTTATCTATATAATTAGTTATTATATCTAAAATTAAAACATATATAACCTCATTTAGAAATTGGTTTACTAAAATAAATATGTTTATGTCATTTTTGTCTTTACATTAAATTAATTAATTTAAAGTGTCATTATCACTCTCAAGTGGCTCCATGGGGTCCCAAAATCGACCAAAGGATTACCCAGGTCAGAAATGTATCAACCAATAGGAAAATTACATATTTTAGGTTAATTTAATTATATTATTATATTATTTTTTACCCTTATTTACGGTATTTATCCTTTAACAATGGTAAATAAAATATTTACCGAAGGAAATATTCATAATGTCTAAAAATAAAAGATACATATTTTCATTATTTTATACTAATGATTGAAAATATATAATCCATTTTTTTAAATTTTGAAACATAGAGATGTCAAAAATTAATTTAAAATTAATTTTTATTTTCAAAACATAAATTGTGTTTTTAAAAAGTACTAGATTGTCACTTGTTTTTGTCAAGTTTATATGTGAAATTACATACCATGACCTAAATTATATTAAATAATAAAAATATAATATAATTATACTTTATAACCACTCAAATTTATAATTTTATACTATAAATTATTTTTATTAAAAAAGTTGTTTTTTTAAATTTAGTATTTTTCACTATTCATAAAAAATTGTCAGTTTTCAGAAAAGTACCATATATTCAACCTAAGATAATTTTGATATTCTGAATTCAAAAATGAATTCCATTTTAAAAAATAAAATTTATTAAATTTAGAAAACTGATTTTTAGTATTTATAACCACATGTTGGATTGGTCATGGTTTGTAAAAACAACAAGTTGCGTAAAACACAAGCTACTACATTATTCATAAAGAAACATTATGTGGAAGCATAAGGTGTTACATTATTCCATCCTTAAAATAATTTCATCCTCAAAATGTCAAGAATATTACTACATAAAATGATTCGGGTGGTTCTTCATCATAAGTTCCCTAGTTTCCCTCGTTTCCTCTTACATCTTATGGCTTCTCCATAAAACTTTTACATGACGAGTCATCCAGTATCTCATCAAATCATCTCTAGTATCAAAAATTTTTATAGGCTCTTCACAATAAGACAGATCAATTTGTAGTTAAATTTTCACATAGGTGAGTACATACCTTGGGTCATGTATGTATTTCCTAAAAAGTGATATGTGGAACACAACATGAACTTTGGAGATATTTGGAAGCATTGACAAATGATATGCTACAACTCTAATTCATTCTAGAATTTTGAATGGTCTGATATACCTGGGAGTAAATTTACCCTTCTTACTGAAACATATAAAACCCTTCCTTAGAGATACCTTCAAAATAACTTGATCTCCTTCTAGAAATTATGAATCCTTCCTTCAGTTATTGGAATAGTTATTTTGACTACTTTGACCTACATTGATGTGGGTTTGTATAATAATCACATTATCCATTGTTTCCTCAACATGTTATGGGCCTACGAGTTTTCTTTCACCAACAACATATCAGCAAGTTGGTGTGTGACTTCTCTTTACATATAATGTTTCATATAATGCTTTCAGAATAATTGAATATAAGGTATTGTTATTGGAAATTCTACCGTAGGTAAATATTGATCCCGCATACCTAGAAAGTCATGTGAGAAAGATCTCAACATGTCTTCAAAGGTTTTTACTAAACATCTTGCATTCCTTGTTTGATAATTCTTAATATTCATTTGAGTTTTGGATTAATGACCACCATTTATTTGCATCTCTCATGAGGCGATATAAAGCAATGAAAACATTTTCCTTTTCGCTACTCCCCAAAGCATGAAATATTTTTTCTAAGGAACTTATCCATTTCTCAGCTACAAATGGATTTGTACTCCAATTGAATGTTGGTGGTTGTTTCCTCATAAAGAAGTCTAACATTGATCAATCGTGTTGTGGATCAGGGTTCTCCATATGGGAAAGGTTATTATGAATAATCTGGGTGAGTTGTCCTAGTATGGTGATAAGATAATTAGCACCAGTTTCATCACCAGCTCTTCAATAATTACCTTGAGTAGGAGGGAAATCTCTACATGGATTACGATGGTTGATACATTTTTCATTCCTTCAACTATATGTCATTTATAAACAATGGAATACAGTAGATTATTTTATGAATCACAATACATAATTCCAAACATGTAAAACAATTATCATAAATTTAACAGTTTATGGATATAATCAATAATCATAAAAAATATTTCATTGAGTATGTATATACTCATAATCCCTACATATTGGTTTGTAAAGAATATTAGAATTATCCTAAGCATATCCACTGGGAGTGTCGTAACCAAGTGTGAATCAAGGCCTGTTGTCATGTACCAGGATACCCTCGGTGGAGCCCAAAACTCTTTGTCAGAGTTTTAACTCTTTATTACATCTATGCCAGAGCAGCTTCTACCTACTCGTATCCAGACAGAGATGTATTTCATGGAAAATACACAAATTCATTACATTGTCAAAATTGTATGATGCTCTTCTTTACTAATCCCCAATGTCTATCTTAGGGTAATTTTTTCTAATCATAGTTTATCTGAATCTATTTCCAAGGATGTTTCTATACTTAATCTGATACCCACTGTAACGCCCTGACCCCAATTACCAAGAGTCAGTGCATTATTACATGACATTGACATGATACAAGGAATCATGTCCCGAATGACCGATCAGTTTAGTAGCCCTAAAAATAGATTACAAACATGAATGTTACATTACACATTAGAAAATAAATCACAACATAAATGATCCTTTTACAGCACCATTAATCCCCAAGCATAACATTTCTTATAAATCATAATACACTTCTTCAAATCCTGGGAAAATAAAACATAATAATAGGGTGAGGTTAGATTCTCAGTAAAGATAATGATATAGCAGAAACGTTCATAAATAAGCATAAACATTTAAGGTAAAATATATGACTAAAACAAAAGTCTTTTAAAGATAAACATTGGTAAAATATGGAAAATATAAATCAACTAATGTCATTTACTTATTAAATGGATTTTCTACTAATCGAATAATCAAATTTAATATCAATAGCTAATTTCATAATGATGGAATGCAAAATGCCAGACCTCATAACCACATAGTCATGGCCTTGTTCCAAGACTACAAATAAGATTTTTTCAAGGCCTTGTTCCAAGAAACTAGGTTATCTCATTTAAACTACTGATGCATGAAGGAGTTATAGCGTTCTCTACTCGTCAATTACTATATCCAATGCATTTATCATATGAAAAGGTCTAAACATAACATAAACATTTGCAAAAAAACTGGCATACGAAATGTCAAAAATTTATCAATAAACCAAGAATGGTATAAAAATAACACATCAACAGTCCAAAAAAACACAAAACCATCAATACAATATGGAAGATTTGAATAATAATAAATTAACCTCGATCAATAATAATACATCGTAAAGGATGATGACATAGTTGAAAATGATCAGTAAAAAACATGGAGAGAAATATCCCTTTTTCATGAAATAAATTAAAATTCATATAAAGGAGTCATTTCAAAGATAGTTCTGAATCAAAGTGTCCCATACAACTTTGAATCATTTTAATGTAATTATCATTTTAATACAATCATGTCTATATAAATAAATCCTTCAAACATTTTTAAATTATGGACATTAATGAGAATGGATTAGAATAATAAATTAGTGAAACATTTAAAATGAGGTTTTATTAAAAATTACCTTAAAAATAATCCCTTCTAAATCACATTTATGAAACACGTACATGGATAATAAATATTTCCCAGTATATACAAAGGAAAAAACAAACTCAGATAATAAATAGATTGTGAAATTAACCCTTACCATACACTTTCCTTTTCCTGAGGGTATGTTTAACCTCTTGTTTAATGACCATAGTATGTTATTAAATTATAAAAGAACCAAATTTATATGTATTATTTCATACATGATTTATTTATTACATTATACTACCCATTTAGAAATTATTTCCTTGTTAAATTAACATTTTGGATAATAATGGCATTCTTTATCGTACATGTTTTTTCGTGTTATTTTTGATTGTCTCATTTAGATCCTGAAAAAAATAAATCCGGAATATAAACCAAGATTTTTATATCATATATATTTAGAATAGAATTATTTATAATTGATAGATATATGAAATGGAAGGCACCGTTTATGGAGACGGTAGGTCGTACATACACAAAAACGTTGTTTCCGTTTTTATATCGTATTATACAAAAGAAAGTGAATAAGATATATGAAAGTACATACATACAAACATACATATATTTATATTTATTTAGTAGAATTATTTTTTCATATATTACATACTTATTAATAATATTTTTTTTATAATCATCGTTGAACGGTGAATGTGGGAATGAATCTCATAGCGTCATGGAGACCGTAATACGTACGTATGCAGGAGCAACAATATCATTATATTGATGGTGAAATAAAATGTAATTGGATGGTATATAATATTTTCAGAATCATTTACACGTTATATTTATTATTTACATCAATTATACTCTTTGTTATACCCATCCAAATAATGATGTGTTTGAATAACAAACTACACCACAACGTGGAGACGGAAAGTCGTACATACGCACATATGGTGACATTGTCATATAGAGGATGGGTAGAATATACAATATGGTTGTACTATATTAAAATAACATCATTGTATGTAGGAGTCACTATATGTTTTATTTTGGTATGGAAACAGCAAAGAAAGAGGAGGTAGAAGATGAAAGGAACATGAAAGAGGGTGGTGAAATTATTACCTCTTCTTCAGGTGTTTCCTTTTGAGTTGATCAAAATAGCTCCATAGGTTAGATTTATGATCAAACTAAGGCCTATTGGTTGAATTTATGGAAATTTTTAGGATATTTTGGTAGGTTTTGGTGATGCCAAATGGATTTGGAGGTTTTATTTTGAGGTAAGGTAAGGGCCTTTTTATAAGAGAGGTGAGGTGCACCTAAGGAAAATATTGAAATATTTTTTTATAATAAAATAATTTTCAGTTTATAATTTCTCAAAAATGATTTATTTCGTATATAATGTGGTAAGGGGTCTAAAAACACACAACCAATATGTTTTATAAAGGATTGGATATCCATATTAACCTTACCTTTTAGAATTAACTCTAAATTAAATAATTTAACTTTTACCATATATTCATAGATTATTATAATAATTTGTTTATAAACATACTATAAGTTTCCAAGAGAACCTCAAGTGGTTAATTAATTATATACCTATCATTAAATAAGTTCTTTTCTAGAACCATAGATTTTGAGAACTATTATATAATTTAAAAATATAATATTTGTTTTAAAAGCTCATTTATGTCAAATTTGACACTATTTAGTATTTGGTTTTTGTGAAAGTCATAAAATTATTATTAATTCAAAAAAATACAGTTAATAAACCCTAAAATGTCATATTCATCTATAAAATTTAGGTATTTTATAAAACATTGAAAATATATTTATTTTAATATTTAAAATACAATTTATTTGATTATTTCATTAATAAAGATATTACTAAATCACCATTGTGTCATAAATAAACTTAATTATATAATGTCTAAAAATTATAAATAAATTGAATTTATGTAGGAAATAGTTTTATCTTTCTAAAGAGTATTTATAGTATAAATTATAACTTATATAACCTCATTTAAATATTGGTTTACTAAAAGATATATGTTTATGTCATTTTTGTCTTTAAATTAATTTAATTATTATAAAGTGTCATTATCATTCTCAAGTGGCTCCATGGGGTCCCAAAATCAACAAAAGGATTCCCATGGTCCGAAATGTATCAACCAATAGGAATAGAACATATGATAGGGTAATTTAATATTATTCTAATATTATTTATTACCCTTATTTACCTGGTTTACCCTTTAACCATGGTAAATAAAATATTAACTGAATAATTATTCATTTGTATAAAAATAAAAGATACATATTTAAATAATTTGGGCCTCCTGATTGAAAATATGGAATCCATTTTTCCAAATTCAAAACATAGAAGTTTCATAAATTAATTAAAAAGTAATTCCTGCTATCAAAACAGAGAGCGTGTTTTTAAGAAATAAAAACTAACAGAAGATTGACAGTTGTTTATGTCCAGTTTATATGTAATATTATATAAAATGAAAAAAATTATATTAAAAGATAAAAATATAATCTAATGATACTTTAAAACCACTGAAATCTATATTTTAACACTATAAATTAGTTAGATTAAAAAAATTAAATAAAATTTATTATTTTTACTATTCATAAAAAATTTAAAGTTTTCATAAAAGTTACAAAAATTCACCCTTAGCTCATTTAAATATTCCGAGTTCAAAAATGAAGTCCATTGTCCAAAATTGAATTTACTAAATTTCACTAATTGGTTATTAATATTTATAACAGCTATTTTTATTGGTTGTGGTGTGTTAAAATTCTAAGTTGCGTACAATGCAAGATACTACAATACTCAAAGGGAGATGTACCATGGAAGCTTGGGGTGTAATAGATTGGATACTATAAAGGGATGGGGGCCAGGAAAAGAGTAGCTTGGAGCATGAGATACAGATGCGTGTTCAATAACTGATGTTATTTAGAGTTTTTTCTCTAATAAGATTTTTGTGATGTATTGTTTGGATGTTTTTATTTTCATGGATTTTTTGTTTTACCGTCATGTGGTGTGTGATAATGCTCCAAAATATAAAAATTGAATAATAGATTCTTAATCGAGATGTTTTATAATATGATTTGATTAAACCAGTTCAGAAGAGCATGTGCCACCCAAAGAAGATAGTATCTTGTATTGGAGGATAGAATTTCATTATTACTATGTTCGGGGAAATATGATTTTTTCATATTTTGTGGGAGATTGGATTAGTATATTTGGAGTTTTTAGGAATTTTAGATTTAATGAGAACCTTGATAGATACCTTGAGTGATTTTGTTTCAGATGCATTACCATATTTCATCTAAGTTGGTTTTGAATTCTCTTGAGAGAGAGTAGTTTGAAAGGTATATTCTGTAATGGCTGAGACCTTCAAACCCATAACATTTATAGAAATCTAATGATTGAGTTTTCTAGTTTATGTCTTGGGTCATTTTGAGTCTAATTATGGTTATCTAGTTGTAATTCATTTATGTGGTAAGAAATTCTCAATGGTGAGTCAATATAGAGGTAAACAATATCGTGTGGTGAGTCATTATGGATGCTAGTAATTTTGGGAGGTAGGTCATTCTAAAGATCAGTCATATCTTGTGGCATGTCATTATGGTGGTCATAACTTTCTAATAGTGAT
The DNA here is from genome assembly GCA_963277665.1 of Viscum album. NCBI lineage: Eukaryota > Viridiplantae > Streptophyta > Magnoliopsida > Santalales > Viscaceae > Viscum > Viscum album. Next base: position 629,373,295 of record OY728166.1, read on the forward strand.
TCTTTTAGAGGTCATCAATTTTTAGTTGTGACTCATTCTGGTGGTTGAACATTTTTGGAAGTGAGGCATTCTAACCGTTATATGTTTCTGGTTGAGAATAATCTCTTGCAGTGAGTTATTCTGGCTATAAGACTTTTCTAGTGGTGAGTAATTCCGGTAGTTAAAAATTTCTTATTGTGAGTAATTCTAGAAGATTGAAATTTCTAGTGGTAGGTCATTATAATTGTTAGATGATTGTGGTTGTGAGTAATTATTATAGTCAAAAGAAATTATGAGTTGGTCATTTGAGAAGGCATACATTTCTGGCGGTGAGTCATTATGATGGTTAATTTTTTTTGGTTGTATGTCATTCTGGTCATTATATATTTTTGGTAGTCAGTCATTATAGATGTCAGACAATTCTATAAGTATTTCACTCTAGTTCAGAGACATTAATGGTAGTGAATCCTAATCTATGACTCTCTGGCGGCAACTAAATGCTAGTGATGCATGGAATGTTTTTCACGTTATTCAAAATTTATAGATTTTCAATTTTCAATGTATTATTGGAGAAAATGGTTTTAATGGATTAATAAATAAATTTTACATCATATTAAAAGTTTATTGATCATATCTTCAATTTATAAAAAATTATATATACCTTTTAAATGATTATAATGAGTTGATTTAATGAAATATGAATTTAATGGCCAATATATACTAAATATAATCCATTACTTTCAGATATAATCTTTTAGGATAGAATATATTTACATCCATCGACTTTTATTTCATTCTATTAACATAGGAGGTTTAAAATCCTCCTTTTTCATGGAGTTTTTGTAATTTCAGTTTGTTTGGCTTCGACCGAACATGTTCCCTCAATTATATGGACCCCCACTTTTATTGATACAATTTTGTGTAATGATTTGTTATTTAAGGTATTAATTCCTTCATCATGCTTCATTTTTACCGTTCAATGTCTGATGTATATTTTCTATCCATGTGTAATGGTTCAATTGAGCTTTATAATGATAATTAACCTATTTAAATGAAAAATTGTGTAGTGGAATGTGAAGCTTGATGTTGTGGATTGTTGTTATTGGTTTGATGTTGAAAATTGTATAGGCTAAAAAACCATTGATTTTATTTCCATAAGGAGTCATTTCTAGTGATATTATGATTTTACTTGTGGAATTCATGTTTTTTTAAAACACATACAAATGTAATTTTTAAATTCTGTACAGTTCATTATTGACTTCGGTGTCATTAGATATTATGTTCAGTTTAATAAAACCCTTAAATAATGATGTGGAATTGAATAATTACACCTTTGATCAATTTTATAATGCTGTAGTGTTTTGTTATGTCATTTGATGTGTTGAACTGTTACAATATGTGATTGTGGTGATGATGTGAAGGGAAATGGAAAAATTTGATGTGTTTTTCGATATTAGATGTGATATATAGTAGGACTGCTGTGGTGGTTGGTAGCTCTAGTTTCTAGAGTATGTATCAAATTTAATGATTTATATTGATATAAAAATAGATATTAGTAAGTGTTGAATGAATGAATTATTGGGGGAATCTAAAGTGGAATTACATGAAAATATGAAATCTAGATATTGGAAAATGTGGTTTTGAAAACATAAAGTGATTTGTAATTTTATTTCATATGTGGTGTTATGCATATAGTTTTGTAAATATAAGGAGATTAATTTTTTAGATGTTTTATGAAATTATTGTAAACCCTTAAGATGGTGATCATTTTTGGATCCATAATATTTATATACTTTGTACATTCTTTGTGATTTCTATACGTACCCCACCAATGTCGAGCATCTTGGTCAAAAACGAAATTTTTTTGGAGGGTGATTTCCCATAATTTTATTGGGAGTATGGATGTATACATTCCCTATAATACCCACTACCTCTTCTAAACGTTGGTGATATTAATGGGAAGTGATTTATGGAACATAAGTTTTCCAGAATGTACTTGTGATGTGATGAGTTTGTGATAAACCATATGTCTTCAAAATAGTTAATGAGATGGATTATGGTTGGGGTCATCCATGGTAGGATGATGAAAAAAAGCTGATGTAATTCATTTTCATGATACCCTACTACACAAGTTATTATATTTTATTTGGGAAGATGGCCTATGTTTCTTTTAGTAGGATCTGATGTGTTGTGTTGTTAATCAAAAGATATGGGATTCCAATGACATTTGACATTGGGGTGTGTTGGAAAAAAAATCCGTGGAAAAGCGGGGTGGGGTACACTATCATCTATATCATTCATATTATGTTATTATACATTGATTTATTACATGGTAATATTTCTTTTTGGAGGTTATGAATTTTGGTTTGTATACCTGTATGGGTGTTGTCTGGTTCTACTATTTTTCTCACAGATGAAAAAGAATAATGTTTTCACATGTTCATGAGAGGATTTGGTATTTTTAATAATTATAACTATAATATAACCCTATTTATATTCAAATATGTTAATAATTAAAAGAGTATTTCTTGGACCATGCTAGAAATTACTAGCTTAAATATTTGGGTAGATGTTGTTCCACTTCTATTTTTTTGGGAATCCTCTTTGGATAATTTAAATATATCTATTTTATTTTTACATGAATTGTGGGATGGTTTGGATTTATTTTATAATATGTCACGGAGAATATTCTGGGTGATTAATCTTATATCATGATGATACAATATTATCGAGGGTAATTTCTCTCAAACATGATATTTTTATATCCTCTGTGCTAGCTTCCACCAATGGGCCAGATGAATATGGGGCTCAGGGATCACTATCTCTCTCCCCTAATTATGGAATATTAGGAGGGAGGGGTCGTGAAAACATATATATAATTATAATTTAGTTATATATGAACCAATATTTTTGAATATAAAAATCCTATTGATCTCGTGATGTACTAATATTCTGTTCTGTATCATAACAAGGATGTATTATCTATGTATGAAAATGATGGGTCTCTATTGTTGGAGTAAAATAATAATATATCCAATTTGATAATTAAGTATAAAAATATTAGTTTAAATAAGTTGGAAAATTCCAATTATATCAAGACATAATATGTTTTTTGAAAATTAAATATGCGCATTATTTCACATAAATGAAATTGAAATCTAGATAATAAATGTAGTTTTGGATCTATCATAGTCATAAATTATGGTAATAATAACAAAAATTAACATTGTGTATTTTATCAAAATGTACCCAGTGTAGGAATATGAGTCCCTATATTACAACTAGCTTTACACTCTAAGTGAAATAGGATTTTGTTAATCCCAATATCTATATAGAGAGATTAAAAACAAATATAACTAATGTAGTTATTCCTATTAACCATGAAAATGGGTTGATGAATATGATACAAGAAACATAATTTGAGAAAAATTACAATGATATGGATCATAGAAGACAATACCATAGAATATATTTGAAAATAAAAAAAATTTATTTTCATTATTCTTATGTATTCTTTATATCTTTTCCGTTTTAGAAATAATTGTGAACCGTGCGAAAACAAAAAAAACCCTATGTGTGGGTAATTTTAATGATTATTCAAACAACATACAGAATGTAAAGGGTTAAATATCTCAAAAAAACATATAAATACTGAAAAAAATTACTCATGCTTTGAAGAATAAATTGGACCATATAGAACATCAAAATTAAACCATGAGGGAGTAACATCCAACCAAATCCTTTATACAGTAATGTAAACACACATTTTATTGATATTCAAATAAAAATGTCATGTAATAGTGTATTAACTCAATATAAAATCACTTTTCCATTATCCCCTATTTTGAGAATTAGAATTACACTTTATAAATTTATCATATATATGAGGAGGATGACCAACTGTGTGTATTAATAAAAAATAAAAAATAAAAAGAAATAATAAAATGTATTTGGAAGTAATTAATAAAATATTTAAAAAAATGTACTTATCATGAAGACATCCAACATTTATAGAGGGGGAATTTATCGAGTATAAGAAAAAGGATAATGAATCTTTCATCAAATATTAGTATTCGTTTTCAAATCATGCAATGTAAACCTCAAGTTTGGTTGTTAACCATTACTCGGAAATTGATAGATCACTATTCTTTTAAAGTCAAAAATATAAAAGAATAGAGATATTTTTTTGATATTGAGTGTTATAATGAATGAGTTTTGTTTTCTATAATGTTGACATAGATTTTTTTGAATGGTGTAATGGACATAGTGGTATATAGTGGAACATAGGCCATAGTGATGGAGGATAAAATTAAATATAGGTAACGAATATCATAACACCAACATGTCAAACTTGTTGAAATATGAATCATGTGAATTTCCTTGGTCGGATAAAGAAATGCTTTATGTGTGGTAGATAATTCCAAAATATTATTGAATGTCAAAGAAACATGATAAATTTAGATATTATGATGGAGTAAATGAATGAGCTTCAAAATTCACCGCACATAGTTTAATTATTAATCAATATATTTATTTTCATATATACAAATTATTTCACTACATAATAATACATCGATGGTTATCAACATACTCAACCAACGACAATAAGGGACTAAGGGAATCATTAGTCGATCAGCACCACTGAGGTTGAGCATAAAAATATATTAATAAAAGTTACACCTAATGTTAATTCTATAATGCAAAAAAATTTATTTCCATTTGGTTCTACAAATTCTATTATGACATATATTTCATCAAAAAAAATTGATCCACACACTCAATACCTTGACAAGTTTATATATATATATATATATACCTAGTGTTGTGGTCGTCACATCCAATGTTTTGTGATCTTCTCATCTTATCTTATGTCTGATGATTAATCAAATGAATTTCATCAATTTCCCCATAAGCGAAAATTATTCAATACATGTATTGGAATATATCCATATATATAGATCCTATATCAACTGTTGATAAAAGAAAACATGTTCCTATAGTTTGAATCGTGCTATTATTCTATAAAAATTAATGGAAGATCATGAATATCAATTATAAAATATTTAAATGTTGTAGGTATTCATACCCTATGAAAAATAATATCATTCACAAATGAACGTTTCATTATAAATTAACAAACATTTGGAAATTCAATTTATTATCAAATATATAGATGTGTTATCTATAGAACTGAAAATCCATACCCTAGACTATGATGAAGTGTTCACAATGTAACATATACTCAGGGACACTAATATCTATAAAGACTCATATATTGTGGCCACGATTGAACTAGGGGACTTACATAAGTACTTATAATAATAATAGGTAAAGGGTTAATATTACCTAGTAAATCACCTTGGGGGTTCTTATTAATCTATTCTTGAATAAAGGATGGTTCACAGTGGCAGTTCATCAACTATTCGTATCTCAATAGGATATCTATTAACAAAAATATTAATATTATTTTATTGATGAACAATTTGATTACCATTTAAGTCCATATTACATATCAAAGGTGGATCATTAATATGGGTGATGAAGTATGATATTCACAACACATCCTTCCATAAAATATTCAGACGCTATGGGTTCAAAGTTATTCACTTCGGTCTTATAAACACCATTAAAATTGTCTGAGATTTTATAAATAATGTCTTTAGAGACTACATTGAAAAATTCTTGGTAGCATTTAATAATGGCATTATCATATAATTAAAGGAATAAAAATAACATTAAGTGTCTTAATGGAATGTTTTTCTAACAATATTTGAGGATATGTTATATTTTACATTTAACAAGTATTAATTTTCAATATAGAACGTAACATTCAAGGAGAATGAGATATAATCATAGGGGATATATTTAAATTGTTCAAAAACATATTCAATTAAAAAATGTAGAAGTATCACATGTGTCATTCATATTAACAGTTATCATGGATTATATAGGCACTACTGATTATAAGTGAGAAATTATCATAAAAATATTTCTTATAATAATTATTAAGATAGAAATTCTTAATGTATCTCCAGACTATAGAATTTGGGGTGCTGGATAATGAGATCTAAAAGAGGCTATCCACTACCCATATTCTCACAATACCCTCATGAAAATAATTATTTTTTATATATAGTTTTTCTACAATGAAATTATTTAGTTTTTTACTCACATAGGAAGGAATGTTGATAGCCTATTAATCATTACATGTAAAGATCATGTTGGGATCACATTGTGTATAAGGTTTTATTTGTTGTCAATAGTTGTCAATGATGATCAAAATGAATGAGATCAATAAGTACTCTAATGAAACAGAGGAATAGAAATTCAGACAATTGTTGTACTGATCATATGTTCAAAAGAACATCTTGTACTGATCAGAAGTTCAAAAGAACATGGGTCAAAGGTCACACATTGTATACAATAGTGAAAAATGGTGAGGTGTAATCCAACTAAGGATGATTAAAGAAGAAGACATGACAGTTGATGAAGACCATGAAATTCTTCATGATTGCATGAGAACCATGCAAGAAACTTCTTGAATAATTGAATCATATGTTTTTCCTGAAGAATAGATTGACGGTTGAAGAAGAAGAAAATGTGTGAGGGATTAGAATTCGGAGATGGCCATGCACGTCAAATTGTATCAAATATGATGATGAAAAATCTGATCTATAATAGGATATATATTGTGATAGTGGAGTTTGTGTTGAAAGAAGAGTTGTTGAAGGATACAAATCACTGAAAAAAAAGAAGTGTGTTTGATGTGATCGTGCATGTTGACATAAGAAACAAACTACATACAAATTTTTTGAAAAAGGAGATTCCATGGTGGAATGTCGAGTTCAAGGGATGTGGTTAGTGATCCATGTTTGATTCAAGAACGTCCAAAAAGGAATAGATGATCTGAAGGTGGTACAAAAATATCAGATACAAGGTGGTGTCGTTTTCTGATGTTTGCAAAATTTTTGGGGGCTGAAAATAGACAAATAGAGATAAGTGGTTTTGGAAAAGAGACTTGTGTACTGTGTAATTGAAGAAAAGGGAACCTGCGTGCCTCGTGTTTTTCAAGATTAGAACATGGAAAAATGGAAATGGAAAGAGGGTCGTGCAACTATTGGGATGGTCGTGCAAGTGACCTGCGCACCGTGAAGAGACTTTCACACCGGTTCCTAGGACGATTGGAAACTTGCATGCCTATTGTTTTTCAAGATCATAACATTAAAATATGGAAAAGTGAAGAAGGTCATGCAAGTATTGGTGTGGTCGTGCAATTGAGTATCATGACATAGACATGGGCGGATGGACCTACGCACTGAAACCTACATGCTGAGGAAAGACTTGCGCTCCAAAGCGTGTGGTATCTGAATTCATATAAATAAAAAGGCACCCCTTCACATTCAGTACAGAGTTCAAGACATAGAGATTTTTCGAGCATTCATCGCACAGGTGGTTGAGCCATGAAAGTGGTTGTTGGGTCACGCAAGTAGAGGTTGCACGCCCGTTGTTGGATGCGCGCCTAATGCGGTTTTGGAGAGAATAGAAGTGAGTCACGCTGGTTTGAAGTTGAAGGAGGTGGAGTCGCACAGGTGGTTTGGTGATACCTGCACACCAGCTTGGACTTGCACCCTGAAGACCTGCCCTTCGTATTGGGGCTTACACATCGGGCTTGGGGAAGAGCGACAGGTGCTGTTGGAGTACGCCTGTCTTTTTGGTGCTGAACGAATGCAGGAAGATTGCTCGATACCTTTAGTGCAATAGATAATGTATTCATTTGTGATGATGAAAGAGCAATGAAAAATTCAGTTTTATGAAGAGATGTGGTACGACACACACATGAGTGGTTTTTAACAACCTCGTTGTGATTTGTGAAGAGAAGAATGGTCCATGCAACTAAACTCAGATCTATATAGAAAGAGAGGAATATATCAATACACTTATGTGTCAGTATTGGGAATCAAATGATGAGAAGGGGAATATTTAGTGCATTTAGTTATTTCACTAAAGAAGAATATTGAATACAAAAGAGCATCAACTCATTACTATGATACGAGAATTCTCTCATGGTGAACAAGAGACAAAGAGTTCAATGAATATATATATAATATAATTTTACGTCTATAAACTGAGTGTGACTTCACCAAGGGTAGTGAGCTAGGGGGAGTCAATGTGGGTAACCCGAGGGAAGCAATGAGCTATCCTTGAATCTTTGTAACGGTAGTGAGCCTGGGACTGAGTGATTGTGCTCGAACCTTTTTAATACGCAGCTAGTGAAGTATAGTGGAATTTGGTATGACCAAAAACTTGTCACTGTATTCTCCTTGGACGTATCCCTTAGTGGTGTACCAAGTAAAAATTTACATGTCATATCATTTCATGTAAATTTTTCATTGCTGATCATATCCTTCATACTGGTTTAACTAGTTCCTACCAAGGTGGTAACAAGATCCATAACTTTAAAAAGAAAAAGTTGACACCCTGATTCACCCCTCCCCTCTCAGGGTGTCTCGAGGTCCTACAAGTGGTATTAGAGTGAAAGTTTGACATATGTTGGATACTATACATAAATTTTATTTAGAAGAGGATTTGAGTTTCTTTCATAAAGTCAAAATGAAGAGCAGTCTTCATAATAACTCGGTCATTTATGAGCAGAATCCTACATCCAGCAAGATCATTAAAATAGGAAAATTAAAGAGAATAAGTAGTTTATGAAGTCCTTGATATCCAAATAAGATGCGGTATCTGGTTTTCTATACCCTTCAAATAATAAAGAAATATCAGGCTTGGAAATAATCAAGCTAGTGGCTCATGATTCTACCACAAGAATGGAAGACACTTCAATCACAAGTGATCAAGAGAAATCAGTAAGCTCTCTGCGTGATATTCCTAAAGAAAGAGTTGATCCTGTTTTTAGAATATTTCAATGCATGCAGGCTGAGATCAATCAATTGGAAACAGAAGCTGATAATTTAGAAAAGGGCATGGATGGAAAAAATCTTGAATGTTTAAAGCTCACCAAACAGATTAAAGTCGTTAAAGAAAAATAGAATGTCAATGAGACTCTAATAGAAAAAATCCAGGCACTTGAAGTTGAGCTGAAGAAGAGAAATGAAGTCAATAGTTTTTGTTTGGAAGAAACATCCAAGAGATTCAAAGAAATTGACTATTTGTTACAAAACAAAGTTAATACGCATGTAGATTAGGTTGAATGATTGAAGAATTCCTGAGAAGAGAAGATGATCATGACAGAATATCAGAACAGCATCCTCCATTGATAGTCAAAAATTGTAATCCCAATTGACAGATCTTGAGAAGTCCCATATTGAGACTTCACAAAAGAATGAAACAGGAGATGCTAGTACTCAATGTTCATTAGTGGATACTAAATCTGAAATATCTCAAACACGAAACAAGAATATTATGACAACTCTTGATTATCCATCTCAAGAAACAATATCTATTGACATTCAATGCACACTGGAGGATTCTAAATCCAAAAGACCAACAAAATGTTATAAGAAGATCATAAATTCACTCATTGATATGTCACAAGAAACTAAGAAAGTGAAGGTAGCATCAAAACCATCTTGTAATCATGTTTCTAAATATGTTCCCACAATCATTATATGCTGGAAGAAAAATCATAAAGAATTATGGATGAAAAAAGGTGAGGAGAAGAAACATTCTACCATGGCTAGGGTGGATGGGAAGAAAATTGGGTAAGTTGGTTCCCCAAATAGAGCACATTAAATTAAGAAAAAGTCCCAAAAATCTAATATAGAAGATACAAAAAGGAAAACATTTGTGGGTCAATGTTGGTGCTGCAAAAAATTTGGTCATTGTGCACTAGATGTTTGGTACAATCCCTTTCAAGAAAAATCACAAAGAAATCCTATATCAAAGGGAAGAAATCCAGAGAATAAGAAGAAACATCTGCTGGTCCAGAAGAATATTTTTACATCAAACATATTAGTAATGTTTGATAACAACTGTGATGTATGCAACGACAATGGTCACAAGGTAGGTACATGACCATCCCAAAATGCTTTCACTGTTGATAAGAAAAGAAGTCCTCTGATGTCGTCTAAGTATGAAGCAAGTACCTTGGGATGAAATAAGAAGAATAGTGTGAACACACATTTCCCCAAGAATATCTCATGTAGGGAAGCTGGGAAGACCCAGGAATTTAGATCCATGGAATTGATTTTTCATTCATCCAAAAGAAAAACTCTGTGGGATGAAACTTAGATGAACCCATGTGGAAGATCCAAACCAGCTGCCACAGTTCCAAATGACATATTGGTACTCTAGCCAGAAGGTTTGAAAAGAATAAGGAAACTTGAATATGAAAAGGCCAAGTATGGTGATAAAGGAAAGAAAAAACATTCTCATGATGGAAACAAAGTGCAAGAGAGTTTTCAAACCAGGAGAAAAAAATTTGTCAAAGAAGTTATGTGAGAGAGATGCCCGAAATCTGGTCACATTGCAAAAGGTTGTCTAACTTTAATACTAGAGAAAGAATAAGTCCTCAAAAGGAGAACTAATGCATCATTCAAAATGGTTATCAAGAAAAATAATTCTCCAAACCACAAATAAGAGAATGTGAAGAGAACCGTGCCACATTAACACTTGTCAGAACAAATGTTCAAATGTGGAGTCATGAAGATGGGAGTGAAGAGAGGATCGTGGTTGAGAATAGAACCTCAACCATGAAACTCATGCTGATGAAGCAAGGAGGAACCACCATATTCCCTTAATCATCTGTACATTGTATTTGTGCTAATAATGAAGGTAATGGATGTTGAAGCATGCTCTCAAATGGAGAACCTGAGAAGTAGTGAATGCTGTCAACTCTTGATAGCTAATCTAAAGAAGATTACATCCTTGCATGATTCTTCAATTAATATTCAATGATTAAGATAATTAAGGATCACTCATGATAAAGATGAAGAGGGGGGTTCCCTTGAGGGGGAGAAAAGTGAAGAAGCTTCCAGAATCATTGTTTCAATCAGTATCAACTCTAGCTGGTATTCAATGCAATTACTATATAAATTTTTTGAATAACATTTCATTGGAGAAGGTATGTCATTTCTCAATCTCTCGACCTTGGTTACTCGGAAGAAAGATCATTCTACAAAGGGGGAGTAACTGAATTGATCAGTGATATAAGAAGAATGGATGTGCCCCTAGGCCACATAGCCTTCTAATTTCACTTGAATGTTATTGATATGTTTTCTGATTTGAGTGTAAGAGTTTAAGGTTGATAATTCCCTTTCACATTTGATCTCATTAGCCTAAAATGAAAGTGGTAAACCCTTGAAGAAAAAACACATGAGTTCTCATCTCATGTTGGTATCATGTTGTCTGAATAATGGATATCCTTGTTGTCTAAATCAAATCCTCTTATTTTCTACATCAAGAATTTCCCAAGTACACTTAGAGAGAAATGATTAATGAAACATTGCTTATGTATAGATTGATACCCTCCCTACCGTGAGATTTTTATTTCTTGTCACTAAGGGGGAGAGAATGTGAAATAAATGTTTGAAAAGAAAAGTTGATTGAAGATATGATTATCATATTTACATTGAAAAATTCATTTCAGAAGGTATGTAAGGTATTGAAAAAAAATAAAAAGGGGGATATTGTTGGGACCACATTGTGTATAAGGTTGTATTTGTTGTCAATAGTTGTCAATGAAGATCCAAATTAAAGAGATCAATAAGTACTCCAATGAAATGGAGGAATGGAAATACAGATGATTGTTGTTCTGATCATAAGATCAAAAGAACATCTTGTACTGATTAGAAGTTCAAAAGAACATATGTCAAAGGAGTCACATTGTTTACCACAGTAAAAAATGGTGAGGTATAATCCATCTGTGGATGATCAAAGAAGAAGAAATGAAGGTTTATAAAGACCATGCAATTCTTCATGATTGCATGAGAACTATGCAAGTGACTTCTTGATGAATTGAATCATATGTTTTTCCTGAAGTAAAGAAAGACGATTGAAGAAGAAGACAATGTGTGAGGGATTGGAATTCTGATATTTCCATGCAATTCACATTGTATCAAAATATAATGATTCTAAAGCTGATCTGTCAAAGGATATATATCATGATAGTGGAGTTTGTGTTGAAATAAGTGTTGTTGAAGGATACAAATCACTAGAAAAAAGAAGTGTGTTTGAGGTGATTGTGACAGTTGAAAAGGAAAACAAATGACATAAAAATTTGTTGAAAAAGGAGATTCCATGGTGGCATGTCATGTTCAAGGGGTGTGGTTAGCGATCCATGTTTGATTTAAGAACTTCGATAAAGGAATGGATGATCTGGAGGGGGTACAAAAAGATCAGATACAAGGTGACGCCATTTTCCAATGACTGCCAAATTGTTTGGTCCTAAAAATAGACAAATAGAGAAATGTGGTTTTGGAAAAGAGACTTGTGCGATGTGTACATGAAGAAAAGAGAACCTGCATGCCTTGTGTTTTTCAAGATTAGAAAATGGAAAAATGGAAAAGGAAAGAGGGTCGTGCAAGTATTGGGTCGGTTGCGCAGGTGACCTGCGTGCCGTGAAGAGACTTGAACACCAGTGCATAGGAGGATTGGAAACTTGCACGCCTATTGTTTTTCAAGACCTTAACATTAAAAATATTTCAAATGAAAGAAGGTTGCGCAAGTATTGGTGTGGCCCCGCAAGTTAGTAGCGCAATAGAGACTTGGGCAGAATGACCTGTGCACTGAAACCTGTGCGCCGAGGAAAGACTTCTGTGCTGCCGCGCAGGGTATCCAAATGCATATAAGTAGAGGAGCACCCCTCCTCATTTGGTACAAAGTTCAAGACTTAGATATTGTTTGAGCTCTCATCGTGCAGGTGGTTGAGCCACACAAGTGGTAGTTGGGTCCTATAACTATAGGTTGCGCACCGGTTGTTTGTTGCGCACCCAATGCAATTTGGGAGAGAAAGGAAGTGAGTCGCACAGGTTTTAAGTTGATGGAGGAAAAGTTGCGCAGGTGGTTTGGTGATAAATGTGTGCCATTTTGGACTTGCGCGCCAAATACCTGCACGCTGTATTGGGACTTGCGTGCTGGGCTTGGGTAAGAACGCCAGGTGCTTTTGGAGTATGCTTGTCTTTTTTGTGTTGCACAAAAGTTGGAAGATTTATCAATACCTTCAGTGAAACAGATAATGTATGAATTTGTGAAGATGGAAGAGGAGTGAACAATTCAGTTTTATGAAGAGAAGTTGTAACGCACACACATGACTAGTGTTTAAGACCCTCGTTGTGCTTTGCAAAGGGAAGAAGAACGGTTTGTGCAACTAAACTCATATCTACACAGAAAGAGGGAAATATATATACACTAAGGAGTCAGTATTGGGAATCAAAGGAATAGAAGAGGAAGATTTAGTGCATTTATTAATTTCACTAAAGAATAAGATTGAATACAAAAGAGAATCAACTCAGTACTCTGATGAAATCATTGTCTCATGTTGAACAGGAGATGAAGACTTCAATGGAAATCTATTAAAGATACCTTCATGTCTATAAACTATGTGTGAAATCACCAAGGGAAGTGAGCCATGGGGAGTCAACAGGAGTGACCTGAGGGAAGCAGTGAGCTATCCCTATATCTTTGTAACAGCAATGAGCTTGGGACAAAGTGACTCTACCCGAAACTTTTTTAATCTGCATCTAGTGAAGTATAGGGGAATTTGGTATAATCGACAACTTGTCGGTGTATTCTCCTTGTATGTATCCCTTATTGGTTAACCAAGTAAAAAATGACATGTCATCTCTTTTCCTGTAAATGTGTCATTGGTGATCATATACATCGTACAGGTTTAACTAGTTTCTACCAACATGGGAACACGGTCCACAACATTAAAAAGAAAAATTTGACACCCTGATTCACCCCTCACCTCTCTGGGTGTCGTGGGGTCCTACATATCATTGAGCAAGACTTTTAGGATCATGATCTAAAGATACAAGCAATGACCTTCACATCGATGTTTTTAAAATGCTACATCTATGATGTGAAAAGTGACAAATATAAATATCAAAGTATACGAATGTATATAATCATATATTAATATCTCAACAATTTTTATCTAATATGGCTAGTGTATATAATTTACTATGATTTATCTATTCTCTAAAAGCATGAAAATATGAATAATGTAACTGGTTGAATTTTATAGAAACTACCTTTTGGATTATCCTTGTAGTATATTGAGAATAAATGTATCTTTATGGATATAAAAATGATGGATATGAATAGAATAAAATAAGCGAATACATCATACCATAACTAAATTATTTTCTTATTGTATATCCACAATCATATCAAGTACCTATAATGGGAAGATTCATAGCTTCTGAATATGGTGAAATACATAAAGGTAGGGAAGATTCTTGAATTAAATACCGATGAAAAAGTTTTCATTCAATTAAAACAGAATATTTATTAATTTAATATCAATTTATAAATAATTATTTATCTGATAATATGTATAACTCATATTTTAGAATCCATTATAGATGTTCCATGATGTACTATTATATTTGAGAAAACATTCGATTGGACTACATGAAGAATGAGGTTGATGAGAACACTTCAAAGTGATATGTATGTTTATATGTTAAAAGATACTTATTAAATTACAAGGGGTGAAGAAAAATCATTCTATACAAAAATATAAATGTGGAAAAATCAGAATGGATTTTATCACCAGTCTATAGAATTCATCAAGATTTTGCAATGTAAAATAGTTTTTAATTAATAAACTTAAAAACAATTCCCACATCATCCTTATTCATGATGATTTCAATCTTAAAAAATTAAAAAATATATATATTGGATATATGGAGGGGAAATCATGATCGACATTTTAATATTTATGATGTTGATCCATGGATCACTTATAAATTATGTATAGGTACAGAATATTCTCTAAATAAATAATTGAACATCCATACAACCTATCACCCATAAATTATAGGATAATATACATTGAGTATTCACATACTCGATATCATATTTAAGACTTTATCAGTGAAATTTAAATGTGTATAGAATCATCATATCACATATTTTTAGTACACATTAGACTACATCATCTAATAACTTATTTTAATCTCTTTACATGAATCTCTATATTGGAATCTATATAGATCTCTAATAAGGTAGGATGAGTTTTATGAAAAAATGATCCTCATACCTAATCATTTCTTAGATATATTAATACTATAATACTATAAAATTTGTTAAAAGTACAATCAGTGTTGTAAAAGATATATGCGAAAAATAATCATAGGGACATTAATTTAAATGTTGTATAAAAAGTCTCCCTTTGAATACCACTGTGGAGGATAGTCTTGAGGCTTTTGTATAATGGAATGTGTTTCCCTAGGTTGATATTATTAATGTTTTTTATGAAATAAATTTGATTATTATAATATTCTCTAGAATATGATGGAAACAAATATCTTCTTCATGATGTTTTCTATGTATCTCTTTTGAGAATGTATATACCTAATCCATCTCATATACAGAATCCACTAGTGGTACAACTAGAGAATGATCAATATTATGAAGAGATGCTATTAAATATCGTATAAGAAAGGAATAATGTTCTAAAAAAACTGAAAACAAATATATGAAATCTGTCATGGTATAAAAATAATTATTATGATACAACATGGGATCTTGAGAAAAAATGAAATAGATCCACCCATTTCTATTCTAATCTAATATTATGAGTTGAATGTTTTGGATTAAATATCAAAACGGGAAATTATATACTGATAAATATATTATAAATGATTTTTTGAAAGAGTAAATTCAATTTCATACAATATAGTTTTATAAAAATAAATCATAGAATTAAAACAAAATTGCTAACTTAAATAATTTAATTATAAAACAACAAAAAAATAAGTTTTTAAAAATATTAAAATGGGATAAAAAATTTTAAAATGTTGAATCAGATAATTTGGATTCTCTGCATGTTCTTCAATTATCACTCTCATGAACAACACTACGGAAAATAAAAATAAATTAGAAATAAAATGGTTATTTTTGTAAAAGAAAATAAATATCATTTTAGGATTATGCAAAATATCTTATGATGGAAGTATGTTTAATTTATGGTGCATAATAAGACCGTTTCAATAGAAATTTTCCTTCTGGATTGGTTACATTGTTATCAGAAATAATATCATGGACTTTAGGAATAATGATATTACCAATAGAATAATAATTTTTACCCAGAACAAAAAAATATTTCATAAGTAGTGTCTATAAAGAAAAATCAATGAAAATTTAAATATTTAAAATATATAAAAAAATACTATGAATAAATACTCAAATAAATTATAATAATTTTTATTAAATATTATATTAATTTATTTTAAAAAAAATCATAATACTTTATATCAATAAAAATATTTTACTATTATAGGAAATAATTTTTATAAAACAAATCTTATTTCTAAAATTATATTTTCAAATTGTGTCGATGGTGAATTTTTTATACTTTTATGAGAAACATTATTTTTAATAGAATAGTAAAGCTAAATTTATTCATATGATGAATTTTTTGACATTATAATCGCCCAAAAATTATTTAATTAATATTTCATTAATTTTCTAAAACTAAAATAAATTTAATATTATGAATTGGTCTTTTCAAAACAACAATATTAATTTGGAAAAAATTTAATTTTTAAATTTTAAATGTAAAATGAGTTCATTAAAAAACATTTTGTTTTAATCTCTATTTTTTGTTAAAATAGAGAATAAAAATTATAAATTTCATGAAATTCATCCCATAATTTTTAATTAATTAAAGTTATTTCATAATTTATATAATTTTACAAATTAAATGTTTTTCTTGGGTATAAAAATCTATTCAATATTATACCAAAAAATATACCCTATCCGCAACATTAAAATCTCATCTCCTTCCCATTGGTAATCTAATCTACCCCCATATGATTAGAAAAATATTAAAACCAAATTCACACTCATAACACCTATATAATCCTTATGTATTTTCTGATGTTTCTTAAATCTATGAATTTAATGAATTTATTGTTACTAAAAGGAAGCAACACAGATAAGAGAGTAATGTTTCATAATGTTTTTCATTGAATTTCCTTTTATCATCCCCATTTTATATATTTTATTCATACCCAAGTCATATATGATTTAATTTGTATTATATTAACATTATACAAGTTTTGTTTACCAACATTAATTACAATGTTTATGATATAATGTATTTCATACTTCTCTTCATCGTCTTCAAATATTGTCCCATCAATAATCAGTTGTCTACAAATGATGAAATTTCCTAATAATTTATAATCACCACCTTCATAGAAAGTGAATATTAATTTTAAATAAAATTAAAATTTCACCAAACAAGATGAGATTCCATCCATCACAACACCTGATCCGGTGTGAGACAAGGTCCGAAGGGTTTTCTTGATCCCCACGGGATAGAAACAAGTGGAAGGGAATCAACAGTGTAACCAAAAGAATGAGTTCACCCATTTAAATAAAATGAAATTGGAGAGGTAAACAATATACGACCAATATATATTCAATTGAAAAATAGAACACCATTTATACATAATCTTGAAATACAATAGGTGAAAAAATATGTACAGAAAACCCCCAAATGAATCAGACAACCACAACATACCCATGTCACTATTAAAGTCACTATCAAATCCATAAAAAAGATTTGAAAACATTGATTAAAACCACGATCAAACCTTCCTCAGAAGAAAAAAAAATGAAAAAACTGTATGCATGAGTATTAAAACTCATTAGTCATGCCCAAAAAATCTATTTCCCTGCAATTACTTTAAAATAAATAAAAAACTAACATCAAGTTTAAAATATAATGTAATAAATTAATATATTCTATAATATTCACTATAAAAAATATAGTTCATTTTCCATTTTCAATCAAATTCTATGTTCTTTTCCATTAAAGAAACAATAATTTTTTCAAGAGGAAAGTGATTCCTACTTATCAAGTTAACATGAGAGAGTATAGAACATTTCTATTTGAAATTTTTATTCATAAACCTTTAGAACACAATGCATCATTTTTCAAAGAAACATACCAAATGTTATAACACCACAATAATATTATAATAAGGTAAATTTAAATAATCACTCAAGGGAAGCCTACCAATAAGAACCTCAATCATTACTACAATCAACTAAGTTCCAATAGACATGGGTGAAACTAAATGCTCATGAATAATCATATCATGCTAATAAATGTTTACTCTTACAAAAATGAATTCTTTACTAAAAGAAATCAATAACTCATATACATTGGGTCACACCACACTTGATAATGACTGAGGGGAACTATCCAATTGTAATAAAACACAATATATCCACATTTTATAAGGAACTACCTAGTGCCTAAAATATCAAGTGAAATATTCATTCTCAAAAAAATAAATTTCTATGGAAGGTTCTCTATGTAAAGAGTATAGAAGAGGGTCATAAAACTGATCACATACGGGAATCTAATAACTTACACTAATATATGAATTTTCCCAATAGGAATCACGTGATTTAATCTATGTGTAGTACCCGGGTTTCTAGTACATAACCCCTTTCCTCACGTTTTTATTTGATTTGGTGTGTAATAAAAAAGAGAGTTTCCATAATGTTGGTAGTTTCCATACATTTGGATGTTTCCATAATGTTGCTAGTTTCCATAAATTTGGATATTTATATAATGTTGGTTGTTTCTATAAATTTGTATATTTCCATAATGTTGGGTGTTTCCATAAAGTGTAATGTTTCCATAAAAAGGGTAATGTTGGATGATGGGAGTGTTTGGGTGTTTTATAATGAGTGTTGGAACAATAATTAAAGTCACACGATCCATACACAGTTTGCACAAACCATTTGTTCAAATCTTGAGCAGAGGTCAAATCTAGATCCTATTTTCTAGAAGCATACTAGTTTTTAGTCTATTTATTTTGTTCTAGCTTAAAAACGCCCCTAATTCTAGATTAATCTCCCTAGAAGGCTGAACATCCCTTCCCACATGAGTTGAATCCATTCCGCGGCCTTCCCTTGGTGATTTTGAGTTTGATTCATGAGGTATGTCACCATTCTTTACGGATTTGTCATGATTTCATAGATATTCTTAGATCTAATTCTCTGATATCCATTCTATCTCAGATCTGAACCTATAGTGGGTGGATCAACATTTTTGGATGCCAAATATTTCAATGCTAAGTCGTGATCTTGCTTGGATAAGAGATCTAAGGCCGCTCTTGGACAATCGACCCACTTTGTTGCGTGTTCTTCGTCTGTTGTTAATGTTTCTTCAAGACCTTTGTGGTTGGTGGCTTCTAACTTAACTATTCTTGATTGAATTTTTTGTCTTATATTCAAATTTTTTTATTGATTGTTAAATTCATGTAAAAATATTCATTTTTGAAGATTTATGGTTTTTGTGAAATTGTGTGATCTAGGTCAATAGTTGTGCAAAAATTGGTAAAATTTAAATTGATGATTTTAAAATATGGATTTTCTAGAATTTCTAAATGGTTAATGATAAATTGGTTTTCAATAGAAATTGTTTTCAATAAAAATTATGTTTTATTAAAATGGTTTGGAGTTCAAATAGTTTGGAATTGATATGGTTTTGATGGAAATAAATTTCAATAAAACGGTGTTTTTATTGAGAGGTTTGTTGTGGATTGATCATTGAGAATGTGGGTTGTGTGTTTATTTTTCATATATGATGCTTTGTTGAAATATGACCATGTGCTCGGTGACAAAGGATTGATGGAACATGGGAAACAATTACCTTGTGATGACTTGGTAGATCGACAAGCAACAGCTCATGAGTATGGAACTTTTATAATGTAGCAAGCATGGTTGGTTTCATGGGTTTGTGGAATGGTTCGGTATGAAAAAAAGGGATATTGTGAAGTGGATATAAATATTTTTTACTTATTTTTCTGGAAAAACTACTTTCTAGAAAAATTGATTTCTATTGCACTTGTATGCTTTTGGTTCGAAATGGTTTTGGAAAACTTGTTGATATTTGGTAATAAAATGTTTTTGAAAAATTGTTTTTTATAAGCTGTTTTATATAAATGTTTCTTACTATTTTATCTTAGTGGTGTGGGTAGGGAAGTCATTGGGGGGAAACCTACTGAGTTTTATACTCACCCCTACTTTGGCACTACGGTGCTTTTCCAGATGTCATATTCCGAGACACATGTAAAGGTAAGGCATATTCTTATTAGTGGTTCGTGGTGATGCTTGAGTGATGTTGTGGCGCTAGGAGCACGGAGAATGGTTTGGAGCCATGGAGTGTTTCTTGGTGTCTTTTGAGAGTCTTGATTTGTATATCCGTTTTTGTTTACTTTGATGTGTTTGACTTAAATGAACTTTTTTAGCTATCTTTCAATTGTTCATGCATCATATAGTAAATATTTGGTTATAGTTGATTGGTTAATTGGGATTTTCCATAAAGGGTAAATCGTCCCCCCAGTTGTATTTGAAACCCTACTGTATTTATTTCTAGCATTTGGAATCTTGGGGAAGTTGCTTAAGTCATAGTAATAACTCGTTGTGGTTTCAATCAAATGAGAATTGGTGGGTCACTACAAATGGTATCAGCACGTTCGGTCCTTTCCTAACAAGTAGTCATCGATGTTCCTAGTTTTGGAGATGAAATCCCTTCTTGTCTATTCAATGGGTGGGAATCTTAGAAAGGAGTTGGATTTTCAGAACATGAAATATATAGCATAAAAGGACGTAGATAACCCTTTTATGATGAACTTCAAGTTACCAGGGAGTTGGGTAAGTAAGTGTTTTGAGACACATCTAGGATTTTGAAATCACATTTTCATGGGATTATCCAATGAGATGAGAATGGCATGAATTATAGAGGAATGACTTCCCACTAGGAGTGCATACATCATTTCAAGAAATGATCATTTTTGAACAGTATGGAATTGGTTTTCAATTGAAATATTTTTAAAAAGTGAATGAATGTCATATTTTGAAAATGGTTTAATTTTCAAAAGCATTTGAAATGATTTCAAAAATAGTTGAACATGGGAAAAAGTATGTTTTAAAAAAACATTGTTGTGATAATTGATGTGATAGAATTTGAAATTCTAATCCAACAGTTTCTATATAGTGAGATTAATGGAGTTTGTTGTTAGATTATAAAGTGGCACCTGGTAGGTGTCATCAAAAACAACCTGAAGAAGCAGTGGAGAATGTGGTTTCACATGATCCACATGTGAACCAATAGATGGTTTAGAGTATTGTCTAGGACTTTCAAGCTGTGGACACAGGGAACCAAAGGAATGAGCCACGACATATGGATCATACCATCCAGTTCATGAAGGAGAATCCACCCAATTTCAAGGGTGATTCCGAACCTGAGTAGGCGGAGGTGTGGTTATATAGAAATAATCGTATCTACAACTTCATCGGAACACCAGTAGAGGTAAAGTTCAAACTGGCGATGTATATGCTCAAGGATCTTGCACATCAGTGGTGGTATTTATCGGTGCAAACTAAATTGGATGAAGGACTTACATGGGAGGATTTTGAAAAATTGTTTAACATACAATTCTATCCTCACACGTTCAAGATCTAGAATACAAAAGACTTCTTTAGCCTAAAATAAGAGATTCTCTCTATCACAGAGTATGCAGTTAGGTTCTTGAACTTAGTACGATTTTCACTAGAAGTTGCGGAATGTGACTCTTTGAAGACACACATCATCAAATCCGTGCTACGACAGTAGATTCAATCAATGATTGCATTACTTTCTATTACAGACTATACAAAGATGGTGAACAGAGAGATTGTGGATGAATATGATATATCAGTATATATGGGAGGAGGCATGATGATAACTATAAAAATGTATGGATCTCAACCGATGGGAACCAGAGGAAAAGGGATACCTATTTCCATGGTGAAAGTGGAAATCAGAACCCGTGGGTTGGATCAGTAAACCTTCCTCCCTGACCCCAGAGTAAAGAATGTTGTTTTCAATGTGGTTCTTTTGACCAAATATAGAGAGATTGTACGACACAACCTAGAGAATGTCATAATTGTAACAAGATGGGACATCTTCAGCTCTATTGTCGCAGTGCTCCAAGGCAAGGTTCTCAAGACACTTCTCAGCTATCTCAATCATCATATGTTTTGACTGGATGAGGACAACAGAATCGGTCTCATCATTAGAGCGGAACCAGCCATGGTGATTCTAGAAATACCATGACTCCTCAACCAGGGCAACCTCAGCAAGGGAAAAGAGAGAACAATATAGTGAAGAATCAAATGTATGGAGCTGAACAGATGATTGTCAATGATCAGGCATAACCATCTATAATGAGAGGAACTATTATTTTGAATTCTACCTTTGTACAAGTGATGTTTGATATTGGTGCATCAAATTCCTTCTTTTATTTTTGTGTTATTTACATCCTATGTTTAAAACTGGAAATGATGTCTCTTGTTTTGAAACTACAAACTTTTCATGGTGAAAGAGAATGCCAAGCCTTTCAGTGTAGAGAATGTGCTATAACTCTTGATGGAGATGAGTTAATATGAGACTTCTCAATGTTGGATATGAATGTCTATGATGTAATCCAAGGTATGAATTGGCTGGTAACGTTCAAGGCTCAAATCGACTGTTATATGAGAACATTTATTTTCATGACTGAGGATGGTATCAAGTATCTCTTTAGAAGAGAGAGGATTGTAAAGAAAGGTGAAAAGTTATTTTTCGAACCAATGGTTGGAAATATATAATACCAAATCGAAGCCCTGTCATCGGCATCAATTTGAGAGATCAAGGAAAATATTTATCCACATATTTTGGATCAATTTCAATATGTAATTACAAAGAAATTCTCAAGGATACCACCTCTAAGAGAAGTGGTGTTTACGATTGATCTTCTTCCGGGGACCAGTCTGATATCCCTTCCATATTATAGGATGGAACCAACAGAGTTATAGGAATTGAATGTATAGTTAGAGGAGCTGGATATTAAGGGTTTCATTAGACCAAGTATGTCTCAATGGGCAACACCGGTTTTGTTTGTAAAGAAGGAAAATGGAACTCTTAGGTTGTGTGTTAATTATCATAATATTAACCAAGTTATGATAATGAATAGATATTCACTTCCATGCATTGATTATATATTCGATCAATTAAGGAGAGATCAGTGGTTCTCCATGATTGACTTGCGATCAGGATATCACCAATTAAGAGTTTGGATAGAGGTTATTCCAAGGACAACTTTCAGAAGTAGATATCTCCACTATGAATATGTAGTCAGGCCTTTCGGTCTAACAAATTCACCAGAAATATTCTTGGAATTGATGAATCAGATATTTCAACAATACCAAGATTCTTTTCTAGTGGTGTTTGTGAATGAAATTTTGGTCTATTCAAAGACAATGGTTGATCATGAGGTGCACCTGGAAACATTGTTAAAAATCATAAGAGATCCTCATTTGTATTCCAATCTATCAAAGTTTGATTTTTGGATACAGGATGTACGTTTCCTTATCCATGTCATTTCTGAGAATGTTATTTTTGTTGATATGGAAAATATAGAAGTTGTTATCTCTTTCCAACCACCAAATAATGTGTTCAAGATATGGAGTTTTCTTGGTCTAGCTGGTTACTACCGATGCTTTTTTCATGATTTCTCATGACTTTCTTCACCAATGAGATCTTTGAAAATGAAGAATGCTCCATTACAATGGATGATGAAATGTTAGAATTCATTCTAGGAACTAAAAGCTCGGCTTACATTGGCACCTATCTTGATCTTTCCAAAAATAGGACAGGGGTATATCATGTATTGTGATGCTTCAAGATCAGGGTTGGGTTGTGTTCTCAAACAAAAAGACCACGTGGTTGCTTATGGTTCAAGGCTGCTGAGGTTTCATGAAATGAATTACCCAACACATGATTTCGAGTAAGCTGTAGTCCTCCATGCTTTAAAAACATGGATACATTATCTCTTTGGTGAGAAATTTACTGTGTTTACAGATGAAAAAAGAAAGAAACACATTTTCTCATAGAGATATTTGAATATGAGGCAATGGTGGTGGATGAAGTATCTGAAAATGATTGAAATTGACAAGATTTACACACCGGGGAAATGAAATTCAGTGCCGGATGCATTGACATGAAATTCAAAAGCTCTGTTGGTGAACGAAGCTTCATATTAATGGCAGTTGATGTCTGTTTTAGATGACATTCCTGATAAATGTGAAGACCATGGTGATGTTTCCTTTTTCATTTTAGCTATGCTTGTTCCTAATTTAGTAAAAATGATCAAAGAGGCATAAACTTCTGATGCCAAATGTCTAGTTTTATGTTCAAAACACAATGGTGGGGAGACCATTAGTGGTAGGAAACATGATGGAGGTTGAGTTTTGTGTTTTAGAGTTCGGATGGTTGTACATAAGGTTTGTCAGAAACAACTACTTCATGCTTGGCACCATTCAAGATGGGCTATACATCCAGGTACACGAGATATTTATAAAGCATTTAAGGCATAGTTTTGGTGGAGCGGTATGAAAAGGAAGGTGGTCGAGTTCATCTTGTGGTGCTTAACATGTCAGTAGCTTAAAGAAGAGAATTAAAGACCATCTGTAATGTTACAATTTTTTCCCATCTTATTGTGGAAATGGGATCAAAAAGCAATTTATTTTCTTATAGGTCATCCAAGAATGGTCTGGAAACATGATTCCATTTGGGTGATAGTGGATCGTCTATCCAAGTCGGCCCATTTCATCTAGATTCGTGAAACTCATACAGTAGAGGATCTTTCAAAAATTTATATCCGAGATATTGTAAATATGCATGGTGTACTAGTTTGAATAGTATTAGATAGATATCTGATGTTCACATATCATTTCTAAAAATAATTAAATCAAGCCCTTGGAACACAGTTGACCTTGAAAACCACGTATCATCCTCAAATGGATGGGCAATCTGAGAAGACAATACAAACATTGGAAGACATGTTGCGATCTTGTGTAATTAAATTTTTTGGCTCATTGGAGGATCATTTAACCTTAGTGGAGTTATCATATAATAACAAGTATAAAGCCTCAATAAGAATGGGTCAATTTTATGCATTGTATGGGCATACTTTCCGTTCTCCTCTATGCTGGGTGGAAATGGGTGAAACTTCACTAGTCGGGCCAAGCCTTGTCCATGAAACAACAGAGAGGATCCAATTAATTAGAATGAGGATGAAGACAGCCCAGAGTCATCAGAAATATTATGCAGATCACCGTTGAAGACTGTTGTTTTCGTTGTGGGTGATCATGTCTTCTTGAGGATCTCTCCAAGGCTTGGACATCGTCGTTTTGGGAAGAATAGAAAGTTATATCATAGATACATTGGCCCTATTGAGATACTATAATGGGTTGGAGAGGTGGCATATAGGATGGAAATACCACTAGGGTTTAGTTTAGTGCATAGTGTGTTCCATGTATCCCCGTTGAAAAAGTATTACCCTGATCCTAACCATGGGATTGGGTGGGATCATGTGGAGCTAGAACCAGATGCATCACTGGTACATATTCCAGTGAAGATCTTGGATAGACAAGATAATGTCTTGCGTGGGTAAGCATCAACCTAGTACGGGTTTTATGGAAACATGGCCAGATTCAGGAAGAGACTTGGTAATGTGAGGTGGAAATGAAAGAGCAGTGGCCAGAACTCTTTTTGGCCTGCAGTAGTTGTCTACTTTCTGAGGGCGGAGAGACCAATGGTGGGGAGAATGTAGTACCCCAGGTTTTTGGTAAATAACAAATTTCCTCACATTTTTATTTGATTTGGTGTGTAATAAAATAGAGAGTTTCCATAATGTTGGTAGTTTCCATAAATTTGGATGTTTTGAAAATGTTGGTAGTTTCCATAATTTTGTATTTTCCATAATATGGGTTGTTTCCATAAATTTGGATATTTTTATAACATTGGGTGTGTTCCATAAAGTGTGATGTTTCTGTAAAAAATGTGTTTCCATAAAAAGGGTAAAGATAGAGGATGGGAGAGTATGGGGGTATTATAAGGAGTTTTGGGACAATAATAAAGGTGACACAATCCACACGTTGTTTACACAAAAAGTGTGGTCAAATCTTCTGGAGAGGTAAAATCTAGATCGTATTTTCTAGAAGCTTGCTCGTTTTTACACTATTTATTTCAATTTGGCTTCAAAACGCCCCAAATTGTATATTAATGTCCCTAGATGGCTGGATAACTCTTATCACATGATTTGAAGCCATTCCAGGGCCTTCCCTTGGTGATTTCAATCCCGATTCTTGAGGTATGTCACCAATATTTATGGATATGTCATGGTTTCTTAGATCTTCTTAGACCTACTATTCTGATCTCCATTATTTCTGAGCTCTGAATCTAGAGTGGGTAGATCTACGTTTTTGGATGCCAAATATTTCAATGTTGACTCATGATCATTCTGGGATAATAGATCTAAGGCTGCACTATGTGAATCGACCCGCTTTCTTCTGTGTTCTTCTTCTGTTGTAAAAGTTTCGTCAAGACCTTCGAGGTAGGTGGATTCTCACTCAACTCCTCTTGATAGAATTTATTTTATAAGATTAAAATTGGTTTATTGATTGTGAAATTCATGTAAAAATATTCATTTTTGATGATTTATTGTCTTTGTTAAATTGTGTCATCTTGGGGAATAGTTGTGCAAAAGGGGGTTTAAATTAAAATGATGATTTTAAATTATGGATTTTCTTGAATTTCTAAATGGTTGATTAAAATGTGGTTTTCAATAGAAATGGTTTTCTATGAAAATAGATATTTATTGAAATTTCTTGGAGTTGAAATGGATTGGAATTGAAATGGTTTGGACAGAAATAGTTTTCAATAAAAAGGTGTTTTTATTGAACGATTTAGTTTGTCTTGATTTTTGGTCATATGTGTTGTGTGTTCATGTTTTATATATGAGGCTTGGTTGAAATATGACCTTGTTCTCAGTTGAAAAGGAATAATGGAACATGAGAATTAAATATATGGGGCTTGGATGAAATATGACCTTGTGCTCAGTGCCAAAGGATTGATGGAACATGGGAAACAATTACCTCATGACGAATTGGTAGATCAACAAGAAACCACTCATTAGTATGAAAATTTCATAATGTATCATGTATGGTTGGTTTCATGGCTTTCTGGAATGGTTGGGTATGCAATAAAAGGATATTGTGAGGTGGTTCTAAAGCGTGTTTAGTAATTTTTCTGGAAAAATAACTTGCTGGAAAAATTGGTTTCAATTGCGCATGTCTTCTTTTGGTTGGAAATGGTTTCGGGAAACTTGTTGACATTTGGTTTCAAACTATTTTTGAGAATTTTTTTATATAAACAGCTTTATGTAAATTTTTCTATCACTTTTATCCTAGTGTCATGGGTAGAGATGTCATTTGGGAAAACCGAATGAGTTTTATACTCACCCATGCTTTAGAACATTGGCGATTTTGTTGATGTCATATTCCGAGACATAGATAAAAATAAATCATCTCATTTCTAGTGGTTCATGGTGATTCTAGGGTGATGTGGTGAAGCTAGGGGCATAGATCTTGGTGTGTACCCATGGAGTGTGTCTTAGTGTCTTTTTAGAGTCTTGAATTGTTTATCCAATGCTGTGTACTTTGATGTGTTTGACTAAAATGATTTTTCTTAGATGTCTTTCAATTTTTCATGCATTATATAGTAAATGATTTGTTATAGTTGGTTGGTTCATTGGGATATTCCAGAAAGGGTAAATAATCCCCCCACTTGTATTTGAAACCCTTCGGCATTTATTTCCAACCTTTGGCATATTGGGGATGCCACTTAAGGCCTAGTAAAGACTCATTGTGCTTTCATGCCAATGAGAATTGGAGGGTCATTACACTAAGGATCAATCTATTTCGGTACAAAAATAGCTAAAAAAGGAGTCTACAGTGAGGAACTCTTATTCTTTTCATATTGAATGGGTCAACAGGATTCCTTAGCATGGAAATCCCACCAATTTAAGAAATTTGAAGAAAATTATACAAGGAGGGTTTTCATAATAAATATTTTCCACATTTTAAAAATGAGTGGAAAATGAGCGATCAAGTATTCATTATGAAACCATAATTTGTTTTAAAATGGAAAAAATACACCATTTGTCATTTAAAAAAAATTAAACCAAATTTCTAAATCCCACACACAACATTCAGAAGCTAAATTCATTTTTATTGAGTTTCCAAATGGTCCACAACACTCGATCACATGTCAAATCACTTTTAAAAGCCTAATACACACTTATTTTTCATCCAAAACCACTTTGGAATCCCATTCATGGAACCAAAACATCCCTTCACATATAAATATTATTTTTACCAATCCATTCAATGATTTATATTTCATGAATCACTTGTAAAATCCAATAAGGCATTTCACCAGACAATTGGCATGCAATATTCAACAAAAAATCTATTTATCACAAAACAAAGAATAAATAACAATTTTTCACACCAAACAAGTATTTAAAAGACCACACATAACTATTATGTATTCATGAAATGTGAGAAATTAAGGAACCCAATGAACGTTAATTTATAATGGAATTTTTAAAGGGTAACCTACATCAATATCATGGAGCATCAACAACACACACCACATATCACACTATTACTGTTACAAGAGCCAAGACCAATGAAGCGGAAACCAAAAAACACAAAAATTTCAACATAAATGAATGGAAACACAAACTGTAGATCCACATGACCATGGGTGAAAATAAACTCAATTGAAAATGGAAGAAAAAGGCATATAGACAATTGGAGGGATTATATTGAGAAATATATCACCAAAACATAAAGAAAACAAAGATACAAATCATGAGATAGATGATAAAGCTTGGAGAACAAGGGGTAGGACTTTTTGGGTTTCACAAAGCATTGTAGAATATGGGAGTTATTTTGAGTTAAAAATATCATGGGGGAATAAGTGGAGTTACACAATATTAATGTCTTAGGCAGCATGCATGGTTTGGTCGCATGGTATGGTATACCATGAACCAACTATAATAGATTTTTCTACCATGAGACAATTGACCACTGCTCTTTTACTGCACTATTTTTCTAACCATGTGTATTTTGTGATCCCTCAACCAAAATCACACTAAAGATCATAATGTTACCTTGAGCAAGACTCATGGATTTCAAAAACCCCGTGTTAACCTCACCCCATGAAAATAACAACAAAGAACAAAAAAATTAAAAATCAATTCTTGGGATATGATCCATAACACCAAGGCCTAACTTTAATGATACCAGAGTTCAAATATAATAATCCAAGTGTGATAATTATCCTTACCATTAATTATTTCCAGTCCTGAAAGCCACAACATCATATATTTGATCTATCAATGACTATATATATCATACCTCCTAGATGCAACCTCTTAAACAATGAATGTTTCAACCACTATGAAATGGAACATATGCCAAATTCTTGTAATATATAGAAAAAACCACTTTCATAAAAAAATTGGAAATTCGTGTCACCACTCTTTCAACCATTTTTTAAATGAACCATTGGGAAAACTATAAATAATCCCAACGTCCAATCAAGCTGAAAATAACTCAAATATAAAGAAAATTAAAAAAAGAAACATCTCTCATGATCACATCCCAATCACAAACCCAATTCTCATGATGTGAGACCAGAACAAACATCCCACCATAGGAATACAACTATTAAAAATTTATGACATGACACATTCCCAAAAGTAATATGGTGGGTCTCCACACCAAAAAATCAACTATCTTAAACTAACAAAAAAACAAACACAATGATCAAAAATTTCATCTGCAATGGTAAGGGAGGTTAGGGAAATCATCCAAAGGAGCACAAAAAATAGATAACCGACTCAAGATTTATCGTTAACATAATATAGATATACTGATTCACCCTAAACATGAAAAAAATGTATTGAACAAATGTACCCCGCATACCTAAAGACATCCTTACTGTGTGAAAATATTCACTCCAAGACCAATGAATTGAGATATAATGTATGAATCATTTGTTACCCCATAGTATGGATCAAATGATTTAGATTACAGCATATCACTTTATGATGATCTAAAAGATAAAAACACATTAAGCATTTTTTTTCATCAAAAAATCACACATAGATCACACCACTACTTATTATAGAATAATTTATCATTAATGATAGAGAAACATTCTTTCATTAAATAATGAGTTATCAAGAGATTCAAAAAACAACACTTTTACAATTAAAAGAGAAGAAAAAACTACCAAAATCCCATATGAACAACCTCCCATTCTAAATGAAACACTGATAATAGAATGGTTCATTAAATTGATCCATGAACTACATATTACTATTGTGAACTATCTCCACAACGTTTCATGGAAACACATTGAAGAACCCGCTACATGAGACGTAGGTGTCCATGAGGATGATAGATCTTCATATTTTTAAAACTTGATGTATTTCAATGAAGTAATTTTGACACTTATGACACACTAGGATCCCAAACCTAGAAGAATATGACAAATGATCAATAGGCCTTTTCATCCCATGACTAAGACCAATAGATTTGGGTCTCTTCCCTTCTTCCATACCAGAAATCCCATCACCATATCGAGGGACCAAAAGAGGAAAAAATACATTAGGAACTCCCTCTATCATTTCTCAAACATGAAACTCTTGAAAAATAGTTCAGAAAAAGATGTCAGATTGAACTATGACACATTCGACTACAGATCAAGATGATACCCAAACTCAAAATGTTGAGCGTTCATGGAATCGACTATCCCATACTCCTGAAGGTAAGGGACTAGATCCATATAATGATGAAATTAATATTACATCATACCATTAAAATGATAAAACAACACATCTCCATGTCATAACCTATCCATTAGGGATTTTTTATTACTACACCAAACCCACCTTCCATGGGCCATGGGTTGGTGACTAACACTGTAATGGAATATCCCTAACAAGGGAAGACATTTCCTCAAAACCTATACACACACAGACAGGGCACACTATGAAAAAGTAATACATAATGGAATATGAAAGTTAAAAACACAACTAAAAACCACTACTAAGTGTAAAAGTATGTTTTGAAAGAAAAGGGGAGAGTATACATGACCAACCAAAAAGAAGGGACAAAAAAGGGAAAATAGCTCCTATGATCATCTACCAATGATCCTACATGAAGGTTAGGTACAACTCATCTCTGAGGCTCTCCATGATAACTCGTCACCATAGTACACCATTTAGTCATATCTCACATGTCCTGGTCATTGTTTTCCTATATCTGTACGAAACACAACAAGGTTCCAGTGAAGCCCATGTAGTGGTGATCATAACAATACCCATTAGGGACCCCGAGACCCCTGAAATTCTCTCCTAATTCTACAAATCAAAACCAAAAATAATGATGTCAATCACAAAGAAAAAGGACAAAATTAGGTTAAACCAAGTATAACCAAAGTACATAAGTACATATTATTAGTTCTAATGCTAGATAATCTTATTCTATTGAGATGCTCTACTGGAGACCCACACAAAATCGATAGATGTTGACCCACACATGATATCTTGGCACTGAACCACATAAGATCGATGAGCCATCTGCCACATAGGATCAATAGGTGCAGACCCAGACAGGATCACTAAGTGCTGACCCACAGTGGATCATTTAGCACAGACCCACACATGATCGATAGGCATTGACACACATCATATCACTATTCATTCGTCACCTCACATCTATCCACTTTATTCCCTCACATTGCACACATGATTATGGGAGGATCCTCTCCTTAACCCTTTAGTAATACCTCAACCACCATGAATTCCCATGAAAAAGTAATATGATAAACCTTAATGTCACAATGGTTCCAATGCAACTGGCAGCACATCAATCGGACATCCAGTCTCTAAGTTATTTGAATTTTAGTGTCGAGTTCCTGGTTGGATTCAGGTACGATCCAACCTGAACATACTACAACATTCCCTAAAACTCATGTAGAGTATCTCGAAAATATATCCTCACTCTATGGGTTCTGGTGCTGTAGACGATTCATCACACAAATGTCCGGCTTATAAGATATTCCCAATTACACGTAACTAGGATAAATGTGGGTCTGGGTCCGGTCTGATCCGGTTGGACAGCCTGACTCGGTCGGACTGACCCAACTCGGTCCACAGGTCCCAACTCGAAGGTGCTAGGATCAGCCCGGTTTGGCTGGTGCTGGTCCGGCCAGCTGGATCGTGGGAGCTGTCGGGCCCTCCCATCTGGGCGCGACCCACCGAACCATTGAACCGCCCGACCTACAAGCTACTGCAGGGGTCTTCTCCCCTCTCAAACAGCTCGACCATTCAGGGACATCAATGCAGCGGAACCAGTTGGTGCTGCTCCACTGGGCTAGTCCATTGGATGGGTCTTGTATGGAAGCAGCAGACCACGGGTCAGCCCTCTACTGCGACTCGAAACCATAACCCTCCTCAGCGGTGCACCATCGAAGCACGCCACCCAGATCCAACTCGATCGGTGATGTACGAATAGCCCCATCGTCTAACGTGGTGCCTTCGAGTACTCCAACATTCTCACAACATGCATTTGCAGGCTGCAGCCTCCTATGATCACTGGTGTCGCCATGCTAACGATGCATCTGTGGGCCACCGGTGAAGCTTCAGTGATCTGATATCATTCCTATCCACACCTACGGGCCTCCATGGAAAATTATTATATAATGATTCCATGGTTACTTATTCCCTCCCTAATTTTTGGTCACCCATGAAGAAAACAACCAACACCGAGACTGACAGAGGGTCTGGGCCTTGTTCGTTCGGCCCACTCCCACCGCGATAGAATTATAACATTAAAAGAATTCAATATTCGACAAGTGTAGAAAAATTATGAAACTCATTGATTAAATCCCCAACATCGAACATGTTGGTAGATAGCATGGATTAGTAATATGGGTCCGCATTCATAGCGTGTTTGTTGGCATTCCTCGAACTTCAGATTAAATCATCTAAGGAGTCGAGGCTCGGTTCTACAATGGAGATAGTCATCGTCGACACTTTGTCAGAGTTACCTCTCTTGAGTTCACAAGACCCATGCTGATGCACTATTTAAATAGATAAAAAGATGAAATAAACTAACAACACAATTAATGAGGATCATCAATGGATTGAATTAGTTAACCCATTAATATCCTGATGGTGTGATTACCCATGCAATTGTAACCGGCCATTAAAGGTTCTGGCAACCCAGTGGTCCCACAATCATCAATAATCTATTACAAAGAATGAAAAAATAACTTGTTGAGTTATGTTATTATTTATTTGTAATGACCAAAAATTAACTTTTTCATCTAACCCTAGTCAGTCAAACTTAAGCATTACCTATGGGATTCTGAGTGCTGAGAATTCAAAATATCCCTCATGTTTTTAATATATGCACCTGTTCAAAAGATTGTAATCACCATCCACACGTTTACTAATCATACCAAAAAAAGATAATAAAAATACATTTTGGGATCTTTGGGCCTTGGAATCACGTGTTGTCAATTTTTTCAGACTCGTAATAATTCCATTTAATTAAATAATACATGAAATTTCTTGGTCTTTATATTCTCCCCATCTTAGGGATCTTCATCACTGAATGCTACAACAAAATGTAGGCAAAAATTGGGGTACTGAACATGTATCTGAGCCTCTCACTCCAATGTTCTCTCTTAGAGGTCCCTGTGCTGCCACTGAACTGACACCAAAGGGATCGACCATCCAGAAAGGACCCACACTTGTCGATCTTCTATCACCACCTGTAACTGCTCGAATGTCGCCCCATCATTAATGTCCAGCTTATCCCAGTCGATAATGTGTGAAGGATCATTAACAAAACTCGTCAGCTGTGACACATGGAAAACATTATGCACTCAGTTTGTTTTTGGGGTAAGAGCTATTCATTATTCCACATATTCTACATTGTTGAGGATATGGAAAGGTCTGATTAACCTCATAGAGAACATTCCACCCCATACAAATCTCTGCACACCAAATCAAGGTGAGACCCATAAGAAGTCAATGTCTCCCTCCTTAAAATCTAGGGGCCTTTTTATCATGTTGGCAAAAGATATATTCCAGCTCTGTGCAGTCTTCATCTTCTCCTAAATGATCTTCAGCTTCTCAGTGGTGGGCCGCACAAACATCGGACCCATAAGTGCTGATCCCCCTGGGTCTGTCTAGTTAAGAGGTGATATACACAGTTTCCTAAAAAAGGCCTCAAATAGTGTCATGATGATGGTTGAGTGAGAACGATTTTTGTATGATAACTCCAACAACGGTAGGTGGTCTTCCCAACTATGGCCAAAATCAAGGATCAATGTACGAAGAATGTCCTCCAGCATCTGTATGGTCCGCTACATCTGGCCATCTATCTGAGGATGAAAGGCTATGCTCAAGCGTAGTTGAGTCCTGAACACCTCCTGTAATCCCATCCACAACCATGATGTAAAACAAGCATCATTATTTGAAAATACTGTTGAAGGAACCTAGTGAATCTCTATTATCACAAGTACTTATAGGAGTCCCAAGACCTCTAATGATCCATGGTCTCGTATAGGTAGGAAGTGGGCTGAAATGGTGAGTCGGTCAACAATAACACAGATGGAATCATGGCCCCTGGACGTTTGTGGTATCCCAGTCACAATGTAAATGGAGATTCCATCTTACTTCCACACTAGAATCTCAAGTGGCAGAATCATGCGTGCTGGAACCTAGTTCGCAGCCTTCACTTTCTTATATGTGAGGAATCATGAAATGAAATCTACCACTACTTTATTCATCCTTCACCACCAATACTGACGCCAGAGGTCCGGGTACATCGTCACCACACTAGGATGTACCACCAAAGGATATGTGTGGAACTCCCCCAAAAAACATCTTGTAGTGTCACCAGTACCATGGAATGTCTTCTGAAAAAGATGGTGTGCTCCATGCCTTTATAAAATTCGTTCCGAAGCCCATCCTGAGTATATCCGAGCATGTCAGGCCTCATAGTCAACATCCCAAAATTGTTCATCCCTGACTTGCTGATGGAGTGGGGGAGTCACTATCATATAATATAAGTGATCTGCTCTATCATTATCTACAAAGGAAATATACAACGCGGCCTACTACTCTATTACCTCACTTATCTATTATAGTCCATACCTCATGCTGAGTGCATCTTCCACCACGTTCCCCTTCCTAGGAGTGTAGACTATCTCAAATTCATAGTCCTAGAGGAACTCTAGCCATCAACACCATCTCATGTTTAGGCCATTATTTGATAAGATATAAATGAATCTCCTGTGATCAGAGTAGACAGTAAACCATTCACCCATAGAGTAGTCCCGCCAAATCATCAAGGTGAAGACCACTAATATTAACTCCAGGTCATGGGTAGCATAATTTTTCATGTGTTGACTTAGCATTCGTGCATCGTTGGCGATCACTGCTTGCTCATATATCAGGACAAATCCTAGGTTGGTCCCTAATGTGTCGTAGTAGACTACATACCCAACACCCTCATTTAGAATCCTCAAGAGGGGGGGACTCATAAATATTCACCTCAGCTCATGAAAACACTATTGGCATCTATCTTTCCACAAAAAATAATGTCCCTTCTTTTTCACACTGACAAGGGTGATTCTACACTAGAAATTTCATTTATGAATATTTGGTAGTACCCAGCCAATCCCAGGAAACTTCGCACCTTGGTCACTCTCTTTGGTGGATCCCAAGAAAGCAATACCCATATCTTTTCCAGATCCACATCAAATCTAGCCTTTGAGATAAAAAGTCCCAGAAAGTTGACCTCTCATGTCTAGAACTAGTACTTAGAGAGATTTTTATATAGTTGGTTCTCTCATAGTGTATCCAGAACAATATGTGGATGTGTAGCATGCTATTCCTCCGATGCTAGGTTTGTCAAGATGTCCTCAATGAACACAATAATGAAGCGAGCATGGTAAGGCTATATGATTATGTTAATGTGTTCCGTGAAGACTTCTTGAGTGTTGGTCATGCCAAAAGGAATCACCAAGAACTCTGAATGGCCATACCTTTATCTTAAGGATGTCTTTGGTACGTCCTCATATGGTACCCTGAGCTGATGACAAACAGATCTAAGTTCTATCTACAAAAACCACAATGCTTCTTTCACCTCGTCGAAGTGATAATCAATCCTCAGGAGTGGATACATGTTCTTCACAGTCACTTTGTTTAGGTGTTGATAGTCAATGTAAATCCTCATACTCTTATGTTCTTTCTTGGCGAAAAAAATCAGGGCTACAGAAGGAGAAAAACTTGGCCTTATGAATCCCTTCCTCTGTAAGTCTTCAAACTGTACCATCATCTCACAAATCTCAATGGGAGCCATCCAATATGATGGTGTAGATATCATTGTCATCCCGAGGTAAAAGTCAATGTAAATGTATACCACTCTACAAAAAGGTTGTACTAGAACATCATTAGAGTAGACTTTAGCATATTAGTCCACCACTACAGGATAACTCAGATTCCTCTTATGTAGAACTCTAAGGGTAAGTCCATACAACTTGTGAGCGATCTACTGCACCCTCCACAGGGAAACTCTATCCTTATCTGCAACGATTCCCTTCTCACTGGTGAATGAAAACCCGGTCCATTCCTTGCGGTCGAACCACACATTGAACCTAAAATAGTCAATCTGATCACGGATCATGGATAACCAATCCATAACCAAGATGACATTATAAGGTATCGATTCCGCTACTAGGAGATCCCAGTTGATGCTATCACCTACTAGAGTATGCTGATACTCATAGCACTAGTGCGAAATTGTCGAATACTCTCTCATTAGATTCTCTAAACGTATGCATCGAGAAAATGGCTCCATCAAAATCTTCGAGATCTGAAAGATAATTGTGACAATAACGGTGTGAACGGAACCTGTGTCTATATGTACTACATCTAGGATGGAATAGAGATAGATCATACCATGTATCATCTCAGGAGCTCCATGATCGTAGGCCTCAACTGCATGAATCTGAGCTCATACATGCATGCCTGCATCTTGAGGTCGGGGTTGACCAGCTAGAGGTGGTGGTAGTTGAACTTCAAATTTCCACCCATGGCCTCTTGCTTAGCCAGCTCCTCTGACACGTCTTCCTCTTTGTAGACCTCCTTGATCATATCTCTATGTCAACCTCAGTAGTCCCTCAACCATTTGCTGATCATCTGTGCAGCGGGTTGGATAGTCACAAACCATGGGACCCTACCCGCCGCACTTGAAGCACAATCTTCTCCTCTACTTACCTCCTATATCTTGTGAGCACAACACCTCTGGCCCTAGATCCTAGGGTCATCCACTGAATGTTCTGGCCCACATGGACCTCTGTTTTATCTGCCTACTACATGTTGTTGATGTCTCAGCTGCTTGTCGTCCGGTGGTGGCAGTCACCGTCGGTGGCTTCTCATCATTGAAGCTCTCCACAAATTGAGCTCGCACAATCACTCCTGCCTACGTTGAGATACTGAGCGATATCATTGATGCACTAATATATCATTGGAGACCTTTCTCAATAGTCTGGGCTCTAAATAAACGTTCTTTTACCATGTTAGTGGAGTAGTGAGAGTGGTTAGATAATCTCACCGAGTACTCGGCTATTGTCAGGATGCCCAACTATAAGTGCAGTAGCTCCGGAATATCCACTAAGCATAGATTTTCTGGTACAAAATCCAACCTAAAGAGTTCCTTTATGTCCAACTAGGAGGGTTTCAAATCCTCAATTTGCTAGAGCATCAGGATCTACCATCTCTCTAGTGTGCCCTGAATTAGGCTAGCAGTTAGGATCACCATCTGGTCTACTAGTGTCTCGACCAAAAGAAAAACCATTTCCATAGCCTCCAGCCAGTCCTTAGATGCCTATAGGTTATATCACATCAAAAACTCAGAGGCCACTATCTCTGAAACTTTTGCAATTTGCTTAGTCGGCATGCATAGTCTTCTAGTGGGGATAGTGGAATCTGTTGCCTTATTAGTATTGGTGCTCCAAGTACACCACCCAATGGTGTTATCAACATAAGAGGGCCTTGTACCTCATTGCTCAGTGGGCCATCATTGGAACTCTCTCTAAAATCCCGGCTCAATTTCTACGCCACATCATACTATGGATAAATAGGTGCACAATAGTATATAATTTATGCATGTTTAGATGACTAAATATTGATAAAAAAATTCGAGAACACATGTAATAAGTGTTATGATGTATCGATTAGGAAATCAGAACTCATGGTCCTGGTGTATGTATACGTTGGCCACTTCACCTACACTAGGATCCCGAGACTAGAAACCGTACTCAAAACACTTAATACACTTTCCCCATTGAAATGATCATAGTTTTAGTTTTTTGGTATAATTGATCCCATTTGATACCACTTTGTCAGGACCCATCCCCCGGGGCCCGTGCCATGACTACCCCATGCCTGGATTCCATAATCCAGTGGTTGGCTACTAGAACCAAAAAGACATATCCCTAAAAATAAATTAAATTTTCATATAAAATTGTACACACATAGACTGGGAATGCATTGCAAAAGTAAAACACAATAGAAGAATAAAGAAACAACCAAAACTAAAACCCACCACAGAGTGTAAAAGATATTACTAAAAGTAATGGGGCTGATATACAAGCCTGAACAGAATGAAGGTACATAAAAAAGGTAAAATATATCCTAGGATTATCTGCCAAGGATTCTACCAGAAGGGTAGGTAAATGTCGTCTATGTTTCACTCAATGTCTATCGGTCACCTTCGTACATCATCTAGTCCCGACTCCCAAGTCTTAGTCAATGATTTTCGTCTTTAGCACTATACACAAAAAGATGCTGGAAAAGCTCGTGTAGGGGAGTGTATAAGAATACCATGTAGGGACCCCCGAGACCCCATATGGACTCATAGAATTCCACAAAGGAAAACCAAAAAGCAAGATCTCAATCACAAATCACAAGGAAAGATTCATGTCAATCCAGGAATAACCTATGTTCTGAATTACAGATGATATGTCATAAAGCAAGATCATTTTATTTTGTTGAGAGGCTCTGTTTTTTACCCACACAATATTGATAGATGCTGACCCATATAAGATTGCTAGGCGCTGACCCACACATTATTTCTAAGCACTGACTCACATAGGATTGATAGGCATGGACCCACACAAGATTACTAAGCACTATCCCACACATGATTGATGAGCACTGACCCACAAAGGATCAATATGTACTGACACACATATGGTCACTATTCATTCCCCATGTCACAACCAGCCAATGGATTCTTGCACTTAGCAAGCTTTATTCTGATACGATCTGATCCTCAAGCCATTATCTATACTTTATATTCCACTAATTTCCAGAATGAAATAACCAAATGAATCTCTATGTCTCAAGGGTTCCAATGCAATAGGCAGCACATCAATCAGAAAACCGATCTGTAATTTTTTTTCATTTTAGTGCTGAGGGCCCAGTTTGATTTGTGTTCGATCCAACCTAGACGTACTCCATCATTATATAAAACTCATGTGGAGTATCTGAAAAGGAATGCGTCATTCTATGGGTTTTGGCACAATAGATGGTTTCTAAAATGGATGTCCGACTTATGCGATATTTTAATTTAATCTTAATTGGTCCATAATTCGGTTCGGGGCCAAACCATCCTGGTTTGCAGGGCCCAGCCTTAATGGGTTGGGCTCAACCTGGTTTAGATGGGCTGGGGGAATGGTCCACTGGCCACAGGTTCAGCCCAGTCATCCCGGTTGGGCGCAGCCCGTCAGGCCGCCGAATCACCCAACCTGTAGGCTGGCGCAGGGATTCGCTCCCCTCATGAATGGCTTAGCCGTTCAAGGTCTTCAATGTAGACACACCATTTTGCACCGCTCCACTGAGCCGGTCCTCTAGATTGGTCACCAGTGGAACCTACGGACTACTGGGTCCACCTTCTATTGTGGTTCAAAGTTGTGGCCCTCCTCTAGGGTGCGTCGACCAACTCCAACGAGGATGGAGCTTGCAGGCCGCCGACTTCTTCTGTCACGACACGTTTGGGCGCCACCACCTTATCACCGGAGGCAGTTTTTGGCTGCCACATCCTTTGTTCACTGGAACCGCCACACAAGATATGCTTCTGCAGGCCACCGATGAAGCTCTGGGGGTTTGATTTCTTTCCCGTCTATGCCTACGAGCCTCTTGGGAAGGCGCCTACACTGTGCGGCCCTCTGTTTCACTTTACTGTCATGTTTTTTGGTCTCCCATGAAGAACACGACCAATACCGAGATCATAGGAGGGTCTAGGCCTTGGTAATTAGTCTCGTGTCCTCCGTGTTAACACTATAAAATGAAAAAAAATAAATCATCCACATGAGTAGAAGAATACTAAAACTCATTGAATAAAACCCCTACCTCGAACATGTAGGGATACAGTGTGGATAAGAAAGATGGGTCCTCTTTCGTAGCATGTTCATTGGAATCCGTCGAACACCTGATTGAATCCTCTATGGAGTCAACACACCTTTCTATGTTAGAAGAATTCATTACCAGCTATTAATCAGATATTCCTTTTCTGAGTGCACAAGACCCATGCCCAAGATTGGTTTTAATTGATAAATAGAGGATTTTAACTCACCGCACAATTAATGAGGTAAATTAATGATTTCAATTAATGTACCCATTAATCCCCTAACAGTGTTGTTACACAAGAAAGTGTAACCGGTGATTAAATGGTCCTAAAAACCAACAGTCCCACCACCATTGCTCATTAGTTAAAATGAATTAACTAAAATAACTCGCCGAGATATTTTTTTTAAAGACCAAAAATCAACTTTTTTGTCTATCCCTTTCTAGTTGAAGTAAAACTTCACCTAAGAGAATAAAAACACTATGAATTAAATGGTTCCTTCATATTATTAATCCATTAAACGGTTTAAATGATAGTAATCGTAGCCCGCATGTTTATTGAACGTACCATTAAAAATGTTAAAATAAATTCGTTCCGGGATCTCCAGGACTCGGAATCACATGCCATCAATTTTTACAAACTCATAATAATTCTATTTAATTAAAAAAATTACATGGAATTTCAGGGTCCTTAAAATCCCTCCCCTTTCTCACCATCGATATCTCAAATAAATACTTACATATGAACTCATACTTGAGGAACTCCTAGGTAAGACCATCTGGTTAAATTTTCTGAGAAACAGACTTCATCCACTTCAATGATTTTTCCTATAGAATAAATGTCAAAAAACAAGACCATTAATGAGTTAGGAAACAAAATTATTCTTATATTCAATTCGATCATATATATCTATCATTCAATTTTGAGAGGATCATTTTGACCATAAAATAGAGGTGTATTTAAATTTCAAAAATAAAAAATTAAATCTTTAGGTTATTCAACTAGAGAGTTTTCAAAGAGGGAACCACCTTTAGTTGAGCCATGATTATCCATCAATTATTCATGGGGGTGAACACTGAGAAACACAAAAGAAAATAGATCTCTATCTATATGAGCTTATCAACCAGAGTTCTGAAACTCAAAACAAAGAAAAATCAGAACTTCCCAAATCATGGAAAAAAATCCACAAAAATAAATTCGATCAAATAAATATAATTTATCCTATTTCAAAAATTTACAAAAGGGACACTAAATAATTGGGTTTCACACTAACCAATAGAATTGATTAGATTCTAACTCACATGCACATTTATGTGACTCCCCTAGAACTAATGAACACATTTGATACCAAGAACTCATCTATACACACTAGCATCCAACCACTTTCCACACATATTTATGCATGTAAGAATCCATGTAAATACCATAAGCTTGAATAAAAAATTTCTTATTTAAAAAAAACAATTCAATGCACAAATTCACAAATTCAATTCACTTCCCATTTCAATATTCACATCTCATTTCAAAAAATAGCTATTTGTTCAATGAAAATCGATTTTCTACCCACCCCCTCCCCCCACATCAAACCATATCAAAATATATATTCTATGAGTCAATTTCAATATATTTTTTATAGTTTAAGCACCCCCATTTTATAAAAATCATTTCACAAAAACCCATATTATAAAATTTTCAAAAAATATTTCTAAAAATACATGTTGAAATTTAACAAAACCACCAATTATCACTAAAAATAAAATCAACTCAATCTGAAGAAATGATTGTTAAAAACTGTTGGTAGAATTGAAGATGAAAAAAAATAATTCAAAATTGGAAATTATTGTTGATAGTTGACTTGATGAAATGGTTAGAGGCCATATTTTAATCCCACCACCATCCTATAGAGTTTTCTTGGACTATGTCCAAATCTACACATGATTTTCATCCCTTTAAGCAAACTGAGACCACTATCCTAGCTCATTTTTCAATTCCAAAACAGAAAACAATTCTAGAAACAAATAGTGTAAATAAAATAATGACATCCCTTGGAAAACCATGGCTTGATATATAATGTGTTAGATATAAACCCACTCATTCATACACCACAATGTTCTTACAGTCCTACTCTACCTACCTATATACGCGAAAAAACATAGAGTTCTTTAAAATATGGGTCCTATACCGAACCAACATCCTCTAATACCATTTTTAAATAACCAATATACACTAACATCCAACTTGAAATATGACCAAGCCTGAGATAAGGACAAAAGTGCATCCCCTTTCCCCATGGGATGGCAACAAGTGCTTGGGAATGAACAGATTAATCTACGGAATGATTTCTTCCATTAAAATAAACATATATTTCTTATTTAAATAGAGTTTCTCATTATAAATATTACATCCAAACTAGTTATTATTTACACATAAACTAAAAATACAAGAACTGAACAACAAAACTACACAGAAAAACCCAAACTAAACCTAGAGACCAAAACATATTCACGTGGGCAAGAGGGAAATTCTAAAATTCATAATCCAAAATTTCCCACAACGATCGAACCCAATATGAAACTAGAATCTGAAGATAAAAATTGAGTGAACAATCAGAATTTATATTAACACTCAGGAGGTGTTCCAAATTTTTTTTACGTAATTCACTTACTTTAAAATAAAAGAAACATAATATTCACATTAGAGATCATGACTAATCTATAACATACTAATACATGTTGAATCATCCATGAAATAATAACTCACATAATGACATCAATAACTCTGACATTCTTAGCAACATTGTAGATGGTAAAATATAGGGGCACTATCCTATATTAATAAAACTAAATATATCGTTATGCTATGTACCACTATCTAGTTCATAAACCTATTAGTGCCAAAATGATTCTCATAAAATAAAATAATTATTTCACATTTTCCATTTAATTAGTATTGAAGTGGGTGAGCAAACCGATAAAAATCAAGAATCTAATTAATATGCATAACCTGAGTCACGCAAAGGATCAATCTCTGTCCATAAAAGATCATAGATCTTAAAAGAGTCCACACTGAGGAAATACTAGTCCACAGAATCTATATGGGTGATGAGGATTAAAAAATTAGTACATCCAACCCATTTTAAAATTAACATGGCTAGATAATTATCCCAGGAGAGTTTTTATAATAAATTCATTATCAATTTTCAAAAAAGTGCGGAACTGGCCATAAATAATTCATTAAGAACCCAACTTTTTTAATGTAAAGCCATAAATAAACCATTTTTTGTTTGAAAATCATATTTAAAACAATTAATTTCATGCACTACCACCATATTGACAATCCAAATCAATTTTTATCAAAATACCTAACTGGCAACATTCCACCATCACATGTCAAACCACATTCAAATAAAAAATACACAGATATTTTAAACCAAAAACCCCTTGGATACCCCATTCATGGAACCCAATTAATCATTTCAAATATCACCTATAAATTCATCAATCCAATCCATTAATTATATATCACAAAATCAATTTTAAAATCTAATTTTGAATTTCATCGAACACCTTGTGTGCAACATTAAACAAAACAACTCTCATTATCACAAATGAAGAATAAATCAACACATTTTACACAAAACAAATATTCCAAAGATCACACATCAAAATTTAATATTCATGGATGGTTTCAAATAAATGAACCAATTTGATAATATTTCATAAAATAATAGTGAAATGGGTATCCTAACTCAATCTCACAGCTTTTCCACAACGAACACTCGAAATAACACTACGAGGGTAACAAGAGCCAAAATATATGACGAGGAACACTAAACACACAAAGCCACCATCATAAATAAAGGGAAACAAGAATAATTTTTTCAAATGACCATGTGATATGGGAAAGTCATGTTAAATTTTTGAAATGGGAAACGGGAGAAGAGGGGACAGTATTAGCATGAAAATACTAGCCCCAAAATGTGATTAAACCCTAGATCCAGACCTTAAGAGAGATGAAGAAACATGTAAAATAAGTGGGAGGTAAATTTATGATCACACAAACCTATGGGAGAATTGGGGAGAAATTATGGGTTAAAATATGATGTGGAATATCCAGAATTTCCCATCTTTTATGATATGGGAAACTGGCACGGTTCGACCACATTGTTTGGTATTCCATGCACCAACCATTCGAGATGGTTCTTCCATGAGATAGTCGTTCCTCGCACACATACCACACTATTTTTCTAATCATGTGTTGTTTGTGCTACATCAACCAAAATCACAAAAATAATCACAATGTTACTTAGATAAATAAACATTGTTTCCCAAATCTGGTTATAATTGTGTG
Source organism: Viscum album (assembly GCA_963277665.1). Lineage (NCBI taxonomy): Eukaryota > Viridiplantae > Streptophyta > Magnoliopsida > Santalales > Viscaceae > Viscum > Viscum album. Next base: position 629,418,208 of record OY728166.1, read on the forward strand.
GAAAAAGAAACTCACCCTGAAACTCTAAATTTAGAACCATCACACCCCAGACATAATCCATTACCCCAAGGCCAAAAGATAAACAAGATAAGAATAAAAAAATTTGTATGAAAATAATAATTTAATTTGAAAAATATAATGATCATGGAAGTAAGTTTTCTTTTGTATAAATGAACATGAAAAAAATAATTATAACAAAAAAGGGAAAATTAAAAGAAAACCTGATGTAAAAAAATTAATTTCTAAATAATATTTTAATAAAATAAAATAAAAAATATATATCTGTTTATTAGTGATATAAATTGTTATAATATCCTTTAGCATTCATGTGTTAATTACATAAGGATATTATACCGGAGTAGTAGACAATATGAAATATAAAAATATTTAAGATAAGGGGAATTTCAAACCCAACTCTTTCTGTTGGGTCATCCACTATTTCACATCAATTTTAGTATTTTTATTCATATAATATCCTTAATATTTCCTTCTAACAATCCATAACATAATTTTATAGGTATATAATTATTTTCACCTATCAAAAAATATTTCTAATCGATATAGAAGTGTTGGTGGTGCGTTCTCTATAGTCTTTTCTCTATTCACAACATTAGAAACCTTTTTCCAATTACATTGGCACTCAACTTCTCAATGAACTTCATTTACACACATGAAACATTTTATAGTTCATTTAAGTAACTATCGACTATGCTTATTTCCAAACATTTAGCATAAGGAAACATTCATCTAATTTTCCACATTGTTTTGAGATTTTTTTGAACTCCATATTTCGTTTCTTGTCAAAACCATGTGATGGATATGTAACACAAAATTCTAGTTCTACCTTGATAGAAAAATAAAAAATCTATTCATATATTCTGATGTATTTTATAGCTAATTCCCTTCAAAGACTTGGTTTTATGCCAATGATGAATCGATCCACTTTACTTTCAGTATGAATGATAAATCTAGAAGCTTACATTGAGTGCCTTGTAAAAATATCTTTGTATAAAATGCATTCATCATCATTTTTCATTTTTTCAAGGAACTCATTTTAAATCATTGTTTAAAGAATACTAGGGAACTAATAATTGAAAAATAAGTTCTTAGGCTAGTCACATTCTATGGATTTAATTTCATCTTGCTGCCTTGTATTCTTTATTAGAGATCACCACTAGACTGCTTAACCTTGTAAATGATTGAAATCCAAATTAAAATTTTCATGTTATGAACATAGAAGGTTGAAAAATATCTTATCAATGGTACTAATATATTCTTCAGAAAAATGTGAATCAAAATATCCACTGAAAGAAGGTGGACATTGTCTCATGAATGACTCAATAGAATTTCGTTCCCTTATCAGCACATTTAGAAGTATAGAATTATTTATAGCATGTATAAGTATAGAAATATGATTTTTCATTCCATATCCCATAAAATTTGGTTTTTTATCCTGAAATTCATTGAATTTCCCTGTTCATTGATCATTGACATGGTTCTTTCGTGTTCCTACTAACATCTGGAAGCTAAAATGTGTTGTGTGATAAGAAAAAATCATACTAGGAAAAGATTATAATCCAGAAAGATTAATTTAAATCTCTAAAATAATTTTTTTAATACTATGTTAATAATTGTTTTTAACATATTTATTGGACTTTAAGGTATTTTTATACTTATCCTTAGTGACATCCTATAGATATACTTTAGAAATATCTCTAGGGATCTCACTGATGTTTTCACATCTGAGTTTTCAAGTGTTAACTAAACGTTCACTATAATAACATCTATAATAAACCATGAATGATGTACATAGACAATACATTTCCTTGCATAATAATAAAAAAAATAAAAAAATATATGTTGAACGACTCTATTCGTTTAGTGCCTCTAGAAACTAGGAACATAATGTTCTAAATTGGTGAATGATCTCCAATAACTCCCATAAACATATTCCCATTTTGTTTACCTATCTAAAACTATTATATATATCAAGTGGAAATGAAAACATAAAAAGGTTTATATCGTTATCTCTGTAATGGTATATAAGTAAAATATAAAACAAATCATAAACATTTCAACATAAAAACATGGACATAATGTTTAAACATCAAAATCATGAGTCATAAAATAATTCATGGATGTACGCAAAGAATATATCATAAAGAAAAATTAACCATGATAGAATAGAAATGCAATAAAACTAATAATTTTGGAGAAGTAATAAGCACATTATATTATTTCTATAGTATCCAAGGCATTGTTTTCAATACCATAATAGTGGAAAAAATAAATCACTGAACAGAGTTATTTTCCAATCCATCCTTGTATTACTGAACCAGATTTACTTCCCATGCTATTAATTTCAATGTCATGAGTTTTCAATTAGTATCAAATGAATTGGAGGGAGATATAAGTCCCACCCATCTCATAATTAAATCATTCTTACATGTTCCAAAACAACATAAATCATTAATCATAACATAACCAATGAAATAAAATGGTATTCTTAAATGTCATTTCATTATATCATAATCCATATAAGATAAATGGAATACATAAAAATTAATTCATCATAAACACAATCAAATAAAATTAATAATATTTATTGAGACATAAACATATGAAATCTTTTATGGAATTTGTTTTATGAAAACACATGATCTTATTTTCTATAGAAAATATCATTTCTTCTTCAGAAACATTTTCTTTTCTCAAAATGTATGGAAATTTAAAAAAAGAAATTAATTGAAAATAATAATGAAATATTCTAAAGTAATATTCATTGATAAAATTATTCATGAATCAATGAAAATATGTTCATACCATATAAGATAAAAAAGATTCCCCTAGTAATTTTTGCATTGAAGTCAAAAAGTAACTCGTATGGTAATTAAAAGAAAGATTCCTTCAAAACCTTGTATTAAAAGTCAAAATGGGTAAAAATAAATTTAACATAAATAAAAAAATAAAATACATTTTATCAAAAAAAAATGTAAAACATGGACATGGCTTATATATATACCCCGATAAATACTTAGGAATAATCAATCTTGGATTAAAATGTGATTACAAAATTATCCCTTAACTTAGATCTGATATACTTCACATGTGTCCAAAACTCTTGTATATTAGTTTTAATCATATTATTAACTTTCAATAGAACAATAATAATATTTATGACATCATATATAATTAAATTATTTATAAATATTAATCATTCATCTAGAAATTACATGTTTAGGAAATGTTTTGGGTAATAATCATTTTATTTATCATACATTTAATGATAGTTATTCTTGATTTTCATAATTATACCATGATTTAAATACTTAAAGAAAGTAAAATATGATTTATATATCCTATATATTTAGTGTATAATAATATATAATATATTGATAAATGAAATGGAATACACCATTCATGGATACGGTAGGCCACACGTACATATGAATGCGACTTTCAGTTATTTTCCCTGATAACGGAAAGAAAAATAAATGATACATTGGTATATTATAATTTAATTATAATATCAATGTTATATCTGTAACATAAGTTTATTTAATAAAATCTTTATATATTCCATGTGTGGTATGAACAAGTCATATCACTTTGAGGGGGTGTTAATCCGCACTTCCTCAAATGAAATTATCATATTTAAACATTATGGAAAGAGTAATGGTTTGATAGAAAAATAATAAATAATAATAGAGACAATATAAATATAATATATATCATATATAAATATAGTTCCATCATAGTGGACACAATGATAGGTTGTAGAAGAAAATTAAACAATCATCGTTTAATGAGGCAGTAGTTCGTCGTACACAGAAACAATATGTTTCTATCCATTTTATGGAAGTTTGTGTAATAAAATAAAATAATGATCATAGGGAGTGGATAAGTAAAATAAAAGAAATCAACTTCATAAAAGATGTTACCTCTAAATCAGGTAACTTCTTTTGATTTGGGACAAATGTATTTCTTGTTTTTTTTATGCCAATGGCAATTCTACTACGAAGAAGGTATGTATGTTTTGATCATATTTTGGACGATTTTGGATGATACAAGGGGCTTGATTGGTGTGTTTTATGTGGGTAGTGGTGTTGGATTTTTATAAGATAGAGGAGAGGTGATTTTCAATGTCTTAAAATGTTAATTTATTGTAAATTCTATATCGACTAAAAATGGTCCAAATAAAATTTAATTCAAATATATAATTACTTTACATCGAATACCAGTCATAAAATAATTTTTAAACATGTTTTGATATTTCTTATATCCTTATCTGTTTTGTTTATCCTTTACATTACCCTTTTTAATATTACAGTGATGTCGTGTAATTTATGCATTATGGGTTAATGTAATTACCATATCCTATAAATTTACCCACAAAAAGTCACTTATGAAATATTTTGACTTTTATTAACCATTCGGACAAATCAAATAATTTTATAAATTTAATATCATTTAATAAATTATTTTATGTATTAAGATATGAATTATGTCAATTTTTTGGACTATTCATACATGACTTTTTTTTAAAAATTCATAAAAACCTCATTCCTTTAAAAAAAATTACATCAAATATAATTAGTCAATATAATCCATAAAATTATTGGATGGCACCAAAATCATATAATTTTTTTTTTTAATATTTATAATATATTTTATTTGAATCCATTATTAACGAATCAATCACTACATCATGGTTATGTTAAAAATAAATTTATTTAATTAATGTATAAACATTATAAATAAAATACCATTATGTAGAAAATACTTTTATCTTTACAATGACTATTTATAGTTGAAGATATCACTTATATAACACCATATAATTTTTTTTATTAAAAGTTACATGTTCATGTAATATTTCTCCATACATTAAACTCATTACTATAAAATGTCATTTTCTAATCCATGTGGATCCATGGGGACCCAAAATAGTCCCATTGATGGAAATGGTCAGAACTATCTCATCCAATAGGAATATGACTTGTTTCAGGGTAGTTTTATATTATTAATGTTTTATATTTTACACTTATTTACTGGATTTATCATTTAAACATGGTAAATTAAAATTATTGCTTACGTTACTATTCATACTGTCAAATAATAAAAGGTAACGATTCCAAATATTTGAACATTATGATTCGAAATATGGAATTAATTTTTGTAATTTTAAAACACATTATCTTCAATAATATATTTAAATTTAATTCTTGTTATCAAAATAAAAAATTGGGTTTTTAATATGTAATAACTATCAGAAGATTGACATGTGTTTATGTCCAATTTCAATGGAAAATTACTTCAAATGAAAAAAATTGATTGAACCATATAAAAATAATAAAATAATACATTATAATAAATTAAAAAGATAAACTATCTATGTAAAAAAATTATATGAGATGTTTGTTTTGAATTAAAATTCTGTTTTTTTAATATTCATTAAAATATTAATTTTATAAGAAAAATGCCATAAATTAAAAATAAGTAAATTTTGATGTCCCTCTTCAGTATAAGATGATTATTTTCTAACATTTATTATATTAAAGTGTTAAAAGATTTATTTAAATTGGGTGTCCCATCAAAAGGCAAGAAAACAATATTTTTTTTGAAAAATACTTCATTTATATGAAAAAATGAACATGTTCTTATATCATGTCTTCCAAATACTTAATATAAATGTATGTGTTATATATAATTCTAAATTTGGTTAATAAGATTCATAATGGTTACTTTATTTCCCATAATAATATTTTAACAATATATCGTTGTTTAGTGAAACTAGGTATGGTGTATAATGCAATGTATCAAGGAAGGTCACTCTTATGTGTAACACAATCCAAGGATAGTGTTTCATTTTCTGAAAGATGATACATTGTTTCATATAGTGAAATCTAATATTGGTGTATCATACAATTTAAGAAATCAAAAATAATAAAAATAATCTACCTCATAAAATCGCGGGGTGTTACATTCTACCCCCTTAAAATAAATTTTTCCCTAGAAATTCGTTGGGATTATAAATGGTTTACTACTTGAATGTTTCATTCATGGAATACCACATCATAAAAATGTGTACTAAAGATTTATTTTAAAATAGAATGTTAGAAACATAACGGTTGCCCAAAGAAACTCATTATTGAGTATCTACATAAGAGAACACAGGGGGGAAGTAAAAACATGGATATGGAAGATAAATATAACCATCATGTTATGCTGCATAGTGATAAAGAATAAGATTTGGAGAAAGTTAAATACTAGAATTCCATAAATAAACAATGATTTAAGGGACCATATGATTCATTAGATTATAAGGTATTAGGATACCATTTTTTTCAAGATCTTTTACCTAAAGTTGATGATTTTTTTTCATAAGAAATAAATACTTATTTGATTTTAGTACAATGTCACCATTGTTATTTACCAAAACATTTTCACTTCATATCTTATTTAAATTAATGAAGTTGAATTTTTCATTATTGAAGTGTTAGCAGATCATACGATTGAATGATATGTCAGACCATATGCCTTTGTAAAAAGGATATAACATGTTTTCAAATATTCATAAGTCCACCTATTGTGTGATAATACATTAATATATTAAAATTCAACTAGAATATAACTTATTGTATCCATAAATTTATAATAGTAAAATCCTTCATGAAATTGAAAATATAAATATTTATATAGAGGAGAAATAACTCTACATAACATTTTTCTCTCATCTCGCAGTTGGCTATTCTTGGTTGTCACATTCCAACCACGTGAATACCATAATCATGTATTATCTTGAAACATGATAATAACATGAATTACTATATAAAATTATTGAAAACATGAATTCTATCAAAATTATGTTTTTCAAAAACAAAAAATACAATAAATTCAATATACTAAAACAATGATATCACCTTGTCATTATATCAGTCATGAGAACGTTAATACTATCGAACATCTCATTATCTCTTGATCCTTTCATTATCAAATTATCCTGTGATTTAGAAAAATATTTCAATCACTTTTCATGGATATCGGTTCCATATAACTTTAGAAATAAACAATATACCAAATCTTATATATTCTAATATTCTATAATACCATAAATGAGATTCCACAACACTATTTGGGAACTCAGTTACATTTAAACTTAATCATTCCACCAAATTATATTTATAATGAACATCTCCAATAGGGATCGAAAGTTACATCCCTAAGTCATTTTCTATAATAGGTTGATTACATTGATATCACTAACCCTTGTATTAGGGAAGTGGTTAGAATAATTCCCTATTTCCATACACTTGTAGCACAGAAGTGTTTGTGGTGCATTATCTGTAGCATTATATCAATTAACCTCATTAGAAACCTTTTTGCAAAAAATTAGGCACTCAGCTGCTCTATGGCCTTATTTTACATACATGAATCATTTTCTAGTCCCTTTAAGAAAATACCCACCATTCTAATTTTCATACATTCAGCATAATGAAACATTCATCTTCATTTAACCATTGTTCATGGATTTTCCCTTAAACTCCCTCTTTCGTTTCATGTAAAATCCACGAGATGGATATGTGACACCAACTTCTAGTTCTACCTTGATAAAATAGTGCACAATATAATCATTTCTACAAATTTATCTAATAGTTAGTTCCCTTAAAAGTCTTGGTTTTAAGCCACTAAAGAATTGATCAACATTATATTCAGGTTGGATGATAAATCCATAAGCATACCTTGCAAGTCTTGTAAAATTCTCCTATTATATACCAACAGATACATCATACTTTTTATTAAGATTGAGGAACTTCTTTTATATAATTGTTTGATGAATACTAGGTAAGTAATTATTGAATAATATGTTCTTGAACTCATCTTATTCCATGGATTAATTTCTATCATGTAGCCTTGTATTCTAAATTATAGTCAACTACTGGTCTACTTCACCTTCTAAATGATAGACAACCAAAATGATTTTTTATGTTCCAAACAACGATGGATGGAAAAAATATTTTCAATGGGACTGATCCATTATTCAGCAACATGTGGATCAGAAGACCGACAAAAGGAAGGTGGGAATTTCCTCATGAAAGACTCAATAGAAGGTTGTTCCTACCTCTTATCATTTGGATGTACAGAATGATTCATAGCTTGGGTAAGTATATAAATAATATTTTTTATTCCCTATCCCATAAAATTTGATTTCTCAAGAGTACAATAATTATATTTCCTAGTTCATTGATCATTTTCACGATTCCTTTGGGTTCCAACAATCATCTAAAACACAAAAATAATAGTGCATGTGGATGAAATCATACTTGGAAAAAAGGATAATCATGGGGGAGTGATTTCAATCTCTAACATCATAGGTCTAGTCCAAGGATATTCATGATCATTACCATAATTCAAGGACTATAACCTATATTTATACATAATCTTTGGGACATTCCTAGACACACATTAGAAATATCTATAGATATCTCACTAAAGAATTCACATCCTAGATTCCAAACGATAACTAAACCATCACCCCGATACCCAATACAACAACCCAAAAATGATGTACATGGACATAAAATTCTGTTTGAGGAATACATAATACATTATTAAAACATATTCCCAAATACTGTATTAGTTCAATGTCTTTGGAAGCTAGGAACAAAATCTTATAACTTCGTTAAAGAACTTCAAAATATCCCATAAAAATATTCCCCAGTTATTTTCCTTCCTAAAACCTTTATATATATCTTGGGGAAAATAAAAAATTAAAAGAGTGAACTCAAATTCTAAAGAAAAATAATAATATAGAAGATAAATCAATTCGTAAACATTTGACGTAAAAAAAAAGAACATTATGTTGAAACATTAATATCTTGAGTCATTAAATAAATCATGGTAGTACGTAAGGCATAGATCATAAAGGAACACATAACAAGATAGAATATAAATAGAATAGTATATGAAATTGTGGATAACTAAAAATCAATTAATATTATTTCTATAGTAGCCGAGACATTGCTTCCAATACCATTATAGTGGACGAAGTTCATTACAGAGACGGGTTTACTATCTGATTCAACCGTGTATGTCACACCCCGCTCTATATTTTCTTTTATTTTATAAATTTCATTGTCTTTATAAATTTTTGTGGGGATTCGGGTTGAGTCTCGGACGAAAAAAAAAATTTGGGTCGGGTTAAAAAGTGCGCATTTTTTAGCTGATATCGTCAACTGCCCAGGCAGAGTGTGTTTTAGATACATCGCGTGGCACCGCTTAGACATCAGCACGGTTCTCCTGCATTCAGAAAATTAAGATGGTTAATGTTGTGATTTATAGCGTTATTTAAAATATTTATCGTTGTTAACAATTTTATCATTATTAATAAAATGAAATTGATTCTTCTAAATTTTTTATTTATATCATCATCATTTTTTCATTATTATTATTATTATTATTATTTTCTTATTATTGTTATGTGAAGTACGTTTTTATGGGTCAATGTTTCCGTTGTTTTATTTATGTGCTATGTTTTATTTTTATTTTTATATTTATTTTATTTTATTATCATTATTATTATTTATTTTATTTTTATTATTTCTTTTTTTCCTCTAACCCTAGAGGACCTCCAATTCCCCTCGTTTTTCTCTACCTATCTCACTCGGCCGTCGCCTCTCCTTTCCACTCTTCTTCTCCCCGCTCCTGCCCTACTGCATCCTTGCAGTGCCCCTCCACTACCGAAAACCCCCCCATCACTTCCTCCTTCCTCACGCACCGCTCCAGCCTCCTTCTCTACTCCGCCTACCCTGAACGCCTCCCTCCTGCGCACCCGGAGGCCGACCAACCATCCTGCTCCAGTGCCCCATTTTCCTTCCCACATCCGAGCACCACATCACCCATGGCCATCTGCTGCAGCACCTTGCTCCGCCTCCCCCTGTTCGGCCCCCACGTCCGCTTTCATATGCATGCTCCCAGCCACCTCGGCCCGCCTCCCCAGCAGCGCTGCACACCCAGCTGCAGAGTCCAGTCCCTCCTTTTGTGCACGATCAACCACCCCCAGCGCACCACCTGAACAGCGTGGCCTCCCCTACACTCCTTCCACACCGGAATCCACCCCCATCCTTCCTTCCCTGGCGTAGCATAGCAGTGCCCCTCAGGTTTCTCTCTTCCTCTGTCATGAGCAGGCACTACCAACCCCCCTCATCAGATTTCCTCTCTTGGTCGGGCATCCTCCATTTCCTTCGAACAGGCCGTAGTGAAGCCCTTCTCATCACACGCTCTGCCACCGTGCCACCCAGACGGTGCGCCCCTACTTGTAGCCACCCTCCTGCTCATTGTTGACCTCCCATCCATTCTCCTTGAACTGGATTTCGTCGACCCTTTTCTTTTTTAGTTTCGATCAAGTGACCCTGACCCATTATCAGCCGACACAACCCATTTTCCATCCTCGGTGCCCCCCCCTATCTGATCGCCCCCACTGTTGTCCAGCACCAACCTCCAGTGAAACCCTTTTTGGCCAGCATGAATCCCACTGGGGTGCTCCTACTAGCTATCTCCCCCCTCTCTATTGGTCTCACTGCGCGCCCTTTTCCGCTTCGCGCTTCAGCCTCGTAGCGGTGTGCCCCCTTGGCCTCAAACCCTCCGTCTCTCTCGCACCAGTTGACCTCCTGCCTTACATTGGTGGAAACTTAATGCCAAACCCCCTTTCCATCTTCCAGTAGACGCCACAGAAACCCCCTCCCCTGTTCCAGTCGATCAGTACTGAAGCTACGCCCTGTGTTGTCTGGCTAGCAGCGGTGCGCACATGCGCTGCCCCTTTCTGACGGTCGCGCAGCACTGCTGGTTGAGCGTGTATCTGAGCTGAGTTGAGGTTTGCATTATTCATTCCTGAATTTTAGATAATTATTTTAGTGGGTATTGTTTTTAATTAAATAGGTGCGAGCTTATTTTTTTTATGAACATAGTTTTTTCTTTTATATTTTGTATCCGCTCAGGTTAATTAAGGTGTGTTTTGATGAAAACCAATTGCATTCTATTTAATAGATTTTATTAAACTATGCAATTTGTTTCATTGCTATCCATGAAAGTTGTGCACATTTTGATATGGTGTGTTACAGGTGCACTCTTAATTATAAAAGGGGAATTGAATGGGTTTTGGGTGTGTAAAGTCATTGGGTTCTCATTGGAATTGTTTATTAAATATTATAGTGTGTTATTAAATAGTGTCAATGGTGTGAGTTGTGATTTGGAAACATGTTTAGGTGGTTATTTCAAGTTACTTTCTCATTTGAATTGTCTTAATTTAGTGGTTATATGTTTTTAGTTATTGTGCGTTTATTGCAGCATGTTAGCGAGGTGACTGCGCGACACCCCGGTCATCGGCTTGTGCATGCCTGTACTTTTGTGCAAGGCATGTCACGTCGTCATGTTCGAGCTGCGAGACATGGTAGGTCCCCCACTGCGATTATATTTAGATTTAGAATTTATTAATTTCCTGTTGTTTTATTAATTTATAATGAATTAGAAATAATATAAGATAATAATTTTTTAAATGATTATTTGGTGTGAAAAGAACCGCTTATTTTATACCGAACACTTGAAACATTTTCTTGACGGGCTGAAACCCGGTATTAAAAGAATTCCTTTTTGGCCTTTAAATATAAATCATGGAATTTAGAATGTACATTTAGTTTTATAGATAAATAATTTTTCTGAACAAGTTTTTTGGGCTTTCTCGAAAAATGAGGTTTTTATTTAAAATATGTGAAGGCCCATTTGGCACTTTAATAAAATAAATTATTTTGGAAAACCCATTCATGGGTGATCTTTGGTGTGCTTTGATTGTGTGAGCTGTATGTGATGTTTGTGCATCGTGACTAATTTTTTTACATTGTGGACAGACCCCTATTTATTGCTTTTGTTGACATGGGAACCTGGCATAGTGAGTGAATCTTTTGAGAACGATTGCTGCACTAGTTTAGAACACGCACTGGCTAGTGGCCCCATAGCAGGGGAATACTGAGTTATTTCTTCTATGGGGATTAGGCCCCTTTGTTAGGCCATGCAGGGCTATATCAGGTAGTAGTATGGGCGTTATGATGTCATCGAGTTAGGGAAGGCCTTCAGGATGAGTCAGATGTATAATATGTTCTGAATTGTTCACGATCTCCTAGGTTTGACCCATGTTACTTTTTGTGATTATTTGTATGTGGTGGATGGTTGAGAGGATTAGTTCGGATGATGGCCCATGTGTGTCACTTTTTCCATTTCCCTTGGTGTGTGATATGTGTTACATGTAGTTTTCCTTTTTGGCTATTAACTAATGTTTGGTTTTCTAATTGTTTGCAGAAATTTTTTAAAATCCAACGCACCTGTTCCTTTCAATCATTAAGAATTGTTTTTAAATTATAAAGGGAAATGGACTGATACTTTTTTTAGAAATTAAAGTGTCTGTAAAAAAACCATATTTTGTACAATGTAGTTCAAACTTGAAATTAATGAATTATTTAATTAATGGTATGTGCATTGAGAATAAAATTAGTCGGGCATACCTACTAAGTTATAACACTCATACCTATAGTGTTTTCTTGTTTTTATTTTTTGTTGCAGGTTGACTTGAACTCTCTCATTGTGGGAGATATTTGGTTGTGGACTGGCGAGCGACTCTCGGAGTCATGAGGAGTTTTGGTCGTGGTCAGGTTAGATGTTGTTGTTGGTCGTTCTTTCTTTTCGTGTTGTTTATTTACTTTGTGTTGTTCCATTTTCTTTCTGCTGATCTTTTTATTTTCATTGGGTGAAATCATTCCCTATTGCTCACATTGATGCCCTGGCGCTTGTCGCCAGCCCGGAAGGATCGGGAACGCCTCTCGGGCCATGTCGCGGGCCGGCTCGGGTGACCGGTTCAGGGTCAACCCGGGTTGGTTTGTGAAAAAATGGTATCAGAGGCGGGTTTTCTTTTTAGTGGACCTTATTTTTCAGAGGACCCATTGTTATTTGGGTTTTTCATGGTAGAAGGAGTATAATTTTTGGGACATGGGGCGTACGGGTGAGAAGGACGTCATGAACCCTTGCTCTTTCTGAACCTCGGGTCACCATGAGATGTCTAGGATGTTGGTGTCTTTTTGGTTCCTTTAAATTGTTTTATATTTTGAAATGAAATGGGAGTTGGGAAAGTGACCTTTGTGATCTAGTATGATCTGGAAATCAATGTGGAGCCGAGGACTATGCCCTTGAATGCTCTCAGTGACAATGGTGTGACTGGCGTATAGCCGCCAACCATATGTCTGAGTCTCCTATCATCACTAGTTTCCCCTTAGTGAATTGTTTTAGTTTTCCTTCATTCTGAAAATAGTTTTGTAAAGTTTTATTTTGAAAATTGTGAAAAAATTGAAATTGAAATGGAAAAGACCATGTTTTGACTCTGTTCTTGTTCCTTTTACCTTAGTGTTCACACCCACGACGGTTTGATGGCGGCCCAAGGTGCAGCTTCGGGTGGTGCGCCCCAAGAGAAATATCTAGTTGATCATCCCATCGAATATGATCTTGAGTTCCGGATGTTGAACCCTCCTCTATTTTATTGAAAAGAAGATCCACTTGAGGTGGAGGAGTTGTTCCAGAAGATTGAGAGGATGTTCAGTTTCATCATGTTGCTTGAGTCATTAAAGGTGAAGTTGGCTACCTTTATGCTTGAAGGCCCAACCTGGAAATAGTTGAAGCCCGTGTCTCGGAACAAGCCTCGGGAAGATCTAAAATGGGAGTTTTTCAAGTCATCATTCATCCAACAACACTTCTTTGAGTTGATGAAGATGAGGAAGGGGATGGAGTTGTTTTGTCTTCAGCAAGGCGTTGAATCTGTACTGGAATTATATCGACATTTCATAGTCCTATTTCTATATGATCCATGGTTTGTTGCGAATGATATCGGGAAGGCTCGACAATTTGAGTTTGGACTCCGACCTGAGCTGCGATCGAAATTGGAAGAGCTCAACCTAACCACCTTCTTAGATTATGTGGGGAAATCCATTTTGGTTGAAGATGGGTTAATAGGAGGACTTGAGGTGGCGAACCCTCTAGGTTTGGGAAGAAGTGCAGAGGATGATGATAAGAAGATTGAGAAGCGACCTGATGCTGGTGGTGCTAGTAGAGGAATCAAGAGGCCTTTAGACCTTCAGTCATCTTCTTCACAGAGCAAAGTAGTGATATGTCTCCAGTGTGGTAAGTAGGGTCACAAGAGGCCGATGTGTCCTAATGCTCCGAGACCCTGCCACACCTGTGGACATTGGGGTCACTTGCAGCGATTCTGCCGAGGTGTTTCCAAGAAGTGCGCTGAAGCCAGACATGGCTCATCGAAGGTCACCTCACCCCATTAGTGGGAGTAGGGAGATGATTGGGGAATAGTTCAAGGTTTTCTCTTTGTAGTGTTTCTTGGATGTGGTAATCATCTTTTGTAGCATTTTGAAGTGTTTCTTTTTCTTCAGTTGTAAAAAATGGTTTTGGTTGAAGCTCTTTGGATCTTTTATTTTATTAGAAGTGTGTTTGGTGAAATTCTGGTTTGTGGGTTCTGTTTGGGAGTTTTTGAAGCCAGACTGTAAGGCGAGACATGCTTCAATCATCGATGCTCCAGCTATAGGCCCCAGAGTGAAGTAGGCGCGTAGTCAGAAGATCCGCAATGGGGAAAAAGGGTCTTTGTTTAACCTTTGTCCTTAATATGTCTTGGTTTTTTTTCTTCCAGGGGTGCGATTTTGTTCATATAGTAATGGTGGATGTTTTGGATACACGACCGGTTACGACCTTCCTTTCCCTCCCTTACCCTTAGGGTGGGGTTTTTGGTTAGTGCGGAAAGTCTTCAAGTTCGGTTAATCTCATCCGTCCTTATGGTGGGAGACCCACAATGGGTCTCACAAAGTTATGCCTGATGTAATTTAGAGTTAGCCCAATCCTTATGGTGGGGAGACCATTCAGGCCTCCTATTGTCGGTATCTGGGATTTTTTTCATGTATATTTTGGTGGTAAGTGGACTCGTGCGGAAACACATAACCTTGAGTTCGTCCTCTCGGGTGAACATTGAGATTGGAGTACACCCAACAGTTTTGTTGGCTGAGGATTATAAGAATAAGTCTCAGAGGTGATTTATGTCTGTTCGTTCCTTGGTTGAAACAGATGGTTTGAGTTCAGCTTTCTGACAATTAAGGTTATCATGTTTTAAGGATAAGTTGCATGTCATGATGGTTCGGTGTTCGTTTGAATCGATCAACTGGAGGCACTGAAACTTTTGGGGGTGAGTGAAACTTAAAGAGTTTCATCTTTGGGTCTTGATCTTGTTTTTGATTTCTGAGGGCGGAAAGCGTTA
The DNA here is from genome assembly GCA_963277665.1 of Viscum album. NCBI lineage: Eukaryota > Viridiplantae > Streptophyta > Magnoliopsida > Santalales > Viscaceae > Viscum > Viscum album. The sequence goes on from OY728166.1 coordinate 629,433,560, forward strand.
TGGTGGTGAGAATTGTCACACCCCGCTCTATCTTTTCTTTTATTTTATAATTATATTCGACTTTTTAAATTATTGTTGGGGTTCGGGTTGAGTCCCAGACGAAAAGAAAATGTTTGAGTCAAGTTGAAAAGTGTGTGTTGTTCAGATGATGTCGCCGAGGGCCCATGTAGAGTGCGTTTTAGATACCTCGTGCGGCGCCACTTAGACATCAGCACGGTTCGTCTGCCTTCGGAATATTAAGATGGGTAAAGTTGTGATTTATTGCGTTATATAAAATTTTTATCATTGTTAATAATTTTATCATTATTAATAAAATGAAATTGATTCTTTTAAAAATTTTATTTTTATCTTCATCATATTACCATTATTATTATTATTATCATTCTTTTCTTATTATTTTTATGTGAAGTACTTTTATTATGGGTCAATGTTTCCCTTATTTTATTTATGTGCTTTGTTTAATTTTCATTTTTATTTTATTTTATTTTATTATCGTTATTATTATTTCTTTTATTTTTATTATTTTTTCTCCTCTAACCCTAGCGGCCCTCCCATTCCCCTCGTTTTTTTCTCTACCTATCTCACTCGGCCACCGCCTCTCCTTTCCTCTCTTCTTCTCCCTACTCCTACACTACTTCCTCCTTGTAGTGCCCCTCCACTACCAGCGACCCCCCTCCGCTTCCCCTTTCCTCACGCACCGCTCCAGCGTCCTTCTCTCCTCTGCCTTCTCTCTACGCCTCCCTCCTGCGCAACCGGAGGCCGACCAATCATCCTGCTCTAGCGCCCCATATTCCTTCCCCCTTCCGAGCACCACATCACCCTCGACCATCTGCTGCAGCACCCTGCTCTGCCTCCCCCTATTCGGCCCCCACGTCCGCTTTCATCTGCATGCTCCCAGCCACCTCGGCCTGCCTCCCCAGCAGTGCTGCACACCCTGCTGCAGAGGCCAGTCCCTCCTCCTGTGTGCGATCAACCACCCCCAGCGCACCACCTAAACAGAGCGACCTCCCCTACCCTCCTTCTACGCAACAACTCAACTCCTTCCTCCATTCCCTTGGGCAGAACAATAGTGCCCCTCGTGTTTCTCTCCTCCTATGTCATGAGCAGGCACCGCCAACCCCCCTCATCAGATTTCCTCTCCTGGCCAGGCATCCTCCATTTCCTTCGAACAGGCCGTAGTGAAGCCCTTCCCATCACACGCTCCGCCACCGTGCCACCGAGCCGGTGCGCCCCTACCTACAGCCACAATTCAGCACGTTGTTGACCTCCCATCCATTCTCCTTGCACTGAATTCCATCGACCATTTTCTTTTTCAATTCCGATCATGCGACACTGACCCACTATCAACCGGCGTGACCCTCTTTCCATTGTCGGCGCACCCCCTGTCTGATCGCCCCCCTGCTATCCAGCGCCAACCTCCGGTGTAACCCTTGTTGGCCAGCGCGAAACCCTCCAGGGTGCTCCTACTACCAGTTCCCCCCCTCTCTATTGGTCTCGCATCGCGCTTCAGCCTCGCAGCGGTACACCCCCTCTACATCAACACCTCCGTCTCTCTCACACCAGCCGACCTCATATCTTGCATTTGTGGAAACCTAATGCCAAACCCCCATTTCCATCTTCCAGTAGATGCCCCACAAACCCCCTACCATGTTCCAGTTGATTAGCACCGACGCTACATCGTACGTCGTCCGGCCAGCAGTGGCGTGCACCCTGCACCGCCCCTTTCTGACGGTCGCGCAGCCCCTCTAGTCGAGGGTGTATCTGAGCTGAGGTGAGGTTTGCGGTATTCATTCCTGAATTTTAGAAAATTATTTTAGTGGGTATTGTGTTTAAATAAATTTTTGGGAGATTATTTTTTTATGAACTTTGTTTTCCCTTTAATATTTTCTAGCCGCTCAAGTGAATTAAGGTGTGTTTTGATGAAAACCGATTGCATGTTGTTTAATAGGTTTTATTAAACTCTGCATTTTTTTTTCTTTCCATGAATTTTGTGTGCATTCTGATATGGTGTGTTGCAGGTGAACTCTTAATTATAAATGTGTTATTGAACGGGATTTGGGTATGTAATGTAATGGGGTTCTCATTGAAATTTTTTATTAAATTTTAAAGTGAGTTATTAAATAGTGTCAATGGTGCGTGTTGTGATTTGGAAACGTGTTGATGTGTATTTTTCACGTTACATGCTCATTTTAATTTATTAAGTCAGTGGTTATATGTTTTTAGTTATTGTGCGTTTATTGCAGCATGTTGGCGAGGTGACTGCGCGACACCCCGGTCATCGGCTTGCACATGAATGTACTTTTGTGCAAGGAGTGTCGCGTCACCGTGTTCGAGCTGCGAGCCAAGGTAGGTCCCCCACTGCGCATAACTCTAGAATAAGAATTTATTAATTTCCAGTTTTTTTTAATGAATTACAAATAATATAAGATAATAAATTTTGAAATGATTATTTGTTGTGAGGAGAAACGCTTATTTTATACCGAATACTTGAAACATTTTCTTGACGGGCGGACACCCAGTATTGAAAGAATGCCCGTTTGGCCTTTAAACACAAATCAAGGAATTTAGAATGTACTTTATGTTTTAAAGATAAATTATTTCATCTGAACCACTGTTTTGGGCTTTCTCAAAAAATGAGGTTTTTCTTTAAAATTTTGAAGGACCGTTTGGCACTTTAATAAAATAAATTATTTTGGAAGACCCATTCATGGGAGATATTTGGTGTGATTTTCTTGCATGAGATGTATGTGATGATTGTGCATCGTGACTGATTTTTTTACATTTTGGACACACCCCTATTTATTGCTTGTGTTGACATGAGAACCTGGCTTAGTGAGTGAATCTTCTGAGAACGATTGTTGCAGTAGTTTATACCACACACTGGCTAGTGGCCCCATAGTAGGAGAATACTGAGTTATTGCTGCTATGGGGATTGGGCCCTTCGGTTAGTCCATGCATGGCTATACCAGGTATTAATATGGGCATTATGACGTCATCGAGTTAGGACATGCCTTCAAGATGAGTCAGATGTATAGTATGTTCTGTATTGTTCACGATCTCCTAGGATCGACCCATGTTTTCTTTTTGTGTTTATTTGTATGTGGTGGATGGTTGATAGGTTTAGTTCAGTTGTTGGCCCATGTGTGCCACATTTTTCATTTCCCTTGGTGTGTGTTATGTGTTACGTGTTGTTTTCCTTTTTGGCTAATAACTAAAGTTTGGTTTTCTAATTGTTTGCAGAAATTCTTTTAAATGAAATGCACCTATTCCTTTCAAGCATTAAGAATTGTTTTTAAATTATAAAGGGAAATAGACTGATACTTTTTTCAGAAATGAAAGCGTGTATAAAAAAACCATATTTTGTACAATGTAGTTCAAACTTAAAATTAATAAATTCTTTATTTAATGGTATGTGCATTGAGAATAGAATTAGTAGGGCGTACCTACTGATTTTTTAATACTCACGAATATAGGGTTTTCCTATTATTAGTTACTGTTGGTGATTTATTTGAACTCTCTCATTGTGGGTGGGATTTGGTTGTGGACTGGGGAGCGACTCTCGGAGTTGAGAGGAGTTTTGTTCATGGTCAGGTTAGTTGTTGTTGTTGTTGGTAGTTATTTCTTTTCGTGTAGTTTATTTAATTTGTGTTGTTCCATTTTCTTTCCGCTGCTCTGTTTATTTTATTTGGGAAAAACTGTTCCATCTTTCTCTCTTTGATGCCCTGGCTCTTGTCTCCAGCCTGGGAGGATCGGGAATGCCTATAAGTCCATGTCGCGGGCCGGCTCGGGTGACCGGTTCAGGGTCGACCCGGGTTGGTTCGTGACAATGTATTACAGAAAATCATTTACATGTCATTCCAGATATTTTTATCTCGTGAGATATAAATATTTACCCAATTCATTAGAGGGATAAATCAGTCCCACAAATCTTATAATTAAGTCATTCTTATATGTCCCTCAATAAAATAAATCATTAATCACTGCATAACTTATGAAATAAAATGGTATTCATAAACATCATTTCATCATAACATAATCTATATAAGATAAATGAACATCATAAAAATATATTCATCATAAAAAAATAAAATAAAAGTACTAATATATATATGGATATAACCCTATGTCATGATATATGGAAAATAATTTTGATATAACACTTTAACATAATTCCCGAGGAGAATATCCTTTCTTATAAAAAAATATTTTATTTTCTCAAAATTTCATGCAATATTAATAGAAAAGAATTTAATTGATAATAAAATTGAAACATTTTAAAGGAATATTCATGAAAAAAGAAATTATGAAAGCATAAAAATCTATTCATTCCATATAATTTATAAAAACATCCCACCATACATTTGTTGGAGAATTAAAAAAGTATCTCGTACGATGAATGAAAGAAATATTCCTTCCAAACAATCTATTAAACGTAAAAAATGTGTAAAAATTTAATTAAACATACATATAAGAATAGAAAACATTTTATGATATTTATCTAGAAAAAAAAACATGGATGATCAATATACCCCAGTAAATACTTAAAAATAAGCAATCTCGGGTAAAAATAGGATTGAAAAATTATAATGTACCTTTGGTCTGATATCCATCGTATGGGCCCAAAACTCCTTTACAATAGTTTTAAACATATTATTAACTTGTAAAATATCCGTAATCTTATTTATTAAATCATATACGATTCACTTATTTCAATATATAATCCATTCATTTATGAATTCCATATTAAAGAAACATTTTGTGTAATAATTGTTTTATTTATCATTCATTTTTGACTTGATATTCTTGATATTATAACATATATCATGTTTTAATTACCTATAGAATCTAAAAAATGATTTAAATAACTTATATATTCATTATATAATTATATATCATATATAGATAAATGCAATGAAATAAATTGTTCATGGAGATGGTAGGTCGTACGTACAGATGAATGCTGCTTTCATTTGTTTTCAATATTAATGGAAGGAAAAGTAATTGATAAAAAAGTATATTATAGTAACAGAATAATATCTATGTTACATATGTTAAATATTTTCATTAATTTTATCCTTTATATGTTCTATGCATGGAATGAACGAGTCATATCCCTTTGAGTGGGTGGTAGTCCGCACTTCCTCGAATGATGTTTTCGTATTTACACATTTTTGAAAGCATTATGGAATGTTGTAACTAATAAATATAGAATAATAGGGAAAATATAAATAAAATATATTTAATATATAAATATTTCTCCATAATAATGGCCAGCACTATGAACAATAATGGGGCAGAGATCTCTCGATGAATCTCCTCTGTAGGTGACGACGGTGGCCACCGCACCGGTTCCTCCCCCTTCGATGGGGGAGGGAGAATCCTCGTCTCTTGGGAGGGCAAGGATATTCCAACCTTTCTCCAACCCAGATTTTCTCCCTTCTTTCCCAAAAGTTTCATTAAACCCTAAGGTCCCAGACCTGGTGGACGGGGTTCTGAATCATCCCTTATCCTCGACTGAGTTTACGGAGTCGATCAACCTATTGAATCCCACTCTTGTCGCTCGCTTCAAGGTCAAGATGCCCTCGGTTGATGAGTTCGATCGATTTGTTTTTGTTTCGTGGGATCTCCATGAATGTGCAGTGGTAGGTTTGCTCGAAAATAGGCAGATAATGATTCACTTTGAGACAGAGGCTGATTTGATCAAATCATGGTCGAGGGCTCCTCGCTACTTCAAAGGATCTTGTTTTCTGCTTCTGTGCTGGTCTATCGACCTCCACATGAAAAGGTTCTCACTATCAATCGCGGTTTGGGTAAGTTTTCACAAGCTCCCCTTGTCATTTCAGAACCCTTCAATTATCCGGATGCTCAAAAATATGATAGGTTAATTTCTTTGCGCAGATAGTCAAACTAAGGTGCTCTGTCATCCAGTGAATCCTTGAGTGTGTGTTGAGATAGACACATCTCGATCCCCTTTTGATTATGTTTTTGTGACGATTGGCGAAAAGTACCGCTGTAGACAGCAGGTGGTTTATGAATATTGGATGGATTTTTTCAACTCTTGCTGGAGGTTGGGGCACTCAGAGGAGGTTTTTTGTGGGGGACTTCCTCCTTGGTCGAGGGAGGGAAGTGTAAAGGGATGTATGTTCCTTTGACCATGGATGTGACTTCTCATTTGTAGGCTGAGGAGGGTTCTAAATTGAGACCAATGGAGCCTACTATCAGAGGAAGGTGCTCTGGGGTGGCTTCCTTGACACTGGATGGTAAACCAGCCAAGGCTCATAAGGTAACTTTTGAGGGTGATCTGGGTTCTGGAACTTCAGATGTGAAGGGGCCAACTACTCTCCCAAAATAGGATAATTCAAAGGAGTCTAGGGGTTTGGATCCTGTGGCTCCCCCATTCTTTCATTGAGTAACAGATTTGATTTCATTGCTTAGGGTGTTAGATCTGAGTGCCTGTAAGAGAATTATTTTTCAAGATAGGAGAATGGTGACATGGTCTTAGAGGATCAGCTGGCTGGAGGTTTGGAGAATTAAGCTGGTTTGGTCAGAATAGAGGCTATGGAGGATCTTCATGAGGGTGACAGGGGACTTGGGTCTGCGGGATTATCCTTGTCTAATTTCCGCACTGAGGCTAGGAGATCCAATGCGGTGGAAGCGGATGGGAGTCAGGATGAGCATGGCTTGAAGGAAGTTCCTGCGAAGGCCGTGGATGAAGTTGTCTCAGTGGGGGTGCTTATGCCTGGGATGGAGAACAAAACTACTGGTCAAGCTGACAAAGGAAGGGAGATCTCTATGGGAGGGAATGGGAATGTTAGCGGAACAAGTGGCCGTTTGTTCAGAGAGGTGGTTCAGAGTGGGTAGAACTTTGTACCAGTCAGAGGGTCTGGATCTCCCACTGCATGACGTCGGCCAAGGAAGGATTACTCATGTCTTCCACGGCCAATGCAGACTCGTTCCGCCTCTAGGAGGAAAGGAAAAGTTACTATGTCTTTTGAAAAGGACATAGTGACTGAGAGGACATCTCCGGACCCAGTTCTGGAGCAACTCAGGAATCGGGTGCAATGTGTTTAGTATTGGAGGACTCCAGGTTGGGAAACGGCCTCGACCAATAGAGAAGATGAGTCCAGCAGGGGATGCGGATAGGAGTATGCCTTTGATGTTTTATAATTATGTGATTGTGCGTTGCTGTCTATTTCTTAGATGAATTATTGGTTGTATGTTTGGGCACCGAAACCCATTTAACCGGCTATTGAAAATCAAAAAACAAGGATTTCCAGCATAATAATGGCCACCGAGATAGGTGGTAGGAGAAAATTGAACAATCGTTGTTTCGTGAGGCAGTAGTTCGTCGTACATAGAAACAATATGTTCATAACCATTATATAAAGGAAAGTGTAAGTGTAGTTATAATACATATGATAAAAAAATCATCGTATATTTCATATACTATTTTTGTTATGTAATCATAGAATTAGAGGAGCATAAGGAGTTGAAAAGGAAAACAAATTAAAAAAACATGAGAGAAGGGGTGACATCTAAATCAGGTAACTTTTTTCATTTGTGCCAAAACACTTTCTTCAGTTTTCTTATGCCCAAGATAAGGCTCTTAAGTGGTAGTGAGGGATGTTCAAAGCTTATTTGGGAAGAATTTTGAGGATCCAATGTGATTTAGTGGAGTGAGTTATATGGGTATATGTGGTGGCCTTTTATAAGAGGGAGGACTGGCACTTTTGGAATGTCATAAATATTAATTTATAATAAATTTATTTTTGATTACAAATAGTCCAAAACACATTTACATAAAATATAATTTGTTATTGGTTTTAATACCAATAATACAATAATTTTCAAACATGTTTTGAACATTTTTATGTCCTTGTCATTTCAGTTTTACCCTTATTTTACACTTTATAATCATAAAGTTCTATCATGTTATTTACACATTATAGGTTATGGTATTCACCATATCATGTCGAAAGAACCACAAAAACTCATTTATAAATTATTTGGACATTTTTAACAATTTTTAAGACTCATATATTTCTAGGAATTTAATATCATTAAATAAACTATTTTAGGTTTTATGTTAAGAATTAGGTAAATTCTACTCACTATTCATACTTTTCTTTTTTACAAATTCATTACAACCTGATTCCTTCAGACCAAAGGGATCAACAAAAAGGTAATATGTCAATATTATCCATAAAATTTTTGGATTGAATAAAAAAAACAAATTAGATATATTTTAATTTTTATAATATCATTTATTTGAATCCATTATTAACGAATCAATCACTTCCTCATCATTATGTCATAATTAAATCTATATATTTAATGAATAAAAATTATAAAAAATAACACTAATTTATGAAACAAATTTGGATTTATATTGACTATTTATTTCATAATATATCACTAATATAACCCCATATAATATTTTTATTAAAATATAAATTTTTATGTTAGATTTATCTTTATTATAAATTAATTCTTATAAAATGTCATTTTCACATCCATCTGGATCCATTGGGTATGAAATTCGACACATGAATTATCATGGTTAGAAATATCTCATACAATAGGATTAGAATATGTTTTAGTGTAGTTTTATATTGTTATATTTTTTTTACCCTTATTTACATGATTTACCTTTTAACCAAGGTAAATAAAAAATTACTAAAGAAACTATTTATAAAGGAATAAAATAAAATGTACCTATTCACATAATTTGGACCTACTGATCAAAAATATGTAATCCATTTTTCCAAATTCTAAATATATATGTTGTAGTAATTAACATAATATTAATTCTTGTTTTCAAAACCAAAAAGTGGGTTTTTAATAAGTAATAACTATCAAAAGATTGACATGTGTTTATGTCCAATTTTAATGGGAAATTATAACCAAAAACAAAAATTTTATTAAATAATAAAAACATAATCCAATTACACTTTAAAACCAATTAAAAAGATAATCTAACAATGTAAAAAAATTATATGGGAAGGTGGTTTTGAAATAAAATGTAGTATTTTTCACTATTCATTAAAATATTAATTTTATCCGGAAAATACCGAAAATCCAATAAAATTAAATTTTGAGGTCCTATTCTAAATGATAAGTTTTTTTGTTAAGTAGAATATATAAAACTTTTAAAAATTATATTTATAATGGGTGTGGTCAAAAGGCAGCAGAATTACATTTTTATTGAAAAATACTTCTTTTATGTGAAAAAATAAACCTATACATATATCATGTCTAAAATGAACATAAGATATATTTTAATGTTATGTAAAAAATTGGGATTAATACTATTTATAACCTCTAGTTTATATCACATAATAATATTTTACCAATATATCATTGTTTAGCGAAACATGATATGTCGTACAACAAAAACTGTCAAGGAAGGTCACTTTTGTGTGTAATGAAAGCTAAGAATAGTGTTGTGTATATTAATAGTAGATACAGTGTTTCAAATATAAAAATATAATATTGGTGTAGCATACGACATAAGATATCGAAGATAATAAAAAGAATCTATCCAATAAAATCTAATGGTATTACACATATAGTCTCAAATTTTATCTTATTATGTCTTATAATTTTATGTCATTCCCAAAGAGAAAAATTTGGAGCCTTATAATGTTTCCTGAGGGGGGACATCCATAGGGATTCATAATTTTTTCTATTGACCACATATTATAATTTTCATCTTCCATCCAATAAAAAAAATAAATGAATTTATGATAACCAAAATTAATAATATATTTACTGTTGTAATAATAATGAGAAATCAATTTTCTACCTTGAGAACCACCATAGAATTGAGATGTTTCAATTATAACATGAAGACGGTCTCTAAAAGTAATTGAATGCATTATTTTTTATAATGAAATTAAAAGGATGATTTTGGATGAAAATATAACTCATTATTATGATTATTATAATGTAACTATTAATTTTATGTTTTAAAAAAAATTTCACATATACTCTTAGTCTAATGAAAATGAATTATTTCCTATGTGTATGTGCAGACCATCACCTCCACAATTTGGACCTATTTCATTTTTAAAACTATCCAATTATTACACATCCAACAATCATATTACCATATTCACAAGCATGAACAAAAAATACATTTCTTACATATTAATCCAAAATAATGATATTATTTCGATAGAATCACATTGTTATCAATACCCACTCATAGTTTATATATTTTTCTTCTTTATTCTATATCATCCAATTACATGAAAAATTATATATATTTCTATCAACAGTGACTATGTGTAGTGGGTATTTTGTTACTAACTGAATTTTAGTGTTGAATTCTGAATTTTTACATTCAAATGCATAAAAGGGATTTGATTGCCATTTTCCCAAATCATATGATCTATAATAATTTTAATGAACCCTATGATGTCCATAGAATATTTTTTTTACCCTATGATAGAAGTTCAGGGTTAATCAATGTCATTTTACTTTTAACTAAATAATAATCATTAATTATCAATAAAAAAATTTATTTATTTTTTCACTGGTTCGTTTGTCCGTTAATTTTGAACATAGAATTGGATTGAGATTTCATCTCTTCCATCGATTCTGGAATGGGGATTTTTTATTAGTTGGTGAATAAAATTGATTTATGGTCTAGGGCCGGTCATATCCCTCTTTTACATTATATTTATTTTCTCTTTTCTTTTTTACTTCTTTTCCTTTCTTCTTTTATTTTATTTTATTTCATAATGAATTCTCACAAACATGACTAAGGGATGATCCTAGACAGATCTGAGAGATATAAACAAAGGGGGATAGAGTGAGTGAGATTGAAATTGGCAGAAAGGGGAATAAGTGCAACTTTGTGGATCTCATGATGCATTAGATCTATGTTCTACAACTATGTACCGTAGAGACTAGAATAACATTGGCTAAATCTAAAAACAATTGGTCTTTTTTTATATTTGTCCATAAATACCTATGGTTTCGTCATTTTCAATAATTAATCTAATAAAATTATTTCATTTTCCCCTTTATTCCCAATATATTTTTTTTGGTTTTGAAATAGGTATTTCAAGGTGATTCGAGGGTTATATAATCGGGAAAACTCATCTGCACAGTTTTTGGTTTCGAGAACACACGTAGTATGTTATTCCTATTTGGGGAATATGAATTTCTATATGGAGACATCATGCAGTGCGATATAAACACCATCTACTGGTACTCATCAGTGTATTTGTGTGCCTGGACATGCTACCCTGTTGGGTTATATGGCCATGTGGAATACATTACCTCACCCATTGTGGGTCATACACGGTGTCACAATGCACGACCAGGACAAATAAAAGGCCAGGTCAGTTGATTGACATGGGATAAATCCCTTTGTATGTTTCATTTCATGTATACTCTTTACACCCTACGTACTTGATAATTTAAATGTCGAGTCCATCGAAAGTACATGCCAAGATGGGGAATCTAGAGTACACATTTTTTTACTTAGGGACACACTCAGTGTACTTCCCATACATAAAATTTTTTAAATTTTTCATATCATTTCTACCAATAGTTATAATTTGACCTATGAGTTGTCTATTCCGAGTATATTTTCATACAAATCATGATAGTTTGAACCATGAGGTTTTTTGAGGATTCTAGGTGGTTCCCATAACATTTCCTAAACAGATTGGTTCATCTGTTGGTAAGTGTATTTAGTTTTCTCTTGAGAGTGATACATATTATGAGTTAATCTATGAACAATATCCCATCTTTTTATTCCTTCATATGTTTTCCTTTGAGGGTGTATCCTTTTCGATATGTGCCCTTGTGGCCTATTAAGCCATCATAAGAGTTGTTTTATGAGGACACTTGTAATATTTATCTTCTTACATTTTGACATATAGGATCCTATGTAATATGCCTCTTATTTTTGATTTTTTTACTGAGGATCCCCCAATGTATTTATTTTCTTATTATATGATCTAGGTATTCAATTGTGGGATCTCTTTACTAATGTACCATTTCAAGGATCCCATGTATGATTCGTAATCTTCAAATACTGTCTTGACTGTCCCATAAAGAATGCCTTTTCTATGTTCTTCTTTGAGGATCTCGTGTTAGATACCATTGTTTACTTTTTACTGAAGATCCGAAGTATGATATATCTTCTATATTCTGGTTTTAGGGTCCAAGATGGTACGTTGATGTTTGACCGACCTAGAGCGAGTATGTCAGGCATTGGTAGAGATGGTAGTTTGTGTCCCCTTAGAACCTATAGTGAGAATATAATCTTGAGATGCTATGATAGTAGTGGTGTGTTGATTTGTTCAGTCACCCTCACACATTTTAGTGATTTTCACATTTTCTTGTTGTTATAATGATTATTACCACATACCTTTTAAGGTTGGTTTCTATTGAGAATTATATGATACTATTGTCGGTTGGTCCAATTTTTCTACCATAGATATTTCCATTTAGTCTTATAAATTTGGGGATTTCCATATATGCATCTGGGAATCTGAATGTTGATCATTACTTGTTTGAAATTTGATTTAGAAAATGTTCCCAAAGGTGGTTTCTAATGTTTGACTTTTAAGCCTTAAAAAATGAGATGATAATGGTATAATATTCTTTAGATGATGTACCTTGTATTTTGATTTAATTAGATTTCATATATTTTTCTCTTATGATCCTAAAATGTAGTAGTCGAATACCTAGATTGATATAGCTCATTAGGTATTGATTTCATGTGATTCCTCATGCCATGATACCCCTTGGATTATACAACATGGCATCACATTGGACATGATTTATTGCAATGATCCTTGGAATCCAACAAGGCTATCACTGATTTTCCATCGAGATCCTTTTAGGGCTAAATGAAGAATGATTGTCCTTCAATACCATGGATCAATACCTTCATGGTCTGACAGATCATTATATGATGTGTCCATGATGGATGTCACATATTTTATTTCACCAAAAAAGTCTATAATCATGCCTTGGTATATATATATTTTATTCGGCCCTTGGGGTATGACATGTGATTACCCGTCATTGTCCATATATGATGAAGTGACCGCATTTTAATGATATTCGATTGGTTTATGTTATCCTTCATTATTGTGGTTGGAGGTATGTATGGGTGAGCCCATGGCTCGGACGTTTATCCCCTACCGTTACGTATCATTCTCAGAAACATTCCATCATTGGACAATGAATGTATATTTTGATTAGTATTACAGACCTCGAAATAGATTTAATAATACATGTCATGAGAGGAACAATGTCTGGCTTATTGGCCCTGTATAAAATATCCATGTGATTAAGAATAAAGACACAAGGATTGTCTGATGTTCGGTTTTCATGTCATTTCAATACCTCACACATGAATATTAATATTCCTGTATATATGTTTTGGTATGGGAGTATTGATGTATATCAATATAGATGTAGACATACTTGGTGGAACATACCCAGTTGATCAAGATCATGGACCCAGTGTTCGACTGTGGTTTCATATTTTTGTTTTTATTATCTTTTTACATGTGTATCCTCATGTATGAACACATTATTTATCATAATCATAATACACTTTACATTATAGTTTCTTCATCAAGGTGCCATGCTGAGATTATTTATCACCCATGCACATGGACCTCATTGTATGTTTATAGAATATTTATTCCTTTTTGGAATATAACAATTGAATGGTGGATAGGGATGAGGCCCATAGGTGCGTGATCGAGCGACACTACATGAGTGGGTTTTTCAGATCGGGATGGTTTAGTTCAACATTATTTGGAGACTGGGTATCTAGTATATCACGTAGTTTACATTGAAACCCTGTATATATATTTTTGTTTCTTTTGTATTCCAGTATTTGTATGTTCATCCCAGTGGGTTACAAGTGTTTTATCGATGAATTAATTATTTAGTATTTTATATCACATTCTTTTATTATTACAAATTTTATTTTTTTAGTTTATTTACTTCCTCCAAAATCTATTTTTTTACTATTGTGTATGATACGTAGATTTTTTATATTTTCATACTATGATATGAGGTCACAGTTTCCCCACATTAACATCATAGGACCTGGTGGCTAGTCTGAATCCTCTAAAATATGGGGATGTGTGCATTAGGCCTCATAGCCAACCAACTCAGTGCAACCATTTAGTGTAGTTATATATAGGATACTACATTGTGGTACCATATCTATTATTTCCATGTTCATTAATATTTGGGTTACAATTTCTCAAAGTATTAGGAAGTCATATGAGCCTTTTATGGATACCAAAATGCTTAAATTGAGAACACGTGTTCTTGTAAGAAGTAATAGTGGCCATGGGTATGTGTTATTTGTTATCATCTACAATTCTACAGTTTTATATGTTTTTCACTATGAGTGACATAAATTTTGTGTGTAAGTTATGATTTATTTTGTATCTCTTGATCTTGTACATTGGAAAGAGGCTATTGGTGTCTTTTGAATATTTACCGAAAATACTAAGAGACATCTCATTCATCATATTTGGATAATGGGAGTATTATAATATAAGAAATATAGTGTAAAAATTTTACTAATGAAAAATTACCTTTTATTTGTTCTTTCTTATATAAATATATTATGGATGTTAATGTGGATCTACATTGAGGGCACTATTTATATGTTGTTGACTCATTCTTCATGCATAGGAGGAGTAGAGACCCTAGTAGGTAGATATGGAACTTGATTCTCTTCAGTTGTACCCATTGTACGTTTTTTTCTTTTACCATGATTATATAGTTAGTCCACTGAGTATGATGATGATTGATGAGTGGATATTTCTAGTGAGTTGAACTTGTTGGTGGTATTTTTTTATACATATTCCTAGTGAGTTTTAGTTCAGTCTGACATCATTGTTGGTACCAAGACATAGATGGAGGAGTTCATTATGAGGATACCGGGTGGGATGCAGGCCCATATAGGCCTTGTTTTCATTTTTCCCTCATATTTCATTTTGATTATTACCATATTTTGGGAGGCATGATTAGTAGTTATAGGTGGGAGACATATATTTCCATGCTACTTACATAGAACATTGTACGTCAGAATCCATTTGGTGCTAGGGAATCCTATTTGAGTGGTTTTGGTAGGGTTTTTGAATTCCTTTATTGGTAGTGGGATCAGTTTTACACTCTTCAGGTGATCAAAACATGGTAGGTTCTTTAGTTTTGAATTATAAGAAATATTGATGAATTTGTCTATTGAAAATCTCTTTGGGTGCTTTGGTTTCATGATTGGATTTGGCAGTTGGGGATAATTGGTTGTTCATCCTTGTTAACCAATTTTTTTTCTTAATAATGTTGTGAGATCAAGGATATATGCTCATTACTATAAGAAAATTAGGTGATGGGAGGTTGTGAAATAAAATGATTCCACTGGTTAGTTGCCTGATTTTGAGGAGGATTTACATGGTATATTCATTTTTAATGAGACTGACATTCCATGTAGCATGTTCTTCCTTTTATCATTCTAGAATTCTCGATAGAGTATGATTTAGTTAATGAGGTACATGCTGGTTTCAGGTGGTACCATATAGTCAAAAATCAGTTAGTGGATGGTAGTGATCTAAGGTAAAGTGGATTTAAGACTTTCTTTGGGAATGGTCTCCTATAATTTGTAGTCAATTTATTATTTTTATTACATGGTAGTGGTGTCTTCATTAATTAATTAGGTTACTGTCACGACCTATCCTCGGGGCCCATTCCGTGACAACCCCAATCCCGCCTTCCATAGGCTAGGGGCTAGCGACTAGCACCAAAGGCGTAAATCCCGTTAAAAGGGATGGAATTTCCTTTATATATGTAAACAAACACAACAGAGTATGTAGAATGAAGTAAATACTAATTAAACTGAGTACAAAAGTAAGTGCTAGAAAGTAAATGGGAAAGAATACAATCCCAACTTAAAGTACAGTACAAATGAAAGGCAAATATAGCAGAAGTAATGTAAATCAACAACCACTGGGTCATCCCCATGCAATCCCATCTGAATGGTGGGTACAGATGGTCTCCTCAACTCCTCAGGTCTTGCCATCCACTTTTTGTACATCCTGCCAAGTAGTCCCCCTCCGAGTACCGTCCGCTCCACTAGACTCCACCTCGATTAGTGTTGTCTGTCGTCTATATCCAACAGAACATAGTGCGGGCATAGCCCGTGTAGGGGTGAGTATACGATACTTAGTAGGGACCTCGAGACTCTCAAGGGTCTCCCAGAATCCACAAAGGATATACCTCAAAGGAAAGATAAATAACACGGAGTATCAACCAACTCTAATTATGTATATGCCCATACATATACCTAAGTCATCATTTATAGTTGATCTCCAACTCACGAGCCCATGTACAACCCAGTCCGCACAGGAAAGCACAACCCAATCCACAAAGGAAAGCACAACCTAATCCACAGAGGATAGCACAACCCAATCCACACAGGAAAGCACAACCCAATCCACACCGGATAACACAACCCAATCCACACAGTAAATTAATTCAATCATATCGATGATAATGATTGAATGTCAATACTCATATCACACAGGTATACTACTCACGAAAAGGGGTGGAGATGATATATGTAGCCTCTGAATAATCTCCCCGGCCAGAACCCAGGTAGGATCCAAGTATAGAAGTCGTCGTTGCCGAACCCATGAAGGATCCTAGTACAGTAACCATCGCTACCGAACCCACGAAGGATCCAATTATAGTAGTCATTGCTATCAAACCCATGGAGGATCCAAGTACAGTCATCCTCACTGCCGAACCAACGTAGGATCCAAGTACAGTCATCATTGTCGTCACAGTCGCAACTAGCTAATGAGTTCCTGCACACATCATACTCGATTCCGGGAGGGTCCGCTCCACGAGTAAAGAGAGGGTCGATACATCAACTGTCACAATGACCATAGTTTATGTATTCTGAAGGTCTTCCATGTCATAGGGTTAAACCAAAAAAATGTGTCCAAGACACTTAGTACAAGATGTCCAAGCCATTTTATAAAACGTACACAGTGTGTTGGTATTGTTACATGTCGTCTCTTCAGACCTCAAGTACTGACCATGAACCCCAGCACGCATCGAAGGGATATTCATGTAATAAGTAATTACACGGCGTGGGGTATGGTTACATGTCGTGCCTTCAGTACATGGGTACTGCCTTTGTACCACAGCCCGTGTCGAAGGGTTGTCTGTGTAAAAAGTAAGTACACGGCGTGTGGTATGCTTACACGCCGTGTCCAAACTTCTGGGGTTAGCTCTGTGTATGCAGGACATTCCATGCTCTGTGGTGGAGTACTTACTCGTGTACTCCACCATGTGTCCCTGTATTCCTGGGATACACACCGAGTCATCATGAAGCTGCATCTTCCACGGTGAAGGAAGTACACGTTGTGCCTATTGGCAGTGTGTTGTTGTCAGTGTCTGTGTATTTTCCCTGAATACACGCCATGTCCATCGATGTCTCCTCTATCAAGCTGTGTGGAGAGTACAGTTCGTGTGTCTAGAGTCACATGACATGAGTTACTTTTCGATAGTCCAAAACGGATGCCATAGTATGCTTTTACTACATGGCGTGTGCTTCTGGAGTACACGCCGTGTATTCTGGAATTTTCCAGAAACGAGGCCTCTGGCCATCACACCTCTCGAGGCATCTGTTCTTCGTTCCTATGATTCGATTTCTACACAACATCCACTTCAAGGTCGGCCCAACACTCTGAGGCCTTTTAGGATGTTTTCGCGCCCCTAATCGGCTCTGAAATCATAACTTCATTCACCACTCAAGAACAGTTGATGGATTCCACTTATTCACAAGAACGGCGGAGGAATCAGACCGTGTTAGTTTGGTCCAGTACCTTCCGCATTATTCCGATAACAAGTGGTTTATGTGAAATGAAAAATGGAAGGAAAACCAATATTTCTCAATCCAAAACACACCCCTACCTCGAAGGAAGTTTTCGGTTGTCAAGTGCCGCGAATGAGGGCATAATTTCCATATTCCTCGGTGTCTTATACCTTGTCATCAAGGAAGAACAGGATAAAGAATCTGGGGTCACCGAATCAACATTCTTCATCGGAGAGTTGGTGTTCTTTGTTGAAGATAAAGTTCCTCAAAAGGAACTAGAGCTCTCTCCTCCAATTCTCAACACAACAAGCCAACCCCCAAATAAAATAAGGCTCCTTTTATTTTATTAAAACATGACATGAATTCGAATTACCAATTTTGAACACTTAATTCAATTAATTGATTATGTGTGTGTTGGCCTGAATTAATGTGGGAGTTTGGGGAGAGGAGGAGTTACCCAATTAAATACAAGGGGTTATAGGGTTATGGAAAGTGAAAAGGTTGGGCATCGTGTGGTCCCCACCATACATTTATCCTCACATGGGTAGTTAGGATATTAGTGGGTCTCTCACTTACTCCACCACGTAGGATAAAACCACCTTAGAATTATAAATAAATTTGTACACAATTTTATTCACTTTTTATTTAATAAATTTTTTTAACAATTCCTCCCAATAAAACACATCTTCGGTAATGGTCCTCTTAAGCAATTAACGGAACTGCGGTTCCATTGGTGCCCTCGGATTTCAATTCCGAGCACTGGTTCAAAAGATAGAAAAACCCGCTCATTCGTTCACTAAGCTTACCTGAGCTAATCTGTGGAAATTGAATCCGGGCACACCGGGCCTTAAAATCAAGTGCTGTCAGAAACCACATACTCGTAATTTCCCAAAGAATTCATGAAAAAACTTTCTTTGAAATTTATGGATCATTACATTACTACCACCTTTGGGATTTATGTACTCGTAAAGCTGCATCATAGACTCGGGAAAACAATGAAGGTACTCTGCGCGCATTTGAGCCTCCCGCTCCCATGGGCTCTCCTGAAGGTTCCTGTGCTTCCAACGAATGCGCATCCGAGGAATTGACCATCCACATAGGACCCGCTCTATTCGATCCTTGATCTCCACCATAACCTCTCGCAAAGTCGGCTATCATCGATGTCCAGCTCCCCGTGATCAATGATATGCAATGGTTTGTGCACGTATCTCCTCAGCTGAGATACGTGGAAGACGTCGTGTTCTCAGTGCAACTGAGGTGGAAGATCCATGCGATAACCCACCTCGCATATCCTCCTGAGAAACTAGAATGGTCCAATGAAGCGCAGAGATAACTTGTTGCCCCGGCCAAATCTTCGTAAACCATGTCGAGGTGAGACCCGTAAGAAAACGTGGTCGCCATCCTAAAACTCTAGTGGTATACGCTTACTATATGTGTAGGACTTATGTCATCTTTGGGCAGTCCTCATCCGCTCCTGGATGATCTACACTAACTCTGTCATGGCCTGGACCATCTCTGGTCTTACAAGTGCTGACTCCCCAGGGTCAGTCCAGCACCGAGGTCATCTGCATGGTCGACCGTAAAATGCCTTGTATAGAGCCATCCCTATGGTGGAGTGGTAGCTGTTGTTCTATGCAAACTCCACCAAGGGTAGGTGATCCTCCCAGTTGTGACCAAATTCGAGGACACATGTACAGAGCATGTCTTTAAGAGTTTGAATGGTCCTCTCCATCTGGCCATCCGTCTGAGGATGAAAGGTGGTTCTCAGGCATTGTTGTGTCCCAAATGCCTCCTGAAACTCATTCCAAAGACGGTAAGTAAAGCGAGCATCTCGATTGAAGACGATAGATGATGGAACACCATGGAGTCATACGATCTCCTGAATGTAGAGGTGTCCCATGCTCTCTACTGAGCCTTGCTCTCTGATAGGTAGGAAGTGGGCCGACATGGTGATTCGGTCGACAGTCACCCAGATGGAGTCATGTCCCTTAGAAGTACGTGGAAGTACCATCACGAAATCCCTAGATATCCCGTCCTACTTCCACTCCGGGACCTTTAAGGGCTATACCAAGCCTGCGGGTACCTGGTGCTCCACCTTCAACTGATGGTAGGTGTGGTATCGAGAAACGTACTCTAACATAACATTCTTCATACCCGAACACCAGTGCTTTCATCTGAGATCCTTTTATATCTTTTCAACTCCTGGTTGTACCGCCAAAGGGGAAGTGTGAAACTCCCTCAGCACCTCCTCCTGTAATGAAGCTGGTACCATGGTACATCCCCTAAAAAAGATGTTGTGCTCTCCTCCTATAGTAAATCGATCGGGTTTTAACCCTGAGGAAATCTGATCACGTCACGCATCACAGTCAACGTCCCCACATTGTGCCTCCTTGACCCGCTGAAGTAGTGGAGGAGTGAATGTGAACAACTGTAGAAAGTCCACCCCATCTTTATCCACGAAGGTTATCTGCAAAGTTGCTAACTACTCTGTCTCCTCTCCAAGTAGCTGAATGCCTGTCCTCCTGCTGAGAGCATCAATTACGACATTCCCCTTCCCATGAGTATAGAATATCTCAATGTCATAGTCCTGGAGGAACTCGAGCCATCACCATTGTCTCAGGGTCAGGTCCTTTTGTGAGAATATGTACCTGAGACTCTGGAGGTCATAGTAGACTGTGATGTGCTCGCCCATTAGATAGTGTTGCCACATCATCAAGGTGAAGACCACTGCTGCTAACTCCAGGTCATGGGTAGCGTAGTTCTTCTCGTGCTGCCTCAACTGTTGTGAACCATAGGCGATCACTGGCCGATCCTACATCAAGACACACCCGAGTCGAGTCCATGATGCATCGCAGTAAACTACGTACCCTACACCCTCCTCTGATATCCTCAAGATAGGTACACTGGTCAATCTCTATCTCACCTCCTCGATGCTCTGCTTACATCTATCATACCACACGAATGGTTTCCGCTAATTTGTCAAAGCTGAATGCTGTGCTGGAGCTCTTCAGAAGACTGGCATGAATCTCTGATAGTATCCAGCCATTACTAGGAAACTCCACACCTCAGTCACAGATCTGGGTGGCTCCCAAGCTCGTACTTCCTCAATCTTCATAGGATCCACCGCAACTCCTTCCTCAGAGATGATGTACCCCAAGAATTGGACCTCCCTAACCTAGAACTGGTACTTCAAGTGCTTACCATCAAGCTGGTGCTCTCGGAGTGTATCCAGTACAACCCGAAAGTGGTAAGTGTGCTCCTCCTCAGTAGTCGAGTAAATGAAAATGTCATCGATGAAGACTATAACAAACTGATCGAGTTAAGGATGGAAGATCCTGTTCATGAAACTCGTGAACAATTCTGGAACATTGTTTATGCCGAAAGGCATAACCAAGAACTCAGAGTGGCTATACCGAAATCTGAAGGCCTTCTTATGCACATCCTTATCTCGAACTCTGAGCTGATGATAGCATGACCTGAGGTCTATCTTCGAAAACCAGTGTGCTCCTTTGATATGATTAAAGAGGTTTTAAATCCTCAGAAGCGGATACTTGTTCTTCAAGGTCACCTAGTTTAGGTGACGGTAGTCGACACATAGTCGCAAGCTCCCGTCCGCCTTCTTGGCGAAAAAAATCGGGGAATCCCAGGGTGAAACACTGGGTCGAATGAATCCCATTCCTTGTAAGTCCACTATTTTTACCCATAGCTCATGATGCTTAGAGGGAACCATCCAATATGTTGGAGAAGATATCGGGGTTTTACCGGGGTACAGGTAAACATAGATGTCTACCTCTCTGTGAGGAGGAAGTCCTAGAACGTCGTTACAAAAAATGTCCACATACTGATCCACCACAATCGGAAAACTTGGACTCCGCACATCAACTTCTCCTAGGATGAGACAATCCAACTGATGGGTGATCAGCGGGAATCTCCTCTATGTAAGTCCATCCTATACTGCAAAGGCTCCCTTCTCACCGGTGAAGGTAAACCTACTCCCATCTGTGCAGACACACCGCACTTTGCGCCTAATACATTCGATTTGATAATTGACCGTAGATAACCAATCCATGCCCAAGATGATGTCATAAGGCCTCGACACCACTACATGAAGATCCTAGCAGATTCTCTCACCTCCTAGCGTAAGAGCACACTGCCGGCACCAGTGTGTAATTGTCGATTCTGCTCCCATTGGAGGCTCTAGACATATTGATTGAGGCAACGGCTCTGTTAGAATCTCCAAGCTCCGAACAAGGACAGTGGAAATAAAATAATAACTCACTCATATATCTATAAGAACTGCAGAAATTGTAAAGTAGACACAAATAGTACCTCGAATCATCTCATGTGCACTGTAGTCTTAGGCCTCAACTTCCTGGATCTGAGACTGCCCCTGTCTTCCAGCTCGCTGTGGTCGGGGGGGGGGCCTCCTGGTGGTGGTGGTGGTGGTAGAGCCTCAAAGCATCTCCCACCACCTACTGCTTGACCATCTTCTCTACGTCATCCGACTGCTCCCTATGGACTGCTACAGTCAAACATCTGCCTCTTCCTGGGTGGTCCCTCAACCGTCTGCTACTCCTCTGCAAGGCGGGTTGGGCAGTCACGAGCCATGTGGCCCTACCCGCCGCATGCATAGCACTGTTTCCCTCTCGTATGGCTGACTTTGCAGCTTGTGCCCTGCACATCTGAACCAGTATCCTGAGGTCGCCCACCTGATGGCGTGGTCCGCTTGGACATCTACCTCATCTATCTACTACCGGCTGCAGAAGCCTTCGCTACACGTCGCCCTACGGTAGGCCTCACTACTGGCACTGGATCAGCAAGGAAGCTCTCGACAATAAGGGATCGCTCCAGTACTCCAACCTGAGTTGGAATTTTGAGAAAATCATCAAAGCCCTGATCTCATGCCTTATTCCCTGCTCGAAGGTCTGGGCCCGGACGAATGGGTCCTGTACCATGTCCGTGGAGTAGCAAGAGAGGTCGGTAAATCTCACCGAGTACTGAGCTACTATCATGCTGCCAAGCCGCGGCTGTATTAACTCCTGGATGGGCACCGCATGGAGGGTGGCAGGAATGAACTCCGAGCAGCTGAGGCTCTCGAAGTCTGTCCAAAGTAGAGATGCCTCGTCGTGCACCTAGAGCATCTGGTTCCACAATATACCTACTACTGCATGCAGGAGACTCGCATCATGGATCACCATGAGGTCAGCTGGTGTCCCTACTAATCTAAAGACTCAGACAACAGTCTCCAACTAATCCTCGGCTGCCTGGGGGTCCATATCTCAGCAGAAACTAGGCGTCCTATGATGCTGAAACTCATGCAGTGCACTCAGGTGATGTGAACTCTCTGCTGCTGGGGCCGCTGGTATCGGTGGCCCAGCGGGTAGAGGTACCGTATGTGCCTCCGCTGTAATGGGGCCCTGCACCGAGGCCTCGTCACTTGGTGGGATGCCATCTATCACAAAGCTCAGAACCATAGTTGTCTAACATCGTGGGGCCATCCTGAAAGAAATGGGTGTTCCACGGTTAATACAGTATACCTGGTGAGCTGACACAAAGTAATCACAAAGAAAACTTTTGAACCACACGTGCAATCGATGTTTTCGTGCACTGAGTCGGAAATCAGAAGTCAGGGTCCTGGTGTATGGATACGCCGGTTGCCATAACAAAACTGGACTCCCTGGACTGATAACCACACTCATTAATGTAAACATTATTTCTTCACAGAGAAGAAATTATCAGAGTCCTGAGTTCTGCGGTAGAACCGCATCCTTTGATACTATTTTTTCACGACTCGTCCTCAGGGTCCGTGCAGTGACTACCTGAAGCCCACCTTCCATAGGCCAGGGGCTAGATACTATCACCAAAGGCGTAAATCCCATTAAAAGTGAAGGCATTTCCTTTATATAAGTAAAGAAACACAATATAGTACACAAGATGAAGTAAACACTATGTAAAATGAGTACAAATGTATGTGCTGGAATGTAAATGGGCCAGAATACAAACCCAAATGAATGTACAGTACAATTGAAAGGAAAATTATACATCAATAAATTAAATCAGCAAACACCATGCCATCTTTTGGCTATCCCATCGGAAGGGTGGGTACTGATGGTCTCCTCAGCTCCTCAGGTACGTTCGTCCGCTCCGTGTACGTCCCACCAAGTGGTCCACCTCCAGGTACCGTCCGCTCAACTAGGCTCCACCTTGATTAGTGTTGTCTGTCGTCTGCATGCAACACAACATAGTGCAGGCATAGCCCATCCCGGGGTGAGTATATGAAACTCAGTAAGGTCCCCTATACTTCTGAGGGTCTCCCAGAATCCACAAAGGATATACCACAAAGGAAGATAAATAACACGAAGTATCAACCAACTCTACTTAGGTATATGCCCACACATATAACTAAGTCATCATTTTTAGTTTGACTCCAACTCACGAGCCCAAGAACAACCCATTCCACACAGGAAAGAACAACCCAATCCACACAAGAAAGCACAACCCAATCCCCATAGGATAGCACAACCCAGTCCACATAGGAAAGAAAAACCAAATCCACACCGGATAGCAAAACCCAATCCACATAGGAAAGCAAGTCAATCATATTGATGATATTGATTGAATGTCAAGACTCAGCTCACATAGGTATAATACTCATGAAGAGGGGTGGAGATGATAGATGTATCCTTTGAATCATCTCCCCTACCGAACCCACGTAGGATCCAAGTACAAAAGTCATCGATGTTAAACCCACGTAGGATCCTAGTACAGTAACCATCGTTGCCAAACCCATGAAGGATCCAAGTACAATCATCATCGCTACCGAACCAACCAAGTATCCAAGTATAGTCGTCCTCACTGCCGAACCCATGTAGGATCCGTGTATAGTCATCATTTTCGTCGTAGTCGCAGCTTGCTCTAGGGTTCCCGCACACAACGTACTCGATTCCGGGAGGGTCCACACCACGAGTAAATAGAGGGTCGATACATCAACTATCATGAAGTCCAGAGTTGATGTATTATGAAGGTATGTCACATCATTGTGGATAAACCAAACAAACGTGTCCAAGACACTGAGTACAAGATGACCAAGACATTTTCCAAAAAGTACATGGCGTGTTGGTATGGTTACACGTCGTGTCTTCAGACCTCGGGTACTGCCCGTGTACTACAGCACGTGTTGAAGGGTTGTTCATGTAAAATGTAAGTACACAATGTGTGGAATGGTTACATGTCGTGTCTTTAGTCCACGGGTATTGTCTGTGTACAAAAATCCATGTCAGAGGGTTGTTCGTGTAAAAATTTAGTACACGGTGTGTGGTATGGTTACACACCGTGTCCAAACTTCTGGGGTTGGCTCCAAGTACGATGGCCATGCCTGGCCGTGTGTTGGAGTACATCCTCGTGTACTCCACCCCATGACTGTGTATTCCCAGAATACATGCTGAGTCATCACAAAGCCCCTTCTGTCATGGTGAAGGAAGTACACGTCATGCCACTTGGTTGACTGTTGCTGTCCGTGTCTGTGTATTTTCCCGAAATACATGCCTTGTCCATCGATGTCTCCTCTGTCAAACTATGTGGAGAGTACACGCCGTGTGTTACTTTTCTAAACATTGAAATGGAATCCAAAGTACGCTTTTACAACACATCATGTGAATATAGAGTAGACGTTGTGTATTCTGGAATTTTCTAGAAATGATGCCTCTGGCCAGCACGCCTCTCGAGGCATCCATTCTTCATTCCGATGATTCGATTTCTACAAAACTTCCACTTCTAGGTCATCCTGACACTCTGAGGCCATTTATGATGTTTTCAGGCCTCTAATCAGCTCCGAAAACATAACTTGATTCACCACTCTAGAACAGTTGAAGGACCCCACTTATTCACAAGAACGACTAAGGAATCATATAGTGTTAGTTTGGTCTGGTCCCTTGCTCATTAGTCCGATAACAAGTGGTTTATGAGAAATGAAAAATGGAAGGAAAAACAATATTTCACAATCCAAAACACACCCCTACCTAGAATGATGTTTTCAGTTTTCATATGCCGCAAACGATAGTGTCATTTCCGTCATCATTGGTGTCTTCTCCATTGTCACGGAGGAAGAAGAGGATAAATAAACCGGGGCCGCCAAATCAACGTTCTTCGTCAGAGAGTTGGCTTTTTTCGTTGAAGATGAAGTTCTTCAAAAGGAACTAGAGCTCACTCCTCCAATTATCTACATAAAAAACCAACCCCCAAATAATATATGGCTCCTTTTATTTTATTAAAACATGCCATGTATTCAAATTAAAAAATGTAAGCACTTAATTCAATTACTTGATTAAGTGTGTGTCAGCATGAATGAATGTGGGAGAGTGGGGAGAAGAGGCATTACCCAATTAAATACAAGTTGTTATTGGGTTATGGAAAGTAAAAATGTTGGGTCTCATGTGGTCCCCAACTTACATTTATCTCACATGGGCAGTTAGGCTTGTAGTGGGTCCAACCGTAACTGTCCCATGTATGATAAACCACCATAGAATTATAAATAAAATTATACACAATTTTATTCACTTTTTATTTAATCCACATTTTTTATCAACTCCTCCCAAGAAAACGAATCTTCGTTAAAGGTCATCTTAAGAAATTACCGGAGATGCGGTTCTTTCAGTGCCCTTGGATTTCAATTCCGAGCACCTGTTCAAAAGATAGAAAAACCCGCTCGTTCGTTCACTGAACAAACTCGATCTAATCTTTGAAAATTGATTCTGAGAACACCTGGCTTCGGAATCAAGTGCCCTTAGATACTGCGTACTCGTAAAATCCCAAAAAATTTGAAAAAAAAATTTCCATGAAACTTATTGGTCTTTACAGTTACATTAAATGGTTGAACAACTGTTGGACTCGGACATGCATTGTTGGTTGACGTGGTGTCAGTTTTTTGTTAAACACATGTTAGCCTATTTTTTGTGATTGTTTCTCAAATGTGTTGTACATGAATTTTTTGAAATCATATTATAACCCTTATTAGAGGCCATAATTTTTTTTCTTAATATCTCCTTGAGTATTTTATGATCGGGTTGGACCTGCGTCGAGCTTGTTTTATATTTAAATGTATTTCACGATTGGGAAGAGGTAACCTATTGATGTTAAACTATAGGATCATAGAAATTTATGCCATATGATGTGTTCTACGCCATTGGTCGTTGAGTTTGGTGACCCTATAATCCAATGAAATCTAATGTTTTTTTTGATCCATTGAGCACATAGTTGGGTTTGAGACTTAGATAAGGGTATTACAATTGTAAGGAGTACCATATCGGCTACAAATTAATGTCTTCCTTATAAGAGGAAGTCATTCATGCAATAATTAAAATCCTCAGATAGCCCATATAACATAGTTGTGATAATTCATGGGTTTAGAGAATGGATACTAGTGTAAGAACCAATGAATCTTAGTGAATGTATGTTTTATCATTTGGATATTGTGAGGACCACTATTTTTAGGGATTGAATTTTTAAGAAAAAAGTTTATTTTTTGGTTTTAGATGATTGTTAGGGGGGAAGTTAAGAATTACTCTTACATATTATCATGGATAATTTTTTTAACCACTCTATTTTTCCTTAAATACCTTTTTACTCTATTAAAATAGATTTACGGAAATCTATGACATTTAAATTTGAGTGTGATAATTAATAATTAATAATTAATTGATAAATATTAATTTACTCATATAGGTTTGTTTGTCCATGACATTTGAATCGAGTGTAATATTGGTATTCAATCATTTATATTCACTTAATATTGTATTTTTTTCATGGTCAGGTATAAAATTGATTTTGGAGCGGAGGTCGGATGGCCCCATCCTTTTTCATTGATTTTTAATTTTCTTTTCTTTTTTGTCATTTTCCTTTATTCTTATCATATCTTATTTTCATCAGGTATTCTCTCATATATATATGGTGTATCCTACTTCAGGTTAAGTGATATAGATAATGATAGAGGGAGAGATAAATATATATGCGAGGGGGTGGAGGATGGGTACCATCACGTAGCTTGGGACACACTAGATAAACTAGCGCCAACCGTGGACCGTGGAAATGGGTGAATCTTTGATTGATTTCTTTAAAAAGGATACAATAATTTTATTTATTAGTTGATCTGGTTATTTTAGTTATTTTTATGTGTTAATCCTATAATGTTATTTCTTTTGGCCCTATTTGGCCCGTTCAATTGTTTCAGAGGATGAAATAAGGATTTCTGGGTGATTTGGGGGTATTCTGTTCAAGAGAAGCTATTTACCAAGCCGATGGTTCAGAGAAGAAACACCGCCAATTCATCATATTTACGGAAGATAAGGTTTTTGAAAAACACAACATGTACTTGGTTTTACAATTAGTATACTGGTACACAGTTGTGTGGTTGAGTACCTGGCCAGGCAAACAACGTAGGGGAACATGTCCATGTGGTGAACATGACTAGAACCCTTATGGGTCACCCATAACATATAGGTACACAGACATACCAAATATAAAATTTGGATGGTTTAAGAAAACAATATGGTAATCCTTTTAGGGTACACATATTATTTTCACCATATATTCTATATTCTTAGGCATGTATACACCTTTTCTTGAAAGTATACAAGCCTAGGTGGGGCCATAAGTGTATACACTATATACTCATGGATACATGTTGTCACTTCTCCAGGGTAAATGTTTTTGGCATTTTCATTACTTTTCACCCAATAATCATAGTTCGTCCCATGAGTAGTGAATTCTGAGTATCATTTCACAAATATTTCTAAGGAAAAACCGATGAGGGGTTTTTGATGATTTCTAGGTGGAGTTTCTAATATTTCCTAAATGAAGTGGTTCTTTCTTTAGTAAGTGGGTTTTAGTCTCCTAGAAGTGAGATATTTTTGGATAGAAGTCATGAGAATTATCGTTGAATGTGATGCCTTTATTGATTTTCCATTATGGACATCTCACTGGTGAGAAGTTCCCTTATGGAATATGAGTCTATGAGACTACTATTTTCCAAGGATTTCATATGGAATTACTCTTATTAAATTTACACCTAGATGATCCCATGTAGGATGACTCTATATTATATCTATTTTATGATGATTCCATTATGGATGAATTTTATTATGAAATGATGAAGTCATGTATTGGCCCATACCCATTCATCCACCCAAACAATGAAAAACAGGTTAGTTGTTACTACCTTAGGCGCACCTCCCTAAATGCCAAAGGAATCCAACTAGTAGCGAGGGTTTAAAAACGAATAGTTTGGAGGATATACCCTCTCAGAGGAATAAAATTGTACAAGTCAAAGTATAATAATAAATATACTATAGAATAAATGACTCGGTAGACTTGAACCAGACCCGCAGAGCAGAAGTACATTCTAGATCGATAAACAGCGGGAGAAATATATAAAGAACTACTGCAGAAGGTAAATAGAATGACATTCTGATTATTAGTTTCAACTAATAATGAAAAAAACAAGCATCCAAATAAGTTCATACATATCCATATATAAAGGGTCCTAATGGATAAACAACTATTGCTACAAAACCAGTAACCATGATGATATAGGAAAGAAAAAAAAGTAAACTATAACTAGGAAAGACCTCAACGTCCATACCATCCCCATTCGACATCTAAAAAAGTCCCACGCATGAAGCTGATCAACTTCCTGCATGAAAATCCATAAATTCTATATGTGCCTCAATGGGCCTGTGCTGGGTGTGATATGAATCTCAGTAGGCTACCACCCAACAGTGCATACCTAATATAAGTGTTTAAAAAGGTATACATTTATAAGGAAAACAATAAAAAATAATATGGGAAAACACACACAAACTCCAATGATACTCAGAAACCACCATGAAGTGTAACCTGCTTCGACCAATTCCGGAATCACTACCATGTAACTTGGACCCATGTGCCAATGAACACCTCCTATATCATGTACTAACATCCCTAAGGCACACCACAATAGTAGTAACCTGGGGAAACAATGATGACTGTCCACATTAATTAACCAGAGTCCCAACAATGTCTACCCAAAAGTAAGGTAACCAGAGGGACATCGATGACTTCCCTCATATAATGTAACTAGAGAGACAACGATGCCTGCCCTCAAATAATGTAACTGGAGGGAAAACAATGTCTGGCCTCAAATAACCTCAAGCCTATGCCCCAAACATGATAGCCTCAATGCTATCCCTTGATGTCTTCTCACCCTCCACCTGACTTCCAATGACAATCACCCCCATACCAATAATACCAAAACTTCATCTATTGAGGGCCCCTACCCACATGCCTGGTCAAAACCACCTTATCACGAAGTTTCTTTGTGTGCACATTTCTCAAAGGTCTGGGTGAGTGGCAATAACCAAAATAGTACCACTGACAAAACATCTCAGACACCTCGTGTCCCTACCACCATGTCGCTCATGTCTGATGGCCTTTTCATCCATGTAACATAATCCAGGCCTAACCTAAAAGTCACACTGCCTCATGCCGACACCCATGACACCCAATCTCGTGGTCAAAATAACCCACTGTAACCCAGGTGATTCCCAACCTATGATCAGCATCAATACACAATACCCAGGCCATGACCAGCACAACCCGAAGGATCCACCATATACAATACCACATATCACATACATACATTTAGAAGAAAATACATTAAAGAGAAAAAAATAAGTATTGTGATTTCACTAGCTATGTGTTGCCCCATACCGACAACAAGGTCATGGATTCCTCTAACGATTCATATCATAACTTATTAAATTGAACTCTGTAGTACATCCAAACAAAAACAAATTATACCATCATAGAACCGGGCCAAAATGCCTCAAATAAGCAACAACCCCACACCCAACCCTGCTCAAGCAAAATAGAAAACAAGGCATACCCAATGTTATCCAATAGGTCAAATAAACAAGTTAATTTGCAAAAACAGGTAAAACAGGGTCATGCTCAAAATACCCAAACACACTCTAAAGGTTGTGCCACACAAATTTCTACAAAAACACAAAAAGAGATTTGAATCACCTACCTGAAACTCATATACATAGGCACGTCAGATATCGAGCTCCAAATCAAAGCAGATCTATGTTGATCTATGTTTCTTTCAAATCACTACAATTCTACTCAGATGGAAACTACAACCTGTGAGGCAATGGATCAAGAATAGAACATGGTGTGTAAGATTAGCCCTGATGTTGTCATCCTATATTCATTGATATAATAAATAACGTACATCAGATGAATAATCTTCGAGATGAAATGTCTTTAGACATACAGAATATCGAGGTCTGAAAATGAGGAAGAAGAATGTATCTTGAGAAAAGAGACGCGAAACTCATTCATTTAAGTGAATAAAAATAAAACTACAATACATGTATAAAGGACTAAAAACTGTGTAGTATGCTTCTCTATACATCGGCTTATGTGAAGCCAACCACCCTGATTGGAAACACCACATGGAATGACACACGACTATTACGTAACAAATACGTAAAAAGGAGAATATACGACATGTTAGGAAGCAATACACACAATGTAGTCTGAAATTCATACATGGCGATCACACGACATGTACTTGGCCAGAACATGGCTAGTAAACACCTAACCCATACATGATGGGTACTTTGGTGTACAGGGTGTGTAATTTGTAAATTTGTTGTAAATCCCAGAATTTCCCAGCTTTCATAAAAAAGACAATAATTTAAAAATGGTCGTAATTTTAACCCATTCTAGAAACCCAGGTTCTTAAAATATCACCACCTTAACATAGTTCATCCCCATTCTATCGAATGAACCCATGAGATGGCATTGTTCATACCACCTTGATCAAAGTAACCAGACTACCGCGGTCTCAGAGGGTCTGGCTAAATTTCTCAAGGGGCTCCCCACCATAATAATTGACTAAATCAGTCACATCCAAGCAAAACTAAAAATAAGAAAAGGTTCGATAACCTGTTTCCGAACTCATGGATCTCTTGTGATGCATCGTCACCCCTGTGCATCATTGGTGTTCCCTTTTCATTTCTGACACCCAAACATACCTTGCACCACATTGGTGTCTGCCCCCATGAGGTCCTACATCCCGTGTATGCTAAAAAAGAACCTCATGGCTAGCACCTCAATTAACATTCATCCTCGATTCCCCAATTCCCACGACCCCTCAATCAACCCAAATTCATGATTCCCGTAGAACCACAAGTAACCCTCATCCTCGATGCCCCAATGCCCATGACGACCCTAGTAACCCGCATCCTTGATTCTCTAAATTCCATGAATCTCATATATATATATATATATATATATATCATACACCCGATATGTTTCCAATCCCACTAACCATCATCTGTTGAGTCCACATATTTCATGTGCACCTCATGCACTAAAAACGGACATGCCTTAATAGGTCATGAAAATGGGAAAACAAGAATTTCACAACCAAAATCATGGTGTAACTCTCAATATCATTAGCTCACCATCTTGAACATCCCCTGGAATCTCCAAAGGATGCACCTATCCTGAAGCACATCTACCTGATGGATGACCTCCCTGTGTTGAAGCTCTAGTCACCAACCACTTACCCCTCAACTGGGTCCCACTATCCCAACCACATTATCCCAGTATAGTTGAACCATAGATACCCTCTCATAGTACCAATCTGAAACCAACACCAGATGCCACTACTAATCCTGGTCCCAGCCTGCCGACTATTTAAGAAGGCTTCCTGCAGAACTTCTCATGTTTCCCAACCTGTCCACAAACTCGGCACTCCTTTGGAGGCCTATCACACTGAGTTTGAACATATCATGGCCTTTACACTGAATGAAAACAACTAAATAACATTTATGAGGTGGTATATCTGAGTCATTAGCATGACTTCGCTACTTAAACTCATATTGTACTCGCTTCCTCATGTCCAAACCATCACCTGAAGCCACCGCCTAGCAATCCTTGGGCTTATCACAAGGCTTTCCCTCCACTATGAGTGCTGGATTTACCAAATGTAAGAATGATTCTAATCTAAAGATATTTACCTTGATCTGAATGGCACGTCATAAGCCATTCTCCATGTGCATCACCCTTGCCGAGTAATCTATTACGATTCCATGTGAAAAGTGAGATAGCTCCGTGAAAGTAGTTTCATAGTCCATGACAGACATGTCTCCCTACTGAATGCTAATGAACTCTTGAGATCTCTCAGACCTTAGTGTCTCTTGGTAAAAGTGATCGAAGAAGCTATCCTCGAGTCCTTCCATGTCAATTCTTCAAGTCTACGAGCGGGGACCATAAATCCCCCAACATTATGTCAGTCTTCTCAGCATATACAACGCAATCTTAACCCTCCACCGATGATATGTCTCGAGCAACTCGAATATCATCTACATTCTCTCAATCCAGTTCTTACCTACCTGTGGACAGCCCTCACCCTAAAAAAGAAGAGGGTGTTGTGACTGGAACTCTTGCATCTGATATGCTATAGACGGATCTGTACCGTGCACACATCTCTCTATCCCATGTATGACATGTACTAGACTAGACTAGAGTTGCACGTCGATCCATGATCTGAATACTGCCAAACGTAGCTATTTTCCTACCAGCACTAGATCCTGATCTTGATCATGTCCCTGAGCATATATATGTGGTTCATGCTCTACCTATCCCTAATGATTCCGAACCACCTCTTGCACCTACGACATTGTACCATCACCCGCCTGATGTTCCATCTGAATCGTCTAGGAGTAACCCACTGAAAACCATCAATGGTTAGAAAATCCACAAATTTAGCAATATATATACAACATAGATAAATAATGTAGTAAAATAATGGGCATAACTACTACCCTTAATCTCACCCACCGCAACCCACTCCCATTACATACCAGCCTCACGACCTCCATACCCACCCTCAATAGAGCCATGTATCAAAGGTACCTCGGGCCATGCCCATCCTAACAACCAATGTTGCCTGTAACTGACGATTAAGTAACCCAATCCTGATGATCAATATCACCTCGACTATAGTACTTTTTCATTCTTATAAGAGAAAAATCACAAAACCCTACCATATGCAATTCTACAAATATATAAAGCATGGAATAACAAATTGCAATAAAAGAGCAATTCTATCTAGAATTTCACCGCTTAACAATTCAAAAGAATAAGAAGAATGTAAATTCATATTATTCACAGGGAATTATCACATTAAAAATCATATGTGCAATTACGAAATTGAAATAACCTAAAAAAGCTCCTATCAGCATCCAAAAAATCACCCCTTTCCATACCGATCCAGAGTCCAATTCTCCCTTACTGAACCGGGTAAAAGGTCATAAATCACATTTAATAACATAACACACCATGTGAGACATAGAGGTGGAAATTATATAAATTGTATAATGTGAAAAAGAAAAACAGCAATTCTCACTCATGGAAACTTGGTCCATCACCTGTACCTAAGCCTACAGGCACCCATGCACATTCTAGAAGACAAGTTCCAACTACAACCTTTCTCCAGTCAAACATATCACAAATAGTAAAATAGTGAAAATAAAAGGAGAAATATCAATATGATTATTATCCATCAAAAAACTATTTCTAAATCCCTATTATGAACTCCTCTTATACCACTTTGTTACGACCCAGACCTGATCAGCCACCCGAACAGTGCAAGACGGGTCTGGTGTAACTACCTTAGGCGCACCTCCCTGAATGCCAAAGGCATCCGACTAGCAGCGAGGGTGTAAACACATATAGTCGAGAGGCTATACCCTCTTGGGGGAATAAAATAGTACTATTACAAATATAATAATAAATATAAAACATAATAAATGACTCAGCAGACACGAACCAGACCCGAAGAGTGGAAGCACTTTCAATATCATTAAATAGTGGAAGCAATATATAAACCACTACAATGGAAGGTAAATAGAATGACAAGATGGGTATCACTTGTAACTTCTCCTGAACAACAAAACATGGATCCAAATCAGGTCATACATATCCATATATGATTGGAACCAATGGATAACAAACTATTCCTACAAAACAAGTTAGAATGATGATATAAGAAAGAAATCAAAACAAAGTAAACTCTAGCTAAGAAATACCTCAACGTCCATACCATCCCTATACAAAAACTAAAATGGTCCAACTCCTGAAGGTGGTCTCTTTCCTACATGTGAATCCATAATGTCTACACGCATCCCGATGGGGCCCATGCATTGTATGAGACAGATCTTGTTAGGATACCACGCAACAATGCATGCCTAATATTTTTGTTTAAGAAT
The DNA here is from genome assembly GCA_963277665.1 of Viscum album. Classification (NCBI taxonomy): domain Eukaryota; kingdom Viridiplantae; phylum Streptophyta; class Magnoliopsida; order Santalales; family Viscaceae; genus Viscum; species Viscum album. The sequence continues at coordinate 629,468,753 of OY728166.1, forward strand.
GAATTAATATATAATAAAAATAGTAAACAATATGATACACAAACAAATAAAAACTCCACTAGTGCTCAGTAGCAACAATGGAGTGTCAAATTCTTTGGCCAATGCAAAAAAATCTACCACGTAACCCGACATCAAGTCACTATGTACAACTTTTGTCTCATGTACTAATATACTGAAGGAATGCCCAAAGAATAGTAACCTGGGGAAATAGGGATGCATGTCATAAATAAGTAACCAGAGGGACATCGATGTCTGCCCTCATATAATGTAACCAGAGGGGCAGGGATGTCTGCCCTCAAATAAAGTCACCAGAGGGACAGTGATGTCTACCCTCAAATAACATAACCAGTGGGATAGATATGACTACCCTAAAATAAGGGCAAGCCTCTACCCCAAAACCGATATCCTCAACTCTATCCCCTAATGTCTCTTTACCATTTATGAGGATTCTTATGGTAATCACCCCAAAAACAATAGTACCTAAACCACATCTATCAGGGAACTTTACCCACACGAATGGTCATAAACACCTCATCACAGGGTCTCTCTGTGTGCACACTACTCAATGTTCTGAGTGAGCGTAATCACCAAAATAATTCACAAGCCCCAATATCTTTAACAACTCTTTGCCCTACAACCATGTCGCTAATGATCAATGGCCCTTCCATGTTAGTAACCTAAGCCATGCCCAACCTGGTAGTCACACTGCCCCAAGATGATGCCCATGAAGCCCAATCCTATGGTCAAAACAACCCAATGTAACACGGACCAGGACTAACCTATGATTAGCATCACTACACAATACCCTGGACATGCTTAACATAACATGAAGGTTCCACTATATTCAAGATCTCACATTACATTCATACAATCAAAAGAAAATTCTTTTAATTGGAAATCAAATTAAAATTTGGATTTAACTAGCTATGAGTTGTCCCATACTAGCACCAATGTCTTTAAAGCCTCTAACAATTCATATAATAACATGAAGAATTAAACTCATTTGTCTAATCAATGAAAAACTACTTATACCATCATGCCCCCCCAGCCAAATTTTACCAAATGAGAAATATCCCCTTGCCCGATCTCACACAATAAAAATAGGTAACAGGGCATACCAAAAGTTATCCCATAGGTCAAATAAACAATTTAATATGCAATATTATGTAAAAAAAGGTCACACCCAAAATACCCAAATACGGGCTAAAGGTTGCGCCACAAATATGACTACGAAAACATGAAAACATGTATGCACCACCTACATAAGACACGTAGATGTTCGCACCACCAATATGGAGCTCAAATTCCAATATTATCATCATATATATACATTGAATTAAAATATAGGATGTTCTACATGTAATGAAACTGCGAAGTGTGATAAAAAGGATCATGAACAGAACATGGGCGCATGTTTATCCACGATGTTGTGATCCCGCACCCACCGATAGATTGAGGAATGGACGTTGGATGAAGAATATAGGAGAAGTAAAATTTTCATCCTTCTAGATCATATTGGTCTTAAATCATGGAAGAATATGATATTTTTGGAAAATAGATGAGACACTATTTCCTTTAAGTGAATGAAAATAAAACTACAAAAAGTGTATAAAGGACTACAAGCTGTGTAGTAGCCTTGTCTATACTCTGGCTTAAGTGGAGTTAGACACACGGCTTGGACAGGCCACATGGGTTGACACACAGTAAGAACTCAGCCAGTATGTAGAAAGGAAAACACATGGTTCGTCAAAAAACACTACACTTTGTTTAGTATGAAATTCATACACGAGAATCACATGATATGCATTCGGTGAGCACGCGGCATGTACATGTCTAACCCATACACGGCGTGTGCTTTGGATTACATGGCGCGTAATCTATAAATTTCTATAACTTTACAATTTTTCCCAGTTTTCAAACAAAGAAGTAAAAAAACACATAGGGTCATAATTCTGACTCGTTCTAAATATCCAGGTTTTTAAAATTCAGTCCATCTTAGTATACATTTTCCTATGAACCATTCTGAGGATTATATTTTGAATCTTCTAATTTATATGACGTCTTGAGGGTCTTGGGAAAGATTCCATTTCTATGTACTTATCTAAGGATCTCTTGTTGGATGGAATTGATTACATTAAAAAAATATCTTGTAGAATGCATCTTTTGTGTTCTTGTTTGAGGGACCTAGTGGGATATCCCAATGTTTGAGAAATCCAGAGTGAGTATGCCAGTTGGGGGTAGAGATGGTAGAATATGGCACATTATCTCCCACACTAAAGAGGTATGAATGAGAGGATATTGAAGTCGTGGTGGGGTAAGGATTTCATTCACCCTCATTATTTGTTTTTCATTTCACATATTTATGATTTCTTTCATTGATGATTAATAGATGTTTTACTAGATGGTGTTTTTTTGATTTATGTGTTATTGTGTTTAGGATTCCAAAATACACTACGTAAATTCATAATCTGATATTTATATTTTGCAGATAACCAGAAATGTTTCCCTTGATCTATTATCTGAGGCTAATTGATTTTGGGTTTCCCAGATGTGATTTTTGGGATCTGAGTCTTGATCCATATTTTTTTGAATATTGTTTTATCAGTTATTCCTAAACGTGTTTCATGATATCCAACTTTGTAGCCTTATATGATGAGATGATAATCATACATGACACATTAGTTGACAAACATATGATCCTAATTTCATTAGATTCCAAATACATTTCTTTTATGGGACATGAATGTGAGGGTGAATTCCTTGGATATTGATTTCTACATGATAATTAATTATATGGGAAGAATTGGTCCTCACTACCCCTTATAACTAGATACTTGGATTCAAATTTGAAATGTTCTATTTATATTATCCTTGGACCCCAACCAGGACATCACTGAGTTTTCAATGAGATACTCTTATGAGTCGATGAAAATTCATCTTCCATCTATACATCGGATTTGGAACTTCATATTTGAAAACATAATTATATGATGATTCAATGATATTTGATTCACATGTGATTACATGACGTATGCAGATGGGGATTCCTTATTCTTTATAACATGGATCTGGCCCACGGTGTGTAACTTGTGATTACTCATCCAAATCCAGTGTTAATATTGTGACCCCATTTTGATAATTTTCCAATGATATATGGATTTCGTTGTTTTTTTGACTGTAGACAAGAATGATTGAGCTTTTGGCTAGGATGTGTGTCCCCATATGGTACTTAGCTTTACCAGAGACATTTTTATGTTTACTGAAGTAGGTATATGTCGATTGGGATTGTGGACCCATAGATGGACTTAATGATTCATGACATTAGTGGAACAATGTTCGGTAAACGACCCTTTCATAGGATATACAAGAAATCAAGATTACGGAACCAAGGATCAAATGTTGATTGGTTATTATTTTATTTCATTAAACTTACAAGTTAATATTTATATTCATATATATATGTGTAGTTTTAAGACTATACAAGTATACATATATAGCTATGGATATCTATGGTAGTAGAAACCCACATTACAAGGATTATGGACCAGAGGATCGACTATGGTTTTACATTTTTGTTTATCATATCATTTTAGTTGTGTCATAGTTTGGTAGAGTAGTTGTTTTCCATTCACATATAGAATCATACATTATTTTTTCAACATCAGGGTTTCTTATAAGGATTATTTCTCACCCCTAAGCCTTCACCTGGGTGTATGTGTAGACCTAATGTATAATTTTTAGGTTGAGTATATATTTATGGTGGATAGGTCTGAGGACCAGAGTTGTATGCTCGAGCATAGCTTCTCAATTGTGTTCTTATAATAAGCTTTGTCTATTTCGACAATGTCCAGAGATGATTAATTTAACATGACTCAGTTTTTGTAGAATATACCTATATGTTTATTTTTAATATTTTATTTTTTACGGCCATCTTACTGGGAGGCCTATTTTTTATTTATGGAATAGTTGTTGGCGATTTTATAGTGATTTCATTTATTATTACTTCATGTCCAATTTTAGTTAATTTATTACTTCCACACTTTAATCATTTAATAACATTTATGATAAGTATCTAATTTATGTAATTTCATACTATGATATGAGGTAATAGTCTTTCCACTATCACCCATATTCCATCACTTATAGGTAGAAACTTCTGGAATATGAAGTGGTGCGCTTGAGTCCTCGTAATCAACTGACTCCAAGAATCACATTAGTGGAATCTAGGTTGGGATGTTACATCATGGAAAAAAATACTTGTGATTTGGGAAATAATTAGTTAATAATTTTTTTAATTGATTTTGTGACACTATTATATAAATTTTTATAAATATACCACCCCTTGATTGAGAAAATCACAAAAACAGGCTCGTAGCGGAATTCATCGTCATTAAATATAAATAAAATACTTATGAAATAAAATTTTGTGATTTTAAATATTTATATATAACCCATTATACAATATAAGTTATTGTTTTGGGAATCTCAATTTTACATCACTGAAATATGATTTTCATTCATCACTTCATTGTTTTCTTCATGTTTATAATTGGTATTGAATTTATTTAATAAATACTTTCATTAAATCTAATGGATTGATAATTCCATATCATATTTCATGTTTCATGGGTATTCAGCATTAATGTTAATGGTGTTGAAAGAAGTTTGTTCATGAGTAAACTAATTTTCATGAGTAACAATTATTTCACTTTGAATGAGGTATTAAAAGACTTATTTCATCTATTATATGAAGAATTAATATTAATTTACAAAATATGTTCTATATAATTACATTTATGTACTTGTTACCTCATGAGGGATGATGATATTAAAAATTATTCTATTTATGTCTAAATAATATCCTTTTCTTCCATGTTAATATCACTCTCCTCTCATTAGTGTTATACCTTATTTTTGGAACCCCAATTCTATTTCATATCATATGTGTTTAATTTAATCATTATATTTTGAAATGAAAGTTCAATTACTCTATTATCAATATGGTATTTTAATATATTAAATTTTAAATATTTAAAAATATTCATTTCATTCATAAGAAAATTCATCAACCCCGAATTCATTTTTGATATCCACTACCTCTTTTTAACGATATATTTTAAAGGATTATTTTTACAAGTAAATGGTTTCCATTTCATTAATTTGTGAATAGATTGATAACATTTGATTTTAGTACCTAATTTTTTAGTTTTCTAAAATAATAAATTTATTTTTGTAAATATCATTTTAGGTTTGACTAAAATTATCCAATTTATCATTATAGGATATATTTCCCTAGAAATAATTTTTTAGGAATCAAGAAAATAATTTTATTATAAAATAAAATATTGTGTTGATTGAAATTATAGTTTTATCCAACAAAATTCATGAAGTTATTTTTTTGTTACCATGTGAAAATTTTATGAAATATATTTTCCTATCCATGTGTTATTTATGATATACAGAATGATTGATTTCAGTTAAAACATATATTTATAAATCACTAATATGATATATTTTTTTATCATCATCCACTAAATTGGTTAGATTTTAATATTTATTAAGGTAACAAGGTTGTTAGGGGATTTGATCACAATATGGTCTATTCATATTTTGATTCATGGGGATGATAAAATATATATTTTTTCAAATGATGGTGTGTTTAAATGATCATATATAACCTTTTTAATATAATGGTTCTTAGAAGTGATTCAAGATCACTAGGATTACATGATGTTGTCGGGACATGATATAATATATATTGTCTAAAATCATATTATTTGGAAAATATAATATATAAATTTTTTTGATTATTATCTATGGCCAAGATATCATATGTTTTTTACCACATGAATATCCTAGGAAATGATTACATTGTTATTTATTCAAAATATAGTACGAAGACATGACATATCATAGCATTGTTCAAAATTCAATGATTTTATATGCTTACGTTTATGATAAATTTATAATGTATATTCTATTTTTCAAATATCAAAAATGTTTATTAAATCACCCACTAATTTCATGAAACATGATTGTTAAATTTCCATTCTATGTATTTTGATATTGTCTTTTGGATAAAACTAATTATTCCATGTGATTCTTATAAATATATTTCTCCCATTATAATTTTTTCTAATAAGATTTTTATGACACCATGATTGTAACACAACAAGGTTTTGAGAATAAATATACAGTGAAATTTTATAATATATCTATTAAAACAAAACATTTCCTCTTCTATGTTTTGAATTTTGAAAAATGGTCATCTAGAGTTGTGTTCAGTAAGTCATTTGGAGTATGATAGAACACACTTGACTTTTTAGTGAATAGTAACACACCCATATGAATAGTAATATGAATTGAAATATGACCCTACTGAATAGTAAATTTTATTATTATTTTATTTTATTAAGGCTAGATTATAATAACATCTTGGTTAATTTGTGATTGTGATAAAGAAATACTTGTCGATTTAAAACTCTTAATTTTTGAAATATGTATGCTTTTATTTAAAAGATTAATAAATAATATTTAGAAAATTATTTATCAAAAATGGAATTCACTTTTGAATTCTAAACGTCGAAAAATGTTAGGGTTGAATATTTGGGATTTTTTCTGAAATTCTAGAATTTTTTATGAATAGTAAAATACGATAAAATACGATAAATGATAAATACTTGATTTACTGCATCATAAGTGATGTAAGAATGATGTAACACCACTAGGTTCGAACTCACATGCCATTTTTACTATTAGGGGTCACATGAAACAATACTATTGGTTGTATTGAGAGAAATAATAAAATAATTAATTAAATATTCAAAATTTACCACTCACCTCCACTATAAAACCCCCCAACACTATCTCTTCTCTTCACTCCTCTATGCCTTGATGCTCCACAATGTTATTCCCAATTAACCTTCCCTAGTCACTCCCCACAACCAGGAAGATATTTTTCATTCCAAAAGTCCAAAAGTCATTCCCTTAAGGAGTTTCTCAAGGAGGTTATTTCAAGATGTAAAGCACCCTTCTTTCTCATTTGGTTTAATTTCAATTTATCTACTTTCGTTATCCTCTCCTCCCCTCCAATTTCCAAATTATCATGAAAACTCTTTTAAAATGTATATAATGTATTTATATCATGTGAATGGATGAACCATCATAAATATTCTAACTCCCTCCATTTTATTTTATAAAAAAAATCAAATCCATGAGGTTCTGATTTATAACCTTCATGAACAATGAAGTTTCATTCTTCAATTTCTTCTTCATTACTGGTAATGAAACCATATTCATGGTTTAAATGGACTATAATAATTGTTTTATAACTTAATTAATATTCAAGAACCAGAATATGTTCATATAATTATGTTATATGACCAAACTAGTTCATAATATTCCCAATACCGCCCAATAATCGAAGTGGCGGTCATCTAATGATTCATCGTCATTCCATGTAACCAAATGATAGAAATAGAAATTAAAAATTCTGTATGTTATTAAATAATATTTTATTTCAATTCTGGAGATTTACATCCATTCCACTTCATCACTTAAAAGCAAGTGAACGGAATATGAAAATAAAGGAAACGAACACTCTAGAACGACAAAATTCAATACAATAACTTGTCAATAAAGACCTAAATAAACTAACCCGAATTATGGTAAACTAAATACATGTCTAATATGTTCTGAAATAAGTTATTAAAAAGTATAATTTCATATTCCTGGAGCATAAGTACAAGAGAGGAAGAAGTTTGGATTTAAGGTATGGGTTTTTTCCACCCGAACATCCATTTTCATTCGGGATTCTTTCATTGTCTAATTACCTGAATGAAATTATTATGTATTGTTTCGTAATAATCATATATTCCGTGTGAGGATCATATATGTGTGTAAAAACCAGAATCCTTCCTTATTTTATGGATAGTTACACATTTTTAATGGAACATTCAATGTTGTTTACATAATACAAGCCCGATTCAAGGGAATTTCCCAAATTCATACATATTTTCAAGGGCACTCTATAATCTGTATTTGGAAACCATTATCTTTATAAAATCACTCATTTTATTATTAAAATACTATCAGACCTCACTTTTGGATTTATTAAAATATTTCTCCAAAAGAACTGTTCTTTTTAAAATAATATAGTATTTATCTCCAGAATTGCTTAATGATTTTATAAGTGTGTTTTCATATAATTCAACAATCATGTTGATTCCATGGTATTATTGGGTATAATAATTTATGAAGTCATATACCATATTTGGTTCAATGGTTTATGAATAACTCTATTTTGAATGATCTATCCTAAAACCATTCACCATGTTATTTCGAATAGTTAGATTTTATGTTTATTGATTGGGGAAAGATAGTTACATTTCATATGATAGTTTCAATATGAATGTATTTGTTGATTATGTTTATCTCCACTCATATGAGGAATTCATTGGACTTATTATGTGATGGGTGAGGCCTTCTACAGCCCCTCGATGCATCAGTAGGTCTCATGAGACCACTAGACATGGAATTGGCAGAGGCCTTTCCCAATGTGATATGGATTTTGGACGAGGCCGTAATCACTAGAAATCTTGTCCAAGGCCATGAAAAAATGTCATATAATACCCGACATAATCACTTATCTCATTATGATACTATTAGATTAAAGTTCATGCGGTTATTCTACTATTAGAGTACCCATGATTATGTTTTATTATGGAATTATTTACTCATATTATATTACTTCCATAATGTGTTCATGTTTATTATTAAAGACATGTGTTTTCAATTATTCACCATGACTAATGTTTATATTATCTTCCGCTGTATTGCTTATTCTTATTGGTCGTTTGAGCTCACCACTTTATTACGTTTCATTTTCTCAGGGCAAAAATAATTCTATTATGAATGTCATGCTGAAATAAGCTAGGAGTTATGGATGTTGTCAAAGGAGTTTCTATGTTGTTTTTAATTTCAAGTTGTAATGATGAACTTATGTATTTATATTGTTTCCAACCATACTAAACTACTTGATCCTTCAACATTCATACTCCTTGTATGTATTCCAATGTAATCAAATAAGGTACCAGTGCCGGGAAAATCGGGTCGGGTCCATATAGTTGGTATCAGGGGATGTTTATTAGAATACATAGAAATTAGATTTAGAAAATGTAGAATTAGGGAAGAGTCCCTAAGTTAGTCTTTTAGGATATACATACAGTAATTTCCTGGTATTTTGGTAAGGAATAGATTATGCGTATTTTTCAAGAAATACATCCCTGTCTGCGAGATGGTAGAGGCAGCTCTCGCACAGATGTAACTAGGGGTAATACCCAAAAACACCACGTTGAGCTAGAATCAAATGGGTACTGGTGCATGAAAACGGGCCTTGCTTCACTCTTGGTTATGACACTCCCGGGGGTATGCTTAGGATAATTCACATTTTATATACAAGACATTATGAAGGATTGAAATGTAAAATATTTCTCAAAGAAACCATATTTGTGAATATGGGATTATCCATGAGTATGATCTCAAATTATCTAAGTAATTTCAAGTTATTATTATACATTATGAATCATAAACTAATATAGAGTTTTTCATTATCTAGATATGGTTCCAAGTGGACGGAATGGAAATTGCACGAATGCACGTGTCCCCTATAGAGATTTTTCTCCGATGCAAGATTATGATGTTGGCTATGGTGCTGTGAATGGTGCTGAGAAACTCATAACTATACTGGGAAAACTTACTGAGGATATGAATAATAACCTTACCCATATGGAGCATCCAGATCCACCATGTGGAGGAGCCATGCTAGATTTGTTTATGCGACAAAAACCTCCATCTTTCAATGGGACTATAAACCTGTTTGTAGAAGAACAGTGGATATGTTCCCTTGAGAAGATATTTACTACTTTGGGATGTAAAGAAAGATAGAGGATTGTCATGGAAATATATCATCTATCAGGAGATGCAGATCAGTGGTGGTCATTAATCCAAAACACAAAGGAGGAGGAAGTTATAGAAGAGATGGAATGGAGGGATTTTAAGGACATCTTCTTAGATAATTATTTCCCTCTTGAGTAGTGAGCAGGTATGGAGAGACAATTCTTGAATCTGAGGTAGAAGAAAGATGAGAATGTTGCAAGGTACAAAGAAAACATCAAAAGATTAGCAAGACATGTCGTGGACTACATACAAAATCCAAGGAGCAAAATTGATTGATTATTTTACGGCCTAAAGCCATTCCTCCGACCGGCACTGGTCTCCCAATGTTTTTCATCATATGAGGATATATTTTCATGCTCCATCAAGGCAGAAAAATAATTCTCTAACTCTTATGACTATAAGGGAATGCAAGAAAAGAAGAGGGCTTCTGAAAACCCTGGGAAAGGAAATAAGGAAACGAGGAAGAAGGGAAGAGTTGAACTTCCATTATGCGACAATTTGGGAAAGAAACAACATGGTGCATGCTTAAAAGGAAAAGGAGTATGCTAAAAATGTGGTCAGAAAGGCCATCTTGCTGGTGATTGCAAAGGGAAGAAGGAATCCAATGATGTTCAATGCTATAGTTGTCAGGAGATGGGAAAATATGATAATGAATTTCCAAAACGTCAAGGATATATGCAACAGAAGAGGCCAAGGGAGAAAGGACAAGAATATGTGATCACAAATACAGAGGTTGAAGTTCCACGTGACGTGGTAGTAGGTAATTTGATCATTTCGAAAACATATCCAATTATTTATTTGATTTTAGATCATCGCATTGTTTCATATCATCCTAGTTTGCTAAGAAAATTAGATATTTCCAATTTATTTAACAAGGGAGTTGTTAGTAAAAACTATTAAGGGAAGTATCATTGCTAAAACGTTCTGAGAATCTGTTCCCATTAGGGCATATAAATTTTCATTATCTGCTGATATGATCATCATACTCATGATTTAATTTGATATAATCCCTGGTATGGATTGGATTTCAGACCATGATGCAAAAATTTATTGTAAGAAGATGACGATGATAAAGATCACCATATCTTTAGAGCAGAATCATCAACACCTGATTCTTATCTAGATCCATCCCTAATAGCTCAACTAAATTCAATTATTTGAGAGGAAGAGAATGAAATAATTGTGGGTGAGGAATGTAATTTTCAAATATAGGATGCACCTATTGTGAGATAATATGTTGATGTGTTTCCCGAATATTTACCTGGACATACTTCAGAATGAGAAATTGAGTCCTCCATTGATTTAATTCCCAATTCAAAGCCCATATCAAAGACCCCTTATAGAATTCCCATTTTGGAATTAGTGGAACTAACGAAAGAAATAGTGGAAATAAGTAATAAGCGATTTATTCTCCCTTGTGTTTCTCCATGAGGATCCCATGTACTTTTTGTTAAGAAGAAATATGGATATATGAGGTTATGTATCAACTACAGGGAGATCAATGCTATAACAATAAAGAACATGTATCCCCTACCACACATTGATGATTTATTTGACCAACTGCATAGATCTCAATACTTTTCAAAGATTGAACTTCGATCTGGATATCATTAGTTGAGTGTAAATAAGGAAGAAATTCATAAAACAACATTTTGAAACAGGTACGAGCATTACGAGTTTACAGTGATGCCTTTAGGATTGACTAATGCACCCTCTGTCTTCATGGATCTAATGATCAATGTTTTCAAGGAATATCTCGATGATTTTATAGTGGTATTTATTGATGATATCATGGTATACTCCAAAATCTACGATGATCATGAAAATAACTTGCACATTATCCCGAAGTCTCTTAAAAGACATTAATTATATATGACATTTAATAAGTGAGAATTCTGGATTCCAGAGATTTCTATTCTTGTCCATATTGTCTCTAAGGAAGGAATCCTAGTTGATCCTGCGAAGATAAAGGCAATCCATGATTTTCCCACGCCAACAAATATAACTGAGGTATATAGTTTTGTTGTCTTACTAAGTTATTATCGGCGTTTCGTGCAGAATTTTCCCAACTGGATAATCCTCTAATAAAGCTCACACATAAAGGGGTTAAATTTGATTGGAAAAAAGATTGTGAAGAATGTTTCAAGGAACTAATGATAAGGTTAGTCAATGCTCTTATATTGACTCTACCATCAGGGAATGATGAGTTTGTTATTTATAGTGATGCTTCAAGGAAAGGACATGGTTGTGTCCTTATGAAATATAATAGGGTTATTGATTATGCATCATGACAGCTAAAAATTCACGAGCAAAACTGTCATACTCATGATCTTGAGTTAGATGTTGTAATCTTTTCTTTGATGATATGGAGAAATTATCTCTATGGTGAAAAATATGAGATTCATACTGAACACAAGAGTTTGAAGGATATTTTTTCATAGAAAGAACTCAACATGAGGCAAATGAGATGGGTTGAACTACTCAAGTATTATGATTGCACGATACACTACAACCCTAGGAAGGCAAATAAGGTGACAGATTCCTTGATCAGAAAGGATCATGGAGTTTTGAACAAGATGAGAGTTGAAAGGGATTATATTTTCATGGATCTAGTAATGATGGATATGGGAATAACCATGGAAGGTGAAACAACAATTCTTTTTCAAATGGTTTCCAAGCCATCTTTACTAGAAATGGTAAAAAGTTCTCAAACTGATGATGAGGAGTTTCAAAAGAAGATTAATTCTATGAATGATGGGAGATTGAGTGACTTCAAATATGAAGATGTAATTTTGAAATTTGGGAAGATACTTTGGGTTCCCGATATATGTGATCTAAAAAGGGAATCGTTGGATGATTCTCATGGTTCCAATTTCTCTATACACCCTTGTAGAACTAATATGTATAGAGATTTGATGGAACATTTTTTGTGGGACAACATGAAGAGGGAGATTGCTGATTTAGTGTCAAGATGTATGGTTTTTCAACAAGTGAAAGATGGAAGGCAATAGCCTGGAGGAGTATTGAAACCTCTTCCCATACATGATTGGAAATGGGATAAAATCATGATGGACTTTGTCATGGGACTGTCAAATACTCCTAGAAAGAACAATGAAATATGGGTCATTGATGATCGTCTAACAAAGTCAACACATTTTCTTACTATAATAAAAGACCTACCACTTGAATTTCCATCAAGACTATATATTAATGAAGTTGTGAGACTTCATGGTGTACCCCTATCGATTGTTTCTGGTCATGATCCAAGTTTTACTTCAAGATTCTTGAAATGTCTTTAGAAGGACCTAGATGCTGATCTTTGTTTGGGAACTACCTACCACCCACAAACTGATGGACAATCAGAATGGACTATTCAAACATTATAAGACATGTTGAGGTCTTGTTCAATTGATTTTCAAGGCAAGTGGTATCAGTATTTACCTCTCATAGAATTGTCCTATAATAAATGCTTCAATTCATGTATTAAAGTGGCACCCTATGAAGTGTTATATGGGAGGTGATGTCGTACACCAACTTGTTGGGATGATGTTGGTTAAAGAAAGCTTGTGGGCCTAGATCTTGTTGAAGAAACAACAGAGAAGGTAAATATTATCCTGAACTATATCAAAATAGCTCAAGGTAGCCAAAAGAGCTATGCAGAAAACCAAAGTAAGGATTTGGAGTTTCAAGAAGCTGATCAAGTTTTCTTAATGGTATCTCTATGGAAGGGTATTATACGACTCGGTAAGAAGGGAAAATTAAGTCCAAGGTAAATCGGACCTTTTGAAATTCTTGACCGAATTGAAGCTGTAACTTACCGTTTGGAAATGCCGCCGAGTCTCTTGAAGGTTCATAATGTGTTCTGCATGTCAATGATAAGAAAGTACATTCGAGACCCAACACTTGTACTCACTTATGAAGAAGTGGAAATTGTGCCCAATATATCTTACTGTGAAGAGCCTATCATGATTCTTGATACTAGATAATAATTGTTGAGAAATCGGACAACTCGTCTAGTAAAGGATCCATGGAGGAACCCTAAGATGGAGGAAGCAACATGGGAACCTGAGGAGCTTATGTTAAATTCATACCCGAATCTTTTAAAGTAATATTTTGTGAATTTCAAGGAAGAAATTTTTGTAAGGAGGGGAGAATGTAACACATCAAGGTTTTGAAAATAGATATAGAATGAAATTTTATAATATAGACATTAAAACACAACTTTTACACTTATATGTTTTGAATTCTGAAAAATGGTCATCTAGAGTTGAGTTCAGTAAGTCATTTGGAGTCCGACAGAACAAACATGATTTTTTTTGTGAATAGTAACATACCATTATGAATAGTAATATGAACCTAATGAATAGTATGTTTTATTAGTATTTTATTTTCTTAAGGCTAGATGATAATAACTTCTTGGTTAATTTTTCATTGTGATAAAGAAGTAGTTGTAGAATTAGAACTGTTAATTTTTTAATTAAGTTTTCTTTTATTAAAAAGATTAATTAATAATATTTAGAAAATTATTTTTCAAAAATGGACTTCACTCTTGAATTATACACGTCGAAATATGGTAGTGGTGAATTTTTGGGATTTTTCTGAAATTCTAGAATTTTCAATGAATAGTAAAACATGATAAAACACGATAAATGAAAAATACTTAATTTACTGCATCATAGGTGATGCAAGGATGATGTAAGCCCACTTGGTTCAAACTCACATTCCATTTTTAATATTTGGTGTCACATGAAACAATAATATTGTTTTCTTGAGAGAAATAATAAAATAATGAATTAAATATTAAAAATTTACCCCTCTCCTCATCTATAAAAACCCCTAACAACTACCTCTTATCATAAATATTCTAAGCCATGAAGATCCTCAATGTTCTACCCAATTACCCTTACCTAGTCACTCCCCATGAATATGAAGCTCTTATTCTTTCCAAAACACCAAAACCCCTTCCCTTATAGAGTTTCTCAAGGAGGTTATTTCAAGAGGTAAAGTACCCTTCTTTCTCATATTGTTTTATTGCAATTTATCTATTTTTTTATCCTCCCCTCACCTCCTCTGTCCAAATGAATAGGATAACTCCATTAACATCTATATAATGTATTTATATCATGTGAATGGAAGAACAATCATAAATATTCATTACTCCCTCTATTTTATTTTACAAACGAAATCGACATCCCTGAGGTTCTGGTTTATAACCTTCATGGAAGATGAAGTATCATTCTTCATTTTTTTCTTAATTACTATTCATGAAGCCATATTCATGGTTGACCCAGACTATAATATATTTTTTATAACTTAATTAATATTTAGTTACCATAATATGTACATATAATTAAGTTATATGACAAAACTAGTTCATAATATTCCAAATACCGCCGAATAATCGAAGTTGTGGTCATCTAATGATTCCTCCTCATTCCATGTAACCAAATGATAGAAAAGGAAATTAACAATCTGGATGTTCATAAAAAATATTTTATTTCAATTCTGGATATTTACATCCATTCAACTTCATTACTTAAAATCAAGTGAACTGAATATGAAAATAACGGAAATGAACACTCCAGAACGACGAAATTCAATACTATAACTTGTCAATAAAGACATAAATAAACTAACCAAAAATATGTTTAACTAAATACATGTCAAATAGGTTCTGATATAAGTTATTAAAAAGTATAATTTCATATTCAAGGAGCATAATTACAAGAGCGAAACATGTTTAGAGATATGGTAAGGGTTTTTCCACCCGAACATCCCTTTTCATTCGGGAAAAATTAATTGTCTAATTACCTCAATGAAATTATTATGTATTGTTATGTACTAATTATATATTCTATATGAGGATCATATATATGTGTACAAACCATAACCATTCCTTATTTTATGGATAGTTACACATTTTTAAAGGAACATTCTACGTTGTTTCCAAAATACAGGCCCAATTCAACGGAATTTCTCAAATTCTTACCTATTTTCAAGGGCACTCCATAATCTGTTTTTGGAAACCATTTTCATTATAAAATAACTCATTTTATTATAAAAATACTAACTTACTCATTTCTAGTTGTATACATAGATTGTTTCAAAATAACTATTCTTTTTAAAATAAAAGAGTATTTATCTCCAGAATTGCTTAATGATTTTATAAGAGTGTTTTCATCTAATTCAACACTCTTGTTGATTTAATGGTATTATTGGGATTAATAATTTATGAATTCATATACCATATTTGATTTAACAGTTTATTTCTAACTGTATTGTGGATGATCTATCTTAAAACCATTCACCATATTATTCGGAATGGTTAGTGTTTTATGTTTAATGATTGGGGAAAGATAGTTATATTTCATATGATAGTTTCAACTTGAATGTATTTGTTGTTTATTTTTATCCCCACTCATTAGAGTAATGAATTTGAATTATTATATGATAGGTGGGGCCCTCTATATCCCCTCAATGCATCGGTAGGTCTCATGAGAGAACTAGACGTAGAATTGGCCGAGGCCTTTTTCAATGTGATATGGATTTTGGATGAGGCCTTAATCACTAGACGTCGTGGCTGAGGCCATGAAATAATGTTTCATAATTTCAGTCATATGGACTTCCATCATTATGAAGCTATTAGTTGATTGTTCATGTGGTTATTCAATTAGTAGAATACCCATGATTATGTTTTATTATGGCATTATTTACTCAGCTCATATTCCTGCCATAATGTGTTCATGTTTATTATTAAAGGCATATGTTTTCAATTATTCACCATGTCTAATGTTTATATTATCTTCCTCTGTATTGATTACTATTACTGAGCGTTTGAGCTCACCCCTTTATTATGTTTCATTTTCTCAGGGCATGAAGAATTATTTTATGAATTACTTGTTAATATAACCTAGGAGTTGTGGATGTTTTTTAAGGAGTTTCTATGTTGTTTCTAATTTAAATCTGAAATGATGAACTTATGTATGTATCTTTTTTCCAATAATACTAAACTATCCGGTCCATCAGGATTCGTATTCCTTGTATGTATGCCAACGTAATCAAATAAGGCACCGGCGCCGAGCAACTGGGGTCGGGTCCTTATACTGATACTTTTTGATGTTTATTTTTTCATATAAATTTAATCTTTTCAGTATTATCAATTAATCATAACATTGAATTTACCTTGAATTCCACGAAATAATGTGTTTATCATTAGTTACACATAACACTTACTTTATCTTGTGTTTCATGTAATATCGAGTTTTATGGAAACATGTCATATATTTAAAATATTATTATTTTATAGTAATCGCCTATCTAATGTAATAGTTGTATAAATATTATTAACTAAATTATGATAATATATAGTTTATATATGTATATAAAATGTATTCATTGGTGACCATTTAATTATAAAAGAAAATAAATGATATCTTTTTCCAAAAAATATATTTTTATGAAAACCTAAAGGTTTTAACTCATTAAATTTAAAAAAACACATTTAGTGAATGATTTTAATGAAATTTAAATATTAGATATTCAATAAAATATTTCACATTCTTTATCTTTGTTTTCTAGACAATAGGTTATAATAATTAAAATTTTAGACCTAAAAACAACATTTTTTAAAAAAAGTTTTGTCAACTTATTAACAACTTATATTAAATATAATCTTTCAAACATATATAAAAATTATATGAAAATATAATTTTTATTTTATAAATCAGAATGTAAAACATTATCATTCAGTGAATTTTGAGAATTTTCAAAAGAAAAAAAAATAATTAGTAGTGAAAAATGTTGAAATTTAATTGAAAACATCCTTGTCATTTCATTTATTTATAATTATAAACAATATATAAAATTGTTATTAAAGTATAAATTTTTTAAAAATATACCTATTTACCCCATTTAGGTCATTTGAATTATTTTAATATTGAATTTTTATAAAAAAACAATTTAACCATTTAAATATTTTCACGTTGATAAACTACTTTCTCATTAATTCAGAGAGATTAATAGTAAATTTAATTTTTCTATTTAGGTGAATTTGTTTTGAAAAAATTGATTAAATGTTTAAAATCATAATTAGTTATATAATATAATTAGGTTAAAAAAGATATTTGACCCAAAAGAAATGTGAAAATATTAACAAAAAATTACCATTATAAAGGAAAATGTTGGATTATCATGGGTTAAACTAAAATGAAAACAATTAAAATAACCTTAAAACATGACCATGTTCTAGTTTCTAGTCACAAGTCATCCTTATAATGTTTATGTCAGGTTGGTATGGAGTAAGATATTCTCCTATGATACCAACTGTAGGATCAAAATGATGATATAGATGCTCAAGATAAAAGAGAGGGGGGGGGGGTGAATTGTATACTTCAAAAATTCCTTAGGAAATTTTAAAGATGGTTTAGAAACCTATCAGTTGTTTAAGAAAGATAAAAAGATAAATTCACAAAACCTATATGTTCAACAAACCTGCATGATTCTAGAATTATGGTATCATAAAATGAATCATAAGAAAATTTTACAAAGATAAATATTATACATTCAAGCTTATAGAATCTTATAAATCAGAGTACACAATTATAGGGAAGTATAAGATAGTTATACATTCCTCAACAATCTAAATGCAACAAAAAAAATTGTTACAAAACAAGTAACAAGTAGTAAATCTTTTAACCCAATGATTATGGTATCCTAAAACCTTGGATAATGGTCCCTTGATTTATTCTTTCAAGAAAGTATCTCATACCCTCACCAGGGTAAGACCTCGATATGAAGACTGAAGTCTGTCTTGCTATCCCCGCAAGCCCTCAACATTAAGGTAGTCAGCACCTCTGTCATCATATCCCCAGAAGCCCTCGAATGTACTCAGCAACATTCATAGTCATATGAAAAAAATCTGAACAATATGTTTAGTACACACAAACCATGGAGTCTCTATAAAGAAATCACTTCAGTAGCATGTAATATCTACATTCGTAGAACAGTTGTGAGCATGGTCAAATGAGCTCCTATTTATAGGCACATCTTTAATTGTCGACACCCTCCTCCAACGGTAATATTTTAATTTCGATTTTGGAGGGACCTGTACAAGTGTCAATCAAACAACGGTTGGTTAGTAACTAAAATTACGACATCATTTTATAACCAAAACATGAGTAAGGAAAAGATATGGTCGCTTAAGAAAAATAATTTTCCGAGTGTAAAGAAATTTGAGATTGGAGTCTAACAATGACAAATCGTTTGGTCTCTATACAACATAGATATTCAGAATCTTTCTTCAAAAGAATTCGTAACATGAATTCTATAGAATTTTGGAGAGTGAATTTCAAGAAAATTTGGAGTCTTAATTTCTAGGAAATTCAGGGTCTGAATTCAAAAGAAATCAGAGTCACAGCTCAAAAAGTTCAGAGTGTGGATTCATAAGAATTGAGAACCTGAACTCATAATAGTTCGGAATTTGAATTTCGAGAACTTGTACCCTGGATTCATATCCTGAAAACCAAATTCTCTACATCTAAGTATTTTAGATTTTGAGGTTTGGGATTCGATACCAACTTTTTATACATAAAAAAAATCTAAACAATGAAAAACACGGTAAGGAATATTTCCTTGGGGAAGGGAAATTTTCCTTATGAGTGTATGGTATAGGGTATAAGAGATTTTCATTAGGATAAGGTGTTTTTAATTTTCAAAACAAGAAGTAATGGTAAAGTCATAAGGAATCCTTATTGACTCCACAATCTTCCCAAAACATGAAGGAATGAAAAAGACATAAGAAACCCATATTGACTAAACAATCTCCCCCTTTTTGGAAAGCACAAAAATCCTTACGGAAAAGAATATAAGGTCTTTAGAAAATACTTTTATGAAATCTGAATGTATAAGTTATCTCCCTTAACACCTGGGCATAAATGAATACAACTAACTCCCCCTTCGGCTTTGGACACAATAAGGATCACATTCTTCATTTCTGAAATGAGACCTGGTCATTTTATTGCTTACATAAAACTACTTGGATAAGACCCCCCCCCCCCTAGATGAACACCCCCTTAGGGAAATTTATTTCTTTTCATAGTATATTTCTTCCTTTCTCACCCTTGGTAATTTTCAAAAAGAAATACATGGAATGGAAATGAAAATATGGTACCTGATATATTAGTACTAGACCCAAAAATATATTAAGATCAACCAACAATTCATTTACGATTGGAAACTTATATACAGGGAAGGAATACAAAAAAAATATAGAAATTTATCAATTTTTTCCTTCCTTTTCCTTCAGCATCAACTTCTTAAAAATATTTTTGAGCTTCATCACCTCGGCGTCTTAATTCAGTTTTCTTTTCCATGGAAAGTTCTATTCAGTTTCTTCAAAATATTCTTTCTTCTTGAGCGTTTAGAACCTATTCCTGAGACATCAATGCTTATTCCTACTCGACAAACTTTTCTTCTATCTCAATACAGAGATCTCTTTCTCTCTTCCAACTCTGAGAAACTGAATACAACATTCCATTGAGATCTTTAACTTCTTGAATCTGAAGATCCTATTCGAGCGTAATCTTCTCCTCAAATATATATGCGATATCATTGATCTTCACATATTATGTGTCAAAATAATCCTTGAAACTATCCTAGAACTCATAAATATTTCTCATGTCTTCTATATTTTTTCTTGACCAACTAGTCATCTTCTAGGAGGATCTCTTATGGGCTTCATAGTTTATTAAAAATGATTTGAAATCATCCACAAGCTTAACACACTTATCTATAACCATGGATACTGAATCATATTTTTGATTTAGAGTTTGTTAAAGCATCTGGAATCTAGAGTCAATACTGGGCAATATTGTTATAGTTTCAAAATTCTTCTTGAAAGACTTTACTACGAAATCAGGTCTCAGAGATGATGATTCCAAATCGAGATCTTTACTTGGTGAGGGTCCTTTTCCTATTTCAATTGACTTCCTCTTTGAAGAACCACCAAAATCTATTTTCTTAAACAAAGTTTTAGTAGGTGTATCAACAACCACATATTTACCCTTATCAATAGTTGGAATAGATTCCTCATGGTTAGGAGACTCGTGCTCTCTATCAGAAAACTGAATGATTTTTTCTTCATCTACCACTTCTTTCTCTACTCCTACTTCAGCATCTTCTAGATGAATTAAATCTCTATTGATGATTTCTTCTTTTGATGTCTTATTTACTTTATCATAATCCTTCTCTTCATATTTTCTAGGAGTATATATTATTAATGATTCGGCTTGATAAGTTAAAAATTATAATTTTTCTAAAGGGCTTTCCATCCCATGAGAATCCTCAACTTTTTTAAGGAGACCTTCAGTATCATCACTGGATTCTTCTTCCTCTTCTTCTTCCTACACAAAAGTTTCTTAGAATTTATCCGAAGTCACATTTTTCTTTTCCAGAGTATCAGTTAAAGCTTCTATCTGAAAGTATTATTTTACCAGAATGATCTCAGAGGCTTTCTTAGTATCCTCCAGAAAAGATTGCACAATCTCTGCTTCAGTCATTTTCTTCTTTTGTTTCTTTTCTATAGATTTCTTTTCAATCTCATTAGGAGTTTTTTCTTTTAAATATTTTTCTTCAGCAGGATCCAAACCAAAGATAGTCTCCCTTACATTCTTACTCTTCTTATCTTCCCTCTATTTAGTTACTACCTCATCTGGATATGCTTTTTTTCTTCTTAGGCTTTGGTGGTGCGGAATGGGTTTTCGTGGTTGCTTGAGTTTTTCCTTCTCTTCTACTTCATTGATCTTCCTCTTCCTTCTTACCTTCTTAGAGGACTTAGCAGCCACCAGTTTCCTTGATAAAGCTTCAGCTTCTTCCTCAAGTAAATCAAAAAATTCATCAGATTCTTAAGAAAACCCAACATTCATCCTACTCAGAGTATCATCACTTACCAGCATGACATTCCAATTTCATGGTTTTGAACTAAATGGTATTTTGAAGGACTCTAGACACCGAACAATCATCTTTGAGAGAATGGATCGATACATAATAATTTTAGCCTTTAGATTTACATTCTTTATATTCACAATAGTAATCAAAATATGCTTGACCAGGTTAATTTTCCTTAGATTCAAAAATAAATCCACGATATACATGTCACTATTCTTCAATGTATCTTTGTCCCCTTTTCTCGGAATGATGAATCCTTGAATGCACAATTCAATTATCTGATTATTTTTTTTATGTGAACAATTTTTGAGGTCTTTACATCTTTTAGACTGAAAAATTTATATACTTCACCTTAACAAAGCATCCTTGGACATCTGATATCTTGTGGGAACAAAACTCTACCTCACCCTCGTAAGGAACTCCAATCAAACTAGCAGCCTTGGTATAAGATAAAGAATATTTCTTCCCATAGCACTTAAAAGAAAATTTCTCTCTACCTTTTTCCTTGAAAAAACATGACAACTCATAGAATTCAACAAATAAATGTGGATACACCATGTCTTGTGCTCTTTGTTTCGATACGCAAAGACTCCCCCATGAAATCAGATTGATGTTCTATGAGATGATAGAATTATACTTGGCAAATAAATTTGGATGTACCAACCTTTCTCCATAAATTTTCCATTCAGAAATCGACTTGATAGTTTACATGTATTTCTGAGATGATACTTCAACAAATATTCGAAAGCAAGAAAATATTAGAAGTTCAGAACAGTCTTATGTATAAGGATTGGGAATCAACACACAACAGATTTGAAATCAATGTGGGACAACCATTTGGGTGTCCTTTATAGATGTTATTAGGGAGACGATTCAGATTCCATACTCAATCCAATGGTTGGATAATCTTGTGATCAGACGTGAAAATTGGGATGATAGCTGGAAGGAAGTTTTTATAGAATCCAATATTTTGAAATTTTAAAGAAAAACATTCGGATTTAAGAAAATGTGAATAGGAAAAATTAAACCCGAAGAAAATACCAAAAGGTAAAATATGATTACGAGAATTTAGGATGGGATATCATAACATTCAGATTTCTAGAAAGATTATTTATATTGAGGTAAAATTTTTCTTAGGGAACTTTAGATTCCAGAAATTTTGATTACGATTACGAAAATCTTCATCACGAAAATTTTGAAAATCTTTATTATGGAAAAAAATAAAAAAAAAATATCCATTACAAAAATTTAGAAAATCGTCATTATGAAAATTTAGAAAATATGCATTACGAGAATTTAGACTACAAAAAAATTTTGAAAAATAAATTTTTTGAACTCTAACAATGAAATGTATGCCCCATTTGAAAAAGAGTTGATAACTCTAAGGAGATATGATTTAACAAGATATAAATAATGGAGTATTACCTTATGGTTATCATTAGTAACTTTGTTCTTATGTATTCAAAACTATCAGAAGGTAATGATTTTGTGAAAATAGCTGCAAGTTGATCTTGCGTTCTGATAAATTGAAGAATGATATCTCATTTTTGTATGTGATTTATAAGAATGTGGTGCCTAATATCTATGTGTTTTGGACGAGAGTGATGTGTATATTTTTTACTAAGGGAAATGTAACTAGTATTATCAAATAAAATATATGTTCTGGTAAAACTCATACCATATTCTGTGAGTGTGTGTTGCATCCACAACACTTGAGCACAACAACTTTCAACTACTACATATTTAGCTTCTGCAGTGGAAAGTGATACTAAGTGTTTCATATTTCATGACCAAGAAACTAATGAATCACCTAATAAATTACAAGTTCCAAATGATCTTTTTCTATCCATTCTATATACACCAAAAACTGCATCCGAAAAACTTTTCATAACAAAATAATTTCTAGAAGTATACAAGAGTCCTAGATCCATGGTTCCCTTTAAGTAGAATTTTTTTCAATACCTTTAAAAGTGATTAGTTAGGATTGGATTGATATTCTGCACATATGTATGCTGAAAACATTTTGTCTGGATGAATATATGTTATTTAATGTAGACTTCCTATCGTACCTCTACAAGATGTTTGATATACTGGTATCCCATATTCATCGAGATCATGTGAATTCGAGGTATCAATTAGAGTACATATACTCTTAGTTTTGTTATATCCATACTTTCTAAGAATATATTTAATATTCTTATGATGGTCTATATAGATTCTTTCTTGTTTTTGTGAAATTTAATAACCAAGGAAAAATGTTAACTCACCCATCACACTCATTTCAAACTCAGATTTCATTATATTTTCAAAGGGATATGTTAAATATTGCTGAGTTGAACCAGATATAATTTTATAAAAATAAATTTGAAGAATAAAAAATTTCTTATATTTATTTTTAAAATTTTTTGGATCATCAATTCCATTAACATTATTATTTTGAAGGAAAAATATTTTATTCCTATCTTACTAAGATCTAGGAGATTACTTTATTCCGTACAAAGCTTTTGTATGTTTGAAAACATGTTAAGTATGTTTTGTATTTTCAAAACCAATAGGTTGTTCAACAAAAACATCATCTTGAATATTAACATTAAGGAAATCACATTTAGCATCCATTTGAAAAAGTTTGAAATTAAAGAATCCTGCAAAGCAAGTAGAGTACATATAGATTCATGTCTGGCTACTGGAGAAAATGTTTCTTCATAGTCTATTTCTTCATGTTGATTATAGACTTTAATAAAAAAATCAATATTTATTTCATACAATGATTCCATTAGCATCACACTTATTTCTAAAGACCCATTTGACTCCAATAACAAAGTTTTCCTTAGATCTTTCAACTAGGGTCTAGACTCTATTCCTTTCGAATTCATTTAGATCATCATGCATATCTTTTGTTTAATCATCATCACCTGAAGTATCATCAATGATCCTTGGTTCTAATTGAAAAATTATTGCTATATGATCTACTTTATTTCTTAAATAACTTCAAGAGATTACACGTTGATTTACATCCCCAATGATACTATCACAGTGATTATTCTTTAGAAACAACTGATTTGAGTTTTGTAAAACCTGTTCATCAACATAGGCTAGGAAGTCATCTCGGGTAAATGTTTTAGAAATATCTTATTGGAAATTTTCCTTATCATTAGGATCTTCTATAAATGTTTGATAATTAATTTTTGAAAACAAATATGAAGATATATATTGAGGTTGTTTGAAAATAAAGGGATTTGTTTCATCAAATTTGATATGCATTGTTTCCTCAACAGTACAGGTATTCTTATTGAAAACTCTATAAGCCTTAGAAGTTTTGGAGTAGCCTAAAAAAATTCCATTATCAGGTTTTGGTGTGAATTTGTGGAGATTATCTTTAGTATTTAGAATAAATTTTTTTAACCATAAACCTTGATGTAAGAAAATCTAGGTTTTCTACCATTCCACAACTCATAAGGATTTTTATTAAGAAAATCACTAAGAAAAAATCAAGTTATAGTATAACAAGAAGTACTTAGAGCATCGGCCCAAAAAATATTGTCTACTGAATACTCAATCAACATAGTCCTTGTTATCTCTTGAATAATTATATTCGTTCTTTTTACAACACAATTTTGTTAAGGTGTTATGGGTGCTGAGAAGTTACGAGTAATGCCTTTTCTACTGAAAAATGTTTCAAAATCAGAATTTTGAATTTCTCCTCCAAGATCACGATGAATAGTTATCAAAGGATAATTTTTCTCATTTTTTACTTGGGATCTATGACATTTGAAATAAGAAAAAGCTTCATATTTCTTTTCTAGAAAATAGACCCATGTAAATCTATTGTAATAATCAACTAGGATAAATACATAATATTTGTCTCCAATGATTCCAGTTTGTGTAGGACAAAAAATATCCATGTACACTAACATTAATGTATTAGTTGTTGAGATTTCACCGAATAATTTAAAACATTATTTATGTTTTTTTCATATTTCCAAGGATCACAAACTTTTGAAGAATCAAATATATGCTCTGATATATCTTTACTATTTTTTTCATAGAGAGTTTGCATAGGTTCATCAGGTTATGGTGACTTAGTCTTCTATGACACAACCAAGAATGATCTTCTATTGCACTAAGTAAAGGTATATATTAGATCTTATGGTCTTCTATGTTTAGTGTGTATACATTTTCTTGCCTATAGTCAGAAAGAATAAACTCGTCCGTGTAATTGTGTACTAAGCACTTTCCATTTTTAAAATTCACAATGTAACCTCCATAACATAATATACATATGCTAATGAGGTTGTTCTTATGACCGTTAACAAACAAAACTTTTTAAATCAACGTTTTTCCAAGAAGAAAAATGTTACACATACCAACAATTTCTCTCTTAGGATCATCTTCGAATGTTAATTTTAATCCTTTCATCTTTATAATCTTTTTAAAGACGTTTTTGTTACCAGTCACGTGCTGGGAACATGCACTATCCCTGTACCATTTATTTATGTTGGTAATATATTTGTTTTCTTGAAAATAATAATGTTAGACTTTCTGAATCCAAACTTTTTTGGATTTTGAATTGTTAGAAAATAAAATTTTGGGTATCCACATTTGATTAGAAAAGTACGAATTATGAAACCCAAAAGATTGAAAATTATTTAATGAACTATTATTTTTCCAATTCCCACCACTTTGACATTTAGTACAAATAGGCGATCTAGAAGGGACGAAATAACTGTTTCTAAAAATAGGGTTTTCATGAGAATAACCTAATCCTTGAGTATTACATGGGGTTGGATCTGAGAATACATCTATTTAATGTTTTCCTAACCAGATGTAAAATTTTCAAAAAGTTTCTTCACGAAAAAATTTCAAACACTAGTGCAAGGAATGAATTACTATCCTATGAAATAATAGACATATAGTTATGTTTATCCTCTAAAACATCTTTTTCTAAGAAAATGTCTTTATGTTCTCCAAAAATCTTATCCTTCTCAGAATTTTATGCTTCAAGTTTCTTATAAATATTTTTTAAACCATCATTTTTCACATCAAGATATTTGGTAAGATCCGAAATTTCTTTTGTTAAAATGGATTCTCTATAATTTGAATTTTCTAGTTTCTTAGAGACCTTACAATTTTTTATTTCTAGCAACATAAAAAACCAAGAGGATTCCTCATATGAAGGAATATCATTATCATTATCTGATGAAGAAGATTCTTATTCAGAAAAGAAATCATTATCAAGAAAATCTTTACTCAAAGACATATTGGTTAATGATTCAGCAGTTCGTACCTTATCCATAAAACATTGATTTTGAAATGGAGCTCAGGATATTAAACAAATATTCTTTTGTCCAGAAGATTCGTAATATGAAGAATTATTAGAAGAATCTCCACCATAGGAACTCCAAGTGTCATTGGCTTTTAAAACTTTTTTATTCTTTGATATGTATAACTTATTATTGTTTCTTTCTTAATTCCTCTATTTCCTGTCTCTTTTTTATGTAAGGGAAAATCAGGTCTGATATGACCAGTTCTTTTACATTCATAGATTTTCACTTCTCCATCTTTCTTATCTTTTCTATTTTTCTTCTTATATCTATATTGAATTTTCGTCTGCCCAACTATCTTGTTCATTCTTCAAGAAAGATTAGCTAGTTCATTATCTAAATGTTCACCTTCACTAGACTCACCTTGAACAACAACTTTCTTGGATTTAGATCTTGTGACTCCTTCATAAGTCTTGGCATTAATATGATTTGATGTAGTTGTAAAGGAAAAACTTCCATCCCTATTCTTATTAATATTATTATCTTCATTTCACTTCATTCTAGACTCATGTTGAAGAAGTGTTTCAAAACGTTCATCAAGAGAAATCAGTATATCTTTTCTATTCTCATCTATAACTGTACTCTTAGATTCCCACTCATTTGGAATGATGTCAATGATTTTTTCCATAAGAGATTAATCATCCTATCCGTTCTCACCCATGGATTGTAAGATACTGAAAAGAGTCATAAATATTTATTACACCTTACATATGGTTTCTTCATAAGGAAAGAAAAACCCATGATATTTAGCTCTGAGCATGGATCTTCAAGTGTCAATAACTTTTGATGTTCCAAGGTGTGTAACTTCAATATTATTCCAAATAAAATTTGCTACTTTAAAAGATGAAATATTGATATATATATTTCTAGTCATAGAACAAAGAAAATTATTTCATACCTTATAATTCAGTTGATAATCCTGATTTTTTGATTGGTGAAAGTAATGGCTTCCTTGTCAGGGATTTTATAACCTCTAGTATGAATAAAAAAATTGTAAACTCCAGTATTGATAATATAGGTCTTCATACGATCTATCCAATATTCATAATAATTCGCATTAAAAATTGGTGGTCTAGTAGGATTTAGGTTGTCTATGGAACCAACATGGATTCTTTCCATATTAAATAAAAAGGCCTTCCACAACAAACTTGTTAGTAACAAATATTTGTAAACAATGATAAAAATATCACAAGCATGGAAAATATAGAACAATGAAAAACATGAGCATAAAAACTTATATGTGAATACAAGAACTTCATATACCTCCTGTGATACCAATTGTTAGGATTTAATGGAGCAAGATATTTTCCTACGATACCAATTATAGGGTTGAAATGATGATGTAGATTCTCAATATAAAAGAGAGGGGGGGTGAGTTTTATACTTTAAAAATTCCTTAGGAACTTTTAATGTTCTTATAGAAACTTCTCAGTTGTTCAACCAAGTTAAACTATTTAAATTCACAAAATCTCTGTGTTCTAAAAAATTGATTGATTCTAAAAATATGGTTCCAGAAATTCAGGTTCTCGAAATATGGTTCCAGAAAATGAAAATTAAGAAAAATTTACAAAGATAATGATTCTGCATTAAAGAGTATAGAATCTTATAAATCAGAGTACACAAGTATAAGGAAGTATAAGATAGTGATACTTTCTTCAACAATCAAAATGCAACAGAAAACATGATACAAAACAAGTAACAAGTAGTAAATATTTTTGACCCAAAGAGTAGGGTATCAAACAACCTTGGATAAAGGTCCCTTGATTTAAACTTTCAAAAAAATTTGTTTTACCTATACTTGGTTAATCCCTCGATAAGAAGACCACAGTCTATCTTGATATCCCTGTAAGCCCTCAACTTCAAGGTAGTCAGATCCACTGTCTTCCTATCCCCAAAAGCCCTCAAATGTACTCCGCAACATTCATAGTCGCACGAATAAAATCTGAACAAGAAGTTTAGTACACACAAAGCATGAGAGTCTCTCCATATAAATTACGTCAGTAGTATGTAATCTCTAGAGTCATAGAATAGTTATGATCTTGTTCAACTGGGGTCTTATTAATAGGCACATCTTCAACGGTCGACTCCCTCCTCCAACTATCATATTTTTTTCTTGAATTTACGAGGGGCCTATTTACGTGTCACTCAAACAATGGTTGGTTAGTACCTAAATCCATGACATCGTTTTATAACCAAAACATGATTAAGAAAAAGATATGGATTCTTAACCAAAATCATTTTTCAGAATGTAAGGAAATAAAATTTCAGAGACTAACAATGAAAAATCATTCGGTGTCTATAAGACATTGATATTAGGATTATGTATTAATAATAATTCATAACCAGAATTCTATAGAATTCGGAAGTATGAATTTCAAGGAAATTTGGCGTCTAGATTCAAAAGAATTCAGAGTCAGAACTCAGAAAGTTCTGAGTCTAAATTCATAAGAATTTGGAACCTGTATTCATAAAAGTTCGGTGTCTAAATTTAGAGAACTCAGAGCCTGAATTCAGATCCTAAAAATATAATTCTCTATATCTTAGTATTTTAGATTCCGATGTTTTGGATATGAAACCGAATTTTTATACATAGAAAAAATATGAACAATAAAAAACTTGGTAAGGTATATTTCCCTGTGGAAGGAAAATTTTATTTATGTGAGTAAAGCATAGGGTAAAAGAGATTTTCCTTCAGATAATTTGTTTTTGATTTTCAAACCAATAAGAAATCGAAAAGTCATAAGGAAACCTTATTGACTCAGTAATCTCCCCCAAACATGAGGGAATGGAATGTTCATTAGAAAACCTTATTGAATCAACAATCTAATTATATATAACACACTATTTGGGTCCATTTTGATATGATAAATACATGGATTCAAATATATCATTCCAAAACATTACAAGTGTTCCAAACACACCACAAATAAAAATCCACCTCATATCCCCTTTTATGAACACTTTAAAACATTTTGGTTTTTCCATGAACATTTCAAAAACTCACCATAAAACACAAATTGACTGGTTCTCTATTTTTATTTCCATGCTATATAAGAAATGAAAATAGTGGTAGGTATTCTACTGAAATTAACCAATTAACTAATGTAGTGGTGAATGAAGAAAAAAATGAAGCACTATATAGAAAATATTTTATCGAGGATATAAATATTTCCTATATTATGTAATATAATAATAGGAATTTTTATCTCATTAATATTCATGTTTGAATTATTCAATTACCACATTCAGAAATCATAATATGGAGTCATTGATGTAATGATATTCCTATAAAATCTAGCATTCTTATTTGGATATTTTTTTGTGCAATTCCTATAGATAAAAACATTCAACGTATTAATATTTCTCTTTCACCCAAATGAATGTCCTACATTAACTCTATATATGAGCCTATTTTTCATCACATTTGTATTTTTTTAGATGTTAGTTTTTTGTTTATGTTTTGAGATTTTTTTATATAAATGGCATTGTGAGGTATTTGGAAGAATTTATGTAGTCATTTTAAAATTTACAGGAGATAGATCATGTGTAAGGAAAGGGGTCAACCTGTCTCATCATCCTTTAATGTTTGACCGTATGGATATTAAATAATACTATATGTCATCATGTTATTTAGATTATAGTCTATTATATTATGTGAAAATTATATTATTTTGTTTTTTCAGTAGTGAAAAATTGTAATGTTTTCAATATCTCTATGATTATGCACTCATATTTTTTGGATTCTTGACTGAGGTGATTTTTCTTGCGTGGATGTCTCCTTGTGTTTTGGTGGGATGGTAACCCCTAATATTGGGATTAAATTAAATATGAATGGCCCTTGTCTTGATGGGGTTATGCATGGTGATGGTGTTGTTTTTTATTATCAAGGGTCATTTATTGTGGAAATGTTTGCATTCTATGAGAGTGTAATTCAGAATTGGAATAGACATTTTAGATGCATTAAGGACTCAATATCTATAAGTATCCTTCTATTTATCTGGCCGAAATTGAATTTGAGTTTCCTATTATTTATAATTCCATGAATGGCTATTCGGATTACCTATGGAATACTAAATATCAAATTTATGGTTTCAAGGTTCTTATTCACCTAATAATCATGGTTCTTCAATAATTCAATGTTAAAAATTTTATTTCTATTAGGATGAGTCCCAAACTGAAACAACATCACATATTTCTAAAATAGTGAATCCCATAGAAATATACTCTATCAAGGCCTCCACACATGTGGGGAAGAGACCCAAGATCAAAAAATTAGAAATAATTGTTTTCATAGGATGTCAGAGATGCATGAAATCCTACAACCTTATTCCCATTCCACAAAGTGTGGTTGATGCTCACATGAGAATCCAAAATATAAATACATTTTCAAATGTGGTAAATGATTAACCAAGGTAACTGGAATTGTTGATGTAGAATATCATGGATAATAATTGAATCTATTTTGGCTATCTTGAGGTTGATGTGTGGAGAATGGCACAATTCAATACCTTTCAACACAGTGCAAGCAGTCTGTACAAGAAAATCACACATTCTTATCCCTCAATGATCGAAAGCATGAAAAATCTCTGATGGTCATGAACAACACCCCCACCCCTCCGCATGAAGTTTCCAAAAAATGAACCATATACGTTGATACTAAGGCCATTAAGAGGAGGAATGATTTTATCAAGTGGACCATAAAATTACTAAAATGAATGTTCTTCTTGAAGTGATGGGTGCCACAAATTATTCACTGAGAAATCTGTTTTTACGAGGCATTCACAATGAATTGTAAATAAACATATAAGAAAAAGACATAAGAAAATCACATATAATATTTTATAATTATTTATGTCTTTTTAAAAGATGTATAATAAACTAAAATTTATTATTCTAGAGTTTCAAATGAGTATAATGAAATTTAAGACTTTTGTTATGGGATTTCTAACCAATGTTTTATTTCCCATATACATTTAAATATTCACCCCCAATTAATTTTTTTGAGGGGTATATAGTTCCCCCTAGACATGTTATATCATAAATCTACAACATTTCATAATATTATATGTTTAAGTGGGTCTTACCCTATATTTGGCCTTATTATTCATAATATTAATCAAATGATAAGATATTTTTTTATCAATTTGGATTCATTAGACATGTGTACTTATGTGAACCTATCTTCTTTTATGAGGAAAATATGAAGCCCAATTTAGAATTAATGTAATGGATTAATTTATTTATTGAAATGTTAAGAATAATTTGATATAATTCTCTCATTTGGTTATGATTCAATTTTACCAATGTTCTTAATATTTTATGTTACAATAACACAACTTATAGGGATTATTTATGATTATATTCCCAATGATGAAATCATATGACACATGTCCCATGATAACTAGGAAATTTATTTTCCACCATTAATTTCATGATAATAAATGTTTTACCAAAATCATCTTCTCTATGAATTCATGAGTTTAAATCAATATTTTTACAGATATAGTCTTTAATTATATCTTTGGATAAAATTTGGTTACCTTGAAAAACTTTTTTTATAAAAATAAATTAATTTTTTATAACATTCATAAAATCATTTATTAATGAAATACTTTCAAATGATTTACTTTTTAAAAAATGGTTTGAGAGTAAACATATTTGGATTTAAAAAACAATGCACATTTTTTTTTTACAAAAATGTTAATGAAATATTAGTTTTAACATGTATAACATTAAATTGATTTACTATTGTGATGAACGAAATTTGAATTTAATATCCATTTATATGTTTCTATGATTATTTTAAATAATATTATTTTCAAATTTTTTTATGTTTCAAAAAGTATTTTAAAAGGGCGTAGGATATTTTACTGAATAATGTTACTAAATGTTATTAAATATTCATTTATATATTCTCATGTTTAATTTAAATGAATGTATTTACAAAATTAATTATATATTAAAAACTTCTTTACAAAAAAATAATCTCGTTCATAAACATTCAATGTAAATTTTATTCCCAAATCATTTTTCATCCATCATGATATCCTTTAAAGTAACATATTTTTAACTAGGGATTTGAACCATGGATATCATTAATCTTCCTAATTTGAATGGTTTGTTATTAGAGGATGTTTTTGAAACCTATTTCTCTTCCATGGGTTATTCAATGAAAATATTAATATGAATCATAGTTCATTTTTTCATAATTTATTCATTGATGAGATGATCGAATTTCTATTAGACCTATCACATATCCATGCTTTATGATGTGCTAAAATATTTATGAAATCAAAATATTTTCAATGGGTTATGTTATGATGAAATTTTGAAATTATTATGAAAACAATTTCTCTTCCATGGGTTTAGATATGATTAAATGTTTTATGTAACCCACTTATTTTCAATTGACATGATTTAATGAATGGTTTATAATATTGTGGACTATGAATGTATAAATTATATTATGGGTGGTACCGATATATTTCTCCAATTAATTTCATAATGATTGAATATATATGAGCTAAATGGGTACATGAAATGTTATCCCATTTATGAAAGAGGGTACATGAGAGGTTTTCCCAATACTCTAAGAGGGTACAGTAGAGGAAATCATGTGACCAAAGTGGGTACATGGGTGGTTATCCTAAACCTAAAATGTTATGAATGTATTTGCGGGTGTCTTGGAAATAATATATCCTATGCATATGTGAATTCCATAAATCCATATCTTATACCAATACTATATTGTAATGGCTAAGTATAGTATATTTTCATAGTATTCATGTCTCATGAACAACAAATATTTATTCCATTACTCAATATTATGTTCTTTGATAAGATAGGTTTGGATTTAAAATATTATTATCATGTAATAATACCATTACATTATTGTTATGATTATGGGTCTCCCATTTTTTCCCATATTAAGAATCCAATCTCACCCATTATTATGAAAATCTTCCCTATATTATTAATAATGGATTTTCAAGGTTATGTTTGTCTATAGTGGTAAATAAGAAGATCAAAATGGGAGATGTTGATGATCTTTCACCAAATATAAATATTTTATAGTTATTCAACAAATACAATAAACAGTTATGGGTTTCATGAACGTGTTCTGTATTTTATAGAATATTTATCTTGAAATATTTTATCTCTATATATAAAAATACAAGTAAGATATAGTTTATATCATCAGAATGGTGTAATTAACCATTGGAAACTAGGTGGGGAAAACATAAGTGTTGTTCATAGTGATATTTATAAATATATTTTTATGGATGTATCTAAGTAAAATTCTATGATTTATTCAATAACTAGTAAAATTCCCATAAATTTTGTTAATGGATATTGAAATCAATTTCCATGAAATTAAACTTCATGTTTGGGTAAAAATTTTGATATTCCTCTAACATAGAGGTACATCAAAGAATTAACTCCAAAAGGGAACATTGACTGGACATTATAACTACTTAGTGAATTAATATTTTCCTTTCTTCACTCCTGCTTTAACACACCTAGATGATATGCTTTAGAAATTAACAATTTCTATACAAACAATCATAATTCATTTAAATAGTTGATTACTATGAATTACCATAAAAAAACCTAAAATATCATTGAATATAAATAATGTGTCATTCTTTGGATATCTTATTAATCAATTTTATAATGATTAATATTTTCCCCTCTGAATAGTGTTTCCCATACTATTCTTTTTGTTTTCACCAAATGTTGGAATCCATAAGTGACCGTTTTACCCTTGTGTGTGAAATATTGTTTTGTGATGTGATTATAAATGGGATGATGACTAGAGTGAAGGATATTGTGATCATAAAAAACAAGTCATCTATTACATGATTGTAAATGTGCACTGTAACCAACTCTCAGACCCACCAATGGGGATAATGATAGACATAACTAAGAGTTGTGGTTGGGAATAACAAGGAGGAAAGCAAATAAAATTTTATATATATATAATTTTTGAGGATGTATTCAATCGAATTTATTTATGGGATTATAATATGTTTAGTTTGTAGAAAATAATGGAAAAACTAAGTAATTGCAATATGAAAATGAAAATTATAGTTAATGCAATAGATGAGAGTATTGGTCAGTCTATGGAATCATTGAATATTAAATGTTTTAAATGTAAAATGTATGGTAATTATGAATTTGGATTTCATAAGGGGGATTATTGTGAAGAGAATTTTCACTATTGAATGAGTAATGGTTATAGGGATGATGATTAAGTGGCCAAAAAATGGAATATAAATTGTACATTCTATTCAAGATAATTTTTATGTTAATAAATAGCTTATGATTAAATAGGTATTGATGAATGTTAATATATGATTCCTATTAACTATTACAGCAAGTTTATTTAAAGCATTAATATCCAGGGTTATAATGGTTTTGAATCTGTGAGAAGCTTCAGGAAGTGAATTATTTATATAGGAATAAGTTTTCTTCTGTCATTAGTAATCGACTGTTTATATTCAATATATTTTGTTAGGAGTCCTTATTTTTTTATAGTGGTATCAATTATTTCACATGCTTTGACATTCAAGAGAGATCACTGATTTTCAGGATAATAATTCACAATAGCAAGGAAGATGTTTTCTTTCACTACACATGATGAGGCTTTCCATTTTTTTCCAACTATTCTGTAATCTTTAGATTTCCAGTTAGTGCCAATAAATTTCACGTCACGATTCATTTTTTTGATACAATTAATTTCTATAAAAATTTAGGTTATATGTTGGGTAACCTATATATGATCTAATGATTATTTTTCTAATAATTATTAGGTATATATTTAATCTTATGTTTTAAAAAATATAAGATAAATAAGATTCTTGGAATCAAAATGTGGTTTTATAGAATGGTGATTCTTTGAATAAAGGAGTTTAATATTTACTATATTCTATATTTTGAGATTATAATTTTGACATAAATAGATGATGTGTGGGAATAAGTAAAATGGATTTTAAAAATCACATTAATGGTTTTAAAAAAAATAAATTATACTATCATTGATGAAGATTACAATATATATAGATATATGAAATAAATAAAATATTCTATGATTTATATAATGAATGGGGAAGAATTTATGTTCCAAATAAGGTTATATTGAATCTAATGTTATTAACATGTAATAAGGAAATATATGATAATGATATTGAAAATATTGGTATGTGAAAAATATGATATGATTCATGTTTTTTGGGGAATAATGATAAGATATTTTTTGATGTTTAATGATATTATTTATAATGTATTATATTTTTTTTCATTTTTAAGGGTTCTATGGTTAAAACATTATGTAATAGTTTATGTTTATCTTTTGAAGAGGTTTTAGATATTAATATATTAAATTAAAAAATTATTATATATCCATATTGGAAAACCAATGTTAATCCTTTTTAAACTACTGATTAAAGGAATGACTTATCATTTTTATTATCTTATTTAACTTTTAAAACATGGAAATTAAATTCACATCATAATGTAATAGAGGATGTTGGAATTGATCAAGGCATAATTGAACGATGAAACTGTGAATATGAAATAAAAATATATAATTTTAGTATGTTTTCTTATAATCTCAGTTAAAATTAAAATGAAATTACACAACACCATGAAATGGAAAATGAAATAAACATTTTTCTAGTGACAATAATTTTGATGATATCAATTTCTTTTTCACAACTATATGTGTTGTGGAATTAATTTTTTTAACCTTCTCTCGATCACCTCCATTATTATTTTCAACGTTATCTATAACTCTCCATCAGTATTTGTGTGTATGATTTATCTTCAATTAAAATTTATTATGAAACAAAGTATGTGTTTGTCTATATGACTTTGAAACCTCCCTTTCGCTTTTTAAGGAAGACATATTATTAAAATTTTATTCTAATGAGGTTTCATATAATGGAATTTTCAAATTCTAGACCTTTGATGACCGAGACAAATTTTGAGGGAGAAATTCATTTTATGAGTAGTAGAATGTAATGGTTCTATATTTTGTGATGTATATTTTTTAAAATAAATTTATAATTTTTTGTTGTATTAATTACATGAAGCTAAATTTTTAACTTTTGTTATGTGAAATAATGATTTTCGATTTCATTACACAAAACATAGATTTTATCATCTTTCACATGAAATAACGAGTTATAAAAATAAATGATTTTCAAAATATTACTGTATTATAATTATCACTTTTACCCTGGAATTGTTGGTATGTGTGAGATTCCATTTCCTCATCAGGTATGTTTTCCTTTGAATAATTTCTTTTTATTGATTATACAAATTTTATATTAAAAATATAATAATATTTTATTTGAGAAAAAAATTAATAAATGCTTAAAATATTTTCATAAGAAATATTACCCAGTTAACACATTATAATATTTTGATGGAATGTTTCAAAGTTAGTCACTGAGTAGTGAGAGATTTAGAGGCCCAAAAGGCCTTGATGATGAGGAATTAAGTATATTAATTAAATTATTTAAAATGTGTAATATTTGTGAATAATAATTGAATAACACCAAAATGGTGCCTCGTATAAGAAATCTAAGATCAACACTGTATCTGGTACAAGTTTTTTTACCCTAGGCAGAGTATGACATATGTTGGTGTCAAACGTTTGGATTTTTTGCTCGTAAGATAATGTTATAAAATAATATTTAATATATTATTTTTTAAAAATAATTAAATATCTCTCAAATGGTGCATCTTATGTGAAATATGAGACCACCAACGAGTCCTGAATAAGGTGTTTACCCTAGACAATATATAACATTTCAATGCATCATGCATTTGAATGTCTCCCTCGCATGAAATTACCCTTTTATTTTAATTAGTTATTCATTTCGTTTTTTAAATAATAAATCATGAATAACTAACAAAACGTGCATCATAAAGGAAATATGAGACCACTAATGAGTCCAACATGTGGTTTTTACCTTAGGTTGAGTATAATTTTTATTCATAACGAACTTATTATTAAAGTAACAAATTAAAATTGTTTTATTTAATTAATTAATTAAATTAATTAATTAATATAATCGTTCAATGTTCAATCATCTCCCTCATACGACGTTTCCAATTTTATGTCTCTAGAAGATTTTGGGAACCTCATTATGGACCGTTTTCAAAGCAATATAATTTAAAACGACATCTTGGAGTGAAATAAATCACTCCACCAATAAGAAACAGATCAAACAAACATTAAAGAAAGAGTTTTAATTTATGTTTTTTTAATCTGAAGTCTTTTTTATTTCTTATTAAAAATCCCCCTTTAGTTGAGTTACGAGTTAGTGTAGTCATGTATGAAATATTCTAGATGTTATTTACATAAAAAACCTTCATCTTCTTCCTCCCGATGCCCTGAAGCATAACCTTCCCTTGTGCATCAGTCCCTTTTGGCTCTCAACCTGGTGCACATAAAAACTAGGTTATTTGTTTTGTTTTTTAATTTCTGCTATAATTATTATTTTTACACCCCTTTACAATAATTTTTCTTTAAAAAATGGATGAAAAAATTGGTGTTTGGTTTGACAAATTATAATTTCATTTTTCAAATGGCGATTACATGGATGTTTTTACAACTAATGATCAATATATGATTGGATAAAATAATCAATCTACAATAATCATATTTTTGTTTCCACATAATAATAAAAAATATATTTATAATGAAATAATATGGAATTATTAAATAATAAAAAATATGATATTATTATAAGTTTTTTACCAGCGGTTGACTTTCTTTTTTTAGGGTGTTCGTCCATCCACTTCCGCTCAAACCAGATCGAACCATACCTTGATTTTTGATGTGTGAATTACAATTGACATAAGGTATGTGGTTTTAAATCCAATCCTACAATATCATCTTATTAGGAATATGTAGTTGTGCAAATATCATGGTGTAAATAATAATTGAGTTTTTAATCAATTATTTAATTGGGTAAATTAATTAATCTGGGGAAATGTGAAATTGGTAATTTAATTAGATGGAATAAATAAGTCATTAATAATTTTTTAAGAGTAATTTTGTTATGATGGATCCTATTAACCAATTTTGTAAATAATTGATGGTTATAAATTGGTTAATAAGTTTTTTATTTTTAATAATTATTTGTTGTGTTAGTTATGTGGATTTTGTGATTGTGGATTTAGTTAAACAATTTTATTTGAATTAATGGAACAATTTTTGTGATTAATGATGGAAATAATTAATTAATATTTTGAATGAGAATTTTGATAGAAGGTGAAGTTTGATTAAACATTAAATTACGTGGTATTTGTGAAATATATGTTCTATAGTAAATGGGTCATGGGACACAGAATGACACTCCAAATACCCATAGGGGTTATAGGAATGTCACTCTAGAACCAATGAAATGTATGAAATTATTATTTTAATGGGACAAGTACTGATGATCCAAATACCCATGTGGTTGTGAAATAGGGAATGACGCTCCAAATACTAATAATAGTGTTAGACATGACCTTCTATACACCTTCTTTTATTCTTTACCATTGTTTCTTTTGTCTATTTATAAATTGAATATTGTGGCATAATGATTATGAAATGAACATAGGAGATGGTTCTAGATCCTAAATGAGCCAAAGCAGATATTTTGGTTCGGGTGTCCTCAAGATCCTGAAATTTTATGTTATCAAATAATGGTTAACTGGATAAATATAAAATGTTTCCTCTATTGACTTATTTTTTATTAATACCACAACATACATTACTTCTGACTGGATTTGTTTTAGACACTATTAGTGGTGACCTATTGATTCGTTCTCACATCGTACTCTGGCTGCCTAATCGGCACCTGAATAGACATTATTATTACAGGACAATGACATGGTTAAGAACTATGGATTAGATTGCTGATTAGGGATGGATCTTGGATGAGGGAACCGAACATGGTTTGGAACCCACACGGGATTCTCTAGCCTCTTACATCTAGTTTTCTAATTTTTAGACACTTGATATATATATATAGTCCCTACATATTTACCTTTCAATTGAGTATTTTATGACTTGTATTGGATATTCTTGTTAAATTTGTACTGTTATAATTATATATTCTTCCGCTATTTCATGTTTACTTCTGATCGTATTTTACACAAATAAAATTGGGTATTTTATCTTTACGATTGACTTACCAAACCCTCTCTACTTGTTGGTAGCCTCTGGCATATAGGGAGACGCGCGTGAGGTCCTATGGAGAACCATCTTGGAGCACCGTTGAGTGGAATTCGGGTAAGGAGTTTAAAAAATGGTATCAAAGGAGATTTTCATTTTTTATTATTTTGTATTACTATTTGGGGAATGGTAGAGAGGAGAATAGGAAAAGCCAGGGCTTGGTAATGATCTTGTGCATGGGATTTAAAAACTCATGTACGAGGGAAAACCAAAGTATTATAGGTGGGATTACTATTAATGTTGTTTGTCATTATAGTCGAATATTATTTCACCTTGGGTGATGCACATGTTATTTGATGCGAGTAATATTTCTAGAATATATTTAGTATTGATTCGTGGCACATAATGACATGGGGGTTTCGTCTGCATGCGACATTCAAGGCACTCCGGATTATTGTTACATGTATCATTATAGGCATGAAAGGGAAACAGATTATGGGTAGGTTGTTGAACATATATTATTTTTTCCTTGTTTATGAAATTTATATGAAAATTGTGTCTAAATGTGAAATTGAAAAAAATAATTGTAAAATGATATAAATATATTTGTTTTTCCTAATTGTGATAACATTGGGAACTATTCCCTAATATGAATGTTCATATTTTTAGAAATATGCATCTACGACACTTGTTGAGAGGACGGTTGAGGAGAATAACTGGGAATGGTCCTCTAGTAGTTGAACATGAGGCACCAATAGTTACATTTGAGGATGCTGGGGGACAGTTTCAAGAGAACCTCACTAGTTTCATACAAATGATAGAAAGAGAACCAAGG
The DNA here is from genome assembly GCA_963277665.1 of Viscum album. Lineage (NCBI taxonomy): Eukaryota > Viridiplantae > Streptophyta > Magnoliopsida > Santalales > Viscaceae > Viscum > Viscum album. The sequence continues at coordinate 629,509,986 of OY728166.1, forward strand.
TGAGTTATTATTTCATGTATCTTATAACGAGGGTGTTTCAGTTGTAGAACCCACCGACTTTTACTGGAGAGGGTGGTCTGGAGAAAGCTAAGTTTTGGATTGTATGTATCTATACTATTATTGACCACCTCGAGACACCTATTGAGAAGGGAGTCAAGATTGGAACATATATGTTTCATGGACAAGTGAAACTTTAGAGGGACATCTAGATGTGGGATAGATAGTTGGAAGCTATGGAGTGGAATGAATTTCCGGATAGGATATTTGAGAACTTTTGTCTCGAGACACTTAGGCTGTGGAAAGAAGATGGGTTCATGAAGATAACTAAAGGGAATATGTTTGGAATGGGAAATGCTGGATGCTTTATAGACTTACAATATTTTTCTCCAGTATTTGAAGCATACAAGGCTACCTTATCAAGATGATTTCAGGATAAACATAAATGGGAAATTAAGTCTCAAGTGAATATTTTCAGGAAGAAAACGTTTCTAGAATTGGTAAATCTGGATCTCTTCTTTGAGGGGAACCTGGAGAAGGCTTCCAGTGAAAGACATGTGGTTTTTACTAGATGGTCAGGTGGTTCATGTTTTGAGGGATGGAGGAGATGTTAAGAAAATGTTAGCTAGGGAAGTTAAAAGAAGAGTAACTAGATAGAGGTGTCGACTACACAAGACCTTACCAAATTGTTCTCCCACCAGTGTGGAAGGCCGAGAAACTATCATAATCAATGTCCACAACCCTATTTGGAATACAGATCCTATGGTAGTATGGTACATCTCAAGAGGCTCTGTAGGAACCCAATGTAATAAGGTAGTGATGGAACAGCTAAATAGTGTCAGTGTGTGGGAAAGGGATTTCTACAACTTTTCAGTCCCAAAGTTGGAGTTCTACTGGCTGTGGAGGTAAAGGTAACAGACGTTGTTCTTTATGGAAACAATGCCCATATCAGTAGATTAGTCCATATTAGGGGAGTCATATGGCATCAATGGAAAGAGGATCAGCACAACTGCATGGGGTACAACCGATACTTGTGGATAGTGAGGTTGAACCATCAATAGTGAGAGGTAATATTCTTGCGGCTTCTACCATATCTTGTTTCATTATTTGAAATTAGTGCCTCTCATTACTTTATATCTAAAAAAATGTAAATGGTTTGAGTTTAGAGATGGTGTTTGTTAGTGGGGTTATTAAAATTGATACATTATTGGGAGTGTGGTCTAGAGACATATGTATGTGCAAGGGATTCTATCTTGAGATCGAGGAGTACTGCTTCCTATGGGATATCTATATCCTTGACATGACATGCTATGACCTAATTCTAGGAATGGACTGGTTAGATATATATCAAGCCCATATTGACAGTAATCATTGGAGGGTGACATTTTTGCCACATGTGGGTGACCATTACATTCACCGTGGGGAGTGGGATATCCAGGCAGGCTGAGCTCGGCCAATTACTCAGCAAATGGGAGAGATCATACCCCAAGATTCATCTCTTTTACATGATGTTAAAGGTGTTTGTAAAGATTTCATTTCACAAGTGGTGGTTTTTTTGGATTTCTATTCCCAAGACTTCTCTGGGCTGCCACCAGAGAGATTTTGAATTTACAATTTTGATCATGTCGGGAGTTGATCCAGAATTTATTCCACCATAAATAATGGCAATGAAAGAGCTTCAAGAACTCAGAGATCATCTAGACAACTATAACTATAAATGATTTATTCATCCTTGTAAGTCGCCTTGGGGATCACCTGTGTTGCTTGTGAAGATGGATTATGATATTTTATGTTTGTGTGTCGATTACCGAATGTTTAGAAATACGACTATTAAGAACCAATATCCTATTTCACATATTGATTATTTCATTGAATATTTGAATAAATATTGTAGTATCTCAATGATCTACTTAATATTGGGTATCATCAGTTTAGAGTTCAGACTTCTCATATACCGATGACTTATTTCAGGAGAAGGTATGGACTTTATGACATTCTTGTAATGCCATTTTGTTTAAAAAATGAACCAATATTGTTTATGGCCACAATGAATATAATATTCCATATATATACAGATATTCTTTTGGAGGTATTTATGGATGACATATTGGTGTAATCTAAGACTCGTGACAAATTTGCCCAACCTCACGACATTTTACTGAGTACACTGAGAGAGCATATGTTATACACCAAGCTATTTGAGTGTCAATTTTGGATGGATCAGGTACAATTCTTGGGACACATTATCTCAAATGATGGTGTTTTAGTGGATGCAAAGAAGGTGCATGCAATGGTTTCTTGAGAGAATCCCATGATTTTTTTTCAATATTCGATGCTTTTTGGGGTCCTCTGGATATTACAGAAGATTCATCCAAGACTTTTCCCATTTGGAAGTGCCATTTTCAGGAGTGACCGAATAGGGATTAAAGATTGACTGTCTAAAGGCTTGCGAGAATTCTTTTAATTAGGTGATGAAGCGTTTGACCTCCACACCGATTTTGGTTATACCAATGTTAGGTGAAGAGTACATCATGTATTGTGATGCTTTTGGGATAAGACATAGAGCTATGTTAATACAAATGGATAAAGTTGTGTCACACGAGTATCGACAGCTGAGGCCACAAGAATGGAATTACCCTACCCATGACCATGGTTTGGAAGCAATGGTATTTGATTTGAAGTATTGGAAACACTACCTCTTGGGCGGTGGTTTATAGTTTATACTAACCAAAATAGCATGAATTTTGTCTTTTCTCAGCGCGATATGAATCTTTGATAGTAGAGCTAGGTAGATTATATGATATATTTTTTATTTTGAGCTGTCATATACACTCGGGGAAGTAAAAAATGTGCCTGACGATTTGCATAGGAAAACTCAAACTCAGATTGTCCAAGAATCTAGTGATGAGTGGAGGATGATGTTGTTTCTAGATGAGATGCACATTGTGGTTTAGGATAGATAAGAGAAGATGACACTAGAAACGATTTTAGTTGAGTCTACAACATTGAGATTAATCAGGGATAGGAAATATGAGGAGACAATGTTATTTTCATATAGGGAAAACTATGATGGTGGGGAGACATCTTCAGACTAGAAGATTGATGAGGAGGATATCATTTATGTGATGAATCAGGTTTTTGTTCGTACGATCATGCAAGAGGATCTGTTGTGGGAATTTTATGCCTTAATATGGGAGGTGCATCCCGGTGTGACTAATTTTTACCATGGCTTAAGAATGCAGTTTTGGTGGCATGGCATGATGAAAGATATAGGAGGGTTCGTGGCATGATGCTTCACCTTTAAGTAGGTGAAGTCGGAGCATCAATGTCAAGGAGGTTTACTAAAACCATTTACCATTCCATAATAGAAGTGGGATGATGTAACCATGGACTTTGTGGTAGTTTTCCAAAAAAAATTAATGAAAAATGATTTTATTTGGGTAAATGTAGATCGACTGACAAAGGTAGCACATTTCTGGCCTATAAGAGATTCTTTTAATGTTGATCATTTGAGAGAGTAGTTTTTAGAGGAGATTGTTCGATTAAATGGATTTACATGGACTATTGTTTCAGATCATGATTCAAACAATACATCACGCCTCTGGAAGGGTTTGTAAAATGCACTTGGTATGCATATTTTATTGAGTACGATATTCCATCAACAAATAGATGGATAGTTAGAGCATACTATACATTTTCTTGAGGATATGTTGGGGACATGGTTTTCATGACTTTGATGGCTCATGGGAGAAGAACCTAGATTTAGTGTAGTTTTCCTATCACAATAGTTATCAGGAAACTATATAGATGGAACCAAAAATGATATCCATGGTATGTCATGTAGATCCACACTATGCTGGATAAAAGCAAGTGAGTAATAGTTTTGGGACCGAGTCTTCTGCAGGAGACAAAAGAGTAGGATCAGCTGATTCAGAAATGTATGGCTATAGCTCAGAGTAAGAAGATGTCATACACTGATAGACGGAGACAACCCCTAGAGTTCATTGAGGGTGATCTTTTTTTCCTGCAGATGTCACCTTGGTTGGGTCACCACATGATATGAAGGAAGGGAATGTTGGCCCCATTATTGTTGGACATTTTTCGATAGTGAATAGAATTGAGATGGTAGAATAACGATTGGATTTTCCACAAAAATATAGTTCTATGCATGATGTTTTCCATGTATCAAAATATTATGATATCACCTGGAACCATCTCAAGTGATCGATGTAGATGATGTCGAGTTTGATATAGATGTGTCCTTTGAAGAGCATCAGATACGTGTGTTAGATCATAGAGAAACAATTTTGAGGTAAAAACTCTACTGATAGATTTTATATTATGGAAACATGGATGTGTGCAAGAAAAGTCATGGGAAATGGACGCAGATATGTGGGATTAGTTGACTTGTATTTTTATCTCAAAATCTTAGAGAGTCTTGGGATAATAGATAAGGATGAGCTCTTATAAGTTGGGGAGATGGTGGGGTTCTATTTTTTTTTCATGTATGATTTTTTGAATCTTTTTTTTATTGATTATAAATATTTTAAATATAAAAATATCTTATTGTAAAAACGGCTTAATATATGTTTATAGGTTTTCCATAAGAAACAATGCCCAGTTTATACTTTATAATATTTTAAGGAAATGTTTTCAAAGTTAGTCACTGAGTAGTGAGAGATTTAGTGGCCCAAAATGCCTCAGCCTAGATGACTCAAATATAGTAAATAAATTATTTAAAATAAAAATGATTTGTGAAAAATATTTGAATAACTATAAAATGGTGCATCGTAAGGGAAATATGAGTTCACCACAATATGTAGAACGAGGTGTTTACCCTAGGCAGAGTCTGACATATAGAGTGTCAAACGCATAGATTCCTCACTTGTATGTTAATGTTATTAAATAATATTTAATATATTATGTTCTTAAAAGTAATTAAATATCTATCAAATGGAGAATCCTATGGAAAATAAAAGACCCCAAATGGGTCCATAATAAAGGGTCTACCCTAGACAAGATATCACATTTGTATGCGTCGATCTATTGGATGCCTCACTCGTAAGAAAATAAGCATTTATATAAATTAATTATTTATTCAATTTTTTAAAGAATAAATCATTAATATCTCAAAAATAATGCATCATACAAGAAAATTGATACCAACAATGACTCCAGAATAGGGGGATTACCATAGGTGGACTATAATTCTTATTCAAAATGAATATGTTATTAAAGTAGAAAATTAAAATTGTTTTATTTAATTAAATAATTTAATTAATTAATTAATATAATCGGTCACTATTCAATCATCTCCCCCATACGGTGTTTTCCATTTTAAGTTCATGGATGCTTTTTGGATCCTTATTATGGACGATATTAAATGCAATAAATTCTAAAACGACTTCTAAGAGTGAAATAAATCATTCCACCAACAAGAAACTGAACAAACAGACATCAAATGAAGAGATTTAATTTAGTGTGTTTTGAATCCGAATGATTCAATTATCTTTTTTAAAATTCACCTTTAATTGTGTTGTGGGTTTGATAAGTCATGTGGAAACTATTGTAGATTTTATTTCCATAACCAATCGTCATCTTTTTCCTCCCATAGACCTCAAGCGTGACGTTCCCCTATGCATCATTCCCTATTTCCTCTCAACCCGGTGCGCACAACCGCCATGTTATTTGTTTTTTTATATCTTCTATTATTATTATTTTCTCACCCCTTAAAAATAATTTTTCGTTAAAATATTTATAGAAAAAAGATATCATTATTTTATATATGATAATTTCGTTATTGAAATGTTGTTTACATAGATTTTTTAAAAAAATTATTAATGTATGATTTGATAAAATAATATTTTTACAATTATCTTTTTCCTTTCTATGCCTAACAAAATTAAATATATATATATATATATAAAGAAATAATATGGAATTATCACATGATAAATATATATTATATTATCATAATATTTTTATAGGGGGTTGGCTTGCGTTTTTTAGGGGGTTCAACTGTCCTCTTCCGCTCGAACCATATAAACCCATTTTCAATTTTTGACGTGTAGATTATCATTGACACAAGGAAGGTGGATTAAAATTGATTCCCATAGTCTCATGTTTTTATGCATATACATTTGTACTAATATCTTGGTGTTGATAACAATTGAGTTTTTTTAATCAATTATTTAATAAGATATACTAATTAATTTAGGGAAATTTGAAATTTGAAATTTATTTGTTTGGAAAAAATAAATAATTAATAAATAATTTTAGATTTATTTTGTGACAATGTATCTAATTAACCAATTTAAGAAATATTTTTTGGTCATAACGTGTTTAATTACGTAATTATTTTAAATAATTAATTTTCGGTTTAGTATGCAGATTTTGTGATTGTTGATTTAGATAAAATAATTTTATTTTAATTAATGAAACAATTATTATAATTATTGGTTGAATTAATAAATCAATATTTTGAATGAGAATTGTGATGGATGGTTAAGGTTGACTAAAAACTGAACAATGTTGTATTTGTGAAATAGATGTTTGATCGAAAATGGGTTATAGGACACAAACTGACACTCCAAATACCCATAGGGGTTCTAGACATGGAACTATAGAACCAACCAAATGATTTAAATTATTATTTTATGGTACAAGGACTGATGATCCAAATACCAATGGGGTTGCGAGACAGGGAATGATGACCGCAAATACTCACAATGGTGTTAGACATGATGTTCTACACACCTTCTTTTTTTGTACCATGGTTTCTTTTGTCTATATATAAATTTAATATTGTGGAATATTTATTATTAAATGATCATGGGGAATGGTTTATAATCTATCATAGACCAAAGTAGGTGTTGTGGTTTGGGTGTCCTCGGGAACTCGGAAGTTTATGTTATTAAATAATGGTTAATTGGATAAATAAAAACTATTTCCTCTATCGCCTTATTTTATTATTAATACATCTATATTCAATGCATCTGACAATATTTATTTTCGACACTATTGGTGGTGACCTACAGAGTCATACCCACACACTACTCGGGATTTTTAATTGGTACCCAAATATGCATTGTTATTGTAGGAGAAAAAATTACAAGATCCATGGTTTAGATTTCATATTAGGGATGAAGCTTGGTTGGGGGAACCAGAAATAGTTCAAGTACTTCTTGGGAGTCTCTAGCATCTTAAATCTTGTTTTTTTGTTTTTAGACACATGATACATATATATAAGAATTGCATGATTACCATGTAGTTTAGTATCGTATGTCTGGTCTTGGTTATTCATGTAACATTGGTCCTATTATAGTTATATTTTCTTTCTCTATTTGTTGTTTACATATGCTACTATTTTAAAATGATAAAAGAAGGTATAATCTCTCTAAGACTGAATTACAAGACCCTCATTTCATGTCTGCAACCTCTGGCATAAGGGGAGATGCACCTGCGGTCATGTGGAAAACCAGCTCGTTGCACCGTTAAGTGCCTTCAGGTCAAAACGTTACAGTATGAATAGTATTAAATTATTTACAGAAATATATAGTTTCCCCATGTATTGAATTTGAATTACATAGTGACCATTCAATTAAAAATATAAATAAATGATTTTTTTATTAAACAACCATTTTCATGAAAATAAATAAATTTTACCCCAATAACGTTAAAAAATAAGTTTTAAAGAAACATTTTAATGAAATTTTTATATTACATATTCAAACAATTATATTCCAATCATATTTTGTGTTTCTAGGCATGAGATAAAAAATAAATCAAATTTCACCCTCCAATCATTTTTTTTCTAAAAAGTTGTTTTATTTTGTGTTTTAACCCATTTATTGAAAATAATTATTGATACTTTTAGAAAAATTATTTTGAAACATGAAGATAAATTTTTAAATAAATATGTCAAAATTATCTAAGTGTGAGTTTTTGAGAATTTTTTTAGAATGAAAATTGGTTGATGAATTGTGAAAATACTAAATTTCAATTGAAAGATGGGTTTCCATTTAATTAATTTAAAATATTAAACTGCATTTTTAAATTTATTTTGAATTAAAATTAATTAATATATATATATATATATTAATTAAATTAATTTAATTGGAATAATTTAATGTTGAATTATCTTATAAAAAATTGTAAATGTTTTTTAATTTTTACAATAAAAAATAGGTTTCTTATCGTATCAATGAGATTAATTTTAATTAAAAATTCTATTATTTTGTGAATTGAATTTGGAAAATTTTTATAATATTTTTAAATAATAATATTTTATCTTATATAATACCCCAATCATAATTTTTGACAATAATGAATAGTGAAAATAGTAAATATTAATTACTCTTCATAAGGTAAAATTGTGTTTACCGGGAGTTAAACAAAAAATATAAGTGATAAAATGTCCTATAAAAATTTCATATATATATTGAATAGTGATATATAAATCCTATAATTTATATTGATCCTGAACAATCCATTATGGACTATTTTCCATTAGAAAAATGTGAGTACATAATTTTATTTGAAGATAATGCATGTGGGACAGTAACCTCAATTATATAAGGTCACCCCTCCTATCTACATCACACCATAAAACCAATTTTTATACATTTACATCTCAAATAACATCCTAAATTCAATTATCAAAAAACTAAATCCTTAATTATAATAAAAATAAAACATATTAATTAGTTTTTTCAAACCTAATCGGATACCATAAAAAGATGTAATGCTCTTCAATGAGGGTTTTTATTTTTCTTATCTAACAACTAATTAATTTTTTTATACTATGATTCTATAATATCCTATGTATTTAATATATAACAATAATATTTTATATAATTTTCATGGTAAAAAAACTTATATACTACAATTAAATTATTTATAAAATCATTATTCATGTGAATAGCAGACAACCGCCTCACAAATCAATGTTATTTGTTTTTAAATTACCACCTATCATGGCATGAAATGATGATGAATATAAAGTATTAATACAAAATTATTTTCATAATTACACCTATAGAGTTGTAAAATTTCATATGTATTTTCAATTCCCTTTCCATACGGGATACGATTGCATCACTTGTATGTACAGAGTACAACCTCACAACGAAGTAATGTAATTTTTTTCACAATCACATTAAATGGATGATAATAAAAATAAATTTAATGAATATTTGTGTTATAATAGACTAATTATGTAATTAATGAAATATTTATCATTATTAACAAAAATATATCATTTATTCTAATATTTGGACTCACGGAAAGAAGATAACATTATTTTTAAAAGTTGTAGACTACCACCATCATGAAGTGATGTGACTCTATATAAATAAAAATTCCACATTGATGATTTTTATAAGTATATAGAAATAAATAAAAAATTTATTTATGTTGTTATTTTAATTCTAGAATGATATTATATTTATTACCTCATTTATATTGGGATCATTGAAAAATGAAAACATTACTAATATGTTTATAAAATATATCATCTCTATGATTGTAACATAAATCATTTCACAATACCGATATTCATGTTTTATATTAAATTTATTAATAATGTATGCATATAAAAATTATTTAATTATTATTAGGGATGACATATATCCATGATAAAATAAATAGGTTATGAAATAAAAAACAAAACATATAGGAAATACAAAGCTATAATGACACGAATAATAAATTTAACATAGAATTACTTAAAAAATTAAAATGAAGGGACATAATTAAATAATATATGTTATAGTAATATTTTATATAATACATGTATTATAATCTTCTATTTGATACATAGAATATTCAAATGAGTTTAAAGGATGACGAATCATATGACAAGGGATAGTCTCTCTTCAAATTCTCAGAGATATATACAAAATCACAACTGATTTTTTTGTGTTGTGCATATAATTCCCCATTTATATTTCATATCATGAATATAACACATATTATGGAATTTATTTTTCCTTTTTATTTTATTATTTATAGTGGCTAATGTTTTAAAATATTCTTTATAAGGTAATGGATTTTTCTATTATTTTCCCTTCTTTGAGACATATGTTATGTTATGCGCATTTCTTCTTTTATGAGGTATAAATGCATAACCATCGATTTGTAATGTCAGGAATTTATTTTTTATCATGTTATTTTAATTTAATTCATTTTTATTTATTCTTGGGGATTATGATTTATAGATACCGATGTGTTTTGTGTTTTATGACACAATTTTTCTATATATAATGATTGATTATGATTATGCTTCCAATGATGAAAATATATGATAAATCACTCCATAAACTAATTTATTTTATTATAATCTTATAATTCAATGAGAATACATGTTTTCACTACATTTATCTATAACTATTTATACAAGTGTTAAATATAATATTTTTATGTGAAATTATTTTTATTACACTCTTTGATTGAAAACACATTTTCTTCAAAAACCATGGATTCTAAAAATTATTCAAAAATGTTTTTAAAAATTTTTAAATGATAACTTAAATTCATCATTTCCCTATTCAAATTATTAAAAAAATAATAGAATAGTCAATTAATTTTCTAAAAAAATTTACTGTGAAAGGATTATTTATTTTAATGTGTACACTAAGAAAATAATTTCATGATTCCATTCAATTATTTTATTTGAAGGATCATTTATATGTTTTCATGGATATTTTAAATGAAATTTATTTCTAAAAGGTTTTATGATTTAAAACAATGTTTTTCAAATAGGAATGTATAGTCTCTCATAGATAATTCATATCTCAATTTTAAATAAAACTTTATATGTTTATAATTTTATTTTTAGAGAAATTAATTTACAAAATAGTTTATGTTTTAAATATTTATTTTAAAATAATAGATATATTCCATAAGAAACAATCTATGTTATTGATCATTCAAAATTATTTTCTCTCTATGATGAAATCCCTTAATTTAAATTATTCTTTAATAAAGATAATGAACAATGATACTATTATAAGTCATTGTATAAATGGATAATGAAAATAATATATTTATGAATCATGTTTCTCTATAGATACGTTATACCATGAATAAGTTCTTATAAAACCCATTTCTTTATTCATGTTTTATTCATTGATGGGATGATGATATTATTATGAAACCTATATATTTTCTATAGGTTATTACATGATGAAATGTTAATTAAAAAAATAAAATTTAAATAGATTATGTAATATTTAAATAATTATGTAATCATGAAAATGATTTCTTTTCCATGGGTTATAATTTTAAGAAATATTTTTTGAAAATCATTTGTTTTCATAGGTTATGATATAATGAATGTTCATGATCATTAGGAATATTAATTTATGGTTTCTGTGATAGTTAGGACCAATATATTCCACTAATTAAGTGGTTACTGATTTTTTTATATGAGATTAAATGGTATATGTGAGGTTATTTGAATCCTGAAAGTGGGTACACATGAGTTTATCCGTAGATCTAAAGAGGGTACAAAAGAGGTTAACCTATGACCAAGGTTGTTACATGTGTGGTTAGCCAAACCCTGTCATGTTATGAATAATCGGGTGGGTATCCTCGATATAATATTTTATATGATTATATATGATCCAGGTATATATGTATTATTCCAATTCTATGATCTCATGGGACTTGTTGTTTAATTCTCTAATGATTTAGGAATTTTGAACTTATAATCATTATTACAAGACTAAATATTATGATCTTTAATATGAATGGTTTTATTTTTAAAATAAAATGATCATGAAATCATATAATTATGTTCATGTTATTCTTACATATCTTTTTTGATTAACCTTACACTCTATCTGAGCTCAACCATTTTCATTTTTTCATTCCCTAGGTTATGAAGTACAGTTTAATGTCGGCAGTGATAGTGAATAGTATTAACAAGGAGGATCATAATGGATGATGTTCTAGATCATTTAACAAATGTTATGATTTTTTAACTAGTATCCAAATTAACTATACTAATATAGTCCTTATGAATGTGGTATGTAATGTATTGAATATTCATCAACAATGATATAGTATATATATATGTATGAAACTCTAGGGTTACTATAAGTATGACTACCCCTTGATAAAATTTTGGTAATATTTCTCTTATAAATCATCTGTGCTCACTAATTCTAATGACCATAATCCCTACATTAGAATGATTAGTACAACATCTGAGGAATATTTAGAGGAGTCTATTATTTTTTAATTAAATAGAATTATTGACATATATCATAAAATATGTATTTTCATATGTGATCTTTAAATATCCTATAACTATCATTCCTGGGAATGTTTTATTATTGTGAGATAACATGTTTATATTATGATAATAATTATATATATTAATACATATATCATGTCTCATCAAAAATTGTATCTAATAAATCTGGAAAAAGGATTATTATTACAATATCTAAAGGTGTGTTTCTCTGATGCCTTATTTGGTATAAATTAAAGGATAAATTAATTTTGATAAATAGTTATGTTTTTAAGTGTATTATGGAAGGATAAATTTAGCGAAAAAACTATAGATAATTCTATGTATATGATGACAATATATTTTTTTCAATGATTTTATTTTCAATTTTTCTATAAAATAATACCCCCATCTATATATTTATTTGTTGATGAGGTGAAGGAAATGAAGAACCATGTAGTAGTCACCATGAAAACTACATGTTGATTATTAACATGATCTTTACATGGTGCATAATGAGAGGTCCTAGTATTGACAAACTAACTAAACACTCTAGGTGTGTATGAATTTATTGATAATGTTTTGTTTAAGGAAAATTATGATGGATTAATTTTCAAATAACTGTAAGTTATTAAGATAAAATCATTTAGGTACAACAACTTATAGTTACCATTGTGGTAACAATAATGATATTTGAATAAACCGCTAAAACAATAGTATGCCATGTTGAGGTTTAGTTCTCATGTTATTATTTAAGATAATTCTCTTGTCGGGTTATTAATCATGTTAGGTATATTGGTTTTAGTAATATTATGGGTAATGAAAATTAATGGTAACTATTTTGGTAATAGAGAAAGCAGTAACTATCCTATTTTGGAACAAAATGCAATTAATGCTACAGTGGAATATCTTATTGTTATCATTACCCATATTTCCTGAGGTATGATTGACAAAATGATTCTTACTGATACAACCAAAAAAAATAATGATGGGGTCCAATTGATGATCTGGGGATGAAAACAATGAAGGAAAGATAAACTCATTTCTTTTATGTAAAAAATGAATGAAGATACATCCATGGTATTGTATAAATGAAATTTGAATATATTTAATATTTTTTAATAGAAGTAATAAGAAATTATGTTTCATAGGAGTGATGAAGTAAGTGATTATCACATTGAATAGGAATTATGGGATTAATATACATAGATAAAATATTAATGTAGACACATTATTTCATATTATTCATCCAGTCTGGATTATCTTTCAGATACCTCTAAATTCATTCATTTTTATATGATAATTAAAATTCCAAAAAAAACTTTTATTTTGGTTGGGGGTAATTTAGCTTTAAATATTTATATTTTTTCTGATTTTGTAAATAAACACCATAATTAATTGCTTTGATCAAATTATTCATCATACTAAATTGATCTTATTTTACATTAAAATATAATAATTATTTTTTTCCATAATAATATAGTAATTGAATTATTAGTTATTAATATACGTAACCACACTAGATAATTCATTTATAAAAGGGGTAAAATTACCTCATGAAGTTGGAGTGTTCCATTTGAAGCTCAAATATATGAAAATTGAAAATATATGATGTCATTGGGGTTTTCCTTGGATGAAGAGAAAGATGAACTCAAATAAACATCAGAAAGTAAAACTCATATTTCACATAAGTTAAAGAAAATCTAAATTTCCAAGAGGGTTAGGCTAGAGAATCCCCCACCCTTTATATTCACCAAATAATACCTTATTCTATGTTATTATGTAGAGATATTGATGGGTTATGGGTGTTGAAAAATTAAGATAATATAATAATTTAATTAATAATATAGAAAATATTATATATGTCACAATTATTTTAAAAATACTTCAGTATTAATTTTATTGAAAAATAATTTTATTTATAAAACCAATTAAATGAATAAATCCAATCAATATAGCTATATATGATATTAGAAAATATAATGAAAAAATGATTTTTTATAATAGGATGTTATGTTATTTATTTTAAGGCACTCTATATCTTATCAATAAAATAAATCATATATATGAGTAGTATATAAAATTGTTATTAGATTGGATGTAAGAATAATAATGGTTAAAATATATAAATTTATCTTTCTATTAAGAAAAAATTAAATATAATTTTTATGTTTTTATATAAATGTTTAATTCAAAATATTTATTATTTGAAAATAAAAAAATCAGTATATAAATTTACCATATAATTTAGATGGTAGAAATGGAAATTGATTTGTTTTTTTTTCAAAAATATTTTATTATAGGTTAATACTTAAGGACAATAAAATTTTATTATACCATCACTTATTAACATTATCAAAATTCAAGAATAAATCAAAATTTTACGAAACATTTTTTCTATAACATGTATAAATTAGTAAATTAAAACAAATTATTTAAGAATGCAATATTTAATTTATATAACCCATTTTCAAAATTTTAGAAACATATAAAACATTTTACACTAATAATTAGAATTATTTATTTACGATAAAGAATTATTTATGATACCATTTAGAATTTATGTAATAAAAACATTTATAGTACATTTTTTATATATAAGTTTATATTTTTTTTGTAATTATTCTAATTTTTTTTCAACCATAAAAATATTAACAATATTATTAATGATAATGATATTAAAAATGATTAATGTATTATATTCAAAGAATAATTTAATTAAAGATATATAAATTTTATTATAAAATTAAATTGATGTATATTAAATAACGAAATTCATATGATTATTACATATATATATAGACATATATTTACAGTAATTTAATTATAAAATGTTGTTATAAATTATCAATAACATTTAATAGTGAAGTCAATAATTCTTTTGAAATTGTTTTTTTGAGAAAAAACAGATATCATTAATGACAAATATCAGCAGACGTACAAATGCAAAGCCACAAAGGAAAATTGCCCAGCCAGAGCTCGTTGGCCTCGAAGGGGCCTGATGTTTCTAACTGGTGGGCTGCATTGTTTCCTTTTCTATATAGAAATGATTTAATTTAAAAGTGAATTTTTCAATTTATAAATTGAAATATATTTTACTAAAATAAAATTTAATTCTTTATCATAGAAATTTGGTAATACTGGTTACCATATATTTTTTAAAATATAAATATTAATCAATAGTTATGAATGTTAAAACGAAAATATAAAAATATAAAAATCATATGTTAAATGTTTATAAATATTTTAAAATGTAATAACTCCCAGAATAGTAACTTCGATCTGTTGTATACATTCATAAATGGGAAATAGATATAAGGGATCACATACCAAACCAAAAAATTGTTAACTATTCTCAATGAACAAGATACATATTTGATATCCATTTTAAATTGTGAGGTAAAAAATAAGAAAAAATACAAAGAAAAAGAAAATGATTTCTAACAATTAAAATCATTCAAATATATCTTCCTCATTTACATGGGAAATGCATAAAAACAAGGGTGAGCTAAAATAATCTATATGTTTTACATACATTGGACACTATAGTTAGTAAATAAATCTTATTATATATGGAATCATAAATAGCAAAAAAAAATTGTCCTTTTAACAATAACATTAGCATGAAATAAAGAATAATAAATATTCCAACAAAACGAACCGAAAAAACATTCCATTTAATCAAAAAAAAATATAAATCAATTATATCAATATATATTATAAATTTTAAAATATAGTGGATAACAATAATTACTATTTGATGAATGAATGTAATGATTAATTTTTAGACACCTTGATCTCAAAAATTATGATACCTCTATAATCAGGATATTTCATAAGACAATTAAAAACAATAGGTATATCCCAATCTAATTTGGAATATTTTTTTGTATCATGTGACCAAAAGGTTAATTTAGGGGATATATGTATAACTAGTAAATACCCATAACATCGTGTCCAAATAATTCTGCACATATTGAATAAATTTTTTAATTTATTAATAAATATTCTTTGTAAATATATATTTCTATTGTTTATAGGATATATATTTATTAATATTTACCCACTTAACTAGATAGCATTAAATGTAAAAACTGTATGTTAAAATGGTATATGTTTTAGGAAATATTCATATCCATAATGAAATAGTATTTAGATTTAATATTAATTTAATTTCCAATGGGAAATTATTATAAATAAGATATTGTTTCAAAATAATGTAATCAATAATAAATAATGTGAGAGTATACAATAATTTTATCCTATTTGTTAAAATTAAATCTATATATATTTTTAAGGAATAATCATGAATAGAAAAGTAATTTTTATGAAAAAATATATTTTCTTGTTAAATAAATAAAAGGGACAATATATACATTTCATAAAAGTGAATAGGTTCGTATTAACAAATGTGGATCAATATAAGGAAAATTTAGACAAAAACCCTTACCCTGATGATTTACATTACTTTAACATGAATGAACATAAAAAGAAAGGTGTTTGAGATTGTGATTAATTTTTTTAAAAAGCATAATCATATTTAAAATACCATATATAATAATACTATTACATTATTACCACCTTTGTGTTAATAAAATTTCATTATTTTCTATGTTTTAGGGGTTAATTGCCCAGTTTTCCCATGCATGTGTTTTCATTATATTAATTGTTATTATATATATGTTTTATATTAATCATCTCCACAATTATAATAATTATATATATATATATATCATATTTACTCATTATATACATTATTACAAATATTTATGAATGTTGGGCAATTAAAGTGAATTGAATAACGTCATAGATGTGGTTGGTCATATGTACACATGAGTGATGGTACTATTTTCCTAATGGATGAAAGGTTAATGAATTTTATGAAATATATTCTTTTCATTAATTTATATCACATATATATTCATCAAATTTGTCAATATTACATTCTATGTAAACTATAATTGGAAAATGAACCACATCTCTCTACGATGTGGTAGTCCTCCAGACACATGAGTTAAATTAGTGGATTTTAAATAGAATGGAATGTTAGAAGGTATATGTGATATTATAATTCCATAATTATAATTATATCATAAATCATAATTTTATATACATAAATACATCATTATATCTATCTATGTAATTTTTCGATGGAAAATTATTTTCAATGGTTTACGAGCCGGTAGTCCACAATACTACAATTGATGATTTTTTACTTATAGTGTAATAAGATATGGATATAATTTATTCATTTAACACCATAAAATCACATTATATTTTAGATATTGGAGTTATTTTTCAATAATACATGAAATATATTTTAAAAACGTGGATGGAGAAATAAATAAAAATGATAACTTAACAAGGTCACTTGTTCTTTCGATTATCTGTTTCGATATATATAAAAAACCTTCACATGATGGTTTATAATAAAACAATAGGTCTCTACTATATTTTAGGACCATAAATATGTGATTTGGTTAGGTATTGGCTGAACCATATGGCTCTGGATGTATTACATAGAAATGAGAGTGGGTGTATTCTTCTATGTGTGGGAAGGGAAAACTTGACTTTTATTGAATAGAATAAATTTTAACAACATTTTAAATAAGAATAATATCTAAAAATTGGTCATTATTTAACATCATAGATGATAAAGTCTAGACATGTCCATCCAATAGGGATTTAACTTGTTTCATTTCACTTTTATCATCTTTCTTCTTTGTTTAACCCCATATAAATATGTTGTCACATTAACCATGGTAATTAATTTGTACTTTCTTAACAATTATATATTATTTTTCCTAATATCGAAACCATTTCTCAAAATTCAACAAATAATAGAGGAATAATTTAACATTAAATTATACATGAAGATGTGATGAAAGTTTACTTTCCAAAGGGGAAATTCTCATATGTATAGAAGGTTTTGATATCAGAATTCACAATGAAATTGATTACACAAGTGTGATTATTATTTATTATCATATAATTGAACATTTTTTCATTTAAAAACAATTATAAATATAATTTTATTTATTTAAATGATTTAATTAAAATACTTTTATCAAAATAAATTACCATTTCTAAATATTAATAAAAAATGAATGATTTTAGAAAGATCAAAAAATAATACTCTAATAAAAATTTTATATTATAACATTAAAAAAAATTATTCAATAAAATAAAATTTAAATATGTAATAAAATAAAATTTTCTCTTATGTTTGCAATAAGAGAGAAAACTATTTTAATTAAAAAAATTACACTGTTCTGAAAACATTTATGTTATATTAAAGTGATACGTATTTCTAATCAATATTTAAATAATAAAAATACTTTATTAATATAAATATTTTAAATTACTTAGTATTATTAATTACCAAAAACATAATTTCGAGATTATAATGGTTATATTCAAATAAAAATTTAAAAGATTATTTCATATTTTTGAAACATGATGTTTTATTCATTTAAAGTTATTAATGATATTAAATTTATTCAAAAAGAAAAATATTATAATTTGTCAAGGGGACAAATTATTCCCTCCTAAAATATTTCATCCTCAAACTCTTATTGATATTACATTCAAATCAAAGGATGATAAAATTAGTTCATAGCGTACTATAATTCCTACATTAGTTTAACCATTATTTTTTATTCTATTTTACCTTCTCCCATCACGTCATCCGATTCAGAAATACATAATCTATTTTATCATTAATAGTTATGGTTTCTGCCTAGTATGAATGATATAGTTCCATTTCAAATCAACAATTGTTAGAACATGTGATTTTTTAATGCAGTTCTTTAACAATGATATATGGAACACATCATAAACTATAGAGAGGCCAGGAGGAATATCCAATGAGTAAGCCCCAACTCCAATCCATTTGAAAAATTTAATGGTTTTGATGTACAAAAGTTTTTTCTTCTCCATTATATTGAATCATATAAAAACCTTTAATAGATATAGCTTAATGAAAAAATTATCTCCCATAAGAAATTTCATATCGTTCCCATGATTTCCAAAATAACACATTTTCCTATTCTGGGGTATTTAAATATTATTCAGAATCATTATTACCATTTTGGTATTCTATCTAACATGTTTTGGGGATTTAATTTTATTTTCCACAATATTATCAAAACATGTTGAAGTGTAACATATATTCCCATATAATGGTTCATAAGGTACCACATGAATACTTCAATGGGAACTAGTATTATAGGTAAACTCTACCCAAGATAAATACTATCCCAAATACATTTAACTTATAGTAAGCATGACATAAATTTTCTTCAATTGATTCAATAGTTATATTGAATTATCCATCATTTTGATAATGGTAGGTGGTGATCAAATGAATGTTAATATCTAGTCAATTTTAATGAAACATCCAGAATATTAATGGATAATGGGTATCATGATAGGATATATTTGAAATATGCGCACCATGGAGTCATATAAATAGATTATTATAGTTATTTGTGAGGTGTTGAAGAGGTAAATATTATCCCATAGAGAGACAAACAATACAATGCATATGATATTAATAATTACCCATATTGTCTTATTCCTACTAGGAATATCTGTTAGTCCTGTGAAAATGTACATATTAATGTCATCCCATTTCTAAAAAATAAAATGAATAGGTCCTCAAGATCTTCTTAGACCTAGTCTCATAATATTAAGTTGTTTATAAACATAAACTCTAGAATCATTATCAAAAAATACTGTTTTGATGTTATTCGAGAAATTGTTTTCTCGCTGGTCACATTACACCATTATTATATCAGTGTGTTTAGGGAAATCCATGTTATGAAATTCTCCCAAAAATTCATTATTAGACTAACTATATAAAAAACATTTAATATCATGCTAATTTTAAGAAAAAAAATCTTCAAAATATGTGTCTGCTATCTTTAAATCATTAACAACATTAATTATCCTCATAAATTTTCTACAAATATATTGGGAACTATTTATCAATTATAATAATTATTTTTTAACTAGAATTTGAAAAATATGGGACATATCCCCTACATATATTTTTAATATATACATATTTAATATATCAATGAACATAAGGTCCCCCTTAATCTTTATTTGTGGCAAAAATCCTTAATATTTCATACTAAATGCACCAACTACATTATTTTCTTAACATGAATGGTAGTGTATTGACCTATCATATAAATTCTGTATTTCAAGACATTTCATGTTTCCTTTATTGATATATTTCTATAAAAAGAATTTTTTATGCTTTTATGGTCTGGGTAAATCTCACATCTATCACCATTGAGATTGGGTATCTATATCTTCAAATAAACGATTACAACTATTAAGTAAATATCATGGGTTTAATAGTTCGGTTAATGTGTCTTCAATTTTCTTATTGTATATGCAATAAATTTATAATATTACACTATTAAACAACCATGTCCTTTCAATGATGCATCAATATATACACGAAACCCATTATTTATAGTTGGTAGGGCTAAAATAATTCCATTCAACGATATCTTCTTCATCTATCATAACATTATTTAATGTCCTCTGTCTAAACTAACATAACCCCATTACATGTATTAATGACCAATAGGTTAGAAACTTTGAAAAAATTCTTAACTAATCTCTAATAGTAACCTTCCAAACCGATGATTCTATATAACTATATTATTGTTATTTATGTTATTCTATGAATTCTTTTATCTTTTCAAAAACAACTAAGATTCCATATTTGGGACAATATGTAAATTAAAGGAATAATAATATATCCAAAAATCACACATACTAAATTTTTAATAAAAATATATCATTATATGAGACTAAAAATGATCAAAAAATTATTTTCTTGGTCCTCATATATTTAATAATACCATAATATTTCAACAAGGTATATGAATAAAAACTTCAAGATACTCATATAATACATTTTTATTATATTTACAAAAAAGTATTGTGACTTATTAAATCTAAATGCTATTATTTTATACACATAATAGTAGACCTCATTCATATATTTTTAATCAAGATGTCTTCCTTCATTACCCTAAATTAATGATACCTAGAACAAAGGTAAATATTTAGTAAATACTTATCTTCATGAAGTTGATCGAACAAATCATCAATACAAGGAAAATGATAACTGTTAATTGTAAAAATAGAATTAATTTCCACATAATAGGTCCCATGGAACCACTATTCATCTTCACAAAGAGAACATGGGATTTCCATGGTGAAACACTATGGTTAATGAATCCCCTATCACAAAAATATACTATTTATTTATTTTAGTTCAAAAATTATATAGTCTTGATTATATGATGATACTCTAATAATGGTCTTGCATGATGAATTAAATCAATGGTAAATAACATGTAACAATCAGGCTTTGGCCCATGTGATTCCACAGAAAATACTTTAAGTTATTTATATTAAATTTTATCTTTTATAATTTTATTATTACATTATATATCCATATATTTTGGTTGCTTTTCATTTTCTAAAAAATATCATACAAAAAATCCTCTAGGGATGATCTAGACATGGCACAAGTTATGAATTCTATTCTATAAATATAATGAGTTCTACATTTTCATCATAAAAAGTAATTTCAATGAAATTGTTTTACAATTTTTAATCATATTTTTAAATCTATACAATACTAAGGATTACATCAGAGTAAACAATAGATTTGTTAATATAGTCCATGAATAAAGTATGTTTATGTTTTATAATTAGGACTTCCTAAAATGTTCATGTTGCAGTGAGACTGTTAGAACCCAATAATGGGAATGAATTTATTATATTCTTTACATGGATTCAGATCATTTGGTTGAGGCTCGAGTTAATTCTTCAGTTCATATTTTTGTGTTTTAGAGTTTTCAGGTGCGTTTCGTTCCTATGAATGTTTTAATGAATAAATGTGCTTCCTAATAAAGAATAAGGTGTTTTCAATTCATTCCAAAAACAATACTTCTTACCTTGGATACCTGATAACTAAGATGGAACTGATATAGCTCAAAGGGTATTCTCGATTCCCATATGTTAGCGACTAGCACCAGGAATCATTCAATATGAAAGTGTGGAAAATGTTTTCTAAAAATCATAGAGTAAGAATGAAAATCAAGTCAATAATCATACATTATATGATCCTCTGAGACTAATGTAATATAATATAGAAATTAATTTAATCCCATTGTACTACATTTCATTTCCAATAATATGGAAAATAAATCCACATCCCGTAAGAAATAACTCACCACATTAAAGGTTCAACAACTGGACCCACATCCAAAAGATCTTTTACCCGAGCTCCAACATGGATGATCATAATCTACAAATACCCAAAGTCACATGTAGGGTAGGAGATAAAAATACCAGTAGCATCTTATGAAGGATTCCATAACATATGAAAAATTATATTCAACATATGGATGTTTTAAATTTAGAATAAACAGGTTTCAAATTTTAATGAATATTTAAACAAATCATGCCATACAATTCAAATGAAAGAAAAATAACATTTTGTTTAATAATGTTAAAACTGATTGATTATTTATAAAAAAATTATTAAATAAAAAATTTATATAAAATAGTTTATATGAATTCATAAGGGTTGTAATGAATTTCAACACCATTGTCATATTTTCATATATAAAATATAAAACAAGAGAGAAAAATTTTCAACTAACAAATTGAGGAAAATATTCCAGGATATATGACTTCTAACTCTCTTTGTTGTCACACAAATATGGGAATACACACATCCCTCTATAACTGGAAAAATTATACTCATAAACATCCCATTTGGGATGTGACCTACTACATTTATTTATTATAATGTTGTATAATCATAGAGTGTGTCCAAATAACTCACAAACTACATGGGAATTTCTTATGATCTTATAAAATTAAAGGCATAAAATTAATTTTAATACACTTTACAATACAATTAAATATAATTCCCCAATTTCAAATGCCACTTTTCCATTTAAAACTTAAAAACGTTTTAATAAAAAAACATTCCTCTTTAACAAGAAAATACTACAATGTTTCATTCAAAAAAATCCATTCTCACATGTTTTAAATAAATTAAAAACAAATTAAATCAATTTGAAATTATTTTTTCATAATTAAAATAAAAAATTTAATTGAAATATATTTCATTAAATTTATAATTAAAATAAATAATTTAAATCAACCAATTTCCAAAAAACTCCCCAATTCAAAATAATTTATGTTTCCTCCCAATTTTCTTTCCAAGTCCATTTCAAATATCCCAATTCACTAGAATTTTGTTTTATAAGTTAAATTTTAATAATTTTTGTGGAATTTAATTTTTACCTATAGTTTTAATAAATTGATAAAATCAAGTTAAATAAATTTTTCCAAACGAAATTAAACCACAAACTATTTCACTAAAAATAAACAATCCCTACGAAATCATTCAATGAGAATGAAGGTGTAGACGACGATGAAACTCATTTTGGAAACGATTTCCAATAATATAGATCATAGATCTATCAAATTAAATATGATCTATTGTAATAACAAAGGATTAGGTAGACAGAAATATTAAGAATAAAGAGAACACTTACAAAAGAATCAACACTGTAAAAAAAATTATTCAAACACTGAATGTAAGAACCAAAAAGCATCGTAGGGATCCAGGATAACATTTGGAAGGATTTGGGTCGATATAAATTAAATTTGGGAGGAGAGGAAAAGATGCTCATAACCGTTTTGATCATTTAAAAACCATTTTTGGGGTTTTACACAACATGTAATCTCACAAGGCATTTTGGAAACAGTTAGGCTTCTTAATCACTGAAAAATATATCCCCTTAAATTTAATACCATTGATTAAGTAACTCATGATGCATAAAGGCCAGTCATGACATGTGACATTTCCCGATGTGAATCTTATCATTTTAGGGTTGGTGTCCTGAGAAACAACTGATTTGTACTTCGATTACATAAATATTCATTTATTATATATTGTTCATTGTTCTGCATGACTATAATATAACAATGTCCTAGAATATTTTTTGAATTAATAAGTTCATGGTAGATCCCCGCTATGATTAAAACCATGAAATGATATAACAATATTCATAAATATTGTTCAACGGTTGGATGACATACTATGATAAGACACATACAATACAGACCATCTTGTGTGAGTACTTGTAAGTAGATGATGTTCTTTCTCTTGGAGTTCACACTTGGTAATCTCCAAGATGGGAGATTATGAGAACAGACCCGACAGTAGCAATTCCTCATGTCTTGGTGTCATAAGACATTGCTATCTACGAGTGTGTTTAACAGTCCTTAGACTGGAATATTATCATTGACTCGTGTCATGACTCGTGCACATAGAATTACCGACAAAAACCATCATGCAAACAGTTGGCGGGAAGTAGGGTGTGTTAGATGCGTCACGAGTGACTTGTTGCTAATCGATAAGTCGAGGAAGGATTTATCCCTTCCATTTATGGAAGTTGATATCCCAGCCCTTTGATTGAAGTAGAACTGTCACATTAAATTCCATGGCCATGGTGTAAACGATGAGTTTATTTCAGGAAGTCAAAGAATGACGGATCAACCATATAGGTTTATGACACTGCCATGAAACCCGCATGATGAGATATTGAGAAAAAGGGATCAAATTACACAGTAAGCGTTCGTATGAGGTGATACATCAATGCGGCGTCAAATTATTTCTCTTGGGTTCCTTGACCCATTGCTAGACAGTAATCATGGACATTAGGCAAGCCTGCCTAATTCCAATGTGAAAAAGGCCAAGAGGGTCACACACAAAGTGTATTCAAGTATCTCAAGTAGAATAAATATTATTCATGTACATGGATTAATAATTATTCAAGGAATCCTAATTTGTTTTAATGATGGAGGAAGAAGGTAATGAAAAACAAGATATACACTCTGTGTATTAAAGATTACACGCTATGTAATTTTTAATCGAAAAAAAGTACATGTTGTGTATTAATAATTACACGCAGTGTAGTTTTCATTATGGAAAGGAAATGAATAAATGAAAACACGATATACATGCCGTGTACATTGAATCTACATGCCGTGTAGTTTTCAATGAAAAACAAGTACATGAAGTGTATTTATTAATACACATCGTCTAGTTTTTTCACATGAGATTTTGAAGATATTATATTGATTTAAATGATATTAATTATAATCAGCGTGTGCGCATGTCAATGAATTAATTATTAGACATGAGGTTTTAAATTTGAGTCAATGAAATAAATAAAACACTTAATGCGTTTATTTATTGTCATAACTCTACAACCTCAAACCTCATTATAAATATCCTTACAACCCCAACTCTTTTCTGACAAACAAGAGAATCATTGTGCACAACAATTTTGGAGAATTATTTCAAGGCCGAAAGAACCTCTTCTTCCAAGAATGCTCTGAAGACCGACAGAGATCTTCTTCAATCGGATCAAGACGATCTAAGGTGGACAATGCAAGAACAAGTTTCTACATGCTAGCACCTGGAGACTCCTTTGGCGACATCCAGAGATCTGAGGTGCATGTGTGGATCATTCCTATAGGAATTCAATGCTTGGTTTCTGGGACGCAACAACGAATCAAATCAGAATGCAGTCAAAAACATCAACAAGAATGAAAACTGTAAAAGGTATTTATTTTCAATTAATTAAATAAATTATAATCAACCAATAACGATCCTACTTTGTGGTTCTGGGCCATTCTATTTATATTGTCTATATCTGTGATTCGATCTGTGGAGATTGGCGTTAATCGTCATATTTATCCAAGATTGATCATTGATAATGACAAGAATACATGTGGGAACATCCACCCACACACTTCTTCTGCACCTGAACCCTTCAAATGGTATCAGAGCGAGGCTACAATGCTGATTATAGTTATTTAATTTTTGTTGATAATTTACGCATTTATATTTGATTCAATTCGAAATAAATCATTCTATAAATATAAATAAACAAGATCTGTTCTTCCTCCTTCGTTTCATGATTCATATCACAGAAATAGGAATTTAATTTAAATTCTGATTAAAAGAATAATGAGGAAACCATTCGGAGGATCCGCTCTTTCTGTCTGTACAACACGGGTTTACACAGTATGTAATTAAAACTACACGTCGTGTACTTAGGTTCAACAAACCGGCACTAGTCCACCAAACAATGCAGTGTGAATTGATTATGCCTAATTTTCAATCACGCAATGTTGAACAGAATTGAACGGTGCATGGAAACTGGAATACATAGCATGTATGTTGGAGCAACATGTCATGTAGTCCGATCTGGCCAAGGTGAAACCATGTACAAGGAGAAGTCATGTTCTGCGTACACTATATCTCCAGGCCGGTTATCGCGTAACATGGAGGTAAACGCCGTGTATGATTTATCTACATGTTGTGTACTCCAAAATTTCCAATGTACAGAGAACACGCCCAACCCCCAGTGTTAACTTTGGAAAAAAGGTGAAATGAAATACACACCGTGTAAATTTAAACTACACTATGTGTACTTTCTAGAAATGTAATTTCACCAGGTTTCCTCCAAATGTACACGGACCTGTACAAGTTATATGGATGAGAAGAATCTCAAGGAAATTCAAAAGGTAATTTAAGATAAATAATTGATTTATAATAAGATCATAATTAATTGAATTCAAGTGTGACTTATCTTAAATAATAGAATGATTAAAATAATTTGAATTTTAAATATGTGCAAATGTCATTTAATGCTATGGATGCTCATGTGCTAGACCAAATACCCTTTTTATTTGTGTATGGTTTCATTTAAATTTGTATAATTTAATTTTTTTGGCCAACAAGCCTTCTTCCAAAAAATGCAGGGCCTGCATGCCCATGGTTTAATTAATGTAAACCCATGTAATGGATGATCTCCCAAGCTAGAGGAGATGGTTCAATACCCGAATCTGAGGCAAAAACAACCCAGGAAGATATAATGGTGGACAGTTGGGAGCGGAAAAAGCATGAACCATCAGTTCAAGGGTTTTTTCCCTAGGTCAGGGTTAGCTTATCAAACATCAAGATAAGATAACCAATAGAAGCTCATGATCATGCCATCTTATTTTATTTCTATATGATTACATGGTTTATTTATTATGTATGTGTTTTTGCGATCACATAATTAATAAAATTAACAAGCATGAAATGATGGAATAAAATAGAAACCAGACTATGCGTAAAGATTATAGGAACATGGTTAATCACTTAAGAAAGCATCACTTAATATTAAAAAGCATGTGATAATGAAACAATACACATAAAGAATTAAATCCATCAAATACCATGTCAAGTCAGACCAAGCCTTCTGTTATTTGATTAAGGAAAATACTCAATAAAACTATGTGTCTGACCAACACTTGTTGGGACACTTACTTTTATAAAGGAATCCCTTATGAAAGGTTTTGGGTTGACATAACAATATTACATCAATATAAGTAGCCCTTCCAAGAATTGATGTGATATTGGAGGAAATAGTTGAGGAAATCCAAGTCAGGATTTCAGGATTGGGGATTCCACACAACAGATCGAGGAACCGTAAGCTCATGGATGGAAAAGACCTTCCTACCTAAATACCTACAAATAGCTTGACCAACCGTTTTTGGGGTTTTGAAAAGGGGAATATGGATCCTTGACACTAGAATGTCAACGAAACTGGACATTCCAAGTTCAATGGTGATGGACATTGGGGCATGATAAAATAGTGGGAGACTTAATTAAATTTATTATTTCTCATAAAATGTAATCATGAAAGTACTGATAAATCTGCTCTTTTAATTTGTAGAATCAAAATGACAAACACAACAACCACATTTTCTCTATTATCAATTCTAGATAAAGAAAACATCCTCACCGGTAGTAACATTCAGGAATGGTTTAGGCGTCTTCGGGTTATCCTACGCCATGAATGAAAGTTTTACGTGCTGGAGTCCTCACTTCCTGATTCTCCCACCCAAGGGGCAAGTGATGAAGATTTCCTGGTCTATGATCAACATTTGAACGATCCTCTCGACGTTCAATGTTTGATGCTATCATCAATGTATAGTGAGCTCATGAAGTCTCATGAAGACATGGATACCTATAGCATGCTCTAGCACCTCTGTGGTATATACCAGGAGAGAGAAAGACATTAAAGGTTTGAGATCTCCAAGGCTCTATTCCAGAGCATGCATGGAGAAGGTTCCCCAGTTGGGCCTCATGTAGTCAAGCTCATTGGATACATTGAGAACATAGAGGTTCTAGGGTATAAACATCCTGAAGAACTGGGTACTGATCTCATTCTTGCATCACTTACCCAATGCTTCTCAAACTTTGTTGTGAACATCAACATGAACAACATTGAGAAGACTCTATCTGATATTCATATCATTATTCTCCATGTGTGCAATGACATGAAGCCTGAGAGGCCTTCTTTCCTCTTGGTGAATAAAAGGAAAGGGTGGCAAAGAGTTTTAAGCCCAAATATTCTTCAAGGCCTTCCAAGAAAAGGAAGATCAAAGGGGAGGCAAATGAAAAGGATGTTGCTTGTTTCGCATGTGGCAAGAAGGGCCACTGGAAGAAAAATTTCACCCAGCCATGGAATAAAGGGGAAGCATCAGGTGGGTTGGTTATTGAATGAAATATATCTGTTTCTACTAATTGGGTATTAGATACTTCTTGTGGTGCTCACATTAGTATCCAAATATAGGAACCAAGTAGATTCAAATAGATTGATCTAGGGGAGGAAGATCTATGAGCAGCCAACAGTGCCAGACTTTCTGTTGTAGCTATCAGGGAATACCACCTCACATTTCCCACTAGAATGATCTTGGTGTTGAAAGGATGTTATTATGTACCCTCTATAACCAGAAACATTATTTCAGTATACATATTAGATACTAATGGATTCGTCTTTATGTTTGGAAGTGGATATTGCTACTTTTATAATGATAGCATTTTTTTTGGTAGGAAAATTTATATAACGATCTTTATGTGTTGGAATACACAAACCAAGTAATGGAAATTGATGAAAAAGTTAATTCACATGACTCATACCACACCCAACTTTGGCATTACCGGCTAGGTCATGTCAATGAGAAATGATTGACAAAATTACATCAAGATGTGTATTTAGTTTCTATCGAACTGAAACCACTTGGTGTATGCCATGAGTGTCTCCAAGGAAAAATGACCAAAGCCCCATTTTGTGGGAAAGGTGAAAGAGATAAAGAGCTTCGAGAATTAGTTCACACATATGTGTGTGGACCATTTTCTGTTGAAGCAAGGGGTGGGTTCTCAAACCTCATAACTTTTACTAATGATTTTAGTTGATATGGATATATCTACTTAATGAGGTATAAGTCAGATTCTTTTGATCGGTTCAAAGAATATAAGAATGAAGTTGAGAACCTGCTTGGTAAGAAAATTAAGAAACTCCACTCGGACAGAGGAGAATAATATCATAATCATGAATTCATTGATTTATTACAGGAGTTTGGGATTCTATTTCAACTCACACCTCCTTACACACCTCAGTGGAATGTTGTAAGTGAAAAGAGGAACTGCACCCTATTGGACATGGTGATATCAATGATGAGTCATGCGAGTCATCGATTATCTTTTTGGGGGTATGAATTATAAATAGCAGCACAAATACTAGACCAAGTACCAACTAAATCGATAAATGGTTTTCCATACGAGTTATGGAGTGGATGCAAAGCCATGTTATCGAATTTACATGTGTGGGGTACCGAAGCATTTGTTAAGGCCTCTTCAGGTAACAAACCTTCACCCCCAGGCACAATGTGTATCTTTATAGGTTATCCCAAGGTAACAAAGGGATATTACCTATAAAACCCCTCAGAAAAAAAGGTTACAGTGGAATGACACGCGATATTAATTACGGGAGAGAACATCTCCAAAATAGATAGTGGGAGCAAGATAGACTTCGGTGAAGCCGAGGCTCAAGATACAGAAGAGTTGGTAGAAGAACAGATTCCACAAAGCCATGTGGAAGAAAAATTTGTTCTAGAGGCACAATAACTGTGTAAGAGCATGAGAGAGGTCAAAGAACCAGAACAATATGGTTTTATTTTCCCCGATGATGGTGACTCATTATTGGTTGACAATGATGATCCTCTTACCAACAAGGAAGCAGTTGAAGGAAGAGACGTTGCCATGTGGCAAGAAGCCATGAATTCTGAAATGGATTCCATGCACCAAAACCAAGTCTGGATTTCGGTAGATCCTCGATTTGATGTAAAGCATATTGGTAATAAATGGGTATTCATGAAAAAACTGGACATGGATGGGAAATTCAGCACCTATAAGGCATGGCTGGTTGCTAAAGGTTTTAGAAAGCATCAAGGAATTGTCTAGGATGAAACCCTTTCATTGGTTGCGATGCTGAAATCCATTCAAATCCTATTGCCCATTGACACTTACCATGACTTTGAAATTTGTCAAATGGATGTCAAAACAACATTCTTTAACGGAAAACTCCAGGAAGATGTCAACATGACACAACCTGAAGGGTTTGTGACTCCAAAGGATGCCAACATGTTATAAAAGTCACATAAATCCATTTAGGGATTAAATCAAGCATCAAGGTCATGGAACATTCATTTTCATGAAGCTTTAATAGAATTTGGGTTTGTTAAGAAAAAATGTGAGCCTTGTGTCTACAAGAGGTTTAGTAGAAGTGCAGTCATTTTCCTAATTATATATGTTGATGACATATTACTAATTGGAAACGAAGTACCTATCATACAGTCAGTTAAGTCGTGGTTGCATAATTGCTTCTCTGTGAAAGACTTCTGTGAGGCAGCATATATTCTTGGGATCAAGATCCATCTTGATAGATCCAAGGGAATGATGGGCTTAAGTCAAAGTACATACATTGACAAGATACTGAAGAGATTCAGTATGGAACAGTCCAAGAGAGGATTGTTTCCAGTGTCACATGGCATTCATCTATCCAATAAAATGTGTCCTTATACACATGAAGAAAGAAAGGGAATGTCAACATTCCCTTACGCATCCACGATTAGGTCAGTCATGTATGCTATGCTATGTACGAGGATAGATGTTGCTTACACATTAAGTGCAGTATGCAGATATCAAGATGATCCATGAGACCGCCATTGGATGGTAGTCCAGACTATCCTTATGTATCTGAGGCATACTAAGGATATGTTCCTGGTTTATGGAGGAGATGAGTAACTAGTCATTAGAGGATATGTAGATGCTAGTTTCGAGACTGATCAAGATGACATGAAGTCATAGACTGGATACATCATCAGTTTGAATGGAGGTGCAGTGAGCTGGAAGAGCTTAAAGAAATGTGTGGTGGAAGATTCTACAGTGAAGTCTGAGTATATCACAGCTTCTGAGGAAGCTAATGAAGCAGTATGGATCTGAATCTTCATCCAAGAGTTATATGTATTACCAAGCAAGAAATATCCCACCACACTGTATTGTGATAACACTACAGCGGTGGCACATGCAAAAGAGCCAAGGTCACATCAGCAGACAAGGCACAAACTTCATAAGTATCATATCTTGTGGGATTTTTCCTATAGAGGTGAAGTCATAGTGAGAAGTATTTCCACAGAAGACAATGTGGCAGACCCCTTGACTAAAGCCTTGACTCAGCAGAAACATGATCATCATGTGAGGTCTAGCAGACTAAAAGTAGTAGGCAGTTGGCTCTAGTCCAATTGGGAGTTTTTTAGGGTTGGTGTCCTAAGAACCAAATGATTTGTTCTTTTATTACATAAATGTTCACTTATTATATATTGTTCATTATTCTGCATGACTATAATATATTAATGTCCTGAAATATTTGTTGCATTAATAAGGTCATGGAAGATCCCCACTATGATGAGAACCTTGAAATGCTATAACAATATTCTTAAATAATGTTCAACGGTTTGATGACATACGATGATAGGACACATAGTATATAAACCGTCATGTGTGAGTACTCGTAAGAAGATGAGACTCTCTCGATTGGAGTTCTCACTTGGTAATCTCCAAGATGGGAGATTATGAGAACAGACCCGCCAGTAGCAATTCTGCATGTCATGGTGTCATCAGACATTGCTATCTATGAGCGTGAGTAATGGTCCTTAGACAGTAAGATTATCATTGACTCATGTCATGACTCGCCCACATAGATTTACTGATGAAAACCGTCATGCAAACAGTTGGCGAGAAGTAGGGTACATTGTGTGTGTCTCGAGTGACATGTTTTTAATGGACAAGTTGAGGAAGGATTTGTCCCTTCCATTTATGAAAGTTGATATCTTGTCCCTTTGATTGAAATAGAACTGTCGCATTAAATTTCATGGCCATGGTGTAAACAATGACTTTATTTCAGGAAGTCAAAGAATGACGGATCAATCATATAGGTTTATGGAACTACCATGAAACCTACTTGATGAGATATCGAGACAAAGGGATTAAATTACATTGTAAGCATTCGTATGAGGTGATACATCAATGTGGCATAAAATGCTTTCTATTGGGTTCCTTGACCCATTTCTAGACAATAATCTTGGACATTAAGCAAGCCTTCCTAATGCCAATGAGAAAGAGGACTAGAGGGTCACACACTAAGTGTATTCAAGTATCTCAGGAAGAATAAAGATTATTCCCATACATGGTTTAATAATTATTCATGGAAGCCTAAATAATTTTAATGTTAGAGGAAGAAGGAAACGAAAAACAAGATATACACGTTGTGTATTAAACATTACACGCCATGTAATTTTTCATGGGAAAAAAGTACATGCTGTATTAATAATTACACGCTGTGTAGTTTTATTTATGAAAAGCAAATGATTAAATGAAAACAAGATATACACGCCGTGTACATTGAATGTAGACGTCGTGTAGTTTTTAATGAAAAACATGTACACACCTTGTATTTATTAATACACGCCGTTTACTTTGTCCAGTTGGGATTTTGAGGTTATAATATTGTTTTAAATGATATTTATTATAATCATCATGTGTTCATGTCTAGGAACTAATTATTCTACATGAGGTTTTAAATAATAGTCAATGAAATAAATAAAATCCGTAACATGTTTATTTGTTGTCATAACTCTATAACCTCTAAACTGATTATAAATATCCTCACAACCCCAACTCTTTTCCGACACACCAGAGAATCATTGTGCACAACAATTCTGGAGAGTATTTTCAAGGTCGAAAGAACCACTTCCTCCAAGAACACTCTCAAGACCGATAGAGATCTTCTTCAATCGGATCAAGAGGATCTATGGCAGATAATGCAATAAATGGTTTCTCCATGCTAGCACCCGGAGACTCCTTTCGCGATGTCCAGAGATACAAGGTGCACGTGTGGATCACCACTATAGGAAGTCTACACTTGGCTTCTACGACGCAATGATGAATCACATCGGAACATGATAAAAAACATCAATGAAGAAATAACACTGAAAAATGTATTTATTTTCAATTAATTAAATTAATTATAATCAACCTGTAACGATCCTACTTTATGGTTCCGAGACTTTCTATTTCTTTTGTCTATTTCTATGATTCGATCTGTGGAGACTAGCGTTTATTGTCATATTGATCCCGGATTGATCATTTCTAATGACAAAAGGCCCAGTGGGCACATCCACCCATGCACTACCGCTATGCCTGAGACCTTCAATCACGACATTATCCTTCTCATGGTATGAACCTAGTGAACATTACATGCCGTGTAACCTGTATACATGGATTGTAACCCTATGGAAACCTGTAGAAGGGGTCAGTTAAGGATGATAGTCTAACGAATCTCCAACTTCACCATTATAGGTTTCCTAAAAATTCATTTTCAATAATACCAAGTCAATACAAAAGGAAAATCCATGAAAATATCAAATATTTACCTGTCATATTAGTGACATGATGTGATAACCACACCACCATAAGAAATACATGTCCCTAGAAATCCTATGAAACAACTTCCATCCCAAAAATATGAGGTCACTACTATAATATTTGTTCCTCATGTTCCCATGTCTTAATATTGTCAGAACCATGCTGTCATAACACACAATCTAATGGTATCATCCTACCACAATGTGCCATGGTCATAAAATTATCTAAACATGATTTCTAACCAGTGAATTATAAATTAGGTTCAACCTCAAGATCACACCTGCTGAAAACATGAGATGGATTTGATAAATACTTTCTCAGATGTGATAAATCATTTATTTTATCTATCTACATCAATTGTGGTTGATGTGATAAATGGAATTCAACTTTTACCACCTTCTATAAATTTGTCAATGGACTAAAAAATGAAGAGAAACCTTACTTTTCTTCTAAATCAACTAATGAACCAATAAAGTTGAATCTTTCAAAAAAATGTGGTCACCAACTAATAATTCCAAAGGTCTATGGTGATGAAAAACATAATATTTATACAGTATCCATGTCTTTAACATTATCTGATGAATTAACTAAATCTTGGTTGTGATCTCATCGACCAAACATGAAAAATCAACGTAATATTCACCAATATTCAACCCACAGAATATAAATTTACAAGAACATCTATACAAGTCATTAAATGGACACATTATATTCACGGATTAGTAAATATTATAACTTGTAAACACAAATAGCCCCAAATGATCATCCCAAGCCCCGCCGATGTCGACAAATAAAGCGTAGAGAATATCCTCTAGAATATGTATAACTATCTCTATCTGACCATTCGAGTATGGATGGAAAACAATGAAAAAACGAAACTAATATCCCAATTCCCCTTGAAGGACATTAAAAAATTCCAAGGGATCTGAGGATCACTATTAGAGAATACATTAAATCGAAATATGTGAAAATGATAAATCTCATTCACATAGAGATTTCCCAACTACATAACATGGCTTGTATCATGAATGGGCCTGAAGTGTGCCAAATAAGTTATCATATCAATTACATCCTATATCACACCATTATTTATTTAGGTATGATGAAAAACAACAACAAAGTCAATAGATATTTCATCCCAAATTCATGTATGTACTAGAATAGAATATTGTAAACCTAATGGTTATTTATGCTCATCCTTAACTTAATGGCATGTAAAACAGTGAGAATTAGACTCCAAAAATTCCCATTTTCATACCTAACCACCATAACTATTGTTGCATGTCATATAACATATTATTGGTTCGAGGGTGCACATACCAATTGGAATTATGATGGTCCCACATCAAAATCATCATTACTGCGAATGACACAAGAAAGTAATTACAATAACATAGTGACACCTCTTTAGAGAAAAACCACTAGGAAACTACCTCCCCACTATAAATATAATTTCTAATGCTAAAAGATACATCATCAAGATATTGATAATGGATATTCATTTTAAGAAGAGTAGAAGTCTACTGAATGTTGGATAAAGAAACAACAACCCCATTCTCCTTCCAATATGAAGCTGTGAAATGGGTTCCATCAAATTCCAATATTTGTAAGATTCTTAGCGGTGTATGTGATGTCAATGTCAAAATATTATAGGTACTGCACACAATTCATGTAACGCCCCAACCCCAGAAGCCCTGAGCTAGTTCCCAAAACATGGTGTGTACTTTTTCTATTAAATGATTCTGATAAAATTACAAATCATATCTAATCACATAGGATATTATATGTTTACATTCTTCAAAAAAAGAAACAACTGATACTTTTCTTCAATACTAAATGGGATAAACTCCACAGCGCTACAACCACATAGTATAACTCAATAATAACATATATAATAATCATTTAAAAATAAATTAAAAGGTAGGGTGAGAACAAGAGTTCCTAGTAAGGGGTTTTAAAAGATATATTACTGAAATCCAATTTTAAAAAATCTCGTTAAAAAACATGAACATACATAAAAAAATTTGTAAAAAAGAAAAAAAAATTCCTATAAAACGTCATAATAATTTTTCATAGGTTACTTGAAATAATTTGTAGGTTTATCTCAAACAGAAGAATTTACATATTTATTCTAGTTCTATGATTAAAAC
This sequence comes from Viscum album, assembly GCA_963277665.1. Lineage (NCBI taxonomy): Eukaryota > Viridiplantae > Streptophyta > Magnoliopsida > Santalales > Viscaceae > Viscum > Viscum album. The sequence continues at coordinate 629,546,311 of OY728166.1, forward strand.
ACATTTCAAAATACGCATACTTGTACCAAAATTCATGGAATACAACATATAAATTAAGATTTGATCATCTAAATTAAAGGTGAAACGCAATGATGAAAAAAAAATTAAAATATCAAATACTAATTTCATAGAATCTAATAAAAAAATCATATATCACTTTATGCAATTCATAAAATGACAGATGAATTACAAAACTTTGTATTAATGTTATGAAAACAGATACTAAACATCCTCTATAAATGTTTTTATAAGTAATTATATCATTATGCTATGTAAATTTATTACCATAACAATACGCAAATGATTCTTAATCAAGGATATTATACTAGTAAAATAAACACATTGTTGGTTAAATACTAATCACATGTTGAGGGAATTCATAATTCAGGATAATCATAAACATTCAGTTAGGGCCTCATGCCAAGACTATACATATTCATGTTGTCAAGGCCTCGTGCCATGAGATAGGTTGTCTCGTGAGACCTATCTCTAGATAGGCTATATTGGGCCCCACCAATCACATAATAAGTCCTATGTATTCCTCATATGACTAATTAGTATTTTCTTCAAAGTATCTTATACAACATTAAATAAATAAATTATGTCTTTTATTTTTAGTGTCCAATACAAATTTGAATAACTAAATTATGTATTTAATTCAATTTTTACCATACCACTTTGAATGACTAAATAAGGTCTTTTATGCAATTTTTCCCATAACACATTGAATATTTAATGTCTTGATCCATTAGTTATCAGAAGAGATATATCAAATTTTTTAAATAACTGTCTATATTCATAAATAAAGTGAATCTTGGAATAATGTTATCATTAATCTAAAAACTACACCATTTGTCAATTTAGACTTTGGCTATATCAAATTTATCAATGTTATGAATGGAAAAACATGAAAACTTTTTTGTAGTTTATGATAAGTGTTGCAAAAATTTTAATATATTTTTAGGTTTGTGATATAAAATAGTAACTCTTAAAGTCAAAAACATTATTTCATGACTATTGATTCATGAAAGTGAAAAATTTATATACATAATTACAGATTATTGAATTTAAGATAGTTATAATTCATGTTTAAAATATACACTAATGAATGGATGCGTCAAACAAATAAAATCCAAAACATTAATAATTAAGAGTCTTCATTATGGGTGGTTAATCATGAATTAAAACATAGTATTTATAAATGTAATCCATTCATTTCATGTGAGATATTAAAACATAATAAAATATTCTAACTCACTTCAATAACATTAGATATTCTACAATTATGACGTAACAATATATACTCTTCTTCTATAAGTCCTGAAAATACATTATGTTAGTTATACTTATATTTATGTGTTAGTGCATGTACATGTATGTTTTTAAAAAACTGATTCCACCCCCTTACAATAAAATTATAAATTGATATGTATGCATGTAATGTTAATTGTAATAATAATGTGATGGACTCTTTTAAAAATTGTAGGTACACATTAACAAAACAAGGTTTTGTTAATTTTTTTCCAATATGAAATTTTATTTGTGATCATGTAATAAATTAAGGCATTTTTTGGAAACATTCAAATCAAGGGTTTATTACAAATGAAAAACATGTACAAATATAAACACTTCTATTTAGTTTAAAATTATCTTAGCTATTTAAATTAATCCCTAGCACAATGAGGGATTAAAAGATAATATAGTACAAATCCTTTATATTTAATTTATTTATTTTAAAAAATAGTAAAATTTAGATATGGTCACATGTGTAGTGTATAAAACATCATGAATAGATAAATATATAACACTTAAAACATAAAATCTTAACATGGTGGATACCATAAAATAATGTTAAAATGAGACAATCCTGGTATATATGTATTTGTGGTACATACATATACATGTAGGTTTTTATCAAGAATTAAAAGAATAATTATAAGGATAAAGATCACCATTAAAAACAATTTCTTATTATAAGAAGAAAAGAAACATAATTGGGTCAGGTTTGAAAAATATAGATACAATATATACACACATATATATGGATGAGTTTAATGAAATAAAAAACTAAATTATGTAAACCATTAAATGTGATATATGCATAAAAACATCAGTATAAATAATGATAATCATCACTTGAAATACCAAAATTAGAATAGGTTTTGAAGGTTTATAAAACCATATATACACAGTGTGTATATATGGGATATTTGAAACTAAATTGAATTTTAAAAACTCACAATAATTATAGACATTATAAACACTATTTAATATCCTATATCAATTACATAAAAACCTAAACCAGATTATGATAAAAAACTATATATATACGTATATGATTGTATATACCGAAAACATATATAAGGGTTTTTAATTTCACCAAACTAGGCTAAATTAACCCTTAACTGACTTCTATGGAATGGTTTAGGAAAGTAGAGGTTGATGAAAGGATGAAAAGAAAAAATCCTTTAGGGTTAAGTATGATAACAGAGTTATATAATCTATTTATAAATATTTTTATACACTATAGTTAAAACATATATTATGACTATGAAACTTGTAGAAATATGAATCAAAATATTACGGGAAAGAAACAAATTGTAATTAATGTAGACCTTGAGTAAATCAGTCATTCTTAATCTATATATATTTTATTGAAAAAAACATGATAAATCTAAGTGGATTGCATGAAACTAATGCGTCCAAGGTATCCTTGTAGAAGAAGAAAACATCTTGGTACGAGGAGAGTGATTGGATGACTCACTGGTTATGGAGGAAACAATGGTGGTGTAGTTTGACGTAGACTGGTGCGGTGCGAGGAAGAAGAAAATAAGGAAATAATTTTAAAAGGATGGATGACTATGATCATCTCATCTATATGAGGTGTTTAGGGTAACTCCTCTCGATTTAAAAAATGTCAAACAGTGGAGATTTGAATGTATGTAAATAAAATGTCTATAGAGGATGTATGAGATTTAAATGGGTTGTGTAGTCGAGATCAAACACATCTAAATCAGATGGTTGGGGAAGACAACATCCATTATATGCTGAAGGGGGACTCAATCAGGAACAAGCATAGACATATGGGATCTCATGTGACATGATTTGGTATCCTAGATTATATCTAATGAAAAAAAATGCAATCCCACATCAAAACATTCATGGTTTCTAGGACCGATTTATAAAGCACAATGCACCAGCCATATTCCAATGACACAGGCACACACATAGCGGCTCAAACACATGGGGCTCCACAAGGGCCTTATCCCAACACCGACATGAGTGCTCTACTGGACTTATAAATGAGCTTGTGTATGCATAGCCCACACAATGATTAGATTTTCCTATGTTCAACTGATCATGCACAATGAAAGCATGACTCATCATGTACCATGTAAGGCTTGGCCTAGGGTTCTCTCTCTAACCGACCAATGTTCACTATGTGAGATTCCCAATGTCTTTGAAGGCTTGTCTTAAATGGCTAACCTTAATCAAATTTTCGGGTACTCACCCAATTTTTAAATCAATATCTATTAAATGAATATAGTTAGGAAAACAGACCATATATGTTAATTTCCCTATTTATAGACTAATTATTTCTCATGCTTAAACTACATTCTAAATGTCATTATTTTCATATTTTTTTATTAATTTTGGGTTTTAAAACATTAAATTTCAATATATAAATATATAATAAAAAATCAATTACAACAATGTCATCATTTAATCAATATAAAAAAATAAAATATTTAAATCATCATTAAAACATTTAAAATACATAGTGATATTATAACATTTTTTATAAAAATACCAAGAATCATTGATTTTGAAAACCAATGGCTAGAAGAAGAGTCCATGGTCATATATATCATAAACTATTAAAATGGAATCATTAATACTTGTTTAGTGTGTTCCAAACATTAAAAACCATTTCAGATTATAATAATGGTTCTCTACAATCCCTTGACACTTAGTACATTTTCTATAGTACTTGCTATAATTTTTTTCATTATGATAGACTCAAAGGATGTTCACTATTAACATGGTCTAGTTGTTGTGTTTGGGGTCTTCCAATGATCTTGATAGGCCTTCTAATAGGTATTATAGGGTAGTTATTGTCTTTTAGCCTTATTTAAATGTATTGTTGCTAAGTTTCTATTGAATACATCGTGTCTTATTCCATTAAGTAAGAATTTCTTCTAATATAACCAATATAAATATAATACATACTAAAACTAATAAAAAAAATATTATTCATACAAATATAAAAATTCTATGGGTCAGATTATTCCCCCTTAAAAGAATTGTGTCCTCACAATTCGATCTTACTCTTGTAGTAATATAGGAATGGACCATCAGACATCCACATTAAAGACCCTACATTACCATATTATGTATAATTAATTATAAAAAAGAATAGAAAAAAATTAATTTATACCTTCACCAAGTCCACCAGTGGTAGAGATTTTCCATTTTCCTTCCTGTTAAACAAATACACAATACCATTTTAAATTCCTAACTCTCTATGGCCCAAATTCAGAATGAGAAACCTGGGTCAAACTTATGTACATAGATATAATATCTCAATATAGAGGCTTGAAGGGTAAAGCTTTGGGAGACCTAAACATGAAATTAATGTCTATAAAACCAACAAAAGGCTCTACCACAATGTTTTTAATGTATCTAATTATACAATATAAACTGGCGGACAAGATTTGGCATAGGTATGCTGCACAAATGTCACCCTATCAAAAAGATTCAGGAAAATACACTAGTGGTAGAAAACATTTATCCAGGTTAAAACATTTAAATAGACCCTCAAAGTACATTCCCCTATGTTCAAAGAATGGTAGTTGAGGTTGCATAATGAGGAAATAAAGAATGCCTAATCCTTGATAGAAACAAAGTATTCTAGGAGTGTTATATATATTGTAAATATATTTTCCAGACAAACGATGTTTCCCAACGGTCTCAAATTCATCAATACAAGAGATAAAAAATATGGTTTCTCATATCTAAGTAGGAATATACAATATATTGGTTGGTTGTCTTTCATCTTCCATATGAAACTTTTAAGAAAAAGTTCTTTTCTGCAATGTATAGCTATATTTTTAGTTTTGTTTTAATTTCCCAGAATTCACTTGATCTTTCATTTGATTCGAACTGTAATGCCCAAACCACATAATCCCAAAGATAGTGCCCAGAAACCGGTGTATAATTTTTTTTATAATGGGATGGTACTAATAGTACACATCACATCTTATCATAGAAGATATTCTTGGTCTAGGTTTTGGAAAACCATATAAATTTTATAGTTTTCATCAAAATTATATGAGATAAACACTATAGAACTACCACCACATAGAATAACTCAAAGATAAATAAATACTAATCTTGTAAATATATATTTAACATGTAGGGTGAGTAAAATAATTCCCAATAAGAAGTTTTAAAAATAATTATGGAAATCCTTTTTGAAAACATCCGTTTAAAATATTTATACATACACAAAGCATTTTCTAATAAGGAAAAAATATATCAAGTAGAATATCATCTGGATTTTTTATATTTTACTTGAAATCATATTTAGGGAAATATCATATAAAATATTCTCATATTTATTCAAATGATAAAAATAAAACACATTTCAATACAGGCATACATGTACAAAAATGCGTGGAATATTGCATATAAAACAGGATTATATAAACTAAATAATGGGTGGCATTCAATGGTGAAAGTAAAAATTAGTATATGAAATTATACTTGCTTTGAATTTTCGAAAAAAAAAACATTATTCAGTTAATTCAAATCATAAAATGAATGATGAATTTCTAGATTTTTTTAGTTTTCTAAAAACAGATGCTAATGTTCAATTATAAAAGATTTACTAATTACATCCACCATTACGCTATGGGAATGTTATATCATAATCATATAAAAATGATTCATAACCAAGAATAATATACTAGTTTAATAATCACATGGTTAGTTAAATACTAATCACATAAAGAGGGAACACATAATGCAGGACAATCATAAACATTATATCAAGGACTTGTGCAAGACCATACATATTATTTATCTCAAGGACTCATTCGAAGACCTATGTTTTCCCATTAGACCTACAGATAAATAGAGTGTCTATAGAGGGCCAACTCATCCCAAAATAATTCCTATGAGTTCCTCATATGACTATTAAATCTTTTATTCAAACTCTCTCATACCACTTTGAATAAATAAATTATATCTTTTATGTAAAATGTCCTAAACCACTTCGAAAAATTATTTTATTTATTTTATACAATGATTCCCATAACACTTTGTATAATTAGGTTTTATCTTTTATTCAAAGTCCCACATAACACATTGAATAATTAAATTCTTAATCCATAAGTTATCATAAGTGATATTTTTTTGAAGTAATTGTTTATTTTCGTAAAAAATGTGAATCTTGCAATAATGTAAAAAATAGTCAAAAATTTATAAGTTTTTTCAATTTAGAATATGGATGTATCAAATTTATAAATGACATGTATGTTAAAACAAGAACACTTTTCTACATGTGATAATAACTAGTGAACATAAAATTATAGATTGTTTAGGTTTGTCACCTAAAATAATAATTCTTAAATTCAAAACCCTATTTTCATGACACCTAAATAATTAAAGTAAATATTCTATATATCGAAATACATGTTAAGTGTCAAACAAATTAAATCATGATCATTAATAAATAATGGTATTTATTATGGCTAGTTAATCATAAATTAAAACATAATAATTAAAAAATTAATGCATTTATTTCACGTGAGATATTAAAAGATAAGAAAATATATAAACTCACCTCACTAATAAGAGATATTCTACATTTATTATATAACATTATATATTCTCTTTATATCATTCATGACAATAATTTATGTCGATTAAACATATATTTACGTGTTTATGCATTTACATGTATGTAATAAAAAATATATAATTCCAACCGAATATCCTAAAATTATAAATTGAGAATCATGAATGTAATTTTAATTGAAATAAAAAAGGTGGTGACCACTTTTAAAAATGATAGGAACACAATTAATGTAATCCTTAATCTAAAAACTGCACTGTTTGTCAATTTAGACTATGAATATATCAAATTTATCATGGTTAGGAATGGGAAAACATGAACTCTTTTTTATAGTTTATGATAAGTGTTGCAAAAAATATAATATATTTATAGGTTTGTGATATAAAATAGTAACTCTTAAAGTCAAAAAACATTATTTCATGACCATTGATTGACGAAGGAGAAAAATTTATATATAAAAGTACAGGTTATTGAATTTAATATAGTTATAATTTATGTTTAAAATATACTCTAATGAATGGATGTGTCAACCAAATAAAATCCAAAACATTAATAATTAAGTGTATTCATTATGGGTGGTTCAGCATGATTAAAACATAGTATTTATAAATGTAATCCATTGATTTCATATGAGATATTAAAACATAATAAAATATTTAAAATCACATCAATAACATTAGATATTCTACAATTATGGCGTACCAATATATACTCTTCTTCTATAAGTCCTAAAAATACATTATGTTAGTTATAATTATATTTATGTGTTAGTGCATGTACATGTATGTTTAAAAAAAATTCCACCCCTTACAATAAAATTATAAATTGTTATGTATGCATGTAATGTTAATTGTAATAATAATGTGATGAAATCTTTTAAAAATTGTAGGCACACAATAACAAAACAAGGTTTTCTTAATTTTTTTCCAATATGAATTTGTTTTGTGATCATGTAATAAATTAAGACAGTTATTGGAAACATTCAATTCAAGGGTGTATTACAAATTAATGACATGTAGGAATATAAACACTTGTATTTTATTTGAAATTATCTTGGCTATTTAAATTAATCCCTACCACAATGATGGATTAAAAGATAATATAGTACGCATACTTTATATTCGATTTATTTATTTTAAAAAATAGTAAAATTTAGATATGGTCACATGTGTAGTGTATAAAACATCATGAAAAAATAAAAATATATCTCTTAAAACATAAAATCATAACATGGTTGATACCATAAAATCATGTTAAAATGAGACAATCCTGGTATATTTGTATTTTTGTTACATACATATACATTTAGGTTTTTTAATCAAGAAATAAAAGAATAATTATGAGGATAAAGATCACCATTAAAAACCATTTCATATCATAAGTAGAAATGAAACATAATTGGGTGAGGTTTGAAAAATATAGATATAATATATACACACATATATATGGATGAGTTTAATGAAATAAACAACTAAACTATGTAAACCTTTAAATGTGATATATTCATAAAAACATCAGTATAAATAATGATAATAATCACTTGAAATACCAAAAGCAGAATAGGATTTGAAGGTTTATAAAACCATATATACACAGTGTGTATATAGGGGATTTTTGAAACTAAATTGAATTTTAATAACTCTTTACAAGAATTATATACATTTTAAACACTATTTAATATACAATATCAATTACATAAAAACCTATACCAAATTATGATATATATATGTATATAAATATATGTATATGACTGTATATACCGAAAACGTATATAAGAGTTTTTCATTTCACAAAACTAGGCTAAATAAACCCTTAACTGACATCAATGGAATAGTTTAGGCAAGTAGAGGTTGATGAAAGGATGAGAAGAAAAAACCTTTATGTATAAGTATGATAAAAGAGTTATATAATCTGTTTATAAATATTTTTATACACTATAGTTCAAACATATATTATGACAATGAAACATGCAGAAATATGAATCGAAATCTTACTAGAACGAAACAAATTGTAATCAATGTAGACCTTGAGTAAATCAGTCATTCATAATCTTTATCTATTATATTGAAAACATAAATGATAAATTGTAGTGGATTGAATGAATCTAATGCGTCCAAGGTATCCTTGTGGAATAAAAAAACATCTTGGTCCGAGGAGAGTGATTGGATGACTCACTGGTTATAGAGGAAACAATGGTGGGGTAGTTTGACGTAGACTAGTGCGGTGCGAGGAAGAAGAAAAAGAAGGGAAGAATTTTAAAAGGATGGATGACTAGATCATCTCGTCTATATCAGGTGTCTAGGGTAACTGTTATAGATTTTAAAGAAGTCAAACAGAGGAGATTTGATCGTATTTAAATCAAATGGCCGTAGAGGATGTACGAGATTTAAATGGGTTGTGCAGTTGAGATAAAACACATCTAAATCAGACGTTTGGGGAAAACAACATCCATTAGATGCTGAAGGGGGGATTCAATCAGGAACTGGCACAGACATATGGGATCTCATGTGACATGATTTGGCAGCCTAGATTATATCTCATGAAAAAAATGTAACCCCACATCAAAACATACATGGTTTCTAGGACCGATTTATAAAGCACAATGCACCAGCCATATTCCAATAACACAAGAACATGCATAGGGGCTCTAACACATGGGGCTTTACAAGGGACTTATCCCAACACTGACATGAGTGCTCTACTGGGCTTATAATCAAGCATGTGCATGCTTAGCCAACACAATGATTAGATTTTACTATGTGCAACTGATCATGCACAATGAAAGCATGACTCATCATGTACCATATAAGGTTTGGCCTAGGGTTCTCTCTCTAACCGACCTATGTTTCCTTTGAGAGATGCCCATTGTCCTTGAGGGCTTGTCTTAAATGGCTAACCTCAATCAAATTTTCGGGTACTCACCCAATTTTTTTAAAAAAATATATTAAATGAAATTGTTTATGAAAAGAGACCATATATGTTAATTTCCCTATTTATAGACTAATTATTTCTCATGCTTAAAATAAATTCTAAATGTCATTATTTTCATATGTTTGTATTCATTTTGTGTTTTAAAACATTAAATTTCTATCTATAAATATAAAATAAAACATCAATTAAAACAGTGTCATCATTTAACCAATATAAAACAATAAAATATTTAAATCATCTTTAAAACATTTGAAATACATAGTGATATTATAATTTTTTTTATAAAAATACCAACAATCACTTGATTTTGAATCCTAATGGCTAGAAGAAGAGTCCATGGTCATATATATCATCAACTATTTAAAAGGAATCAATAATACTTTTTTAGTGTGTTCCAAACATTAAAAACCATTTCAGATTATAATAAAGGTTCTCTATAATCCCTTGACACTTAGTATATTTTCCATAGTACTTGTTATAATTTTTTTCATTATGATAGACTCGAAGGATGTACACTATTAACATGGTCTAGTTGTTGTGTTTGGGGTCTTCGAATGATCTTCATAGGCATTATAATAGGTATTATAGGGTAGTTGTTGTCTTGTAGCCTTATTTAAATGTATTGTTTCAGTGTTTCTATAATATACAATGTGTCTTATTCCATTCAGTAAGAATTATTTTAATAGAACCAATATATATATAAAAAATACTAAAAATAATAACGGAAAAATATTATTCATACAAATATCAATATTCTATGGGTCACATTATTCAAACCTTAAAAGAATTGTATCGTCACAATTCGATCTTACTCTTGTAGTAATATAGGCATGGAACATCAGACATCCACATTGATGTCCCTACATTACCATCTTAAGTCTAATTAATTATAAAAAAGAACAGAAAAAAATTAATTTATACCTTCACCAAGTCCACTAGTGCTAGGGATTTTCCATGGTCCATCCGGTTAAACGAAAACACAATACCATTTAAAATTCCTCACTCTCTATGGCCCAAATGTAGCATGAGAAACCTGGGACAAACTCATGTACATAGATATAATATCTCAGGATATAGGCATGAGGGGTGTAGCTTTGGGAGACATAAACGTGAAATTAATGTCTATAAAACCAAAAAAAGGCTCTACCACAAGGATTTTAAAGTCTCTAATTATAAAATATAAACTGGCGGATAAGATTTGGCATTGGTATGCTAAAAAAAGTCACCCTATCATAAAGATTCATGAAAATACCCTAGTGGTAGAATAAATTTATCAAGGTTCAAACATTTAAATAGACCCTCAAAGTACTTTCCCCTATGTGCAGAGAATGGTAGTTGAGGTCGCATGATGAGGAAATAAAGAATTCCCAATCCTCAATGGAAACAAAGTATTCGAGAAATGTTATATATATGGTAAATATATTTTCCAGACAAACGATGTTTCCCAAGGGTCTCAAATTCATCAATACATGAGATAAAAAATATGGTTTCTCATATCTAAGTAGGAATAGACAATAGATTGGTTGGTTGCCAGTCGTCTTCCATCTGAAACGTTTATAAAAAAGTTCTTTTCTGCAATGCATATCTTAATTATTAGTTTTGTTTTAATTTCCCAGAATTCACTTGATCACTCATTTGATTCCAACTGTAATGCCCAGACCTCATAATCCCAAATATAGTTCCCAAAAACTGGTGTATAATTTTTTTTAATGGGATGGTACTAAAAGTACACATCACATCTTATCATAGAGGATATTCTCGTTCTAGGTTCTGGAAGACCTTATAAAATTTGTAGTTTTAATCAATGTTCTATGAGATAAACACTATAGCACTGCCACCACATGGAAAAACTAAAATCTAAAAAATACTAATCTTGTAAAAATAAATTTAACTTGTTTGGTGAGTAACATAATTCCCAATAAGAGGTTTCACAAATAATTAGGGACATCCTTTTTGAAAATATCCCTTTAAAAAATTTATACATACATAATGCATTTTCTAATATGAAAAAAATATATCAAGAAGAATATCATCCTGATTTTTTATATTTTACTTGAAATCATATTTAGGGAAATATAATAAAAAATATTTTCATATATTTTCAAATGATAAAAATATAACACATTTCAATACAGGTATAAATGTACAAAAATGCATGGAATATTGCATATAAATTAAGAGTATATAAAATAAATAATTGGTGGAATTCAATGGTGAAAGTAAAAATTAGTATATGAATTTATACTTGATTTGAATTTTAGAAAAAAATAACATTATTCACATAATTCAATTCATAAAATGAATGATGAATTTCTAACATTTTTTAATTTTCTAAAAACAGATGCTAATGTTCATTTATAAAAGATTTACTAATTACATCCACCATTATGCTATCGGAATGTTATATCATAATGATATAAAAATGATTCATAACCAAGTATATTATACTAGGTGAATAATCACACGGTTAGTTAAATACTAATCACATAAAGAGGGAACACATAATGAAGGACAATCATAAACATTATATCAAGTCCTTGTGCCAAGACCATACATAATATTTATCTCATAGACTCATTCGAAGTCCTATGTTTTCCCATTAGACCTACAGATACATTGAGTGTCTATAGTAGGCCAACTCATCCCAAAATAAATCCGATGAATTCCTTATATGACTATTAAATCATTTATTCAAACTGTATCATACAAATTTGAATAATAAAATTATATCTTTTATGTAAAGTTTCCCAAACCACTTTGAAAAAATATTTTATTTATTGTATACAATGATTCCCATACCAATTTTTATAATTAGGTTTTTTATTTTATTCAAAGTTCCACATACCACATTGAATAATTAAATTCATAATCTATAAGTTATCATAACTGATATTTTTTTGAAATAATTATTTATATTCATAAATAATCTGAATCTTTCAATAATGTAAAAAATAGTCTACAAATTATATGTTTTGTCAATTTAGAATATGGATGTATCAAATTTGTAAATGACATGTATGTAAAAAAAGAACACTTTTCAACATCTGATAATAACTAGTGAACATAAAATAATTGATTGTTTAGGTCTGTCACCTAAAATATTAATTCTTAAATTCACAACCCTAGTTTCATGACACTTATATAATGAAAGTAAATATTCAATATATCAAAATACATATTTTTGAATTTAGGATAGTTATCATTCATGTTTAAACCATAGTCAAATGAATGGAAGTGACAAACAAATTAAATCATGATCAATAATAATTAATTGTATTTATTATGGCTAGTTAATCATAAATTAAAACATAACAGTTAAAAACTTAATACATTTATTTCACGTGAGATATTAAAAGATAAGAAAATATATAAACTCACCTCACTGACAAGAGACATTATAAAATTATTATCTAACAATATATACTCTCTTTATATCATTCATGGTAATAATTTATGTCAATAAAACATATATTTACATGTTTATGCATGTACATGTATGTAAAAATCAAAATATAATTCTGACCCCATATCCTAACATTATAAATTGAGAACCATGCACGTAATGTTAATTGAAATAAAAAAGGTGGTGACCACTTTTAAAAATGCTCTGAAGATAATTAAAAAACAGGGTTTTGTTATTAATTTCCAACATAAAATTTTATTTGTGATCATGTAATCTATTAAGACATGTATTGGAAGTATACAATTCAAGGGTTGAATAAAAATTAAAACATGTTGAAATATAATCACTAGAATTTTAGTGCAATGTAGATAATCGTGATTAATTAATTCATAGAAAAATGAGGGCTCAGAAAATAATTATAGTAAAAATAAATTATCTTCCATTTATTATTATTTTTAAATAGTTAAATACATATGTGATCACATGTGTATTTTATCAAAAATTTTGAAAAAAATTAAAATTTATATTATAAAACATATAATCATAACAAGGTTGATACCACCAAAACTTCATAAAACAAATCAATACATGTATATATATATTTTTGTACATAAATAAACATATATGTTTTTCATATAAAATTACAATAATAATTATACGGATAGGGTTCAACTTTATTAAAATTTATTAACATAAGGAGAAAAGAATCTTAATTGGATTAGGATAGTTAAATATACATACCATTTATACATATATATAAGTATGAGTTTAGTGAACTCAAAAACTAATCTTCATATACATTTACAAGTGTTATATGTATAAAAAAATCATTAGAAAGATAGATAATCATCACATTAAATACCCAAAATAAGATTAGGATTTGAAGGCCTATAAAATCGAATATACCCAAAGTGTATATTGGTGATTTGGAAAACTAAAGTGATGTTTAATAAATCATCACAAGAATAATATACATAAAAAAATATTAATATCTAATATCATTTACATGATAAAAAATATTATATTATGATTAAATACTATATCTATATATATAATGGTATAAACAAAAAATGTATATAATAGTTTTGCATATAAAAAATGTACCTAAATTAACACATAACTCACTTCACGGGTAAGGTAGAGTTGAGAATAAGGTGATGGAAGGTTGGAAAGAAGAAAACCCCTATGGTTATGTATGGAAAAGATATTTATATAATCTATTTATATACAAATTTGTACATTATAGTTGAAAAATAAAATATAACAAAAAAATGTCATGAAATATAAATATAACTACTACCGGTAAGAATAAAAAATGTAATTAGTGTAGAACTTGACTAAATCATTCATTGATATATATATATATATATTATGGAAATCTTATATGTTATAGAAATGTGGTTCTAATTAAACTAATGCATCCAAGGAAGCCTTGTGGAAACACGAAATAGCTCAGTCCAAAGAGAACTATGGGAGGACTCACAGTTATAGTGGAAACAATGGAGGGGGAGTGCAATGCCAACTTGTGTGGCACAAGGATGAATAAAAAGAAAGGAAGAATATGAAAATGATGGATGGAAATGATCGTCTTAGCATGATTAGATGACTACAATAATTCCGCTCAATTTAAAAAGCGATGAACTGATGAGATTTGATCATGATTTGATTGGATGGTGGCATAAAATCTTTGAGTTCTAAATGGGTTGTACGGTCGAGATCAAATGCATCCAGATTGGATTATTGAATAAAATCATGGCAATAAGATGCAGTAGTGGGGATTTGATCGGGAACCGACATAGATGTCTGAGATCTCACACAGAGAGATCTGATGGACTGGAATACATCTCCCAATAAACTACTATCCCATATAGAAACCTATATGCTTTTGGGGCCGCCTTATAATGATGTGTGTACCAACCATAATCCAAGAATAGAAGCATGCACACAGGTGCTCATACAAACGGTCCATCACATGATCCTTTTCTTAACCCCTACATGAGTTCTCTAGCGGCCTTACACATGTTCCCATGTGTATATAACCCACACCGTGAATGGATTTGCATGTGTAAAACTCAGTATGCACCATGAATGAAAAACTCCACATGCATGATGCATGGCTTGGATGAGTGTTCGTTCTCGACATATCATCGATTTCCTTTGTTAGATGCCCGCTAACCTTGAGGGATGGTCTTACAAGGTTTCCCTCAGTTCAACTATAGGGTACGTAACCAATTGTTTTATAAAAAATTTATGAAATATAAATAGTTAGGAATACATCCCATATATGATAATTTCTCTATTTATAAAATAATTATTTCATATACATAAACAACATTCTAAATGTCATTATTTTTATATTTTTTTATTCATTTATAGTTTTAAAACACTAAATTTCACATTCTAAAAAAAATACAACATCATTTGAAACCATGTCATCATTATCCATGATATAACATTAAAATATTTAAATAATTTTGAAAACATTTTAAATATTCTATGAAATTATAATTTTTTTAATAAAAATATATAAAATCACTTGATTTTTAATACCAATGACTAGAAGGAGAGGAAAAAGTTATATTTAGCTCTAACGGTTAAAAATGACATATAAATACTTGTTTAGGGTGTTCTATACTTCACAAACAATTTCAACCTATAATAATGGTTACATACATTCCCTTGATGCTTAGTTTTTTTACTATAGTACATTCCATAATTCTTTTTATCATGACAGACTCTAAGGAAGGTCACTACTTACATGGTCTAGTTGTTTTTTTTTCTTCTGGTGGTACTGGCAGACCTTCTAGTAGGTGTTCTAGGAATGTTATGGTCTTTTGGCCTTTTAAGATGTAATTTTCAGTGATTCTATTGACTTAAATGTGTCTTATTTCATTCTTGTAATCATTTGTTTTGTATGGAACCAATATAAATTAAAAAAATACAATAATAATACTAATAACATACCAAATAGTATTATTACAAATATAAATATTTCCAGGGAATAATAATACCTCTGGAGTAGTTTCTAATATTTTGAGAGAAGATATAGCACATTATTTTTTTCTGATTAAATAGTAATCATTTCTCCATAAAGGCAATGTTTCCAAATCATAAGTTCAATCATCACAGATTCATGTTCCACGTAATGGGTAGGATAATTCTTCTAGTGTGTCCTAGGCTAATGAGATATGTAAGTGACAACTTGAAAACCTTATATAATACCAAAAAGCAACATAGAACCCAATTCATCATAAAAAACTACATAGCCCGGCCTGGCCTCTGGATGATTCAACACCTGTGCATCAGTAAAAATATGTTTTGGCATTATAATGGAATTTCGAAATTTATCTTTCAAAGAAAACTTCATCCCCTTCTCAGTTAAAGAAATCATTGGAGAAGAAAACAAAGAGATTTTCTTCCTAACTCTATGATAATTTTCCACTAATACCAAAAATAAATTAATCTCAAAGACATTACGTGGTTGCTCCCAAGTCAAGGAAACTTTTACCTTCTCATTAGAAACTAATAAACCCTATTTGGACACTAAATTGACAAATAATTTCAATTCTGGAATCTAGAAACCACACTTTGGATGCATAGAATAATGTTGATGATTTATTTATAGATTCAAAAATGTTTTTAGACATTTCAAATGATCCTCCTCATACATTTATTAAATGAGGATTTCATCCTCAATGACTTCCAAAAATATATGTAGATACTCCTGGGATATCTTGTTCATCAAGTCCATGAAAACTGCAGGACCATTTTCTAGACCAAAGGGAATATCAAGGTACTCATAATAGATGTACCTTATCCAAAATGTAGTTTTCTGAATGATAGATTCCTTTATCATTAACTAATGGTAACCATATTGAAGATCCACTATTGAAATACACTTCATCCCTTTCCACCGATAAAAACATAATCAATTCGTAGAAATAGAAATTTGTTCTTTACCATACCTCAATTGATATTTTAGATATCAGTACATAATCAAAGAGAACAATAATCCTTCTTAGTGATGCTAAATGGTTCTGCCCAAGGTTACACACTTGTGTGAATAAATTCTTTCCCAAGATTATCATACAACTTGGAAGTCATCTCTTAAATTTATACTAGATCAATATGGTAATAGGGAATAAAAATTCGTTGAGTAACAAACATTATGTCAATGGAAAACTCGACATCCCTTACCTTTGTAATTATAGAGAAATCCAAAGGGATCATGTCTGGAATATCAAGAACTACAAGAGGGAGATCAATGCTCAAATATTCACACTCCAAATCAAAAGAAGACAATATTATTACCTTCCCTAACTTCGGACAATAATATTCATCCATACCCAACCATGGGTCCCATTCTCAAGGAATGACAAGAGACACACCTCTAGGTGTCTAAAGGTATACCCTCCAAATATAACAATCAATTCAGGATTTATTGGTATTGAACCAAACCATTATTGAAATGACATCAAGACATTTCATGTCGAACACTAGAAAATTTCCTACCACCTTGACATCTGATAGAGAGTAGACCCATGGAAGACTTTGGAGTCCCTTCTGTCTATTCATTATTAGGGGTGTAATGATATCCATTTCATAGGTTAAAATATCAATAAGAATATTTAGATGATTAACATTACAGGTTGAAATAAATGATTGTGATGACCCAACATAAAATAGAGCAGCCACTAAAGATGATGGTATTGTAATGGTACCTCTCAAAGTCACTGGACCCATATCATTTTCCTCTAGATACTCTTCAACTATGTCAACTAGATTTGTTTCATATTTCTATTGGTAGAAAAATACTTTACATGAAGAAACATATTTACCTTAACTTTAAGGAGTAGCTGATGATGCTATTCCACTACGAATAGTTGTAATGTAATGGAAGAATCAAGGTAAGTGTCCTGATCATTTGTAAGAGCATCTATTCATTGTAACCTCGGTGAAAACCCTCTAATAATTTACATTCATTCAACACTAATATTAAATAACTGGACATCCTACTACCTCTATAAGAGGTATATAATGACTCCACTGTTGATAAATTCTATTAGAATCATCACATTTTTTTCTATTGAATAAACTCAGGCTACCACTGGAATTTTAGAAACTCATGATAATCTTCTCTATCAAGATAGGTCCATATCAACAATTATCGACCTATCCAATACATTAGCATAAGAGGGTGGATTAAGAATGAAATAATTTGAACGGATGGCTAATCGAAGTTAGAACATGAACTATTGAGCCTTCATCCTATCATTATATGAAATTCCAAGAACAAACTACATAATCTCAACAACGTGATTTAAATACACAGTCATGGTTCTATTTGCCTTATCAATAATGATAAACTCCCTAGACATGGTCAACACAATTGTCTTTGGATAGAACAGGTCAGTGAAATGTATCTTAACGTCTTTCCCCTATTATCCCCAATGTTTTTTCATCATGACCATTTCTATTAAGTCCTCCAAGAATGAATGTGGATCATTTCACCTTTATCTCATTCGGTGTCTCCAAGAACTCAAACAGATACTCTGTCCACCCCAATAATTTCTCAACATTTTGAGGATCCTTGTATCCATTAGAAATAATTGTATTTTGGTGACGGATATCTGGAGAGTGATTATGAATAACAAAAAATGAGCATCTATAGCTGGATACTGAATGGGGACTTTAGGTGTTTCTTATTTCATAGCTTAGACATTATGCACAATCACCTCAACTATATTTGGTTGCATGTGTAGATTATATCCCTATAGTTCAATAGTAGCATCATCCTAGAAATAATTTTCATCCCTTTTCTAAGGAATGATGCTACACAACATCAGCAGACAACATATATTTCATCGAACTAACTCTCAAACTGAGAAAAAGGGGAAAAAATATATCGACTGATAGAACAAATACAACTTGGGATCTAGTGTATAAAAATAAAAATATGAAATGACTAGAACTAATACCTGATTTGGCTTTTCTAAACAACTTCTAGTGATATAAGGATCATTTCCACAAGAGATGGACACAAATTCAATCAAAACTACATCTAATGTCGTGAAAATATTTCACAATGCATACTAACTTTAAGAAAATAAGCTAAATATCCTCCTCAAAATCAATTTTATCATGAACCTTCCAATGTACCCAGGAAATCTAATAGAAGAGTTTATCCTAACATATCCAATAGGGTATTCTGGATCTAGAAGGGTTGGAAATGAGATCCAAGAATCATATATCATGAAAGTGGGAGAAATTGTTTCACAAAACATAGAGAAAGGAAGATAAAAAATTCAACATGCATATAAATGAAACTATACTCAGAGTAATTTTCTAGAATTGAAAAAGGATATTCATACTGATGTACTACAACAATAACCAATTTTCTAAGGACAAAACTCACCACATCCATTTTTCAATAGCTGGATCCACCTCCAAAATATCATTTCCCCTAGCTCAAACCTGGTAGGACATAATCTATAATCACCATAAAGTATAAGCTGGTTGTGATGTAAAAAACATTGTATGGTCTCGCCAAGGATTTCATATTAGATAAAAATAATATATTAACAAAATAAATGCTAAAAAATATAGAATATAGTGGTTTGGAATTTTAAACAAATATAATCAAATCATGGTATATAATTTTAATAATAGAAAAAATACATTAATCTACTGATTTACAAGTTATGGGACAAGGCTAAATCAATTTTATAAATATATAATTTATATAACATAGTTTATATAAATTCATATTGTATGTAAATTAGTCCATTATGATTGGAATATATTTTAATCCCAAATATAAAGGTATTGAACAATGTGGTCATCTTCCAAATAGGTATGAATGATCCAAGATATAAAAATCTTCATTCTCTAAGTGATCACAAAAATAAGTGAATATAGATATCCCTTTGAAACTGGACAAAGGAGATGCATAACTATCCCATCAGGGATGTGACATGATGCAATTATGTTTTAGAAGATTGTATAATCATAGACTATCCAAATAACTCCCAAACTACCTAAGAATTGCATGTTCTCTTATAAAATCAATAATTTGAAATTTAGATTAAGTCTGATTAAAATACAATTAAATCCTATATCCCTATATCAAATTCTATTTTTCCATTTTAAAATAAAATTGGTTTTAATCATAGACATGACCCTTTAAGATGATAAAACAATTGAGTTTCTATTAAATCATTTTAATCCATTTTCACAAGTTCGAAATTATTTCAAAACCAATTATATCTATTTAAAAATACACTTCCACAATTAAATGAAAAAATATAATTTAAATATATTCTATACATTTACTATTTAAATTAATAATTTTAAACAAGTAATTCAAAAATATTGTCCCCAATTCAATAGAATTTAGGGGGGGGGGGGGGTTCCCAATTTTCATACCAAAAACATTTCAAATCACCCAATTCACAATAATTAGATTTTTTTCAAGTCAATTGGATAAAATGTCGAGAAATTGAATTTAAATCAGTAATTTGAATGAATCGTGAAACTAAAGTTTAATAAACATGTCCAAATGTATTGCGACCACTTATCTTTTTCCTAAAAAACACGTGCAATAGAAGCCATCAGGGTGAATAATGGTTTATAAGTCCAAAAAACTCAACATAGAAATGATGTCCAACATTACATAGCATTGTTACACAAATTTCTAGATGATATGTAGAAATTATAAAAGATGAGAAATTGGAAAATGCAAGGAATGAAGAGAACTCTTACATGAGAATCCACACCACAAGAAAAAGAATGATCAAATGCCTAATGAAAGATCCTAAAATGGATGATAGGCATAAAGATCACATGGGGTAGGATTTGGGTTGAAGTAAGTTAAATTGGATAGTTTGGGAAAATAATATATCAGTTGTGATACTTTTTTCAAAACTGTAGTAAGAGAATTAGATTTGGTGTAATTCCACTACATGTTGCAGAATAGTTATGTTTCATAACAGTTGAAACCTGTGTCACATGAAATTGAACATGTTGGATTAAACAAATCTTGAAATGTGAATTCTAGTCAAAGCATGTGACCATTCACGTAGTGAATCTTATAATGATATAAACCATCCCACATTATGCACCTAGCTACCATTACAGGTCATGTAACCAGGTTACACAGCTAATAAACATTTGGAATCATATAGAAAAGGTTTGTTAAATCTAATAGTTCAAGGAATCTCTAAATTTACTATTATATGTATCTACCAATCCATTCGCAACACTACTAAATCAAAAAAAGGAAACACTGTTACAAGATTAAAGGCGTACCTGCTATATCGGTTACGAGATGTTATAATTCATTTTATTTTTTCAATGTTTGACTTTCATGGCATGAGCATGGTGTTGTAAAGTCTATGTGGGGCTCTTGGAAAACCATGCGACATGAATTTTGGTGTATTAGGCAAGGTGAGTGGATTTTTTGTGGTTAGAAAAAACTGTGTGGAAACCGTGTCTGCTGTTTTTTTAGTTTAGAATGTGGAATATTTCATGATTTTCATATAGATTCCAAGCCTTTTTATCTAACCATAAAATTAATACATATTCTCTAATAGTGTGAACATGGTCGGCCCATATTTTGGATAATTATTCAGCCAAAACATTCATGTTTCCCATCTGATTAAAAAGTATAAATTCTTTCTTCTCTACTCTATTTTTTTACCAAAATATCATGTTTTATCTCCATTCTATAAACATGGTTCACAAGGGGGCTCTATGAAACCAATATCCCATGATACCCTACAACTTTTTTATATCCTTTAATGTTCCTTGGTATGTATTTTTTTAATTTTTTGTTTATTTCATTCTCTTCCCTCTTCCATCTATTAGATTTTGATTTTTCTTTCGTGGCATGTCTCTTGGACGAACTCTAAGGGTCATAATTTGTAGGTGGGTTGTTTTTATGGATGTTACGGTGTCTATATTGTCTATTGAAATCAGTTCTTCCTTTTCCCAAGGATTCATTTAATTTATGCATCTTTGAGGTAGGTGTTTCAATTAATTTATATTCTAGAACATTAAATTCGATACCTGAGTTTTCCAAAAATGATTTATACATGTAAATATTATGATTTTGATGTGTTTTTTAGATTTTATGAATGAAAATATTTGGGGAAGTGGATTCCAAAAGGCATGTTAAATTATTATTGTATATATAGGAACATATGTTTTTTGATAAAATGTAAATAGATCTTTAACTTAAAATTGGGTGATTTGGGTGGTGTATTCCCTTGGTTACATTTTTTCAATGTGTTTGGGTTGTGATATGGGTGTTGTATTTTAGAATTGGTTACTTTTATGAATTTGCATCTATGTGTGTCTTGTTATGTTGGTAGTAAAGAAAGTGGTGTTTCATTTAAAATTATTTGGGTGAGTATTGGGTTTTACTAACAGTTTTCTGTGTGTTAATCATTTTTTCATGTAGTCATGTATGAAAATGGATTAATAAGTTATTTTAATGAGTTTAAATTTCTTATTTCGGTATGCTTGGAAAGGAGAAAAATGTTTGGAATAAATTAACGATTAAATGGTGTTTTTTATTTTTTGCATGGGATTCTTCAGTTAATCATGGTATCAATTTTTTTTAAATGTGTTGTACCTTGGTTGTGATATATAAATTTTTAGTTGATTTGAAATTATATTTGATGTAAAATAGTGCTATATAAATTGAAATTATTCTTTTCTAAAAATATGGATTCTCGTTCGCTACATTTTTGGGTTTTTTTATTTTTTTCACATAGGTTGGGACCATTATTTTCTAAAATGTATATGGATTTGAAATGTTAAAGGCCAGGTTGATAATTTGTGTTTCCTTAGGATAGTAATATTTCTTGTAATGTGATGTGAAGGACAGATTGGTATTTAATGATAGCGTTCATATTTATTTTAATGTTTATATGATGTGACATCTCATTTAGAACAATTTAATGGATTCACATGTGATATTGGAACCACAATGGTGTACCCTCGAAAGATTGGTTCATCACATAGGTGGATTTGGTGATTCGGTTTGGTAATCATAATGGTATTGGATTTTAGTTGAACCGCATGTGTGAAGACATCCCCATTAACCATATAGTATTATAATGGGACTTCTAGTTATCATATTGAATTTAGACTAATGTTTGTTTTTCAACCATTATAATAATGGTCAGTACCCCTTAGATTTGATGAGGTCAAGTATGTTGTTCAACTAGATTTTATAATGGATGAGGCATGATACATATTGACTATGGAGCTTTACTATATTCTAGTAGTAGTGTCCTACCTAATTAAATCCAGGGAATGCTTCGATAGATTTTTTGAAATGACCATGTTTGACTATCTAATTTGTTTTATTATTTTGAATGATGTTGGATATTAGCATTAATGGTTTATAACTTTTTTATTTGGTTTCCATTACATTCAGAAAACCCCCTTTTATCTTCTCTAATGAACTTGTAGTAGGGTTTTTGGTTCTAGAAATAGATTATTAGAATGTGAGTAATGTATAAAAGTGGATATTGTTTGTGTATTATCATATATATTATTCATGGAATTATGTGTTGGGTTCTTAAAAGTTAACTATATACTATTATATAAATGTATTCGACACATGATTTTATACACTTCTGGGAATGTACATGTATTTATTCTATCATGATTACCTACTGATCTATCGTACGATCATTCCCTGGTTGTGCCAATTATTTTCTATAGAACAACGTTATTCTATAGGATTAGGTTTCTATTTTGATTTTTCATTTGGAGCCTGTTGGTCTGGTGGTCGGTGGTAACCAAGAGGTCATTTCGATATCCTTTTAGCGTGCGTCGTTTTTTGTATTCAGGTTAAAGTCAATTTAGCAGTTGTTATATATGAATTATTTTTTTATTTATAGATGTTTATTTTTTGTTAGTTTTGTTGGGTGTTCAATTAACATATTGATCTTATTTTTTTATTTTTGTCTAAATCCTTCCAATTGAATAATTTTGATACTAGACACTAGTTTCCAAACCTTGGGGATTGTAGAATGCCCTTTAAGACTTGTTTGAAACCGATTCCGGTTTCAGAATTTGATGAAAACATTTTTTAGTTGATAACCAAATTGTGTTAGAACATCACTTTCATATATTGGGAATCAGGTAGTTTGAGATTATGACTATTAGTATTTGATAGGTTTTCATGGGAATAATATCATTAAACATATTTTCATGTTTTAATGGATGAAAATGGATTAATAAGTTATTTTTAAATAGTTGAAATTTCTTATTTTGGTATGCTTGGAAAGGTGCTCAGGTTTTGGAATAAATTCACGGTTACATGGTGATTTTTATTTTGTGCATGGGATTCTTGAGTTATTCGTGGTTTTAATTTCTTTTAAATGTGTGGTACCTTAGTTGTGATATATAGATTTTTAGTTTATTTGAAATTATATGGGATGTAAAATAGTGCTATGTAAAGTGAAATTATTCTTTTCGGAAAATATGGATTAGCGTTCGCTAAATATTTGTGTTTTTTTATTTTTTCACACAGGTTGGGACCATTATTTTTTCAAATGTTTTTGGATTTGAAATGTTAAGGGCTAGGTTGGTAATTTGTTTTTCCTTGGGATAGAAATATTTGATGTAATGTGATGTGAAGTCCAGATTGGTATTTCATGATATCATTCATATTTATTTTAATGTTTATATGATGTGATAGCTCATTTGGAAAATTTTTAGGGCTTCACATGTGATATGGGAACCACAATGGTGGACCCCCCTAAGATTGGTTCATCACATAGGTGGATTTGGTGATTCGGTTAGGTAATCATAATGGTAATGGGTTTTAGTTGAACCTCATGTGTGAAGACCTCCCCATTAAACATATAGTATTATTATAGTAATTCTAGTTATTATATTGAATTTAGCCTAATGTTTTTTTTGTCAACCTTGATTATAAGGGTTACTACCCCTCAGATTTGATGAGGACAAGTATGATGTTCAACTAGATTTTATAATGAAAGAGGCATGTTACATATTGACTATGGAGATTTACTATATTCCAATAGTTGTGTCCTAACTAATTAAATCCAAGTAATGCTTCTATAGATTTTTGAAAATGACCATGATTGACTATCTGATTTTTTTATTATTGTGAATGATGTTGGATATTAGAACTAATGGTTTATACCTTCTTTATTTGGTTTCCATTAAATTTTTCAAAACCCCCTTTTATCTTCTCTAATGGACTTTTAGTAGGGTTTTTGTTTCTAGAAATAGATTATTGGAATGTGAGTAATTAATAAAAGGGGATATTCTCTGTGTATTATCATAAAGATTATTCATGGAATGATGTGTTGGGTTCATAAAAGTGAACTATATACTATTATATAAATGTATTCAAAACATGATTTCATAATCTTTTGGGAATGTACATGTATTTATTCTATCGTGATAACCTACTGATCTATCATATGTTAAATCCCTAGTTGTGCCAATTATTTTCTGTAGAACAAAGTGATTCTATAGGTTTAGGTTTCTATTTTGATTTTTCATTTGGAGCATGTTGGTCTGGTGGTGGTGGTAACCAAGAGGTCATTTACATATCCTGTTATCATGGGTAATTTTTGTTATTCAGTTTCAAGTCAATTTAGCAGTTTTTATATATTAATTTTTCTATTTATAAATGTTTATTTATTATAGTTTTTTTGGGTGTTCAATTAACTTATTGATCCTATTTGTTTTATTTTTGTCTAAATCCTTCCAATTGAATAATTTTGATACTAGACACTAGTTTCTAAACCTTGGGGATTGTATAACGCCCTTCAAGACTTTTCTGAAACCGAGTCAGGTGTCAGAATTTCCGGAAAACATTTTTTAGTTCCTAACCAAATTGTGTTAGAACATCGCTTTGATATATTGAGAATCAGGTAGTTTGAGAATATGAATATTAGTATATGATTAGATGTCATGGGAACGATATCATTAACTATATCTCATAATGATCCTCAATTTTCTTATGGTAGTTCAATATTTGAATCTTTTATATGATTCATGTGTGGGGAATGAAAATGCTGGTGAACCAGTTTCTTATTTTGGTCTCAAATAGAGTAGTAACCCTTATGGATTTTGAGTCCATAGTTTAAGTCCCTCTTAGTGTTTGATAATGACATTGTTAATGTCCCATTACCCATATATCATTTTTATAAATGGACCCTAGTTCCCAATCCAAGTTTTTTTTGTTCTGAGATGTGATTTTGTTTTATTTTCTCCTAGTGTGAGTCAATTTTTTAAAATAAAAATGTTTTATGAGGGAATGTGAACTCTAAAAAATAAATTGTTTTGAATGTTTGGTCTCTTTCTGAATATGGTTTTTATTAATGGATTTTGATTTGAAATCATGTTTGCTGTTACAATGAATGGTCTTAAAATAATTCGGTTTTGTAAATACAATGGAAATGTTTATTTTTGAATGTGTATTTTATTTTTGATGTTTGGATTATGAGTAAGTTGCCTTATCCTAGATTGGACTCTTGGTTATGTTTTTCCTGATGATGATTTTGGTTTTGGATTTTTTTAATACTCAATGTGTGCCACAAGGAAATATCCCCATGGTTTCTAGTGACTCTCTTACAATTTCTACTACTACCAATAATTCTAGTGGGTTGGAGGGATTGAATTCTTCTAATATGTTTTCAGTATTTTGTGGTTACAATGATCTATTAAAGATAGTTTAATCGTTTTAGGATGTTGAGTGTTGCATATGATCATAGATAACTCTGGAATCTATCCAATTCTATGGTGTTTTTAGTTCATTTAAAGAATTGATTTTTTTTAGTGGATGGTGATCGTCCTGAAATCACTGCAAGTTAGAATGACATGGGAGGTTTTTAAGGCAACCTTTGTCTGATGTTTCATACCTAATGTGGATAACGAGAAGAATGCAGTAGATTTATTTGGATTTCAACAAGTATAGCTATCAGTGTGCGATTGTGTGGATCATTTTAAAGAGATTTTCTATTTAACATTAGGTATAGTCTCATAGAATCAGCAAAATTAGTATCTATTTATTTGGTTACATTTTCTTTATATGAAGGTTTGATTACACTAATCTAGTGAAATTTAGTTTGAGAAATTAGTGGGTGAGTTTTTTCTCATTGGGTTGGTTCTTAGAATGAAATAACAGGTGGTTATTAAACTAGTCATTCTCAGCACTAATAATGGTTCCACATCTGGTGAGGTGTGTGTGCTAGAGGATCTGATTTCTAGTTATCATTTTTCATCAGTTCAAGAATCTCATTTTTTGTACTACTCAGTCATATGTTTCTTATGTGGATAGTTTTGGAATTTGATTCTATGTTGTCATAAACCCCCTAGATGTGTTAGTTATGTGGAAATTTGGGTAACGTTGAAATGATTTATAGGAATGGTTTCTTAAAAAAAAACCCATGTTAGGTGGATGTTCGCTCGTAACTACATGAAATAAGATTCATAATGACATCGTGGCTCCATCAATAGGCCCCAAACTGAATTTCTTCACACAGTTAGGAATCATCGGTGTAGTGGAGTTGTTTTCTAAACTTTTTTCTATAGTGTTAGAGTGTATATGGTTGATGTGTCTCTATTTTATTTCTTTTTCTTTTATTGTAAGTAACTTCTTATTATGAAATATTTATTTAAATTTTTCTTTTATAATTATAGTGGTTGAACCATTTTAATCAAGATTCATTAATTAATAGTTATTTATTTTGTTTTTGTATAGTTTCATAAATTGAATTTATATCTCAATAATGCTTGTTTGGGGATAATTATGCTGTTAGAAATGATGAATTATTGTTTTTATTTTGTCCAATTTCAGTTTTTTTTGGTTTTGGTTGAGAGTTATAGTGTTAGTTACGCCCTGCTAGGTGGTTAATTTTCTTTATATAGACTGGGTTCTTATGGTTGGGATAAAAATCCTAGTTTTTCTATTTCCTCTACATTATGTTGTTATTTTGGGTTGGTAAACTATTAATTATAATGTTAAAGGTAAAATCAATTTTCTGTATTCATTTGGATTTGTTTTGTCATGGTATTGAGTCTTATTCATATTTCATATAGGTGAATTTATGGTGGAAGAATGTGATTTTAGTGGGTAGAATTACTGTACCATAACCTTGGATTTTAATTTATTATATTCTTTACATGGATTTTGTTCATTGGGTTATTCCTGGGGTTGTGATCACAGTTCAAATTTAAGCCTTTTTATAGTTTTTTGGTGATTTTTTTCTTGTGCACGTTTTGTGTGCATAGTTTTGAAGTTTATCATGTGGAATAATAAAGCAGAATGTTTTTCCAGTTAATCGTTTTCATGAAAATTCAAAATTGTACATCATGATTACTATTTGAATATAACGATGATATGATTAGTGAAAATTGTGTGTCTTGAAGATCAATGTTTGGGAAATGGTGAATGTATTGCACATGATTATAGAAAAACATTTTTCTACTATGTGAGGGATGATGTAGTTTGGAATGTTGTTTTTGAATTCTTGGTGCATGGTTTTCCAAAATGTAAATCCGAACTATATGGGTGCCACTTTTCTTGAATAGGGTGGCATTGTTGATGCCCATTTTAGAATAATAGTGCTTCCAAACCATGTGAGTTTCATAGATCATTAATATTTTTATATTCCAATTTTTTAAAATCTATAATTTTATCCCCCATTTCATATTTTTTTCCCACTTTATCAACCTAGGATAACAATAAGACTCTTTAAAACACATATCCCATTATCCTCGTAATCCACATCAGCACCGTGAATATTTCTAGTTAATTATAATTGGTTTTTTGGTGTGTTATTTAACATATCTCCACTCTCTTTTGGTTTGTTAGTTTTTATTTGGTTGGTTCTCTCTTGATCGAACCTTAAGGGTTAGGGTTTTTTTATCAGTTGTTTTCCATGGATGATAGGGTGAGCAGGGTGTAACACCCCAGGTAAATAAAGAGTATGATATTTTCACATTTTTCCATATTTGTGAATAAAATATTAATATTACTTTAAAGGGAATTCTATGCTCTATGGCTTAACCAATATGCAACAACGAGTTCCTTTGAAATCATACGTTGTACTCTAAGAATAAACAATATTATTTTAAATGGTAGTTATCACATAGCCATTGTATTGACAAGAATGAATATAAATAACTGAATTATGATTAAATATGTTTGTTAAATGTTTTTACTTTTATCCAATAAATTTTAAAGGATTAAAATAAAAATGAATCCAATCTTAAGCATTGAATACACTAGTATTTTTAAAAGATTGTTTTACTACCTTTTGATGGAAAACCATTTTTAAATAAAACTTTTGACAATTTTATAAGATCTATTTTTCAAAATAAACATATTAGTTATGATTGGGACATTGAAATTTACATTAGGTTAATTTTTTGTATTTTTCTGACAATGTTCATTTTTCAATGAATAGTGAAAAATACTGCATTTTACATCAAAACTACTTTTTCATATAATTTAATTATATTGTTATAATATCGTTTTAATTTTTTTGTAGTCTAATTAGAATATATTTTTACCATATAATCAAATGATGGTCATTTGGATTAATTTCACTTTTTAATTGGGCATAAACAAGTGCAAAACTTTTCATAAATATTGTTTCTAAAAAACCCGCTATTTGTTTTGACAACGAGAATTATTTTGAAATTAATTTTTGCAATTTATGTGTTTGGAATATGGTAAAATGGATTACATATTTGGAATCATATGTTCCAAATTATTTAATTATGACTCTTTTATTTTTGGACATTATGAAAATTAACAACGATAATTATCTTTAATTATCTTGATTAATGAGTAATCAAGAAGTTAAGGATAATAAAATAATAACATAATAATAAAAAACGACCACAACATGTGTCCTAAGGATACTGGTTGTCTCATGACCAACCATGGGATTCCATGTTCCAAACTTGGGGGCCCCATGGAATCACTTTTGTGAGAAAGTGACTTTTTAACTTTTTATTTTTAAAGAATGTTAAATGTAACAATGAATGTATCACCTAAGTAAAATTTTTTTAATTTTGTATACATAAATGATATTTTGGACTATAAATATTAATTAGAAATCTAAAAATAGTTCCTACATCATTATATTTTTTTATAATTTTTAGACATTAAATAAATTAAATTATTTATGACATCATGATGATGCAGCGATGACCTCATTATTTAACGATTTAAATGAAATGGAAAAATAATGTAAAATATAAGACCTACACATGTCCAAAACCTATTGGATGGGTATATTTCGAACCCTTATCACCTTATCCTCGAAACACATCAATGTGGGACCATTAAAATCCGAAACTCATTTGAAAATAAAGTTACATTTTATACCTTTCTAAGAGTGCCCCTCCTCTCCTCTTATAAAAGGCCCCCACCTCTACCTCCTTAACCACACTTCCAAAGCCTTTGGCTCGGCCAAAACCTGCCAATTTTGTCTCTCCACATCCCTCTCTAACTCCTTGAAGCCTCACTTTGGTTAGAAGTCTTCCCAGGGAAGCCATTGAGCTCAAACCCAAGGGAGTTACCCGATTTTAAGGGTGATAAAGAACGATCGAGTCAAGTCGGACCCGAGGTAAAGGATCCTACTCCTCTATTTCTTTTTAAGTACACTCTTTTATGTCATTCCTTATAATCTCATCGTTCTTGTTATTGGGATGTTCTTTTATATTAC
Organism: Viscum album; assembly: GCA_963277665.1. Lineage (NCBI taxonomy): Eukaryota > Viridiplantae > Streptophyta > Magnoliopsida > Santalales > Viscaceae > Viscum > Viscum album. The sequence goes on from OY728166.1 coordinate 629,577,239, forward strand.
TCTTACTGTAATTTTTATGTTTATATGATGAGAGACCCTATTCTCTCTCATTAATCCATTTTGGAAGTTTTGAGTGGCACCGTTAGGCTGCCGAATTTTTGTAAGAGATCTAACCTCTCTCTTTCTATTTAAGTACTCTCCTTTATGTCACTTATTTTAAGATCTTATTTGTTATAATGGGGAATGTTCTTTTATATTCCTCTTGCTGTATATTTTATTATAATGTGATGAGATACCCTATTTGATCTCATCAATCCATTTTTGGAAGTTTTAAGTGGCACCGTTAGGCTGCCATGTTTTCATAAGCGATTTTTCATCTCACTTTAAATACCCTGATATTTATGCTACATCTTCCACAATTTCCTTTGAGTGGTGTATGTAATGACCATTATTTTACTCATTGTGTAATATTCTTTCATTTATGAGTATTTACAACAATGTTGTATTGTCCTTCTTTCACGAGGCGTATGTTTTGAAAGATACCCATGTCGGTAAGGGAACCTTTCACCCTCCTCTTTTTTAAAGACTTATTTTGTTATTTTATTTAATTCACATAATATTATTTTAGTATATGTTCTTCTATATCTTTATTGATGTAAATTTTATGTCCATGTGATGAGATACCCTTTTTATCTCTCATCAACTCTTTTTCGGAATTTTGAAGTGACGTTGTTAGGCTGTCGAATTTTTTCAAGGGAAATTCTTAACCCAAATTCGATTCTTTGGGATAAACTTATACACCTTAAATATGTCATTCTTTGATTATGTGTGAATTTCCTCTAATTTTTCTACACATAATACCCACGTATATTCCGTGTATTTGTTTGTAACACAGAGTTATATAACTGATTCATCCTTAATCCAAGGATACCGTCTTTGTATGGGACTTCCTCTCAATCTCCTTTCATTTAGGCATATTTTGTTTTATACACAACATTCTTTTATACGGTGTATAAACCCATTTTACTTTTACGTTTATCCAAAAGGAATCTTTTTATTCGATGTGTTTTACTAAACGAAAAAAGGGAATTTTTTTGTCGTATGTATGCGGCGACAACGACTTCTCCACTGCTGTGACCATTGTTTGAGTTTCGGCTTCCTCTACACGCCATAAATTATTTTTAAATGAAAAATAAATACCATGTTTTACTTTTCTTTTATTTTTGTATTGAAAATGGTTATCATAATTTATTTATATCAATGTGTTGTATTGATATCTTGTTATTGAAAGGTGGAAATGTTATGTTTCCTTTATGCATGTTTTATGTGATAAGATAGTGTTATGGTTCTTGGGCATTGTTATGAAGACGGGTGGTTCTGTGATAAAATAAGGGCGGGTGAGCCCGATATAGCTCTCCAATGCATTGGGTAACGCGAAGGAGTGAAACGTTAAGGTTTATCCGAAGAGGTTTAGGGAATATATTGTGGTGGGTATTCCAAACGTAACCAAGAGGGTTACTTCCTATGTAAGAATGTTATGAATGCCTCAAGTTTCCTTCTATGTATTATGATTTCTATGATTCATTCATTACTTGATTAGGTTTGTTAATGTTCCTATGTTTTATAGGTAATGTATGATTTCATTCTTATGTATATATGAACTCATGTTTCCTATCCATATTTTTATTTCCCTTACTGACCTTTTTATGCTCATCCCATGTTTTTTTGAAATGTTTTCCACAGTTTACGGGAATGGTACATGATTTTCTGATAGTGTCAAGGAAGTGTCAAGAAATAATCCATGATTTATTTTTAATTATGTTTCTATTGATGGGAAAAAAATGAATACTATCTTTTATGTAACCACTTTGTTTATATGTGTAATGTAATGCATGTTTTATGATCTAATTCTCTAAAACTCTAAACCTGAAAAGATCCTCAATGTGTAATCTTGTAATAACTCAACATTAAGTAAGGTTTAAGTCTAGGGCCTTATAGTTGATATCAAGGGTCGGTTTAGATAACTTTAGAGGTTAGAGTATTCTTTAAGCATAAGTGACAATACTATAATGGTTAAGATTTAAGAAAGAGTCCTAGTTTTAGATAATGTGAATGAGTAAGTATATCTTAGTGTTTATCTTCCTCATTAGTACATGATGGTTTTGTTGATATACTCACACTGACCTTTTTGGTTTTAGTAAATGGATGGATCTAGCAGGCACCAAAGTAATAGTGGATGTGAAGGAAATTGTGACAGTTTTTTGAGAAAGCAACTGAATGATATGGGAGCTGCAAGGAGAACTCTTGTGATTATCCTCAACCAACGATCTAGAGTCATGATTGATCACATAAACCTTGTTGATTTCACTAAGGCATCATATACATGAGATACAAATCCATACGGAACTACAGGTAATAATCATAAAGGTAAGTGTGTTCAAAAACCTATGTGTCAAAAATGTGGAAAGAAACCCCTAGGAAAATGTTTCAAAGGGACAGAAATATGCTATAGACATGGAAATGAAGGTCATAAAGCAAGAACCTGCCGTGGAAAAAGGAAGCATCCAGTTGACTCCAGGAAAGGAAAAGAAGTTCTTTCTGAGTGATCAATTGAATGTTTTAAATGTGGTGTGCATGGTCATTATACAAACACATGTCCTATGAAGAAGATTCGTGAATGGGATCACCAAGATCGTACAAATGTTCATTTACCAATACCTAACGCCATTCCGATTGAGGATGAAGAAACTGAAAATGACCAATCAAAGGTATGGATTATTTCATAACTATTGTTTTCCTATTTTGGAATCTTAGGATATGATTCATGATTTTGTTTGTAGGAAAGAAGTATTTCAGAATAAGTTGGAAAGGAATGGTTAATGGTCCATGAAGAATGTTGAATGAGTAAGATGTCAACATATGAGGGCTTCAAGAGTTGTGGTGAAATTATTAAGATTATTAAGTGTTTTTTGATGATGGGGTTACATTGGAAAACTTTTTATAGTATGTTTAACCCTGATGTTTAATATATGAAAATTTTATTCAAGGAATAGTTATCTGTTCTTTTCTGGACATAGTTATAAAGAACCATTTGGGTTTATATGATCCTTACTTTAGAGGTAATTATGGGTTACTATATATTATGATGGAAGTGAAAGGCTTGAGATAAAATTGAGGTTAAATTATGTTATGGTTATTTTTTAGGATTTTATCTCTTTTTGGGGAATGATTTGAGAATTATATGATTTTGGAAAAAGGAAAACACGCAGACCATGTGACAACCCATCGCGTCGGACAATGCTGCGGGAATCAAACCCACAACCAAAGTGCAAATGGTATTTATCGCCTACCACTGGACTAGGTGAATTCCATGGTTAGTTTGACTGATTCTTTTTAGTTAGATGATTTTATGAATTAATAGTAAGTTGATTTTTGTTTATCTATGGATATTTATTAACCTATCATGGAAGATATTTGATTAGGTTAATTACTTTTCAATACGAGGCAGTCAGAGCAACTGATGTTGTTAGGAGATAAATGTTACGATTTAACTTGGAAGACTATGTCACAAAATCCTTCAGATATTTGGGTTTCAATCTTAGTTTGGTTTACATTGAATAATTTTATAGACAAATTTATTAAAGATTGGTCCTCATTGAACTTTCGGTTTTTTTGGACAAATTTTGGAGATTAAGAATAGATTTTCTTTTTATAAAGGGTTATCCTTTTCTGGATTATCTGATATTGTACGAACATTTTTTGTTTTTGTTTTGGTTAAATTCTAAAGTCATGAGAAGTATATAGATCTCTTTTGAGGATTAAGTGATTATCTAGAAGTTTATTATAGTACTCTTAATGTGAACAAGTCTTCCAAAATACCCTACTTTTAGAGAAAATTTGAGTTTGTGTAAGGAATCTAATAAAAGATGAAAGTCAAAATGATAAGTGATTATGTTTCCTTATGAATAAATTCCTCAATAAAAAGTAACTTAAAACAAAAATTTTGTCTATTAACTTTTCCTACTGTGGAATCGAACACTGTTTAACCCATCATAAGTTTTGTGATTTTCTTGTGGTTATCTTTCTCCGAAACATGTTTTATATCACTCTCCATCGGAACATAACCCTATGTTTTCTCCTCCATGTCCATATTTTTATACCCAGAATCCTAGTATGGGTTAACTCAGGTGACTTTTGTACTTATCTTTCTTTATTTTAAATTGATTGTTTTACCGACTCTTGTTCCGATGTGGGACGTTCAAGGATGTTTCCAAGCTCAATTTTAAAATTGAGATGACACAATTCCCAAAAGGGGGGAAGGATATAACACCCCATGTAAATAAAGAGTATGATATTTTCACATTTATCCATATTTTTGAATAAAATATTAATATTACTTTAAAGGGAATTATATGCTCGATGGCTTACCCAATATGCAACAACGAGTTCCTTTGAAATCATACGTTTCACTCTAAGAATAAATAATATTATTTTAAATGGTAGCTAACACATAGCCATTGTATTGACAGGAATGAATATAAATAACTAAATTATGATTAAATGTATTTGTTAAATGTTTTTACTTTTATCCAATAAATTTTAGAGGCTTAAAATACAAATGAATCCAATCTTAAGCATTGAATACACTAGTATTTTTAAAAGATTGTTTTACTACCTTTTGATGGAAAACCATTTTTAAATCAAACTTTTGAAAATTTTATAAGATATATATTTCAAAATAATCATATTAGTTATGATTTGGACATTGAAATTTACATTAGGTTAATTTTTGGTATTTTTCTGACAATGTTCATTTTTCAATGAATAGTGAAAAATACTGCATTTTACATCAAAACTGCTTTTTCATATAATATAATTGTATGGTTATATTATCTTATTAATTTGTTTTACAGTGTAATTAGAATATATTTTTACCATATATTCCAATGACGGTAATTGGGATTAATTTCACTTTTTAATTGGGCATAAACAAGTGAAAAACATTTCATAAATATTGTTTCTAAAAAACCGGCTATTTGCTTTGACAACTGGAATTATTTTTAAATTAAATTCTGCAATTTATGTGTTTGTAATTTGGTAAAATGGATTATATATTTGGAATCAGAAGGTCCAAATTATGTAATTAATACTCTTTTATTTTAGGACATTATGAATAGTAACGACGGTAATTATCTTTAATTATCGTGATTAATGAGTAATCAGGTAGTTGAAGATAATAAAATAATATCATAATAAAACAAAACGACCACAAAAAGTGTCCTAATGATACTGTTTGTCTCATGGCCAACCATGGGATTCCTTGTTCCAAACTTAGGGGCCCCATGGAATCACTTTTATGAGAAAGTGACATTATATCTTTTTATTTTTAAAGAATGTTAAATGTAACAACGAATGTATCACCTAAGTAAAATATTTTTAATTTTTTATAAATAAATGATATTTTAGACTACAAATATTAATTATTTAGCTAAAAAGATTTACTAAATCATGATATTTTTTTTAAAATTTTTATACATTAAATAAATTAAATTATTTATGACATCATTATGATGCAGCGATGACCTCATTATTTAACGATTTAAATAAAATGAAATTATAATGTAAAATCTAAGACCTACACATGTCCAAAACCTATTGTATGGGTAGATTGTGAACCCTTATCACCTTATCCTCGAAACACATCAATGTGGGACCATTAAAATCTGAAACGATTTTGAAAATAAAGTTACATTTTATACCTTTCCAAGAGTGCCCCTCCTCTCCTCTTATAAAAGGCCCCCACCTCTACCTCCTTACCCACACTTCCAAAGCCTTTGTCTCGACCAACCGCTGCCCATTTTGTCTCTCCACACCCCTCTCTAACTCCTTGAAGCCTAACATTGGGCAGAAGTCTTCCCAAGGAATCCTTTGAGCTCAAACCAAAGGGAGTTACCCGCTTTTAAGTAAGTTAAAGAACGATCGAGTCAAGTCAGACCCGAGATAAGGGATCCTACTCCTCTCTTTCTTTTTAAGTACAAACTTTTATGTCATTACTTCTAAGCTCATATTTCTTGTTAGTGGGATGTTATTCTATATTACTCTTACTGTAATTTTTATGTTCATATGTTGAGAGACCCTATTCTCTTTCATCAATCCATTTTGGATGTTTTGAGTGGCGCCCTTAGGCTGCCGAATTTTTGTAAGAGATCTAACCTCTCTCTTTCCCTTTAAGTAATCTACTTTATGTCACTTCTTTTAAGCTCCTCTTTGTTATGATTGGGTATGTTCTTTTACATTCCTCTTTCTTTAAATTTTATTGTAATGTGATGAGATACCCAATTTGATCTCATCAATCCATTTTTGGAAGTTTTAAGTGTCACTGTTAGGCGGCCGAGTTTTCGTAAGGGATTTTTCATCCCACATTTATTCCCATGAGATTTATGCTACATTTTCCAAAATTTCCTTTTATTGGTGAATGTACTGACCATTATTTTACTCATTGTGTAATATTATTTCATTTATGAGTATTTACATCAATGTTGTATTGTCCTTCTTTCATGGGGCGTATGTTTCGAAAGATACCCATGTCGGTAAGGGAACCTTTCACCCTCCTCTTTTTAAAAGACTTATTTTGTTATTTCTTTTAATTCACATAATATTATTTTGGGATATGTTCTTCTATATCCTTATTTATGTAAATTTTATGTCCAAGTGATGAGATACCCTTTTTATCTCTCATCAACTCTTTTTATGAATTTTGAAGTGACACCCTTAGGCTGTCAAATTTTTGTAAGGGAACTTCTTAACCCAATTTAGATTCTTTGGGATAAACTTGTACACATTGAATATGTCGTTCTATGATTATGTGTGAATGTCCTCTGATTGTTTTACACTTAATACCCACTTATATTTCATGTTCTCGTTTGTCACACATAGTTTTGTAACTGATTTATCCTTAATCCATGGATACCGTCTTTGTATGTGATTTCGTCTCAATCTCCTATCATTGAGGCATATTTTGTTTTATACACAAGTTTCTTTTATATGTGTTATAAACCCCTTTGAATTTTATGTTTATCCAAAAGGAATCTTTTTATACGAAGCGTTTTACTAAATGATAAAAGGGAATGTTTTTGTCGTACGTATGTGGCGACAACGTCTTCTTTGCCGCCGTGACCATTATTTGCATTTCGGCTTCCTCTACAAGCCATACCTTCTTTTTAAAAGAAAAATATATACCATGTTTTACTTTTATTTTATTTTGGTATTGAAAATGGTTTTCATAATGTATTTATATCAATGTGTTGTATTGATATCTTGTTATTGAAAAGTGGAAATGTTATGTTTCCTTTATGCATGTTTTATGTGATAAGATTATGTTATGGTTCTTGGGCATTCTTATGAAGACGGGTGGTTCCATGATAAAATAATGGTGGGTGAGCCCGATATAGCTCTCCAATGCATTGGTTAACACGAAGGAGTGAAACGTAGAGGTTTCTCCATAGAGGTTTAGGGAATATATTGTGGTGGGTATTCCAAACGTAACCAAGAGGGTTACTCCCTATGTAAGAATGTTATGAATGCCTCAAGTTACCTTCTATGTCTTATGATTTCTATGATTTATACATTATTTGATTAGGTATGTTAAAGTGTCTATGTTTTATGGGTAATGTATGATTTCATTCTTATGTATATATGAACTCAGGTTTCCATTCCATATTTTTATATCCCTTACTGAGATTTTTTTTCTCATCCCAAGTTTTTTTAAAATGTTTTTCACAGGTCACTGGAAAGGTACATGATTTGACGATAGTGTCAAGGAAGTGTCAAGAAAGAATCCATGATTTTTTTTAAATATGTTTCCATTGATGGGAAAAAAATGAATACTATCTTTTATGTAACCACTTTGTATAAATGTGGAATGTAATGAAAGTTTTATGATATAATTCTCTTAAACTCTAAACCCGAAAAGATCCTCAATGTGTACTCTTGTAATAACTCACGATTAAGTATGGTTTCAGGCTGGGGCCTTATACAGGGTGCCTCTTCATCTAAGATCTTCTTTCTCTAAAATATTCATTAAAATTTCACATCATTGAGGTAAGTGTTTTAATTTATTTCATGTTTGTCACTTTATATTAGATGTATGATCATTCTTATATGTTTTGTAATTATGTTTTTCATGCCTGTTATGTGTTCATTTTGTTATGGTGTTTTCATGTTTGAAGAAATTGGTGGAACTTGATTTCAAAAGGATTATTCAATTAAGATTATATTTATATGCAAAGAAGGTATTTGATAAAATATAAATTGATATTTTATAGTGAAATTGTGTTCTTTGGGTCGGGTTTTCTCCTGGTTATGTTTTTATTATGTGGTTGGGTTGTGAAATGGGTGTTTTTTAAGAGAATTGGTGAATTTTTGGATTTTATTTTTACATGTGGATTGTTGTGTTAGTATTAAAGAAACTGGTGTTACATTAAAAAAATTGTGGTGTAATGGTTATTTCCATTGATGTATAGTTTGTGTAAAACATTTTTACATGTAGACATGAATGAAAATCAGTTTGTACGTGATTTTAATGAGAGAAAACATCATTTTATAGAATTTTGCAAAAAATACACAGGTTTTGGCATGAATTTAGAGTTAAATTTTGTTTTTTCTTTTTAATATGGGTTTATTGGGTTATGTATACATTCAAAAAAAATTCAATTTGTGATTCCATAATTGTTATATTTTTCTTTTCAATTGATTTGGAATTAAATGTTTTGTAAAATAGTTATTTCTAATATTAAAATACCCCTTTTAAAATAGTGATTCTCATTTAAAAAATTTCATGTTTTGGTATGTTTTCAACTATGTTAGGGAATATTATTTTAGAAACTGATTTGGATGTGAAATGTTTAAGGCCTAGTTGGTACCATGTTTTTCCAAGGGAATATTGGTGGTGATGTTACATGATGTGAACTACTAGTTGAAATTTCATGTTTGTGTGGATAATTATTGGAATGTTGCAGTGATGAGATGGCTCCATATGAACTTGTGCATGCCTTGACATGTTATATGGGAACAAATATGGTGTACCCTCTGAGGATTGGGACATCACATAGGTAGTGTCAATAATTTTTTAATGCAAGAACAATAGTTGTGGCTTTTAGTTGAACTACAAGTGTGAGGACAAAACCATTAAGGATTTACTATTGACATGGGTTTTCTAGGCATAATAATGAGAATATATTGATGGTATCTTTTTAATTCCAATTATGTGGGTCGGTAATGCTTTGATTTAGTGATTTTATTAGGGAGTTTCTAGTAGATTGGCTTGTTTCGAGTGTCCAATTATTTATTGACTATGGAATTTAACTATATGCCAGAATGTGAGTCAAACCTATGTAAATTCTATGGATTTCTTATAGATATGTATATGAAATTACCCTAATTGACAATAAGAATTTTCTAGTTATTTCTACATCATTTAGGATACTTGTAATTTTGATTATTTTTGCTTCATTTAGTTTCCTATACATTTAGCATAACTCCTTTTTATCAACTCAGGTAGACTTGTATTTGAATTTTTATATTAAAGTGTGGTTTTTGAATTTGAATATATTTTAATGTAATGTTGAGTGTGTTATTTCATGAAGTGAATTATTGTAAATCTATTGTACTAACCAGTGTACTTTTGAAATATTTTTTTATATTGAAATTAAATAGTAAAATTCAATATAAATGTAAAACCAAATAAGTGGTATTTAGAGAAATTAAGGAATCCATAACAATATAATAGTATCATCACCCAGGAATGAATCAATTCAACTTATGTATAATAAAAATATTATATATCTATACCATGTAATAAGCAAATAAATGGTTTGAAATTGAAAAATTAAGTCTTAATATTATTGTGAAATATATATGTCCATTTATAATTTTATAATTAATTTAATGATTTAAAATAAATTTAATTTTCATAAAATATATTCAAAAATTAATATTTTGTTTCCTTTGGATTAAACGATAATTTTATGAGACCTTAATTATTTTTTCAATTTGTTATAAAATCAGTTATAATTTAAAAATTCATAATTTCCAATTAATGGATGAATTAATTTAAAAATTAAATTTCTTTTGTTTCTAAAATTATATTTGAAAAATAGAGTTAATCGTTAAATAATAGCTGGTGAAAAATGGTTTCGGTTAATTTTTGGTATTTTCTAGAAAATATGAATTTTTGGTGAATAGTAAAATATCGTAAAATATGGTGTAAGATAAATACATGAATTGTTGAGTCATTGATGATGTATGGACAATTTTACCCCAAAATATCAATTAATCATTCATTATTTTAATATATTTAGGGATAATGGTCTAAATATTCATAGTCTTGAGAAAAAATAATAAACTATTCAACAAAATAATGGGAAAACTCCCATATTTTACCCAATAAGTACCACCCCTCACAACCTCTTATTCGCACACCATCAATTCATTGAGAATTTTTGATATTCTACTTAAATATCCTACCACTCCCTTACCTCATTTTTATGAGGATCCTAATTCTATAAAATTTCAATCCTCATCTTTTTAAGGAGTTTCTCCAGTAATAGATTTCAAGAGGTAACATCAACATTCTTATTCATTTAATTTCTTTTAAATTTTTTATTTTCATATTATCTTATTTCCTCCTCTAACCAAATATGATTGAGAACTCCATTACCGTTTATATACAATTATTATATTTTTTTAATGGAATATCCATCATTGAACTCATTTTTCTTTCTCATTCAATTTTAAAAATGAAATAATCGCCAATGATGTGTCAAATTACAGAAAAGAGTGATCATGTGTTTAAAATGTCGATTAATGCATTCATGGATATTCATTAAACAACTATAATTGTAGTTACATTATTTAAAATTTATTTTTGAACCCTTTTTATGTTCTTGATCTAATATATATATATAATAAGAAATGATAAAACAAATTGAGTTTGTTGTGGTCTAAAACAGCAAAAATTAACATGAACACATATCATTAACTATTTATCTAATAATTACTTTTCATTAAATTTTATGAAATGATTTATAAAATATTAAAATAGAATTTATATTCATTAATAAAATATAATTTCAATTATAGACAACTATTCTTATTTTACAAGATTTTCAATACATGTATACAAGTAAACCGATCATGAAAACAAGGAAAAAAATACTCCCAAACAATATTATTGTATCACAGAACTCATAAAAAAAGAAATAAATGGAAATAATAAAATTATAGTAAATAATATACATGTATATATGGTCATTAATTAATTAATTAATGGATTTAACTTGATTATCCTTGATATTGTATTAAATGGAAGTATACTTTCAGACATTTAAGGGATAATTTCTGAATATCCTGTTTTTTCGGGTTACACATTAACCCTCTTTACCCTAATATGATGGTTCTTTATTTTATTTCCCTAATTCTAAATTATATTTATGTGGTCAAATATAATTTATCTTGGTCTTATCATTCATATTTTATGGGAAAATAATTTTTTTAAAAAGGTTTCCCTCTCCATTCTTCCAGATCCATGGGAAATTCCTGATTTCTTACTAATTTTCAACTGCACTACATAATATATTTTAATATACCATTATTTTACTAAAATAACACCTTTTATAATGAAAAATTATCTTGGTTAAATTATTTATTTATATTCCTTTAGAATTTAAAATCCATAATGAACATACCAAAAAAATCTTGATAGGTACACACCAAGGACAACATAAATAAGAAAATATTATTAATAAATTAGTGGAATGTTATTATAAAAAATATATTATATGGTATTATATATATATTGTTATAAAATATATTGATAACACTCTTCTGACTATCATATCAGATGTGTTAACATATTTTATGTATGGAAAACCCATAGAAGGAAACTGTTTTTTTAAATCCTCTTTTAAAATTTTGGTTTTTATAATATTGAAAATTATTGTTTTTATGATGAAAGTATTTATGTATTGTGATTATATTGTAGATCATTTGGATTTTTTGTAGAATTCTGGTAACTCTATCTCCTTAAAATTTATTTTATATGTCCACGTTACAGGTTGACCATATCTTCACTCCAAGTGTGACCATGATTATTAGATCACAAGGTAGTGGTGGGGGATAAATCATAAGATTGCTACGAGGGGTACATTGTAAGGCATCTGTGAGAGATTAAAAAATTATGTATGAAATGAACCATGTTTTATTTTTTGTTTTATTTATGGTTCTTATGTTTTATTTGAATATATTTTCTCTCAATGTAAAAATATGATACTTTATGGATGAAAAGTATGAATTTGTGAAAATGAATTAATATATTTATATTTATTCATGGACAATGGGATTGATTCATTATTTTTATATTACAATGGATATTTTTTTCTCATAAACTATTTTAAAATGATTTTCATAGATTTTAATGTTGGTAAAGAGATAATAAGAAGCCAAGATAAATGTTATGATGATTCCTCATTAAAATATTTCATTAAAAACATTAGTATTATAGATGAAAAAAATTCTATTTTAGTATCACCCTATTTGGATTCATGTGGGTTGATATGTATAAAATATATCTTAATTATTTAAATCAATAAAATCAAAATATCATTGGGAATTTATGAATGTATACTCTAAAATAATTTACTATATTCTATAATATCTATGGTCGGGTCCTATAGTTGTTATCAGAGCACAATTTGGAAAGACATAGGGGTCATGATGTTGTTAACAGTGTATTATAAATATTTTTTTTAACTTATTTAAATTTTGAATTGATATATAATTTAAATATTACATTTTTCCTCAACTAATATATTCTATTTCAGAATGGATTTTTGAAGAATATGTATTATAATTATTGTAGGAACGAACTAAGAGGCTGATATCATCCTAAATCCACGTCCAAGAATATTGTGAATTCAAACTGATTATGTTTGTCATAGTGATAGACCAATTATGCAAGCTATAATTGGAGTAACTGTTGGATCGAATAGTCGATATAAAAGTCTATTAGATGGAACAATACAAGAGGGGGGGTGAATTGTAGGTTTAAAAACCTAACTTAAACTAATACAAATACAAACACCCACAATTGTATTGAATGTAAAAGGTATGATGTATTGTAATACTATTGTAAAGCCTAACAATTGTATTCAAGGTAAACACAATAATCAGAGTAATACAAATATGAATGATTCTACCTTAAAGCGTATAGAACCAATCAATACAATATGTAAAGGAATGATTGTAATTGAAACAATTACAATTGAATATGTAAAAGAAGAAAGGAAACAATACAATCCCTTTCTAATACAAACAACAGCGGAAATGTAAAAGTAATACAATTCTTTTAACCCAAAGAGAAGGGTTATCCTTTCACCTAGGATAAAAAGGTCTGTCTCACCAACACCTTGGTGAGCCCTCGATACGATGATCGGCACGTCTGTCTGCCTATCCTTGGCAGCCCTCGATACGATGATCGGCTCGTCTGTCTGCCTATCCCCGGCAGCCCTCGATACGATGATCGGCTCGTCTGTCTGCCTATCCCCGGCAGCCCTCGATTTTGCAGGTAATCGGCACCTCTGTCTTTCAATTACTTGAAAGCCCTCGATACGATGATCGGACGCACAAGGCTGATGAGAGAAGTCACAGTGTCTCTCTCTAGAATCTTCGTAGTTCACAGAGTCTCTTCGTTCATCAGTGTCTTCTCAGCTTCAAATGACCTCCTATTTATAGGCCTCGGGTTCCAACGGTCATATTGCCTCCAACGGTCATATTGAAACAGAAAGCACGACATCGTTTTGATTAGTACATAACTAACTCAACGACATCGTTTTGTTAGGACAAGATATATATAGAAATGTAAAACATGAGTATGATTCATATGCAGAGAGAGTTTTTAGACAAAGTAACAAAACAAATAATGATCATCTGAATAGCAGTCAGTACGATACGATCGACAGAGTCAGTACGATACGTTTGACAGAGTCAGTACGATACGTTTGACAGAGTCAGTACGATACGTTTTGGTTGGTACGATCAACATCGTACGATACGATAAACATGATAAAAGACAATTTGTTATTTTCAAACATATGATATAATACATTTGAGATTTCCAAAACATGACAGAATATATTTGTGATTTCCAAAACATGATGTAAAAGCCAAAAGAAGACTTTTGTCTTAACAATCTCCCCCTTTTTGGAAAGCACAAACACACACAGTAAATGAAACAAGAAATACTTATCTCCCCCTGAGTTATTGAAAACTCTTCTGAATAAGAAATTGAATACAACTAACTCCCCCTTAGGTATTGACTTTCCTAAGGATTGTATTCATAGATTTTCCTTAAGAGCATTGTATTGCAATCTCCCCCTTTGTAAAACAATCTTTGCTTTGTAAAAAATTCTCCCCCTTTGTGATTTACAAAAAGAAAGGAGTAATTTCGAATTGTCTGAAAGAGTTAGTGAAGTAAAACAAGACAATGGATAAAAGAGAGAATTATAAGAGTTATTACAACACAAACAAGTTTCAAGAGAAACAAATACAACAATCATTTCTCTCTTTCCTTCTCCTTCTTTATCAGCTCATGAAGCACGGCTTTCATCTTCTTGATCTCCTTCTTGTCTTCAGAAATTGATTCACCTTGAGTTTTGAGAAGCTCCTGTTGATCCGCAAAAATCTGATCTTGATTTCTGATGGTTTCCTCCTGGACTGTGATTACCTCTTCAAGAGTATCAATTCTGTTTTGCAGAGTCTTGTTATCCTTGGATAACTCAGAATTTTGTTTCTTCAGTAAAACCATTTCATCTTTGAAAGATGAAACCTTCGAGAATTCAGATTGGAAAGCATTCATCCTCTCTTGCAAATCTTTCACTGAAGGAACATCGGCTCTTTGAGAAGATAAAAGATTCATCCTTTCAACCGTTTCTTTATCAAGCTTGTTGAAAGCAATTGCAAGATCATTTGATAACCTTCTTATATCTTCAATAGCAACTTCATGGTCATTGATTGAGCTCTCTGTTTTGTACGACCACTTAGTCATCTTATTACATGCCTTCCTATGAACAACTGAGCTTTCTGAAAGAACTTTCAAATCGGCTTCTACAGATAAAACTTTCTTCCTCAATTCTTTCACAGATCCAAACTTCTTTCTCTGATTTTCAGTAATAAAGTCAATCTTTCCTTCCAGCCTCGGGAAATAAGGAATAGTTTTCTCCATTCTCCTCAAAACATGAACAATGTAATCACTCTTCTTGAGAGAGATTGTATGCTCTGAATCGGTATCATCATCGTACGATGCTAGTTGATATGATCTGCTTGATTCCACAACAGGCTGTTTCCCTTTCGCTTTTACTTTCTGCTTCCTTTCTTCTTCTACTTTATCACTGATGACAACAACTTTATCAGACTGAGAAGATTGAGCATCTTCCTTTTCTTTAGATGACATCCTGTCCGGTGATCTTTCCTGATCGGCATGAGGAGTTTGTTGAACTCCTTCGCTCAGCTTTTGAAACGATTCCTCTTTACTTTTCTTTGAACTTTGAAGATATTCTAAAAGAAAATCTCCTTCTTCTTCTTCCACTTCTTCCATCACTTGTTTCCCTTTTTCTTTCTCAGGCAGACTCTGTACGATGGGCTCTTGATGTACTTCCACAGTTAGTTGAGCACTAGCATGTTCAACTGCTTTCAAGACTTTAGAAATATCAAAGTCCTGAGCCTTTCTCTTCAGAAGAGTCTTCTTTTTCTTTTCAGCTTGAAGGGTTTCTTCTACCCTTATCTTTTCTGCAAGGGCTTCAGCAGGGTCAAGTCCAAACTTCGGATCACCCTCTTTTCTCTGTTCCTTGTCCTTTCTCCACTTTGCAACAACTTCTTTACTGTACCTCGGCTTCTTCTTTGGCTTTGAACTAGTCTGCGGATCAGACTTTCGAGTAACACCGGCCGATTGATTGTCCTTGGCTGGCATAGGTGCCGATTGATTTTCAGGCAATTCAGCTTCTACATCTCTGACAAAAAGTTTTGAATTTGAATCAAAACAAACATTCAGCTTTTTCATCGTACTCTTATTAATCAAAGACGGCCACAAATCCATAGGTTCTCCTTTCAAAGGAATGTTACAAAACTTCATACTCTCAAGAATGAATTTTGTGAGGATGGCTGGATACATTATTATCTGGGATTTAATCCCTCCTTTCTTGACATTCTTGATTGTTTCAAAAATATATCCCATGAGATTTACCTTCCTCATATTCACAAGGTAGTCAAGCATAAAGACATCAGAAACTTTAAGGGTTTCTCTATCCCCTTTCCTTGGAACAAGGAAACCTTTCATCCATAGAGTGACAAACCTATTGTCCGGTGAAAGATGATAAACTTTCCTCTTTCCCTCATTAACAACAAACAAAGACTTTTCAGCATTTTCTCTATTGAAAGTACCAACTTCCTCTGGAAGTTTGTGAGATGGACAGAATGCATCACCTTCTATAGAAACATTTAGAAAATGCGCCGCTTGTTTCACAGACATAGATAACTTTCTATCGTACACAGCAAAGTTAATATTCATATCCTTGTCAAAAGAAACGGTTTTGTAGAATTGACACACTTCATCAAACAGAACTGGATCTTGAGTATCAGGCTTTTCCACACAGAGATGTTCCCATCCTTGAAACAAAATAATCCTCTTGATTGTAGAATCGTACGTATCAAAGAATTCTCGGGATACTAACCTTTCTCTGTGAAAGTCTTTCTCTGTAAAGGTCTTTGAAGACATTTCAGCGGGAGTGTTGGCAGAAGATTGAGACATAAAGATGATGCCGATTGAGAAGATCGTACGATTGATTATAGCCGGTTGAGCAAAGTTTCGCCTCAATTCCTGGACAAACGATGTGGGTTTGGGGAGGGGAGGGGGGTATTTATAGGCAATAAAAAGATGACTGTTGATCTTCTACGGTCAGGATTAAAGAAAAGCAGATCAACGGTTAGAAATAAAAATAAAAAAAATAATAAAAAATGAAAAAGAATACCTGTCGAAGATCGTAAGGTGATTGCTGGTTTTGGTGACATTACGATGGAAAACAATCTCAATACTATCATCGGTCGATTCAAAATTTATTGAATGATACGATGGAAAAGAATTTCAATACCATCATCGGTCGATTCAAAAAAAATTTGAATGGTACGATGAAAAAGAATTTGAATACTATCATCGGTCGATTCAAAAAAAATTTGAATGGTACGATGGAAAAGAATTTCCATACTATCATCGGTCGATTCAAAAAAAAAAATTTAATGGTACGATGGAAAAGAATTTCAATACGATAAACAGAAAAATTGAAATAGTCAATACGATAAACAGAAAAATTGAAATAGTCAATACGATAAACAGAAAGAAACATATATAAATAGAGTAAATATTTAAAGATCAGAAACATAAAGACATAAAGAAATGTCCTCCCCCTTTCTACGAGGAGTTTCTTAATATAAGGAGAGATTTAAAACAGGAAGTAGATATGAATGATTATTTTAATGTAATCATTCCTAGCTTCTGTTTTATAAATTCAAATCTATCGGAAGGTAAAGGTTTTGTAAAAATGTCAGCAAGTTGTTCTTGCGTTCCGATGAATTGTAAAACAATATCTCCTTTTTGTGTGTGATCCCTAAGAAAGTGATGCCTAACATCTATGTGTTTTGCACGAGAGTGATGTGCTGGGTTTTTACTAAGAGCTATGGCACTTGTATTATCACAAAGAATTTGAGTTTTGGAGAAAAACCATAGTCAGTGAGTGTGTGCTGCATCCACAATACTTGAGCACAGCAACTTCCAGCTGCTACATATTCAGCTTCAGCAGTGGAGAGTGCTACCGAGTGTTGTTTCTTGCAGGACCAAGAAACCAAAGAATCTCCTAAGAAATGACATGTTCCAGATGTACTTTTTCTATCCATTCTACAACCACCAAAGTCAGCATCTGAAAAACTTTTTAAAACAAATTCATTTCCAGAAGAGTAAAAAAGTCCTAAATCCATAGTGTCTTTTAAATACCGAAAGATTCTCTTTAAGGCTTTTAAGTGAGACTCTTTTGGATTAGATTGATATCTTGCACATAAGCATACAGAAAACATCAAGTCGGGTCGACTAGCTGTCAAGTATAGCAAACTCCCTATCATACCTCTAAAAATTGTTTGATCTACTGGTTTCCCAGTTTCATCAAGATCAAGAGTATTTGAGGTACCAATTGGGGTGCTAATACTTTTAGTTTTGTCAAATCCATACTTTTTGAGTAAGTCTTTAATATACTTATGTTGAGATATATAAGTTCCTTCTGGTTTTTGAGAAATTTGAAAACCTAAAAAGAATGTTAACTCACCCATCATACTCATTTCAAACTCAGATTTCATTAAATTTGCAAAAGAATCGGTTAAAGATTTCTGAGTTGATCCAAATATGATGTCATCAACATAGATTTGGACAACCAAAACATTTTTGTTTTCCATTTTGATAAAAAGAGTTGGATCAGCTGTACCTTTTCTATAATTGTTTTGTAAAAGAAATCCTGTAAGTTTATCATACCATGCTCTAGGAGCTTGTTTAAGACCATATAGAGCCTTGGTAAGTTTAAAAACATGATCAGGATGTTTTGGATCTTGAAAACCAGGAGGTTGTTCGACAAAAACTTCTTCTTGAACAAAACCATTTAAAAAAGCACATTTGACGTCCATTTGAAATAGTTTGAAATTGAAATATGCTGCAAAGGCTAATAGAATACGAATAGATTCAAGTCTAGCTACAGGAGCATATGTTTCCTCATAGTCTATTCCCTCTTGTTGATTATAGCCTTTAGCAACAAGTCTTGCTTTGTTTCTTACAATGATTCCATTTTCATCACACTTGTTTCTGAAAACCCATTTTACACCAATTACAGTTGTTTCTTTAGGTCTTTCAACTAAAGTCCAGACTTGATTCCTTTCAAATTCATTTAGTTCATCCTGCATTGCTTTGATCCAATCATCATCACCTAAGGCCTCATTTGGACTTTTAGGTTCAAATTGGGAAAGAAAAGCAAGATGTTCTATTTCATTTCTTAAGGAATTTCTGGTCCTTACAGGTTGATTTATATCACCAATGATGTTATCACTGGGATGATTCCTAAGAAACAATTGATTTGGGTTTTGTAAAACCTGTTCATCAACATATGGTAGAAAATCTTCTGTGGTAAATGTTTCAGGAACACTTTCTTGAACATTTTCCTTATCAGAATGTTCTTCTAATATAGGTTGATAAACATTTTTGGAAAACACATCCGAGGATGTAGGATTGGGTTGGTTGAAAACAAAAGGGTTAGTTTCATCAAATTTTACATGTACTGTTTCTTCAACAGTACAAGTGTTTTTATTGAAAACTCTATAAGCCTTAGAGGTTGTGGAATAGCCTAGAAAGATTCCTTCATCAGATTTTGGTGCAAATTTGTGTAAATTATCTTTTGTGTTCAGAATGAACACTTTGCATCCAAAAACATTGAAGTAAGAAACTTTAGGTTTTCGGCCAGTCCATAACTCATAAGGAGTTTTATTAAGAAATGGTCTAGTTAAAACACGATTTATAGTATAACAGGCAGTACTAACAGCTTCAGCCCAAAAGTGCTTAGCAATTGAGTATTCACTCAACATGGTTCGAGTCATTTCCTGAAGAATACGATTTCTTCTTTCAACAACCCCATTTTGCTGAGGAGTTCTTGGTGCTGAGAAATTGTGAGTAATACCTTTCTTACTACAAAAAGATTCAAAATCTGAATTTTGAAATTCACCACCATGATCACTATGAATAGTTATCAATGGTAGGTTTTTCTCATTTTTAACTTGGGCTCTAAAAGTTTTGAAATATAAAAAGGCTTCAGAATTCTTTGTGAGAAAATAGACCCATGTAAATCTAGTAAAGTCATCAACTAAAACAAATACATAGTATTTGCCTCCAATGCTTCCAGATTGTGAAGGACCAAACAAATCCATATGCACAAGCTGTAATGCATTAGAAGTTGAAACTTCATTGATTGGTTTAAAGCTAGTTTTATGTTGCTTGCCATATTGACAAGGATCACAGACTTTTGAAGAATCATATCTAAGATTCGGTAGCCCTTTTACAAGTCCTTTCTTTGAGAGTTTTCTTAGGTTTCTCAAATTACAGTGTCCTAGTCTCCTATGCCATAGCCACGATTGGTCTTCTATTACACTTAAGCAAGGTATGTTTTGGTTCCTAAGGTCTTCTAAGTTAATAGTGTAAACATTCTCTTGCCTATGGGCAGATAGAATGAATTCATCCTTGGAATTGTGAACTAGACACTTATCATTTCTAAAATTCACAAGGTAACCTTCATCACATAATTGACTTATGCTGATGAGATTGTGCCTAAGACCTTTTACAAATAAAACATTTGAAATAAGAACTTTTCCAAGAAAAACGATATTACCTATACCAACAATCTTTCCTTGAGCATTATCTCCGAAGGTAACCTTTCCACCTTTTGTTTTGATAACCTTTTCAAAGAAATCTTTGTTTCCAGTCATATGTCGAGAACAACCACTATCCATGTACCAAATGTTCTTATTGGTACACTTCTGATTTTCCTAAAAAAGAAACAATTAGATTTTCGGAATCCAAACTTGTTTGGATCCAGAAGGATTAGATAAAAGAATTTTAGGAATCCACATTTGTTTTGCAAAATGAGCTTTATGAAATCCTAAGGATTGAGTTTTGTTAAGAGAACAATCTCTTCTCCAATGTCCACCACATTGACACTTGGAACAGAAAATGGTTTTTTGAGGAACAAAATAGTTATTAAAAACAGGTTTGGAATAAGTATAACCAAGACCAGAACGATTTCTCAAAGGTCTTATTTGAGAGTACATCCTATCAAAGTTTTCTTTTCCATGAGTAAAGTTTGACAAACACTTTTTCAAGGATAAAATCTCTGACTTTAGTTTTAAAACCAAATTCTTGTTTTCTAAAACATTTGAATTTGAACTAGAGTTGGACTCTAATATATCTTTCTTTGAAATAACAGTTTCAAGATCCTTAGAAAGTTTATCCTTTTCAGATTTAACTTTCTCAAGGGTTTTTAAAATATTTTCAAAATCAGTAGTTTTCTCATCAAGATCTTTAGAAAGATCTGATACCTCTTTAGTCAGAATAGAAATTCTAGAATTTGCTTTTTCAAATCTCTTTTTGAGTTTAGAATTTTCATTTTCAAGTAACTTAGCAAATCTATAAACTTCTTCAAAAGAAGGTAAAGTATCATCTTCTGATGATGAAGGTTCATCATTTGAAGATTCATAATATCTATTATCAACATAATTTTCATTTAAAGAGACATTTGTAACAGCTTCAGCATTATGTACCTTAGCCATGAGACAATGATCTTCAATTGGTAGTCTGGCTAGAAGTCCAATATTCCTTTGTCCTGATGTCTCATATTCTGAAGAATCATCTGAGGAATCACTACCACTTGCACTCCATGTATCATTTGCTTTCAAGACCTTCTTTGTCTTATAAAACCTTTTCTTGTTTCTTTCAGAGTGTTTCTCTTTTCTATCTTTCCTCTTCAGTAAAGGACAATCAGGCCTTATATGTCCTGTTTTCTTGCATTCATAACAAGTTACCTCTGAATCTTTCCTATCTTTCCTGTCTTTCTTTTTGAATCTATATTGAAAATCTTTCTTTCCCACAATCTTGTTCATCCTCCGAGCAAGATTAGCTAACTCATTATCCGAAAGATTACAATCACTTGAATCAGATACAACAACTTTCTTGGATTTAGACCTTGTAACCCTTTCAGGTGTTTTGGCTTTAGATGCAAAAGCAACACTTCCATTCCCATTCTTCTTCTTATTGAAATCAGCATCTCTCTTCATTCTTGTCTCGTGCTGTAGAAGAGTTCCAAAGAGTTCATCAAGAGTAATCTGGGAAACTTTTCTATTTTCATCAATAGCTGTTCTTTTTGACTCCCATTCATTTGGCATAATATCTATAATCTTATCAACAAGAGCTTCATCATCAAGACCTTTTTCTCCCATAGATTGTAAGCTGTTGACAATTGTCATAAACCTTTGTTGCACTTTACATACTGGCTCTCCATAAGGAAAAACAAATCCATGATACTCTGCTCAAAGCATTGCTCTCCTTGTTTCTATAACTTTGGATGTACCAAAATGAGTGACTTCTAATTTCTTCCAAATACAGTTGGCTGCTTCACATTAAGATATCTGACTATATATATTCCTGGTCATAGAGCATAATAAAGTATTGCGTACCTTGTAATTCAGTTGATATTCTTGCTTCTCTTGGTTGGTAAAAGTACTAACTTCTTTGTCAGGAATTTTGTAACCCCCAGTAAGCATAATAAAATTGTCTACACCAGTATTGATGACGAAAGTCTTCATACGATCTCTCCAATACTCGTAATCATTCCCATCAAAGATTGGTGGTCTAGAAGGATTCAGATTATCTATTGATCCGATATTCATTCCTGCCATCTAATATAACAAAAACAACTTTTCCACTCCACACGTTAGTGTAGTAAGTATTCAAGATAGTAATAAGAAATAAAGCTAGTAATACAAATCAGTGGAAAACCTCCTCTGATACCAATTGTTGGATCGAATAGTCGATATAAAAGTCTATTAGATGGAACAATACAAGAGGGGGGGTGAATTGTAGGTTTAAAAACCTAACTTAAACTAATACAAATACAAACACCCACAATTGTATTGAATGTAAAAGGTATGATGTATTGTAATACTATTGTAAAGCCTAACAATTGTATTCAAGGTAAACACAATAATCAGAGTAATACAAATATGAATGATTCTACCTTAAAGCGTATAGAACCAATCAATACAATATGTAAAGGAATGATTGTAATTGAAACAATTACAATTGAATATGTAAAAGAAGAAAGGAAACAATACAATCCCTTTCTAATACAAACAACAGCGGAAATGTAAAAGTAATACAATTCTTTTAACCCAAAGAGAAGGGTTATCCTTTCACCTAGGATAAAAAGGTCTGTCTCACCAACACCTTGGTGAGCCCTCGATACGATGATCGGCACGTCTGTCTGCCTATCCTCGGCAGCCCTCGATACGATGATCGGCTCGTCTGTCTGCCTATCCCCGGCAGCCCTCGATACGATGATCGGCTCGTCTGTCTGCCTATCCCCGGCAGCCCTCGATTTTGCAGGTAATCGGCACCTCTGTCTTTCAATTACTTGAAAGCCCTCGATACGATGATCCGACGCACAAGGCTGATGAGAGAAGTCACAGTGTCTCTCTCTAGAATCTTCGTAGTTCACAGAGTCTCTTCGTTCATCAGTGTCTTCTCAGCTTCAAATGACCTCCTATTTATAGGCCTCGGGTTCCAACGGTCATATTGCCTCCAACGGTCATATTGAAACAGAAAGCACGACATCGTTTTGATTAGTACATAACTAACTCAACGACATCGTTTTGTTAGGACAAGAGATATATAGAAATGTAAAACATGAGTATGATTCATATGCAGAGAGAGTTTTTAGACAAAGTAACAAAACAAATAATGATCATCTGAATAGCAGTCAGTACGATACGATTGACAGAGTCAGTACGATACGTTTGACAGAGTCAGTACGATACGTTTGACAGAGTCAGTACGATACGTTTTGGTCGGTACGATCAACATCGTACGATACGATAAACATGATAAAAGACAATTTGTTATTTTCAAACATATGATATAATACATTTGAGATTTCCAAAACATGACAGAATATATTTGTGATTTCCAAAACATGATGTAAAAGCCAAAAGAAGACTTTTGTCTTAACCGTAACAACCCCAAAATGGAAATAGTTCGAGCTACCATAATGTAACATAAGGATGTTAGAACATTTTATGAAGAAATACCATCCCTATTTTAATTGATATTCTAACCCAGTTGTGGATGAAGGGTTGTTTTACTCTCCTGATAAGATATATGATATCATGGGGGTGTTTAGATAATCAAATGTATAATCTTTTTATTTACCATTTTGAAAGTGTAGTCAACAATTGGTGGATAATGGTCATTAATTTGAGATATATTACGGTGGTTGATACCTTGGAAGTAAATGTATTAAATTATATTTTCCCCAATCTATATTTTCATATCGTTGTTCAACATAGGATGAAAAATTAATTCCTCAAATAGGGAAAAAAATAAAGATACACAAAAGATGTTTCTGATGAAAAAATGACCCGATTAGAATGGTATTCTCCAAATCATATTCATGATAATCATAGTTAAATCAACAGTTTTAATCAATGTTGAAGCCAATATATCAAATGGAATTTCCCTTCCCAGAATTCAGAACTCAAGATAAACATCCCTATTTTGATGAAAGGTTAGAAATAGTGTTTCATGATGTAAAATATTACTTTGAAAATAACTAGAGGAAGAGGATCATACAGAATGTGATGTGTACTAATCAATAAATTAAATCTGAATATAAGAAAATTTGGATTCTAGTTTTTAGAAAGTGTGGAAAAATGAACCATGGTGAATGAATTACAAATCTAGGTAGTTTTTTTGATGTGTTCAATTTTTACATATGGGGTGATACTATAATGAAAATTATTTTATTTTTGATTGTTGTAGGAAAATCATAACATTATTTAAATGTGAATATATGGGGATTTATAAAAACACCTACCCAATAAAAGATCTGAATGAAGGAGAGTAGCATGATTATAATCCAAAAGATGTAGTGAAATCCTTTGTGACATTGTCAGTTTATGTTTTTCCATATAATGAAGTGGTATTATGTATTTGTTTACATATATATTAATAATATCTTTTTTTATGGGATTAGACATTTATTTATTTCTGAATAATTTTTTAGTAAATTGGAAATATCATCATAATAAATGAAACCAGAACAAAGAGTAAAACCACTTGGTGGAAATGTCAAAGATAAAAATTCATAATTAGTGTCTTGATGTTGTGTGCAGAAATATATTCCAATATAAAATAATTATTTTTATATTAGTTTATAATGGTATTATTTTTGTATAAATTATTTTTATGTTCATCATAATAAAATTATTATAGAGTGAACGAAGTCACATTTTATAAAGAGGTTCATTTTGTATACTTTAATCATCCTATGTAATTAATAACATATCAAAAAGGTAATAAACTACTAAAATATAGAAATGGAATTTATATTTCACTTATATTCGAAAATAAGGGAACTTTTTAAATTGTTGAAGTTCTACAGGTAAATGAATACTTTGATATTTCCATGATGTGTTCTCTGTGGTTATACCTGATTTTGAATTTGAATTAACTATTCATGATTTTTGTTCATGAAAATGTCTACAAAACCTTATAAAATATCTCATGTTGGTCTTCTTGAATAGTAAATCATATTACAACATTTTCATGAAAATGTTTTATTCGTCCTAGAACATCACCATGTGGAACCCCTATTTTGTTTTTAAAAAATAAACATGGTTCTATAATCCTTTATAATGATTATAGATATTTAAATAATATTACTATTAACAAGATATATCCATTTACACATACCAAGTACATTGTTCATCATCACTTGGGAGATAAATAATTTTCAAATACTTACATGAGTCTTTGGTGTCATTTTTTATGGTGAAAGAGGATGAATTTCTAAAAAGAGTTCTTCAAACAATATATTTTCATTATGATTTTGTTTTTATTCAATTTTGGTTGATAAGTAGCCCTTCTATAATCATGGATCTTATGAATAGAATCATTCAAGGTTAAATAGTTAAGTTTGTGTTTTGTTTTAATGTATGATATTTTGGTGTTTTCAAAATGTTATGAATATCATGAAATAAATTTAATGATTTTCCTAAAAACCTTCAAGGAATAACGTTATATGAGAAAACATGAAAATGTTAATTTTGATTACAACAATATTCATTTCATTGAATCTTTGTAAATAAGGATTGTATAACAGTTGAACTAATGAAAGAAAAGAGGTTGATGATTGGACAAGACTGAAAAAAGTTATTGAGATTCATATCTTTCTTGTATTTGCAGGCTATTATCGATTCTTTATTAAAAACATTTCATAATTATCTAGCACAGAAAATAATTTTAATCGGAAAGGGTTTAAATTCATTTGGATAATGAAATATGATGTTTTTTATTAATTGAGGAGTATATTTGTGAATAATCCAATTTTAGAGATGCCTTATAAGAAATTGAGTGTTTTTTATTTATATTTATGCTTCATTGAAGGGGCATGGTTTAATTTTGGTATAGTAATATCATGTAACATATTATTCTCCAATATTATTATATCATCAAGAGATAAATTAGCTATGTCATGATTTGAAATGAGCATATTTGGTTTTTAAATTAAAATTTTGGAGTCAGATTTGTATATAACCAAATGTGAAATATATACCGACCATAAAAGTATAATGTATGTATTTCTTTATAAATAATTTAACATTAGGAATAAAAGGTTGATTGAACTCGTAACAGATTTTGATTACATAATAAACTACCATATAGTAAAATTGAACAATATGGCTTATTCTATGAGTGGATAACACCATTATATATTGACCATGTGATGTTTGGCACATTACCCCTTGGTTAATGATTTGATTAAATTTGGATTGGATGTTGTTTGTGCAGAAAAGTAGAAAATTTTGTTTCAGGTGTTACTGTAGTCATCTGTATCAAATAAAAAAATTTAAGGGAAAAAGGAATACCATGATTCATAGAAAAAGGAATAGTGTGATAAAGAATGTTAAATTTACCTAATTTAATTTTTTTTTCAGGACTGTGTCTTGAGATTTGGGATGTAATAATGAGTGCCTTCAAAATCCTTACTAAGAAAAGAATTATTGTCTGAAGCTCATAGTTATCTACTTACAGGTCATCATGGAATTATCAAGTGGAATAGAGAACTTCATGAGTACTACTAGTTAATGGAATGAAAAGTGATATTTTTGATTTTACAATGAAATTTTTTTTCTTGTATATAGTTTAATATATAGAAAACTGCCAAAGGGTGTGACTTAGAAATTTTAGTGCCAAAGTGGAAATGAGAAAATATATCCATGGACATCATGGTGGTACTGCTATTGACTTATTAAGGTAACAATTTGACTCAGGTCGTCTTTGATCAGCTAAACAAATATTCACATTTTCTTTCTATTCAAGTCACTCTTTATCTCGATCAGCTTTCGTGACTATACCTCATACAGAATATATAGTGACATAGTGTTCCTCTTTCTATTGTATATGGTCATGATCCTAGGATCACCTATAACATTTTGAAAATCCATCAAAATTCATTGGGATATAAATTATATTTTATCAAACCATATATCCTTACTCAAAACATTTAATGAACAAATTAAAAATTTGGTGTATATGCTTAGATCTTGTTCAATTGATTACTAAGGATGTTTGGATTATTTTCATTATTTAGTCATGTTGTCATATAATAAATATTATCACTCTAGTATATATATTGACCATTTTTAGGAATTATATTAGAAGTGATACTGAGCTACATAATTTTGAGATAAATATTGGTTAATTATGTTTATGAGAACATAATTATTGGAAGAGGTGGAATAGAAAGTGAATAAGATCCAGCAACACATGGGGAAATCACAGAGATGGAAAAATTTTATGCAGATAATTGGGTGAAAAAATATTCATTTGAGTTATGTGATCCATGTT
The DNA here is from genome assembly GCA_963277665.1 of Viscum album. Classification (NCBI taxonomy): domain Eukaryota; kingdom Viridiplantae; phylum Streptophyta; class Magnoliopsida; order Santalales; family Viscaceae; genus Viscum; species Viscum album. The sequence continues at coordinate 629,604,984 of OY728166.1, forward strand.
TCATTAAAATAACTTCTTAGAAAATGGTTATGTATTTTGGTAAGATAGTAAATATGAAACCATGGTTCCTTGGACAAATTAAAATTCTTGATAATGTTGGACCAATAGTCTACCATTTAGCTGTGCCTCTAGGTTTATCATTGGTACACAATGTTTTTAGGTATGTATTTTGATAATGTATATGTAATATTCATCTCATGTTTTAATTCCCAAAATTATTTTAGTTGGAAGAGAATTTTCTTATGAAGAGATATTGGTTTAGATTCTACATTGTACTGATAATTTATTGTGGAATACGGTAATTCACCAGGTTGAGGGTTTTAAAAGAAACCACATGGTTGAAGATGAAACAAGGGAATATAAAAATGATATGAGGGAATGAAATCCTCAACTATTTAATATGTAACTAAAAATTGTGAGCAAAAAACTTTCAGAAGGTGGGTAGAATGTTACATCCAATGTACTGATAATTTTTTTTGATCATTATGAAATTAAATAGTACTATTCAATATTAATGTACAATCAATTAGTAGGAATTTATATAAACTATGGAATCTATAATAATAGAATTTAAACCTAACCTATAAAAGTATTAAAAAATTATGTATATTATAATTGAATTTATGATATAATTATATCTTGTAATAAGTTCATAAACATTTTAAAGTGACAAATTAATTATTGGAATTTTTGTGATACATATATAATAAATTATAATTTTATAATTAATTTAACATTTTAACAGAAAAAATCATTATAAAATAGATTTATAAATAAAATTTTTGTTATTTCATGATTATAATATAAATTTATGAGACCTTAATTAATTTTACAATATGTTATAAAATCAGTTATAATCTTAATATTAGTACATTTCAAGTGAATGAAAAAATTTATTGAAAAAAATTATCTTTTTTAGAAAATAATTTTCACAAAATGGAGTTAATTTTTTAAATATACATTTTGAAAAAGGTTATGGTAATTTTTTTATATTCATGAAGTATGGAAATTTTTGGTGAATAATGGGATATTTTAATTTATGATATAAGTTAATTACATGAATTATTGAATCATGAATTATATATAGCTGATATAATCCCGAAAATATATAGATTTAATTCATTACATTAAATAATTTAATGATAATTCTCAATTTATTCATAGTCCTTAGCCAAAAAATGTACACTAATATATAAAATAATGGAAAAACACCCCTTCATCACCTATAAATACCCATCCCACCAACTCTTATCATCACACATATAAAGATTTGATGCTTGCCCAAATTCTACTCAAATATCTTAACAACACCATTCCCCATGTGCATGAAGTCCTTTTTTCAATATAAGACCCATCCTAAGTGCATTAAGTATATTCAAAAAGAGGATAAATCAAGATGAAATCCCCTATTTATTTTTCTTTTTATTTCATTTTATTTTATTTTTCGCTCCTCACATCCACTATCAAATTGTGAATGATAAATCTAGTATCATTTATAAACAATAAATTTATCTTGTCAATGTGTAATCCACCATAAAACATTTTTCCCTCCCTCTATTATTCATTCTAAAAAATTAAATCCTCACTTGTGATTTTTTGATTTACCGTCATCACAGACAATGAATTGTTATTTTCCTTTAACACCATCAGAGTTGTTTATAAAACCAATATAATTACAGGTATATAATTTAAAATTTATATTATATCAATTTAAATTTTTTGTAACTAAAATATTATCATAAATCAAAATGAGAAAACCAATTGAGTTTGTTATGATCTAATATTGACAAAACTCACACAAACAACTATATTTATAGATTTTTAAAATGATTTATCTTTTTTTATTATAACCAAATTACATATAAGAACTTATAAAACAATGGATGTTAACTAATAAATTATAATTTAAATTCTGGACATCTATACACAATTTCTGTGATTTTCCATGCATGTATACAAGGAAAATGATCATAAAAACCACGGAAAAAAACACTATAAAACAATAAAATTGTATCTTATAACTCATAAAAAATGCCATAAATGAACTGTATAAAATTATGATAAATAATATACATATTTAAATTTTTATTAATGGATTTAAATATATTATCTAGGATATTATTTTCATGTTTAAAACACTTTCAATCATTGTTAAGGGATTCTTTCATAACCATTATTCTTCTGTTGGGTTGATATTTCTCTCAATTTACCCAAATGTAATGCATCTTTATATTTATTTACCTTTTCTAAATTATTTTTAGGTGTCCCAAATTCATTTATATAGATCATATTATCCTTTTTTGATGGTGAAATAAATGTTTTCAAAAGCATCCCTTCTCAATATCTCTATAAGCAATCCCAATCCTAGGGAACATACCAATTTGATAAAAAAATTCATGAGTACTCCATAATCCATTTAAAGTAATCATTATTTATTAAAATCGCTAATTTATTCATTTTTTTGTATTTGATATTTTTTTTGACAAGAAATGAAATAAAAAAATGATCATTGCATCCATGAGAAGAATATAATAGAAATAATGGAAATAACAAAATATTTTAAATAAATGGGAGGAATTGATATGTAAATAGATAATATAGAGTTTTAATGAAATTAATATAGTCCTCTAATATTGTAATAACACTATTTAATAAATTATAAAGGATATGGGAACATTTTTGTAGAAAAATAACCTCAGGTAAGTGATATTTTATTATAAAAACCCATTTTAATTTTTTTTATTTTACAATATTCTAAAAAGATCATTTTTAAGATGAAATTATTCATGTTTTATTATTATACTGTGGTCATTGGGTATAGGTTATTATGAATATTGATACTTATATCTACCTCCAAAGAATCAGCTATGTTTATGTTTGAGGTATATCGTATGGTTACTACATGTATGACTGTGATTGTTACAAAATAAGGTAGTCATGAGGGTTACATCATAAGGTTTCAGTGAGGGTTAAATTGTATGGTATCCATGGAAGGTAAAACTCATAGATAATTACTTCCCAATGTAAAATTCATTATTTTATTTATGTTTTATATGTATTATAGAAACATAATATTTTAAATAATATGTATATGATGCATTATAGATGATAAGTACATCTAAATATTATCACATATATTTATAAGTATTCATTTATTAATGGTCTATTTTTTTTAATTTTGTTGTTACATACAGTGATTATATGCTTATCTGAATTTTTTAATTTTTTTTCATAGGGATTAAGAATGGTTTATATAAACGTATAATCCATTCTAAATCATATGGATAATTATCATAAAAAATTTTCATTAAAAAAATTATATAATTGAATAAATGGATATTGTTTTAGTAGAACCCTCTTTGTATGATTGTGGGATGATATTTTTTTATTTTGTAATTATTATATAAAACAATAAATAGTAATGTTATTTGAAATGTAAGAAAGTTAATTATAATAGAATATAATAGATTATATGAAATTTACATTGGGTTCTTATCGGTATGATTGGTTACTAAATGCTATATAAATACTACTTTATAAATGCATTCCAAACTTGTGTTTTTTGGAGTATTTTGGGGAAAGAAATGTATTTATTCTCTGGTGATAGCCTATTGAGCTTTTATTTGCTAACACCCTACTTGTGTCAATCATTGTCAGTAGGCCTACTCTTTTTGTAGGTTCATATTTTTGGAGCAGTTGTGACTTTAGAGGAGGTTAGTCTTGTTGTTAGTGGTGACCAAGAGTCCATGTAGAGATCATGAATTCTTGGTTTGGTTTAATTTTGTATTCAGTTTCTATTCAGTACTTTATTTTTTTAACTATATGAGTTTTCTATTTATTGATTTTCATTTATTATTATTTTTTTAACCTATCTCGTTTAGTTATTGATCCTTTTTTATATAAATCTTTCCCATTGTTATATTTTGATTCCATGCACTAGTTTCCAACACATGGGGTACGGTAACACCTGTCGAGGTTTGTATAACATTGGGTCGTATGTCAAAATCGAATGGAACACCAACTTGGATCATGAATGTGGCTTATAGTATGTGTTTTCACTAACAACTCACTTCTTAATGTTCAATAGATATAATTTATTTTCATATAAAACAAATAATATATTAAATATTATGAAGATATATGTTTAAATAAATCATTGAATTGATTTAAATCTATGATTAAAGTATATACCACAATATCATTGGGTAATTATACATATATTGTATTAATAACATATTCTTGGCCTCCTCCCCTTGGCTTATCATGTGGTATGTTCTCGTGATGCATAAGGAATTCAATTTCATAGTTCCACATATCTATAAATCTAAAATATTGAAATAATGTTTTATCATTATTCATTTTTTAAAATTTTTTAGATGAACCTTATCTTAATAACCTCTCATTCCATTGAATGATGTTCAAAATTGATAATTTTCATGGTTTTCATAAGATGAAAATTAATTTTTTATCTTCTATGATCTTTGATTCACTCCCTTTTTCCTGGAGCATAGTGGTCCTCTTGTTTTCTTGATTTCCCTTGAACGTATACTATCTAGAGACACATTCTAGATAATAATATAAAAGAAAATAATTTCACCATAACATGAAAATGTTTGAGTAACCAGTGACCATCATAGACTATGATTATTACCTTCAATGAAATGGTTATTATTTTATTCTATTTTATGTATAAAATTAATATCCTAAATATATATCATTATAGAGGAATAATCACATTTAAAAATACATCTTATTTTCTTTTTCTTTAAGATAATGAAAATTCCCTTACATTCAGTTTGATACTCCGGAGGGAAGTACATTTTGATGAGTGAATAGCTAAAATATTTCTAATCGATAGGTTCTATTTCATAATACTCCATAGTATTCCAGATCAACAATTAATATTTATTGGAATCTCATATTATAAATTACACTATAATGTATACTTTTACTTTTCATCATTACCTATGTATTTTAATATCTTACCAAGGTAATTTATTTTTTTTAGTAACAATAGGATTAGTGGTTCCACCCTTTGATGGGGGTTTATTTATAATGTTGTGATCCAATATAATATATTCCCATGGTGGAGAAATAGGTTTCTCAATTTGTGAAATGAGATTTCAAATGAATATATTGAGCTTCCCTAATATGACAATGAACAACTTCTTTCCAGTATCTTCTATATATTATTGCACAGTAGATAAATCCCTTACATGGAAACAATTATTAAAGCCCTTATTTTTTCTAAGAAAAAATTCAAATAAAAAAATGTATTTCATTATTTCATAATATAATTAATATTAAATCATAATTTATAATTCTTTATATTGTATGACAATTAATATAAATTGAAACTTTTTTATTCTTAATCTCAGAATGAAAAACGTGGTTTTTTTGGATTTGTTAATTTATAAGTAATACATAATGATTTTTGATGAAAATGTTAATAATCATATGAATATCATATGAGGGTGTCAAATTTGGGGTATAGTGAGGCCCATTATCATGTATCCAATGATACTCGAGTCAATCGACACATATCTTTTTGATAACTATTTCCTATTGGTATATCAATTCAAGAATAATATCCATATTTAATATCTATAAATGGACGTTTTACTTGGAAAAAACATATAAAATATTCCTCAAAAATCATTAGGATGTTCTTCTATAAGTATCCACACATTCTATCATATTAATATTTTCTCTAATCAGTTTCTACACAAATCCAGGTTCCAGTTATTTTACTACACTACCATGGATTACAATTGTAATGACACGAACTCCTGTAACCAAAAGGCAGTGTCTACTGAATTATATTTACACTATAAATAAGTCATAATACCCCACATGAGTTAAGTAAATATTTTTATTGGTGAACCAAATTTATATAATATAGACATTTTGATTCGGGAATAAAAATTCTATGAAAATATATAAAAAACAAATTATATACATCCTTCAAAATCATTTAATGATTTCTTTTACATATCCCATTAAAAATAAACATAATAACGGTGTGATAAAAATAATATTTACAGTTATATATAGTGGAATATATCGTGAGTAAATAAATAATATTCAATATTGAAAAATAAATAACTAAAAAATTTCCACTAAATCAATAAATTGAGTATGAAATAATTCATAATAAATATTATAAGATCACTAACTAAACACTAATTCAAATTAGTAATTAAATGGGAATGTGTTTAACCTAGAGAAAATATCATTGTCAAAAACTCATGAATAATAATAATATATTAATAATCAATGATGTTAATTTTATATTATTAGATTTCATGGTCTTAGGAATCATGGAACTTTTATTATCTAGAAAATTCCCCATATAGATTAAAACTGTAGTTATTAACCCATATAAGTTGGCCATTATATTTGTTTCATGAGACATGTCCATGCATCGCGATGATAACTATATTTAGGGCCCACCGATAACGTCATTTCCAATGAAATACTAATGATATTCAATAATTTATTTATTTTATGAATCAATTTTCCATATCAATATATATATATATATATTATAATATAATGATTTCTCAATATTTTCTTTTTTATTCAGATAACAATCAAAGGAACCACTATATATAGTAATTTTATATGTTTTCCAAAATAATATTATACATATTTCAAGGGGATCAATATTTTTTTAATATTCATTTCCTAATGGATAATGATATGAAGCAAGTGATTTTTTTTTGAGAATGTGAGTAATCACAAAAAAATGTGATATTAAATAATAATTGAAACATATTTTAAAACATTAAAATTTTATCCGATTGAAGAAAAAAATTAACATGAATAAATATTTTTTTCATGTTTAATAAATAAATGGTAAAGTGTACATTCCCCATAAAATTCATACATAATATTAATAAATATGTCTCTATGAAATGGAAATTTATAAGAAATACATTTCCTTATGCTTTCCATTAGATGAACATAATATGACTTATTGTATAATAGATTCATGAATGTAATTAATTTTTACAAGAACTATAATAATATTAAGAATATCATATATTATATGATTATATCATTTTTCCTCATGTTTGTTAATAATAATTCATTATTTTAATTGATTTTTCTAGGTTTATTTCATTATTTTCTCATTCATGTTTTCTTATTATTATACATTTATGGTATATAGTATATACATTAATGATATCAAAAATGATAAAAAATTTAAATATAATAATTAATCATTATATAAATTTGTAATACTACACTTGAAATTTGATTATATAAAATAGACTACATCATTCATGTAGATTGTTGGTCATACATACACATGAGTGAAGATATCATTCATTTAATGAGTTAAAGGGATGAAAATGGTATGGTATATTAATTTTCACAAATTTATACCGTTTTATCCATAAGTATTATATTAATTAAATTTATCATTATTACCATCAATGTAATTGCTATTTGAAAAAAATGTATATCACTTTAAGAGGGGGTAGTCCTCCACACAACTGAGTGACGTTATTATTTTCTAAAGGGAATGGAAGGTAAGATGATATATGTTATAATAAAATACAAAAAAATTAATTATATCATAATTAATATATATATATATATATATATATTAAATTAATCATTATGTCAAACCATGCGAGTTCTTAATAGAAAATAATTATTATCAGTTCATGTTGTGGTAGTCCACTGTACAAATAATCGATGATTCTTTTCACATTTAATGGAAATATATGTGGATAAATTTTAATACATTTAAAAAATAATTTCTTATTTTTTGGGACATATTGGTGTTATTATTTTGGAATTATTGAATCATGTTTTAAGGGACAGGTTTAAAAATAAAATAAAAATGATGGTTTAAGAGCAATACCTCTACCTCGGATGACCTTATTAGGTTTTTTCCTAAAACCAATATATAATGGATTTATGGTCAATAAAGGTGAACTGGGCTATAGTTATGGGAGTGAATATATGGTTTGGTAATTTTTTGGATATACCAAATTGCTCTTTATTTGCTAATTTGAGAGGATAGACGTGGACTTTTATAAATGGGGACAAGACAGTCCTAAATTTTTTTAGAAGAATTAGAACTACAAATATATTTCATAAGGAAATAGGCTCCTAAATGGGTAATTATTGATAAATATATTTTTTATAGTGTAAATATATCCATTTATTATTTGTTGGGATTTTGGTCACTTTTAATACTAATCATTTGAGTTTATCCATCTATAAATGCATTTTTTACTTTAATTGTTGTAATTAATTTTTATTATTTTCACTATTCATTATAGTTTAGAATTAAGATGAAGATACTATAAAATGTTAATAATTATTATTAAAAAAAGGAATAAATTTTAAAATAAATAACTCATAGATTTAGAATTATTTAATATAAAATATTACCTTTAAATGTGACAAAAACCGATTTTCCAAAGTGGAAATTCTCATATGTATAGAAGTTTTTGATGTGTTAAATCTATATTAATATTTATTACGTTGAACTATATCTTATTTATATAAATAAAATTGAATTAATTTTAATTTAATTAAAATTACAATATAATTTATGTTTTTAAATAGTTTTAATGAAATTGAACATTTTTCATTCAAAATATTTATATTTCTCAATTAATTGAAAAATGAATTTTTATTGAAAAATATATAAATATCACAAAATGATAAAATTTATAATAAAATTAAAAAAATTAATATTATTATAAAAAATTAATATTATTTCAAAAATTATTTTTATCAATTGTGAGTAAGAAGTGATGAAACCATTTTCTTTTGAGATGTTTTTTTTCCGAAAACAGTACATTACAATGAAATTATTATTATTTCTATTTATTATCAATGTATAAAAAATGAACAGTTTTAATATATAAATTAATCACAATATACATAATCATATTCAGACTCACAAACGTAGTTGTTATGTTATAATGGTCGTGATTGAAATATAGTTTAATAGAGTACGGTGTTCCATTAAATCTCAGTGGTGTGGGTACCAAAATAAATCAATGAGATCAAAATTATTTAATAAGAAAATACACTATAGATTCTTAGGGTGTTAAATAAAAAATCTAAAAAAATTAATTTTAAATACATTATCAAACATAAACTACACTAAAATTCATTATTTTCAATGTTTTTGTGAAATTTACTTTTCAAGGTGTTATATTGTAATTAAAAAAGAAATGGATATTTATAAAGAATATATTTTCATCTCTTACAAAAGGAGGTCACTTCCAAAAAATGTACACCCATTGAATATAAAGAGGTAGAGCATAAAACTCCACTAGTCAATGCTGGTCTCATTCCTTACGTTTTATAATATAGGGTAACACTAATAGAACATGGTATGTGGCCTTTATATGATACCCATTAAATAAAATCCAAAGTTAGTGGTAATGTTCTCAACCGTATTCTATTAATACCTTTTATTTATACAATATAAATACAAATATATCCATTAAATGATTAGAAAATATTTATTAACAATTAAATTGTATTTTATTATACTAACAGAATAATTTGTTTATCTACATTAAAATAATTTTGAAAAATATTGATTCTGTAATGTGTTTGTAAAAACTAGCACATTCATGTATGATTCGACTTATTTATAATCACCATAAAAATAAATATGATAATAAAATACATTTTAAAAAATAAAAATGATAATTAAAAAATAACTAATATTTTGAAATTTTAATCAATTATATACCATTCAATTGGTCTTTGTAAAAGAAACATGTCTCCCATTTTTGCATGTAGAATACTTCCTCTATGAATTTGACAAATTTATTTATTCAATATTTTTTTATTTTTATTTATAAAACTATATTATAAACTGATTTACACTATATGAAAAATAAATATTGTCACTATTGTTCATGAATAATTTATTTTTAGGGTTTATACTATTTTTTGTAATATTTTAGATCATATTAAGATACCACACGTTATTATTGAGAATTGATAAAACAAGCACATCACAAAATTCATCTATTCCAATAACTGGGAAATACATATGAAATTAAATTATGACACTATAAGCCCTTATAGGAATATATTATAGGTCATATAATGATCTTAAAATAATGATGTTTGAATCAATAAATTGAATCGGCACATCCATTATAAATCTATTAATTCAATGTAATAACATATATTGATAAAATTAAAATATAACCAAATAAATTATTTGTGATGAATGATATTAAATGTATTCACTGTATTTTTAAAGGTGTGAATAACAATCATTTATAATAATTCATGTTATTTTTACTCATTCTACAAGTAGTTATATAACATTTCACTATATATAATTTATCGACATGGTTTTAATATCTCAAAATATTATCATGGAGATAAGAATCAAAATCATTGCATATTTCATTATTCTATAATACATGTTAGATCATGATTTATATTTACCATAAAATATATTTAATCAATGGTTCTTTTAATTCTATATCATCTTTCTATATTAATTTCATTCTTATTTGAATCATAATGATGTTTAAAAGGGTTTATGTCGTCTCAAAATTTTTCTATAGTTATATTTATTCGCATTTTAAAATGGTTTTATAATATTGAATTCATATGATACAAGATGAAATAATAATTTAATTCTATTTTATTTTACGTGGAATTGAAATAAATTAATTATCTATTCATATATTTTTTTTATTCATAGAATATTTCACATCCCCTCTAAATAAGAACATTTTTTTTCGATTTAATTATTTTTCCCTTCAATCCTATTTTATCTATTATACAATGAAACAAAATTATATGTTATATCACGTGGTAATCATATATCTGTTGGTCTATTTAATAAAAGGAACCTATATTACTCATATTATGATGTGGAATTTCTAAAATGGTATTTTAAATTATTTAAATGTTCTTAAAACCGTTCATAATAAAATGTTTTATCTACCACATAATTATCCTATATAATTAACATTATAGTCTTTTTTGGATTAGATAATTTTAATAATTTTTTAATTTAAATGTTTTGAATGTTGTGCATTTAATATTATTTAAAATTACATTTTAAATGGACTTCTTACATTTGAAATTTTGATAAATTTAAAATAATATATAGAAATCGTTATTAATACCATTTTTAAAAATATCATTAATGGTATAATTTAAATTAATTTTTTTCCATGAATAAATAATTAAATAATTAAATAAAATACTTTTTTTAGGTATTTAATTTTGGGAATAAAATTTTTACATTATTGAGTTAATTTTTGGTGGAATTATCTAGAAGTATTATATAACCCTTTTTTCTGTCCTTGGTTATATATGATGTAATTTATGATTTTTTCAATTGGCACAAACAAATATAGATTATTAAAAAGTGGGGTCCTATATCACTTTATAATGAATTGGTTATGTATTTATTTAAAATGAGATAACAAGGTTATGTGTTTAAATGATCATGTTATAGTTTTCTCAAATGACAGTGCATAGACATGATAACAAATAGCATTTTTCACATTATTCAATGTAAAAATCACGGAGTTTATAATTTCATAAATAATTGTGAATGAGAATAATAAAATATATATGTTCTCACATGATTCTACAAATGCATGGTCATAGATATATTTTTTACAAGGATGTTCCTATACATGGTCTCATAAATATTAATTCAAAGGAAGGTCCATGGATATGATAATATATGGAACTATTCGCTTGATTTTTCATGGACCAAATCATGTTTTCATTATTCAAAATATAACAGGTATGCGTTATTTTTCATAAAATTTTAAAAAATATTAATATTTTTATTCCATTGTTTATGCAACACATTTATCTCATATAAATATGTTTTTATTTACGGAACTTGTTTATTACCTCAAACAATTATGCTATGTTACATTTCCATTACATTAAGATTACATGTCTTTTTATCATCATGTGTAGAAAAGTATTGTGATTTAATTTAATTTTAAAAAAAATTCTCCCTGACACAATTATTTTTCCATACTCTAAATATCTAACACCATAAGTAATGTTGATATGTTTTATAGTAATAAAAATTTATTTTCTACCCATTCTCATGATCTCATTTCCTTGATTGTGAATATATGTATATGATATGGGGAGTCATGAGGGGAGTATGTTGTAGTTCATTGATGGTTAAAAGATCGTGGATATCCGTAAATATGTTTTTTATATAGAATAACCTTAATCATGCTAAAGCATATATTGTTTTTATTATGGTAATTTTGTGATATAGACTATTTAACGTACATTATTGTTGCAAAATAAACATACAATTGGATTGGATCACCATGGTTTTTATCATGTCTATTATGAAAATTATGTGTTTCTAGAACTAGATCAGGGAGTATAGGTATGTGGTTCCTCACTGTCATTAGAAATTCAAACATATAATATCAATTCTGGGATTTGATCCTTATAGATCACAATAATGAAATATGTTGTCAATTCTGAAAATAATCATTACTATATTATAAGGTATATTTTGTAGTAATAAACTGTCATGAAATTTTGATGGATAGTACATAATATTGTATATGTTATGGATATAGTTTGTTTCAATATATGTTTTCGATAATTAGTATTCCTTTTGAGGTGATGATCCATTTAGAAAACCATTGAGGATTGGATATTTGTATATATATCATATTGGTTGTAAAATATGTTCCCTTATTGTCTTTTGATTATTTACCAATAGTTTATTGGTCTATTTTACATCATGTGATGGGAACATCTAGTATTGATGCAGTTGAATCCACGTGATAATATCAGGAAACACTACCATGATCATGGATGATACATTTTTAAATCATATTTTTATTGTTCTAATGATTTATTATTGTGTAAAATTGGAATGTATATATAAATTTGTGAAATTTTACAAGAAATTTATTTTTTATAAAAATTTTAGGTATTCTGAAAATTTTTCTCCAATATATAGTTTCCTCTAAATATCATAAACTATATATTCCAACTATGAAATTGTGTGTGGAAATAATTTAATGAATTTTGACTCTATAATAGAACATTTAAAATACTATAAACCAGTATATATAACCCAAAATAATCATGTATGATAAGAACTGCAGGGATAGTGATAATCCAATGGTATCCAAACTATTCAAAAAACTATATAGGATCACCATAGAACTATGTGCATAATGGTTTGTTTAAGTGATCAAATGAAATGATTGTTTCATAATTTACCAAACTATAAACTTTCAATAAATTAATCCATCAACTAATCATAAAAACATAAAACCCCATTTTATTATAGATTATTATTCAATAATCTTATTGACAGTAAAAGAATTCTAATTAACGTTATAATATATTATTTGAAATGGGTAATCATAAAGGAGTGTTATCCTTTTCATGTAATGATTTTGGAATCCCATTTTTGTACATGAATCATCAATTGTATATAATAATTAACTACTTCTAATTTAGTCATGAAAATGAAATGAATGATATGTTTAACTAGTTTTATAATAGCCATGTCTCGATAAGTCCAATCCAATGTTGGGGTAGAGAGTGAAAATTGAGAATTGTTAGAGGAAGTAATATAACCTTGAAATATTCCATATAAATTATACATTTTTTAAATTTATTTATTACTATGATAATTTAATTACTGAAAACGTCATATCAAATGAAAAAGTTTGTATTTTGGGATCTCTAAAGAAATTGTTTAAATATTATTCATGGAAATTTTTTGAATTAATAAAATCGAAATGGATGGATTTAGGATGTTTTGAAAATTTTTATTTAATTTATAAAATAATATGTAATAAAATATTAATAATTTAAAATATAAATAATATTATTAAATCAATGAATAATAGAGATAAAAATGATCAGAAATATATAAACATACAAAACCAAATCTTTATGGAATCCATGGAATATTATAATCTCGGTGTACCATATCCTTAAACCCCATGAATTTTGATTTTTGCATTTGAAATTTTATGTGTACCATTTTATATATGGCCTATGAATAGGGTCAATATGATGCCATTTAATTTTTTTGAATCAATGAATAAATTCATAAAATAATTAATTATGTTTTGGACTCTAAATATTTAATTGGTACCGCATTGATTGTCTAAAAAGATCTCTACAACAAATTATAGAGTTATCCTAGAGTATAAGGTGAGATTATAGAGAAAATCAATATTTTCAAAAGAAAAAAATACATTTTTGTGGTAATTTTAGGTTCCTCAAATAGTGTATTTCTGTTAGAGGGAAATAAATTAAATTATATATATATAATATTACAAATTCTTAAAAAAATTTAATCAAACTCAACTATGTTTTTTTTGTTTTTATATTTTCTTCTTTTTACAATTTATATATATATATATTATTATATATGATCATGATTGTATGATGCACCACCTTACGTGAAGTATGATCTCAATTTATTTTTAAAAGTATGCATGGATCTATAAATTCAATGAATGTTGTCAGGAAATAGTGACCACTCATGTGAGAGCATGATTAAAATGATTAGTTTCTGTAAATTGAAGGAGAGAACCAAGTTGTTTTCCATTGAAGTGCTCTATAACCTTATCAATGTATGGGGAAAAAACAAACATCTTCATGTTAGGATTGGATAAATGAAATGACCCATTATTTTAGAATTTTTTCAACACTAAATTATTCAGTATTTCTTTGAAATATATTATTACAGGAAAAACATAACATATATGAAACATGATATAATATATATTTAAACATGACTTTTAAAAAATTGAAAATAAATTGGTGGGTATTAATAGGATTAATATCATTTAAAAATATATATATATATGATTTTTTTCCTTATAAGAATGTGTTGATTAATGATTAGGAAATAATTACTCAAATTAAAATGATAATAATTAACTGATATAAGACAAAATATTTCTGTAATTTTATTTTATACATATAATATTTATTTTTTGATAATAAAATATAATAAATTATATTTATAATATATATGAAATTAATAGATACTTATATATTGATTCATATTGGATTAAAAATGATGAAAACTGAATTAGAATGAAAATAAGAAATTTTTTCATGTGAAAATTATTAATTCGACATAATGTATTTTATCTAATAAATTAATTTGGCCACAATTGATGATTTTTTAATGAAATTATTATAGAACATTCTTAATTAAATATTATAACCTGTATCTAATTTTTATTACATTTTTATAAATGTGAATGAGATCAATTAAATACATAAAAAAATTCCCATCCTAATGACTTTTTACCTTATTCTTTTGTGTGAATATAGTAATAAATTTATGTACACTACATGAATATAATATCATTAAATTTATTACATATTTTTAATTAAAATATTTTATTAACTGAGAAATTATTTTTCACAGAATTTAAATGTAAAGAGGAAAAAATATATGTATCCCGATAAGTCTTCAATGGGGATATATAACTATTAACCTTGTAGATAATGAAAAAAATACGGCTAAATAAATAAAATTTTATTTTATAAGATTATATTTATCATTAATTAGCCTATTATCAATTAGTTTTCTCTTTCAGTGAAAATTTTCTATGAACATGCCTTTATATTATTTTAATGTTTTGGATATTTATAGGGGCATAACTATCATACATCATAAAATTGATCTTCCAATTCTCACACATCCACCAAATTTACGCCACGTATCTCGACCATATTCTACCAACATAAAATCTATGCGTCATAATCAATGGGAAACATGTTCAAGTATTTCCCAAAGAATAATTAATGAATCATTAAAGTGTTTTTAAATTATATTAACCCATAAAGTGGTATATTCACAAATCAACATTATTTTCTTATTTATATCACATTAAAAAACATATAAATAAAATATTATCATAGTATGATAACTAAATCAGTATATTCACTATAATTTTTTTATGTTATATATTTTAAAATTTTATATTTCTTTTTAATATTAAAAAAAATGAATAAATCATTCATGAATATGTTTGGACTACTTTCTCAAAAAAAATTATTTTTCATCAGCAACCAAAATGCATGGTTTAAAATATGGATATTATATATATATATATATATAGAGGTAATTATGATTATATAACGTTAAAATATATTATTTCCCCTTACAATTATATCTGTTATAATGTGATATAGTAACTCATGCCTTTTTGGGAACTACTATGTAAATCATTACATCCTTATAAGAATGATTTTATATATGAAAAATAAATTTATAAAATAATTACAAATATTAATACTAAAATAAGATAAGAATTCTTAATCTTTTTGGTAATATTATCAAACTACATGATTCATTAAAGGGGAATGAGATTCTCAATGAAAAAATAAAAATTTTAATCAAAAATTTTAAATCATTGATGAAATTTATGGTGGGAAAACCATTCAATCTATATATTATATAAGAAAAAATTATTTTTTCAATTTAGTAGAGATATTAAAAAGTCAATCATATGAAAAATGCTTAAAATTATTCATTATATACTTTATTTGAGAATATTTATTTTTTACAAATATTCAGTCAATAACAATTTAAATTTTGAAAGAGTCATTTATAATTTTTAGATGAACACCCACATGTAAGAAAATGATTCAACACTAAAGAGATGAAATAAGACTAATTATACATAAAAATATTCCTTTGATCTTAAAGGAAACTAAAAATATTAAAATTAATGACAAACATTATAAATACAGAAAATACAAAGAGTTAAAGAAAATGGATGTGGGTTAAGAGATAATGAAAGATATATATAGAATATGAAATCACCCATTGAAACAAAATAGTGAAAAATCCAGATTAAAAATTCTAATTTCAATATAAAACCTTACCTCATGTTTCAAACTACTATGTATGGGATCAAAAATTATGTATAATAAAAATGGATATATTATATTTAAATAAGATGACCATACTCATATGTGCCATACCATATGTCTATCCAATATAATTTCCTGAAAATAGTTATTACTAAATCATCATTAGAATAAAAATTTGATTTTTAATTATTCTATTTTCTAGGAATAATTTATCATAGTTATTTAATTACATTAATATTTTTTATGGGTTATTAAACATTAAATATTAACCATGTCATAAATATCGTATTTATCAATTATATGGACTTTTAGAAAAATCCATGAATGTAATTTTTTAAAAATGGAATAGAAAACCACAGGGAGACAATAGAATGAACATACACACATGGGATGATTCATTTTTCCAATTGATGGAAAGAGAGAAATTAAAGTTGAAATATATCATTTTATAATCAATATAATATGTGTACGTACAAACTACTATCTCGATAAATTGATGAAATTAATTTTTCATCACATATATTACATGTTATTTAAAATCATTTATGTAATACATAAATAAGATATTCCTACATGATGATTATTGGTTTTTATCAATCCTTACAAAAGGACAATGTAGTGAAATCAAAAAATGTGGTTAAAAGGTAAAAAAACATGACTTTTGATTTTAACGTGGAATTAATAATAAATTTTTTTGGGGGAAATATAATTGTATGATTAATGGTAATAAAATTATTAATATGTCTATGTTATATATTTAGATTTAATATAAATATGTTATATATGTCATTATAACATTTAAATAAATTCAGACATGGTTTAGGATTTATTTTTAAATCACTTTTTCGAGTTAGGATAGATCGCATGTAACATTCTATTGGTGACCTCATACAATCTCAAATTTTATTTCTTAAGATCAATTAATATTATAAAATAATTAATTATAGATTTTTCAATTTTTTTATTTATTTACTTCTAATAGTATATAAAGCGTCTCAACGATTATTTTAATACCAACAATATTTATTTTTAAATTGGTGGAATAATTATCATCTATAATAATGTTATTCATATTATTTTATCAATTTTTTTTATAATTTAAAATAATAGTAAATAAATTTTTGTACCCATATCATCATTCTAACAAAATTATTGAATGAAATATTTTTCATTGTTACCCATATTACTCGCATTTTAATTTATTTGAAATGGTATAAAAATAATGATTTTCTTTATGTCACATAGAATGAATTATTTTTTCCACAATCATATAATTTTATCATTTTTAAACATGATTTATATATAAATATGTTTTTTAAAAGATATCCATATTCCTATAATTGAAAAATATTTTGTACCAAAGATACCAATATAAAACGCCTTTTTATGTTGTTTTCAATGAATATTTATAATTATTTAGTAATTTTTCTCCATATCAACCTATATACATTATGGTTCGTTATGATTAAAAAATCATATAATATCACCATACCGTATTTTTCTTTTTATATTGATGATTTATTATGATATATTATTAATTTTCTATAGAAACACATTTATTTCGATGGATTAGTTATGGGATGATAAAATAATATATTTTAGGATCTTGTGGAATACATATATATGTTTTTAATTCAATAATTGGTTGGTTTTGATATATAACTCTAGTTAATTTGGTAATAGAGTTATATATCATGATATTTGTATAGTATGATGGTATTAATTCTATAACCAATATAACAAGGGATGAGGATTGTAATTCATTATTTTATGTGCCAAGGGATGTTAGAAATATTACCTAATTGAATAATATATGGGATGTGGATAATATTCTATGATAACTATACTTTGGGGTCTATTCATTATTCATGGTCAATTATAACATAGGGTGTTGGTAAATAATCAAGAACCATAGAGTTATAGGAATCATGTAGTGATGCCTGATATCTATGATATGATTTACTGTGATCATTGTTATTCAACAATTTTGTGATGTTTCAAATACTTATTTTTTTCCATTTGTTTCACCTAATAGTTTTTTAGCATTTGATATCCAATATTTTTTTAATGAAGTGTGTGATATGACCCTTACTATTTGATTTATCTTCCATTCCATATAATACTCTTATATTCTACACATTATTATACTCTCCTAACCATATGTTTATCTTTTTATAAATTTTGGAAATCAATTGATATCTCATTTTTTCAATAATAAATATATGTTCTCTCTAATTAATTTATTTCATTTTACATTGTTTAGGAAAAATATATTAATGTATGTAATATATAACAGTGGTACTATGTGGTAAAAACATGATAGAGATGATGATTCCATTAATGAAATATATTAATTAATTTTATAGTTTTAAAATACATTAAACCAAAATGATTTTTGGAAATTCGTTTTTTTAATTAATAATTATACATTTAAATTATTAAATTTTTTTTAATCATATATCGGGTCTCTACATTTGGTGTCAGATTATAGTTTAGCTATTTTTATATTTAAGGCTCTATAATTTACGATATAAAATGAATGATTTTAAAATTATAACAATGGTAACTAATATAACATCTTATAGAGTACTTACGTTTACCTTTTTTATTATACTAAATTGATGGAACTTGGAGTAATCTTGTTACCATTGAATATGATAGGAAATGAAATGAATTCACTTATAAGAAAATAAATTTTATGATAGAATGAATTAAAACCCCTAAGGTAATACTTACCAACTCATTGATGTGTTCATTAATAAATTGAATCCTGTTGAGATTCGAAACTCCCAAATTTAAGAGAGACATTCCATTGAGGCAATTATACTGAAGAATCTACAGATTTTATGTATGTCCTATAATTATTTCATTTTTGAATAGTGGATTAATATGATGTAAATTATATTTTCTATTAACTAATTATAAAACCATGAAAATATTGTTTTAGTTATCCTTCACATAGGATGAGATGCTTATTAATAGTGTACCCTTATCAAGAATACAAGGTATGTGGAAGGAATTAACACAATGGAATAAGTGGAGTTTATGATGGAATGTGTTCGTTTTTTTCAACAAAACTATTCATACTAAAATTGATAGAAGAATTATATAGTTTAAGGTGAGTTATTATGAATCCAATGAAAACTGTACATAAATAATTAAAATACATTATTTTAACACTTATTGCTTTTCATCAATCATAAAATTAAAATATTTTTATCCACTATAGGGTTAATAAATTATTTTAATGGTTTCATCCAGAAGAGTCATTATTATATAGGAAGATATAATTCAATGAGATATCAATAAGGAAATGTAGGATGGAAATATGAAAAACTATCATGAGTTTTGTGATATGAAAAAGAAGATGACGTTTCATGATAACTCCAATAAATGATAACCATTAATACCAAAACTATTATTTTGAAAAAATAATACTGTTAATAAATTATATAGCATGAATCATCTAGAATTAATAACAAATTTGATATATTATTACATTATTATATTAAAAAATATGGCCATTATGACATAACCATCGAATGAGTGGGTATGAATATGATTAAAAAATTAAATAAATTTATAATCATCTGACTTAGTAGAAAATTATTAATTAATTAATAAGAAATAAGAAATTTTATCATTGTTATATAATTTTATTCCTCAAAACTAATTTTAACCAAATTTATTTTTCTTCCATTTTGTGATTGAAAATTATAATTATCATATAAAACTATTTCAAATTATATTTTATAAAAAATACATGTTTTTTAAATTATACAATAAAAATAAACTAATGCTGAATTTTTTTCCATTTTTATAAAATGAATGATTTTAATTGAGTATTGAAAAATACATTCCTTTGAATTAATTTCATTTAATTACATTAAATAAATTAATTTAATTATTAATTTAATTTTTTTTTTATTTTTATTTAAGGTTGTATTTGATCAATTTTATTTGAAACAGTATATTTAGTTCCATTTCAGTGCAACATTTTAACGATTTGGAAAAAATATAATATTTATGTTTGGAACACATTTTTCTAAAAATAATAAATTATGATTAAGAAATCATTTAAAAATTTATTTTTGGCACATATGAAAACTGAATCACAAAAAATATTCTACCATATTTTTTTTCAGGGGGATAATATTTGTTATACAAGTCTATAATTATTCTTTATAAATAGTAAATGTGGTACACATTTGACCCCTTAGAAACGGTAAAATAGTTAAATGATTGTTCAATGAAAGAGATATGGTTTCAAAATTAAATAAACTCTTTAATTTATTTCATTTTTTGATAGGTATTAATACATATCCCTTATAAATTAAAATATATCGAATTTTGGGGTTATTTTCCCTTGATATTTATTTTTTATTATTCTATGTATATTAAATAACAATTTTTCAAATAATTTATTAATATTTCATTTATATATTAATCTAGGTATGACGATGTATTATGTTTTAATATAAAATATTACTTGTATTCTTTTAAAAAAAATTAATTATTTTATTGTTTTTAAATTTTTAGTAATGTCATAACATTCTTAAATTCTAAAACAATGATGAATTATTGCTCATGAATAGTATAACATAATAACAGTATATTACTTTAAAATCACAAAATGTTTACAAAATTCATGAATTATGGTTCCTCCTTTTATTTATAATAATAATTAATTTTGGAAATTAATATTAATTATAATGTAATTACTATTTTATATTTATGAAGTAGTGATAATTTAAATAAATAATTTAAAAATTGTAATTAATGATATTTCATAATAAATAATATTTTTATTAATGATTTAAAAATAAACAAATCTTATATTTAGATATATGAATATTATATAGTTGATAATATAATCATTTTTCTATGAAATGGTCACTTTTCATTTTAATGTTTTATTATTTACCCCAAAACTATAATAGTGTTTCATATCATGTGATTCCATAAAATGGATAAATAGGTTTTAAAAATGAGATAATGTAGAATAAATGACCTTAGTATATCAAAATTTACTTTAAAAAATAATTACACAAATATTCATCAATTATTATAAATATTATACTTTCCCCCATAAAATGAAAACTAATTTCTGTTAATTTAATACATAATGTTGTTTCCAGTGTGCCCCTCCCATCATATATAAATGGAAAACTGTCCTTTTGTTCATTTAAAAATTTTCTGGAATCCTATCAAAAAAAACAAACCCAATTATCTTAATCAAATCCCTATGAATAAAATAGATGTTTTTACTTGTATGTATATGCATTATAAGGGTATGTTAGAGTTGATTTAAATAAAGTTCACATAGGAATATATAATATTCTTTCCTGACAACATTCAATTTGTTTCTTTATTCACCTTTTATAAATATATGGTGAAAATAATATAATATTTAATTAAAATCATTATGTTACTAAATTTTAATTATTACAATGTAACAACCATTACCCACACTCTATTCCATCAAATGGGATGTGAATGTATCACACATGTTTACCTGTGGCCTACAACCACAACATAGCGTTCCATTGATTTTCCACCACCATCACTCATGGATTGTTATTATGGTGTTTTTAATTAAAATATATATGTACAAATGATATTTATGAAAAAAAAATTCTTTAGTTATAATAACTTAAATTTTTTCTTACCTTTCTACCCTTTTAGAGGAAATTATTTTACTTATCTGTATATTTGATATTATACCTCAATTATGCTATGTGATGTGTTTTAGTTTCTTCATTACATGGATGATAATGGAGGAATATAAAAAATATATTTATATTTTATTTTTATATCATTATATTTAATTACAGATAAAATTATATTTATATTTCTTTACATCATTATGTTAGAAATAAAATATATCATCCTTGTGTACAGAAGACCTACAATTTGCATTAGTTATGTAATTAATTTCTTTTTCTATATATATTATAGATGATTATACAATTATCAAATGAATATTTATAATATTTATATAATTTATACCATTCTATATATAATTTAATCAAGACCGATTTACAAATACAGTAATTTTAGAATATAAACTACCATGAATAATGAAATAGTTAACTACCTAAAAATTGATTTTTATAAAGACTTATTAATAAATTGGTGTTCGAATATTATAAGTTGATAATATATGACAATATATGTATTTATATTATTATTTATTGGAATTATAATGAATAGAATTTTAATATAAAAGAGGTTATAATTCATTTGGTAAAATCCAAACAGGTGTTAGGGTATTTCCCTTCACACCTTTATTTCTATCCCACATTATAAATATTCAGAATGTGTATGAAATGTGTGGGGGATATAATAAATATGAATTATTTTATTATTATTCTCATGATTATAATAAATATTTAAAATTCAATAAAAATATCAAACATTTATAGGGTTTTAATTTGGATATTAACTAAGGATTTAGGTTTTATAATCTCAAATAATCTTCATTGGGACATATGTCATCTATTTAATCTATATTATTATATGAGATATATATATTGAAG
Source organism: Viscum album (assembly GCA_963277665.1). Lineage (NCBI taxonomy): Eukaryota > Viridiplantae > Streptophyta > Magnoliopsida > Santalales > Viscaceae > Viscum > Viscum album. The sequence continues at coordinate 629,628,401 of OY728166.1, forward strand.
ATTTAACATGTTATATAAAAAATCTATTAATGAAAAATTTTATAATGAATCATTTTATTATACACTTTTTTGGGTCCTAGAATTCCAATATTATAAATTTAATAAGGGAATCATGTCTCAAAATAATTTAAATTGGGATTTTTTATTCTTGATTTTTTATTGGGGATATTATATGGTACCTAAATAATTGTCCATATTCATGTTTTTATTATCTATTTATTTATGAATCCTTTAATTGATGTTCTTATTTTCCTCACAAAGGTACTGATAATTATTATTATTTTATTGAAAACCTTAATTATTTCCGTTACGGTTTAGAATTCTTTTTCCCATATCCGTGACTTCTTAAATATGACATCATGAATTTTCATATATTATAATATGAATTTTTCCATAATGATTAACCACATATGAATTGATATTATGTTTTTAATGTAATATATCTTTCATTTTCTGAATGATATATATTAGGATTTTTATGAAAAAATGTGTACGAAATCCTTATTTTAACATTCTCAACATGAAAAATATTTCTAATCCATGTGAATGTGAAATTTATTATTGTGTCAACTAATAGTTTCAAATTTATTTATTACTGAAAAACATTCTCAATCATTTTTGATTTTTTTTGAAAAATATTCTAAATGAAAATAAATATTTCATCAAGAAATATTACATTTCATTTAAAGAAACTTTTCCTCCATGTAAATTGTCATTAATGTTAATTATTCATTAAGATAGATTTAATACAATAATACCATCCTTGTTCTCACTATATATTGTTTATCAATTTCATGATGATATTTATTTGAAACACATATATTTTACAGTTGTTTTGGTATGATGATTTATTGGAATAGTTATGACACATGTTCATCTTCAATGAGTTCTGATGTGTTGATATGATGAATGTATTATGATAATGTAGAACATATATAAATGGAATATGATTAAATTATGGGTTTATCGTGAATTATATATCTCTCTAATGCATGGGGTAATGATATATATTTCCTGACAAATAAATGTGTGGAATGGGGAGTGTTTCTAGTTTAGTAGTTCACTCTATCCACTAAGATTTTCATAAGAGCGAGGCATGAATAAGGGAATTGATTAATTTTAATTTTTCCCAATCCAATGTTATATACTTATATATTTTCCTTTAATAATTAAATTAGTATCAATGATTATGTGTATGAAAAAAATTGATCTTACTCCATTGTTATAGTATCAGGGATCGTGTTCATTGTTTAATTTATTTTTCGTTTATTATGAGTTCCCATTACATATTTCACGATACATGATCATGATATATAAAGCAATCTGTACACTATAAGAATATTAAGACGACATTATAATACCCTTATGCACTTTTTTTCAAAAGTGGTCACTATTATCTCCCTTGTTTAAATGTGATAAGAACCAAATATCCGACATTATTATATTTCCTTTTCCTCATGATATCATGAATTTTAATAAGATTGTTATGAATAATTTTTTTTCCATGATGTGATAATTAATGTGCAAGATGACATAGTAGATTTACATACCTGTTTTTTATGTGTCGATGTTTCCAATGACAGTTAACCTCCATTTGTCTAGTGTGAATTACAATGTTATATAATTAATATTTATCTAAAATTTAGTGCACTTATATATATATATATATTTAGCATGGATCCCTATATTTTAAATTAAATAATGGATTTGTTATTAATTATATATCAGAGATAGAAAGAATTTTTAGAGAAATGGGATATAATTATATAGAAATGATGATTTTCAAAACTTCTTTTAAATTAGTTATTTATATTTTGATGCATATAAAATCATTTTTTCCTAAAAGTAAGAAAATGGGGAAATATAATAGATGCTCCTAGTGTTAATAACTGTAAAAGGGGTTAGATGGGTAATAACTTGATTGTAACATTTGCACAATGAGGGGACCTAAATGTAAACACCTGGGAAGATACTCCTTGGAAACATTATTATGATAATTCAAATAATATTTATAAACTGTTGTGAATAGTTTTAAAATCCAAAGACAATTAATGGATTTATTTTCCCATATCGATTTATTGACTGAAAATATGTGTCATGATTCAGAAATATTAATAATAATATTTCATGAGAAAATAATTTATCACTATTATTGTTTTTTAATCACTATGCACATTGGTTTTTAGTCAATAGATGTAATTATAATAAATTCTGTAAATGTTGACGGTGACAAAGGATGTAATGAGTCTCCTCACAAGAAAACAAATTAAATAAGAATTAAATTATGAAAGATAGTGATTTTGAATATTAAACTATCACAATGTATGATTCACATCATAATCATCAATGAGTTTCCCAGTAAATAAAATATAATGAATATTTATTCTTTTAGATGTTTTTGTTATATTTTTAAAAGTGAAAAGAATTTTAAATTTTCAACATTTCATGAACTTGTGAGGAAATATCCTAGGGAATGAAACATTTTAAGGGTAATTTTTATTCTTTAACTGATGTTCATATATACATTAATTCCAATTGAATTTAATTTATTGTATTTAAAGAACATGAGAATTATCTTAGCCAATTCCCTAGTCTATGAACTAACTCATTTACAAGGGAATGGCCTTTGTTATTCATATAAATAAAGTGGAACGAATGATGTGTTTTTGTATTGGGATTCAAAAATTATTTTCTATAAGTTTTTTATTAACTAAATTATACTTTTTGAATTTATAATAATGTAAGGATGGTTTTACCAAAGATATAAATTAAGTATTTTAATGAAATTCTTAAATAGTACAATTAAACTAGAAAAGTTATTTAATTTTAATGTAGTAATTTGCAGAGGAAACACTATTGATGGAATATATATAATTTAATATCAAGAATATGATGAGATAATAATGTTCAGTATAGGTTAAGAGTGTATTTTAATTGACAGTTTTAATGGGACTGTATTCAAGACCATGGAGTAAATTAGTGATTTAATAGAAATGCAGTTTTATTATAATTTATGGAGTTGAAAACATTTTTTTATTTAAGAAATATTTTCGATACTATATTATTTAATTTATATAATAAATAGGGGTTTAATTTCAAAAATATTGTGTGTTTTTATTTATAATTTTAGTGATTATACTAATTTACTTGATTTTGTAGAATAAAGGATAAAATAATTCAAATTTTTCTCTGTGAAATTAAAATCTACTTTATGTGGTTATATGGATTAATTTTGAATTGGTTTTTGGAATTTAATGATAATATTTTATATTTTATATTTTTGTTTTAGAAAAAAAAATTTGATGAGTTTTTAGGTTAAATTCTTATTTAATGGTGTGTGTTAAATATTCAGTGTTATTGGAATGAATTAAGAGATTAATTTAGAAATTATCTTTAATACAAGAAACATAATAATTATATTGGTTTTTTAAATATCCTAATAAATAAAAAATGAATTTTTATTATTATATAAATATTATTGTCCATTTAATTTCAATTTTAGAGCATCAGAAAATAAAAATTCATTTTGAATATTAATTTCATTATGTAAGAGTTAATGTTAAAATTTATCAAAGCAGAAGGAAATAATGGAATATTTAATATTATAACATATTTTAAAAAATATGTATATATAATAACATTATCTATCATGCTAGTAGAATAATCCATCGACATTTGGAAATAATCTTGAAATATAAAATATATTTTTTTACCATAATTTTAGATGATTTGATGGTCTTATCGACACTCACTAATATGTTGTTTGGTGTTCATTATCTTTACAATGACCTTTTTTTATCACTCTATATTATTTAATCGATTATTATTTTACCACTCATGTAAATTTTTTAAATTCAGACCAACATTTATGTAATATCACTTTATGTTTTCATGTACTTTTGAGGTTTCTAAGTAACTTTTTTAGTAATGACTCTCGGTGTGTTTGGGTGAACTTTTATGGAAAGATGAATGACTTTTAGTTGTGCACGGGCGGCACACGGTTTGTCTAAACGTGCAGCCAAACCATGCGAGAAGGGAGGTTTATGCAGTAGTTTCTGCACAAGAGGTGAATAGTTTGTCTAACCGTTTATCCAAACCGTGCAAGAAGGATGGCCAAGGTAGAAGATAATGCACGGCTAATGCACGGTTTGTCAAACCGTGCAAACTAACCGTACGGCCACATAAATGAGATCGTTAAATTGTGGATCTCACTCGGTTATGCCTTTAAGTGCCTCGTTTTTCCACTTAAGTGTCCTTAACTTGGGATTTTTCTTCTCCTAAGGTCATAGAATGTTCCCCCCTCATTTTAGAAGCGATCTAAAGGCTCCTCTTGGTGAATCTAAGCCTGATTCTTGAGTTATGTGATCGTTCTTCATCATTTTTGATCGTTTTCTCAGATCTACTTAGATATACTTCTCCTCTTCTCTTGGTTTCTTAGATCTAAACCCGTTATGGGTTGATCTATGTTTGTGGTACCAAATTTGATTAGATTTGGTCTTGATATTTCTAGGAGGAGAGATCTAAAGCTGGATATTCAAGAAGAAGCCTAGTTATTCTTGAGCATTCCCAACCGTTGCAGTTTTGGTCAACGCCTTAAAGGTTGGTGGTTCCATCCCGACATTCCAAATTGATTAACATTGTATTTTCGTGGTTTATTTTTATTTTTTATTTAAATCCAATTTCTCATGTTTTCTGTTAATTAAATTTATAAAAACCCAATTCCAGTGATTCGTGACTTTTGAAATGGTTTTGGAATAGACATTTTGGAAAACACCAATTCCATTGAATTGGGTGTGTTTATAGAAATTGGCCGATTTAAATTATTGAATTTAAATTGTGGATTGGATGGAAATGATTTCAATTAAATTAATAAATTTAGTTTTGGAAATAAATTGTTTGATGATTGAATTAGTTTTTAATGGTTTTCAAACTAGTGAAAATGGCTTAAATGTTTTTGATAGAAACCCCTTTGTTTTATCTTGAGGAAAAGGCATGTTATGAATAAAACCTGTTTAGGTTTTAAATGGAATGAAATTGGCACTTTTGAAATGGAATAATGGGATTGATCATATATTAATCAATCTTAAAATAGTTTGTCCATCATGCAAGAATGCATGCAAGCCTTAGGTAGCTAGTGAGTTGTTTAGATACACTCTACGCTACCACAATGTTCTAAAACATACTTGTGGTGGGTCACATTCTTGATGTGTTGCTGATGAGTCTCCTTTGGCCAGTGTCATAGGGAGATGTGTATATATATTTATCTATGTTCACATATAGAGTCTGGAATCCTATAGTTTGTTAATACTATCGTACCTTTTGGAAGATGAACATGTTGCTCACTTGTTTATTTATATTTGAGATATAAAAGTATGCCAATGCTTTTGAACATCTTTACAAGCCTGTTGAATTTATATAAACTGTTTTATATACATTTTTTTACTGAAGCCATTGTTTTATAAATATCTCATCAATTTAAATCCTTCGCTTAAATTGATTTTCCCATCATTTGAAAATGTATAGCATGTTTAGTTAAAAATATGGTTTTGAATGGCCAAACTAATTTATTTGAAAATTGAAAGCTGTCCTTTGGATAATATATATTTAGAATCTATTACGAAATCTTTGGTGGTATCCTACTGGGCTTTGGCTCACTCCCAACTTTTGCCTTCGGGTGTTTGTAGAATTTCTTCTTCCAGGATCAAGTAAAGAGAAGAGATCTCATTGAGGTCGATTCAGTTGTTGATCTCTAGTCTTGGTGAGTTGTGTCCTTATAGTACTTGGGGCTATTTTTCTTTTTCTTTTTGTACTTGGGTTGTAGTACTTTGTGCTTTTTATTCCTCTTTGTATTCTAGTACATTACTCCCGGTAGAGTTTCTTTTGTAATGCATATTGTTTTGTTATCTATTGGTTCCTCATTCTTTTGGTAAAATCATTCACACATGCTTGTTGTGTGATGACAGGTACTATTCGCCGACCCGTGGGGATCGGGAACACCCTTTGGGCTATGTCAGGGTCGGCTTGGTTATTGGGTTACCAGGGTATCCGGGATGGGTCGTGACAAAATTGTATTAGAGGGAGGTTAAGAATCTTGCCTTGATGATAGTATGCATTTGAGTCTTCTTGTCGGGACTTGGGAGGTAGTTGTGATGGAATACTTGGCAAGATCTCACCACAATGAACCTTAAGTCACCAAGGTTGGTTAGGTAAATACGACTTGTGGATTATTTCTAGTATCTTTCTTGTTTTGATTTGGATAGAGTGGAATTAAAATCTTGTTATCCCTTTTATTACGAATAGTTTTCCTTGTTACTCATTTTGAGTGTTAATCTTATGTAATTTTATTTTCTGATGATGTGTAACTTCATGCCTTGGATTAGACGTGGGATTCAAATCCAAAGAGTGGCTACTGGTGAATCTCATCAAGCGAGTCCTACTGTGAATCTGAGTCTAGTTGAGGAGATTTTTCACATCTTCCAAGCTTTCAGACAGGCACCACCTCCAGTTCCTGTTTAGACTCCAAATATAGATCCTCATAGTGATACTCTATGAAGTAATTCTCAAGAGTTACAATACTAGAAGCCACCAGTTTTCAAAGGTTCCACATACCTTTAACATGCTATGGAATGGTTGAGTAAGATTGAATGTTTGTTTTGGTTCTTGGAGAGAGCTGAGGAGATCAAGTTTATGTGTGCCACCTTCGTGCTGGAGGGACCAAGTTGGAGATGGTGGGACATGATGGTGACGGCTAGGAAACATGAGGGTTTGGAGTGGAAGGACTTTAGGGTTCTTTTCACTAACCAGTTCTATCTAGAATCCATGACATTGGACAAGGATGTGGAGTTTTTCAAGCTAGATTAGGCCAACAAAACTGTGACGGAGTACTCAAATCGCTTTTCTATGTTGGTACAGGTTGCTCCTAATATTGTACCTAATGAGAGGATAAAGGGTCAACAATTAGATTTGGGACTTTGATCTGATTTCTGTTATCAGGTTTTCTTACTATAGCTTACTACTTATGCAGATATGAGGGATATGGCCATGATGGTTGAGATGGACCTGGCAGGGATGTTAGGGTTGAAGGAGGTTCTTTTCCCTCCTAGCGACAGTGTAGGTTCCTTTAAATGAAAAAAATTGTGTCTTTACTCATGGTAGTTCCTGACAGCATAGTCATTCAAGACCTCCTGTAGAAATGGGAGGAGCATCATTGAATTTATATTTGTGTAGAAATCCAGGACATTCTTAGAGGTTTTGTACTGAGGCACCCAAGAACTGTACCTCATGCAGACGTTTAGGGCACTTACAAAGATTCTTCTATCACTTCTCTACTCCACGTAGTGTAACAGGATCATCAGCACCTCCAAAAACTGTAGGGAAATCAAATGCTTCACGTACAAAAGGGTTTCATCAAGAGGCATCCGGAAAGAATCTTATTCACATAGTGGAAGAGTTTCCAGAGGTAGCTGATGCGAGTCCTAAAACAATGAGAGGTACCATTACAATAGATGTATCTTTAGTGACATCTATTTTTGATACTAGTGCATATAAATCTTTTATTTCAACCCATCTTGTTAATCTTTTTAATCTAACTATGGAATGTTTATCCTTTGTGATTGATATTACTACACCCATTTGTACAATGAGAGAAAAGGGTCTTCATAGTCTTTGTTGCATCTTCTCTCTATCAAATGTTGATCATCCTTGGAGTTTCTTGGTTCTCGACATGAAATATTTTGACGTCAATTTTGATATGGATGGGCTCATTGGTAATAAAGCCTAGATCCATTGTTATCTTCGACAGGTCTACCTTACTAGACCCAGTGGTGTGCCTCTTGTTTTTCAAGGAGAATGGGACCAAAGGTCAAGCAGATCCGGACAATCTTATCCAGAGTTGGGAAAATTTATATCAGTGTTTGATTATGATCTAGAGAGAGATTCATTGTGTGGTCATCTTCCCCCAGTTGTCGCTGAGTTTCCTGATGTGTTTCCTTCTAACATATCTATTTTTCCACTACTAAGGGAGGTTTATTTCTCTATTGAATTAACGCCCGGAACTCAATAGGATTCTATAAAATATTACTGAATGGATCTAGCTGAACTAAAAAAATTGAAGTCTGAGTTAGAAGATCTCTTTGAGAAAGGTTTTATACGCCTGAGTGTGTCACCTAGAGTAGCACCTATTTTCTATGCGAGGAAGGCTAATAGTTTTCTTCACTTATGTGTTGATTATCGAAAGCTCAGTAGAGTTACGATAAAGAACATAGATCTATTTCCATGAATTGATGATTTTTTTGATCAATGGAAAGTGGGAAAGTGGTTTTCAAAATTTGATCTTCGATCAGGTTAACATCATTTAAGGATAAAAGAATCTGGCATTCATAAGACAACTTTTCAGAGTAGGTATGTCCATTATGAGTACCTTGTTATGACCTTCAGCCTGACAAATGCTCATGATATTATCATGGCTTTGATGAAAATGGTTTTCTGTTAGTATTTGATTACATTCATGGTACTCTTTTTGGATGAAATTTTTGTCTACTCCAAGTCTAAGGAGGATCTTGTGCATCATCTAAGAATAGTTCTGAGTCTTCTAAGAGATCACCGACACTATGCCAAGATTTCAAAGTGCGATTTCTGGATTCGGGGAGTGAAATTCTTGGGACATGTCATGTCAGAAAAAGGAATATCAGTTGATCCTGAGAAGGTGAAGGCTGTTATGACTTGCGAACAACCACGAAATGTTTTTGAGATTCAGAGCTTCTTGGGATTAGCAGGATATTATTGTCGGTTTGTTAAAGACTTCTCAATGATAGCTTATCCAATGACCTCTATGACTCAAAATGGAGTGATGTTTTCCTGGAATGATAAATGTCAGAGTTCTTCTATTGAGCTAAATAGTATTTTGACTATTGCGCCCATGTTAACTCTTCCTGTGGCTGGGATAGGTTATGTGGTCTTCTGTGATGCATCAGGTTCAGGTTTGGGATGTGTTCTCATGCAGGGTAATCATTTTGTTGCCTATGGGTCTCGTTAGCTTAAGCATCATGAGAAGAACTATCCTACCCATGACCTTGATCTTGCAGATGTGATGGACGCACATAAGTGTTGGAGACATTACCTTTATGGAGAAAGGTTTGTTATATACTCGTACCACAAGATCTTGAGTTATATATTTTCTCAAAAAGATTTGAATCTCCACCAACAGAGTTGGGTGGAGTACCTGAAATCTTTCGACATTGACATTGTGTATAAGGACCCGACCTTAAACCTTACATAATATTGAAATAAATGAATAATTCAAATTGAGGATCTTTTCAGGTTTAGAGTTTTAGAGAATTAGGCCATAACTATTACATATCAAAAGAGTACAAAGTAGATTCTACTACTCAGTATCCATATTTATTATAAAATAAAAAACACTTAAAAAGAAACATGTCTAGTTCCATATTTTAGATAGCATGACTTTTATTAGATCCCATCTGTTACCCTATTCCACATTATGTCCCGTGAAAAACATTTCAAAAAAAATCTTCAGATGAGCTTAAAAAAGCTCAGTAAGTGATACAAAAAAAAGGAAAACTATTAGTTTTTCAAAACAATCGGTAAACCCTGAATACATTATCATAAGTAAAACATTTCACCTTTATGAAGTAGTAAATAATCTTCATTGAATAAATGATCATTATTTACCCTTTCATACCCAAAAGATGACCATAAAACCCATATAAATAACACATAACATATAAAGGTAACTTGGGACATAAACATACATAAATGGAATAACCATACGGTCAACTTCCACAAATATCACTAAATGGAATAGCCATACAGCTGACTTCCATACCCAATGCATTGGAGGTTATAACACAACCACCCCTCCTAGTATTCACAACACCACCCGTCATATGGTTTATCATGTAACCACCTATCAAATGTCCAAGTACCATCATTACACTTAAAATATTTCAAATATAAGCATTTCAATAACAACATTCCATTTTCATTCAAAATAAGTAATTTCAAGATATTGAAATAATCAATCCATTTTCAAAATCCATTTGAAAGAGATTTTTGAATCAAAGTATCCCATAACACTTTGAAGCTTTTAATGGAATTATAACTTTAATACATTCATGTTCATATAAATAAATACTAAAAACCATTTTGAAAACATGGAAATTAATGATAAATATTTAGAATAATAAATCATTAAAACATTAAAAATGATATTTGTGTTAAAGAGTTTTTAACTAAATCAGATACTCATGAATACAAATCATTGAGGAATAAATTGTAATCAGAACATTATAATATCATGAGAATAAATGGATTCAGGATATAATATGTCAATGGACAGTACATACACCACATAAGAGTGAATTGGTTCATTATAATAATTTAGTCTCAAGGGAAAGTAAATTGAGACGAAATCACTTATAATGACGGTATCCTTAGATTAAGGATAAATCAATGACATATTTATGTGTGACAAATATAAATTCACCCAATATAAGTGGATATTAATTGTAAAACAATCAGAGTTCATTAAAACATATTAATAAGATGACATATTCAAAGAGTACTTGTTTAACCCAATGAATCGAAATTGGGTTGATAAGTTCCCTTGAAAAAATTCGACAGCCTAACGATGTCACATTAAAATTCAGAAAACGATTTGATGAGACAAAAAGGGTATCTCATCACTTGGAAATAAATTTTACAACAATAAGGATATATAAGAACATATCAAAACATAATAAGATGTAAATTAAAAGACATAACAAAAATAAGTCTTTTAAAATGAAAAGGGTGAAAGGTTCTCTTAACTATTTGGTAACTTACAAAACATATGCCACATGAAAGAAGAATCATTCAATGAAGATGTAGATAACCATAAATTAAACTATCTTCAACAAAGAATACAATCATGGGCAGTACATACCCAACACTAAAGGAATTAGTGGAAATTATAGCATGAATCTCACGGGGATAAAAGTGAGATGAAAACCCATTACCTCGTTGTAATCAATCGAGTCATATGACACAAAGATAATAACCACCAAATGAATCACAGAATAACATGAATAAAATGATAATCATGATAATATATATAGAAGGTAGTACACAATATACCACATTCAATAAATATGTTGCGAACAATGGAAATCTCACGGAATTAAAAGTGAGATAAGAAAATCCCTTACAAATATTCGACAGCCTGACGGCGCCCCTTAAATTTTTTTAACATGAATTGATGAGATTAAGATGGAGTATCTCACCGTATTAAAATAAAAACTTAATTTTTGTGAATATAATATAACACCATCCAACATAAGAACATGGAGTATAAAAGAAATGACATAAAAGAGAGTACTTGAAAAGAAAGAGAGAGGTCAGATCTTTTACCTTGTGTCTGACATGACTCGATCGTTCTTTAATCTACTGAATAATAAACTAATGTTATTTATTACATGCAGAAGAAACTTTTTCATTTTTATTATTCCTTTTATATAACTTATTACCATGTTATAAACATTATGTAATCATTTAAGTTAATAACGTTCATTTTGTCGATATTTGGTACTTGAGTAATAATGAACAACTTATATTTACATGTTTTCCATGTGGTCAAAGATTAATTATATCCAGAACAATATTCAGGATTTGGATATCATATATATCATATATGTATATATATACCTGTTTTTATAATAGTACATAACATTTAGAGGTATGAAATGAAATGCACTGTTCATGGAGATGGTAAACTGTATGTACGCATGAACGCTACTTTCATTTATATTTGTTATTTTAATGGAAATAGAACATAATGATATATAAGTATATTATAATTCCAGTATTATATCATATATAATATCATCAACTCCATCTTTTATACATCCGACATAAGGCATTAGCGAATCAAATCACTTTGAGGGGGTGGTAGTCTGCACTTCCTCAAATGAGATTATCGTATTTACCCACTATGGAAGCCATAAAGGATTGTTATAATTGGAAATTACAGGAGTATAAGGAAGTAATAAACATAATATATATCATATATAAATACAGTGTCATCATAATGGCCACCATGATAGGCGGATGGAGACATTTGAACAATCATCGTTTCGTGGGGCGTTAGTTTGTCATCCACAGAAACATTATGGTTTTCATCCATTAGACGGAAGTGTGTGTAAGTGCCGATCTAATACTTCTTATAAAAACATCCTAGTATATTGAAGATACTGGTGTTGTTAAAAAATAATTAAATAAAAAAGATTTTAGGGGTTGGAGAAGTAAAATAAAAGAAAACAATTTAAGAGAAATCGTTACCCTTAATTTGGGAAACTCTCATTCGTTTGAACCAAAGGACTTCTTGAAGTGCCTTCTGCCTAATAAAAGGCTTCTAAGAGGAGGATAGGGATGTTGAGAGATTAATTGGTCAGAGGATGGACAAGCCAAATGGCTTGAGAGGTTTGAGAAATTGGTTAGAAGTTGTCTCCCTTTATAAGGGGGAGGAGTGGCTCTTTAGGAAACTGTGAAACTATTATTTTATTATATAAAGATATTAGGTTTCTAATGGTCCAAAAATCATTATATTCTAAGATAAGACGATTCATGGTCGAAATAAAATCATTTAATCATAATTTTACATGTTTTGGTTAATATTTTAATCATGATAATCTTATTTATTTAAATCATTTATTAATGAGGTAAATAGTGAATCATTATTGTGTCATAAATAATATAATTTATTTGATGTCTAAAAATTATAAAAAAACTACCATGATATAGTAAATATTATTATTTTTCCAAATAATATTTATAGTCTAAAATAGGACTTTTATAACAACATATAAATATTAATTACTAAATGATTTTTGTTTATGTCATTTTGGCCTTTACATTAAATTAATTAATCTAAATTGTCATTATCACACAAAAGTGGATCAAAGGGGCCCCAAAAAAGACAAAAATATTCCCAGGGTTGTTAATTACTCAAAAAATAAGGTTAGGACAAGTGTTAATGTAATTTTAAACTATTATAATATTTTTTAATCCTTGAATTAACCTATTTACCTTTAACCATGGTAAATAAAAGTCAAAAGTTAATATTACCCAAAATTTATTTTCAGCTTAATGAAGCATATTTTACTTATTTACAACAACCATGTATGGATGATTTTTGAAATTCTATTCATAGAATTGGAAAATTTTCATTTAAATGAAAACTTCAGTTTTTTAACAACTACTAAGTGGTGTAACTATTCATCAGAAATTGAAGTTTTTCAGAAAAATACCAAAAATTCAGCCTAAGAATTATTTGATATTGCTAATTAAAAATGTATGTCTATTATTCCAAATTCAAAACATAGAAGTGGCATTAATTAATTTAAAAATTAATTCCCATTGTTAAAACAAATAGCGTGTTTTTATGAATTAATAACTATCAAAAGATTGATACTTCTTTATGTCCATTTTCAATGTGAAATTACTTACAATGACAAAAATTGTATCGAATGGTAAAAATTTATTTTAATTTAACTTTAAAACTAATTAAAAATATAATCTTACCATATAAATAAATTATATTACAAGGCATGTTTGAATTAAAATACAATATTTTTCACTATTCATTAAAAAAATGAACATTATCCAGAAAATTCCAAAAATTTACACAAAGTAAATTTTTATGTCCCCATTCTAAAGAATGATTCTATTTGGTCATATAACATCTGTTAGAGTGACCAAAAGTATAATTAAAAAAGGCTCGCTATTAAAAGGCGGTAAATCGACCTTTTAATGTAAATTATGATTTAAATTAGATTCATTCACATTTTAAGCCTCTAACATTTATTCGAGAAAAGTAATTACAATTAACTAACATTTATAATCATATTGTATTTATTTTTGTTCATTCCCACCAATACAGTGTCTAGGAGTTAACGACCATTTAAAATAATATTATTATATTATTAGTGTGCAACGTAAGATTTCAATGAAACCTGTTGTTGCGTATCAGGTATGCTATCGAACATAGAAACCCATTTAATGTAAAATTAATTTTTAATTCACATATATTAATAAATATGAAAATTTAAAATTCTTTATCTTCCTGGGATGTTACATCCTTCCCCCCTTTTGGGAATTCTATCCTCGAAGTTTTAAAAATTTGGCTCGAGAACTTCATTGAAAGCCCCACATCGAAAAAAGAGTCATTAAAATTATCACTTTAAAATAAATTAAGAGAAGTAAAAAGGTTGACTGAGACAACAGATCATAGGATTCCATGAAAACATGGATATGGAGGAGAAAACAAACCATCATGTTCTGATGGAGAGTGACAGAAACCATGTTTAGGAAAAACTTAACCTCTAGAAAATCACAAACATGTGATGGGTTAAACATTATTTGATTTCCCAGTAGGAGAAGATAAAGGACTAGGTTTTTTTAAATATACTTTTCATTGAGGAATTTATTTATGAGCTTAACCAAAAACATAAGGAAATATACTTACTTTTCATGTAGAAATTAGTCTTTTACTAGATTTATAACACAAACTCATTTTTTCTCCAATCAGTGAGTATTCCAGATTACTTTTTTTTTCAAAACAAGAGCACTATAATCAACATCGAGAGAATCACATAATCCATAAAAGATGAACTATATATTTTCCATGTCATTAGATACTAACTAAAACAAAAACGTTTAGTATAATATCAGATAATCCCCTAAATCGATAAACTATTACATAAAGAAAAACTACTTTTAATCTTCAAAAATTATCTAACAAAACCTAAAGTTCAACAAAGACCATTAAATAAACAATTCTCCCTTAGATTCTTCAAAAGTAATCCAAACTTTGATAGTAAACTAAGTCTCATGAGGATTTAATCAAATAGTCTTCCAAGATAAATCTTAATATTTATCTCCATATAACATCAGTTACTCTTAAAATCTCATATTGAAATGAAATTAACCTAGTCAAATATTCTCCATGCTAGGTTAATAATTTACATAGATAACCCAAAATAAAAATATTATGGATTCATAAAATCATCTAACGAAAAATAATTAGTCAAACTAACCAGGGACGTCACGTAGTCCAGTGGTAGGAGATAAATACTTTTCGCACTTTGGTTGTGGGTTTTATTCCCACAGTTTTTCTCGATGTGACGGGTCGTCACACAGTTTGCATGTTGTCCCTTTTTAAAAACTACATAATTTTATAACATTCCCAAAAGATATAAATTCATTAAAAATAACCATAACATATTTTAACCAAAAAGGTTATCTAATAACTTTTTTTTTCATCTCAAAATGGATTAACCGGTAATTGCATCAAATTCAAGGTTCATATAAACAGAAATGGTTCTCTATAACTATATCCATAAAAGAGAACATAATTATTCCATGAATAAAATTTTCATATATCAAACATCAAGGTTACACATACTATAAAAATTCTTCTAATGTAATATCATCATCAAAAGAGCCTTAATAATTTTATTCATTTCACCATCCTGAAATTTACCATAACTCTTGAATCCCTTATATGTTGACCTCATACTCATTCAACATTCTTCATGATCGATTAACCATTCTTTACCAACTTATTCTGAAATACTTCGTTGCTACAAACAAAATCATGAATCATATCCTATGATTTCAATAATAGGAAAACATATGTTATGAAATAATCTATACATTTCATTGGTCATTGTAAATTTCATCATCATCAATCGGAATGGAATTATGTATTGGTAAGATAATATTTATACGATCCTGGTGATCCCATTCCTGAAACATCTTCATAGGACATGTGTTTTCATAATGAACATTCTAAACACATTTAAAACATTCAATTTATCCTTTATAAAGAACTTCATTCACTTTCTTAGAGTCAACTAGATGCTTCCTTTTCCATGGAAGGTTATTACTTTATGACCTTCATTTCCACATCTATAGCATCTTTCTGTCCCTTTGAAACATTTTCCTATGTGTTTCTTTCCACATATTTGACACATAGGTTTTTGAACATACTTACCTTTATGATTATTACCTGATCAACCGTATGGATTTGCTTCTCACATATATGATGTCTTATAAATATCACTAAGGTTCAGGTGGTCAATCATGACTCCAGAAAGTTGGTTGAGAATAACCACACGAGTTATCATTGCAGCTCCCATATCATACAACTGCACGTTCAGAAAACTATCATAGATTTCTTCACATCTACTATTAATTTGGTGCCTGCTAGATCCATCCATTTACTATAACCAATATTTTCAGTGTGAGTATATCAGTAAAATCATCATATAATATTTTATGAGGAGGTTAAACACTATGATTTACTTATTCACGTAATCAAAAACTCATTCACCTTATAAAAAGTACTATGAATCTTTCAAAAATCCTATCCATTATGGTAATGTCACTTATGCTTAAATTTTTATCATAACCTCTAAAGTTATCTAAACCGACCTCTGATACCAACTATAAGGATCCGACCTCAAACCTTACATAATATTAAATTAAATGAATAATTCATGTTGTGGATATTTTTAGGTTTAGAGTTTTATAGAATTAGGCCATAACTATTACATATCAAAATATTACAAAGTAGTCTCTACTACTCAGAATCCATATTTTTTACAAATTAAAAACACTTAAAAAGAAACATGTTTACTTCCATATTTTAGAAAGCATGACTTTTCCTTGATCCCATTCTTGACCCTATTCCACATTATGTCCTGTGAAAAACATTTAAAAAACTTGTGATGAGCATAAAAAATCTTAGTAAGGGATACGCAAAGAAAGAAAAATATTATTTTTTCCAAACATTATATAAACCATGAATACATTATCAGAAGTAAAACTTTTCACCTTTATGAAGTAGTAAATACTCTTCACTGAATAAATGATCATTACGTAGCTTTTTGTAACCAAAAGATGTCCATAAAACCCATATAAAGAACACATAACAAATAAAGGTAACATGGTATATAACCATACTTGAATGGAATAACCATACGATCAACTTCCACACATATCACTAAATGGAATAGCCATACGGCCGACTTCCATACCCAATGCATTGGAGGTTATAACGTAACCACTCATCATGGTATTCATGACACCACCCGTCATATGGTTTATCACGTAACCACCCATAAAATGTACAGGGACCATAATTACACATAAAATATTGCGAATAAAAACATTTCTATAACAATATTTCATTTTCAATCATAATATGTAATTTGAAGATATTGAAATAATCAAACCATTTTCAAAAACCATTTAAAAGAGATTTTTGAATCAAAGTGTCCCATACCACTTTAATGATTTTAATGGAATTATAATTTTAAAACATTCATTTCCATATAAATAAATAATTAAATCCAATTTGAAAACATGGACTTTAATGAAAAATATTCAGAATTATAAATCTTTAAAACATTTAAAACGATATTTTTGTTAAAGAGTTTTTAACAAAATGTGAGACTCTTGAATACAAATCATTGAGGAATAACTTTTAATCAGAACATTATAATATCATGAGAGTAAAGGGGTTCATGAAATAATATGTCAAAGGTCTATATATACACCATATAAGAGTGAATTGGTGCATGACAACAATTAATTCACAATGTAAAGTAAATTGAGCCGAAATCACTTATAAAGATGTTGTCCTTAGATGAAGGATAAATAAATCACATAATTATGTGTAAAAAATATAAATTCACCCAATATAAGTGGATATAAAGTGTAAAACAATCAGATTTCATTCAAACATATTCATAAGATGACATATTCAAGGAGTACATGTTTAACCCAAAGAATTGAAATTGGGTTGAGAAGTTCCATTGTATAAATTCGACAACCTAACAACGTCACTTTAAAATTAGTAAAATGAGTTGTTGAGACAAAAAGGGTATATAATCACTTGGAAATAAATTTGACATCAATAAGGATATAGAAGAACATATCCCAACATAATAATATGTAAATTAAAAGACATAACAAAAAGAAGTCTTTTAAAAAGGGGAGGGTGAAAGGTTCCCTAAACGATTTGGTAACTTACAAAACATACAACACATGAAATAAGAGTCAATACATGAAGATGTAAATAACCATAAATTAAAGTATATTAACCAAATAATTCAATCATGGGTAGTAAATATACCACAAAAAAGGAAGTAGTGTAAAATATATCATGAATCTCACAGGGATAAAAGTGAGATGAAAACCCATTACCACGTTATAATCAATCGAGTCGTATGACCCAAAGTTAATAACCACCAATTTAATAACATAATACCATAAATATAATGATAATAATGATAATATATATCAAATGTAGGTACAAAATACAACACATTCAATAAATAAGTGGGGAACAGTGGAAATCTCATGGAATTAAAAGTGAGATAAGAAAATCCCTTACAAAATTTCGGCAGCCTAACGGCGCCCCTTAAAATTTCATAAAATGATTTGATGAGATTATGTGGGGGTCTCTCACCATAAGGAAATAAAAATTACATTATGTTGAATAGAAAATATCATCCTCCAACATAAGAACATGGAGCATAAAATAAATGACATAAAAGATAGTACTTGAAAAGAAAGAGAGAGGTCGGATCCATTACCTTGTGTCCGACTTGACTCAATCGTCCTTTAATCTCCTGAATAATAAAATAAAGTAAATTTATACTTGAATGAGAAAATTTTTCAAGTTTATTATTCCTTTTATATAACTTCATATCTTTTTATAAACATTATGTAATAATTTAAGTTAATAACGTTCATTTTTTCAATATTTGGAACTTGAGTAAAAATGAACAACTTATATTTACTAGTTGTCCATGTGTAAAAGGTTCATTATATCCAAAATTATATTCAGGATTTGGATATCATATATATCATATATATCCAGTATATACATGTTTTTATAATAGTACATAACATTTAGAGGTAAGAAATGAAATGCACCGTTCATGGAGACGGAAACTCGTATGTACGCATGAATGCTACTTTCATTTATATTACTTATTTTAATGGAAAGAAAACATAATGATACATAGGATTATGATAATTTCTGTATAATATCATTTATAATATCTTTAAATCCATCCTTTATACATCCCACATAAGGCATTAACTAATCAAATCACTTTGAGGGGGCAGTAGTCTGCACTTCCCCAAATTAGATTATCGTATTTACCCACTATGGAAACCATAAAGGATTGATATAATTGGGAAGTACGGGTGCATATTTAAATAATAAACATAATATATATCATATATAAATATAGTTCCATCATAATGGACACCATGAGAGGTGGTCGGGGATATTTGAACAATCATCATTTCGTGAGGCGTTAGTTTTCCATCCATAGAAACATTATGTTCTTCATCCATTAGATGAAGGTGTGTGTAATTTAAGCTCGAATCCTTCCCATATAAACATCCTAGTATATTTAGGATACTGGTTTTGTTACAAAATAATGATGTATAATGATTTTTGTCATTGGAGAAGTAAAACAAAAGAAAAAAATTTAAGAGAAATTGTTACCTTTAATTTGGGTAACTCCATTGGTTTGATCCAATGTACTTCTTGAATTTCCTTCTACCTAAGGTAAGGATTATAATAGGAGAACAGGGATGTTTATAGATTAATTGGGCCGAGTTTGAATGAGCTGAATGGCTTGAGAGGTGTGAGGAATTGGATAGAAGTGGCCTCCTTTTTTAAGGGGGAGGATGGGCTCTTTAGGAAAGTGTGAAACAATTATTTTATTATATAATGATATTCGGTTTCTAATCATCCATAAATTATTATATTCTAAGATAATATGAGTCATGGTCGAAATAAAATCATCCAATAAGAATTTGACATGTTTTGGATAGTAGTTTAACCATTATAATATTATTTATTTAAATAATGTATTAATGAGGTAAATAGTGCATCATTATTATGTCATAAATAATTTTATTTATATGATGTCAAAAAATTAAAAAAAATACCATGATATATTAAATATTTATATCATTCCAAATATTATTTATAGTATAAAATAGGACTTATATAACACCATATAAAAATTAATTACTAACAGATTTTTGTTTATGTCATTTTTGGATTTACTTTAAATTAATTAATCTAAATTGACCTTATCACTTCCAAGTTGATCAAAGGGGTCTCAAAATAGACCCAAAGAGTCTCATGGTCATCCATGACTCAAAAAATAAGGTTATAACAAGTGTTAAGGTAATTTTTAATTATTATAATATTATTTTAACCTTGAATTTCCCTATTTACCTTTAACCGTGGTAAATACAAGTCAAAAGTTAATATTCACCAAAAAAAATTTCATATTAATGAACAACATTTTTACTTCTTTATCACAACCATGTATGTCAGATTTTTTAAATTCAATTAATAGAAGTGGAAAATTTTCATTAAAATTGGAATGTCAGTTTTTTTAACTACCACTAAGTGGTGTCACTATTCATCAAAAATTGATGTTTTTCTGAAAAATTCCAAATATTCAGCCAATGAATTATTTGATATTCCAAATTCAAAATTGATTTCTATTTTTCCAAATTCAATAAATATAAGTGTAATTAATTAATTTAAAAATTAATTCATGTTGCTAAAACAAATAGCATGTTTTTAAGAAACAACAACTATCAAAAGATTGATATTTCTTTATGTCGAATTTCAATGTGAAATTACGTCCAATGACAAAAATACATACAATTAACAGGCATTTATAACCATATTGTATTTATTTTTTTCATTCCCACCAATACAATGGCGAGAAGTTAACTACCATTTAAAATAAAATTATTATATTATTAGTGTGCAACGTAAGATTTCAAAGAAACCCGTTGTTGTGTATCAGGTATTCTATCGAACATAGAAACCCATTTAAAGTAAAATTAATATTTAATTAACATATATTAATAAATAAGAAAATTTCATATTCTTTATTTTCCTGGGATTTTACATTGCGTATACCCCAGTGAAAGGGAATGTTGTTGTAGATGCGTTAAACAGGAAACTTCAATCACAGGCTGTGAAAGAATCTTCAGAAGAGTGGGGTTTGATGGCTCTTTTTGCTCAGTTTTATATTGGAGTTTAGTGGAAGGGAATGATGTTTCTTTATCCAGTTTTTAGTTAACTTCTGATCTCCTCAATTTAATTCTTTATGAACAACAACTAGATGATGAATTCCATATCATTTGGGACCTCTTTGTGGTGGGGAGACCGACACTCAATGGTCATTCTCCAAAGAGGGTGTTCTGTGTTATCAAAACTATTACATGCTTACGTTAGCGGTCAGGAAGGATATGATGGGGTATTTCCATAACTCTCATTGGGATGTACACCCATGAACCACGAAGATGTTCTATGACATGCTGCGACAGTTCTGGTGGCCAGGTATGAGACAAGACATTGCTGAGTTTGTATCTCGTTCCTCTACATGCTAGCAGGTGAAAGTCAATCACCAAAAACCTTCGGGTTTGCTTCAACTGCTTCCAGTCCCTACATAGTAGTGGGATGAAATCACTATGGGCTTTGTGGTTGGGTTAACTTTATCCTAGAGGATGAAAAATGCGATATGGGTTGTGATTGATAGACTGACCAAGTCAGCTCACTTTGTACATATTCAAGATACAACCAATGTTAAGGATTTGGGAAATATCTATGTGAAAGAAGATGTTCGTTTTCACAAAGTTCAGTCTGCTATAGTCTCTGATAGGGATCCTCAGTTTACTTCTCACTTTTGGAGAGGCCTTCATGAGGCATTGGGATCTCTGGTCCGTTTGAGCACGACCTACCATCCACAGTCAGATGGCCAGACAGGGAGAGCTATTCCGATCCTTGAGGATATGCTCTGCGCTTGTATTCTCGACATTGGTGGTCTTGGGATGATCATTTGGGGCTAGTTGAGTTTTATTATATCAATAATTATCAGTCTACAATAAAAATGGCTCCTTTTGAGGCTTTTTATGGCCGAATTTATAAATATCTTTTATACTGGTTAGAGATTGGTGAATGTTCTTTGGTAGGATAGAGTTTGGTCCAAGAGATGATAGCTAAGATCCAGTTGATTTGCTTTATAATTTTGACCTCATAGAGTCGGTACAAGTCTTCTGTTGATCGTCGCCGTAAACCTTTATAGTTCTCAGTTGGTGACCAGGTGTTCTTAAAAGTTTCACCACTATTAGATCATTGGCGGATTTAGAGGCAAGGGAAGTCGTGCTCTTCATTTTGTGGGACCTTTTGAGGTTGTTGGTCTTGTATGGAATGTTGCAAAATGTATAGCATTTCCACCACATATAACGTCGATACATAACGTGTTCCATGTATCACAACTATGAATGTATATCTCTAATCCATCTCATGTTGTGAGTTGGATTAATCTTGAGATTGAACTAGATTTATCTGTTACTGAACGACCGATCAGGGTTGTTGATTCTGGGAGAAAGGTGCTTCGTGGAAAATGATACCTATGGTTCGTGTACTATGGCAGCATGGTTCTGATTCTCATGAGACATGGGAATGGGAGGCATTAATGAGAGAGCAGTGGCCTCATCTTTTTGATGTGGAGGTTTCTTCATAGGCTTTCTGGGGACGGAAAGATCTTAAGGTGGGGAGGTTGTAACATCAGGTTATGTTTTCAGGTACTTTTGATGTTTCTAAGTGTATTTTTTTAGTAAATACTTGGCGTGAGTTTGGGTGATCTTTTAAGGAAATCTAAAAGACTTTGAGTTGTGCACTGTCGGCAGATGGTTTGTCTAACCGTGTAGCCAAACCGTGCGAGAAGGGAGGTTGAGGCAGTAGCTTCTGCATGGGAGGCATACAGCTTATCTAACCATTTGTCCAAGCCTTGCGAAAAGGTTGGCCGAGGAAGAAGCTAATGCACAGCTAAATCACGGTTTCACAAACCGTGCGAACTAACCGTGCAACCACATAAATGAGATCCTTAAATTGTGGATCTTACTCAGTTGTTATTTTATGTTCTTCATTTTTCTACCTAAGCATCCCTAACTCGGGATTTTTCTTCTCATAAGGTTAAAAAATGTTCTCCCATTATTCTGGAGGTGATACAAAGGCTCTTCTTGGTGAATCGAAGCAGGATTCTTGAGGTATGTGATTGTTCTTCATCGTTCTTGATCAGTTTCTCGGATCTACTCAGATCTACTTCTCCTCTTCTCTCACTTTCTTAGATATACGCTCGTTATGGGTAGATCGAAGTGTGTGGTACCAAATGTGATGAGATTTGGTCATGATATTTATAGGATAATAGATATAAAGAGGGTTCATGAAGAAGAATCTCAGTTTATCTTGAGCATTCTCGACCATTGTGGTTTTGGTCAAATCCTTCGAGGTAGGTGGTTCTGTTCAGAGTTTCCAAATTTATTAACATTGTATTTTCTTGGTTTATTTAAATTGTTGATTTAAATCTAATTGTTCAAGTTTACATTCAATTAATTTTATAAAAACTTGATTCTACTGATTCGATACAATTGAAATGGTTTTGGCATGGAAATTTAGAAAAACGCCAATTCCATCGAACTAGGTGTGTTTATGGAAATTGGATGATTTAAATTGTTAAATTAAAATTGTGAATTTGATAGAAATGATTGCAATTAAATTGTGTAATTTAAATGTGGAAATAATTTGTGTGATGTTGGAATCGGTTTTTAATGGTTTTTCAACTGGTGAAAATAGCTTAAATTATTTGATCGAAACCCATTGGTTTTATCTTGTGAAAATTGCATGTTTTGAATAAAACCTATTTTGGTTTTAAATTGAATGAAATTGGAACTTTTGAAATGGAAGAATGGGATTAATCGTATTTTAAGAATTCTTAAAATAGTTCATCCATCATATAATAATTCGTACCAGCCTTAGGTAGTTAGTGAGTTATTTGGATACACTTTATGCTACAACAACATTCAAAAATATACTTACGGTGGGTCACATCCCTGATGGGTTAGTGATGAGTCTCCTTTGGCCAATGTCATATAGACTTGTGTATACACATTTTGGTGAGTTCACATAGAGAGTGTAGAATCATATAGCTGTTTAATACTATCGTACCTTTTGGAAGTTGACCATGTTGCTCGCTTGATTATTTATATTTGAGATATAAATGTATGCCAATGCTATTGAACTACCTTACATGCCTGATGAAATTATATAAACATTTTTATATAATTTTTTTTTCTTAAGTCGTTGTTTTAGAAATATTCCATCATTATATAGCCATTGCTTAAAATTATTTTTGAATCATTTGAAAATCTATAACATGTTTTGTTAAAAATATACTTTTAATTACCAGACCTGTTTATTTGAAAATTGAAGGTTTTTCTTCGGATAATCTATATTTGGAATCTGTTATGGAATCTTTGGTGGTATCCTACAGGGATTAGGATCACACCCTGCTTTTACCTTCGGGTGTGTGTAGACTTTCTTCTTCCATGATTGAGCAAAGGGAAGAGATCTCTTTGAGGTGGATTCAGTTGTTCATCTCTAATCATGGTGATTTGTGTCCATAGGGACCTTGGGGATGTTTTTCTTTTTCTTTTAGTACTTGGGTTGTAATACTTTGGGCTTTTTATGCCTCTTTGTATTCTGGTACATTACTCCCAGGGGAGTTATCTTTTGTAATGTGTACTGTTTTGTTATCTATTTCTTCCACATTCTTGTGGTAAAATCATTCCCACTTTATTTTTGTGTGATTCCAGATTCTAGTCGCCAACCTGTGGGGATCAGGAATGTCTTTTGGGATATGTCAGGGTCATCTCGGTTATTGGGTTACCAGGGTACCCGGGCTGGTTCGTGACAATTTGCATTATCTTGGAATGTATTTATCTATAATTCTGGGTAACCATTATGATTCCCACTTCATCATTTAAATGGATGTTCAATTATCCCTCTATGCGATATATGTTTTTAATAAAATTATTTTAAAATATTGATCCTTTTATAAACAAAAATATATAGGCAACAATTTCTGTAAATATGGTTAATTTAACTACCTTAAAATTTTATTTAAAAGCATAATATTCTTGATGGCATTCATGACATGTAAAAAAGGATTTGTAAAGAACGATATATATAATAAAAATTATTATTATTTAAAATTTACCATTATAACATATCAAATTAATATTAAATAATAAATAGGAATAAATTTATTATGAAATAAATGTATAATTCTCCAAATTAGTAATGTTTTTTTTAATTTATTTGTAAATACAAACATGTTTTTTAATGACATCATTAAATTCTTATAATATTTATTTTCATAATATGTAATTTTCATTCCATTTTTTGTGTGGAAAATAAAACTAATTACATCTATTTTATGAATTTATATCTAAAAAATTAACATCATTTATTAATTTTTAATATAAAAATTAATTCAGGTTGAATTTTTTTAGTTTTTCTGGAATGATTGAATTTTTAATATATAGTGAATGATACACATTTCTCAAATACTATAATTTATATTCATTAAATATAATAATATAAAATTTCCATTATATTTATGATTATTTAATAAAGTTAAATAAGATCCCTTTTATTTCGATTAATCTAATTAATTATAGTGTCATCAGTGATTTTCATGATTTTTACATATGTTACTTTTTATTCTTAAAAACTAATTACCAAAAAAACTATTTTTCATTACATTTTAGGCATTTATATTAACTTTTATCAAATTGATTATTAAAAAATGAATCATTGGAAATATAT
Organism: Viscum album; assembly: GCA_963277665.1. Lineage (NCBI taxonomy): Eukaryota > Viridiplantae > Streptophyta > Magnoliopsida > Santalales > Viscaceae > Viscum > Viscum album. The sequence goes on from OY728166.1 coordinate 629,654,184, forward strand.
ACAATATTATGAAAATGTAGGTTATAATTTGGAAAATTTGTTCCTTTTATATTTGGTAATTATGAATATAAGAGTATTAAATATTTCTTTCTATGTTAGGGTAGAATTTGTAATGAGATTATAAAACCATGAGATAAGGCCTATAAATCAAGCAATAACAATGAACATATTATTTTTAGGGGGAATTTAATCTAGTGAAATCATAAATTCTAATATATGTAATTCTATGAAAATTTTCATTTATAATATTATCTATATTGTTACATGAAAAAACATTAAAATATTACAATTTATTTATTTTAATTAATTTTATATAATCCAATAGGGATATGTTTAACAACACAACACCCACACTCAGGGATTGGATGGATGAATTGTAAATGTTACCTTTCCAGGAAATATGATAATAATTAGGTCACATGTTTTCTATATAGACTACAAAACATCAAAAGAAATAACTACATAACATAAATTATCGAAGAAATTTTAGGTTTTCAGTTTTAGATAATTATCAAAAACTCATACAAAAACAATACCCAGTTATTAAACAAATCATTTCTCGCATATAAACCTCCTTTTCATATTTAACATTATATACCCATAATCATAAATTTGAAATTAATTCAAGAAATATTTCATTTAGTGTCAATTTTTATAACTTTGGGAAAAGGAAAAAAAATAAGTGTGATATAAATATTTTAGTAAGGGTTGATTTGAGAATTAAAAATTGAATTTCTAAAGTGAAACTATGATCTTCATATGGTTTTGATAACATAATCATAGTGAAGGAGTGAATCATAAAATAATATATACCCACCAATACCTAGATCATAAATATAAAAAACCAGGAAATGAAAATGTAATCAGAATAAATAATTAATATTTATGTTATAAAAATTATTATAAGAAGAAACATTATAAACATATAACAAGGATAACAAAAATTTGAAGATTTCTAGGAACATTATTCTCCAAAACATAGGTTAATCATATGTTAGAAATGATAATAGTTAAATCCATAGGAACAACCATTGTATAACTCCCTAATGTTGTCCTCTATGTTCAATGAAATTTACCCAATACATTTGGTTTCTATCTTATATCACCCTTATTTTATATAATAATTGGCTCATCTGGGACTATTTGGGCGGCCCCTTCATATATGTTGTAATAGGATCATCCAAAACAATCTATGATTCACCATATTATTAGTTATGTCTCAGAACCCCAACATGATTAAAATTACAAACATCCAATATTTAAAAACAATCCAAATAAAAAATCATTATTCATTTCATAACATTATTAACTCATGTAAAACACATGATTTTGATGCCAATTACATTAAAATATGATTAACCTATAGAAATCAATTTGTTTCATAAAAATTTCATAGAAATAATAATAATGAAACAAAATAAATAATTATGATGTTATCATTAAAATATTTAACCATTTGAGAATTTGTAAAAAAAAATTACATTGAATAATAGAAATACCATTAAAATATCGTTAAAATCATTCTGGATTAATATAACATTTTTATTCTGAAAATCACTTTTAAAACACAATACATTTTGAAAATCATTTCTAGGAAGATGACCTTGAATAAACATAAAATAATATTCAATAATAGCATAAAAATATCAGAAAAATACACTCATATCATTTAAAATATTTCTATAAAAGGTTGAAACATTTATAGATATTATTGGTTTTGAAGAAAATTATTTGTTGGCCAAAAAATATTATTTTTAATAAAAACATATATTTGAACCATTGAGTACAAAAATAGAATATTTTTTAAAAAATTATTCTAATGATATATCCAAAGGATAATAAGATTCATTTTCTTCATAAAATATATATCATAATACTTCATCTTTTGAATCATAATCATAAAAATTTTGGATAAATAATTACATTATAACATAACACTTTGACCTCTTTGGTAAATTTGAATCATAATACCCATGAAAAAATTTCATTAAATTAAACATATATTATATTTTGATTAAGGTTATTGTGATATATATTGTCAAATTAGATGTATACACACCACATAAAAAAAGATAGGTGTATGACACAACATATGTCTCAGAGAAAGAAAATCGAGACATAAATCCCATACTCATATGGTAAAATTTATACTGTAAACCCTAGGAAAGAGAGATCCAAAAATGGATATTTAAATCAATAAGAATTTAACAATAAATAACATAAACAAAAATCATGGGAATTATATAAACCATAAAAGAAAAATATTTTAGGAATATGTCATATATCTTAATTATTTAAAAGTTAGTTGAGAAAACTATTACATCGTGGCTGATTAATCATCGCTTCTCTATATCATCCTGAATAATTAAATTATTTTAATTATTTACATTAATAATATTCATTTTTGATGATTATTATTCCCTTTATTTCACTAATTACTGTATTTAATATGATTACATAATCCATTAGTTGTTTATCAAATGTTTTGACTATATCTTGCTTATGCGTGAAACATTACATTGGTTGGTTGAACATATTTTAAGAGGTCATTAGATAAAAATATAATGATTACTAATATTTAAATAATTATTGTATTTATTCATTAATTATACCCTTTCAACCCATCATTATATAATTTTATGAAAAATTAACAAACGTCATAATCATTGGGATGGTAGGTCGTATATACACATGAGTATCATTTTAATTTCAATGATCATTATGTAATAAAGCTATGATATATTTATATTCATATAATTAACATAATATCATAAATAATATATTATTAAATTACATATACTTGTATATTAAATTATTTTGATGTGGTGGTGAAGAAGGAAGCATATCACTTCCAGGATGCAGTATTCCATACATCCATGAATGACATTATCAACTTCCTAAGTGAGTGAAATTATAAAATAAATAATATATTATATTCAAAAAATTATTAATATTTTATTAGTTTCAAAAAAATAAAATTCATATTAGATATATTAATTATAGGTACACTTTTTACCTTCTCTATTCCACATTAGTTGAAAACAAATCACATCGCTTCATGAGACGGTAGTCGACTATACACACGGGTAATATTATTTTATCAACTAAATAAAGGAATCAAAAAAGATATATATGATATAATAAATACAGAGAAATAATTATTATATAAATATAAAATGTGAATTTTATATCCATCATTGTACAAAATGTTGATATGTGGTATTTGAAAAATATATTACATAGTTCAGCTAACTGGTTGTCCACCGTACACATGAATATGGATATCATGACCCATTTTATTGAAGTGTGTACGGTTGTAGTTCATACAATTAACAAAAAATAAAAATAAAAATATGTAATATAAATATTTTATTTTATAAAAATGGTTTAATAATAATTGGTGGTGGTGGAGAAAGAAAAAAAATCTCATTGATGAATGTTACTTCTTCTTCAGTTGAATCCTTTTGGTTTTCACCAAATGAATTCATTGGATATGTTTATGAATTAATTAAGGATTCTAAGATTAGAGAAATGGATTATAAATTCAATTTAGGTAGGTCTTGGATAAACCCAATAGGTTTTAATCTGTGAATTGGGCAAGAGAGTTGGTGTCCTTTAGTAGGTGATGTGAGTAAAACACATTTAATATTTTTCGGAGAGTAAATTAAATCAATGTTTTATTCATGTCGCATAGCCCCAATAAGGGTAAAATATTGATCCTAGAATGTATAAGGTAGAAACATTGTGGAAAATGGGTTGTTTTCTGAGTTTCATGTTCATTATTTCACTTAATAAAAATGTTTAATCCTTTGGTAATCAAGTTTTTACAAAAACTTCTATAATTAATTTTTCATGTTCTCACTAATAATTACATTAAAAAATTATGTTGTAATTTTTAAAATTATAAATCATTATGATTCCAAATTTTTAATCCAACATACGAAAAAAATAACCTAAGTGGTAGAATTTAATTTAATATTAATATGTAATATGCGGCAAGACAACAAAATTTTATGATCGGTATGATTTTAGAAAGACATTATTTTATATTATTTATATGACTATTAATAATAATTTTCATAAAATAATTAATATTTAATGATATATATTATAAAATTTAATATAAATCATTCCTCGTAATCAATTATTTTAAATAATTAAAATGGAGAAATGTTTTCATTTTAAAACTGATTTTAGAGAAAACTCCTTTAAACCCAAAACATACTTATCATAAAAACAAATATAAACATTATTCAGTGTTATTATGTTGATTGAGTATAAGTAAATAATTATATGATTACTCAAAAAAATATTCCAAATATATTTGGTCATTTATATTTCTTAATTAATTTAAATGAAACTATTTTTTAGAAAAATAGAAAATTTTCACTATTCACTAAAAATATATATATTCTGAATCATCCCAAAATTTCACTCAATGTAATTTATGATATTTAGAATAAAAAATAAGGTTAATTTTATCAAATATATTATATAAATGTTATAGAAAATGAATATAATATTTTCCCATGAAAATCAATTAAAATAATTTTCAAAAAAATATGTTTGATGTATAAAACCACATTACTAAAAAGGATTGATTATTTACTAAGAAATTATGAATAGATTTTTTTCATTAAGATATATATATATTTCATAAATTATTTCATATATTGATAACCTCATATTTTATAGTTAGGTTATAATAGTAATATATTTCAAGGGTCATTTAATTTTGGTGTTGTGTATTCAATACAATATTGAGCATAAAAATATTGGGTTTCCATGTAACATAATATAAACTAAGTGTTGAATGTAACATATTCTAAACATATTGTTCTACATAATATAATATGAACTCAATGTATTCTATTCGTTGTGAAATCTAATATAATTTTATTCTTTTATAATCTCAAGGTGGTATATCCTCTACCTTAATAAAGTACATCCGCCCAATTTGAACATTGTCTCAATAACAAAGGGTTGGAAAGTTCAATATAAATTTTTTTGTGAACACTTATTTTAAAAAAATTTATAAAAAAACAATTAATAATATATAAAGTTTTTTAAAATGGTTATATAGAATAATACAAAGCATGGTTTCCAAATAATAGAATATTTGTGATAATGGAAGAACTGGAAATAACTATATAGACACATTGAAGTCGTCAATCAAAAGAAACTGAATTATAAATGGAACATAAGAAACTGAAAAACAATTATAATGATCAAAAGGTGTACTACTTCATCATAAATAAAGGTACTAAAATAATTTTTTTCATCCAATATTGTTTTCATAGAGTTATGTAATTCCCGTACAATTTAGACTATGTGAATATTGAAAAATACATACATGATGAAGAGTGTCCCTTCCATTAATAAATTTACACAAAAATTCTCTCTTTTCTCCAATAATGTGTATTCTAGATGAAATTTTATTTCCTGAATCACAAAAATAAATTTTTAAAGAACACGTAACTATAAAAGTGATAACAACCTATTCATCATTAATTTCGAAAATAACTAATTTTTTTAGAATATAGTATGATAAAAAAGTATACCGTCATTGATTTTATCTAAATTTCAATAGTCATACACAGTGTTTAAACAACCCAATCCATAACACACTATACAAAAAAATTCAAAATCATATGCAAACTATGTTCAAAACCTATTAATTGGAAGGATTTAATCATGTTATGATTCATGATAAATAAACCATAATTCCTCCATAAAAATCACTTGCATTTCACAAATAAATTTTATCATTTCCAAAAAAATGGGACACTACCCTGGATATCTCATAGTCTGATGTTCATTTTGAAACCATTATCATCCTTCTGTAATGGTTTGAATCCCCATTGTCTTTTGTGACATGAAAGTCTTCACCTAGAAAATATTGTTTCCTATTTACTTTTAAAATTAAAAATAATTCAACCCTAAATAAGACTTCATATTAATACTATGGGTTATAAATACCCAATCCCATCAAAACATTCCCAATAATATCACTAATAACCTCAATATGTTTACTACTTAAAACCCATAAATGTGATGACTAAGAAATTTAATTTATCATCAACTTTATTCATATAGTCCACTGATTTTATTCATTACTCTTAAGATAATATCACATGATAACATCCCAATTTATAAATTTTTCTAAACCATTCCTCTAATACCAACTATAACACCCTAGAACCCATACTCCCAAAAATAGTGTTAAAATAAAAAACATTACATTTTTGGCATTGATGTTGTTAATTGTGACAAATATTTTTCAATATAGACCATTTAATATCAAAAGAATAAATAGTATCACCTGAATTCTTCTAAAACATTTTGGTTAATAGTTTTATAAAATTAGGAAAAACTCCTACATAAACAATATTGAGGACATCAAATGATCATTTCTCCCACTTACCCCAAAATTTTAAATTTTTTATTATGTTATTATCATAATAGATTTAAAATAAAATTGGGAAATAATTCATTCAAAATAATTAATTTTAACCTGAGTAAAAGGAAACATAAGAAGATATAGCTCAGATTCCAAGTAGGGGTAAACATAACCATGAGCAATTAAATTTCATCAATAGGAATAATGAGTGAATATGGGTATGATTACATAATGAGAATTCATGTGTGAATGAAATGATAATTAATACCCATGAATACCTAGATTATCAATATGAAAACATAAAAAATGGAAGAGTCATAAAAATCAATAATCACGAGCTATGTTATATCAATATTGATAATAAGAAACATTATCTACCCATTAAGGGAATTATAAATACATGATGGTATCTTAGAACATTTTTCATCATAAATCATGTTAATCCCATTTTAGAAAAAACTATAGCCTAGCTAAATACATATGGAAGCCCTTGGGGAACTCGCTCCTTCTTAACTCTCAAGAGAAGGTACATTTTTTGATGAATTGGAACACTATCTTGGTGCATCTATCATTTTAGCTATAACGGGTTCACCCAACACAAACATTGATACACCATTATGTAATTTGTAATGGGATCACCAAATGGTGACATGTGACGTTATGATTCATAATGGGCACTAGTTTTTCTCTTTTATTTACGCTGAAATCATGTTTCATGAAAATAAAAAATTATGGAATGATAATATAAAAATTAAGTGTTATACTTTTGAATCTTGGATTCATATTGGTGATCTTAATACAAGTCTTTATCCTAGTGAGAAATTTTGTGTAACTAACTATCCTATTTATCTAAATGAATTTCTGACATGTATAGGGGACAATTACTCAATTAAAATTAATTATTTCGGTACTATGTGTACTTGGAATTTATTGCAACCCACAAAATTATTCTTTTTCAGTTATATTTGGCCATTACTAGTGAAATTTCTCTCGTCAAATGTGGCTCAGTCTATAGTGTTGATCTCCAAGTGATCAGCTATAACCATCACCAAATTATCAATTGTCATAAATTAGAAGACAAGATAATGTATCTCCCCTTTTGGTTTAATAATTCATATTTCTCCCAAATGGATTCTGATATAATAATTTGTGATTTTGGGACCTCCATGTATTGTAGAGATAATGGTACAACCTATGCAGTAATTTTGAAGTTCGTGAAGTGTATAATAAAGGGGTTGAGTATAGAAACATTCAATATTTTGAATAAGGTAATTTCTAATATTGGTGATTCCTTACTTCATGTTAAGGTATAATACACCAATAATGACTTCATAATTGATCTCTCATAATATTGTAGAAATTTTTTCAATCTTGAATCATCTTCATATAATTAAATATATGGTAAAAACAAACCATCATAATATAATATCATGGTGAGGATTAAAGGAATTTAAAATTCATCAACTACCTACATTGTTCTGAATAGCTTATAGAGCCTTTTATTTATTGAAATAGGGGGATAAGATCATTCAGGAAAAATACATGATTTCTAATAAAATCATTTCATATTACTCAAACCTCTTCAATAGTCTCTTATTTGTTGGGATTATCATGAAGTTATCATATATATCCTTATTAATATTGACAGAAAAATCATGATCACAAGTATTCCTATTGAATTTTAGATCATGGAAACTATTTTTTATTCCCACCTCTGGTTGTGCACCTATCTCAGATGGTTCTATATAACATATTATTCCAAATGTAATGGGATATTCTTTATATGGATGCATGTAGGTTAGTCTCATCGTTTTTTATTACATGATTTATTCTGCAAGAAAATCTCAAACCCATTTTATATTTCTTATGGATCAGTGCTCCATATCATATTTTCTATATCAATGATGATATTATTTTCATGCACATATATAAATGAAACCTCACTATTTTAAAAGACATTTCTAATCATCATGAAAAAATATCAATGAATACTATTAGTTGGGAGAAATCAATCAATTAATTTTTTATATGATTTTATCTATCTAAAAAATTGATTCATTTTGAAGATTTTGAGATCCATGAATAGAAATTTCTTATTAATTGTATTGGAGTTCCTTTATAATATGGAAACCCAATGGATAATTATTTTAATGTATTTTATGATCAAATTAATAGATACATATCTTTATAATAGTGTAATTTTCTATCAAACTGTTGGTGCTTTTTTCATTTCATATTTATTATATTCACTAATCTAGTGTAATAATCAATGATTTATATGTCTCTTAGGGGGATAATTGAAAATATCAAAGCCAAAAATAAAAATATTTTTTGTAGTGGATGGATTTATAAATTAAATATGTAGAAGAATAATTAGAAAAAAATTCTACCAACATATTTTAAATTGTTGTATTGGGATTAAAAAAAATGACATTCTTAAGGATTCCTTGTAGGTAAGAATCTCTTGGAACCTTATGGACAATAATTACACTACTCCTATGTTTCTACATGATGTATTCGTGGATAGGTTAATGAAAGGAAATTGTTCCTACATGGGATTCATCATATGGTCTGTGATAAGAGCTATATATCATAAAATCAAGACCCATTCACAGTGGATTTTTTAAAAATATTTACTCCCTCAAATTCATATTTAATAGCTGGAATAGACTCCATCTTATTGATAAATGTTTCTAATAAGATTCCTAACTAGGTCTGCACTACTCCATTAAATATTTTTTTGATATTCAACTGTAATTGAGGGATGAACTCAGTTAATTAGTCAGTGATTACACTTTTGATGTTGGGTTGGTCATACGGATCTAGGAATCATCCGTAAATGGTATCCTAAGCATTAAATTGTTCTACATTCATAGAACTATATTCTCTAACCATGATTTTTAGCTCAAAAACCTCATCCAAGACTCCTAAAAATCCAATATGTTGGAATCTTATTTAATGGATCTCTCATAATAAAATACATGTGGAGATATACTTGCAGTAGTAAGTGTTTCTATGTGATTTGGGTTAATCATCTACAACCAACATAATGAGGACCAATTCACTCATTACATAATTCTGTGATGTCATCTGCTCTTTGGAATGTTCCCATTATTCTATTAAAGCTCTAAAGTAAAATATTAGATTCCCTAAACACTCTTTATCACAATTTAATTGAAGCATCCCTCTCTCCCCAACTTTATGATCTGTTCTAGGATGCATCTTGTGATGTTCTTGACTCTATCTAGTTTATCTGAAATGTGGTATTGCATAATAATACTAATATCACCCTTCAATACCTGATGATATGTATTATTGTCTCAATAAAAGAAGACAACATAGTTCATAAAAGTTATTGTGATAATATGGATCATGATATTTTATTTCTAATTAGATTATGTTTCACTCTAAACTAAAAACCAATGATTGGTACTTTTGATGTTTTAGGAAAGACTCTTATTACATTGATAAAAATCAACATGGATGGGTTGTCTCTGGGGATATCAGGACATAGGAAAGTGGATCTTCCCTTCATGATCATGGTTTAACTATTCATTGATTTTTCTATGGCCCATATTCTTTAGAATATTCACTTGAAGTAGAAATTATTGTTATTATTTATGCAGTCTCTTTTTTACATTATAAAGACTGTAAAAGCGTACATTTGGAGGGTGATTCCACTACTATAGTTAAATAATAAAAATGTAACGTTTCATATATAATGGGGACTTATTTCTAGATGGGCGGAATTCATGGAAAATCAAATGGATAATAATTTTATCATCACTCATATTTATCTAGAGGTAAACTTTGTGGTAGATGGTCATTGAAATAATGGGATTGATGCCGATATCAACTAGTTAGATCAGCATCCCCTGGATTTAATTCCACTACATAAAAAGTGTAGTAATAAATTTCCCTCTTCAGAAACATATTTTTTTTAATTTTTATTAATTTTAGACCATGAAATTTTTTCCAGTTTCCTTTAAAAAAAATTAGAAAAAATGGTTTTGGAGGGGAACAATATTTGATAAAATATTTGATTTTCAATAAAAAAATTCTTTTGGACACTTGAATACATAAATAGAGGATAAATATAAAGAAAATATTTATTTTCATGACATAAATCTATTATAAAATTATAAATTTGTTTCATGAGTGGCATATCATAATATTTCATCATTAAAATGATATCATAAATAATCCCAAAAAATGATAAAATTGAAACATAAGTCACTTAATTATTTATTAAAATTGAATCATTATTCACATGAAAAAATATCATTAAATAAAAAATATATTATCATTAAAATAATGATATAAAAAAATAAAATGTCAAAGGATTATTATATACACATCATAAAAGAAGATAGGATAATAACATAACATATGTCTTCAAAAATGAATATCGAGACAAAAATCCGTTACATTATTCGTGATTTTGAATCTATACACACCATGAGAGAGAGATACTAAAATGGGAATGTAAATCTAAATAATCTTGTTGAATATAATATTAAAATAAACTCATGTGTGTTATATACACCATAGAACAGAAATATGTCGTGAATTTGGATAATATCTCATATAAATAAAAGTGTAATGAGAAAACCCTTACCTCGAGTTTGATTCGTCACAAAAACATTTTAAATAATAAAATAATAAACATATAGTAATTTTTTAATTAATTAAAAACACTTTATATTTATAATATAAATTTCTTCATTTTTTTACAGGTTATATATGATTACATAATCAATTAGTTTTATAGTGTATTTTTTTACCATGTTTGTCTTATGCATCAAAAATGAAATAGATAAGTTTACTATAGTTTAATAAGTAATTATATAAAAATATTAAAAAAAATTCGAAATTATTATCATATTTATACATAAATTGCAATTTTTTAAAAAAATAATCTAATATTGTGAGGAAAAATTAACGTTATGATTATAGAGGTGTGTGGCCAAACATATGCTGGAGTGATGTTTTGATTTTTTCAGTCATCATTATTGAAAGAATTTAAGTAATTTTTTTCAATAAAAAATTATAATAATGTCATGTAAAAATAATATTTATCAATATATAATTATTTATATAATTATTTATATATGGTGGAGAAAAAGGAAATCACATCCCCCTAAGAAAGCTGTTATCCACAGTATGAATGAAATTTCAATTTTTTTAGTGAGTGCAAAGGTTAAAGGAAAATTATAAATTATATTTTAATAATGATAACTAAATAAATTATACAAACAAAAATCATTTAAATTTTATATAATTAGTATTTTTATACTTATTACATTCCATGTATTCCATTAATAAAAAATGAATAACATATCTTCATTAAGTGATATTCTGTTGTACAGTTGAGTGACATTATTAAAAAAATAACATATGATATATTTACTAAATAGGTATAATTATTTATTGGTATCACATATAAACAAAATATCTATCATTATAACCAATAATTTAGAGGTGGTAAAAGAAAATTGAATAACATCAGTTTGTGTGGTGGTTGTCCATCATACGTAGGTATTATGATTTCAAAACCCATTTGATGGAATTTTGTGTGGTTTTATCTTATAACATTGAAATAATAACATATGATTATATTTTATACACATTATATATTATATCCTCATGGAATATAATGCATTTAAGGTAGTGGATAATTAAATAAATCAAAAATTTGTATTGATGAATGATATATCTTATTTGGGTAACTCTAAATTGATTTCTCTGAACACATTACAAGGTTTGATTTCGTAAAAAACTAAATACTATAGCTGTAAGAACCCTGTTCTTGTTCTTGCGGTATAGGTTTCTTCCATTCCACTTTCCTTAAGTTTTTTTAGAAAATAAGTAAAATGGGCGAAATCCCAAATTTTGTGGGTGCACGCCGTGTACTTTTACACACGTCATGTACTTTGGACATGTGGGATGAGTACACAGGATGTGTAGGCCTGTCAGCTATGAAGGGTATAAAAACTAACTACATGTCGAGTACTTAGTATTTAAAAGACATGTAATCGGTCGACGGGTGAATAGTAAGGTGGTGGAAGTAGCCCCCATCGGATCAATAGTACACACTGCGTAATTCGGAATACACGTCGTGTACTCATGTCGACAGATTAAAAGTGCTATGGGGAAAAGAAGCTATCGATGTAACAGTTAAAAAATTTAAAAGTACCCACCGTGTTGTCAGTTTTTTTCTCTTAAAATGGGTAGTAGACTCCTCATTTGGCAGAGGAGGCAGTGGGTTCGTTTGGAGCGTGGGAGAGATGGTCGGAGCTTGGAGGATCAAGTGACCGCACACCGGGAACCCGATTCCTACGACGTCGATCTCCTTTGAACTGCGCATGTAATCCCTTCCTTCTCCATGATTAGTTCTTTCCAATTCTATCCAAGGGAATGTTATATGAGGATTATTGTGTGATGATTTATCCCAGATCTACGTCGTTCACGGGAATTTCGGGAGGCATCATTCACATATACAGATCATGAGCGATCGAGGTAGTTGGTCTGGTATTTATTTACAACTGTTGAGTTGAATTTGTGTACCGTTACTATACGATACCATGTTTGGGGTGTCATATAGATCTGGCCATTGCTAAATGTTATCTAGAATTGAATAGATGATCTTTTTATGAGTCTGTAATGCTGTTTGGGATCACACCTAGGATCTAGGACCACCCCGGGGGTGCATTCCTCTGGTTTGGCATTTGTCCAGGATACCTTTGGGTATACCGTGATTTTTATCATGCTTTTAAATTTCCTTGAGAGAAATTTTATATAATTGTTTGCTAATATTTTGGGCATGGCCTAGTTACTTGTATAGCCTGAGGTCAGTGTTCGTTTTGACTGTGGGAAACTCTTCTTGAGCCTGTGGGAAGCAGATTCTATTCATATGGGCTACACTTCATACGCCTGTGGGAAATATTCATTATTCCTGTGGGTAGACACCTATGTGTTTTGATTCTGATTACTTGAGGGTAAGGATTTTATGTCTGAGGACATTATTATCATGAATATTCACTATAGTGATTTTTATATGTTCTACCTGCCATGTTAAATCATAGGCTTGGCATTGTTAAGTGAATATTTAAATGGAAATATAACTGGTAGAGTTAGTAACTTTTGGGTACTGTTTAGTTTATTTCATTTACTACTGAACACTGTTGTTTCATATTTTCACTGATAGTTGGTAACAGGCCTTCGGTGGTTGCCTACTGGGATTTATTTCACCCAACCTATTTGGGTCACGTATTCAGCCCAAATAGATTACATTTTTGTAGGTTTCGATCGGGGAAAGGGTCCCTGTATAGGTATGTGATAGTAGTAGAGGAGTAGGAGAGCAAGGGGCCGAGCTTAGGCTAGCGTTGCTGCCGTGTTCTATTTAATCTGATTTATTTTGTTTGGTTGTACAATGTACATTGAGTTGTATTATATTATATTGCAGTGTAACCTATTCTACCTGTTTCATAGAATTAGTGACATGCCGTATCTTGATATATATATATGACTGCTAGTCCTATTTTACATTAGTTGTCCATTTCAGCTGTATCTTTCTTACTTATTCACACTTTTTTATGATTATATTTTCTCAACTACACTACACTTTGATAAATGAGAGCATAGTTTCCCCACTATCATACTTGGGAAATCACTACTAGTCTGCAGCCTCTGGAGTTTGTGGAAATGTGCTTGAGGTCATGTGACCAACCGGGTTTCGGGCACCGGTTGAGTGGCACCTAGATCTGGGATGTTACAAAGTAGTATCAGAGGATTTCTTTTCACTTGACATACTATTTGGATCCTATATCCATAGATATTATGGAATAGTTACATGGTAATAACTGTTCTCGGGAGTAGCTAACCCGTGTATAGGGAAAAGCTAATTTACCTCGCGTTGCAATTTTCTAATTTTGCAATTTTACAACTGATCTGATTTTCACCGTTGTGTGACACACTTGTGGTGTGCTGTTATATTTTTACACTAGGGTTCCATTTAGTTGCAACCCGATGAGATGAGGGTATTCCATCTCATGCATCATTTAGACACATATTAAAATCACATTCCATGCATAGTTTCTATGCCATATAGGTGCATTAGAAATTTCATGTTGTTTTGATAGATGTTGTTCTAGAAAATGCCTGTTGGTGTTCTATATTCCTTGATAAAGTACATGCTCTTTTATAGTGTATTGTTAAGTGAGGTTTTCTAGAATGAATGTCAAACATTGGTTTTTGAGTAGTATGGGCCCTCATCAACTGGAATTTGGTGGATCATCGACTTTTTTAAATTGCAATAACATGCATAAGATGCTATGAAATGATTCACAGGGAGTATGGGCCCTCAAAAATTGCAATTTATCACTTGGGTGTGGGTTATAGTGTGTTTAGGGATCCAGAGTAGTTTCTGAGGCTTACTGTCCAGAAAACCCAGAATACACGTTGTGTAGTATTGATTACACAACGTTTAAATTTTATGTTCAGGAAGAAATGGAAAAAAATTAAGTACATTCCATGTACCTTAAGTACACACTGTGTAGTTTCTACCCGTGTCATAGGCCATGTAGGCAGAAACATAGGCTAGAAAAACATGAAGGCACACACCATGTAGTTATTATACATGCCATGTTGTGTTGACATTGTGTCTATCATGTAACTAACCACACGGGCGGGGACATCTGAGCTTATACATGCCATTTCAATGGCGAACACGCTATGTAGTTTGACTAGGGGACCCGACGGTGTAACTAACAAACACATGCCAGTGTTACCTCCTCCTAAACATGTCGTGTACCTAAGGGACACGCTGTGTAGTCTTGACTGTTGAGAGACCGTGTGGACTTAGCCATGTGGCTGGGGAAACGAGGTAGTGTACACACTGTGTGCGGGTGTAACACGCCATGTAGAGTCAGCCGAGTATCCGACGATGTCACTAACAACACGGGAAGTTGGAATCGAAGATTTACACACTGTGTCTATTTGGAACATTCCCTTTAGTATGAGTTGTGTACCCATCCGTGTATGCAGACAACACGAGTCGGTAAAGCTTGTTTAGTACACCCTGTGTAGATATTATACACGCTGTGTAGTCTCGTTCAAAAAAAAGTCGCGTGGATAAGATGTGTATAAGGACTTGGGAATGGGAAGAAAATTCAAGTACAAACCATGTGTGTGGACAACACTCCATGTGTTTGGGGGTGTTACATGACCAGTGCTAGAAGAGTACATTCCCATGTAAAAGACTTAAGGGAACACGTCGTGTAGTTATTAAACACGTCGTGTAGTCTTGTTTTGTAAAACATGAGTGCTTTCTTTCTCCCTTTTATTTCTTAAACTCTTGGTTTTCTTCCCTTGATGATCTTAATCTCATGTGTATGTTTGACCTTGTAACGTCATGCCGCCGAGAAGACCACGAGTTGTTTGCCAAGAGAGAGGCAGTGAGTATACTCCAGTGACAGTAGACCATGGGCTACCGATGGATCCTCTAGCAGAGCCAGATGCGGTGCAGTCCGTTATACCGGACATAGGAGTGAATGCAATGTTCCATGAAGGCATTATGCGGTTCATGAAGACATTCTAGGGAGCACCGCCGACTTCCACATATATGGAAGAGCTAACACAGATATTTCAGCAGTAACATCCACCTATATTTTTAAAGTATGGAGGACCATAAGCTAATGATTCTTGGAAGGGTTCAATGTAGACTATTTTTGAACATCTTGAGACGCCTCCAGGGTGGAGGGTAAATATCGCTACATACATGCTCCGTGATTCCACCAAAAGTGGAGGGATGTTACTATGTAGACCGAGCATCATAGGGACATGGCGTAAAAAGATTGTCATGTCGCCTTCAATGACTTCATCTTCTCAGAGACGCTGAGGGTAGATCTAGCTCGAGTTTTCATGAATCTGCAGCATGGAACCATGTCAGTGATGGAATATTCTACCCACTTCAACAATCTTCCACAATTTTCACCCTTTCTGATGGGAGATGAGACGTTGAGAGTTAGAGGATTTGAGGATAGTATTCGATATTCGACATTCGAGAACTGGTGAACTTTTACATGTTAACTATATTGCATTCTATTATGAACCAAGAGATGATTACTAAATGAAACATATGGGAAGTGAGTGGTGAATGCCAAGGAGGTTTGACACCAATTTATGGTACTATTTCTACCGGTAAGAGGAATATGTAGATGGATTTCACTCCTGATGGTAGTACTAGTCAGAATAATTCTTTAGGTGGAAGGTCATTAGCTACCAGTGCGGTAGAGAGGAGCACAAGTGACCTAAGTGTCCACGTGACCCAATGATGTGCCGAGTTGCGGCAGGATGGGTCATCTACAATGTTTTTACAGGGCGTTTCCACCAGCTTCTGGTGAGAGGGGTTCCGTGAAGACTCCACGTGAGGGGGTAGGGTCGGCTGCTTCTCATCAGTCAGGGAATCGGGAAATGTCGGGGCATTCAGGAAAATGTGGTGGTCATGACCATAGTAGCCAAACCCTAGCATCTTAGATACCGTAGTGCGGGTCAACACAGTGTAGCCAGGCTGGGTTGAAGGGTCGTGACACTGGGCATGCATATAAAGCGCTACAGACCCAACAAGAGCTGGAACTCGTACCTTCAACTATCATAGGTACTATTCTAGATGCTTCTGATCAATCTTCAGTTCTTTTAGATATGGGTTCTACACATAGCTTTATATCTGTGCCCGTTGTGGAGAGCATTGGGCTCTGTTTTTCATCTTTTTCTGATGTTATTATGTTATAAACTCCATCAGGGAATAGAATGGCTGGTGTGCGTCATTGTAAGGAGTTCCCCTAGAGGTTGGTGGGTGTCACATTCAATGGGACCTCAATGACTTAGAGATGACAAGCTACGATGTCATTCTCGGGATGGACTGGTTAGTACCCTATTGAGCCTTTATATATTGCTATCGCCGCATGGTGAGTTTCACATCACAAGATGGAGAAGAATTTCTATACAATGGCGAATGGGATGTCCAAGCGAGCCGAGCTGGAACTGAGCATTGTGGGAGAGGTTGTGTGACAATCTAGATTTCGAGATTGTATCTGGATGACCAGGGAACTTGTCAGAAAGATTTCCCTCTAGTGGTAGATCATTTCAGGGATGTCTTCCTAGATGACTTTTCAGGTCATCCTCCATAGATAGGGGTAGATTTCTTTATTGAGATTGTGCCAAGAGTAGCACTGGTGTCCATTCCTCTTTATAGGATGGCTATAATAGAGTTGCAGGAGATCAAGAGGCAAATGTAGGAGTTGCAAGAAAAGGGTTTCATCCGACCCAGTACTTCTCCATTGGGTTCACCTGTCCTATTTGCTAAGAAGGCGGACAATAACCTTAGACTTTGTGTGGATTATCAGAAGATGAACCGGTTAATGGTCAAGAACCGAAATCCCTTTCTGAGGATTGACGACCTTTTTTATCAACATCTAGGAGCATAAGTGTTATCGAAGATTGAATTGTGATCCAGATATAATCAGTGACATGTTATACCATCGGATATACCTCTTATAGCTTTTCGGAGAAGATATGGTGTATACATGTACTTGGTTATGCCGTTTGGACTCACGAACGCACCAGCAGTTTTGATGGCTCGGATTAATCATTTTTTTCCAACTGTATTTGGATTCATTTGTGGTAGTTTTCGTCGATGATATATTGGTGTACTCTCACACTCGACATGACCATGCTACCAATCTTGAGATCATTTTATGTACACTGAGAGGGAATCAGTTATATTATATACTCTCAAATTTCCTCTTTTGGATGGACCGGTTACATTTCTTGGGTCATATTATCTTAGAGGAAGGAGTTGCAGTTGACTTAGAGAAGGTGTGAGCTGTGGTTTCATGGGAGAAGCCAAAGATAGTGATTGAAATACAAGGTTTTTTGGGGCTATCTAGTTACAACAGACGCTTTATACATGACTTCTCCCACTTAGAAGAACCGTTGACAGGTTTGACTAAGAAGGTTATGAAGTTTGTTTTGTCATAATCATTCGAGACAACCTTTTAATAGGTAAAGGGAAGGATGACATCAGCACCAGTCCTGATACTTCTAGAGTAGGGGAAGAGCTATACAGTTTATTGTGATTCATCTGGTATTGGGCTGGGGGCAGTGTTGACGCTGGGCTATTGATTAGTTGTGTACGGGTATCATTAGTTGAGGCCACATGAGATGAATTACCCAATGAATTATCTTGAGTTGGCTGCAGTTGTTCATGTGTTATGCTGTTGGAGACATTATCTCTTGGGAGAACTTTTCTTGGTGTTTATGGACAACAAAAGTATCATGTATATCCTTAACCATCGTGACCTAAATCCGAGACAATGAAGGTGGAGTGAATACCTTCAGTCCTTAGACATTGAGCTTTCATATACACCAGTTAAAGGTAATGCAGTATCTGATGCACTGAGTAGGAGGACAGAGATGCATGCAGTGCGGGATGCCAGTGGTGAGTGGGAGATCATGGTCTTATTCTCTGAGATGCATTTGGAGGTGCATGATAGTCAGGGATAATAATATCTTTCTTCCTAAGCTGTGACTTCTACCCTCCTGGATCGAGTGAGGATGAGATATCTATCGGATTCGGAAGGCCAAGTTCTATGGGATTCCATGGCAAGTGAGGACCCTCCTCTTGTTTGGGCGACATGCGATGATGAAGTACTGTGTATCCATGGAAGAGTGTGGGTTCCATGGGATATACAAGAGGATTTGATGCAAGAATTTCATGCTTCAACTTGGGATGTTCATTCGGGGGTTACCAAGATGTACCGTGACTTGAGATGTCAGTATTGGTGGCCGGGTATAAAAAGAGAAGTAGATGGTTTTGTTCTGAGATGTTCCACCTGTCAGCATTTGAAGGCAGAGCATCAGAGGCCAGACAAACTATTACAATAGTTACCCATTCCGAAGTGGAAATGGGATGATGTTGTGATGGAATTCATGACAGGTTTGTCGATTTCACTTCGAGGCAGTGATGCCATGTGGGTTGTTGTAGACAGACATACGAAGGTAGCACTCTTTTTTCAAATCATGGCGACCTCTGGTGTGGACAAGCCCGAGAAGTTGTATATCTGAGAGGTAGTACTCCTTCATGGGGTCCCTCGTTCTATCATTTATGACATGGATACCTATATTACGTCTCTTTTCTGGAAGATATTTTAGAGGGAACTGGGTACACAGGTGCTTCTGAGCACAACTTATCACCCTTAGACTGATGGGTAGTTAGAGCGTGTGATACAGGTGCTAGAGGACATGATGCATGCATGCGTCCTAGAATTTAGGGGATTATTGGAAAAGCACAATCGTGTGATCGAGTTTTCCTACAATAATAGTTTTCAGGAAACTATTAAGATGGCACATTAGGAGGCTTTATGTGGTTGGCCATGCCGATCACATTTTTTCTGTTTGGAAGAAGGTGAGACAGCTTTACTAGGACCATGTCTTGTGAAAAAGGCTTCAGAGTAGGTCCAGTTGATACAGAAGTGGATTGCTACTGCACAGTCTAATCATAAATCATACGATGATTTCCGCAGATGACCCATGGATTTCTTGTTCGGGGATCACGTTTTCTTGCCTGATTCACAGAGGATGGGAAACAGGCGGATCGGGAGACAAGGTAAAAATTCCCCGAGTTATGTGGGGTCGTTTGAGATTTTGGAAAGTGTCGGGCTAGATTCATATTCGTTTTAGTAACCACACAGGTAACGAGCCATGCGTGACATCATCCATGTATCTCAATTGCACTGTTATCACTCAGAATCGTCTCACGTTTTTCAGCTAGAGGAGGATGAGCTTCCGACCAATGCATCCTTTGATGTGCATCTGATTCGTATTGTTGATAGGAGAACAAAGCTTCTCCGAGTCAGGTCAGTTCCTCTTGTATGGTTGCTATGGAATTATGGCTGAGTGTAGGACAAAACCTGGGAGGTGGAGATTGATGTACATGCACAGTGTCTAGAGTTGTCCATAACATTATATTTTCCACCCTTGGAAGGGAATCTCAGAGAAGAATTGCTTTAAGGAGGGATATTTGTAAGAACCCAGTTCTTCTTCTTGAGGTAAGAGTTTCTTCATTTCCTCTTTCCTTATGTGTTTTTAAGAGAATAAGAAAAATGGGAAAAATCAAAACTTTTGTGGGTACACACCGTGTACTTTTACACAAACCATGTTCTTTGGCTGTGTGGGATAAGTACACAGGGCGTGTTGTCCTGTCCTTGATGAAGGGTTTAAAAACTGACTATAGGTAGTGTACTTAGTATTAACACGCCGGGTAATCAGTTAGCGTGTGAATAGTAAGGTGGTGGAAGCTGCTGCCAGCGGAGCGACAGTACACACCATGTAATTAGGAATAGACATCATGTACTCATGTCGATAGATGAACATGGCCACAGTGAAAAGAAGACACTAGTGGAACAATTAAAAAAAATGAAAAGTACAAACTGTGTACTTGAGAGTACATGCTGTGTTTTCTGTTTTTTTCACTAAAAATGGGAACCAGCCTCCTCATATGGAAGAGGAGGTAGTGGTTTCATTTGGAGTGTGGGAGAGATGGCCAGACCTTGGAGGATCTCCTGACCGCACACCGGTAACCCGATTCCTACACCGTCAGTCTCCATGGAACCGCACGGGTATGCCCATCCTTCACCTTGAGTAGTTCTTGCCAATTGTTTCTCGAGGGAATGTTATTTTAGGACGAATGTATGAAGCATTATCCCATATCTAAGTCATTAACTAGCATTTAGAGAGGCTTCATTCACATATACCGATAAGGGGAAATAGAGGTAGGTGGTCTGGTGTTTATTTCCAACTGTTGAGTTGAATTTGTGTACCGATATGCTACCAACTCATGTTTCGGGTGTCGTATGGCTATGGACATTGCTGAATGTTTTCTAAAATTGAATAGATAATCTTTTGAAGATTTTGAACTACTGTTTGGGATCACTTCTTGGTTCCAGGACCACCCCGAGGGTGCAAACCTTTTTTTATCCATTTGGCTAGGATACATGTGGGTATACCGTGATTTTTAGCATGCTTTAAATTTCCTTGAGAGGAATTTCATATAATTTCATGATAATATTTTGGGATCGGCCTATGTACTTTTATATCCTAAGGGAATTATTCATTTAGCCTATTGGAAACTATTCTTATGATCTTGGGTAGTAGATTTTATGCCTATGGGAAACACTTAGTACGCATGTGGTCAATATTCATTATGCCTCTCGGAAGACACTTGTGGGTTTCGATTCTGATTACCTGAGCATAAGGATTGTATGTCTGAGGACAATGTTATCATGAATATTCACCGTTGTGATTTTCATATGTTGTACCTGGCATGTTAAAGCATAGTCTTGACATGGTTAAATGAATATTTAAATGGAAATTTAACTTTTAGATTTTTTTACTTCTGAGTAATTCTTAGTTTATAGCATTTAATACTACACAATGATGTTGTATATTTTCATCGACAGTTGGGCACAAACATTTGGTGGTTGCCTACTGGGATTTATTTCTCACACCCTGTTTGGGTCACGTCTTCGGCCCAAACAGATTACATTTCTGCAGGTGTTGATAGGGGAAAGGTTCCCTATACATGTACATGATAGTAGCAGGGGAGTAGGAGAGCCTGGGACCAATCATAGGCTTACGTTGTTGTCGTGTTCTGTTTACAATACTTTTTTTGTTAGGTTATACCTTGTACTTTGAGTTGTATTGTATTGTATTGCAGTGTATCTTTTTTTGGATGCTTTCGTATAATTAGTGACATGATGCATCTTGATATATGTATATGACTACTGGTCCTCTTTTACTTTAGTTCTCCTTTTTAGTTGTATCTTGTTTTCTGATTCCACACTTTTTTATGTTTATATTTTCTCCGCTACACAACACTATGAAAAATGAGGGCATAGTTTCCCCACTATCAGACCTAGGCCCTCGCTGCTAGTCGGAAACCTCTGGCATTTGGGGAAATGAGCTTGAGGTCATGTGACCAACCGTGTTTGGGGAACCCGTTGAGTGGAACCCAGATCTTGATGTTACAAAAGTATTATAAGGGATATGTTTAAAATTTATTTGGTCATGTATTTTCTAAACCAATGAGTTTTTAGTATTAGAATATGTTAGAAGAGGTCGTGGCCTTTTATAAGTTAGGCGAATGCCACATTTGAAAATTTGTTACATGAGTTAATTCCAAAAATATATTCTTCAAGTAACCAGACCTAAACAAGGTTGAGTTATTTGTTATATATCATATATGTTCCAAACATTTATATCAAATGTGTGTTGGACTGTTTTAGGTCATTTTTCCCCCATATGTTTGATGTTTAATACCTTTGTAAACTAATTGTTTAGCATAATAGTTATGATTGGTTTAAACTAATATCTATACTAATTAAGCAGAAAAATTATGTTTGAACAATTAAAAATATTATATAATGGTGATTATAAATATGAAATACATTTTTCTAAATTTAATTCACCAATATAGAAACATTTCAATAAATATTAATATCATAGATGTGGAGAGATGTTGAGTTTTTAAGAGTATTTTTTGTAACAAAATGTACATCTATATTAACTAGATGAATAATAATAATAATTTAATGAACTCAATTACTAAATATATATATATATTATAAATATATTTTAATTTAAAAAATTTACATTAGGGATTATTTTAATTAAATAAAATGGAGAAACATAATTCATTTTAAAATAGTTTTCATAAAAACCATTTTAAACCAAAAACACATATACTAAAAAAATATAAAGACGAAAAAAAGTAAATAATCTAATTTTATATAAATAAATAAATATGTATTTAAATTAAAAAATCGTTAAAAAATAATGGGTTTTTTAAATTATATATTTTATTAGAAAGAAAATAATTATTACAAAATATGATATTTTTCACTATTCATTAAAAATCATTGTTTTCTTAAAAGTACCAAAATTTCATTACAAGTAATTTCTGATATTTTATTTCAAAAATGAATTTAATTTTATAATATTAATTTTATTAAACATTAAAAAATTCTTATAAAAATATTTTCATGAAATGAATTAATAACCATATCTAAGGGGAATATATTTTTGAAAAAGAAAATAACATTACTAAAAATGGATCAATTTTGTGAGAAATGTATCAATAATTTATATTGTGTATGAAATATATATATATATATATATATTTCATTGTGTATTCCATATTATTCGTACATGCCAGTTTAACTTCTAGGTTATAGGGGTGATATATATCCTCAAATATTTATTTTCGATGTTTCATGATGAATACGCCATCGAATAAAAAAATCTTATTTTTTTTGTAACACAAGAAAAAGTTTGATGTTTCATGTAATGAATTATGTAAATATTTATTCATGTAACATAATATAAACTTCATGTTGGGTATCCATTACACAATCAGATATTATTTTCTTCTTTTAAATTCTCAGACTGTTACAATAAGGATATGTTATGAATGAATATAAAAGATGGTTATTATCATTATAAATATGTTATTAGGATTATAATATATTTATAATTTTTTTAATATACAATAACTTAAATTTTTACACAACACGAATATTGTTTTTGTACAAGCTGCAAAAAATAAATTGAAATGAATTAAAAAACATCCAAATTAATTTTTTTGATGAATTACCACTAAAAATGTTTTTTAAAGTCATTAATTTCACGACTCACTCTCAGGGCCCAACTCGTGACTACCACAATCCCGTCATTAATATTCCAGGGGCTGGCGACTTCCACCAAAGGCTTAAATCCCTAAGCAGGGAGGGAATTTCCTTTATAGAAGTATCACATACACAAATAAAGTAAGCTGGGAGCAAAGCACTATGTGAATACTATATACAAAAATTATTGTTGAAATTAAATGGGCCGAATAAACAAGCCCAACAGTAATTTACAAGTACAACAGAGAGCAATTACAACTGAAAAAGGGACAACAGCTAAAAAGGGTATCTCCTAGAACGTCCGACGAGTATCCTACCTAAAGGGTAGGGACAAATTTACACCTCAGCACTCCACATCTATCGTTCTGCTCCGTGTACAGTCTCATCGTGTGGTCCACCTCAGAGTATCATCCTGTCCTGGCTCGCTCTCGGCCTTTTTCAATGTTGTCTATCATCTGCAACCAACACAACGAGGTGTTGGCATAGCCCGTGCATGGGTGAGTATAACGATACTCAGTAAGGACCCCAAGACCCCCGAAGATCTCCCATCATACACAAAGGATAAACCACAGAAGAATGATGTAAACATGAAGTATCAACCAACCCTACTTAGGTATATTCCCATATATATACCTAAGTTATCAATCTCAGTTCAGCACCAACTCTCAAGCCCAAGCACAACCAATTCCACACAGGAAAGCAAGTCAATCACATCAATGATAATGATTGAAAGTGATGACATAGCTCACAGAGGTATACATCATTCGTATAATGATAGAGATGATCAGATGTAACCCCTTATTCATCTAAGCTATCAGACCCAAACATGATACAAGACCAGCTAAGCTTTCAGACCCACACAGGATACAAGACCAGCTACTTTTTCAGACTCACAAAAGATACAATTATAAAGTTCAGTACTGTCGGAACCACACATGATACAAGAACAATAGTAATCACTGTCGTACCCAATGAGGATTCTAGTATTGTAGTCATTGCTGTCGAACCCATAGAGGATTCCAGTACAGTAGCCATCACGGTCGCAGCCAGCTCTAGGGTTCCCGCACACAACAGGCTCAATTCTGGGAGGGTCCTCTCCTTGTTCAAAGGGGTTAATACATCAACAATCACGAAGTCCAGAGTTGATTTCTCCCAATGATTTGCCTCATCAAAAGAAACCCAACATGACTGACGACTCGTCAATCAGACAGCCGATCTGAGAGTTTTTGGTTTAATCGTTCTAGGGGGCCGGTAGGAATTACACTCATTTCAAACCCAGACATTTTCAAAAGTTGTCCAAAACTCACTTAGAGTATCACAAAAGGACCGGCGCATCGCGAAGATCCCAGTGTCATAGACAACACGTCTATCAGGTGCTTGGTCTTGATATTATTCGCGTTTAAGAGAAATGGCCCAGCCCATCAAGCCCAAGGGGCTGGCGGGTGGGCCCAACCCCGTTCGGTGGCTCCAACCCACCCGGGGAGTCGGCCCGGCCCGGTGGGGTGCGGCCCAACCCAGAGACTGTGGTCTAGATCACGCGTGGACATTCCGGCCCGTGCAAGGGTGGCCCGACCAACGTGGCAGGTGTCCCGGCCCACGCAAGGGCGGCCCGGCCCGTGGCTGGTCGAGTGGAGCGCGGGGGTGCTGACCCCCGGTTTCATGCAACGGCGGCGCCGAGCTGCACCTCCCCTCCCTGTAACACCCCAAGCTTCCACTGTACGTTTCCCTTCAAATAATGCAATAGCGTGTGTTGTACGCAACCTCGAGCTCTAACACACACCACAACTAATTAAACTAGCCGTTGTGAATAGTAATACCTACTTTTTGAAATTTTATAAATTTTATTTATCAAAATGGACTTCATTTTTGGATTCGGAATATTGAAATTAGCCTATGTTGAATATTTGGTATTTTTCTGAGAACTTCTAAATTTTTATGAATAGTGAAAAATACTTAAAAACAACTTTTTTAATCAAAATAATTTATAGTGATAAATTATAATATTTAGTGGTTTTAAAGTATAATTAGAATATATTTTTACCATTTTATCCAATGGTGGTCATCAGAATTAATTTAACATTGAAATTGGACATAAACAATTGCCAATCTTTTGATATAAATTGTTTCTTAAAAACACGCTATTTGTTGTAACAGCGGGAATTAATTATAAAATTAATTAATACAACTTATATGTTTGGAATTTTTTAAAATAGACATCATTTTTGAATTCGGAATATCAATTATAGCTTAGGGTGAAATTTTGGCCTTATTCTGAAAAACTTCAATTTTTGATGAATAGTGAAACCACTAAGTGGTTGTTAAAAACTGATTTTTCGTTAAAATGAAATATTACCACTTCTGTGATTTGATTTTCAAAAATCCGACATACATGGTTGTCATTAAGAAGTAAAATGTGGTTCAATGAGATTAAAATAATTTTTTTTGTTGAATAGTAACTTTTAAGTTCTTAATCGCGATTAGAGGTAATTAGTGTAGTTTAAGGTAAAAATAATGTTTTAATAATATGAGATGAGCTTGACACTTGTCTTACTCCTATTGGATGAGTCATGGCCGACCAATACAACCCATGGGTCAACTTGGGGACCCCATGGAGCCACTTTAGTTGGAAAATGACATTAATATATATTTATTTAATGTTAAAATTAAATTGACACAAACATGAGTTGTTTTAATAAAACAGTTTTTAAGTGGGGTTACACAGATCCATATTTTGACTATAAATATTCATTAGAAATCTAAAAATATTTCCTACATCATAGAATTTTTTTTATAATTTTTAGACATTAAATAAATTAAATTATTTATGACATCATTATGATGCAGCGATGACCTCATTATTTAACGATTTAAATAAATTGAGAAGATAATGAAAAATCCAAGGCTTACACTTGTCCAAAGCCTATTGAATGAGGAGATTTAGAACCCTTATCACCTTATCCACGAATTATATAAGTGTGGGACCTTTATAATCCGAAAAGCATTGTATAATAATGTAACATTTCAATCTTTCCAAAATAGCCCCTCCTCTCCTCTTATAAAAGGTTCCCACCTCTACCACCTTATTCACACTTCCAAGCCTTTTGGTTCGGCCAACCTCTGCCCAACTACTCTCCCAACTTCTCTCCCTTCATCCTAGAAGCTTTACATTAGTCAGAAAGCCATCCTAAGGAGTCCTTTTGACAAATCAAAAGGAAGAACCCGAAGAAGAGGTAACATTTTCATCACCCTCTTTCAAGTTTCTTTCTTCTTCCACTCCCTCTTTGTTTATTATTTCAATTCTAAAATTATAACTCCAGTATCTTCTATATACTGTTATGATATTATAAATATGGAACAACCATATTCCGTATTCTACCCATCATTTGAATGACATGTCACCATACGTGCGTACGTACGGCTTACCATCTCCACGTCGTGGTGTAATTGTTATTCAATATATTATTATTTAGATGGGTATAATAATGATCTGTAATTAATGTAAATAATAAATATAACATGATAATGATTCTGTATATATGATATAATATCCAATTATATACTATTTTAATATAAAAATAATGATATTGTCGCTCGTGCGTACGTACGGACTACCGTCTCCACGAACGCGATGAGATTCATTCTCCGTCGTATCCATTCAAGTATAATTATCATTTGATGATTTAAAAATAATTTTTAAGGACATGATATCATTCTAGATATGAATAAGATACAACCTATCCATTAAAAACATGACTTACATAACAAAACATATAAAAGAAAACGAGTAAGTTAATACCCGAAACAACGATAAATCTAAGATATTGTTAACAAAGCAATGTTAAAAGATCATATATGATATCATATGAATGTATATGATTATTGTATAATTTAATAACAATTATTTCACCATTATACAGGAGGTTAACCTACCCCAACCAAGGAAAAGTACAAGGTAAGGGCTTACTTCACAACCTCTTCATTATCCAAGGTTGTTTATACATAATTATCTACTGGGACCTCGTTATCATCCACATCCTTGTTTCTTAAAAAATTCTTTCAAAACATTTTTACTATTAAATGGAAAATGGGTTAAATTCATTTATAACCTTATACGTTTTTGAAAGGAATCTTTCCGTCGTTTTCCAAACAATGTACTTTTTGACCTCTTTGACAAATTTAAGGTAATAATGTTTTTTTTACTTATACGGCGGGTGCGGCTATTTTCTGCCATTATAACTTCATCGAAGCTTCCCTAACAATCTTATAAGAATATTTTCAAAGTAAATGTATTATTTTATAGTTATGGGACTTTTAAATGATTTCAAAAAGGAGAGACATTTCTCTCAAATAGCTTTGATTTCATCCATGTCAACATCCTTTGATGGGTTTTAAGTTTAATTGAAATTGATTTATGATACAAAACTTCCATTGAAAATTTTGTGAAATATTTGACTGTGGATGTGTTATTTTATACCATCCATAGTTTATGGAGAAATTGTTGACATTTCGTATGCTAGTTTAAATACGAATATTTATGTTATGTTTAAACCTATTCATATGAGGAATGTATTGGACTTAATATGTGACGGGTGGAGCCCGCTATAGCTCCTCGATGCATCGGTAGGTCTCATGAGACAACTAGACGTGGAATTGGCCGAGGCCCTTTCCCAATTTGATTTATGGTTTTGGCCGAGGCCTTAATCATTTTAGACGTCTTGGCCGAGGCCTTGGAAAAATGTTTCAGAATGTCTGGCATTATACATACCCTCATTATGAAAGTGGTTATTGATATTTCATGTGATTATTCGTCTAGTAGAATATCCATGTGAGTAAGTAATGGCATTATTTTATTTTACTTTTTCCATATTATGCTGAAGTTCAAGTTCAATAAGGATTTTGTTGTAGTTATACATTTCCTTAAATGCTTATGTTTTCTTATAAAAGCTTCCGCAATATTGTTATCCTTACTGAGCATCTGAGCTCACCCCTTTCAATGTTTAATATTTTCCAGGATGTGAAGAAGTGTATTATGACTGACTTGCAAGAATAGTCAGTGAGGATATGAGTGTGGAATATTAAGACCATGTTATTGTAGTTTGTTTACTTTTTGACGTAATGAAAGAATTATGAGTGTATCTAGTGTTTCCAAGGCTACTAAACTAATCGGTCTTTCGAGACTTGATCTTTTGTGATCATGCCAATGTTACGAAGTAATGCAGCGACTCTGGGTAGCTGGGGTCGGGGTGTTACACTCCTACCGGACTGGCAGAAGCTGGCCTGATTTTCTAGCTAGAGCGGCCTGCACAGCAGGCTGCTGTCTTCCCACAGTGCAGCGCCCACCTGGCACCGCGGTCTTCCTCAGCACGGTGCCATGGATGCTCTGCGGTTCTTCAGCCCGACCGGCTATGGCTGGCCAGTTCACATTGTCCAAGCGGCCCACACCATGGGCCACAGATTCCTCCATGCGACCGGTGCGCCGTCGCCGATTCTAGTCACCATCACCTCCGGACGCC
This sequence comes from Viscum album, assembly GCA_963277665.1. Taxonomy (NCBI): domain Eukaryota; kingdom Viridiplantae; phylum Streptophyta; class Magnoliopsida; order Santalales; family Viscaceae; genus Viscum; species Viscum album. The sequence goes on from OY728166.1 coordinate 629,683,838, forward strand.
GCTGCCTCCGGTCACCGCCTCCAAAATATGCTAGAACCAACGGATGGTTGTTGGGCCGTGTTCGTTCGGACTGTGCCCTCCGCGTTAGGCAATAAAAATAGGCAAAAGACAATCCTATATTTTCAAAGTAGAATTTGGTTCAATTTTATTCAATTAAAATTGATTATAACCCCTGCCTTGATTCAAGGTATGTTGCACGTTGACGAGCCACAGAATACGAGCATCAATTTCATTGACATCAGGTGCGTCCGAAGAGGAAGATTCATTAGAGAAGTTCTTCATGGGCAAATTCTTATGCCTTGATGTAGAGGAAGAATAATAATGACGGTGTTCTTCATGGGCGTCGCCTCACATTCTTACTCTGATTGAAGAAGTGGAGTAGATGTCCTTCGCCGAGAGGAAGATCACTTTCATTGTGGGAAGAAAGCTTTCATTCTAATCCTCCAAAGATTCTCCACAGAATAATTTACATGCCATAAAATAAAAGGCTCCCTCATAATTTAATAATTACATTAAATTCAAAATAGATAAAATTAACCAATTAATTAAGTTTGATTAATTAATTAAATTGATGGGGTCAGCACAATTAATGGAGGGAGGTGGAGAGGCTCCTCCATTAAGTGGAAGTTCAAAAGATAAAATTGGGGGTTTATGGGAGTTAAAGGGAAGGTGAAGAGTTAGATGAACATATAGGCCCCACCACACATTATCATCTCATGGGAGGTTATGTGGGGTGTGGGCCCCACCCCAACTTCCCTTAGGAGGAAATAACCACCACTTAAAAATAAAATTGTGTAACACAACAATTTTATTTAATTTGTTACGAATCCCCAAATAATAACTTCAACTCTCAAACAAACGCAACTGCGGTAATGGTCTCCTTAATAAAATACCAGAACTGTGAGTTCATCAGTTTTCTCAGATTTCAATTTCGAGTACGAGTTCAAATGATAGGAATTCCCACTCATACGTCTACTGAACATACCTGAACAAAACTTCAGAAAATTATTCCATGCGGACCGGGCCTCAGAAACAGGTGTCGTTAGAAACTGCGGACTCGTAAAATTCCAAGGAATTTGAGAAATAAATTTCCTTGAACTTTTTGGGTTTTACATTAACCTAACCTCAGGGATTTATTTCTAATTAAAGTTACAACACTCACTAGGGAAATAAAAAAGGGTACTGAGCACACATCTGAGCCTACCGCTCTCATGTGCTCTCTTTGAGGTTCCCGTGCTTCTAGCGAAAACACACCATAATAATTGACCGTCCACGTAGGACCCTCTCCTGTAGATCCTTAATCTCTACTGGGACCTCCGTGAATGATGCCCCATGATCGACATCCAGCACCCCATGGTTAATAAAGTGGGACGGGTCGTGCACGTATCTACTCAGCTAAGATTCGTAAAAGACATCGTGCACCTGTTGCAACTGAGGTGGAAGGGCCTGTTGGTAATCCACCTCGCCTACTCTACTGAGAACCTGGAATGGTCTGATGAATCGAGGATACAATATGCCGCCTCAGCCAAATCTCCACAGACCTCATCGTGGTGAGACCTGTTAGAAGACGTGGTCACTATCCTCGAACTCCAGTGGACTCTGTCTCCTATCAGCATTAAACTTTTGTCTGCTCTGTGACGTCTTCATCTACTCCTTGATGATCTGCAACTCCTCCTTTGTATCATACACCATCTCTATTCCTACAAGTGATGACTCCCCTAGGTCAGTCCATCACAGTTGTGATCTATAAGGTTGGTCGTACAGTGCCTCGTAAGGGGTAATCCCTGTGGTGAAGTGGTAGCTGTTGTTATACGGAAACTCCACCAAGGGTTAGTGGCCCTCCCAACTGTGACCATAGTCATGAACACAAGGAAAGAGCATGTCATCGAGTGTCTGGATATTCCTCTCAGTCTGGCCATCTGTCTGATGATGGAAGGCGGTGCTCAGACATAGCTGCATCCCAAATGCCTCCTACAACCCCTTCCAAAGTCGGGAAGTAAACCGTGCATCCCAATCGAAGATGATCATCGATGGAACACCATAAAGTCGTACGATCTCCTATACGAAGAGGCATCCCAAGCTCTCTACTAGGCTCCACTCTCTTATCGGTAGGTAGTGGGACGACTTGGTGAGTCAGTCGACGATCACCCAAATAGAGTCATGTTCCTTGGATGTACATGGAAGAACCTCCACGAAAACAATGGATATCATATCCCACTTCCACTTGGGGAACTGTAAGGGATGTGCCAAGCCAGCTTGTACCTGATGCTCTGCCTTCACGTGCTAACATGTGAGGCACTGTGAGACAAACTCTGCTATAACCTTCTTCATACATGGCCACCAGTGCTGTCGTCTGAGGTCCTAATACTTCTTTTCCAATCTTGTATGTACCGCTATAGGGTTAGTGTGGACCTCCCTTAGCACCTCCTCCTATAGTGAAACTGGTCCCATTGTACGTCCCCTGAAGTGGATGACATGCACCCCACTTTTAGAAAACCCGTCAGGTGCCTGTCCTGAGGGTATCTGAGAACATCTCGCCTCACAGTCGACTTCTCCTCGCTATTCCTCCCTGACTCATTGAAGAAGTGGTGGAGTGACTGTGAGAGACTAAATAAAGGATTTTCCATCTCTATCCACATAGGATATCTTCAACACAGCTAGCTTCTCTGTTTCCTCTCCCAGTAGCTGAATGCCTGATCTCCTGCTGAGAGAATCTGCTACAACGTTCCCCTTCTCTGGAGTTTATACTATGTCAATGTCATAGTCCTAGAGGAACTCGAGCCAATGTTGTTGTCTCAGGATCAAGTCCTTCTATGAGAAGATGTAACTATGACTCTGGCGGTCATAGTAGATTGTAAAGTGCTCTCCCATAATATAGTGCTGCCACATCTTCAAGGCGAAGACCACTGCTACTAACTCCTGGTCTTGGGTAGCGTAGTTCTGCTTGTACTATATCAACTGTCATGAACCATAGGAGATCATTTCTCACTCCTATATCAGGACACATAAGAATCTGATCCCTGATGCGTTGCAGTAAATTATATATCCAACACCCTCCTACGGTAGCCTCAAGATGGGAACCCTGGTCAATCTATTCCTCATCATCTGAAAGCTCTGCTAGCATCTCTCTATCCACATGAAGGTTTTCCCCTTCTTCATCAATGCTGAATGCGGTGCAGCAACTCTGGAGATGTCTGGAACAAATCACTAATAGTACCCAGCCAGACATAGGAAACATCGAACCTCTGTCACACTCCTGGGTGGCTCCCAAGCAAGTACTACCTGGATCTTCACTGGATCCACTACTACCCAAGCCTCGGAGATGATGGGTCCCATGAAGTGAACCTCTCGAATCCATGACTGGCACTTTGAGAGCATACCATAATGCTGGTGCTCTCAGAGTTTATCTAGTACTACTCGCAAATGGTGGGTGTGCTCCTCCTTGGTAGTCAAGTAAATCAATATGTCGCCGATGAAGACTACAACAAAGCGATCAAGGTGAGGCTGGAAAATCCTGTTCATGAGACTCATGAACACTAAAAGAGTGTTAGTTATGCCGAAGGGCATATCCAAGAACTCATAGTGGCCATACCAACACCTGAAGGTCGTCAACTACACATCCTCATCTCGAACTGTGAGCTGCTGATAGCCTGACCTATGGTCTATCCTTGAGAACCATCGTGCTCCATTGAGCTGATCGAAGAGGTCGTCAATCCTCGGGAGAGGGTACTTGTTCTTCACGGTCACTTGATTCAGGCGACTATAGTTGAAACACTATCGCAAGATTCCATCCACCTTCTTGGGGAACAGAATCGAAGATGACCTGGGTGAAACACTAGGTCAGATAAATCCCTTCCCCTGCTAGTCCTCTAGCTGTACCCGCAGCTCACGAATCTCGGAGAGAGCCATCTGATTTGCTGGAGTAGTTATCAACTATTTCTCAGGGTATAGGTCAATGTAGAAGTCTACCTCTCTGCGAGGAGGTAGTCCTGAAACATAGTCAAGGAAAACATCCGCGTACTGATCCACCACAACAGGAAAACTCGGACTCCGCACATCAACATCTCAGAGTATGTGACTAGACAATAGATGTGTGATCGGATGCCCCCTCCTATGTTCAAGTACATCATGCACTGAAAAGGCTTCCTTCTCTCCAGTAAAGGTGAACACGGTTCCATATGTGCGGACACAGTACACTTTGCACCTAATACAATCAATCTGAGCATGATCTATGGACAACTATTCCATACCGAAGATGACATTGTAAGGCCTCAACACCACTACAAGATGACCCCAACCAAATCTCTCTTTTCATAGTGTGAGCTCACACTACCAGTCCCAATGCATAATCATCGAGTCTGCTCTTGTAGGAGTGTCTAGCCGTATGGATTGAGGCAATGGCTCCAGCAGAATCTCCGAGTCTCGAACAAGGGCAGTGGAAATAAAATAATGACTCTCACACGTGTCTATAAGTAATTCAGCAAGGGTGGAGTAGACACATATAGTATCTCAAATCATCTCAGGTGTGCTGTGGTCATAGGCATCAAAATCCTAGAGCTGAGCCTTCCTCTATCCGCTAGCTCCCTGTGGTTGGGGTGGACCTCCTGGTGGTGGTGGTGGTAGTGCTTCGAAATGTCATCCACCACCCGCTTCTTGGAAATATCCTCTGCCACATCCACCTGCTCCTGGCGGACCATCACAGCCATACATCTATCTCTGCCTAGGAGGTTTCTCTACTGTCTGCTTCTCCTCTGCATGGAAGGTCGGGCAGTCACGAGCCATGTGACCCTACCCGCCGCATGCATAGCAATGCCGACTCCTCGTAAGGCTACCTCTATTTCATGTTCCCCGCACAACCAAACTTATATCCTGAGGTCACCCACCGGATGGTCTGCTCCGCTTGGAAATCTGTTTTAACAATCTACTACCAGCTGGAGAAGACTCAACTATGTGTCATCCTGCGGAATCTCTTGCCAATTCTGACTGCAAAACGAGATATCTATTAACTAAATGGGATCTCTCTAGCACCACCGCCTTCGTCGGGATGCTGAGGGGAATCCTCAAATCCTCGATCATGTGCCTGAGTCCATGCTCGAAGGTCTGGGCACTTAAGAATGGGTCTCGTACCATATCCATGGAGTAGCATGAGAGTTCAATGAACATCGCTGAGTACTGAGCAACATTTATGCTACCCTACTACAGATTAATTAACTCTTGAATCCGCACAGCACGAAGGGTGGCTGGAACAAACCCCGCCCGGAATAGAATCTGGAAGTCTTCCTAGAGTAGTATTCCCTCTTCATGCACCTATAACATCAAGCTCTACCATCTACCTAATGCTAAATGTAGGAGAATCACGTCTAGGATCACCATAAGGTCGGCTAGTGTTGCTACCAATCTAAAAACTCTCATGAGAGCCTCCAGCCAATCCTTAGCAACATGTGGGGCCATCTCTTCCCAGAACATGGATGGCCCTTGTCGCTGGAAGTTGTGCAACACACTCTGGTGGCGTGTACTCTCTACTGCTGGAGCAAGTTGTATCGGTGGCCCAGCGGGTTGTGGTACCACTGGTTCCTTTACTGTGATGGGTTCCTACACTGAGGCCTCATCGCTCGGTTGGCTACCATTTCCTACGTAACTCGGAACCCTAGCTGGCTGCCTTCTTTGGGCCATCCTAAAAAAAACATGTGCACCATAGTCAAACGTATACCTAGTGAGATGACACAAAGTAATAAAAAAAAATCAAAGGAAACACACATTCAATCAGTGTTTTCATGAACTAAGTCAGAAATCAGAGGTTAAGGTCCTGCGGTATGGATACATCGGTCATCGTACCAACACTGGACCCCCTGGACTGAAAACAACACTCAATACTCTTAACACTATTCCCTTACAGTAAATAATGATCAGATTCCTGAGTTATGGGGTAGAACCGACTCCTCTTATACCAATTTTTCATGACCCGTTCTCAATGCTCGTGTCGTGACAACCCCACGCCCGCCTTCCATAGGCAAGGGGCTAGCGACTAGCACTAAAGGTGTAAATCCCTAAGCTAGGAAGGCATTCTCTTTATAGAAGTATCACATACACAAACAGAGTAAGATCGAAGAAAATCACTAAGTGAATACTATATACAAAAAGTATTGAAAAATGTAAAGGGGTTAGAAATACATGCCCAATAGTAAAGTACAAGTACAACAGAAAGCAAGTACAACCCGAAAAGGGACAACAGCTAAAATGGACAGCTCCTAGAACATCCGGTGAGTATCCTACCAGAAGGGTAGGAACAGATGTCCACCATATCACTCCACTTCTATTGGTCCGCTCCATGTACCGTATCGTCCTGTGGTCCACTTATGAGTACCATCTGGTCTTGGCTCGCTCTCAGCCTCCGTCAACATTGTCTGTTGTATGCATCCAACACAACGAGGTGCGGGCATAGCTCGTGCTAGGGTGAGTATAATGATACCCAGTAAGAACCATGAGACCCATTAAGGTCTCCAAGAATACTTGAAGGATAAACCACAGAAGAAATATGCAACCATAACGTATCAAACAACCCTACTTAGGTATATTCCCATACACATACCTAAGTTATCAGTCTTAGTTTGACTCAAACTCTCGAGCCAAAGCACAACCCAGTCCACAAAGGAAAGCAAGTCAATAAAAACAATGATAATAATAGAAAGTCAAGACTCAGCTCACACAGGTATACATCGTTCATATAATGATAGAGATGATCAGATATAGCCCCTGATTCATCTAAGTAGTCAGACCCAAATGGGATACAGGACCAGCTAATCTGTCAGACCCACACAGGATACAAGACTAGCTACTCTGTCAGACCCACAAAAGATACAAGTACAGAGGTCAATACTATCAGACCCACATAGGATACATGAACAGTATTCATCACCATCGAACCCAAGGAGGATTTCAGTATGGTAGTCTTTTCTATCGAACCCACAGAGGATTTTAGTACAGTAGTCGTTAGAATCGCAACTAGCTATAGGGTTCCCGCACACAAGACACTCAATTCCAGGATGATCTGCTTCTTTAGGAAATGGGTTGATACATAAACTATCACGAAGTCCATTGATGATGTATCCTGAAGTTCAGTCTCATCAAAAGAAACCCAACACGACTAACGGCGCGTCAGTCTGACGCTCGGTCTGAGAGTTATTGGCTTTTCAGTTCTAGGAGCCCGGTTGGAATTACGCTCATTCCAAATCTGTCCATTTTCCAAAGTTGCAAAAAACTCACTTAGTGTATCGCAAAAGGACTGCCTTGTCGCGAGGATTCCATTGTCGTATACAGCACGTCAATTGGACGCGTGGTCTTGAAGTTATTCGCGTTTAAGAGAAACGGGCTAGGCCCGTCAAGCCTAGGGGGCTGGCGGGTCAGCCCAACCCAGTTCGGTGGGTTCGACCTGGCCGTGGAGTCAGCCCGACCCGGTGGGGCGCGACACATCCTGGCAGCTATGGCCTGGCATTGGTGAGGGCGTCTCGGCCCGCAGCTGGCCGAGCGGAGCAGGGGGGGTTGTTGCAACGATGACACCAAGAAGCACCCCCATCCTTCCCGGCTGGCCTATGCCAGCCAACTTTTCTGGCGCTATCGGCCCACTTAGCGGGCATCTGCCTTCCCGTAGTGCGGCTCTCATCCAGCGCCGTTGTCTTCCCGCAGTGTTACGCCCACCTGGAGACACGGTCTCCTGTCTTCCCACAGAGCGGCGCCATGGAGGCACCGTGGTCCTTCAGCCCAGCCGGCTACGGACGGCCGGTTCACTTCATCCGAGGGTCCCGCACTATGGGCTGTAGTTTCTTCCACGCAGCCAGTGCGTAGTCTCCGCTTATGGTCGTCGTTTCCTCTGGACGCCGACACATCTAGTCATCACTTCCAAAATATTCAAGAACCAAAGGATGTTCGTCGGGCTATGTTCGTTCGGCAAGTGCCCTTCGCGTTATGCGACAACAATAGGCCGATGAAAATCCAAGATTTTCAATGAAAATGAGGTTCAATATTATTCAATTAAAATTGATCATTACCCCTACCTCGATTCAAGGTATGTTGCTCATAGACAAGCCACGAAAGATGGACGTCGATTTCGTTGACGTCGGGGTGCGTCCGAAGAGGAAGAGTCATTGGAGAAGTTCCTCACGGGCAGAGTCTTCTCCCATAACTCATAGGAAGAAGAAGATTGACGGTGTTCCTCATGGGCACCACATCACATTCTTGCCCTGGTTGAAGAAGTGAAGGAGATGTAATTCGCTGAATGGAAGATCACATTCTTTGTGGGAATAAATCATTCCTTCTAATCCTCTAAAGCTTCTCTGCAGAAAAATTCCCATGCCATAAAATAAAAAGGCACCCTCATAATTTATTAATTCCATACTATTCAAAATAGATCAAATTAACCAATTAATTAATGGAGCTTAATTAATTAAATTTATGGGGTTGGCAAAATTAATGGAGGTAGGTGGAGGGGCTCCTCCATTAAGTGGAAGTTCAAATTTTAAAAAGGGGGTTCATGGGAGTTAAAGGGAAGGTGAAGAGTTAGGAGCTCATGTGGGCCCCACCTCACATTATCCTCTCATGGGAGGTTATGTAGGGTGTGGGACCCACCCCAACTTCCCTTTTGAGGAAATAACCACCACTTAAAAATAAAATTGCGTAACACAACAATTTTACTTATTTTGATACAAATTCCAAAATTATAACTTCAACTCTTGACCAAACACAACTATTGTAAATGTCACCTGAAGTGAATATTGAAATTGTGAGTTCATCGGTGTCCTCAAATTTCAATTCTGTGTACCAGTTTAAAAGATAGAAATTATCGCTTGTACGTCTACAGAACGTATCCGAACATTACATCAGAAAAGTATTTCGTGCACACATGGCCTCAGAATCAGGTGCCTTCAAAAACCGCGGACTCGTAATATTCCAATGAATTTAAGAAAAACATTTCCTTGAAATTTCAGGGTCTTTACAATTAATACTATATTTTTATTAGTGAAATAGAATATATTATAATTATATTTCTATATTGGAGAATTTAATTTCAAATTAAATGAATATTTTCATAAATTACATAAATGATGTTTTATATCAATAATAATTTTATTAAAATATTTGTAATAAATAAACATTATTTTTATGACCCTTTGAATATGATAGCTCTTAAAATAAAATCCATTTATCATTTAAGGGTCGTATGTCTTTTATAGAGTCTTTATCATCTCATAAGGTTTTGAAAAACATCGATATCATACTATTTAAAAAAGGTTATCATCATGGTTAAAACTAAGATATACTTGTGAAATCCAATTATAAACATGTTAAAATATATTAGATGATGGTAGTTAGAATAATAACCCAGTAATTTTTTATATATAACAATTTTATGTCAATTTAATAAAAACAATTAGTTGATATTAATTAATTTATTTAACAAATTCAAAGAGTACCTTTACCATCACTTAAAATTGGAGACACAACTTTATTTTATATTGATTTTTTTAAGGAACCTGGATCTACCAAACCCTAAATTTTTATCTTATCAACTTCATTGTCCATGACATGGAGTTACTGGTATTCTTATATGTTCCATACAATTTTCATTAAGAATATATATGATATTATTACATAGAAGAAGTGGTAATCATATTACATTACCACTTTCAATTTCTTTCTTCATATGACTCTCATAAATAAGTTGTATTTATCAATAAAAATAAATTCTATATAATAAATATATTTCAATTTTATTATTATTAAGTAAAACCCACTACATATCTTCTATTTTATCAAATCAGATGTGAAATTATGGCACTAGTGTGCATGTGGACTACAACCTCTTCGTAGTGACACAATTTATTTTCCTGTGCCATCATTCAAAGATAGTTACATTGATGGGTTTTATGTTTCTATTTGATATATTTGAAATATTTATTCTTATGCAATTATAATATCATTTATACATTTTTAAATTTCCATCCATTGGAAAATAATAGTGTCCCTCTTGTGTACTGGTGGTCCACAACCTCTAGAAGGCTATATTATTCATTTTTCAATTATTTGTATGTGGATATAAATGAGACAAATTTAATATATTAATATATTAGTTATGATTTATTATGTTTATATAATGGTATTTTAATATTTATCTTTATTTACCTCTTTGTTAGAAAATTATATTAGTATTAATGTGCACACAGAAAAGACAATCTCCCCGAACATTGTAAATCATTTTTATATTTCTATATTTATTGATGGTTATAAATATATATATATAAGGAATATATAAATATTAGTTTTATATCATAAGTATTATTTGTAAATAAGTAATAAATTACCATATAACATGGACATGTCATTATAAATAGAAATTTTAATGACAAATTAAAAAATTAACGTCTTATAATGAAGGCTTAAGTGAGGAATAACAAATACATTAGTGTTGAAATATTATAATATTATCATATATGATATCATATGAGTTTAAAAAATTCATATTTATAATTTTATTAAATTTATAATTTTTATACGATGTTCGAGAATATTTTTAACATTTCAAGCATGGTCTTATGGGAGATCTCATCTAGAATTTATTTCTATAAGACATGTGCCATAATTAACAAAATTGAATCTTTTTGGTGTTGTATATTACAGACATGAATATTTATTGTTATTACATTAATTAATATTTCATGTGTTTAAAAATACTTATAATGATCTCATTTTCATTATGTTTTGATTTGGATATTAAAAAAATAGTATAGGCTTGTCATCTCAAATAGACTTATTTGTGATTATAGTTATGTCATAAGATTATCATGGTTTATAAGGTCCATGAACAAACCCTTTGTCATGTAATAACACGAGACTTTTTATGACAATTGTTTTTAATGTTTTTAATAAATTATTTCTTTCACGGTGATTAGGATTCAATTGTCACCACCACTATATGGGTTTCAGGATAATACTTATATAAATTTAGATTAGTTATCATAAATTTTAAAATAACAAAATTAACATGATACATAAATGATAACCAGATTTAATTTCATTATCATATATGTATTATATAAAATTTCATTTCATAGTAACATTTTTTTCTCTTTGAAGCATAAAATTAATTTTAAAATGTTTTCAAAGAAGACATATATTATTCCCACTTTAGGTGGAATAAATTTTCTTTGTTATAAAAATTTCATTAAAATATTTTCCAGGAAGTATTTATTATTACCATATTATTTTTTAATTCAATATTTACCTATGTTTTAATATATATATATATATATATAAAATATATAGAATAATACATTATTATTCCATACAAGTAAATTTTTTCAATTTTCATTAAAATGATAACGAAAAATTAGTTTTTGTATAATAGTCATAAACATAATTTTCCAATGTCCGGACCAAAAAATGATTCAAGGATTACTTTAATTATTTTTCATGTTTTATTATATTAATATTATGTACTCAAACATTTGTTAATTTTATGATTTAAATAAGTGATAATAATTAAAAATGTATTTTCCATATAAAATATAAGAGAGATATTATAATGTTATTTTTTTTCTATGATCATATAATTTGATGTCGATTATTACTTACTAGGGATTGGAAACAATGATACCATCATTATTCTTAATGTGGATGGTTTATTAATATAATGATGTGATTTTTTTAAAATCCCACTTAATTTCCCAATGTAATTTTATAATTAAATGTATTTTTTTTAAGAAATATGTTTCCTTCTAATAGATTATAATATGTTGACATTATAAATTAGTTTTTATATTATGCAAGACACGGGAATCATTTATATTATTTTTTTAAGTTGTACAAGAATTATATATCCATATAATTCATTGGGTAATGATATATATCTACCAAGATAACAAAAACAAGTATGAGGATTCATACTAGTTCTATACACGACATGTTCCACTGTAATAGCATTGATAGTGAACATTAATAAGGATATTATGGAATGTGGAGTGAAAATGATCCAAAATTATAATTTTGGCTTTGATCCCTGATAAACATAGTTATTTTCTACGATCATATATTATCAAAAAACAATTTTTTTATTCCAACGTTAATATCTTATGGATAATGAGATTTTATTAATTTAGGATTCATGTCTAATGAGAATTAATCCTTTATATTATGACTCATGATTTTGATTTTATGAAATATTGGGTGTATTATTATTATATAAATTTCTTGATCAAATATACTTATGAACACATTATTTCTATGTGATAATTGATATTTTACTTGTTTACCCTTTCTGAGAATATTATATCACTAATTATAGTTCTATATTATCGCAGAGATGTGAAGTAATTTTTGAAGAATTTAATTTTAAAGATGGGTTACAATTTTAAATTTCTATGTGGGAGAGAATATAGAACTGTTATTTACTTGTTTTTTATCCATGATTCTAAATATACACAATCATCATGGTTTTAGTACGGTTCATAATTGTATTTAATGAGTATCCATTTAATAATATGTAATATTATTTAACTAGAAGTATTTATGTCTATGAGTCTTTATGATACTATTACTTTTAAATAAATTCAATCTTTTAAACAGCTATTGATACACTTAACACTGAGTTTATATAAAATGTGAAACTCTATTAAACTATTATTTTAACATGACCATTATAACATAGCAGTTAAGATGGTTGGTATGAATATGATTTAATGAATTATTAAAATAATTGGTTTATATATTTATAAAACAAATAAAGTTTTTATCAATTTATTACGAATAATATAAAAATCATTTGAATGAATGTGATCTACATTAAAAAATTAGTGTTTTTCAAAAATGATGTTTTTCATGAATTTCACACATAATTTAAAAATTATTTTTCAAAATTTTAGAAAATGAATTTGGTAGAATTAATTTCGTTTTTTAAATCATCATATGAAAATTAACATTTACTGATTTTTTTTGGAAATGATTCAATAAACAAACAATGAAATTACTGAATTTTATTGAAAAATTACTTTTTATTGAAATTATTTACAAGTTAAATTTATATTGTAAAACATTTAAGGTAAATTTAATTAAATAATATTATAATAAAAATATTTTATTTCAGTGGAAACAACATGATAATGAATTTGAGAATAAAATTGCTTATGCTTGTGGGAATTGTTTTATTTTTCACCCGCATTTTCATCTTATTTACATGTATAATTTTAAAATGAATTATCACACATCTTTGAATTAAAATATAACAAATGGATTTCATATTTTGAATCTGAAAAATTTATGTTACTTAATATGGAAAACATAATATTTTACCATTTATAGTAGTAAAATAAATAAACCTTAATTACCATGAAAAGCATTAAAATTATTTTATCATAGGGTAAATTAAAATAAAAATACTAAAAATTACATAAAATATTTTCTATCCTTCATTTTATAGTATTATTTGGATTGTATCACCTTAAATGGCAATGAATGATTTTAAGGCTTTTGCAATGACGAAAATGTAATGGTCAAAATATAAACATTAAATGAACTAGTGTTTTTCAACTAGAAATGTATTTCATAGAACAATGAGGTTGAATTCATCTAATAGATTTATAGAATTAGGAAAAACTCCAAAATAGTAAATATATACATTATAAGTGGAAACTTATTCACTGTAAACATTTTCCAACTGACCAAAATTATTTAAATAAAATATGGGTACTTTTCGAGAGAATCTTCACAAAATTAAACTATACATATTCTTTTATATTGACAATAAATAAAACCAATTATAAACACTAAAATTTTTTTTATGAGAACATAAATATTTGTAGGTGACATAATGATTTAAAATAACTTATGTAGTCAAAAATATGAATACCCATGAAAACAATTCCGTAAAAACAGACAATTTATTCAAAAAATATAATAATCTTTTACATAAAAAATAATTATATATACATTTAAAAGATATATATTTTGATGAAAACTGTGTACCAATCCGAAAAAATGCATTTAGGTTCTTTTTGTAACCATTTCCATGTCAATGATACAATCACTCATTCAAATGAAATAATTGTAAAAACACCTCCTACCTTTAGAGAACCAAATATGATGGAAATATTTTTGGTATAACCCATCATATAATATATAAAAAGTGAAAAAATGATATATAATGAGTATAAAACATTCATTAATAACGTAAAACTTTAATCACCTAAATAACAACAATAAAACAATTTTTAACCCTTTCTCAAAAAACATTCAGATATTAAAATATATTTTTCTTCTAAATATTTCATTTAAATTATAAAAACCACATACTAGGTAAATAAATCATTTAATTTAAATAAACTATTTAATATTATAAAGAAAAAATTAATTAATAAAAATATCATGATGGTTGGAAAAGACATTTATTCTATTGAAGTTATAAAAAGTGGTTCAATATTTATAATGGAAAAGCTAAAATGTATTTTGTTTTCAAAATATCAAAAAATAAATCATATAATTTTTAAAAATGACAAAAATATTAAGTTATTACCGTAATAAATAATAATGTAATAAAAACAACCTTATTTGAATAATTTTTATTACAAAAATTAATATAAAGCAAAAAAGTGTTTTAGGAGAAGTTTAAAAAGGATATTTTCAAAAGAAATTCCCTTTATCATGACTCTGATTCATTATATACATTCATTATCTTTCAAAGTTATATAATTAGGTAATATATGAACTTTCGTAAGAGAAATTTTCTTATTTCTTTATAATTTTATATTACATATTTTCATGATATATACAGTTACTTAAGAATATATGTTCACAACATATATAGTGTTAAAAATTAGTTCATATGTCCAAACAGACATCTATTTTTTAATATGGTAAAGAATGATGTTATTCCATCATAAAAAAAGATAAAAATAATTTTATATTTAATATTTTTAAAAACCACTAATACTTTTAATATAATACATTAAATGTGTATATGAAAAATAAAGTGCTTTAATATTATAGAGACGGTAGGTTATATGTACACATGTATAACCTTTTAATTTTCAATTATTCATTACGGAAAGATGGTAAGTATAATATTATCCTTACAAAATAATAATAATATATTAATATTTCATATTACTTTCTTAAATATACTAATATATATCATTCATGTAATATGGTGATTAAAAATGAATCAAACAACTTCTTGAAGGTGGTAGTCCAAACGTACACACCAATAACATTTTTATATTCTAGCGAGTAAAATGGAAATAAGGTAATTGATATTTTATCCTTTTAAATTGATAATGAGTTAATTAATATCATATATAATAACTTATTTTACCATCATTATTATTATTTAGATATAATGATTAAATATTAATTATATCGGTTTGTGAGGCTGTATTCCGATGAACACATAAATGTTGAATTATTTACCCATTTCATAAAAGAAAATTTTGAAATAGGTCATAAAATTAATAAAATAATCTATAATTATGTGGAATATTATGAATTTATTATTTTATAATAGTTTAATAATTCCAAATATTTTTAAATACAATAAATATAAAAATGATGATAAAAATTACACTTCTTCCTTGGAAGACCTCCCTTTTATCACTATAAGACCTCTATGATTGTGTTTATACCAAAAACATGACCTCTATAATAAGAGGAAAGATTATATGAGAGAATTTATTGAAATTATTATCTAAAAAATGGGTTTTGAATTTTTTTGAATTTACAGGAAGAGGATCCCTTTTATTATTCAGATGCGGGGAACTTTTGAAAATTCTCATAATTTTAGAATAAAATTAAAATCATCTAGATACATATCCATACAAATGTCTTTAATATAAAAAGGAAATGAAATTTTATATTATATATTATCGCATATTTTAATAATAAACATTTTATGAGTTATAAATAATTTAATAAAATATTAATACTATAAAATACGATTGATGTCAATTTTGAAAATATTTATTATGTTTTCTTTAGAAAAACAAGAAAACATGTTAAATTAAAAAAAATTGACTTCTTATATCTCAATCATTTTTGGGAAATTTATAGAAAATTTATTTTCTTAATTATCTCAATAATTATTTCTCTAAAAATTTATAATAACTTTTATATGTTTTTTATTTAATTAAATAATTACGGCACCATTATTTTGTATCCATTTAAAGAAATTATTTATACCATAAAAATGAAGTTAAATTACTTTTATTAATATAAAACCATTATATTTGGTAATAATTTTTATATTCTATAATTTATTATTCAAAAAACCATAATGGAAAATATTTCATTGATTAGAAATAAGACATTTACATGATCTAATTTTCATTACATAAAATTTTGTAAAAGTCAAAATCTCAACCAAGTGGTCCAAAAAGGTAATAAATTTGAAACATGATTATTATGGTCAGTGTACACTACTAAAAATTATTTATATTGGTTTTTTGGCCATTTTATGGTTTTTTCTTTTTATTTTAACATAAATTGTCTACATGACCATTTACAATGCTGACTGAAATTACTAAAGTCAGTATTCATATTTAAAAAAAAATAAAAGAGAACTATATAAATAAAATTCCAACCAAATACTATAAAATTGGAATCAAATTTAAAACCCTCAAAACATTTAATATTCATAATATAATCTCAAATTAAAACAAAAAATGTAATAGAAATAATTTTTTAGGAAAAATTCCCCTTCTGAATTTAAAATATATTTTAAAAATATTCATGTATTAAATACATTTCAGAAACCAATATGGATTATTTTAAATTAAAATTTATAAATTTAATTATAAAACTAATAAAAAAATTACTTTTTATATAAATTAAAATAAAATTCACATTTCCATAAAATTCAAAATTTTTCACTATCCCTTGAGAAATATTTATTTTCATAATATTTTGAAATATATATTTTTAGATAATATAGAATAAGAAAATTTTAAAAAAAAATTCATTTATTCAAAAAAATTATCTATATCTTATATAATTTTATATATTTTCTTATAAATAAAATATAAATACATTTTTAAGATGAATTATTTTTTTTGAAAAAAATGGGATTAATAAAAATTAAATGATTATTTTCAATGAAAATAACTATAAATTAATATTTAGTTAGAAATTTTAATTTACTTAATAAATTATTTATTTGTAGTTATGCCTTGAAATTTAACATCTTTCCTATAGTTTTATTATACAAATAACAACATTAATTTGATTTTTTATGATAAATGTGGTGTATCTTTACAATATTAAACATATTGTGTGATTTTAAAATCATAGTATGTTACACTAATCTCAATATGATGTTTCACCCCTTGTATTTTGTACATTTTCTTAATTACCATATTTTTATATTTAAAAACACTTTTATTCAAGTCCCTTATTGTAAAAATGATTAATAAATATTCCATTTTAAGATAGTTAAATAAAAGTATGAAGGTCTCTAGGGATAAAACATACCATGTTTCAAAGTAATAGAACATAACTCTCAAGTTAAATAATTGATACAAAAAAAAGAAAATATCATTCCAAGTTAAGGATATGGAGTGATATAGAATAAGTCCATGAAATAAATAACCACCAACAAACCCAAAATATATGATGTGTTTAAAAATAATAGAATTTTTGGTAAAAAAATTAATGGTTATTTTTTTCATTTTAGAATTATATTCCAAAATTTATGGAATTATTTTACTAAATATAATAAAAACATAAGGAAATATAAATACATGATAATTATTTTTCATCCATTAATAAATTTACACCAGAACTAATATTTTTCTGCAAATAATGTTTATATATGATTGGTTTATCATCATAGAATTACTAGAATCAAGTTATATGAATAGAAAAATCTAGAATATGATAAATTATAATTCAACCTATATTTTGGATGTAACCTAAAATAATATGTCATATAAAATATAATAAAATTTCTAAAATTATA
The DNA here is from genome assembly GCA_963277665.1 of Viscum album. Lineage (NCBI taxonomy): Eukaryota > Viridiplantae > Streptophyta > Magnoliopsida > Santalales > Viscaceae > Viscum > Viscum album. The sequence continues at coordinate 629,701,827 of OY728166.1, forward strand.
AATCATTAATATAAATAAAAATAACTTTTAATATCCAAAATTCAACAATAATACCCAAATTTCAACATAGGTCCTTCAACAAAAAACCATTATTAAAATTATTTAAAAATATTTTAGACCAAAAATGAAACCTAAAAATCATATGTATTTGATCAAATGTTATTCCATGGTAATTTTAACATTTAATCCTAAGTTAGAACACTGATTCTTAAAGTATCATACAAAAATGTTCATTCCCAAAACATACAAAACAAGTCATTCTTGAAACATAATTCTTCATGATATGGTAGTCGTTTCTATAAATCACACTAATTACTATAATGATTTTTTATGATCATTTATACCAAAAAAACATTACAATGTTTCCTATAAAAAATCCCATAATATTCAATTTAACATAATTTTAAAATGTTTTTCAAAAATTATAGTGATGTTATTTTGAAATAACAAATATTTCTATAATCATGAAATTTTTTTTCATTCACAACGCTAATATAAATAATAAAACATATTATTTCAAAAACAAATAATTCCTCATTAATATATTTATTTGATTAGTAATGATATTAAAAATTGAATGGGGTATAAAAAAGTCCTTTGTTAGGCGACGCTCTCTTGTTTCCCTTCGATTATGGTTTAAATCATCGTGGCATTTCTCGATATGACTGGTTGTTTCCCAGCATGTAGGTTGACCTTTTTCTAAAACAATATTGATATAATCCTTATAGAATCCATCCAAATTCTAGAAATATTAAAACAATAACCATAATTTATTCAATATCTTCTTTAGTGATCTCATAAATATCATTCTATATCCAAAAATGTAAAAACCCATAATTACCTAAAATTAAATTATCACAGAAACCCTAATGTTTTATATTTATGTTTTAAATTATGTCTATAAAATATAATTGAATTATTCCTATGATAACACTTCACATTAAATCTGACAAGTTCAAAAAGGGAAAACCCCCAAAATGTCATTATTCACTTCAACGTTTTATTAATTAAATCCTTAAAAGGGGTGTCAATATATTGAAATTATTATTAACATAATTAAAAAAATCTGTTATTGATAAAACATAATATAACAACATATGATAAAAACCTAATATCCAATGTCATATAATACCATATATGATTCCATGTTTAAGGACCATGCCTTACACATTAAACTTTTTCATTTTTTTGAAGATAATTTAAATTCATAAAATCTAGACGATCACTTAAGGTTAGTCATTTAAAGATTTATTACAAATGAATACTTATTATACACATACAATAAATGTTGAAACATATACTCAGTATCCATTTTCATATAAAACTAAACTATTTAAACAATACATTTCTTCATTTCACGATAAATCTTTACTTCAGTAGTATTTACTTATTCTTTTCCTATAGCTATCCATAAAAAATTGATTTATTTTTTAATAAAATGGGGTGATAATATAATATTATGAAGGAAGATAATGAAATAAAATCATTTGTTTAGTGAAAAATATGAAAAGCAATGAAAACATATTTTAAAAAATAAATCTTTTTCTTCAAAAAATTGAATCATTTTCCATTAAAATGATAATTATATATTCGTTTTAAAACAAACCAGTTTCATTATAAATAATTAATTAGAATATATGTCACAATTTAGTTCTTTAGGACATCATTACCATATCAACCTTATAACCAATCTTACAATTTCAGTAATCACACCATCGACTTCAACCTTCGAGTATCCCAAAAAAATATAGTACTATCATGGTACACCCATCATATATGTTATAAAGGGATCACATTTGAGATATAGTTGGGTTTAAAACACAATAAATAATATTCATAGACCATATCATGAATAAAAATATAGAAAAATATTTTTAACTCATTTGGAAAAAATGAATTTCAAAATAATAGAATAATAAAAAACACCTGTAAATAAATTTTAGAAAAAATTCATTTTAATATGACAAGAAAATACTATTTGAAGGGAATCATTCAATTGATAATTTTTTGAGAATATTTCTTCAATTGAGTTTGATTGATAATATATGTTTTTTATCATCCTAAATAGTAAAAATGGGTTACTTATATAAATTGATAAGAAATATATTTAAGTGTATTAATCTATTTATATCAGTTATTTATTTTATTTATATTATTATATAATCATTTGGGTCCATGTTGTATATTTTGTTGACATTCTATTCAAAAGATACAATGACATTTGTAGGTTGAATATGGCCAAAAGGTCAATATAACATCATATATAAAACAATATTTATTAAATAATTTCCATTTATTATAGTTAAATTACTAATTAAAATTCTTCAATTAAAAATGGAAATGATAATGACATATGTTACAATAATGGAGTTGGTTCATAAACATGAGTAATGATCCCATTTTTCGATGATTATTATGTAAAAAATGAAACTATAATTTTATCATTAGAGAATGATCATAATATCTTAAATATCATAATAAATATATAAGTACAAACACAAATATATATATATATATTAGTCATGTTTTCTGGTGATGAAAAATGAATACCCTCACTTCGTGAAAGTGGTTTTCTAATTTTATTCACAATCAACATTTTCATTTTATAGTGTTCATATGTACTGTTTACCAAGGTAGATGAAATTACTTAACTAGTTATTCATATTGAACAATATTAAAAAAAATTACTAAATTTGGAACCACTAAATCCAAATATGTAATCCATTTATTAAAATTACAAAACAATTAATTTCAGAATATAATTAAAATTTTACCTATCATATAAAATATAATCTATTCTTTTTGTAAAAATCCCCATTTTAAATATAAAACGTTTTTAATTCTAAAATAATGTTTAATTTCCATTTAAACACCAAAATTGTAATATTTTTAATAAAAATTTAATAATGAAATTCAAAAAGTAAAAAATAAAATTTTACATTTTAAATAATTTAACATAAAATATATTATTACATAAAAACATAAATCATCATTATTCATTAAATAATGTATCTTCTTGAAGAAATTATTTAAATGTTGTTTTATGATAACTTTTACATTCTTATTTCAAAAAAAAAATTATTCATTTCATCAAATAAATATTCTATGACTTATAAAAATTATATTATTCAACCATAAAATAAGAGAAATAAAAATGTGAGGATTTATTTTTGTGACAGAAAATTAATTTATATAAAATATTGTTAATATTTTCCAAGGTTATGCCAATATATTCAGGCTAAGATGAAATTTTATATTTATTTCATAAATTAATTATTAATTTTTATACCATAAAATTTAACAACTAGTTTATAATTGTTATATTTTAATAATATTATCATGTTGTTCATTTAATCTCAATGGGGAATACTTTACTTGATATAAAATATAGTGTTTCCTTTCAAAACATTTTGATTTTATAAAAATATATATATATAATCGATACCTTTGAAAAATTCCTTGTGCTTTATCTCCCCTACATATAAAAGGCATCCCCATTTCCTGCCCTCCTAAAATTTCTAATGCCATTTGTATTGGACAATACCTACTGAAATAAATATTTCACCCCCTTCTTAAATTCATAAATAGAGTGGATTTATCATAAATCCATCATTCGGAGGTTTTCTATGGAAAATTACTGATGTCTTTTAAAGAATAATTAATATTCTTAAATGATTTTCATCTTATTTTAATTCTTATTCTATATTCATAAAATCCAATTAAATCCTGAAGGTTTAATAAGATAAGTATCTCTCGTATAATTATATTTGATTTTATTAATGTAATGACCTATACACACTCCCTTCCATTGAATTTCCAATGAAGTTATCGATCATGTGTACTTCAAACTTATTCTTTGCTAACTGATGTAACATATTTCCCTTCAATATATCTGATGGTAGAATATAATGAAGCATTTAATATATATATTTATTATATTTTACATGTTTATAATTATTAAATTATAATACCACACTTACATTCTTATATTATAATTGTTTAAAATACAATACCATTTCTCATTTTCACAGCTAAAAAACTCCTCGTGATGCATTTTGAATCATTTTTCATAGAATCATTTCATGGAAAGTACTAAGGGTAAATTTGGAAAATATATTTGATATATATAACAAATATAAATTCCATAAAATTAATATTTCACTTCTCTACCCTTTAACCCATGAATGTAATGATATCTTTGTTCGTGTGTATGTACAATCTACCACATCCAAGAAGTGATACAATTAATTTACATGACAATGTTTTGATAATGGTTATACGAATTTATATAATGAGTAAATATGATATTTTTTTAAATCAGTAAAATATTTATTTATATCTTATGTATTAGAACTGTATCATTCAGGACAATACATAGATAAGAAAATAATGATACTACAACATATAACATTGAAATTATTTATATATTATAGACAAATGGTTGTAAATATGTTATAATATGATAAGATATAATGTTATAAATATGATTACAATTCTATATTAAATTAATATCATTCATAAATTCATTATACATGACATTAATAATTTCTTAACTGATATGAAGCACGAGGTAATGGATTTCATCTCAATTTCCATTTCATTGAGATATTTTTTTTATATACACCAATTCAATTTTATGTGGTTTATTTATTACCAAATTGGTTTAATAAACAAGAATACTTATTTACTAATGATGAGTAATGTTTCCTTTAATGTATATTTTTCAAGGGTTTAACACTTAATAGTTACTAATGTAGTAATTTGTTTTCACAATGTCACCTTCTTTTATGATTATGTACATTCACTTATTAAAACCTACGTATTGTGACCATATTTAATTAGAGATTGTATTTTTTCATAAATATACATATAATTTTGTGATGAATAATATTATTTATTAGACCGTGTACAATATTTATATATGATATTTTCTATGAATCTTATTGGTTTTATTGAAAAATATTTATAAATTTGTATCAATGAGTCTATATGATTATTTCATGATAATGAATATTAATTATTTATTTATTTAAATTGATTATTTAGTGTTTGATAAATACCTCATATGAAAATTTTTGGTGGGGACCAATTATATATTTCCCATTAGTGGATAAATATGTCACAGAAGACAAATTAGTTTTCAAAATCATAAGGGTTTTTACTTATTTTTCTAAACTATATTGTGAAATGTATTCAAAGTATAGGTATCTAGAGGCATGATATCATAACATACAAAATAAATCATTATTATCCTTAATAATTTTGTAATTATTATTATCCATTTTTTCCATTGATTCCATATTTGTGTGAATTTCCTTATTAGTTTATTAGTTTATTTGAGTGTATCTTCATTTCTTAACATTTAAATATTGATTATTCAAATAGAATATAGATATTAAAGTTATTGTTTAAATTAATTTTTTTACATATTTACCATTTGATATTGATTATTTCATACTGATATTTAATTTCTTACATTTTAGGTAATACTTACTGAGTTTATATGATCACTAGTATTTTTTTCATTTCCATATGATATAAAGAATAATTAATTGAATGGGATTAAAAGATGTAGATAATATTTTATTTTCATGTATTATATTTTATTTCATTCCCAATGTAAAATATATATTATTTATATACATTTATCTTTAATATCAATTAACTATTCTAACCATTATGATGTGATTGAAATTATCTAATTTATATGTAATAATGTAAAAAATATATATGGGTTTTTTGAGTTGTTTTTCTACAATTTTTGTTAGAGAAATATTACAAGATTCATTGCTAAAATATTAATGAAAAAATATATTCCACAAAATAAATCTCTTATAGACATTGATGATATATATAGAATAATATCTTAATTTTTTGTTAAGGTATATATTATGGTGGGTTTCAAATAAATACATCTTTTTATAGATACTAAAAGTGACTTTTGTTATTGAATAAAGGTAACTTTGGTAAATAACTTTGAAAAAGGTGTTTTGGGTTTGACTCAAGAGTTACCTAATATATGATAATGATCCATTCTATTTACATAGTTTGACACTCCTAAGGGATACGTTTATGATAAATCCAATTTTATTAACAAATAATTATAAAGTATTTTAAAATAAAGATATTACCAATGAAATAATGTTTTAAAATTTTAGAATAAAAATTCATAAGATATTTCCTTATGCATATTGCTATGGAAGATTTAGAATTATGAATTATAATTTGTTATTGATAAATTTGTGAGAGGATCCAATATAATCCATTTTATAGGAATGGATTTTCAAAGAAGGATGATTTTCAATAACTATCTCCACTGTTGAGATTTCCCAAATAAGAAATAAAATATTCCTTCAATTATAACTGAACAGATCACGATAATATTTGGGTACCATAAGTAGTTTCGGAAAACTAATCCTCCCTAAATAGAGAAAAATAATGTTTTACAACATGAATATCTTATTTTGATCACTCAATGTGATATATTCCCTCATAATTTTGTGGGACTATAAATCCAATGGTAATTGAGGAATGGATTTTGTCTTTTGAAAAGATGTTTATGGCCTTGGGATTCAATCAAAATCAAAAGGTTATACTTTTTTCTGTATTTTCCTAAACAAAATTATAATAAATAAAGGTCAATGATATAGAATAATATGGATGAAGAGGAAATATAACATATTTATAGGTAATATTTTTAGAATACATTATCGGAAAAGTATATCCCTCTTGATAAATAGACTAAAATGAACATAATGTTATACAACATAAAGAAAATTAAAGAATAATGTGATATGAATTATGACGATGCCTTTATATGGATTAACATATATGATATAGATTGATTATATTATAAATAACATAAGGTCAATTATTTCATTAAAGGGACTAATTAAATTCTCTTATGGTTGTTAAACTCTCAAACCTTATTTCATATGGTGAGATTATTTTATATAGTATAAAAATATAGAATGAATTCTCAAGATCCTACATGCTAAAGGGAAATACTGAATGTGGTAGGTTGACTGAAAACCATTAAAAAATTAATGTGTCTATGAATATGTAGAGAATGAAACATATTACATCTTCTTATAATGGTAGAAATTATCATATAGGTAAATTCATAAAGGGCATTGAATTTTTTTATTAGTATTTAAATAATAGATAAAAGGGCATATAATGAATAGGGAATAATGAAAACCATAATATTATGTGGGTTAGCATTACGAAAAAGGAAACAATGTAATATAATTCCCCATAAAACGATGGAATATATCATAGAAGAGGCCATGGGGAGAAGGTTTCACTAATGAAATCACTATAAATGAGGTGCATGTACAAATAATGAGATGGTATGAACTTCAATAATAGATTAATATTGAGAAAAGTTTTTATATGATATTGGATCCTTACACTATTTTATATTGTGGATGTTTTCAAATAAATATATATATTTATCTAAACTGTAATAAGGGAGTTGTCATTCAACAGTACTAGTGGACGTCTCCTGAAAATGGATGTTTCATGATGTCTAGATTATAACTCATAATTGTTCTTTATTTTATAATCTTATTATTATTCCTATAGTTGACAATGTTATGATCTATGATATAGATTAGATTTCAAAATATGATGACTAATTTTATTTTACAGATAATGGAATAATGTTTTATGATAATGATACAGAATTATAAATCTTTTTATTAGAGAATAAATCATCAGATACTTGTCTATATACCCTCCTAATATTTCTACTAAATGGAATTCTATGGGTAGTAAAGTACATTTTTTGGATAAGGTAATAATATATTTGGGGACAAACCTATTGTATAATAATGCATTAACATATTTCTTTAAGAATAACCTTTCCATTCACCAAATCATGAATATTAGTTTTACAATGATTTAATAACCAATGTAAATCCAATATTTATGAATATATTTTGAATTTTACCTATGAAAATAGAGGATTTTATGAACAAAATAGTTCAGTTTAGTGAGATGATATTTATTCATACTCATGGATCACTATTGTGATCCAATTTTATATTCATTTTGAATAATAATGGGTTAATTAATCTAAGAGTTAATTATCAGTAAATCAGTTGTATTATAACAAAATTAAGTTTCCACTACCATGAATTTATGACTTATTAGATCAATATTATAAAATCTCAATATTTTCCAAAGAGTGGCCTTTTATGGATATCGTCAATTGTGCGTTATGTATGAAGAGATTTCAAATATGGAACTGTGAATAATTAATGAACATTAGGTATTAATATGAAAATAATTTGTATTGAATATTATGACATTATATATATATATATATATATTAAATAGAGTATTCAATGAATATGTTGATGATTTTATTAGAATATATTGAGGATAACATGGTGTGTTAGAAAATCTATGATGATAATGATAATATATTATAGTTCGTAATTAATAATCTTTTTGGTAATATGTTATATGGGAAATTAAATAAGTGTGAATTATTTTCATCAAGATGATTTTTTCTCATGGACATATTATCTATAATGATCTAATCTCATTTGATCTTATAAGGAAAAATAAGGTAATAGAATGAGATACACTAGAAAACATAACCAAGGAACATAGTTTTTTTGGTATAATATGTTACAATTTGTGATTCAATTATAATTAATCATCATTTATTATCTTTATAATGAAGAATACACATAAATAGGAAAATGTCATTTGGAAAAAGCAATGTGAATAATTATATGATGAACATTATTAGAGGTTGGATAATTATTTAATATTTACTCTATAATATTGAAATGAAGAGTTTTTTATATATAATGATTCATAGAAGACGGTATAATGTTGTGTCCTAATTTAAAATTATAATATTATAGCGTATAGATCATGAAAATTAAGGACTCATTGACGAAACTATCCCACAAATGAACCAATGTTGGTACCTGAATTATTTTATTTTAATATGTGGACATGTTGTATCTATAATAAAAAATGTGAGATATACATGAATCTTAATATCCTATAATATATATTTTTCATAGAAAAATTATAATTTAATGCAAAGGAGATGACTCGACCTTCTCATGGATTATGATTTCTTGATATACATCCTCTATAATAAATAATATATAGAAGAAGATGCATCATGTAGGAAAGATCAAAGAGTATTGACCCAAATGTCAATTGAGAGTGATCCTTTGTTCACGAATATAGTAAGGATGTATGTGAGAATTAGTAGGGAATTCAAGACAACACACATTTTCAAATTATTGTGAAACAATAATTATTAGAAAATATTAAAATTTATCAATTTAATTATTGGAGTTTTCTTAAGGAATATTGTGCTCTGGACAATGGGAAGTTATCATACATTATTTTAGAAAATTTATTCTGAAAAATAGAAACAAATTATTCTTTTTCATCTATTCCATAGATAAAAAGTGATTTTTTTAGAATATGTTGACAGCTATAACACCTCTATAAATAATGGTAAACTATGATGAATAGGTGTTTCAGAGAACATTTTTCATGGGATGACATGATGTTGGAAATTGATGATTAGGAGTCCCAATGATTGGTTTTTCAATAAGTGAATTTTGTGATAAAAATATAAGAGGATTCATGAAATAAAAATCTATTCCTATTTGGATGTGTGATAATGTTACTATATGCTTTTTCATAGGACTACTAATGAGTCGATGGAGGAATTATTCAATATGCATTATTTTTGATACCCTAACCAAGTAAATACATTTTTTAACTATAAGAAACTATTTACCTCTAAAAAGCCACATATGGATCATTATTAATAATTTAATATGCCTTTATTGAACACAAATTTTGATTGTATGTAATTTTTATCCTGGTTTTGAATCCAAATTCTAGAAGTTTATTTAAAAGTATCTTGATAATTAGGTTTATTTGAGCACTACCTACCATCCTTAAACTAATGGACAATAAAAATAAACTATTCAAATAATTAAATTCATGTTTATGTCATGCTACTGTAACATTAAATTTATATGTGATCAATAATTACCTTTTTATTGTTTTCGTATAACAATATATTCTATTTGAGCATTAAAATTTTTATGAACCATTATATGGATATAAATGGTGTTCTCTATATTTTTAGATGGTTATCATGAATGGAAACAAGTAAAAACATTACTTTTTAATTATAAAAAAATTATAATGAATATATTTGATCATATAAATATAGATCCATGGTTGGAAAATAGTTATGTGAACAACCATATGTATTTTTTTAATTATAAGGGGGTTATGTTTTATTGAAATTATCTCCATGGAAGGGTGTTATAATGTTCAGAAAGAAGTAAAATAAGATACCATTTTTCATTAGAATATTTAAAATTCTGTAATGGATTGGAGATATGGCTTAGTAGTGGTAAATCCCTCCCTGCTTTGGAATTGTACATGATGTGTTTTGTCTATCACTATTACGGAAGTACAGATAAGACCCTATATAGGTGATCAACTACAGTGAAATTTAATTTGAAACTAATCTATCATAATTAAAATAAATCATCCTGATTATTGATATATGAGGAAAATATTTCAAGAATTTGATGATTGGATTGGTAAATCTGTATTTCATAAATCATAAAATAATGGAATCAACATAGTAACTAGATGATATTATGAATAACAATTACATCATCTTTATAAAAGTTAATACCATTAAAATTTCAAGGTTAAATTTATGTAATAGTTTTGAATGTAACACACTATGATAAAATTATTCAATCCCTTTTAAATATTTTTAATATCATTGATATCTTGTGATGACCACAACATCATGTTTAAACTAAACACAATAATGTATTGAAGTATTATTTTAACATGAATATTATAACTTCAATATTATGTTGGTGGGTATGAATAAGACTGTGTAAATTTTCAAAATATTATGGTTTACTCATGTTTGAAATAAATTCAATGATTATCTACTAAATATAAATAATCAAAGAATCATTATAAATAAAAATAAATGGTTTCAAAAAAAAATTATCTAAAAGGTAATTTTGTCTCACTTTTAAAAAATATTTATAAATTAATATATACCACATTGAGAAAATATATTTCCTAAAATTTATATTATATTTGTAAAAATCATGTTATAATTATCATATTGTGACTTTTTGGGATTTTTCTGAAGTGTTTCATTTTCCGATGACTAGTGAAAAATATTAGATCTTTTTCAAAAATGAATTATTTTTTAAATAATATTAATGCTAAATTTTATTTGAAATGAATTTTAGAGTAATGTTAGTTCAATTATATTATAATAAATAATTTTTTTCATTTTAATCAATTTAATGTTGAATTTTAATATAAAAAACTTATACGTATGATAGTTACCTCTTTTAAAAAAAACTTTTCCATTTCTTCCATGGTTATAAATTAAAATTGGATTCTTCCTCTTCTATGAATTGAATTTGGAAACTTTTTTCACATATATGGAAAAATAATTATATTTATAATATAAAATTTTCAACATAATTTTTAACCATTTTGAATTGTAAAATATTTTAATATTAATAACCGTAGTTAAAGTAAGAACCGATTTAGTATGAGGATAAATTGAATAGATAATGGTTAAAATGAGTATCCATGTTGTTAAATACCCATTTTGAGGTCATATATCATCCTTAAATCCACTAAGGGTTGGTAATGAATCATTTTAGAACTTTTAATGATTAAAATGTTCGTGTAATTGATTATTTTGTAATCATCCACATTTATTGTCTCCCAAACATATAAAATACCTCCCTATGTCTTCCCGTCTTCAGAATTCCAAATCCATTCTCATTGGCCAATACATACCCAACTATATTACTCAATCTACTCCCAAGAAACGAAATCGATTTTTATCATCATAATTCATCTGGATGATATATTTTGGTGAAATTTAAAACTTTTCTCTTAATGAAGAGGTAAAATTATTAAATGATCATTAATGTTTTATTTATTCCTCCACCACAATAAAATATGATTCAAAAATTAATATAGTAACATCAGTATAACCCATACAAATATATTATGTAATGTTTATATAATAACCTATATAAATACCCTATTCTACCAAATGGGAAACAAAATCATTCATCATGTGTACGGAGGACTACGGCCACGTGACCTAATGTAACTATTTTTCCATCAAATCTTCAAATTATTAGATATAATTATGGCTTTAATGTGAGTAAATATATAATATTTATCATGTAACTACTATTATTGAGACATAATATAATATAAACCTTCTCACTTTCTATTATGTTTAATATATTTTAATGTCATTCGTTTGTATGTCGGAAAACCTCTTCATGAAGAGATGCTATTAATTTTTTTACATAAGAATTACAAATAAGATAATAATGATATATTTATTGAGTATATTTTACATAAATAAAATCATATCAATTATTTAAAATTAATATATTATAGCGTAACATACCCTTTTACCCGTTAATGGAATTATATCATGTCTCGTGTGTCTATATGGCCTACCACCTCTAAAACGTGATGTAATTCATTTTCCATGCCCAATTTTTGTAAATAGTTATAATATTGAATGTAATGATTAATTATTATATTAATTAAATTATTAAAATTATGGATATGATTTATTTATAACTATTATACCAAAACTATATCTATCGTGGAAAAAATGAATGGCAAAACAAAATAACTATCAACCAGAATAATAAAAATAATGAAATATTATTAAAAAAATGTTGATAAAATAATCAATTAAGATCATTTATGAAATTATCAATATTATTATGGTTATATTATAAATTAATAACATTCTTAAAACTATAAAAAATATTGTTAAATTTGGTTCATCTAATGAAAATCAAGAGGTATTTTATTTCTTATCATCATCTATTTTTAAGAAAAATTTGTTAATATCCACCAATTAAATTTTATGTGGCCTATATACATTCCCATTGATGTATCTAACATGAATAAACATTTATTAATTATTATTTATGTATCTTTTAATTATTATTCTTCACATTTTTACAAAATAAATGATACCAATGTGGTAAAAAAATTATTTTAGAATCTCGCTTTATTATTTAATTGACTACTTTTAATTTGAACAATAACATTCTAGTGATATTTTTTTTATAATATCAATTTTAATAATATATACATGTTATATTATTATTAATATAATTATTTAATAATTTATATATAAATATAGATAAGGTTTTTACGTCGAATCTTATTTAAATATCCATTGAAATATTGATAAATCCATATCCTTTACGTAATAATGATATATAACGATTATCCATATTCATTCATTAACTAATGATATTATAAAACATATTTTAAATTCAATGGACATGTATATATGGATAGGGACTTGTTAAAAATATCCCTTCAATGCATTAATATTTTTCTTGATTCTAATCAGTTGGCTAAATTAGTTGGGTTTTTACTAGTTGTTTTAAACAATCTTGTGAATGGTTATGATAGTATAGGTATCATGATATTTGAGATAATGAATTCTGATAAATAATAATTTTCACCAATTGTAATTTATTTTTTTATAATTATCACTTATAATTTCACATTGATGTTATATTTTGTTTCATTTCATTCTCAGTTTATGGGTTACGATTCTTGAGTTTTCAGTTATTTACCATTCCAAATAGATTTTTCCTTATACAAATATGTACATAATTTCAATGATTTAATGTAAATTTTATTAATTTATTTAAATTACAATATTGATTATCCCATGTCAATTAATTGCATATTTTAATAAATGAAACCCATACTATTCATTTTTTGTCACAATTATTTTGTTTATTTCTCACAGGATATGAAGAAACAATTGTTGTATCAGTTTCAATGACACTTATCAAATTTTTTTATATCACGGTTTAATTATATTACAAATTTAGAATGGGTATCATGTGTGTATATCATTCTTGATGACAAAAAATCAATTTTGTGGTCTAGTATTCAATAACATTAATATTATAAAAAAGAAATAATATAGTATCTAACACTCGTTTAACCGAGTATGGATTTTTTAAATATAGTGGTCTCTATATAAGTAGAAAAAAAAATGAAAACTCAATAACCTATAAGTTAGAATTGTGGATTTAATTACTCATTTAAATGTAAAAAATGGGAATTATTTTTCATTCCACATAGGAGAGTCATCCATCGAGCATAGGATTTCATATAAATGTGATAATGAACAACCAAACAAATATTTGAGTTGAAGGATCAAACTAAGGACATTTATTGTTTAACATGTGAGAAGATTTGAAATTATGTTTCCTAATCAACTAATAATATAGATAATAATAAATATTATCCTATAATGGAAAAAATATTGAAGGAAAACCTATGAAATTAGAATAAATAATACGATTCCAAAAATCTATCTTGTGATTGGTACATATAGAATTCATTCATGAATTGATATTTACATTTTTTATTCTCTTTATTCATCGAATTTGTTATTTGGAGAATTTTATTATTGTATTTTTAAATAAACTAAATAATTATATATTGAATTACTGGTCAATACTAATAATGATATAATGGTATCATCTCACATATAAAGTCCACCTATGATCAAATATTAAGGGAATGTGTTTGCTAAAAATTATTTGAATATTCCTCTTAATATATTTGATGTGGTTTTCCAATGTAATTGGTATATATAAATATATATATCCCATATCATTTTTTATGGAATGTATGTGACATTGGATATTCTAAATAACATTATGATCGTCTGTTGGTGCGAGCATGAACATGAGATTCCAATGGAAATTACCTCAATTATAAATGTCTTACATTAATTAATGATGGTTATTTATCTCCAACTGTTTAAAAAAAACTTGAAAATTGATTATATTTTTATTAATTGGGAATATTTTGATGTATATAAAAATATATTCTTTGTATTACCTTGATTCGTGATGATTATTCTTCAATAAAACTCATATATTCTAATACTCTCAACACAGTGATTCAATATTTAATATCATCAATTAATATATAATAATTAAATAACAAAATCATGATGGATCTTTATGGGAGACTCGTATTCTTTAGTGGGTCACTATTGGATAACCATTCACTTTTATTAAAATTAATGATGGTGTCAATGAATTATTTCACTAACTATATGGAAGTTAACATGATCATTATTATGAATATGAATCATTTACATAGTATTGAAAACATTTTGGTCAACTACATGAATCTCGATACAATTCCATGAATCAACACTGGCCTTCATTCAAATAGATATGTTATAGATTAGTGGATATACCAAAGTAAACATTTTGTATGAGTTAAGGAAATTATTAATTTAAAATTATTCTATTAGGAGAAACCAATTCTTAAAAAATGATCACATATATAATGGATATAGTCCTTGATGATTAACATTATTTGTCTATTCTAGTAATTATAGATGAAATTATCATATGTTCCAATGGTAAGGAATATCATGATTATTATTCGATGATATTATTGAGAACCATGGGAATGGAAAATCTATATTTAAAATTATATATGTGTCAATTATTTAAATTCAATGTAAATATGTTCAGAATTGTAATTACATGTGATAATATAGTGGAAAATCATTGTAATAAGGGTTTCACTACAAACATTCCTTGAAAACATCTATTACCCATATCTAGAGTTTTTATGTACCTTAATTTTATCTCAGGTATATATCCTTTTAATTTTGGTCTAAAAATATTTATTAGACCTAATATGGATTCCTAACTTGTTCAATATTATTTCAAGGGTGTCTATGGGTGGTTTAGAGATCCAAAAATTGGATTGTGGAGAAAAGGTCTGGTCATGATTTTTATTATAAATTGTGTGGGATAGTTCACAGCGATGTCTAAACCATGAGGGGATGGGTAGTGGGTTTTATAAGGCCGCACTATTTGAGGAAACTGTGTGACCAGGGGTGCCCACCAATTTTTGGATTATTTTTATTTTTTGTAGACCCGCATGCTGGGTTGATTGACAGTTTCCCAAACATTATGGGCCTCTCTATTCATGGTTCCCCTTGGGGGAGTAACATGTACACGATAGGAACATTGTTTTTCAAACCATGCATCCAAACAATGCACCCGTAAATTTTTAGGTTTACATGAAAACACCTCTTCTAATAACTTAATAAACTTACCCCTCCCTCATAATTTTTTATCTAGTAACAGGAGCCTCCCATTCATCAGGCTGGAGATCCAAAAGATGTCCTCTATAGTTTTTGATCCTTTTTTCTTCATCTAAAATATTATTCAATACTGATTTATATCATTGGATGCACATCAGAAATTATTCTATTGATATTGTTTCATTCCTTATTTATTTCCCTCGATGATAATACCAAGAATGAGGCTCATATGTTGTATTTTTAGGTCATTGATCCACCATTCTTATTTATTAAAATTTAGAAGAATCTAATGTATTTTTCTAAATTAGGAGAGTCTTATAGGATCATGATTGTTGGTCTCTTACACATCCCTCAAGTCTCACCATATTATAAGCAATGATTATAGTGTAGACACTGATTTCTTTGACCATTGCCTATTTAATTCTTATTCCATGTTAATATTAACAATTATCATACATTTGATCCTTATTCATAGTACTTAATCATTTCAATATAGGGTTTTTACCTCATCGACTTCCATCCCATGTAGTTCTCCCTCATAATTAAGCTTGTATTTCTTTGTTATAACTATTTTCCCACTATTCAGTTATTCTTTGAGTTTTCCTTGATAAATGTAAGTGTTTCATTAAATGGATGAGTTGTTAGTGGCTATTACATGTATAGTATAACTTGAACCTTATATGGTTATTTATTAAATTTAAAAATGAATCCCAGTTAAAAATTTCATGTATATTATTCATAAAAATTTGAATAGTAATGAATAAATATATGTCAATAGATTCATTTCCATATACCACCTTTCCATGTTTATAAATGTTGAAAGAGTGAACCTTATAAAGGATTCATTAATAAATGCATTAAATGGTTTCATGATCTTTTAGCCTTGGAAACATATAGGATGTGAAATGTTATGAACCCCATGATTTTCATGAAATGCATGACTATTACATGAAATTAAAGAAATAATGTATTAATTATAAAGTTAAAATTGAATATGGACAATTTCATCATTATAGGAGTTTTTAGACTTGACCCAACCTGGGATTCAGATGGAATGGTGTGAGAACTTAGAAGAATATTTTCAAATTAAAGGATCCTTTTTTTCAAATGTGATACCCACCATGGATCTTAATCCTTGTCTACGAGTAGATTCAGGGAATGACATTGTTGGGTCCCTTCATTACCATTCCAATATTATGACTCCTCAGATACTATCCTTCAATCCATATTTAAATATATGAATATGTGGCACTGTGGATACACAAATCAATTCCATTTTATTCTTATTCGGTGCTTACCATGGAAGAGATCCTTGGACTTAATAAAAATCAAATTAAAGTTTAATTCCTTGGGAGATGAACTCTTGTATTACACTGATATCCATTTAGCCTGACTCTAGGTTAATATTGAGTTAGATCAAGTCCAGAGGTCCAGGATGGCTTCATTATTACCTTGGATCGTCTTTATAATTACCATAATCATTGATTACATTTTGTCTACCTTGGATCCTTTTATTTAACATAATATAAACTCATAAATTATTGAATGATTGTGTACATTTTCAGAAATCAAATGAGGCGAAATTAGGTATTACAATATTAATTTTATCACTCTATATTTACTTTGTTATACAATATAAAATGGGTTTAGATTATATTCATAGACTAGATGGTATAGATTCCATTCTTGGTGACCTACTAATATCTTCCGTATAGTCTATCCGGGTCACCAAAAGTACTATGTAATAATATATGTATGTTGTTGTTGAAAATTTTAAGCATCTTAATTTAGAAACATGATCTCAATTTAATTCATAAGGATTTAGTATGGTAGATGTTACTTGATATAGAGCTCATGATTCTTTAATTGTTTTGGTTAATTTTTAATCTTTTGTGGAGCCTGTGTGGAATACATCATTGTATTAATGTTTTCCAGTTTTAAAGATTCATGGAATATATTATCTTCAATTTTTGTATAATTTAGTTTCCATATTATATTATTATTATCAATTTCATATATGTTATATAATTATTCTAATACGATGGGTAACGGGTCTAGTTGTTACATTATCTATATCCGTTTCTCCATCTATTTAAATTGTTTTTTTATAAGTTATTACTTTAGAAAATTATTCTTCTATATATCTTTTTATATTTATCTGTTGTTCGCCACAATGATTACGAGGGAATAGTATCCCCACATACACACCATAGTCCCTCACTTATAGTCGATAACATCTTTTATAATGGGAGGCTTGTTCGAAGCTCTATGGCCAACCAGGCATAGAATTCCCTTGAATGAAACCCTATCCTAAGAAATCACAATGTTTTTTGAACTATAATTTCATAAATAAAAATTGTAAGACAATAGACTAGAAATTTTAAATAAATTGGATCATCGTTATGATATATTCCTTGGAGTATCAAACCCATTTTCCGAGAAAATACTGAGTTGACTAAATGAAGAAGTGATGTTATATGTTTTACATATTATTGTTAATATCCTTTTAATAATGGGAGATCAACATGGATTTTTTCAATTAATTATCGATATTTATTCTTGGCTCAATTATATTAGAGAAATAAATCATCAATCAAATATCATTATAGGATCCTATAATTCACATTCCATGCATATTCTATGTCATATAGGTGAATTTAACTTCTTTCATTTCTAGTGTTTCCTATTATAATTTAGTGATCCATGGATTATTATATGTATTATCATGATGTTAAAATATTATACATGTGATTTATTTTGGTTTTTAATTTGTCAGAATCAATCTAAATAGCGTGTTTTTATATAGGTTGATGGTGACACCTTAAATAGTTGATTTTGACCCATGTCAGCTATGTACCATTAGTTACATGAGATACTTTTTGGCTATGATTGATTTGTTGCAAGATTCAATTAAGGATGTGTATTGGGATTTATGGGGTAGAATTTGTAATTATCCATGGAAATCCATTGTATATTACATATAACATTTTAAGATAGAGTGTAGATGAGGTTAAATTGAAATTAAATGGGATTTATTTAAATGATAATATTTGTGGTACCTTATTAATAGTGAATGGAGATCTATTTTTTAGAACTCATATATATGTATATAGTAAATCTAAAAGTTAAAGTTAAATCTTAAATTAAAAAAAAATTATACTAAATTACTATAGAAGAAGTGAAAGATATTTCACAAATGAGAACCCCTGTAAATATAAATTGAATGATTTCCAATACTCACTCATACAAAATGGGATGGTGGGGTTGCATCATGGGTATTGAGCCCTTATCCTTATGATCTTATTCCTCTAGTTATTTTATCCACTCTTATGTATTGATCTAAATTGTGTTCTTGTAATTCATAGAGCTATTCCAGCATTATGTACTCGAATTGTGAGCTTGAATGGTGTCGACGACCATGCACCAGAGTTAGCTGGCCTGGATATTCTATTCTTACGGCTAGTAATACCACTTGAGGCTCTACATTCTATATCAAAACACAGCACCCATTCTCAACTTCATGAGTGTTTTTCACATATTATGTAATCTATACACAGTGCTCTATGACATGCACCTACGATGGATGATCTGACATGAGAGTTCTAATAACATAATCCTCTCACTCATTCTGGGGATTGAAGTCCAATGGGGACTAATCCATGGATGGAGGAAACTCTTTATATATTATAACACAATTCGAATCATATAGGGAATATGGTTATTATTTCTACTTATATATTCTATGATCCATCCAATTACTCATGAGATGTGAATAACTAGGGTGGTAAACAATTGGGCATGGTATATGAAGATATCCAGACTACCTTATATGATAACTTATTTCCTCATATACCAAGAGTTATCTGAGAAAGAAAGGGCATACACATAGAATAGGTTTCTGTGTTAGTAATGGACTATTCGTAAAATTTTACTGAGTTATTCGGCTATGCACCACTTCTATATGATTACAAGCTATCATGTACAGGATGTTCTGATGATGGGATCTGGTATTCTATCCATACTTAGATGAATGTATTTTTCCAAAATTAGTTATATGATAACATCGATTATGATATTATCACAATGAAAAATTTGGTGAAGAATACAATTTTGGGAATAAAGGATCAGTTTTAATGAAGGAAAATTGTTCTTCTAGTAGATAGAATCATTCAATTATGGTTTATCATAAGACCATGGGTGGTCAGAGTAACCGCACGGAATTCAATGTTTTATTATAATAGAGAGTAAAACATGGGAATCAAGAGCATTAGTGTGATGGAGACTTACTAGAGTGTCAAGATTGTGTCTTTTGGGGGAATCTTTAGAGATTCTGTCAGAACTATTCATCTATTTGTAATGGATGAGGCTCCACACTAGGACTACCATCTTGGGATAGATCAAATTTTTTGTGTTGGGGGGGGGGGAGTTGGAGTAGAACCAGCATAAACTTTCATGGAGTTGTTTTTGACCATATTAAAAAGACATATGATTATCATTTCTAACAGAGTGGACCAACTCAGGTTAGTACAGTTTTATCATCTTTCCATAGATTGGGAAAATTACATGCATTTCAGCTGAAGCATGTGGATTTGAACACTAAACTATATATAGTTTTAGGTACTACCAAAGGGACCTCTACTATTTTATCTACATTATTCAATTCAATTTCCACGCACTCCATTATCTCATTATCATTCCTAGAATTTGTTAGGCTAGAGACTCTGTATTAGTATGGTGTGATGAACCTAGGAACACCACTATGAGTGGAGTCATAGGGTATAGAATAGTGGATGGACATCCCCCTTGAGTTTGGTAGTCATCCATTCTTATATAGTCCTTTTAGTTCTTGAAGTGATTACGTTATATTTTATTCATAGGACATATTGGTTGGTCCACTCTTAGGCCTTTGTGGATTGCTAATTCTTGTTGGTATCAATTGCATCACCAAAGGGAAGTATCAATATCGAGATGGTTGAGTGGGGGGGAAATTCTAGAAAAACCGGATCAGAACATCATGGGATATATGGATTTACTAACTAGATTGGTAGTCTATTTATAGTGGAGAATGGAATACATTTATATGATTTTACTCTTATAGTAGATCATTTTGATGACCTCTTTCCCAATTATTATTTTCGGATAAACTCTTAATCGGGAGGTAGATATTACAATTAAACTTTTTCATAGAGAAACTCCACTGTAAAATATTCTATTTAGGATGTCTCTTACAGAGGTCCTGCATATTAATATATATTTAAAGGATCTATATTCAAATTGATTTATCAGACCTTGTTTATCTTCATAGGGTTCAATGATGTTTTTTACAAGATGGTGTATGGGAACCATCGTCCATGGATGAAGTATAAATAAATGAACTAGCTTACGGTCAAGAACCGGTACCCAATTCATTGAATATATGATATATTTAACTACATCCCAGGTGATATTGTGTTTTAAAAGATAAACCTGAGACCAGGATGTCATCTAATGTGATTAATGTTGTTAGACATACCTCATACCTATTTTCATAGCCGGCATTCTTTCAATGTATTACTCATTATGTCATTTAGTCTTAAGACTAAAACATCCATGTTTATAGATTTTATGAATAGGTATTTCTATCCCTATCTAGTTTATTTTTTCATTGGTATTTGATTATGAAATGTCAATATATTCCCAAATAATAGATATATTGCAAAAAATATTGATTTTTTTCAATACATTGATATATCATCATTCATCTCCAAAAACTTCGATGTTCCACTTCTAGATCACCATAGATCACTTATTAGGTCATATTTTCTTGGAAGAAAGATTATCTATTGACATAGAGAAAGTGAGAGTTTTTGTTTCATAGAAGAATCAAAATAACATTTTTAAAAATGTATTTTTTTGGGAATTATTGGATATTAAATGAATCTGATATAGCACTTGTCTCAAAAAATTTCACTTCATACTGGTTTCCATAAAATTGGTGTTAAATTCATTTCGATAGAAGAATGATTTAATTCCATTAATGAGATAATGGGAAGGCTTGATTTAGCACATGCATGATTATTTCATGGTCTGGATTTGGTCAGACATTGTTATTTGAAGGATTAGGAATCATCCAAGGAGAAATGCTTTTGTCCAAGGATAATGTTGTTGAATATAGATCATGGTAGTATAAGTATTATAAGAGAAATTTCTATAATCAACATCTCGTGCTATTAGATTACATCTATGTCATTCACTTTTGGAGACACAATCTGATGGGTGAATTCGTTATTATGTATATGTACCATAATAGCCAAAAATATATCTCTATAGAGTTTGACCGTATTATTAGAAAGTAATGATTTGTTGAGAATATTAAATCCATATATTTTATATTTGGATATATTCCCAGAAATGGAAATGAATTAGCAGATGCACTGAGGAAAAAAATTCTATCAAATATTGTATCGAAAGAAACTGATTAACAGAACATTATGGACATCCTCTCTATGATACATCAAGAGTTTTATGAGATTTATGAGTAGTCGTGAATCATATCTTTATCAGCTACCTATTCACTCAATGAGGTGATAAAGTGTTAAAATTTAACTAATCAGAAATGCTTGCTTTTATATGAGAGTATTTATGGTGTAGACCCACCTTCATATTAATCAATTGATAGAGATCATATCATCTATATACATATGTTATTATTGGTTTCTACAGACATGAGAGTGGAAATAATTCTCCCTTATCACACATTGCAGTGGGCATTTCATATAAGAATATCGAATAAGAATCAATCATTGTGATTCCATTATTGGTTTCATAAGATGAAATCAAAGATATCATGTTTATAATTAGGTGTTCCACCAATTAGCAGGTGATGGTAGAGCACCATTGAACTACTAGTTTGTTATATCCATCAATAGTCCTAGAATGGAAATGGGAATATGTTGTAGTGGATTTTATAGTTGGATTATTGAGGTCATCTTGAGGTAGTGACATGGTTTGGTTAGTCATCGGTAGATTGGGGATGTTTTCCCAATTCCTTCTTATCTTGGATAATTTATCATCTAATGATTGGGAATGAATGTATGTTTGTGAGAAAATACTTCCACATGGGGTCCCTCATATTTAATTTCAGATATGGATGCTCATTTCAAATAAAGTTTATCGAAATAGTTATAGATATATATGGGTACACTATTTCTTTTTAGCATTATGTTTTACCCTATGAACAGTGTTATGTCAGAATAGATGATATAGGTTATAGAGGACATGCTCTGAGAATGCATCCTATATTTCAGCAGTTATTGGGAGAGGCATATCACTATCATTGAGTTATTCTGAAATAATATATTTTAGGTGACAATTATGACATATCCTCTTTGGACATTTACGATAGGTTGTGTTATTCATCTCTATGCTATTTATATGTATAAAATGATGCACCACTGGGTCCTTATCTCATTTAGGATTCATTGGGGAAGGGTCATTTGGTCAGGATGCCTACGTGTAGTCCTCAGTCTATAAAAATGTAATATGTTTATCACCATAAATGTTCTCTAGAGATGATGTTGAGGGATTATATTTTTCTCTAATTATCTCCCATTCGTGGTAACAGAAATATATAGAGGAAATAGAAACTATATTTTCTCAACATCTAGACATTTTAGATCTTTTATAGATTAGGGATCGTATCCAATCATTTTCTACTACCCCAGAGGTACCATTCCCTAAATAACATATTCCACATTTCACATCATTATGATTATCAGTCCATCCCATATCATAATTTTGATCCTAAGGAGGTGGAGTTAGATGGTGATTCTTCGTTTGATGTGTGAATTATAAGAAGTGTTTACTAGAGTATGAAGTGTCTCCATGGTCAGTTATTCACATTAGTATGGGTCCTATAGATTCCCTACTATGTACAAGAAGAGATATGAGATCGGGAGTCCAATATATATTCTCAATGGCCTGAGTTGTTCCCATTTAGTGTTTCAGTACTCTTGGATGTTGAACTCATGGACTAGATACTTTAATAAAGGTTAGACTATAATAAATCTATTTTTATCTCTGGTATATAACCTTTTAATTCTAATTTAATATTTTTTTTGTATCTAATTCGGATACCTAATTAGTTCAGAGTTTTTTCGGTTGTATGTGTGGATTGTTTGTAGCTCAAAACACCATCCATAATAGAATATTATGTGGACGCACAGTTAGTAAAAACAATGTGATCTAGCAAACATGGTTTCCATAATTATGTGAGGTCTAGATAGTGGGTCTTATGAGGATTCAATGATTAAGTAGTACATGTTAACAATGCTGGACATCCATATGTAGACCTATAAATTTTTTAAAAGAGACTATAGAATGGTTGTTGCAATGTTTATCATATCGTAAAGGCCTATCCATATGAGCTCCCCCTTGATGATGTTCCATTTGAATGGTTTCCGCAATGTTTTTCCAAATGTGTGGCCAAACCCTCCCCCCAATATTTTTTTGACAAGACCAATTTTCCAATAATGACATCATAAACATACCCTTATATCATATTTTCATTTCTAGCACCAGGATCCTCCCATTCATCATGTTGGATCTCCAAAGGCAATCATCCTTATTTTTTGATCTCTATCATTCACCCATAGTCCAATCGAATCATCTTTCATCTCATTACATGCACTTCAGTAAATATTCTATTCATATTTAGAGGTTTGACATTTTTTCCATTGATGATGTTGTATTGATGAAACATTGTATTCCTTATTTCTAAGGAAATGATACAATTAATATTTATTCAGATCATGTATAATATTAGTGTTGCAACTAGTTGGATAGAGTTTTATATGATTTAGGTATGGGGTCTATGAATCAACCCCCAAGTATCATAGATATTTAAATTTTTGTTATTTTTTGTATGATGATTTAATCCAACATTTCTTATTTAATACATATTCCAAGTTATTATTTATCATTTTCATATTCCATTGCCCTGCTGATAATTCTTAATAATGCTATTAGAGTATATGACATCAACACCATCGACCCCATGTATGTTTCTACCATAATTTTACCTTTGATTGTTTGTTATGATTAGATCTTCCACCGTTCAAGTTTTATATGACTTGACCATGAAAAAGGTAATTGTTTAATTAAATGGATTAATATTTAATAGATATTACATGTATCTTATAACTTGCCCATTCTATGATATGTGTGTTGATTCAATGAATGATACATTATTTTAAATTCCATGCATATTATTAATATCACTTGTTCTAGATGACTATAATGAAATGACTTAAGTTTCATGTCCTTATCCCTCATTATCATGTTTACGATAGGAAAATGAATAGTTTTAACAATGATTAAATAATAAATCAAAAAAAATTTAGTTATTCATTTGATCCTTGTCGACTAGTATGAATGGTATTGGAAATTAACACCATGATTTATTAAAAAAGGAACGATTATGACAGGACAGAAATTAAATAATGGATTATGTATAAGGTACATAATGTATATGGACCTGTTCATCATTATTGGAGGGGTCAATCATAAACCATCCCTGTATTCCTGATGAAATTCATTGAAAAATTAATGGAATCTATATCGATTCATGGATTCTAGTTTCCAACAGAGTCACGCCACTTAGAATACGATCCTTGTATTTTAATTCATTCCCATCATGGCTTTATAGTATCCCTTCATTATCAATCATACATTATGATGCCTCGAAAACTCTTCTAGCTTCCAGATTGACTTCATTAGAATTAAAAAAACATTGATACAACAATTGGTAAAATTCATTAGTTATATCATTCTTACCGTGGACGAGATACATGGAACAAATTTGAATCTTATTATAGTGGAATTACATGGTATATTCCACCTTTCATTACAATCAAAACCCTTTAGGAAATCTATTTGTTATTACTGAGTTGGATCAACCCCTAAGGTTTATGATTCCATCATTGTAACCTTGGATCATCTTCATTATAATCATAATCATGAATTCTATTGTTACTTTCGTAGAACCTCTATTATTATTATCATTATAGTATTCCATAATCATACCTTGGATCCATTTATTTCTCTTATTATAAACTAAAAAAATAGTACTGGATTAAATGTTTATAAAAAATGTGAGGAAAGACTAGTTATCATGAAATTTATATTATTGTAATTTATTTTCATTCTTATTCACCCTCACACTAATTAATTTTATATTCACATACTAGATGATATAGAAATTATTAGTGGTCGCCTACTAAAATTTATCTCACACCCTATGAGGGCCAATATTGGTGCATGAGTTAATTATATGTATGTAGTTGTTGATTTGGGGAAGTGTCTCATATTAGACACCTAATCATGATATATTGCATTAGGATGGAGCTCAGTAGAAGATGATCGATCCAGATCTCAAGATTGATGGATATTTTTTGGATTCTTTCTTCTTATTTTGTGTAGCTTTTATTTCACACATCCTTGCATCCATTTTTTATAGTTTTATATAAAAATGAAATATATTAAGATAATTTTGTATATGATTCTGTTTCCATATTTTGGTATTATTATATATTTCTTTGACGTTATAACATGCTTCTGATATAGCAGGTTACTATTCCAATTGGAATCTTATCTACTTCCATTATGCCTTATTTTTATATCTGCTTTTATTGAGTTATTATATAATCACCATATTATTCTATTTTTCTATTATTACTTATCTACTATGATACACTTTGTCTATGGAGTTATATTCTCTCCATTGACACACCCTATTATATCATTATTAGTTATAAGTTTTTGTGTTTGGGGAGACATTCTTGTGGCCATGTGGACTACTAGGCTCAAGGCACCTGAGAGTGGAACCTGGGTCCCATACAATAGATATTTTGTTATATTATACGGATATTATAAATTAATTTTGGGATGTTACACCAGGTATATAAATAATTTTTCCCATATTGACTGAACATGGATTTATGGTCCTTCAAAAATAGATTTTCAATCCATTTTTCAATGATCGATAAAATGATTCGGTTAGTGCACAAATTCATACACAAAGAAAACGTTTAAATGTTTTTTTGATATTCAATGATACATAAAATAAAGAACTATGTTTTTTACAGTTAAAAAATTCCATTGTTGTAGTCTATACATCACCTTAAATGATGAATAATATCAAAAATTAGTCGAATAATTATTTTTAGACGGTAATGATACATTTGGATTTTAATATATAGAGTAATTTTATTTAATCTAAAATGCATGATATAAATAATGACTAAAAATGATATATATTTTGACATTGAAATATTTTAATAAAATAAAATGGTGATGTATGGAAATCGTTCAATAATATGAATGCTAAATATATTAACATCCTATTAAGAATGATATAGTTGTTGATTCTCTATTTTGGATATATCATACAAGATTGACTGCGTTGTGGATTGGATAAGATATTATTCTTTTGTATATGAAAAGGACATACCATTAAATCAAAAAGGTATAAGGGAAATCGTATCTCACACATGTTAATTCTCAACTATAAATGTTTTAATGAATAAAGATGCGTAGAATGATAACATGATATCAAATAGGATGGTATAAAATTGTTCAAAGTACAACCATGACAACGATGGAATGATATGCATTAGGAATCCAATATATGTTCAATTGATACAAGAATTGAAGAATGGGATAGTGGATTAATTTTGAATCTTACCACTAAATATTATTCCAAAAATAATGATCATATATAGAGATGTATATAACAATTTCATATAGCCCAATATGACAATGAAAATGGCAGTGTATGTATTCCATTTCATGTTATATAATCATGTCAATGAAAAATGTTAGAAGTTTAAAGGTATTATAAAACCATTACAAATACATGAACATAAATTATAAATCATTACCTTTGATTTTATCATTGGAATATAAAAAAACATAAACTCTATTGCAAAATATTTATTTTTTTCAATCACCAAATGAATTTTTCTCCATTATATTATTTTATAGAGGATTTATCACCGATCAACATTCCAAAACATGTATTAATTAATTTTAAAATCTATAAGAACAATACACTTCAATTGTATTTAATAGATACGTGATTTTTTTCCACAAATATAATGAGATATATTATAAACGTATTGAAAAATGAATTGATCTTTAGATCTATATATTTGTAGTAAAAAATAGTTATTTTGAGGGAAATATTGAATACATTTTGAATATACTAATTTCATATTCTAAGGATTTCAATGGATTTTGGTTCCATAACCATCCTCTAATATATTAATATTCTAACAATTAATTTAACTCAGGTGTTCAAATTCCTTCCAATGAATCTATATATTGAAATATGTGCAGAATTTAACTTTTGATTATGATGTTTAAGAACAAGAGTTATTTAGACCCAATCAATTGGAGATAATGTAATATATATTTATATCCATTCATCAATATATCATAGTGGGTAATAATTGATATAAATATTATGATAATTTTTTTTGAAAACATTTGTAGTTGATTATTATTGATATTGTATTCAAAAAATAATATAATATGATGAATATTGTGAAATTTTGAAAAAGGGAAATAAAAATAAAATATTAATCATTACCATGAAGATCAATGATCTTATCATGATGGTGTTTTATCACATTTGAATTACACATATTTTTTATCTGTTGAATATTGGGTTAATTGTTTCACCTTTCATGGTGTAAATACTTGAACCATCACATGACCTAAAGGAAATATTTATATTTCGAGATAATTAATTATTTATATAGAATAATTATTCAATTATTTACATTTAAATGATAATTCTATATAGAATGCGACCGCTCACCCGGTCAATGTTTTATGGTGAATCTATATACTTAATGAATCTGTAAGGAACCTAATGATGAAATGTGTAAGTGATATCATTATTTATTCAATTGAGTAATTGAATATTGGTGGAAACATTTATTTTATTTTGGATTTACCCTATCAACTCCAGATTGGGGATATATATTCTCATACTAAAATAATATAAAAGTACTTGATTTATTTTTTTATAGCCTCCATCAAACCAATATAGTCCGTTATGTGTTTTTTACAAAAAGTTAACTTTAAAATAAATTAATTATTTTTTAAAAATAAATATTTTTAACCACAATGAAAAATAAAAAGAAATTTGTTTTCCTTGAAATAATCTTATTGAAAAATATTTGGGAAATATATACTATACTTTTAATTTTTAGATTTATATCATATATGTACATTGATTTTAGAAAAATGATTTTTTCTATAATATGTATATAAATATTTAATGATAAATGATAAAATCCATTGATAATGTATATAGAAATGAATAATATTTTATATATATATATTGATAAATTATTGGTTATAAATAATGGTAATAAAATTTCATTTTTTGAAAATATTTTTATATTGTTTATTTATTAGTGTATTATATTTTATCATAATAAATCGAATTAATGATGATCGGGTTTTGAAATTAATGAGTTTTTTTATAACATATTCAACCAAATATTATAATATATATGTAATTGTTCTTATCAGGTGTCTCATAGGAATAAAATCATTTTCATTGCTCCAAATAAATTATTCTAAAGAAGAAAACTTTCATGGTTTGTGCATGAATAATAGATTTAATTTATTCCTCACATATATATCAAATACTTTAAATTGGATTCTATATTTTTAACCGTGTTAATTAATAATAAGTTAAATGGTCAACTTACATTTTTATCCATAATGATCAATATGAATGGTAAAACTCATATTGTAATCGTAAGTAGTAAAAGGGTTAAAATCGGTGTGTTGTAAACCCATTGAATATGCCAAAAAAATCAAAATTTTATTTGTCACGTTTAATTTGAAATTAAAATTTCTAGTCGATGAATTTTTGTCCATTTGTGTTCACATTCCCTGAAAAAAAATAAATTATATTAAAATGTTCTTAATAACTACAAGGATGATACTTCCCACGTAGATACAAGTCTATTTTCTAATATCACCTATTCATATATTATTTTGAATAATTCATTCCAAATCCAAAAAAATTTATCTTCTCATAATCCCCCCACACATCCTTGAATTTCATTATTCAAAAAAATGAAATCCAATAATGGATTAACATATATACTAAATCATGATTCTCAATGAAGCGGTAATTGGAATTACATATCAATTTATATGATTATTATTTATTGGCATATTCTAAATATTATACTATCATAATAATACAGAGATAATATTATATTTACTAAAATTAAAAGATATTATGTGAATGATGAAACCATTTTTTCATCTCCTTTATAACTAATGGAAAATATAAATTTCATTAATGCATATATATGGGCCATCGCATCCTTGAAACGATATTATTCATTTATAATGACCCTTTCTAATATATTATTATAATTTATTATAAATATATAGGATTTAAATTTAATTATAACCAATCTATTTATAGAAAAAATCATCTACCTCTAATACCTCTATATTCATTGTAAAATCAAAATGTTGCTCATGTGATCTTGGGGACCACCACCTCCCGAAGTGATGTGATTAATATTCAATTTCATCAATACATGGATAGTCATACAGATATATATGATAAATTTATATGAAATTTTTGAAATATATTTTATTATTCAAGATAATTTATTTTTATCCTTTATTTTTTCCATCCATTTGAAAATGGATCTATCACCTTTTTATATGTACCAGCCACCATCTCCCAGAAGTGATGTAATTATTTTTTATAATTGTATTAAATAAATTATTATTAATATTTATAAAATAAATAAATACTATGTTTATTATATTATTATTAATTTAAATATGATGAATAAATACACAATCTCATCGATGGGAATCACTAAATCAAAAAATATTTGTAAAATAGAATAATTTACAGAAAAATTATGCTTTTAAAGAATATTTTTTTGTAATGGTTTATTGGAAATTGTAAGGGAATAATTTTTGGTAAGATATGTAGGTATATTTTACTATTATTTAGTAATAATAAATATAAAAAATTTATAATTGATAATTGAGCACATATGACGAATGGCAGTAAATGAAGTAGTGGTTTATGATGAAAACTCTTTTATTAATAGGGATTATTCTTGTATAAATTTCAATTGTGATTTATTATACTCTCCCCCACCCTAAAACACATTAAATTTAATATATTTTTAAATAATGATGTTTTCATGTTTACCATTTATTTTCATCCCTTTATTAGTCACAGACAATGAATTATTATTTTTATAAAAGAGTAACAATATTTCTCCTATCTGGTCCAAATCATTTTATTCCATATCCATTTTCCCAAAATTACATAATTAATATTCATAAATAATCTTAATTGATGGGAAAATATATTTTTCTTAAAGTTATTATATTGATTATAATTAATTAATAAAAATCATTTAAATATTATCATTATAACTCACATTTCATTTTATTACAAAAAAATCTCCAAATAATATTTTCAACTATTTACATCATGAATATATTATAATGTGGTCATGTGCATTTTTAATTATTTCAAATACATTATATGTTTCAGTTTATTTATAAATTTAATCACCTTCATATTTTTTGAGAATTTTTTATATTGGTTTCCAAAATTAAAAAATGGATTTATATTTTTCCCAAAATAAATTTTCTAAATATTATTTAAAATTATTTTTCATATTTATTAAAATATAATATTGGTGATTATATTTCAAATGATTTTTTTTATCATGCAATCCAATTCACTCAAATTCTTTTCTAGTAATAATTCATTATGTATGTCATTATAAATCATTATTGTTTTAATATTTTTATTATTGTATAATAAAATTATGAATGTAATGTTCATATAGATCACATGTAAATGGGTTTCCATTCTATGATTAATGGGTCTTTTAAAATGATATATTTTGTTTTTAATAGTGTCATATATCATAATATTATAAAGTGATAACGTTTCAATTTCTTCACCCAATACACTAATGGATGATGATAATAATTCTTGATACAATAGAATATGAGATGATGTTAACAATGTTTGATTAAATATTATATGGAATGTTGTGAATAATTGACAATCTATTCTACATAAATATTTTAATTATTCTTCATGATAAATTATGATATGGAAATCAAGGGTTGAATCAAAGTCAATTTAGTTATGGGATTAATTATGTGATGACATATAAAAAATAATATTATTTCATACAATCATTATTAATTAAAATTCTTATGATATTATAAATGGTTATGGTTCATTTTTTCAAACTTATAATACTATTATTGTTTTTATTTCCATGAATAATTTTAGAAGTATAATTATTCCAAGACCAATTTTTTACCTATATTCTTTTACCTATGTTTATATTACTCTATACACAAAATTATTCTATCATACCATTATGCATATATTATTCTTAATAAACGATCATCGATTAATTTATCATTTGTTTAACATTATTTATAATGTGTTCTCTCCAATTCATATTTTTCCTTTATAGTTATGATAAATAGATTTCGGTATGAAATGTCTAATAAGGATATCATGTGAGTATAACTTTGTGGGAGATGTTGAATATATTTTATGAAACATCATTACTTTTGTATACTGTCCAAATATATTAAACCTTTTTGTTTTATGGGGATGTATTTTTTTAGAAAAAAAGTAAATATTGATCTAAAAGATGAATTATTTCTATTTGTAATTCTCTGATATCCATAATGACTTCCAAAAAAGAACCAGTTCATTCTATTTGAGGGTTTATTGATTAATAACAAAAAAACTAATGTCCTATTATTCAACAAGTAATCCCCCCAATTAACATTATTATAATATATCTGTCCAAAAATATGTGATGAAGTATCAATAATATTTCTCCACCTATTAAAACAAATAAAATTTTAATCAATATATTCAACTTGAAACATTTATAAAATAAAATAAAATTAAAGGTTTTATAGAGAGATAAATAATGAAAGATTTCATGGATATAATTGAAATATTCCTAATAACAATGTGTTATAGGATAAAATAAACTATTACATGATTTTATTTTCTTTGATTTATATGAAAAGTGATTATTTAAAAAATATAAAATAATGAAATTAATCACATGTAAATACCTCAATCAATAATTCAAAACTAACTATATTCCACTATAAAACTGATATACTAGGAAATATTGTTTATATCATTCCATGATTTTGAGATTAATTTCATCCTAAGACATTTAATTTCAATAAATATAAACAACTGAAGTTCCTCTAAAATGGGATACTATTATAAATAATGGTTCCAAATTCTTTTTACGCGGTTCGAAAAGAACAATGTCATTATTAGATAAAATATTGAGGTTGATAGTCATTAGGAATGCGATAGATTAATTTTTTTATTTTTGATGATAAATCTGTCATGACATATCCCCTAGGACCCATGCCGTGACTACCACAAGCCTGCCTTCCATAGTTCAGGGGCATGCGACTAACACCAAAGGCGTAATTCCCTAAAACTAGGAAGGCATTGCCTTTATAACCAGTAAACACACACAATAGAGAACAAGATGAAAATAAAACACTATGTGAAACTGTATAACAATAGTGATTCTGAATGTAAAAGGGGCTGAATATACAATCCCAACTCTAAAGTACAAGAAACTAAAAGTACAACTGAAGAAAATAAAAAAAAATTGATTGGTCGTCCTCCGAGGTTCCTACCTGAAGGGTAGGTACAGATCGCCTCCTCAGTGCTCCAGGTCTGTCCATCTCCTATGTGTGTTGTCATGACATATGGTCCTCCTTCGGGTACCATCCGGTCCTGGTACTCTCAGACTCAATCAGCGCTGTCTATCATCTACCACCATTACAATAAGGTGTGGGAATAACCCATGAAAGGTTGATTATTATGATACTCAGTAGGGACCTCGAGACCCTCAAGGTCTCACAAAATCCAACAAGGATAAACCACAAAGTATGAAATCAACAGATAAACTTACATAGCTATATACCCATACATATACCTAAGTTATAATGCAATCCAACTCAATCATGAGGAAAACAAAAATGTTAAATTACTCGCCTCAAACCAGGATTTATTCTAGGGGAAATTTTTTTTAAACCCTCACCTATTGGATAACTCCTTCTCTATCGAGTACAATGGGTCTACCGCCATAACTAGTCATTTCCCACTAACCATGGACTGCTGAGGTACTTCTCCTGTCGATTATTGTGGGTCAGCTGCATCACACAGAGGCGCTCCCCACCATAGGTATGCCGCCACAAACAGACGCTCTCCCTCATAGCCTACAGTGGTTGTCCTCCAGTCGAGTATCGCGGGTCTGCCGCCACAACCAGGTGTTCCTCCACCATGGGTATGCCACCACAACTAGGCACTCCCCATTGAGCCATAAGAGTCACAACGAGACGATCGGTCAGTAGTCATCAAGTCTCATCAAGCTAATAGGTTCGCATACAAATTATCGCTTGTCTCTGAAAGATCCTCTCCACAAGCTACTGGTGGATGATCCAACTATCACGAAGTCCCACGAAGAATTATACCAAAGGTACAAGCTACTAGTTGATACTCAAACTTCCATGAATTCATAAGACTATGTATCCCAAAGGACGGCCACATCATATGGGTCTCAAAGCAACTAACAACACGTCAATCAGACACCCGGTCTGTGAGTTATTAGCCTTTTAGTCCTGGGTCCTGGTGGGATTTGTGCATGATCCAGCCTAACCATCTCTCAAATATACCCCAAACTCTAGTGGAATATATTTAAAGGGACTTCCATGGTCCATGATTATCAGTGTCACTAACAGTTTTTCAAATGGACGTCTGGTCCCAATGATATGGCCATAAGAAAGTGAATGGGTCATAATGGGTCGGGGTCCGGTCTGACCCAACCCGACCTTGTTTGTGCTAGTCTGGTTTTGGTAGACACGTCTTGACCCGATGGGTCTGGCCCAACCCATTGGGAAAGCTAACCTATTGGGTTCGGCCCGACCCCCTAGGCCCAACCGAGTGGGCCGCAAGGGACCGCTAAGGGTCGAGAGGGTGGGGACTGGCTGTGAGGGTGCTGACCGGCCGTGGTTCAGCATGAGGGCGGTTCAGCCAAAGAACCATAAGGTGTGAGGGAGGTCGGATCAGTTGGGTCACAGGGGCACGGAAGGCGCAGTCGGAGCGGTCATTGAGGTGGTTCGGTCGGTGAGGCAGCGCGACCGGTGTGGGCGGGCCAGCCGCAGAGGGCGGCGAGACCGACGAGGAGCTACGGCCGGGGTGTGGTGCAGCCAGCAAGGCAGCGCAGTGGGCGAGGGCGGCTCAGCCTATGGGGCGGTGTGACCATTGAGGGTTGCATGACCGGGGCCGCACGGAATCCGGTGGGAAATGCAGTTCAGCCCGAGAAGGTGGAGCATCACCGGGGTGGTGCGGGTCATGGAGGCCGCGGGTAGCTTGACTGTTTCCTTTGTTACCATTGATGTCGTTTTCCTCTGTTCCGAAGAACACCATAATGGAGATCGTCAGAGGTGTCATACAACATTGGTTTGTTCCACACCCTCCGTATTTAGGTTGATAGCAATTGGATCACAAGAATGATGTACAACAACCCTCCTATAAAAAGGAAAACTTCCTCGTTCTTTGTTTTGAAATAAAGGAATGACACGGGAACAAATCATACAAAAATAAAAATAAACCCCTACCTTTTTCTTTGTTCGTCGATGTTGGTGCGAGAAGGTGGAATTCGATTCGTTGTAGATGAACTCTTCCTACATCGAAGGAGGTTCTGAGGAAGATGGTAGTAGTGTAGGACATTATTTATAGTCGAAGTCATTCCTTGTCGGCGTTATTCGGGGTGGAAGTTATTCGTTCTTCGTTGGATAAACCTTCTCCCAATAGCTCTTTTCTCCAATCATCCATTTCCAACCATATGAAAATGCCATGCCAAAATTATTGATCAAGCTATCTATTTTTTAATTGTTGACACAAATTTCAATATGGTTATGTTGGCTTAAATAAATGTTAGAGGAGTTGGCACATGTATGGGAATGTTCATTGGGATAATAAACGTGGAGGATGTCAAGAGGATCTCCCACATTTATGAGGAAGTTGAGAGGTTTTCCTCTCCCTACATTATTAGGGGGTTTAGTCCTAGTTGGTCCCCCCAATGTAACCTCTCATGGGTGGTTAGGTTTGGTTGGGCCCCACAACCATAACCTCTCATGAGAGGTTAAGGTGTGGTGGTACCCAACTCCAACTTCCACATGTAGATTCTAAAATAAATAAATAAATTTACACAAATTTATTTTTATTTTAATTTATTCACAAAAAACTCCAAATCTATATTTCACTCTCGACCAACTGTCGTCGGGGTGAATGTCTCCTTATGAAAATTATGGCCCCGCGAGTTCAACAGTGCCCTTGGATTTTAGTTCTGAGCATTGCTTCCAATGTTATAAAAACCCGCTTGAGCGTTCACTGAACGTAGAAAAAAAATCATCAGAAATTTATTCTGGGCACACTGAGCCTCGGAATCACACGCCGTCAATTTTCACGGACTCGTAAAATTCACATTTATTTTTAAAAACTTACATGGGAATTATAGGTCATTACATTTTCCCAACCTCAGGGATCTGCATCCCCAAATACCACAACTCCTATTTGCGCAAAATGTGGGGGTACTGAGCATGTATCCGAGCCTCCCACTCCAATGTTCCCTCACGGAGGTCCCAGTGCTGCCAGAAAATGTGCACCAGAGGTATCAGTAATCCACGAAGGACCCACTCCTGTCGATCCTGAATCTCTACTAGAACCTTTGTAAAATTTTCCCCTTCATCGATTTCTAGCTTGCCATGGTTGATGATGTGAAAAGAGTCATGCACGTATCTTCTCAGCTAGGATATGTGGAAGACATCATGCACCCGGTGCTACGGAGGTGGAAGTGATAAGTAGTATGCGACCTTTCCAAATCTGTTGAGGACCTGAAAAGGTCCGATGAATCTCATAGATATCATTCCACCTCTACTAAATCTCTGTATACCTCATTGGGATGAGACCCATAGAAAGAAATAGTTTCCATCCTCAAACTACAAAAGTCTCTATATCCAGTCGGTATACAAATTCTTCCAACTCTATGCAGTCTTCATCCTCTCTAGGATGATGTGCACTTTTTCTATGGTATCATATACCATCTCTGGTCCCACGAGTGCTGACTCCCTTGGTTCAGTCTAGCACAAAGGTGATCTGCAAGGTCACCAGAACAACGCCTCAAAAGGTTTCATAACTATGATAAAGTGATGGATGTTGTTGAATTAAAATTCCCCCAAATTTTAGTGACCCTCCTACCTGCAACTGAAGTCAAGGACACAAAAACGTTGCATGTCCTCGAGGGTCTGAATGGTCCACTCATTCTGGCCATCCGTCTGAGGATGGATGTCAATGCTCAAACGAAGATCTGTCCCAAAAGACTCCTTCATCCCATTCTATATCTAAGAAGTAAAATATCTGTCACGATTAGAGACAACCATCAAAGGTACTCCATGTATCTTCACAATCGTCTACACGTAGAGGCATCACAATCTCTCTACTAAACACATCTCTCTGATCGGTAGGATGTGGGATGACTTATTGAGTCGGTCAAAGATCAACCAATTCGATTCTTGACCCCTGGATGTACGTGGAAGTCCTTTCACAAAGTCTAAGGATATCCCATCCCACTTCCACTCTGGGACCTCTAAAGGCTGAACCAAGAATGCTTGTACCTAATTCTCTGCCTTCACTTGCTGATAAGTGAGGCAATGAGAAACAAAATCTACAACTCCTTTCTTTATTCCCAGCAACCAGTTCTATTATCGGAGGTCCTGGAACATCATCGCCAATTTTGAATGTACCGCTAGAGGGGATGTGTGAAACTCCCTTAACACTTCTTCATGAAGTGACATAGGTACCATAGTATGTCCTCTGAGGATGATGATGTGTTCACCACCTTCAAAAAAAATACATCAAGTGCATGTCATGTGGTTATCTGAGCACGTCTTGTGTCACAGTCAGCGTCTTCCTATTGTGCCTCCCTGACTCACAGAAAGAGTGGAGGAGTTATTGTAAGGGACTAAAGAAATGTATCTCCATCATGATCCACAAATGGATATCTGCAAAATGGCTAGCTTCTATATCGCCTCACTCAGCAGAATCAGGCCAGACCTCATGCTGAGTGAATATTCTACCATGTTCCCCTTCTCAGGAGTATATAATATCTCAAAGTCAACTTATGCTGCCAAGAGGGTGAGGTTGGACGACTCACGAGTGATTGGTTGCAACCTCTTATACATGAGTTTATCCTATGCTTCACTGGTTTCCTTGTTTACTGACCAAGGAAAACCCTATCCCAACATTTTAGATAAACCATAACCTCTGTTCATAATACATCAATCTATGTGTAAACGGTGGATGTCATCTCCAAACCCAAACTGTCGTCATAAGGTCTCAACGATTCCACCAAGAGGTTGAAACTAAAACCCTCCCCTCAAGGTTCATATCACTCCATCGGTGTAAGTTTTATTATCAAGTTTTCTCCCAATGGTATCTCCATACGTATGGTTCTAGTCAACAGTTTAACCGGAAAATCAAGGTCCTGGACAAGATGTGTGGAAAGAAGGAATGATTCGTACATATGTCTATTGATACGGAAACATGTAGTAGACATAGACCGTACCATGAATCATTCCTAGAGCCCTTGTGTTGCATTCCTTGAATGAATCCAACTACTCTCTTCCCATGTCCTCCAACTCCATGAGCCTGGTGGGGTCCACAAAATAGGGGGTGGTGGTAATATGTCGAAAAGTACACAATGAAATGCTGCTCTCAAAGCTCTGCTTTGACGTCCGATGCCTTGAAGACAAATCCATACCTAACACTTCTTCTTCCCAAAAC
The DNA here is from genome assembly GCA_963277665.1 of Viscum album. Lineage (NCBI taxonomy): Eukaryota > Viridiplantae > Streptophyta > Magnoliopsida > Santalales > Viscaceae > Viscum > Viscum album. The sequence continues at coordinate 629,741,006 of OY728166.1, forward strand.
ATTTTACATGCCCAAGTGTCCAAGACTGGAACCAGTTTCATGATTTCCCACTCTAACATTCCATGGCTGTATCCGCTAATCCAAAGAACATTAACCCACAAAGGTTCTATTTAGAACCCTAATATAAGTAGGAATTCATAGAGGAATACTGATGGATTGGATGTCCTTTAGACACACCTAGCTCGGAAGTTCGAGCTTTGAATCTCTGATCATATCACATTCATCAAGTAACAAGAATGATCGGTACACCTTAATGAATACTCAGCTACTGACATGTCATATTTTCGAAGTTGTAGAAGATGTAGAGAAACCTCATCCACCTCTTTGAGCCAGTCCTCAGCTGCCTGTGTGTTAGGCTCACCTTGGAACCTGAGGGGTATCTAATTCTGAAACACATGTAAGGCAATAATCCTACATGTTCCCTCTACTGGTACTGCCATTTTTAACTGCTCACCAGCGGGTAGTGATATAGTTGGAACACTACCCAAATGTTATAACATGGAAAATAATCCATGTACCAAAGCCTCATCACTAAGTAGACCATCATCATGGTCACTCGCTGAAAAAGACTAATAGTTAACATCACCGTCTTCTCAAATGCTATCTAGAATATATGAGAAACTCTAGAAATCACTTCCAGCAAGCCCTCAACTACGTGTGAATATGTCTCGCCTCAAAAAATAAGAGGCCTATGCTTCTATAACATGTGACATGCACTCAGTTGGAGTGCCTCTCCAAAAAGTGTGTCTGGTTGTATCTACTTTCCAACAGGTGGTGATGCTGCTGGTACACCACCCAAAGGTGCCAACATAATAGATGTCCTTATACTGAAGCCTCATCGCTCGGTGGGATGATAGTGTGTAAAAATCGCGGGACTCTAGATGATTGTATGCGTAGAGAAATCCTAAAATAAACAAATGCCACACAATCAAAATATTATAGTTTGTGAGCTGACCTTGTTGATCTGACTTAATAAAAACTTTTAGAAACACAAACGCAATCAGTGTTTTCTTATACTGAGTTGGAAATCATAAGTCAAGGTCTTAGTGTATGGATACGTCGGCCACCACAGTAACAATAGACTCCCTAAAATGAAAACCACAAATAGTACCCTTAAGACTGTTGCTTCACAGAAAAGATCAGAGTCCAAAGTTCTGCATGAGAACTGACTCCTCTGATACAAATTTGTCCTGACCTGTCCCTTGGGGAACGTTTTGTAACTACCCCAATCCCTCCTTCCATAGGCCAGAGACTGGAGACTATAACCAAAATCATTATTACCTAAAACCAGGATGGAATTGCATTTGTAACCTGTAATCACGCACAATAGAGCACATGATAGAAACAAAACACTATTTAAAACAATACAACAAAAGTGTTGCTGAATGTAAAAGGGGTCGAAAATACATTCCCAACTGTAAAGTACAAGAAACTGAAAGTGCAACTCAAGAAAATAAAAACTTCCGCTGGGTCATCCTCCAAGGTTCCTACCTGAACGGTAGGAACAGATCGGCTAATCATCACTCCAGGTCCATCTGTCTCCTCCGTGTGCCATCACTTTGTATGTTCCACCTCTGTGTATCATCCTATCCTAGTACTCTTAGCCTTAGTCAGCGTTGTCTGTCATTTGCATCCAACACAACATGGTGTGGGCATAGCCCGTGCAGGGGTGAGTACAACGATACTTATTTGGGACCCCGAGACCCACACGATCTCACAAAATCCTAGAATGATAAACCAAAAAGTATGAAATAATCAGATAAACTTACTTAGATATATTCCCATACAAATACCTATGTTATCCAGTGATCCATCTCAATCATGCAAAAAAATGGTAAATGTCACAGCTCAAACAATGACTTATTTTAGGGGTAAAACATTTCGAACCCTCAGCTGCTGGAGAACTCATTTTCTATCGAATACAGTGGCCCTTCCACCACAACTAGGCGCTTACCAATAACCTTGTACTTCTGAGGTACTCCTCCTGTCGATTATCATGGTTATACTACATCACACAAAGGCATTCCCCACTGTTGGTCTTCCACCACAACTAGGCACTACCCCTTTTAGCCTGTAGAGGTACACCTCCTGTCGAGTACCACAGGTCAGCCTCCACAACCATGTGCTCCTCCGTCGTCAGTCGGCCACCACAAAAAGGAGATCCCCACTAGGCCATATGAGCCACTCATAGTTTATCAGTTAGTAGTCATCATGTCTCATCTAGCTACTAGGTTCCCATATAAATTATATCTCATCTCTAGAAGATTTTCTCCACAAGATACTGCTCAATGCTCCAACTGCCACAAATTCCCATGAAGAATTATCCAATAGGTACAGAATACTAGTCGATTCTCTAACTTCCACGAAGTTCGACGAATCCCAAAGGTCTCTCATGTCATAGGGTCTCAATGCAACTAACTTTGCGTCAATCGGGCACCCGGTCTGTGAGTTATTAACCTTTTAGACTTGGGGCTTGGTTGGATTTGTGCACGATACAACCTGACCATTCAAAACTATACCAAAAACATCAGTGGAATGTACACAAAGGTACTTCCATGCCCCAAGATTACCAGCGTCAATTATGGTACGTCAAACATAGATTTGGTGCCAATGATATGGCCAAAAGAAAGTGAACATTTCGTAATGGGCCCGGGTCTGGTCTGACCTGGTTCGGGTCAACCCAGCTTGACCCATTTGGTCTGGCCCAACCAATTTATTTGTGCATCGTACAGTTTACTATTTTCTATAAAAATGCAGGCCTACATAAAAAATTATATTAGTTACACACCGTATGGTGGTATGTTTCTGAGATTTTTCCTAGCTAGAGTTTAATTTGTTTTTCTTCTTTCCTATATCAGCATGCTTTTTGGATTGTAGCTATAGTTTGTTAGCCCTTTGCATCCCTTTTGTATTAACCTGTTTGGATGCATGATGTTGTTTTGTAGTAGTTACAAGTGATCAACATACTTTTGTGTTTAATTTATGCTACTATGGTTTATATTTATTGGTTCCACTGTTTATTGTTATTGATTGTACATCCGCTCTGCGGGTCTGGTTCGAGTCTGATGAGTCATTTATTCCACTGTATATCTATTATTATACTTGAAAAAGTATCAGTATTATCCTCCAAAAATGTATAGACTCTCCACTATACCTAAAAGACTCTCTCTTCTAACCGTAGGGGTAGAGGGATGGGGTACGCCACCTCACCCAGTCTACATTGTGTCAGGGAAGGTCCGCTAAACCTCGTAGATAACAGTTTACCCCTTCCAAATCCCTGTATTACTCTTCATGGAGATACACGTAGGAATATGTTTCTCTCTCCTCAAATGATAAGGGTCTCTATCACCTATCAGTATAAGATTTTTTTTGCCTTTTTGTAGTATTCATTCACTCTCATATAACCTAATAATTCTTAATGGTATCCTTTACCATCTCTGGACTCATGAGTGTTGACTCCTTCGGACCTGTCCAGCCAAACGGTATCCTACATGGCCCTCCATACTATGCCTCAAATAGTGGCTTACAGGTGGTGAATTGGTAGTTGTTATTGTAAGAAAACCCCACCAGTGGCAGTTGTTCCACCTAGCTGAGACCAAAATCATGGTTGCTGGAATGAAGCATATCCACTAAGGTCTATATGGTCTGCTACATATGAACATCTATCTTTGTGTGAAAGGCTATACTCCAATGGATATTAGTACCAAAAGCCTTCGTCAATCCCTTCCATAACCGAGATGTAATGTTCACATCATGATCTTAGACAATCATGGATGGGAATCTATGGTATCAAACTCTCTCCTACACGTAGAGGCATCCCAATATCTCTACTTAACTCTTCTCTTGATTTGGTAGGAAGCGGTCTAATTTAGTTAATCGATCTAAAATTATCCAGATGGTATCATGCTTCCTGGGAGTATGTGGTAAGACCATCACAATGTCTATTGATATCCCATCCCACTTTCACTCAAGTACCTCAAGGGGTTTTGTCAAACGTTCTGAAACCTGGTGCACGTCCTTCACATTCTAACATGTGAGGCATCTTGAGACAAACTATATTACTGCCTTCTTCATCCCTAGCCACTAGTACCAATGTCTGTGGCTCAGTTAAATCATCAGCACACCTGGATAAACCGCTAAAGGTGTTTTAAGGAACTCCATCAACACCTCCTCCCACAACCCAATTGTTACTACAATTTATCCTTTGAAAATGATGATGTGCTCCCCACCATTCTAATATCATTCACGGTCATGCTCTGTCGACATCTAGGGATGTGTATTCTAATAGTTGGAATCCATGAGTTGTGCCTCACTGATACAATGTAATATTGGAGATGAAACTACCCTCTATTGAAGATAATATACTTCATCTCTATCCACAAAAGATATCTTAAGCAAGGAAAACTGATCTGAGGCCTTGATCAGTAGCTGTGAACTTAGTATTATGTTGAGAGCATCTACCACCATGTTCTCCATCCCACGAGTATAAATTATCTTGATGTCAAAGACATAGAGGAACTTTATCCAACATCATTGCCCCATCTCTATCCACAAATGATATCTTAAGCAAGGAATACTGGTTCCTGATGTGTCATAGTACACCACATACTCGGAGCCCTCCTATAGCAACCATAAGAATGGAGAACTCATCACGATTTATATTATCTACATAATGATTTTATGAAATCCTTATGTCCACAGTAAGGGTTTTACCATATTTTTTAAAGATATCATGGGTGCTTCCAATCTATAGTTTTTAGGTAAAGATCTTAGATAGTACCCAACAAACCCTGGGAATTTTCATACGTTGCTAATGCTCTAGGGTGGATCCCAAGCAAGAACTGCCTCGTTTATTGTTGGATCTATTGCCACTCCAACCTCTGAGATGACATGTCCCAAGAGATGCACCTTTTGTATCTGGAAATCACACTTCTAGATCATTCTGTGTAGATGGTTCTCTTGAAGTGTTTCCAAAAAAATCGTTAGGTATATGTCGTTATCCTCCTCAAATGATGAATATACTAAGATTTCATCAATTAAGTCCACTAAAAACCAGTCAAAAATGGAGGAAATATCTTGTTCAAGAGTCCCATAAACAACATTCGGGTGTTTTTCACACTAAACTATATAACTAAGTAATCATAGTGGACACATTGACATCCTAATGTCATCTTTGAGATGTCCTCATCTATTACATGTACCTAATAATAGCCTTATCTGAGGTCTATCATTGAGAACCATCTCTCTCCCTTCAGTTGATTGAAGTGGTCATAAATCCATGTTAGAGGTTACCCTTTCTTCACAGTCATATGGTTCACTTGCTGGATGTCCAAAAACAAAATCAAGCTTTTGTCTTCCCTCTTAGAAAACAAGACTAGGGCTGGCCATGATGAAACACTGGTCCTTAAGAACCCCTTCCTCTGAAAGTCCTCCAACTATACCTTTAGCACTTGGATCTCTACGGAATCCATTTTATATGAAGTTGTATATATAGGTGTCATCCCATGGTACATATAAATACAGATATCTACCTCTCTACAAGGATGTAGTCTGGGAACATCTTTTGGAAATCCATCCACATACCTGTCCACCACTACATGAAATTGTGGACTCATCTCATCCACTATACCAAGGGTCATGCAATCCAAATGATGAGTAATTTGGTTTCATCCACTTATGTGGGATTCCACCCCACACTTCATGGTCTCCCTTGACTCTGGTGAAGGAAAACTGAGTCATATCATCGCAGACACACCACACTCTATGCCTAAAATAATAAATCTAGGAATTAATATACGATAGGATGTATATTCACAGGATGACATCATAAGTCCTCGATGAAGATACTAGGATATTCTTGATGAATCTATAACCACCTATAGAAATATCACACTAACAAAACTAGTGTGTAATTGATGAATCTCATCTCGTTGGAGTCTATAAACGCAAGGATCGATCCAACGACTCGATCAAGAACTCTGAGGTCTAAACAAGATTTGTGGAAAGGAAAGAGTGACCATAACCTTTGCCTATAAGAACTATAACCACGGTGTAGATTACATATATCATACAACTAATCATATATGGGGCATCATAGTCATAGGTTCCCATCCCCTAATGTTGGACTCACCCATATCCACCAACTCTTAGAGCCTGTGGCGGGCCACCTTAGGGTGGTGGGGGTTGCACCACGAACATCTGTCCACTACCTATTGATTTTCCCAATCCACTTCCATGTCATCCTCTCTATGGACCACCTCACTCGAGCCTCTTCCACTAAATTTTCCACCCAGAAACCAACCGCTGATCGTCTATCTGGCATTTTTGTAAGTCCCAAGCCACGTGTCCATGTTCGCCGCATGAGTAGTTGGCCTTGATCCTCTTCTTACTATTGTTGCCACAATGGCTGGAGGAAAAGAATTGATTCCATTATCTCTCATTGAAGTCCCTTAACAATGTTTGGGGACCAGAATAAAGGGTCCCACACCATATATTTAGAGTAACGGGAGAGGTATGTGAACCACGTAGATTACTCTGCCACTATGAGAAAACTTTGTTGTAAGTGTACCATCTCTTGTATGTGCACTGAGTACAATGTTGCGATATATAAATACTCTATTAAATGTTTATCAAAGTCAAACTAGGTGAGGGTCTCCTACTCCTAGCTCTGGATGGTCGAACTCTACCATTGATAAGGGACTTCAAAAGGGGAAGGATATTTCCTTTAAATCATTAAACATTCACATAGCACAAATTGTGGAAAAGTAGTCACTAAGTAAACCAAAACTGTCAGAAGAAAAATACATTAAGTACAATGAAAACTGAATGTAAATGGGCCAAAATAAAATCCCAACAAAAGACAACTACAATCTAAAGGTAGTACAATATTTCTAATAAGATGTCCTCTAAAAATCCCACTGGATGGTTAAGTGTAGAGTAGTTATCGGAATCTATATAAGTTTGGACAACCTACATGGTCTTAATGGGAACCACCTGGTCCTAGGCCACTGATTCCTCCATCAAGGAATTAGTCATCTACAAAAGACATGACACGTGTAGGCGAATCCCATTCATGGGTGATTAGCATAATACTCATTAGGGACCCCCATCAACAAAGGAATGTCCAGAAAGTGTAACCCTAATGAAAACCCAAAAAGAAAAATAGCTCACACCATGTATAACTCAATAAATAAGAAGATTTATTATCAGTCATATTTTTGATAATTCATACTACCAAGGGATTCATCATTTGGGCCTCCTCGTCACCTGGGCCATAAGAATCACTGAGACCCGCTCATTTCTGAGGCCAGTTGGATCACTTAGAAGTGCACGTCTCTAGGATAGTTGGATCACTTAGACCCACTAATCTCTAAGCCAGATGGATGAATAAGATAGTCTCATACCTTGTACATATGTATCACTATAATATGCTCATCTCCTGGCCAGCTGGATCATTAAAACCAGCTTATCTATTGCTCAGTTGGGAAACTAAGACCCGCTTGCTTTTTAGCCAAATGGGTAACTAAGACCCGCTCCTCCCTGGGCCATCTGGATCACAAACACCCACTTATCTTTTTTCCAGTTGGATCACTAAAACCATATCCTATCTTGGTCACCTGGACCACTAAGACCCAATTGTCATACTCTTTGGGTCATAGCTAACCGTAATGTTCATGCTCCTAGCACGCTTGATTCTAGGCGAATATACTACTCAAGCCATCATTCCAATCACAAATAAAACTAAATATCAGTTAGAGTATTCCCAAAAGACATTCTAATTGCAAGGGTCCCATCTCCATAGATGTGACCTCAATTGGAGGCCACATATGTATGATATTGGTGTTTTAGTAAACAGGGTTCGGTTGTGTCTCAGCCCGATCCCAACTCGTCGGACCCACCTGACCATCTCGGGATGGAGCCCTGCATTAATCAACCCATTTTAGCTGACTTGAAACAACCTGGTTGAGTATGGTCAGGCCCAGCCTGGCTGAGCAGCTTGGCCAGACCCATTGGGTCTTGTTGAACCCCGCACGGTTTGGTCTTGGGTATGTCCCCCCGGGTCAGCCAACGACCCGATTACATCATGTATGACCTGAAACTTGCGGGCCAATTCATTCCCTATCTAGGCTACCAAGCGGCATGGTTTGTCTTGTCAGTCCAGCCCATATTGGTGGACCGACTATTCTCCATCCTGATCCCCCCAACAAAACGGTTTGTACAACCATTTTGTCATGCATGGTGGGCTGATCCTCCCTCTACCTGAATGCCCATTGGGTGTCTAGTTTACACCACATGTGGCTATAATAGAGAAAATTTGTCCCCAAATCTTGTCATCCTAAGAATACCGTGTCCTATCCTCCAATCGTGGCCCACCAACATGGGTGGATCATCCAATGCTTCACTCAAGGAGTGTCGGTCAACTCACCTATACTGGTTTCGCCCCGTAGAACATGACTTTGTCTCCTATATAGATCTTCAATGTAGTCTGTGGACCAGGGATCTATAACACATTTTCCTACAATGTGGAATGGTTGTCACTTCTGCCTGTAACTATCCACTATCATTCGTTCTGACACCTCTTGTCACCCCAGCAACAGACTGATAGCGCACGTCCTCCTACCTGCTACCGCGGTCGGGGTGTCGGGGCCATGTCATATGGTCTCTTATAGACTTCTCTCCCAACCAAGGCACAACCCTTCCTCCAAGTTATTCTATGAAATTTTTTATTTGGTCCATTATGCTCTGAACAATAGGACGAAAGAAATGGATAGTATCACAATGAACACGAAAATGAACAATTGTTCATTGTTTGTATTGGTCCAGATTAGTCCGTGTTAGCAGGATTTGGATGTATAAATTATAAATCACAAATACTTAGTCCGAATTTCAACTCACAATAATATTTCCCAACCCCTCAAAGAAATCCTATCCACATTTCAACTCGTCAGAGTTAATATGAAATTTTTTTAGAGGGGGTGAATAGGGAATACCAAATCACTAAAAATTTGAACCTATACAATGTTGGTGTTCGATTATAGGAAAAATTCTTCACTGATATAGATCAATCAGTGAATATCCTCGATCCATCATTGAGTACCTGATCACTTAAAGAGGAGGAAGAGTGTTCAACATCATTGGTGATTTTCATTCATCGTTCGTTAACGACGTTCCTCCAATGATTCAGAGTGATTTTACCAATGTGTCTGTAATGGATCCCCATTAGGATCATTAAAAGAGAAAATTCATTCTGTTAAAATTAAATTGTAGTACCATTACGTTGCTTCATTTATGAAACATTGGTTCGGTTTTATTGAATTATAGTGTTGTTTCACTGCAATAGATTCAAAATATCAAAAATAAAAATAAAATTATCAGGTTTAATTTATTTTAATTTCCATAAAAAGTCAAAAGAAACTATCTCTCACCCACAACCTTCATTGAATGATGTTATTCTCTTCCTATGGAAAACATGACCTACATGCACTCAATGGTAATATTATATTTCTAAACCGATTTACCTTTTAGGAGAAATAATGATTTAAAAATAATATAATTATTATATAATTATTTTATTTACGCCCAAGAACTAAATTCCACTATTGCCTTGCATCGGCCAATGTAAGGTCCTTTCAAGGAGAATCCCAACAGTCTATGTTCAACGGTGCCCTCATATTTCTGATATGGGAATCTATTTAATAGTTTGAAAAAAAATCTCACACATTTATGTTAAAAACCTTATAAATAGTTCAAAAATATGTTCCAGCCACTCTAGGCATCAGATTTATGTGACGTCTTAGAACATAGTCTCAAACAAAAACTCAATGAATTGTAAACAAATCATGTAATTAATGGGTATTACAAATATATATATTAATATATATATATATATAGTAAATATAAGTATGAAGTTTAAAAATAATATATATTTATATACTAAATTAGTTGTTGATGGAAACCAATCATGGGAAGATCATATAAATCCTTTGGGTAGTCTAACCGGGTTGAAGAAGGGTTGGAAAATCGAGGATATGGGTGGAATCATCATCTTTTGACCGAAGAAACATTCAATTTTCCTAGATTTTTTAATAGGAGTTTATATTTGTAGGTGGAGAGTAAATCAATTTTTTAATTGTTAATAGGCACCTATTTCAAGGAATTGAATCTTGTAGTGGTTAAATCTATGTCTTTCAGGTAATGATGGGATGTTTTTTTCATAATGACAATATATATACAAATACATATCATAATGAATGAAATTAAAACATTTATATTAATATTGATTTTTGTTTTTATCGAATTTTCTATGATTCCATGGGATGCTCTCAATATTGGATGGGTGATAAAAGAGCATTCTATTCAATATGGATCAAACCGTCAAAGATATATCTTTTGTAGTTATTATTGAAAAGGAAAAAAATTATATTAGTAACACAGTATTTGTAGGTCACTATGTTATTTATTTCATTCTGACAATGTTGGTGAAGAGAAATCCCAAGCCTGTATAATAGTGATGGAGGCCCTGAACTGGAATGAAAAGGAAGCCTTCTAAATAGTGAGGATCATTTCAGGTTTAGAGTTTCCGAGAATTAGGCCATAACAATTAAATTTCATCTCAAAATAATACAAATATGACACTTCTACTCAGTTTCATTTTTTTTACAAAAACAAGAACTCTTGAAAAAATGTGTCATGTCTAGTTCTACGTTTAATATAGCATGACTTTACCTTGATCCCATCCTTGACCCTATTCCACATTATGTCTTGTGAATAACATTTCAAAAACTTGGGATGAGCATAAAAATCTCAGAATGGGATACACAATGAAAGCAAATTGTTAGTTTTTCAAAACAACTAGTAAACAATGAATACTTTAATAAAAGTAATACTTTTCACCTTTATGAAATGGTAACTACTCTTCACTAAAAAAGATCACTACTTACCCTTTTGTAACCAAAATATTACCAAAAATCCCATATAAAAAACACATAAAATATAAAGGTATCTTGGGAGATAAACATACATAAATGGAATAACTATACGGTCGACTTCTACACATATCACTAAATGGAATTGCTATAGAAGAGACTTCCATACCCAATTAATTAGAGGTTATAATGTAAACACACATCCTAGTTTGTCATGACACCACCCGTCATTTGGTTTATCACATAACCACCCTTCAAATGTCCATGTATCATTATAATTTCATAACACGGATATAAAGGAAAGAAAGCATTTCCAAATTTAAATCACAATATATCATTTAAATATATTGAAATAAAAAATCTATTATCAAAACCGTTTTCAAAACCAAAATATGTAAAACAGTATATGGTATTTATTTTCTATTTAAAAACATTATGGCTTGTGAAGGAAGCGAAAGTTAAAATAATACTCGAGGTGGCAAAAAAGATTTTGTCACTACATACATTAAAAGAAACATTCCTTTTTTTCATTTAGTAAAACAATTCGTTGAAAAATATTCCCTTTGAAAGGTCAAGGGTTTATATACAACATATAAAAGAATGTTGTGAATTAAAACATAATATGTCTCAATGAAAGGAGATTGAGACAAAGTCCCTTACCTCGGGTCTGACTTGACCCATTTGTTCTTGAATCTCATGAATAATAAACTAATGTTAATATATAATTTCTTAAGAACCTTTTTCTAGATTATTATTCATTTTATATCACTTATTACCATGTTATAAACATTATGTAATCATTTAAGATAATAACATTCGTTTTGGTGATATTTGGTACTTGAGTCTAAAATGAACACCTTATCTTTACAAGTTATCCATGTGGTAAATAATACATTATCTAAAAATGATATTCAATATTTAAATATTATATACATTATATATATTCAGTATATATATATATATGTATTTATAACAGTATGAAACATTTTGAGGATATGAAATGAAATGCACCGTTTTTGGAGACGGTAAGCTGTACGTACACATGAACACAACTTTTATTTATATTTCATAAATTAATACAACTAAACCATAATTATACATAGCTATATTATAATTTTAGTATAATATCATACATTATATCATTAAATCCATCTTTTATAGATCCCACATTTGTCATTAACGAGTCATATCACTTTATGGGGGCGGTAGTCTGCACTTCCTCAAATGAAAATATCACATTTACCCATAATGGAAACTATAATGATATGTTATAAAAAAAATAGAGGAGAATGAATAAAACATAAAAATAATATATATCATTTATAAATATAGTGCCATATTAATAGCTGCAATGATAGGTGGTAGAAGATAATCGAACAATCATCGTCTCCTGAGGCGGTAGTTTTCCATCCACAGAATCAATATGTTTTACACACATTAGATGGTGGTATGTGTAAGTGCAGTTTCAATACTAATAATAAAAAATTCCTAGTATATTTCATATACTATTTCTTTTATTAAATTAAATAATAAAAAGAGTTTAGTGGTTGGAGAAGTAAAATAAAAGAAAATAAGGTAAGAGAAACCATTTCCCTTAATTTAGGGAACTTCCTTTGGTATGAACCCAAAGGACCTCTTGAAGTGCCTTATGCAAGAAGGTAAGGCTTCTGAGAGGTGGGGAGGGCTGTAGGGAGATTAATTGGGTATATTTTGGATTATCTTGAAGGCTAGCGAGGTGTGGTGAATTGGTTAGAATTGGTCTCCTTTTATAAGGGAGATGAGAGGCTATATAGGAATGTCTGAAACTATTGTTTTATTATATAATGATATTCAGTTTTTAAAGGTCCAAAAATCATTAGAGTCGAAGATAAGAAGACTCATTGTCGAAATAAAATTATCAAATAAGAATTCTATAGGTTTTGTATAATATTTTAACAATTATAATCATATTTATTTAAATCATTTATTAATGAGGTAAATAATACAACATTATTGTGTCATAAATAATTTAATTTATTATAAGTCTTAAAATTAAAATAAAATTACATGATGTAGGCAATTATTTTAGCTTTCCAAATAATATTTATAGTCAAGACAATTACTTATATAACACCATATAAAAATTAATTTACTAAATGTTTTTTGTTTAGTCGTTCTTTCCTTTACTTTAAATTAATTATTCTAAAGTGTCATTGTCATTCATAAGTGGCTCCATGGGGTCCAAAAATAGACCCAAGGATGTCCATGGTTGTCCATTACACATCTAATAAGTTTAAAATAAGTGTTAAGGTAATTTTGAATTATTATAATATTCTTTTTACCTTGAATTACTGTATTTACCTTTAACCGCAGTAAATAAAAGTTAAAAGTTACTATTCACAAAATATTATTTTCATCTTATTGAACCAAATTTTACTTACTAATAACAACCATGTATGTTGTATTTTCAAAATTAAATTCATAGAAGTGGTAAAATTTCATGTAAATGAAAAATTCAGTTTTCTTAACTACTACTAAGTGGTTTCACTATTAATCAAAGATTGACCTTTTTCAGAAAAATACAAAACATTCAGCCTAAGATATATTTGATATTCTGAATTCAAAAATGATGTCTATTTTACAAAATTAAAATCATAGATTTTACATTAATTAATTTAAAATTAATTCCAGTTGTTAAAACAAATAGTGTTTTTATTAGAAACAATAACTATCAAAAGATTGACACTTGTTTATATCCAAATTCAAAGTGAAATTAATTTCAATAACTAACATTGGATTAAATGGTAAATATAAATTTTAATTACACTTTAAAACCAAATAAAAAGATAATTCATACATAATTAAATTAGATAAAAATGAAGTTTCAAATTAAAATACAATATTTTTCACTATTCATTAAAAAATGAACTTTATCGGAAAAATACCAAATAATTACACAACTTAAACATTGATATCCTCATTTTAAATAAGTAATTTATTTTGTAAACTAAAATTTATTAAAGTGACCAAAACTAGAATTATAGATGTTTATAGATTAAAAGGCGGTAAATTGTCCTTTTAATGTAAATTATTGTTAAAATAAGATTCATTCAAATTTTAAGACATTACCTTTTATTGGATAAAAGTAAATACATTTAAAAAACATCTATAATCATATTGTAGTTAATTTTGTTCATTCATGCCAATACAACTGCTAGGAGTTAACATCCATTTAAAATAATAATATTATATTATTATTGTGCAAAGTAAGATTTCAAAGAAACATGTTGTTGCGTAATAGGTATGCTATACAAAATAGAAAACCATTAAAAGTAAAATTAATATTTAATTCAAAAATATTAATAAATATGAAAATATATTATTCTTCATTTACTTGGGATGTTATATCCTTCCCCCCTTTCAAAAATTTGTCCTCGCAATTTTTATTCACTTTTCAAAATAAGTGGGGGTATTTATCCCTCATATAACTTTCAGATACACATGTTGCCTCTTCAATCATATAGTTTTTTCACAAAACCTTTACATGGAGAATTAACTTATTCAGAAAAACATTCTCTCTACGGTCAAGAATCTAGACTGGTTGTTCTTCATAAGAGATATTCTCTTCCAACTGAACTACATCTGGACTCAAAACATGATATGGATCAGGAATATACTTTCTCAATAGAAAAACATGAATAAAACTATGTACCTGAGATAAACCTGAAGGTAACTCTACTATGTATACAACTAACCCAACATTCTCCAGGATTTCATAAGGTCCAATGAACCTCAGACTCAAATTTCTCTTATTACCAAAACACATCACACTTTTCCATGTAGAAATGTTGAGAATAACATGGTCACAGACCTAAAACAAGAGATCCTTCCTCTGATTATATGCATAACATTATTGTCATATCTCTGTTGTTCTCATGTTCTTATAAATCAACTGAACCTTCTATGTCATATAATTTACCAATTGTGGTCCTATCTACATCCTTTCACATACTTTATCCCAAAACACTGGAGTTCGAGAACACTTTCATATAATGCCTCAAATGTAGCCATCTGTATACAGGAATGAAAATGATATTATAAGAAAATTCAACCAAAATAATATATTGGTCCCAAATTCCATGGTAATCGAGTGAAAAAGAATGTAGCATATCCTCCAATGTCTTAATTTTTCATTCTAACTACCCATCTGATTGAGGATAAAAAGATGTACTAAAATTTAATTCAGCAACAAACGACTTTAGAAGGCCTTTCCAAAAGTTAGTAGTAAACCTAGGATCATGATCAGATATAATAGAGAGGGGAACTCCATGAAACATGGATATATCTTTAATATACAACCATGCAATTTGATCTAGATACAAATTATCACGAATATGAAGTAAATGAGCAGATTTAGTCAATCGATCAACTATAACCGAGATTGCATTATTACCTCGAGATGTCTTCTATAATCCCACAACAAATTAGATGGATATATTATCCCATTTCTTCTCTGGAACTAGTAAAGACTGAAGAATCCCTTTTGGTAACTACCGCTCTACTTTAACCTACTGACAAGTCAAACACTTTATAGTAAAATTAGCAATATCTCTTTTTATTCCATCCCACCAGTAATACTCTCGAAGATCTCTGTACATCATAGTACTACCAGGATGAACTGAAAACGCAGAACTACGAGCTTCAAATATTAACTCATTCTTCAACTGTGAATCACAAGGAAAACATAATCTCTTCCTAAAACTGAAAACACAGTCATTATCAACATTAAAATCATGCAGCTTACCCTTCTGAACCAACTCTACCTTTTTCTGCAACTCACTGTCTTCTTCCGGTGCCTACTTTATCCTGTCTAATAGAGATGATTTCAGTCACACCTGAAACAAAATAGAATAATTTACCGCACCGACAACTTCTAAGCTAATGTTTATAAAATCAAAATCCATAAGATCTTGTTCCAAAAGTAGCATGATTAACGAAGCATTACGTTTTAAACTCCAAGCATCATCCACTTTATTTTCTTTTCCCGGATTGTAATGGATTGTGCAGTGATAATCATTGATTAATTCTAGATATCACTTTAGATTCATGTTCAATTCCTTCAGTGTGAATATATACATTAAAAATTTGTAGTCAGTATATATTTTACATTTTACTCCATAAAAATGATGCCTCCAATTTTTTTGAGAAAAAAACAACATCAGCTAATTCCAAATCATGTGTTGGGTAATTAAATTAATGTGGTTTCAATGGTCATGAAATATAAGCAATTACCTGATCATTCTGCATTAGGACACAACCATGTCCTTTCAACGAAGCATCATTGTATATAACAAACTCACCATTTCAGGAAAGTAGTTCCAAAACTGGAGAATTCACCAATCTTCTTTTCAATTATTGAAAACAATCATCACATTCTTTTGTCCAAATGAACTTAACACCTTTTCGAGTTAACTTAGTCATTATACTAGATAACCATGAAAATGTTTCAACAAACCTCTGGTGATATCCTAACAAACCAAGAAAACTAAGGATCTAAGTTATATTTTGGGGTCATGGCCATTTTTCAACAACTCTTATTTTAGGAGGATCAACAGTTATGCTATTTTTTGAAACAATGTGACCGAGGAAATATATTTGTTGTAACAAAAACATACAATTTATGAATTTCCCATTAAAGTTATTTTATTTTATGGTTTAAAATATAACCCTTAAATGAATTTCATGCTCCTCTTAAATTTAGAATAAACCAAAATATCATAAATAAAAACAACCACCATTTATCACCTGAGTCAAGTTAGGCATCACTGTAGTAAACTATTTAATTCAAATTCTGACTATCTCATATTGCTGATTTGGTAGGTTGTCTTCCTCTTGATGTTTTCCTAACATAGCTTCCATGTTTCCCCTATGGAAACCCATTCTGAACACATAAATATTTTAGGCAAATCAACATGGCAATATGTAAATGCTATATCATTTCAATATTACCATAAATTAAATTATAGACCTTAATTTAAAAATAACCTAACTCCTAAATTTGTCTAAACGGACCTATAATACCAATAATATAGACCTGACCTTAAAACATTACATTATCATGAATTAAATAAATAATTCACATTAAGGATCTTTTCAGGTTTAGAGATATAGATAATTAGGCCATAAGTATTACATTTCATCTTAAAAAAATACAATGATGACACTTCTACTGAGCATCCTTTTTTTTTAAAAACAAAATATCTTTAAAAGAATTGTCATATCTAGTTTCATGTTTACGATATCATGAATTTTCATTGATCCCATCATTGACCCTATTATACATTATGTCCTGTGAAAAAATTTAAAAAACATGTGATGAGAATAAAAAGCTCAGTAATGGATACACAATGAAGAAAATGGTTAGTTTATCAAAACAACAAGTAAACTATGAATATTTTAACACAAGTAATACTTTTCACCTTTATTAAGTAGAAAATACTCTTCACTAAAAAAATATCACTACTTACCCTTTTGTAACCCAAATATTACCATAAAACCCATATAAAGAACACATAACATATAAAGGTTACTCAGGACATAAACATACATAAATAGAATAAAAAATTGGTCGACTTCCACACATATAACTAAATGGAATATCCATAAAAATGACTTCCAAAACCAATGCATTGGAGGTTATAACGTAACCACCCATCCTCGTTTATCACGACACCATCCGTCATTTGGTTTATCACGTAACCACCCATCAAATTTCCAAGTACCATTATCAAATCATTACACATATATAAAGGAAATAAATAATTTCCACATTTAAATCACAATATATCACATTAATATATTGACATAAAAAATCAATTATCAAAACCATTTTCAATGCCAAAATATGTAAAAGAGTATATGGTATTTATTTTTCTTTTAAAAATACTATGGGTTGTTAAGCAAGCCAAAGATAAAATAATACTCACGGCGGTGGAAAATGTCATTGTCACCGCTTATGTTAAAAGAAACATTCCATTTTGTCATTGAGTAAAATGATTCATAGAAAAGATTCCCTTTGAAAAGATAAGGTTGTTTATACAGTGTATAAAAGAAAGTCATGTATTAAAACAAAATATGACTCAATGAAAGGAGATTGAAACGAAGTCCCTTACCTCGTGTCTGACTTGACCCGTTGATTCTTTAATCTCCCAAATAAAAAACTAAAGCTGATTTATACTTTCTTAAGAACCTTTTTAAAGTTTATTATTCCTTTTATATCACTTATTACTATTTTATAAACATTATGTCGTCATTTAACTTAAAAATGTTTGTTTTGTCGATATTTGGTACTTGAGGTGAAATTGATCACCTTATATTTAAATGTTATCCAAGTGGTCAATAGTTCATTATCTCAAAAATTATATTCACTATTTTAAAATTATATAAATCATATATATCTAGTATATATATGTATTTATAACAGTACGAAACATTTTGTGGATATGAAATAAAATGAACCGTTCATGGAGACGGTAAGCGGTACGTACGCATGAACACAAATTTCATTTCTATTTAATACTTTAATGGAATTAAAACATAATCATACATAGGAATATTATAATTACAGTATAATATCATACATAATATCATTAACTTTATCCTTTATAAGTCCCACATATGGAATTAATGAGTCATATCACTTTGAGAGGGCGGTAGTCCGCACTTCCTCAAATGAAATTATCACATTTACCCATAATGGAAACCATAAAGGTATGATATAAAAGAAAAATACAGGAGAATAAAGAAAACATAAACATAATATTTATCATATATAAATATATTTTTATCTTAATGGCCACCATGATAGGCTATATGAGATAATCGGACAATCATCATCTTCTTAGATGTTAGTTTTCCATCCACAGAAATAATATATTATTAACCGATTCGATAAAGGTGTGTGTATGTATAGTTTAAATACATATCATAAAAACATCATAATATATTTAGGATACTGGTTTTGTTATAAAATAAAGGAATAAAAACTTTTTAGGGGTTGGATACCTAAAATAAAATAAAAGATGTTAAGAGAAACTATTACCTCTAATTTGGGTAACTTCCTTTGGTTTGAACAAAAAGGACTTCTTGAAGTGCCTTCTGCCTAAGTTAAGGCTCCTAGGAGTAAAATAGGTATGTAGGTAGATTAATTGGGTAGAGTTTGGATGATCTTGAAGGGTAGCGAGTTGTGATGAATTGGTTATAATTGGTCTCCTTTTACTAGGGAGATAGAGGATTTTTAGGAATGTGTGAAACTATTATTTTATTATATAATGATATTCAGTTTTTAAAGGTCAAAAAATCATTAGAGTCGAAGATATGAAGACTCATGGTCGAAATAAAATTATCCAATAGAAATTAGATAGTATTTTTGTAATATTTTAAACATTATAATCTTATTTACTTAAAATATTTTTAAATGAGGTAAATAATGCATCATTATTGTGTCACAAATAATTTAATTTATTCGATGTGTAAAAATTAAAAAATATAATATGATTTATACCATCTTTTTATCTTTATAATTAATATTTATAGTCAAAATTATTACTTATATAACACTATAAACAAATTAATTTACTAAAATATTTTTGTTTTTGTCATTTTTGCCTTTACTTTTAATTAATTAATCTAAAGTGTCGGTATAATTTATAAGTGGCTCCATGGGGTCCCAAAATAGACCCAAGGATTTTCATGGTCAGAAATTACTCATTCAAGAAGGTTAGGACAAGTGCTATGGTAATTTTGAATTATTATAAACTTTTTTTCCTTGACTTACCCAATTTACCTTTAACTGTGTTAAATAAAAGTCAAAAGTTAATATTCACAAAATATTATTTTCATATTATTAAACCACATTTTACTTTCTAATAACAACCATGTATGTTTTTTTTCCAAATTCAATCCACATATGTGGTCAAATTTTATTTAAATTAAAAGCTCAATTTTTTTATCTACTACTAAGTGGTTTCACTGTTCATCAAAAATTGATGTTTTTAAGAAAAATACCAAAAATCCAGCCTAAAATATATTTGATATTATAAATTAAAAAATTATTTCTATGTTACCAAATTATAAACATACAAGTATCATTTATTAAATTAAAATTAAATCCTGTTGTAAAAACAAATAGCGTGTTTTTAAAAAAACAATAACTATCAAAAGATTGGCACTTGATTACGTCCAAATTCAAAGTAAAATTAATTCCAACGACAAAAATTAGATTAAATGGTAATAATATATTCTAATTACACTTAAAAGAAATTAAAAACATAATATATCAATATAAATAAATTATATTAAAATTCATTTTCGAATTAAAATACAATATTTTCCAATATTCATTAAAAAATGAACTTTGTTGGAAAAATACAAAAAATTTACACAAAGTAAATTTTGATGCCCCCATTTTAAAAAATGATTTTATTTGGTCCAATAGAATGTATTAAAGTGAAAAAAACAAGATTTACAGAGGGTTCTCCATTAAAAGGCTGTAAATCGGCCTTTTAATGTAAATTATGCTTAAAATTAGATTCCTTCACATTTTAAGCCTCTAAATTTTATTGGATAAAACTATATACTTTTAAAAAACATGTATAATCATATTTTAGTTAGTTTTGTCCATTCCTACCAATATAATTTCAAATAGTTAACTTCTATTTAAAATAATTATATAATATTATTTGTGTGCAACATAAGATTTTAAGGATGCTTGTTGTTACGTATCGGGTACGCTATCGAACATAGCAACAGATTAAAAGTAAAATTAATATTTAATTCAAAAATATTTAAAAATATGAAAATATCTTATTCTACATTTACCTGGGATGTTACATAATTGATATTGATAAATATCTATAGAATAGATTTATATTTATCATAAGTCATTTAAAAAATATATTCAATGATATTGGCATATGAAATACCATTTTTTATCATTCATTAACAACATTGTTGTATAATATTAAATATTAAATAAACATATCATTCTTTAATCATTTTCCTTAAGTTTTTTAAAATTTACGGTTACCACTTATTAAAATTACACATTTCTCAAAATAAAGTCATTTATGATAAAACTGAAAATTTATTTTCTATTGGTTTAATTATCCCCTTTCATATGAAAATATTTATTTTTATTTCAAAATCATTAAGATCTCATGAGAACAACTTTTTTTAATCATTCTAAATTTTTTATAAACCCTATATAGCATTACTAGAGAAAAAAATATTTCATAAAGATGGTATTCTAGTTTTTTAAATGGTAAACCACTAAAACCATGTGAATAACCACATCATCAATATTAAATAATAAAATCATCACTCCAGTATTTATACTCTAGAATTACATCAATATTGTTTTAAAATTTAACTCACTGTTAAATTTAATAATTTTATACAAATTATATCTAATATTATTTTAAATATAAATGTACTAAATAGTTTATTTCATAACTAATTATCAACTATAGTAAACATAAATATTTATATTTCCTAATTTATGAATACAACTAATTTGTTATTTCAAAAAAATTTAATAATAATTAAAAATTATATAGTATGGTATACAGAATATTTAATAAATGGTTACAAAATATTTAATCTTGTTTATTATCGATTTATTATTATATGTTCATGGGTCCACGTCTCTACTCATATTTTCAGAAAACCCATTTTTACTATGTTTGAAAAAAATATGTAACAAAACTAAAAATAAATAACTCAAATAATTTATGAAATAATCTAATAATGAAAAAAATTAATGATAACTAGTTCAATTTAAATAAAAAATATTATGTTATTAGTGTATTTTTACAGGTTCTGGTGACCCCTGAAATCCCAATATCATGAAAATGGTTAAATATAAAAACATATAGAGTTCATAAATAACGTTTATATTAGATAGAATTTCATAAATTATCAAACAATAAGAATGAATATATGTATTGTATCATCAACCACATGTAGGGATATACTAAAAGAATATTAAAGTGACAGAAAGAAGAAGTAATTATCATTTTTTTTATTTCCCAATGAATTTGAATAACTAATTATATAATAATTCTACCACACCAATCCCACCACAAAATAATAACTCAAAAACATTTATATGAAAAATATGACATTTTTATAGAATTTAAATTCTATATTTCACCATAGTTTATTGTGTATTGGTCCAAAATAATTCCAATGCAAATAGAAATTTCATATGATATCCATAAACCACTTTTTTACCTATTGGACTCTCATATTTTTGTAATAAGAACCACATCATATTTAATTTTATACCTTGATTAAGTAAATCATAATAATTAAATTTTCATAATAATTAAATCTTATAACCTTTTCTAAATAATATTTAAATTAATTAAAAAAATGATATTTAACCTTTCCCATTTTTTAAAAACAAACAGAAATTAATTTTCCACTAAATTTCTGACCATTAATATAAAATTTAACAAAGAAATAACCTTTACATAATTTTTAAAATAGAACAGTATTAAACAAGGTATTTAGGTAATTAATAAATAAAATGATTTGTTTATTATCTTATTTATTCTTGTTATGTTGAAAATAAATATACTCTAAAATTAGTTTCAAATATTTTAATAAATTTCATGTACATGTAAAAAAAGAGATGATGGAATATGTTTTGATTTTTTTTCACAACATGAGACTATTATATAATATTTACATGTGATATCAAGGAATCCACATATATTGGTGAATAGAATATAAACCTTTTTTTATTTAATTATAAAATTCATATATTCTTTATAACAATCTATATATATATATAGTTAGCTAGGGATATATAATTTCATGAACATTAATGTATAATGATATATGGATAAAATCTCTATGAGAAGTAATTTGTTTCCCTTAAATTTAATTGTTTAAATTTTTAAAAATGAGAATATTATAACTATTATTATTATTTATTCATAATGTAATATATTGATATATTGTGAAAATATTTTTAAAAAAAATTAATTTATTATCACCCACTTTATGAAAATGTCAAAAAAGTTAATTGATCAATATTAATATCAAGGAATAGTCTATAATGATTATTCTTGAAAATCTATTTTAGTATTTTATGATTTATATTTAACTAAAAGACATATTCTTAGAAATTTTATTCATTTAAATTGGACCATGAGGTATTAAATATTTTTTTTTACTTAAAAAATTAGAATTATTACTTTAACAATATGTATGTTTCTTTAATATTAGAATTTAGTCATTTCACTATCATAAAAATTTTAGTGTAGGATAGATTACAAAATGATTATTTTTCATATATTGTATTTGTTTATATTTATAATTAATAAATGTAGTGTTTGAATCAATTAATAAAAATATAAACACACATAAAATAAATGATTTAATTTCATTACAAATTTATGTCGACTAACAATTTTAAATGTTAATAATTAATTATTACGCAGAATATATATGATAATATAAATTATAATTGGAAACTAACCTGATATACAATTATTCCAAGTTTTAATAGATTCATCATAATCCAATAGAACAATGTATTAAATAATTAATATTCCAGATTTAATGGGAATAAATTAATTTTAATAGTCTCTAATATTAAACTTTATATCAATAATTACTTTTAGAATATACCAAGAAATAATGAATCTAGTAATTATAAAATTATATATATATATATTTGAAATCCAAAAAATAAATAATATGATACTATAATTTAAATAATGGGAAAACAATATGATGTGAATATACTAAGGTGGATATAAATCATAAAACATGAATTATGTATAATTGAACCTCAACATTCAAAAACTTCATTTCTGTAATATGTAAAATTAAAATTAAAATAATATATACATTATATCATCCTAAACAATATTGAAATTAGAATAATTAAAAAAGAATTATTATCTAAAAGAAATAAATTAAATGAATCATAAAATTTAGATCTTTTTATGCAATAAGTAAATCTAAGAAAATAATCAAAAAAAATATAAGACAATTTAATGAGGTAAAACCCTATAAATGAAATGGCTATATATAAGTAAATATATCTATATAGAGATAAATAGTATAATATATTTATATAACATGGTACTTAGAATATGTACTACAACAACTAATTTTCTCTGAAAATAAAGAAAAAATAAAATGGGGAAATTTATCATATAATAAACATATCTATTCTTTTATCTTAATGAATACCCAGTAATATATGAGAAAACTTATTTCATAATAATAAATGAGTAACAACTTCCTCTTTGAAAATTCGTTTAATTAACGAATCATATAATTAATCATAATTTGATTAATTTTGTTAAATGACAATGAATATAGATTTTAAGACACTTTTTTTGTATTTTTTTGAATGATTCCTACATTTCAAATTTTATATTAATTGGGTGAGATATTAATTTTAAGGAAAAAAAGACATCACCATGTAATGTATTCATCATAAAATCTTGGGGGAAAGTGATTACTCATTGATATTATTAGCGAGGTAGTTCAATATATCTTGATATTGAGATACTCAGTCACTTGAATACTATTTTAGAACCATACCCATTCAGGGATCCCACTTTTATATTAATATAAAATTAACATAAAAATATTATTATTATTTTATTTATTATATAATGGGATTTCCCTTTTTTTTCTTATTAATGATGAATGATTTTCTAATTTATATACATAGATAAAAATATTAAACACAAATATGTGTTAACCTTCAAACCATATCTAACCATTGATCATTTTCCTATAACGTAAATATATAATTACCATAACAACATTAATAGTGTTTCACATAACCCCCAATATTGGTTTACATATCATGGATTTGTAATATATGACAAACAAATTAATGCACATCCTAAAACATCCTCAAAAGTTTGAGATCCACCCATGATATGTAAAAAAAATATTATAATGAAGAGAATAATCATATGTGATTCCATAGTATTTTTCCCCAACCACCTCAATGTGATATATTTATCATGGAATGGATTGAGAATTAAATACTATTATAAGATATTAAAAGTTGAATTTCTTATTACAAATATAATAATGCCTAATGCATAATGATGTTTAGTGAAACTGTATCCAATGAGTTAAGTCAAAATGGTCTGGTGAATCATTTCATGGTTTTAAAAAATAATATATTTTAAGATACTATACTAGATATTATTATAAAAACGATATGATGAGATGGTGAAATAATAGGGGACATGATATGAGATGATAGTAATCTCAGAAACACAATTGTTATATAGGGAATAAATGATGAATAATTCTAATATTGATCTATGAATCTTGGATGTTCGCTGAGCTACTCAGAAAAAGGCTGACAGAAATTTGGGTTTTCTAATGTTAAATAAGAAAATATAATTATTTAATATGTTAATAAACCATATTATTTTAAAAATAATGATGTTTGACATATATGTAGGTAGAGAGATATGTGATCAACGGGGATTATGAAACAGATCCATAAATTAACATAGGAATTTTAGTAATGTTTCATGATAGGTTTGGTGTAATGTTATTCTAAAAAGAGGCATATGTGGAAATGGAGAAATTAATGGCATAAGAAACTATAGAGCGTAGTGATTATTTATTTCCTGCAAGGGACATCACCTCCAATTTTGGGAAAACTAATTTCGATTTTCACTTAGAGTTTGGGGATGTTCATTAATTAAACATTATATGATATTATTATAATATATTTTTTTATATACCTTTTCATTTATATATATATATATAAGAATATAAATATCTTAAATATAAATAAAATTCAGCTAAGTATCTCATTCATAATAATATCCTATTACTCATATTTAAAATTAATAATGTCCTTAAACACATAAACATTTCAAAATTTATTATTAATACTGATATTATTCTTGTATTAAACACTATGGTGATGTTTTATTCACATTTTTATTCTATATAACACCTAATTCCTCTACGGTCTAATACTTATTGGCAAATTATTTATCTTTATATTGTTTTGTTTAATTTTGTGAATGATTATTTTTGTGGGAGTAGTTAGTTATGTATAACATTTAGAGATAATGGATTGAAACTATAGGTTGTAGCATTATAGTGTATACAATGAAAGAAATTATGTTGGACATAATTTAAAACATGCAAATTCTATGACAATTCTATAGAATATTGTTTGGTGTAGTGATTTTGGGGTCTTGGTGGATAAAATATTGGTGCCTGATTTTGATAGAAATACTCAATAACTAGTAAAATCATTATTAGATGGTTTAAATCAATGAAATGACAAGTATATATGGTAAAAGTAGTTTCAAATGATTTTTATTGGGTAAATATATCATATGTGGTAAAAATAAAGCATTGGATGTGTTATAATACTCTCTTTGAGACACACTTTACCCTAATTATAAAAACTGCCCTTATCAAAAATGGACTTTGTATCAAAAAATAATTTATCTAGTACTCCTAGTTTATATGACTATCCTTAAGAGAATAGGTTGTGTCTAGGCCCAATAAATGATGGTTCATGGGTTAGTTCATTAGTTTTAACCTCATTAATGAAAAATATAAATTCAATTTTTTATTTAAAAATTAGTCTAACTATAATAGAACAAATTCATTTTCATTATTAAATTATTAATTATGTTGAATTACTAAATATATGTTAATAAATAACTAATTATTTATATTATTTATAATTCTTTATTTAAATAAACGGGCTAGTTTTGCATTATAATTATTTAAAGGGTTGGTTGATTTTTTAATAAATAATTTAAAATTTATAGAAAGATTTCGAAAATGTATTTTCCAAAAAATATATAATGAATCATTTCATTTTTATATTACATGAACAAAAATTTGATGCACAAAATAATTTCAATTTTAATCCAATTCATGTAAGAAAAACCATGACATTTTAAATATAACAAGTCCATTATTTAAAAAAATGATATAAGAAACACTTCTAATGGGTACATATTTTATTCATCAATATGTCACAAGAAATGAATATATATAATTTTTTATTGATAAAATAGAAATATAGTTGTTTTATTTATTTATAGTGACATATTCATATAACACGTAATAAAATAAAATAATATAAAACGTTGAAATATTTGACACATATATACAAATTAAAACAATAAAAAATAAAAAATATATTATTTCATTCTAAAACAATTACCAAAAAATATAACATTAAGATAAAAATGTATTAACTTATAATGTATATAAAAACATAATTACTTAATTTTAAAAAAATAATAAAAACTACTGATAAATAAATAAGAAAAATAACAGATAAATTATAGTTTCACACACTACGAAACATTATTCCATGTGTGAACTCATGACAAAATATATTAAAATAATGAGGGAAAATATAAATCAAACAGAAGTTCAAAATAAATATACATTTAATAAAATAACTTATTCCAAAATAAAATTTGTGCCTATAATTTTTACTCAATAAATTGTGAATTCTTTAATTAAAATTCATTTCCTCTTAGTGGTTCAAATTTTTTACTTCCCTCTTTATTTCAAATTACATTGTCTCATATAATCATCATTATCATTCACTACACTATAAATTTGAATATATATCATAAAAAAATAACTGATGGGTTCCTCCGGGATTTATTAGATGATTAATTTCACATGTTTCCCAAAATTTGACAAGATCTATAGTTGAGAAAAAATTATACCTAAGAAAACAAATTCATGGTATTCCTATAATTTATTGTATTGATAATAAAAAAGATAAACGAAATACAAAATGGTGTGATTGTTAGCTATGATTAATAGATAATTATTTATTGGCCATAATAATAAATATTAATGGTTGTAAAGAAGAAAAATTAATTTTATAAATAATGAAAAAATTGAAAAAAATGAAATAAGAAATTATGAACCTAAAATTAATATATAACATCATGTATTTGTTATCAATCTATATATTTATACTAATAATTATTGGTGGGGTGTATTTTATATAGGTTCACATATATTTTTTAAACACGTTTATTTATTAATTCAATTATAGATTAGATTATTTTATTATTATCTAGTAAATAAAAATTATAAAAACAATGGTAACCAACATAAAATAAAAACTACATAGTAAATATTATTTATATATAAATATTGGATAATTTACTATTAATTTTGATGAAACAATTATGTAGCTGATGAAATATTTGGGTTGCAATTGTGAAAATTTGATATCATTGAAAAAGATGATGTGAAACGAAATTATAGAGTGAAAAATAAGAATATATTATCACCTCAATTTAAAATTTCATTCCCCACCAAACATAAGTTTTTATTTTCCTTGATGAAATTAATCTAAATAATGAAAAATCACCCCCGTATATTTATATTCTAAATTAAAAATATTTCATCCAAGAGTTGACTGATATTTCATAGATAATAAAGTTCACTATCATGATAAAATTTTCCATCTTCATTATAAAATAGGGAATATTAATCAATACATTTTTTATCTTATTTTATATTTTATTAAAATATTTGAATATTTATTTTTGTAACAATGAATCTTTAATTTAGGTTCATTTATTTGAATTAAATTTTACCAAAAACATATGGAATATCTACATAAAAACACCTTGGTGAAAAATGTTCACATACAATGAAATTAATTGAAATTTAGTACCATGTTATAAATATTAAATTCTCATATGTATTCTGAATATAGTCATATATATATATATAGAAAAAAAGAAACCACCCATAGTTGAAAATTATATACTAAATAACATATATTGATCAAGAAAAAGTAAAATATTATAGTGACCTAATACCAATAAATATAAGGACTTAATATCTTTCTTTAATCTATAGATTCCTATAAGAAGTACTATGTTTCATATTAAATTATTTGGTTAATTATAATCCTATATGTTGTATAAACTGAAAAATTGACTAATTTATATTTACAGTTAAATAAATTTTATATAGGCCCATTATTTAATGTATAATTTTATTTAATATGTTGTTTTAAACAATTCAACATCAAATTAATATGAAGAGGAAAAAATGATAATAAAAAAGAAACTAGGTATATAACCCTTTAATCCATTAATTAGTCATTTTATAACATAGATTTGGATATAGGTCTCACCAATAATGAATAATAATGAATACCCTTTTTACATTCACTGAATAATAGTTCTAAGGAATTATTATAAACATTATAGAACTCACCAAATGACTCTAGTATTTTTTATTTCATGACCAAGTATTATAATTGAAATTTTTCCATTGTCTTAAATACAAAAAATTACCCACAAAATTTTATTTATCAATTAATTTGAAAAGTAATCATGTAGGTGTGAAATAAATTTTAAACAATACATTAATCATAAATAATAAATTTTCAATCCATTATTTTAAATTAATTTGTTGACCGTTGTTTCTCCAAAAATACATCATTATATAAGAAATCCATGTTTTTTTCAAAAAGTAACAACAAATTACTTGCTTCCCTGAATCATTATTGAATATTGGAAATTTTCAAAAAATGACTCCATGTGAAATAGGCCAAACATATTTACCCCTAAAATTACATTTTTAAAATTATACATTAAAATATTATATTCCAAAGACCTCTTTGTTTTTATTTTTTTTAGAAAATTATGGTATGAAACAATTATTAATAAATAAAAAACCACCCATTTTAATCCAATTTTGAATCAATTTCTTTCAAATGATGTATTCTTATAACATTCTAATTTAAAGACTAGTCATGGTAAGATGAATTTTGACATCATTGTAAATCAGGGTCGTCCTTATCCAGGTAAAAATCATTGAAACCATGGTTTGATATTTTAAATAATGATAATATAAAAACCATATGATAGATATCCCTTTAGGACATGAGACAGTTTAGTTATTAAGAATATATCAATAAAAAGATACATTGAACCTATATATGAATGTAAGAAAAATCAATAAAAAATCTATATTATTTTAAATTTAAATAAACATAATAGAATTCAATAGTTACGATAAGAATTCTTATAAAATCATAAGGGTCAAAAGACAAAATTTATGTATTCATAGGACATCGTATTCACATAACCCTAATAGTCACCCTTATAATAACTTATAATTTTATAACAAAAACGAGTTAATTACAAAATTATTTCATTAATGAATAAAACATTACCCAATTTGTTTGGGGGTATATAATTATATGCCCACTCTTATTCATCTATAATTCCCAATAACCATAACATGAATAAATCATTTAAAATATTTTATTTTAACTTATTTATATAATTATCAAATATACCCATAATGATTTAAATTTAATAAGAAAATCAATTACAAATTATGACGATTATTAAAGAAGATAACTATTAAATCCTTTGATAAAATCTCTATTAATTGGGATTTTTTATAATAATTATATATGTTAAACTAATATTTCAAAAATAGTAAAGAAAATTTAATGAATATGATATGTTAAATAAATTATGAAATGAATATATATTAAAATCAATTGTAAGTAATATTAAATTTTAAAATAATGTGGGATATATTTAAATAAATACTCAGTGAAAATTTGTTTAAAAAGTCTTTATGTTTTATATAGGATTTTGATAGTGTAGAAAAAAGCCCCATGAAAAGAAAAAAAATTCAACTAATAATCAATCAAGAAATAAACTATTAGAGGAAACATTAAACTTCCAAACAAAATAATGAATTTAATAAAATTTAATAAAATTTTAAATTGATCATGATATTGAAATAATATATCCACATGATAAATATTTTAATTTAAATTTAGTTAAAAACAACTATAAGACATTAGTAATATAATATTCAAACCCTATAAATGTTTCAATGTCAAATAGTATTATAGTAAAATTTAATTCAATTAATCTTATTATAAATTACATCCTTTGGATAGGGTATATATATTTAACTAATCATAACATACATAAAATTTAGAAAATTTTGACAGAATAAACCAAAACAAAACCAATCACCGTAATTGTTTAGTACATTTTAATAATTGGAAAAAACATATATTATGATCAATAAACATAAATATATCCACCAATTATATTCCATTTTCCTACACCAATATAAATCATTTCATTATAACATTGGGAAAATAAAATAGAAAAAAGAGTGAGCGCAGATACTCCGTAAGGGTAAACACGAGATATATATATGCATAAATAGGGTTACAATTGTAACATAACATGATCATAGCATTATAATATCATTCCCATCATATGAAAGAACATAAACATGACTCAAAATAAAGAGATCGGTTGTTTTGGGGCATAAATCATAAGGGAATCAAGAGTATAATTTATTAAAAAATAACAAAGGATTATGAAATAGAAATTGTGTAACTTACATAAACATGAAATTTCATTCACTATAAGTTAATTAAAATTTACCAATTTTATTAAGGTAGTTAATGGTGACTAAAACTAATAGGATATAAAACCACCATCTCTATCATAGAACATTCCTTATAAGATATTAGGTTTCTCTATATTACCATTGGGATCCGATTTTCCAATCTTCCCATAATGGATCAGAATGCACTTATTTCCCATTTTGTATCAGGATGCCCGAATTTCCCATTATAGATCATGCATGTCGTCTTTTTTTCATTAATTATATCATGAGTTATAAACCATTACCCAATTCATTGAAGGGAAATACAGGTATGACCATTTATATAATAAAATCAAACATATGTGTTCCATATGAAAAAAACATCATCATATCATGATCCTTAAATATAGATGGGTTTATAAAATCATTCCATAACATATGAATTAAAATGGGTGACATAAAACAAGTAATCATATCATATCTTGTGGAATAGATATAGGTTTTATAATCATGTCATCAAATCATAACCCATGGGAGGAAGCAGGAATCATAAAAACATAGCTCATGTAAAGGAAACATGTGTCATAAACATTATTAAATAAAAATATAAAACAATCAATAATTAATATAAATGGTAATATTGTAGCATTCCCCTAATAAATAATAAAATGTATCAATGGATTCAAACATATATGGTTAATAATTTTGAATGGTCACTTGGAGAGTTTTTAAATATAACATTACCTCTATTTTAAAATAAAATTTTAAAACATATATCATACCCAAAAACATATAACATACTCAAAAACCATTACCTAAAAGAAAAACATTAAAATTTTATAAAACATTTCTTGTGAAATATATCATCTCTAATATGAAAAAATTATTTGTGAAACATAATACCTTTTCAAATCAACTTTAAATTAAAATAATATTGATGTTATTTTGAATATTTTTTTTCTTTAAAAACAATTAAAGGATTAATTAAATCATTCTGAAACAACACTTTATTTTAATACTTAGAATGGATTATTGAAAACTTCTGACAATACATTTCCCAGAACACATTTAATCAAAGCTTGAAAATAATTTAAAACATTGTTTTATCACAAAACATATTCAGAAAACTGTTAAATTGAAATATAATTTAAGACAAATGAATTCGAAGAACATTTAGAAGAAAATTTATGTAAATATATTCTTCTAATATTATATAAGAAGTCTAATGGAAATATTTAAATCATTATGTGTAAGGTCATACATAGTGAACCTTCCATTTTAAGCTTAAAAAATGTTTTAAAATGTTTCTTGGTTGGATAATGATAAGAACAATACATTTAAAAAATGTTTTCAAAATTTTAAATCATGGGTATAAATACCCCTTAAACATAATAGTATAATAGTAAGACATTTTTGGAAAAATTAAGATAACATGGTTGTAAAAAACCAATATTTCTAATCCAAATGAGAAATAATTTCATATTTCCATAATATAATTTCCATAATTATTATTGGTAAAAAATTGTAATTTTTTTATGAATACATGGAGATAAAATGATTATCCAATGGTATGAAAATTATATATTATTATCGTGATATGGATGAAAATATTTCATCAACAAAATCATAATCTTCAATAACCTTGAAAAATGACGACGTTGTATCAATAAACTCGAACCACTTTGTTAACATTGAATATTAATTCAATGGAATTATTAACAGGAAATTAATATTATATTATCATGAAAATAATTTTATTTACTTTATAACATGTAAAATGGTAGTATATACACCACATAGATATATATAGGTGCATAACATGGGACGTGTCTCAAGGAAAGTAATGTTAGACTTGATTACTTTAAGAATTTGATATCTTTTGAACCATAATCCTTATGAAAGAGAGATATTAAAATGGATATGTAAATACACATAAAATTATTTATAATTAACATTGAATACATTAATGGTAATTATTTACAAAATTCAAAATAAATGAGTGGGGATCATGGCATATATCTCATAGATATAAAAAGTGAGATGAAAAAATGCATGCCTTATTTCTTGATTTTTTCATAAAAATTCAAATATAGAGTATAATAAGTAAAAAATTATTATAAATTTACAAAATAAAGATATTATTATATATAATATAATATGTTATTACATTGTTACTTTATATTACACATTTAACAACAATTTCATGTTAATGTTACATTTTCGATAATATCGGTTTTGTTTTTCGTATAAGTTTTGATTTTTTATTCATGATCATATTACAATGATCCAAATAAAAACATTTAATGAATACATAAAATTATTTAAATATCATATTAATTCATTAAATAAATATTTAAAATAATAAAAAGCAGATATGAATATAAAATGGATTGCACCATACATGGAGATGGTCGGTTGTATATACTTATGAATGGTGTTTAAGTTTTATTGCATTTTTGAAAGAAACAAAATAAACTAAGTATATATATATATATACTAATTAGAGTATAATTATTAACTCATATATGTTGTATTATTTTACTAGACCCATCCATAATAAATTCTATGTATAGTGTGACCGAATCACATCACTTTTGAGAATGTTGTTGTCCACACACTAACAAACAAAGTTATTGTATTTATAAAAAATGGTATGAATAAAGGTATGTGTCAACTAAGGATTATACAAAAAAAATAAAAAATAATATATCAATTACATATAAAAATAGTTTCCAACATAATTTCCATCAATGATAGGTGGTATAAGAAAAACAAAGAACATCGTTTTGTGATTCGGTTGTTCGTCAAACCCAAGAAAGGTATGTTTGTTACCCATATGATAGAATTGTGTGTAATTTTAGGCAAAAACCTTATAATAACAACATATAATTATATTGACTATGCTGAGGTTATTATATAATAATTTAATAATAATATTTTAGGTGGGGGATAATGTTTCAATAACATAAAAGATATTGTCGAAAGATGTTACATCTTCCCTTTGTAACTCATCATGGATTTCACTAAAGGGATTTTATGGACGGAATTGTTAAAATATTTATGATTTTAAGATGATTGTAGGAAAGTTTTTATGATATATGGGTATGTTTTTTTCAATCCAACGGGCTTGATATTTGTGAATAATTTTGGGGCGGTGAGTACCCTTTCATAGTGGTAGAGGATTGGAATTGTTTTGAATTTACAAAGGTTGACATTGTTGGGAGGTATCCCTAACCTAATGGGAGTAGAATAGTCATAATAATTAGATAAAATACTTTTTTTAGTATAAATTTCACCACAAAATGTCTTTTTGAAATTTTTCTATCTGATCTTTCCCATTACAATTAACTAGTGTACATTAATAAATTAATTTTTACATTAAGCAATTGTAATTAATTTTTTATACCTCCAATAATATTTTGGTTTAAGATCTATGTATTACTTTTATAAATTATTTATTATTTTGATTTCGTATGTGGAATCCAATTGCCCAAATTCCAAACATATATGTGGATGAAATTAATATTAATTTATTTTTGTAGACATGTTGTGACTATGAGGTTTTTTAAGAGAAAATGTTTAAAAGATTGAAATGATTTTATATCAATTTTATTTAATAAAAAGTTTCTAATGAAATAAATTTTATTGATTGAAAAAAATTTATACTTTTAAAGTATTAATGAAAATTAGAATATAATTTATCTATATAAGAAAATTAGATGAAAAAAGAAGTTTTGAATTAAAAGTTCATATTTTTCAATATTCAACCAAATAAGAAACCACATTTAAAATTCTAGGAATTCACCGTTAGTAAATTTTGGAATATAAATTTCCAAAAATTAGTTTACATTTAAAGATAAAAATTATAAAAATGTAAAAAATATATATTTTAAATGGGTTTTCTTATAATTTGTTATTATATTTACTTTTAGAAAGATACATCTTTTTATTCGTAAAAGTTGATTTATTTTATCTTGTCCCTAAAAACATATTGGATGAGTTTAAATTTATTTATTGAAAATTTAATATATAATATTTATAAAAAACATTCTTCAATATTTTTTTAAATAATTGAGATTATATTGTGTGTGTATAGAGAAAAAATACATTTTCATATATAATGATTTTCTTACGTCCAAAATACTTATTAAAAAATTTTCTAACTACATGCTGACCAAATGATTCATTTCATATACATGTATAAATCATAGATTAATAGATTAGTTAACCTCATTATTGCATTCTATTATAACATATTGGTTATAATTATAATAATATTCTAATAATAGTAAATTGTTGTTTGATTGGAATAATTGTTTCACATAACACAAGTTATCTGAGGGAAATGTTACTGTGTGTAACAAAAGAAATTAATATTGTGTTTTTTACTATTTATTTCTATATGATTATCATATACTGCAACCCAATAATGGTATTGTATACAAAGAATGAATATATTTATTCTTTCATATAACACAAGATAAATTCAGTGTTGCTTGGAAATAAAAAAATACATATCTTATAATGAATTGAAAAAAATCCTAAATTTTCATTATGTAACATTATAAACCATATAAAATTATAAAATATTGACAATTACTTAGAAAATAAAATTTTGATGACAATCATCTTACATGGAACAAAAAACCAATGAAATGTTATAGTTTATCTTAAGATGTTCTTTATAATTTGAATACTAGGATTCATTATTGTCAATGATATATTATGTTTCTAAGGATTATAATATAATTAATATTTTTATAAAATA
Organism: Viscum album; assembly: GCA_963277665.1. Lineage (NCBI taxonomy): Eukaryota > Viridiplantae > Streptophyta > Magnoliopsida > Santalales > Viscaceae > Viscum > Viscum album. The sequence goes on from OY728166.1 coordinate 629,777,129, forward strand.
TTGATAAATATTTCTATATTATATATAACTGTTAGAATAAGTACCTATTTTTTAGAAAAACTGATGTATTTTTCATTGAAAATAAATATCTAATGGCTTAATAATGTACAAAACCTTATATATTATTCTATAATGTATCATCAATTGTTCCAATATAAGGTTTTAATCTTTATAATTTATTTACAAATTAATTGAAAAATTCAATATAATTTCATGTAATTTAATATAGCAATGTTATATTTTAAACATAAAAATAATACAACAAATATAGAATAAAATATTATATATTATAATCATTATATACTTATAATTCATATGTTAAATTTATTAAATAATATTATTCAAATAAACCATATTAATTTAAATATTTTAATTCCTCAACTTTGTACTATTCTTTCACATACCCACACTCATCATCGACACTGCATAAGAGTTTTAAATAATTATCTTTTTATTTAATTCATCAAAATATTTTTACCATAAATATAATCTATTTTTCATCAATAGAGTCATTTAAAACTATTTATAATAAAATTTCCCCATTTTAATCATGAATAAATTTTAAGATATGAATTTTTTATTTATATACCCTAGAAAAGCAGTTTTGTTAATTCCTAAACTTTTTGGTATATCCCATCCCATTAAAGTGTGATTAATGGTTTTGTTCAAGTTAGAAACATTTACATGGTGGCAAGGTGGTATTTGGGATAAATTTTATGTTTATAGTTAATAATATTTTTTTGAATACATGTGTTGTGTTATAGAGGTTCAATTTGGGTGTCTTCATGCAGTGTTGTTTGGTTGGTTGTCATGTAGGACCCCACGAGGCATATTTTAGTGTCTCTTTAATTTCACAGACCCTTTAACCATTGGTAATGTGGTTCTAATATTGGACCTCTATTTATTATCTCAAACCATAAGCAGTCCCATGAGTTGTTTTATGAGTCCTTTGAACACCATTTTTTTATAGTTGTTCCCTTAATAAAAGAGATTGTTTTTCAACATTTTGATGTGATTTTAGTGACTTTGATTCTTTTATTTTTCATTTTTTTCAATATATAGCTCTTATATGTGGTTCTAATTGATTCAAGGAAGGATCATCTTTGAGATCTGGGCCTAACATACACATAGTTTACTCTAGTATTGATGGATATTTAGTATATTGAAAAAGAACATACCCGAGGAATAAAATAGATTAATGTATTTGCACAAAAATGATCAGAATATTCTAACATGGTGAAAATCCTTTAATGAATCCAAAAATGATCTACCCCTATAATTGTTCTATAAAAAACCATTCCTTATAACATAGAGAATATAAATAGAAGAAAGGACAGACCGCGAGTGCACGGTAAGGATAAATTGAGTAAGTACCAAAGATTACATTAACAACGAGTATGAGAACATGAGAATATAATTTTAAGATCATACATTGAATACCCAAGAAAGAAACCATGAGACCTATAAAAATTATTTGTATTTTATAAGATATGAATAATAAATAAATCCATAGATTAATCTATGACAGAATAATGATGGAATGTAATATAGAGTTTTGAGCATACATATAAGCATAGAAACTATTATGTAAAGGTCACCTACCAAGAACATTATAACATGTTAATCATTGGATACAACATGTGTACCTACTTTTATAATGGTCTTACAACTCATGTATTCTCTTATGTTAGGTATGGGGGAGTATAACCTTTGTACCCTCTTATTTTCAGACATTGAATAAAAAATTGTACCCTTTTGTTTTTGTGCATGGGCTACAACAAGTGAAAGATTTGACCTCATATACCGCTTATAATTTCTCAATGTGTTATAGGGGGATCTAGGTCCCACCCATACCATATTGAAATCATACATATGAGTGGAACTATATAATTAAAAATCATCATATCATATCCCATGAAATGAATTGGGTATAAAACACATGTAATCATATTAAAAAATGTAATAAAAGATAGGTTTCTTAAATAATTTAATTAAATAATAAGCTATGACCAAAATTGGGTACCATAAACATATTACCCATCAATTAAAAATGCTTTTCGTAATAGTACAACCCATAGAAGAGAAATGAGTATCATAACTATCACTCATTCAATATTGAACCCATATAGGAAAATAATATTAATGAAACCCTTGCATAATATCTTAATAAAAGAAATGAGTAACACCAATGAATGTCATCTTAGATGGAAAATAATGTTGAAATATATTTTAATAACCAGTACTCTCCAAAATATCATTTCATTAAAAATATATTTAAAACCTAATGTATTTTCATATCATTTTTCATTGAAATCATGTTAAGGAATCCTGAAAACAAGGTCAATACATTTTCCTTTAAAAATAGTTTTGAAAACATTTTAAGGATAGTGGGAAAAACTGTTTAAAACATTTTTCTAGGAAAAAATATTAAAGGATATTGAAAATTTTATGAAAAGCATTTTCCGTGAAAACATATATAATATGCTTGAACATATTTTGAAAACTGTTTTCCATGAAAACATATAAAAAAACTGGAATATTTTTTTAAAACCATCTCATTTAAAATACTCTTAAAACGTATAATGAAATATGATAAATGTTTTAAAATAATTTTTTAAGGATATTACTTTTTAAATATATAAACATATATTTGAAATCCCAAAAATTAGTTTCTTTGAAATTACTTTATAAAAACATATAAAGGAATCATTGAAAATCATTTAAAAAAATTTTTAAACATAAAAAATTTTATTGAAAAATATTTTACATTTTTGATAAAATTTAAAATAATAAATTTCAATTAAATTTTGGAATCATATTTTCCATAAAAATTAATAATTTAAACAATAAAATAAAGCTTTAATGGAAGTATGGTCATGATGGGAGATATATTTTGACATTCTAAACAATATTTCTGTGGCATAAAGTGTTTGTTAAATTTATTCAATCAAAATACAAAATAATGATTTATTTTTTAAAATTTATTTTTAAAATTTTAATAAATGGGTAAAAATGAATTTTATAGATCATTGTATAATGGTAGAGAAAAGTTTAATTTTTTTAAAATAAGGTTTGGATGAGGCACAAATATTTTTCTGAAGAGATTGATAGTATCAGATCATCTTAAATAGAAATTTTTTAACAACTAATTTACTGATGTGTGGAAAAAAGTACTAATAATTAAGAACATAATTAAAAAACATAAGACAAAAAAGTAAAGAGTGTTCCTGAATGATGGATCATAGGGATTAATACATGAAATCATCATTAATAACAAACTTGATAAATGATGATATTGTTGCAACAAACTCATACCACTTGGTAACATTGAATTAAACTACCCTTGTTAGAAAATTGCCGAAAATAAAGATCAAAATATGATTTAATGAAACATATTCATGATATAATATGTCAAAGGGTAGTGTATGCACATCATAGAAGGGTATTGGTGCATATCATGGTATGTGTCTCAACAAATGTTTATTGAGACAAAATCACATTATCGATTTTATAAATATTGAATCATAAACCCCAATTAATGATAAATCAAATAATGGATATTTAACTACCCATAAATTAAATTATATAGATCATATATGACAACTTTGTTAATTATACACATAGTGTATCTCATATATTAGATGAACATGGCATTTTCAACATAGAGATTAAAAGTGAGACGAGAAACCCCTTACTACATGAGTAATGTTTTAATAATGATTTTTTGGGAAGAATAATATAAATTAAAATTTTTAATATATTTAAACAAATGAAAATAGTGATAGAAATTTTCAAAAGTATGTATTGTGCTTAAAACAAAACAATATATTGGTGAATATGGCGTGAATCTCAAAGAATTAATACATTATATGAAATTCTCTTACATTAAGTATGGACATTCTTTGTACACATTAATATCTACTTTAAACTAATATAGAATTATTAGAAATCTAAAAAATACAAATATTTTTATCTAAACAATTATAGGTTTTTTTATTAATATATATTACTCATTTATTTATAACTTTATGTCAATGTTATGTTTTGTGCAATATATTCTTTGTTGGACATATACGTTTAGACATGTTATTTTTTATCCTCTTCCCAAGATAAAGATTTAAATATTTACAGAATCTAAAAAATGATATATATTTCAAATATTTTAGTAATATAAATATTTATTATAATCTATAATATATATATATATATAATAGAATACACCATCCATGGATACATAAAGTCGTGTGTATGTATGAATTTGTTTTTCATTTTCATGTCAGATTTAAGGAAAGAAAGTAAATTTCATTTTCATTATATAATATTTTGTTAAATAATTATTATTAAGTAATAAATATCATATATTCCGACTAAAACACACATAATATATTAAATATAACATTATAATGATTCAGATCACATTGAGGAGGCGTGGGTCCACACATCCACAAACGTAGTAATCTTATATCTAACATATTAACATCATGAAGAAATTTTTTATATTAAAATTACACATTCATAAGTAAATAATAAATATCATATAGATATATATATATAATATAAAAATATGTTTTTTTATCTTAATTACCAACCATTTGAGATTGAAAATGGAAAAACAAAAACATCAATTCGTGAGGTGGTAGTTCGTTGTATGCATCAATAGTGATTTTCCCATCAATTTAACCAAATTTTATTTAAATATAGGTATAAAAAAAATTACAAAATTATCATAGTATATTAATTATATTAATGATATTACATAATAATTTAGTAACTAAAACATTGTGGTGGAGAGATAAAATTTAGCGAATGGTCTTGAGGAAGGATGCTACCGCTTCTTTGGTAAACTCCATTTGGTTTTAACCAAAGAAATAACATGGATGTATTGATTCACAAGGATAGGGGTATAGTTTTAAGGGATAGATTTTTGTTTCTTATATTAGTTGATTTTATTTTATTCAATGGGATAGATAGGTGTGAAAAAATTAGAGAGTGAGATCCTTTTTATACTGAATGGGGTGTGGAATTCTTGTAGAATTAAAAAAGTGAATTCCACCCATGTTTTTCCATTGAAAACTGCCTCTAATAATGAATTAAATTATATCCTATGGATTATAGGGTGTAAATAAGTGTAGAAAATATATTTTTTAAAATTTTATAGTTAATTTTGGCCCTAATTGTTAAGGTTTTTTCCATTGTGAACCTAATTTTTCTCTTAATAATTGGAATTAATTTTAATGCCAATCATTAATATATTTGGTCAAAACAGTGTTAAACATATTATAAATTATTAATATTTATTTATAAAAATATTTAAACTATTTTTTAAATTCTAATTATATATGTATTATGAATTAGCATAATATTAATCACACAGGCGGGACAAAAAATCATGTAATAAAAGTAATAACCTAAAAAAAATTGATTTGTTTTAATATAAAATTTCAATGTTAAATTGGTTTAGATAAACTATAATGTTTTAATTTAATTAATACATATCTAATTAAACACTAAAACAAAACTAAAATATAATTTAACAATATAAACGGTTTGATGAAAAAACAGTTTTTATTTAAAATTCAATGTTATTCAATATTTATCAAAAAAGTTATCTTCAAAGAAAAATATAAAAAAATCATGATAATATTATTTTTATGTTAATATTTTTAAAAAGTATATTATATTTCAAAATAAATAATATTAATTTTTCTAAAATCATATTTAAATGTTTTTTCTAGTAAATGGATTTACAAGTACATTTTAGAAAAATACTTCTTTTTTATTCACAAAATTGTATTTATTGGTACCTTATATCTATCAAATCTAATGGTTGACTATAGAAAATATTTTTTTAATATATAATATAAAAATTATATTTAAAACACTTAAATTTTTTTTCTTGATTATATGATTGAGTTAAATAATATTTCACATAAACAATTATTTTCTTAGAAAAGTATTATCTTTATTTTGAAATAGTTCTTAAATTAACTTCTACTAATTGATAACCAATGGATTCATTTTATATTCATATTTGTTTCATATATTCATAATTTATATAAAAGTAAGCATAAATTTTATTTGAATAACTAGGTTCTGTCTACAGTAATAAAATAATAATATTTTTAATTGGATCTTGATGTTCAGTAAAAATTTACCTTCTGTGTAACAGAAGCCAAAAATTATGTTTTGTGATCAATAAGATAATAACTATGTTGAGTGTGGTGTAATGTTTTACTAGTATATTAATTAAATTTAATCCAATAATTGTGATTTTATATAACTCAATATATATTTAGCATTTCATGAAATGAAATGAATAAATAAATTAAATAATTCCTGAAATCATTGGGGGTTATATAATACCCCCCATAAATTGAGTTTCTCTCTCTATATTCAAATTGGTTAACGTAATGTTTAAAGCATGAGATTAAATTTTATAGAAACCCACAACATAAAAATTAATACAAAAACATTATTTAATCAAAGAAATGTAAAAAACAAAGTGGCTAACCAGAGTAACACATAACTTGTTTTCAACATTGGAGGTCAATGGTAGTGAGTAAAAATATTGCCTTGGCGGGAAAGGGTAAATATGTATTGGGAGTGATTAAGGTAATCATTAAAAAACAAATTAATTATCAGTGCAATGTTATTGTCCTAAAATTCTATAATATATCGTAATTTAAAAGTTATCCTTTCATCATAAATTAGCGTATTAGGACAACAATATATTTTTATACCCCTTTACATGGGTTGAATAATTTTTATGAAAATATGTACTTGCAGGATTTTATTATATCCTCACCCTTTTTTTCATTTATCACATTACAATTAGCCTCTTATTTTATTAAATGAAGGTGATTTTTTCATTCCTAAAGCATTAAGGGATCATTCGATACATAAATACAATGAACGGTAATTCCATCTATCACAAAATCAGGTTATCATATGTTATCAAATATACATAAATACAAATATAATAAGATAATACATTATACTATAAATCCTTATCCTAAGATTAACACAATCCATTCCATAAATGGTGTACCTTATAACACGTCAATAAGATGAAAATATATAACAGAAGAAATAAGGTCATGAAATGATCTTAACATTGATCCCCCATATATAAAAATGTATCTCTATGTTATGATATTCCAAACACATGAATGAAATCATTGTATATTATACTAAAGCATGGTTATAATCGTAATTACAATAAATCCTTTTGAACACCTCAATTCATTGTTCTTCCAACGATTACTATATATATTCCAAATATCAATGATCTTTTAAAATTCATCCATAATGATATAGACCACGTTTAGATCAAATCAATAATCAGTTCTAGGGTAATCTTCACTATCCAATTTAAATTATCTATATAATTTATCTCTTTATCCAAGAAAAACTCAATTTTCTTAACATCAAGTGTAAATTACGGGGTACCCCCCAAAATCAAAATATCAATTTTCCATTAAAATAAATTTAGGGTTTATCATCAAAATTTAATATAATTTTTAAAAAATATTAAATGGAAAACATATACATCATGATTCATATAACATAATTTTTTACCTCCTTTACATATACAATTCAACCATTCAAATTTACCCATAAACCATTATTTAGGTATCATAATATTATAACTTAATACCCATTTCCTAGAATGCAAAATACAAATAGTTACATAAATAATCAAAATATCAATCTAATCATGTTTTTTATGTTTAATGTTAATAATTCCAGAAAAACATCACATACCATTCACAAGTCATTTGTAGTCTCTTTATCATCATGAGTATAGCCAATAATCATAGACTATCTTAATTCTATTCATGATATTTACAATTATTAAATCAATTTTTATCATTCCCATACATTCCACTTCTGAAAATTCAATGTTAACACATCTCTTTATATTTCCATTAATGGAAAATAACCCTAAATCATATTGTGAGGAACACTTTAAAAAATAAAGACTATATAATCAGTAAAAATTAAAATTTGTATTCTTATATCATGGATTCTAATTAATTCATCTACCAATCCTTATGATTATTATAGATTTTTCACAGTAATATTATACATAAATCATTCATGATGGTTCATAATGAGTTTTTGAATTCTTAATACATATCACTTGAGAGTTTCCATCCAAGTGTGTTGTAAGGCTCATTTTTAAAAACTGTGTTTCACCTATGTTAGGACCAATGAAACTTTCATGAGTGGTTACCACTAGCAACATTTCTTCCTCAATCACACACAATTGTTCTATATATATGTGAATATATTTCTAGAAAACCACTCACTCTATTCATTTCCAAAATTCCATAACATTTTTCTATACTTTTACATATCCATATACATATAGTCAAAAAACCCCAAGGATTGCCCCTTCAAATAGACCTTGGGATCTCACTAATGTTTTCTCATACTAGTGTCCAAATCATAACTAATAAGTACCAACATTATATACCCAGATATAAAATACATGGATATGACATTGGTATAGATGAATATTTAGTATATTACCAAAGTACCTATCCATTGACCATAATAGTTTAGTGTTTTTGGAAGCATGAAATAAAAACATCTAACATAGTGAAATATCGTGAATGTTTCCCACAATGACTCTACACATTAGTAATTATACATAAAACCTTTTTTCATAACCCGGGGAAAGGTTACATAATAAAGGGGTTTGATCAAATGATCAGTATGGTTAAATAAAGTAATTACATAAGAATAACATTAATATATGATCATGATAACAAGGGAATATAATTTTGAGATCATACCCTACTTCTCAGAGATCATAATCATGTGAAATATAATAATGATTTGATGTTCATAAGACGTGAACCATTTTGGAATCAAGATAATAATCCATGAAGAAAAAACTGTTGATTAAGGCATTGAATTTTTGTTACACAGATATGAATAGAAAATATTATGTTAAATCTAACTACTAAGACCATCACAGAAATTTTGGCATTGGATACATCCTGAGTTCCTTCGTTATGCTTGAGATGACAACTTGTGTATCCTATTAGTTTTAGTCTTGGGATACGACTTGTATACACATTATTTTGGGGCATGGGGTACATCTTATGTACCCTCTTATTTTCATCATTGAGGTGCAACATATTTACCCTTTGATATCATATACCACATATCATTACCCAATAAATTTGGTTGAGATATATAACCCACACATCTCATAATAAAATAATTTTCATGTTCTTGAATCAAATAAAATACTTGGAAATTAAATGGGTATTATACACATGTAATCAAATCCATTAGCATGAATAATATATTGGTTTCATTATTATTTCATAAAATTATAACCTTTAAAATAAAGTGGATTTCATGACCATATTACCTTCGTAAGGGAAATGTGTTTTTTAATCATATAACCCCAAACAGAGAAATATGATTTATAAACATCATTCCATTAAAACCCAATCCACTCAAGGATGAAATATGAATTTAACCATGGTATTATCCCTGCAAAATTCATTTGAATCATCAATGAATTTTATCTTAGATGGAATTTTATTGTGAAATATCATTGAAAAGAACATCTTGACCAAAATTTTATTTCTTATTTGAGAATTTATTAATAAATTTTATGGACATATGAAAACAATTTTCATTGAAAACATATTACAGAAACCTTGAAATCATTTCGAATTCCTTTTCCATTGAAAATATCTTTATAAAAATATAGGGTAATCTTTGAAAACATTAGGAACTAACTTTATCATGAAAATTATAAAAATTACTTGGATTTATTTTGGAAACTATTTTCCTTAAATGGTTATAAAAATATCTTCAAAAAATATTGAAAAGTATTTTCTAATTAACCATTTAAAATATGCATGATGTAATTTTTGAAAACATTTTCATTGAAAGTAATAGGAAATAATATAATTAAATCATTGACTATATTGGAATGATTTTTTCATTGAGAATACATTTAAAGCATTTAAATATTATATTAAAAATATTTTAAATACCCTTTATAAATAAACCCTTTTCAAAATATATAAATGTATCTCTAAAAAAATATATAACACTATTTATAAAACAACTTTTTTTTAATTTTTTTCATTGATAATCAATTTATAAACAGATTATATATATAATATTTGAAATTGAATTCTTAAAAATGTGTCTTTTAATCAATAAATGGAATATTGAAAGGAATGATAATAATTATGATAGGTAAATCTCTATATTTTCAATATTCAATTTGTGCTGTAAAATGTCTAGAAGAGTTTCTCAATGAAAAAAAAAACAATGATAATAATTTTAGAAAAATAAAAAGTAAAACATGGGTATAAAATATTTTACTGATCATATAAGAGTAGTAGAGAAATTTTTTTTAATAAACATGGTTTTCAAGGAACAAGGATTTATTACAGAAGAAATAGAGAGAAAATGTTCGATAATTTAAAAAAACCCTTCCATAAATTTGTAAAAATACATAGAGAGGAAAAATGGTACTAAAATATTATGATATCATGATAAAATCCTGTGAAAAAAATTATCTATTTTTTGGGTGATTGATCATAATGATTTATCAATGAAATCATACTCACAAACATTCTCGACAAATGATGAGAGTATTACAACAATCACTTACTACTAAGTAACATTGAATAATATTCTACCTGTAATAAAATGACATTACATAATGATTAATATTTAAATTTAAATAAGAATATTCATGAGATAACATGTCAATGAGAAGTGAATCCCCTTTATAGAATAATATAGTTGTATAACATGTCATGTGTCTCAATGAAGGAAAGTTGTAGCAAAATTACCACACTGATTTTTTAAAATTTGAAACATAAAACCCCATGAAAGTAAAATAAAAAAATTTATATTTTAATACCCAGAAATATATTTATAAAAATAATTTCATAAATATATGGGAATTATACACAACACATATAATAAATAAGTTGTTAACATTGCATTTGTCTCATGGAATTAAATGGGAGATGAGAATACCCTTACGTCGTGACTAATTTTTGAATATTGATACTCATGAAAGAATAACATAATTTAGAATATATAAATAATTAAATAAATTAAATTAAATATATCAAATTTAATATAATAGTATATACACCACACAAAGAATGATTAGAGAATATGGAATTAATATCACAAAAAGGTGAGATTAAAGTCCCTTACCTTAGGTCTTGATATTGTTCATGTATGATAAATAATATATATATATATAATAAATATAAGTTTATAATAAATATAAGAGAAATAATATTCTGGTATCTAATAAAAAATATGGTTTGGTGACAACTCTATATTTTCAACTAGTTAACAACTCCATGTTAATGTCATATTTCAGGTAATATTCGTTTTAAATTTCGTATTAGTTTTGATGTGTAATTATTGGTCCTCATACTTACATAATGATTTAAATATATCCCGAACTTAAATCCTGATTTATATATCATATAAATTATTTATATTTATATTTATTATATTCATTAAAAAGGTATTTATAAAACAGAATAAACCATTCGTGGAAGTGGTAGGCCATAAGTATGCAGAAATGTGGTTTCTATTTTGTTATATTATTGAATGATAGAAGGTATAAATAATGTATTAATATATATAATATCATAGATTTAGAGTTATTATGTTTAAAATATCATATCAGTTCTCTAAAAACCCCTTTTATACATTCCATGTAAATTATGAATGAATCACATAACTTTTATGAGGCAATAGTTCACTCTTCTACAAATGATGTAATCATATATACACAATATAGAAATAATGAAGGCCCATATTATATGAAAATTTAACATAATTTAAAAATAATAAACATAATAAATATCATATATAAATATAGTTTCCATCAAAATTACCAACCATGAGAGGAGGAAAATGAAAATAGAAAAAACATCATTTCATGAGATAGTAGTTTATATTTCACAAGACAGTTTTCTTTGTAACCCATTTGATAGAAGTGTTTTTCATTGTACATGTAAACCATAATATACCAACATATTAGTATATTTTTAATTATTATGATATTATTTAAGAAATTTGTAATAATAATTGAGGTTTTTGATAGAGAATAAAAGGAAATGATATTGTGGATAGATGTTCTCGCATCGTTGGTTCACTGTTTTTGGTTTTCACCAAAGCACATCATTGGATGTCTTTATATATAAAAAATGATTCTAGGACTAATGTATTAATTATGGGTGATTATTTTATAAAGATATCTATAATCCACATGGCATGTGTGGTATGAATAAGTTGGAGGTCTTAGTGTCTTTCTATAGTGGGGGGAGTAGAATTCAGGTATATTTCTTAAAAGGGAATTCCACCATCATTTTCTTATGCATATTATGTTCAATAATGAATGAAAAATGGTAAAACTAAGGATTGGGCCTAAGTATTTTCATCTAATGGATTTTGGATGATTTTCTAGGAAATTTTAGCCCTTATATTTGAGGATTAGTCCCTTTTTATAATATTTTTTCTCTTAATCAATATAATTTTTTAATCTCTTTGACTATTAATTTAGGAAAAATATGAAATACATATTTTTTAAAATTTTAAATTGTTTAGAAAATAATATGAAATTAATTTTTCCTAATTATAATAACATAAGTTCTAGAAATTAATTTAAATTTAATTCTATAGATGGGATGACAAAGTGGGATTTTTAAGTAAAAATGATCATAAGTGTGAAATGTTCTTATATCCATTTCCACTTTGAAATCGACTCATTGAAATAAATTGTATCAATTTATATAAATTTACCTAATTAGGATATAAAACCTAAATAAAATTTAATTAATTTATATATATAACTTAGTTTAATAATATGTTTTCAGTTATAATTCATTATTATTGAAATTTCAAAAAAAAAACTTCATAAAAAGAACAAAAAATTCACCCTTATTGAATTTTTATGTTACTATTTCAAAATTGAAGCATATTTTGTGAAATAAAACATTTCAATTTGCAAAATATCATATTTAAAATTTGTTTTCCATTAAAATGAGGTAAAATTGTGAAGAAATAAAATAAATTTTTTATTTTTAATATTATATTTATTCTTACCTTATATCTATAAAATATATTTTATAAGTATCAAAAGAATAGAATGAATATATCATATAAAAATATTATTCAAAAAATCAATCCAATAAGGTTTTTTAAATTTATTGAAATAAATTTTTATTTGTTTGTGAAAAAAAAAATTCTTATAAAATTAATTTTGTTTTTTCAAATTGTTTTTAGATTCAATTATACAGATTAACAAACAAAGTATTCATTTTATTTACACGTGTTATTAAAATTGTCATAATTCTATATAAACATAATAATTAATACAATTCCAATGTCTATGTGGTATCTATAATGATATTTTCTAAATAATATTAATTGGGTCTAATAGTTTGGAAATAATCGACCTAATGTCTATCTCAAAAAAATGTTGCATCGTGTATAACCCAAGATAATCTATTTTGGCGAGTAGTAAATGATTACAATTATATTCATGAAATAATCATAACTAATAGAGATTTTATATAACACATGTTGTATTTAGCATTTCATTAACTAAAAATAACACCGAAACGATTAAATTAATTAAAAAAAATTCACAAAATCTCATGGTGTTACATTATTCCCCCCATAATCTGAATTTCACCATATATATTCATATGGGATATCCAAGTCTTAAAACATGAATGTTCAGTTCATATCAACCCTTAATGTTAATAAAATACTAAATATTATTTTGAAAAAAAAATCGGAAACAAAACAGCTACCATTACTGACACATAATATGTTTTACACGTATGAAAACATCGGTGGAAAGTGAAGAAATTTAAATAGAAAAAAATAATAAATATTTTTTTCGAGTTATTTTGGTCTTTAATCACATATATTTTAATGATCAATAAAATTATAAGCTTATTAGAGTAATAATTATATGATAATTTTAAAGGCCATTGACTTAACAAAAATTATTGTATTAGGACTATAATAAATTTTTGTATCCTTATCCTGATGTTGAGAAATTTTCATGAAAATATATACTCTCATGACTTTAGGACATACTTTCCCTTTTTTCCTTCAACTCATTCTACATCATCTCTTATTTTAATAAATGATGAAGTGAGTTAACTGATTGTTTCTTCTAATCATTTAACTGAGATTTAATTATTTTTCAAAATGATTTAACATGGTTTATGATGAATAATTTTTTAAGATACCAACAAATTTTATCTATTCTTATTATAGATTTATAATGTTTCCTATAATTAGGATTGATATAAAATGGCTCATTAGTATTGATTTTAATTTCACATTCCTTTATTAAATACATTTTTCATGTTTTAGGATTGATGATTCATGATTTGATGTGTTTGAGTTGATTTATTATTCACTCATGCACTCAAATTATGTTGTCAAACCCTTATACACTTCTTATTCTAAGTTATGAAAAAAAATATTCAATTATATTTGTTACCTTTATTGTTAATTTGATATAACGACAATTATATTATCATTTACATAGGATGTGAATTAATTATATTGAATTAATTGTGTATTTATGGGTTTCATATGGATAATGATGATGAATAAATGTGAAAAACGAAATTAGAATTAAGGGAGAGAATTAGTATTTAATGAATTTAGAATTTTTCATATAGGAGTTGGTTATAATTTCTTTATATATATATATATATCAATATAATATTCAATATAAATTATTGATAACTTTTTAATAAAAAATATTTAAATTTTTACAAATGTGAATTTATTCTTCAAAGTTATGTTTTCATGAAAATTGATTTTCATTGATTTTCATGAAAGAATATTACAATAATATTTTGGAACCTTTATAATTTATATTTGTTAATATTTGATTACTTTCAGTATTTTGATATAAAAATGTACTTTTTGCATAAATTTTGGATTTTTCAAAAATATTGAATTTTCATGGAATAATGATAAATTAAAATATTGGAAAAAAAGTATATTCTATTAAAAAAATTAGGTCATCCATAAGACCCAGTATATTTCTAGTTTTTTTTTGAATGTATTATATCTATTATCCAGTTATATTTAATCCACTTAAATGAAATTTTTTCAATATTATATTCAATTTTATTATTTGTTTTTTTTATTATAAAAAACTATTTTTTCAAAAAACTATTTTATGATAGATATTTTTTATCAATTTTAATTAATTTAAATAATATGTAATAGTTAATTCATTAAACGAAATTTATAGAATATTTATAAGTAGTTATTATGTTATTTTATTTCAATGATTATTATTAGTCATAATGTAAAAAAACTAATTATATTTTTTAGAAAATAAACTTATTGAAACCCACTCCCTCACCAAGTGGTGTCCCATACCGAATCACCATTAGGATGAAAGTTATACTAGTGGATCATATAGCCTCAAGAATTAGACCACGTATTGAAAAGTTAAATGAAAAGTAACAAGTATCTCAGGAGGAGATATTGGGCAGACTATACCCTCATGATTGATGTAGCAAAACGACATAGAAAATGAGAATCTACGGTGGAATACATAATAAATAAAATACATACCGTTAGAATAATAACATGAAATTTATAAAAAGGATGAATTCAACAAAATAAAACATATGAATTCATTTCAATATAATGATACATAATCTAAAATTGTATACATACAGCTAATAATGAAATATAGTATAGTACATGAATAAAGAAAACAAGTAAAACCCCCCAAGTGTGAAATTTATAAGAATCCTATGTTCCATCTCATTCATGTTCTCCTCACTTCAATGTAAATGTATAATAGCACAACTAATTATCCAAGGTCCAAGAATCAATATGTATACTCGGGTACCTATGTTCAGTAGTGTTTCAAGCAATGTGTGTGAAATAATCTCAGTAGGTTACAACCCACTGTGTGTAAAACATTATCTAGTCTATACATAGTATGTATATCATTTTCTAGGTAAGATGAGTAATAAATTACATAAATAACTAAATAATATCCCTCTCATGATTCTAAAAGACATAGGGCGGCTCTAACTACTTCTTCTCATGACTAAAAAGTGATGTCTAACAAATAACTATATATATTACTAATTTTATATATAGATTAGTTATATATTTAATCCACTTATATCTACCAAGTATATATGAATGTAAATGGGAATATACGCAAAATACTAGGACATTTCTTGGTTGGTGTGTGACTCAATCATCCATAACCTATCTGAATGAACCAATATGATTCTACAATGGGTGCAACCCTTAAAAATTAGATTTATTGGGATACATCATGATCATCACTTGAGATGATGAGTGTGTCATTAGGTCCAAAATCATAGTCATGAATTTGTCATCATGATACCACTCATCAAGGGAGATGATCGGAAAATCCACATTGTCCCAATAATGTGAATACTGTGGGATTCAAAAACTAAAAACCCGTTTTAACAGAGTGTGATTTTAGTTATCCTCAACAAAGACCTTATCATCATTCCAGTATTTATATGAATGAATAATTATATTTAAATTTTTTTAATACATGATGTATTACTTCACATTATTTACATTTTTCAATCACAATTATTTCTAAGGGATCCACAATTATAACCAAATGTATAATCCATGCTTCTCTAATTATAAAAACATACCTAGACATAACAACCATTTCAACTCTAATTCAACTACGAAATTTAATACCATTATATGAAATGAATTTCATCACAAACAAGTCTTTGGATTTATTACATTCCATTTTGATAAACAGAAAATGAAAATTCAATTATAAAAGATAAATTTATCAGAAAAGAAACAAACATCAAATGGGGAATTTACCAAATTGTAAAAATACATTTATGAATCACTGAAAAAAATTATTAAGTTCTTGGTTTATTGGTCACTTATATGGATGTGATCAAATCCAATCAATTTATATAATTGGGTATGAACATAAAATATTATTTGGTTAATTAAAATTTAAATAAAAATGGTCCATTTGATTTTTTTATATCATTTTTGGGTATGAAAAAACATTCTCATTAACTAATACTAATATATGGTAATAGGTAATAACTAATGAAATATGTTAAATAAATATTTGAAATATAAATTGGTGTTTTGTAATATTTAAGACAACATAACTCATTTGAAGGGTTATATTAAAAAAATGACATTTATTATCAAAATGACTTTTTAATAATAATTATTTATCACATCCATGAATCATAATTAATTTAACATTAAATTGAATTATAGAAATTCTAACAACCAAGGGAATTTCATTTATAAATTTTCCACACGACACATAGGAGGTTTCATTCACCCAAGGGAATGTGTATACAAGGGAAAATACCATTTCTAATCCATGTTAAATGATTAGCTGTAATTTCATTTATCTAATAAAATATATTTAAAATGAAAAATTATGTGGGAACACACACGGGGTTGCCGTGATAGAGGATGGAATACTCAATATACTAAATTGGGATCATAAGGATTGTTTTTAGGTATGTTGATCGATATGACAAGAAAAACATAATTATAATGAAATTCTTGGGAATGAAAAGATCATAGAAATGTGTAACTATTAAAAATTTAATGAAAATATATGTAAAAAGTTTTATAACCCCTACCTCAAGCCTAGGATCATATACTAGTCCAATATTGAGGTTTGATATGGTTTTTTGAAATAAATATTGGATATGAACATACACCTAAAAAATAGTTATTATGATTATAGTCCTAGAAAATAGTCCAGTGAAAAATAATATATGAAATACTCAAAATTAATCAAGCGAGTAATGAAAAAAATAAATATGGTATGATGAAACATTAGTTAAACAACATATATATTAGTTATTAAGAAGTGAAGGTTCAGTTTTGAAAGAGAAACCCATGGATCAAAGAGAGCCTCATATTTCTTCCATGATGAGAAGATAAATGAAAAAGAATCATAAAATTTCATTGAAGGAAATAAATTACTATTGAAACTATGCCTCATTGATTGGAAATATGATTGTCCCAAAACATGCTCTAACTGTTTGGAATCCATTTATTAAGAAACCACCTCACATGGTTTCCCCACCTAGTTTACCTATCTATGTGCCAATTATGCAATGAATAGTGAAATCATACTACCTAATTGTCACTAACCATGAGGTATAGGTGCATTTTTTGAAAAACCATGATCATCTGGTGAGGTTAAATTCATCCTCTCTATTTTAGGCACCACTATTTTCTGCATGGGGCACACGATTTTAGGCATACGATGTGCCTATTTAAGAAAAACCAACCTATAATTCATAGTGTTCGACACACCAAAAATTTAATGAACCATGCATGGAAGATATATGTATTTTACCCAAGTATAAAATAACACATTATGTTTTTAGTCTCTCTAAATTACATTTTCTTGCTTAGTTTAAGGAACAATCTAGTCACTAAACTCCAAAATTCAAATTCCCCTAAAATTTTAACATGGCTCAAAACATGGGTCATTATAAACTTCCCGACATAGAACATATCATCCCTAATAAGAATTCACAAAAAACAAAAACATCACCCCCCTATGATTGTCTTGATGTCTCAGGAAAACATTCACATTGCATTTCCAGACACACAATTCACTTGCATTCGTTTCTTAATAACCCGGTACTTAAGCCATAAAATCTCAATCCAGGTCTCATTTTTGGAATAAAAAATTTAAATACATATTAAAAAGACCATTTATCTAGATACCAAATCAAAATGTCATCCCTTTAATAAATAGTCCAATGGTTCTCCCAACACTGTTATTTATCATCAGAAGGGGCCAATTTTGAGTAATTTTACCTCCACAATCAGAATTTTCAAAAAAGCATTCCCTAAACATTACTATGACACTATCGATGTGATTACAGAAATTAAGTGAACCTAATTAATTCTATAATCTTAATTGAAACCTCTCTATTATGAAACTATCAAATTTCAATCGAAATAACTAAAACTGATCCCACAAGATTCCCTAGAATACACTTTTGACTAATCAAACACACTCTCTTAAACCTAGTGATGAGATTTAAAATGGTTCTTACCAACATTATACATCAAATAAGAAGAAAAAATAGGGTCACTCTAGTAGAAATTTTTAAAAGATGCCCTTCTTAGAAGGTTGGGGTATTTAAAACTGAACTGCAATGCCTTCCTCTAATGAATCTTGTGTTTACCACATGAAATTTCACCAATTCCCATTCTATAATTCCAGTGACATTCCATGATAAAACCACTACCTAGTAATTTAACTTTAATTTCGTAGTACGATCAAGGGTTTAAATGATATCATTCCCACTTGATTAATTAACAATTTAACATCACCTCCGAGCATGTGAAAAATTATATGATAACTACAGATTCATTAATCTACAGTATAAGGAAGAAACCCAATGTAGTCCATAATACATCTTTATAAGTGATATGTCGGAAAAATTACAAAATATTTATATCAAATAATAAACTTTTCCCGGAGTAGCATATTCTTTTTGGTCTTGTAGAGAAAATGTATGGTGGCAAAGAGACTATCAATGTCATTCCTAAATGATAATCGGTGTATGGCCTTATAGTAACCCCGCATTGAAGAAAATCAAGAATCTAGCATGAAAATAGGATAATGATGACTTATCATGCCCAATATCCATTAAAATGTTACTATGATGTCTGAGTGATTCTCTATTAGTTCATCTAATATTACCTAAAGTTAGGGGACATGCTCACATCTTCCAGAGTAGTAAGCTAAGAGGTTTTTAATAGTATATAACCAACCAAGAAAAAATTGAATAACATTTGAACAACCAATTGTAGAATTCTAAAAATAACATCGTCATCACCTATCAATGCACCATCAACAAAACTTAAATGCCTTAAACACTAGAGGAATACGGTGGAAATATAATATTAACCATTAATTCCAATTAAACCCAATAGTTTTTATATGTGTTTCATACTTAGTCGAGCACATCAATGTAATGTTGTCGATCAAGAACTGACATATACATGAGGTATGATGTGATTTTGACCACCATAAGAGTTTCCCAGTGAATGAAAGAAGGGATACAATTGACACACAAAAGCACAATATATCATATTTAACTTAGACACATATGTGACACTCCTCTATTATACAGTCACGTACCTCGTGGAATTTAGTAATAAACCCCTGAACAATCTAACTGTAATGTCAAAACACCTAATACCCTTGTAAATCCATCCCTATAATTGGGACGATTCATTTCATTTAACACATACATCACCATACTCCAGAGATGACCCTATAACATTCTCAATATCTCAAAGAACCATGATTTTATGGAACTGAACTGGTTTGTTGAATCATTTAACAATTGCTTGGTTACCACGTATATCGACTCATAATACCCTTAGATTAGAAAAAAAATAATGAAATTTCATCAATACAATCCATATGATTTCAACATTATGCGTCCACATATCTGATGGATCATGTAGGTAATTGGATCAAAGGTGTATTGTCCCATACAAATGTAAAACAGACAAACCACCTCTAGAGACTCCCATGAAAATTGGAATGGGTCATAAGACTAATAAGTAGCCAAACATTCCCTATGCATGTTTGGCCAATTAAAAATGATCAATACACGATGTTTTTCCCTTAACTAAGGCCACACAAAAAATGAAATCTTGTCCGATCGTGGGCTTCATTTAGAACTGGAGAGTCTTACTATAGAAAACAACACCCAAATGACACCAGAACACAAAAATATCATGTAATTTAACAAGGTATTTATCATTAAGGGTGATACCTACATTGGAATTGTCCTTTACAGTTGCAAAAGTGCTATACCTATAAGTTGGTAATGGAAAACAGTCATCACTAGTTCCAACGCCTATAATTTTATCCATTTCTGAAAAGTATAAATCAAACATAAAATTATATCATTTCTATTCTAATAATATTCTAATAAATATTTAAAACTAAAAATACATGAGGTTTTCGACATAGTATACCACCTAAGGTTCTATTTTAACGATTTAGAGTGATTCACATTAAAAATTTAATCATTTAAACTATTTAACATTGATAATAAAGTACCATTTATTAAAAATGTACGTTGTAAAAGATAAGTTGGCCTATGAGAGTCCTTTTAACCCAACCTGGGTTCATTAGAGAGTAACCAAGTAGTTTTTCATTAAATTATAAAAATTTTAAAACTTCCATAGTCGTTTACCACATAAGAAACATGCCCCAAAAACAAACCTGGGTCAAGTTGTGCATTTGTTTAGAGGCTAACCACACGATGTACATGCTCGTTTGATTATGCCACAAGCCTTTGTAGAGTTAATAAATTCATTTCATATCAATATTTAATAGAATTTACATTTTTACCATTTTTAAGTATAAAATGATCATATATAATTGTTTTATTATATGGGATATCATTCCCCCTACTATAAAGAGATCATACTATATATAGGTCACACTCTAGTACACATTTTAACAAATCCAACCAACATTAAAATCTGAACATTTGCATCATTTTCAAATTTTTAACCAAGTTATCCATATAAATTTATATAGTGGTCAATATATGTTTCGAGTATATGGGTTACAATATCCCATTTATAAGGCACCCTTATATTGAACAAATAATAATTTGTATCTTATTAATACCAACCAATAAATTTATCCCATGAAAACACACAAATATATATAAATAGAACTAGAATGATATCAACAGATGTAACATAGTGAAACATGACAAATAATCCTAAAAAATTAAATATAATAAACTCAAAATGTTATTGTCAGAACCCGTCCCTCGGGTCCCATGCTGTGACTACCCCAAGCTTTCCATTCATAGTACAGGGGCTGGTGACAAGAACAAAAAATTCATATCCCAAAAACAAGAAAGGAATTTCATTTTTAACTGAAACTCACATAATCCAAGCACACCACAAGAAACAATCACAATGTAAAATATATAGTAAATAGGGTGAGCACAGTTACAAAAGGGGCCAGAATACAAGCCCAACTGGAAAGTACAAGTAAAACTGAAAATAGATCTTCTAAACACCCACCAAGGATCCTACCGAAAGGTTAGGTTTAGATCTCAAAATTTCATCTCTTTGGTACTTCTCATCTAATTATCAGCCTTCGAGAAACCTCCAGTCTTTGAACCCTCATCCTCGATCTATTTTACACATCATCTTCACAAGACACAGCAAGGTGCGGGCATAGCCCGTATAGGGTTGAGTATAACAATACTCAGTAGGGACCCCGAGACCACTAAAGGACTCTCATAATACATGAAGGATAAACCACGAAGAAATAAAATAATAACAACACAAGAATGAAAAAATCATCCATATATATGTATATTACAATACATATACCTAAGTTATCATGTAATATTTTCCCAATCAAGAAAAAACACATGACCCAACTCTTTCGCCAAAGGCACAAATGTTTCACAAATGAAATAATAATACGAAGGTAACATAACGAGGTTAAGAACCACAAAGGTAACTCCACATTGAAGAAAACCATGAAGGTATAACCACACATAAGTTTACCAAAAAGGTAATGACTCTGCTCACCCAAGGTATAATTTGAGTACATAAGTGAATATGATTAGTGGTGTCTCTATATCATCTTACTTCATCGCGAAGCACTGTTGTTGACCCACAGAGGATCAAAGATGACCCATAATGGGTCTGAAGATGACCCACACATGATCTATAGATGACCCACACATGATCTGATGATAACCCACACAATATCTGAAGATGACCCACACAGGATCTGAAGTATCCTCAAGCACTGCCCGCCACATGGTTCCAGAACGAAGAATTCATTATTCTGGGAGGATCTACATCTCATGATATATGTTTATTATTAAATAGCCATGAATTCCAATGAAGAAGTATCAAGAAGGTCTATCATGTCATAAGGGACCCAGCGTGACAGACGACACCTCAATCAGACTCCATGTCTTTATGTTATTAGCCTTTTAGTCCTGAGGGCCAGGTTTGATTTGGGTTCTATCCATACCTACCATACCAAAACATTATAAAAAACCCAATTAGAGTATTCCAAAAGGTCTTTCTCGATCCAATGATTCCAGTGCTATGGACAGTTTGTCAAACGGATGCCTGATTAACAAGATATGGCAAAAAAGGTGTATCTAGGTCCAGATGGGCCCGGGTCCGGTCCGACCTAGTTGGCCGACCCAGTTCAAGTCTAGACCAACCCACAATTGGGTTGGCTCTATAGGGATCGGCCAGATGGACTCATCCTGTTGTTCATGGCTCACTGGGCTCATCCCATGACTAGGTGCGGCCCGACGTGGCGGTGCCCGCCCGAGCTGTGAGACAGGGGTGGCGCCTCCCTCGGATTCTTGAATAGTCCATCTAGTCTGTTCGGATTTGGCCTACCCGACAGTGCCTTATAGAACTGCGTGCTAGAACACATGACCAAATGGAGCATGTCCTTCTTGGCATGATGCGGCCAGTCGGGATTCCGGTCGTCTCCCCTTCCAGCGGTGCCACAACACCGCTACTCCTCCAGCTGTGGGCCAGGTGTCGTCCAACCTCCGGGTGCACCGGTGTGGCTCAGTGGCCATGGCCTCCATATTTGGTGGTGCAGACGCATGCTGCCCCACCTTCCATGCATTCGGCCGGCTTGCTGACCGCCATCCTTCTCTACTGCAACCGAAGGTCTGTAGCCTCCTCTAGCTTCGTGGTTGGCCACCACCTCCATCGCAGCCAACCGGTGTACTGGCTGCTGCCTTGTACCATGACACCACCACTCTCTTTCCCTGGTCACCAAAGAACATCGTCAGGAAACTGGGTGAGCTCCGGTGGTCATTCTCCAATCCGAAGAGATCAAATTTCATCTCGAGACATTGCCTTTCCATCTATCGCGACATGGTCAGGTTCTTCTCAAACCAATGATCCAACCACGAAGAACACATCAATCCATGAGGTAGAAGAGGGATTGGGCCATGTTCATTTGGACCATGCCATCGACATTAGTTCGATACCATGCGGATCAAGAATATAGAATCAACATAAAATTCCATGAAGAACAATCATGAGTAAACCCTACCTTGAAACATTGGAGAAACGTCTGGGATGGTCGGTGGATCATGCTCTTTGTACCCATGACCGTCTCCCTAAGACTCCACTCACACGTTCCCCATTGGTTCGGGGTCATATGTCACCTCTGAATAGTTCATCATCATCTCTTATTATTTTGGTGTCACAGTGTTCCAATAGAACTTCATTGTTTGGTGATTCTTTTCTAATACCACTCCCCTAAGTTCTATATTTATAGTAGTGGGGGAGATTATGTAACGACATATGGAGTTATTGGGGATCATTAATAGAAATATTCCTAATTTATCTTGTTACATAGATTGGAGGTTCAATCCATTTATTGTCTTGACACATCGCGGATCCCACCTTATCGTTTGTTCGTTGGAGGAGTAGAATAGAAATAAAATAATTATGTTATTATATTTATTTTATTAAAAAGTTCCAATAAATATCTTTTTATCTGAACCTTCTATGGTCGATGTGAATCCTCCCTAAAGAGAATCACATCACTGAAGATTCAATGGTGCCTTCATATTTTTGATTTGAGTAGCGGTTCAAAATTTATAGAATGTTTCTCACACATTTATTGAATATACCAAAAAAATCAGAATCTCATTTTGAGCATACTGGGCATCAGAATCATGCAACGTTAATTTTTTCATATTTTTTATATATACATATAATTAAATAAATTACATGGTAAATTATGGGTCTTTACTTTCTCCCCACCTCAGGGATTTTCAGCCCTAAAAGCCACACCACAAACTTTGGAAACATGAGGTGGTACTGGTCACAAATATGTGCCTCCCTCTCCCATGTGCTCTCCTATAGGTTCTCATGCTGCCAACATACGCACACCCCTGGTATAGATCGCCCACGAAGGATCCTCTCTTGTCGATCCTCTATCTCTACTAGATCCTTCTGAAACATCTCCTTATCATTGATGTCTAGCTTTCCCTATTCAATAATGTGTGAAGGATCAAGCACATACATCATCAACTGGGATACATGGAAAACATCATGCACCTGGTGCAACTGATGGGGGAAGGGCTAGGCGGTATGCCCCCTCACCAACTCTACTGAGGACGTGAAAGGTTCCTATGAAACTTAAAGATAACTTGTTGCCCCATCTAAATCTCTACAATACTCATCGAGGTGAGACCCTTAGAAAGACATGGTGACTATCCTCAAACTCTAGAGGTCTCCATCTATTGTCAGCATAAGTCTTCTGCATGCTCAGTGCAGTCTTCATCTGCTCATGAATGATATGTACCTTCTCCGTGGTAGTCCATACCATTTATAGTTCCATGAGTGTAGACTCCCATGGGTCTTTCCATAATAGAGATGGTCTAAAAGGTCAACCATAAAATGCCTCAAATGGTTACATACCAATGGTTGAGTGATAGCTATTAATGTACACGAACTCCACCATGGGCAAGTGATCCTCCCAGCTGGGGATGAAATCTACAACACAAGACCCCAACCAGTCCTCGAGGGTAGGAATGGTCCTCTATCTTTGACCATCCATTTTTGGACTAAAATAAGTACTCCATTGATGTATAGTCCTGAACACCTCAAGAAAAACCATCCATATCCTAGAAGTAAAACGTACATCACGATCAATGTCAATAGTCGATGGAAATCAATGAATCTGTACAATATCATGCATTTAGAGGTGTCCCATGCCCTCTAGTGAATCTGGATCTTTGATAGGTAGGATGTGGGCCGACATGGTGATCCGTTCAATGATCACCAAGAAGGAATCATGTCCCATGGACATGTGTGGAAGTCCTATCACGAAGTCCATGTAAATTTCATCCCACTTCCACTAAGGCACCTGATGTGGCAAAACTAAGCCTGCTAGAACCTGATTTTCCACATTTCCTCACTGACAAGTGAGGCACTATGATACATGCTATTCCAAAAATTTCTTCATTCCCAGCCTCCAGTGTTTACACCTAAGGTCCTGGTACATCTTCTCCACTATTGGAAGTACCTCTTGAGGGGACGTATGTGTCACGACCCCATCCCCACAATGGGTACCCCTCCTTGACCAGCAATGTGAAAAGGGATATAATGACCCCCCGAGTCCTACCTCTAGGAGGCCTCGGGTTGGCGACTAACATCGAGGGTATATTAAACACACAAATTGGAGGCATTACCCTCTAAGAGAACACATTCGGAAGAGAGAGATAAGATAGACACCAACCAACTCCAACACAGAACTAGAATATAATAAAAATCCAAGTACACATATGAAATGTCATGCCAAATTACTACAACTGAAATGGGAAACTATAAGTTCCCAAAAGAAAGAAAAAATAGCAGTAAGCACAAGCCTGAAGAGCTCCTCCAACCACAAGATAGTAGTAACCAACATGATCTCCAACCTCCTCCATGTTACCTAAAAAATAGTTTATATATACATAGGTTGAGTATAAT
Source organism: Viscum album (assembly GCA_963277665.1). NCBI lineage: Eukaryota > Viridiplantae > Streptophyta > Magnoliopsida > Santalales > Viscaceae > Viscum > Viscum album. The sequence continues at coordinate 629,803,745 of OY728166.1, forward strand.
AGTATACTCAGTAGTATCCTCTCTCAAGCCTCTCGTGCAAAAGTGATGAAAGCATGCCAAAGACTAGTGAACAACAAGTGAAACTAACTCTTCACCTAAAAAAGTATAATAAGTTCCCAACCACACCCTGGATACTCTCACCAAGTAACACATAGAAGAATATATCATATAGTAAATAATATCAAGGGTACCCCAGTACTACTACCCCACTAGTTTGCTTCTTTTCCCCAATGACATACGTCCTATGCATCTCTCTCTAAAGGCGTGCTTGCCGACACCTGGGCTACGCTCCACAATCTGCACCATGTGCACCATAAGGGCTTGCCCACAAACACTTGGGATAAGAACCACACCATCCTCACAACCCAAAGTAACCAGGTACTTTCTGGGAGCCACCACAGCTCACATAACGTGTATCGTACGTCGGGTAATATACCTCAAGCAATCACAGCCTATACACCGGGTAAGGATCCTCAAGTGATCACAGCCTATACATGTTACACCTATAGTATTCCATAGGTTACTATATCCAAAATATATGTGTGTGAGATAAACACAATCCCTTACAACCCTCTACACACATATACGGAGAAAACTAACTGCTATGCCAAAGGAACTAGTATCTACCAAGAGAAGAGAGCAGGGAAAAGGGGGAAGCCATCCATTCAACCTCCCATCAGAATGTTGAGGAAAACACCCCCGGGGCTCAGAATCCCTGGGGTGTCAGTTTCCCTTACATACAAGGTGGAGTAGTGTATAGAAACACAAAATGTACCGAACATATATAACTCACAACCACACTATGGTCATTACCAAGTCTTAGACACAACTACAGCTAACGTCTCTCAGGCTCCGTGCTGCTACATCTAAGACTAGGTATCCTATAAGCACACAACAATTTGAATAGCTTTATTAGATTACTTCATTCCCTTTTTATTAGTTTCACTGTACATTAATTAATTCTTTACACATTAATTAACCATTTACAATTCTAAATTAAACTAAATTAGCATTACATCCAAAGTAAATTGTTCCTTTAAAAGATCACAACCTCATCATTAAATTCCAGCATCTCCTTCCCCATGGATTATCACCATTTAATCAATTTTTCAATATATAATTACTTTCCCACATTCCCGGGCATTCTATAAAAGCATCCTATGCTACTATACACAAGGGGGATCAACATGGTGAGAAGATATACTACCCGTCGACTCATTACTGCCAATAGAAAGAGCATAGTCCCATTGTCCCTCAAGAGGATAAACACGGAGATCATGTGGCATACCCCGCATGTCTTCACCTCTTTCGAATGAAGGGTAAGCAAAAACAGCTACCTTGAGCAGTGGGGAAAAGTAAGTAGATAAACAGTCAATCAAAGTCACCAAGCATCCAACAAACACATCCATCCCATTCCATAATCACTTGTGTCCTCTCCAACACCCACATTAATAAACCGATGCATCTCACCAATCTAGGCGTCATCCGCTGCCACAAGCACAAGGCCTCCCTACCTCTACACATCACATAACCCTTCCAGGGTCACATCACAACACAAGCAGTAGGAAATCAAACATCACATCAAATGGGCTGTTGGCCCTTTAACAATGCATCTGGCCTTAATACATAATTATCACTCATGGCTCAAAGGCACAAGGCACTCAGCCTTTTGAAGAAGTGGGTAACTAAGAACCCTAATAGGAATTATCATTTATCATCCAACTAGTTCTTTAATCCCTCATTAATTATATATTCAATTCATTGGTTCCAATTTCGGGAAACATAATCAGTAAGCTATCACAAATGATTTGACATGCTTATAATGCCAATTTGATTAACATCAAATTAGAACAACTACAACAACAATTACATCCAGATTCATTTATATGCCTCCTTATCTTTATCCAATTAATTACCAATTAATTCCATCTTTACGTTCTTTAAAAATTTCTATCATGAACGAACGACTAATAAAAACAATAATAGATATCACTCGATCGGGAAAAACATGAGGCAAACCGTTATCACGGTACAAAGCAACAACATGCGATCAAACCAATTCTATTAATCCTGTTCAAGTATTTAATTAGGTCAATTTCATTATGATCCAAATGTTAAATCATTCTAACTATATGATTCCACATAAACAGTTATAGACACCATGAATCCCTTTCCTTGAAGAGTTCTTGATGTTCTTTATCCACACAACAGGTCACAATCCTCCTCTCGCGACAACTGCATCCACCAGAGGATTCCAAGGTACGTCTGATCCAACCAAACCCCAAGAAAACCCCATTAGAAGCATGAATATTACATGATAATATGGAAAGTATAAGAAGAGTAGATGATCCCTGAAGGAACGATGGTAAAACATTCCTTATATCGAAGAATGGTCGACACAACTTGGTTGCATCAAAACATAGCAGAACCAATCCTAGGAGTAAATTTTGATTGTGAAACTCCTATGGGAAGGATTGAAAGGTTCTAGCATCTCATAGATGATAAAAAAGTGGAAGAACAAGGGATGATGAATCTTTTTCCTTTTTAAAATTTAATGGGTTGACGGTTTATGATGCACTTGTTTCTCTATTTAAAGCGTATCACATTAAGCCCCGCGTTTTGACCAAGTAAAACATTTCAAGCCATAGGAATAATTAATATAGGATTTATGGCCTTTTAATCGGCCTTAATAGTCCTTAAAATAAGGCTTTAAATGTATTTTACCTCAAAGGAAATATCAAAAGGGGGAAAACTGAAGGAATCTAGAAAAACTGTTCAACTACTCTTACTGTACACCTACCGATCTGTGAAACTGATCTGTGCTACCGATCTGTGCTACTAATCTCTGCTACCGATCTGTGCTATCGATCTCTACTACAGATCTGTTGCTACCGATCTATGCTACCAATCTCTTCTACCGATATGTGCTACCGATCTGTACTACCGATATATGCTACTGATCTGTGTTATAGATCTGTGCTACCGATCTATGTTACCGATCTGTGCTACCGATCTGTGCAACCGATCTGTGCAACCGATCTGTGCTACCGATCGGTGCTACTGATCTGTGATAATGATTTGTGAAACCGATCTATGCTACCGATCTCTGAAACACTGTACACCTACTGATACTGATCATAAAATTGGAAACACTGTTCACAGAACTAGAAATATGGCATAGTGTTGGGGATAAGTCACGTTTACCTCCCGAAACACCTCCAACACCACATTTTATCAATGTAAGGGACCAGAGAGGTCCAATCCATTACATCTGATACCTCTCAAAACATTCTTATCCTGGGGAATTTAAAACCATCCTAAAGAAAAGAGGGGTCTGAACATCCATCCCGTAAGATACCTCTTATGGGAAAACCACCCTAAGATGTTCTAAAGTAAGGAAAACATGACAGAATCCGAGAGAAAGGTGACAAACAATCCATATCCAAACAATTCAATCATAACGTCACATCAAAGGTACATAAAATAAAGGATCAAATAAAACCCAGCATAATAACTTAAAACAGCTCTGGGTACTAGACATTAATCTATGACTCACATTCCAGGGTACTCTCCTCTATTCCACCGTGTCGCACAAGAAATGAACCAAGGGAATAGAACACCCAATAAATACCTTCTCCTTTTGGTCTTGGATCTCCACAGGATGCTCTTCGAAGGTTTCATCTACATCAACATCGATCTCTCCCCAATTGATGATGTGAGAGTCATCATGAAAATAACGACGGAGTTGTGATACATGGAAAACATCATGTACCCAACTCATCTATAGGGGAAGTGCTACTTGATACGCCATAACTCCAACACGAGCTAACACCTCGAAAAGCCCAACAAACTAGGGAGAAATCATACTTCCACGACCAAACCATCGCTTCCCACGACATGGAATCACCTTTAGAATCACATGATCCCCAATATTAAACTCCAAGGGTCTCCTACTTTGATGAGAATATTATTTTGGATGATCTTGCAATGTAATAATATTCTCATGATTCATCTGAACAATATTTGTTGTATTATTCACTAGTTCCGATCGGAAAATTGCGGACTCTCTGACCCCAGTCCAACAAAATGGAGAACGGAATGGACGACTATACACGGCTTCAAACGACGCCATATCGATGGTGGATTGAAAACTATTATTGTAAGCTAATTCTAATAAGGGTATGTGCCTCATCCATGAACCTCGAAAATCAAGAACACAAGATCGTAACATGTCTTCGAGAGTCTAGATGGTTCACTCTATCTGACCATCCGTTTGAGGATGAAAATCAGTTCTAAGGCATAGTTGAGAACCAAAAGCATGTTGGAGACCCCTCTACATGCTGGAGGTAAAATGAGGATCTCAATCAGTTATGATCATCATAGGAACTACATGTTGCCTCACCACCTCCTCTAGATACTGCCTCGACAAAACATCCACTGATCTCGACTACTTGATCTCTATGAAGTGGGCCGATTTTGTTAAATGATCTACTACCACCCAAATAACATCATGTACTCCCCGATCCCGAGGTAAACCTGTAACAAAGCCCATTAAGATGTCCTCCCACCTCCATTGAGGAATCTATAATGTCTATAGAAGAACACCAGGAAAACGGTGTTTGGCCTTCACTTTCTGGAAGACTAAACATCGAGACAGAAACTCTGCAACAACACGCTTCAGCCCTTGCCACCAAAACTAACTCCTCAATGATCGATACATCTTTGTCACACCAGGATGTACTAATAAGGGAGAACTATGGAACTCTTGGAGAACTGTCCCACGCATCACCAAGGGAACAAAAATCCTTCCATGATAAAACACTCGGTGTCGTTCATCCTCCGACCAACCATCCGGGGCCTCACCACAAACAGCTCTATCTCTCCATACTTATACCTCTGAATCACCCAACTGGGACTCTTCCACCTTCTGCAATAGGGATGACTGCACATTCATCTGAAAAAGACAACCTCTACCTCCAACCTCTTCCATATTAATATGAAAACCTAACATTTCCTCCATTACTCTCCAGGAATCTCTAGATTCACGCACAACATCACTACATGACTTTCGACTCAGCGCATCTGCTACAACATTCCCTTTTCCATGTGTATACAATATTTCAATGTCATATTCCCTCAAGACCTCCATACAATGACATTGTTGCAAGTTTATGTCACGCAGGGAGAAAACATACCTCAAACTCTTATGATCGGTGAATACCGCAAAGTGATCCCCAATGTTGTAATGTCTCCACAACATCAGAGCAAACACCAAAGCTGCCCAATTAATATCATGGGTGGAATAGTTGCATTAATGTGGATGTAACTACTGAGACCCATAAGAAAAAACTGACCTCTGATACATGAGGACACACACAAGCCCTAGATGCGAAGTGTCATAGAAAACATCAAATTGAACTCCCTCAGCTGGAAGAAAAAGAACTAGATAACATAATAAATTCTCCTTTAGATACTAGAAAGCTTCTTGACACTGATCAGTCCATATGAATTCTTGATACTTCATTGTAAAATCTATCAGAGGAGTCACAACTCAGGAGAAACATGCAACAAACTTCCTGTAAAAGCCTGCGAGACTAGGGAAACATTGCACCTCTGACACTGTCTTGGGGGCTTCCCAAGACACCACTACTTCTATCTTCAATGGATCAACGACTACTCTCTGTTGGGACACAACATGCCCCATGAAACGGACTTCTCGATCCCAAATCTCACAATTCGACAACTTCCCAAACAACTAATGTTGGTGAAAACTCCCAAAATGGCTCATAGATGCTATACATGCTCATATTCAGATGTGGAGTACACAAGGATGTCATCGATGAAAACCACCACAAACTTGACTAGTAACTAAGGAACATAGCGTTCATCAAACCCATGAAAATATATGGAGGATTCGTCATGCCAAACAGCTATACAACGAACTCATAATTCTCATGATGATAACGGAAAGCAGTCTTCGGGGTATCCTCATCTTTCACACGCATTTGATGATATCCTGACTATAAGTCGGTCCTTGAGAACCAACATGAACCCTTCAGTTGATCGAATAAATCATCAATCCACGGAATAGGATAGAGGTTCTTTGTTTTCACATTGTTTAAGCGATGATAATCGATAAACAACCGAAAAATGTCGTCGGCCTTCTTCATGAGCAAGACCGGTGCACCCCATGGTGACACACATGGTCGAACGAAACCGCACTCCAATAGACCAACAATCTATATATGTAGCTCTTGTAACTCAAAAGGGGCCACACTATAAGGAGACATATAGATAGGAGATGCTCCTGGCTGTAGCTCGATCCCAAACTCGATCTCTTGTCGAGGGGGTACTACAATGACCTCTTTTGGGAAGACATCAGGGTACTCCTCCATAACCTTAAGAAACACCAACTGCTAAACCTCTGAAGAACATAACATCATCTTAGAAATCATGGATGACAAAGATGGAACTCCACTATGACCCATCTGAGGATCTCTCTTAGCAACAAACACCACCTGCTATCCATCTGCACTGATGAAGATGGCCTTCTTATTGAAGCAATCCATAATATCCAGCACTGAATACAACCAATCCATGCTGAGGATGACATCATATTGTTTTATTTGTAATCATAGGAAATATCCCCACGAGAAGTGATACCCCACCACTAGCTCACAATCTCTACATACTTCAATCATGTTAGCTCGACCTCCAACTGGCGTAATCAACGCCAAGGGCACTGGAAGTCTCTCTAACTCAAGTAACAAGGCATGGACAGGGGTAGGTTATATGAAAGAGTGTGTCACTACTGAATTAAACAAGGCACACACGAAGTTAGAAAACAAGAAAAGGGTGTCATGGAAGATGTCTGGATCGCCTGGAGCTGGAACTACTAGAGCATGAAGCTGACCACGACCTCCTCCACAGCCTCTCTGACCCTGATGACGAACACCACCACTTCCATGCTCTGATCTATGGGGACGATGAGTGTCATGGGGCAGTCTTCTGCATGCCCCATCTACACTCTGGTGATCTAAAGCTGGTGCAACCTACTGCTGCTGCCTCGGCTGGAACTGCCTCAATGGAGGAACCTGGAGAGGAGTACCCGGTGTATGATGACTGCTCTGAATAGTCCGACACTCCCACTTCTAATGACCACAACCACCACAACAAAAACATTTGCCTGATCCCTTGGCATAGGCATGGGATTTTATACGTCCGGAGAAACGAGATTTGAAGGGATGGACCTACCCCCTGGTGAAAGGAAACTCTTCTCCACTATAAACCGAGAACCCCATACCACAACTCTGCTTCATGATGAATCATGGCGATTTCCCTCTCGTGATGATCTGGTCCTGGGCAATGTCCTCTCAACAACCTTTGCCCTCTCTAACTCCTTATGATATGTCGTCAGCATAAATGGGGTGACCTAGCGCTCTATGTTTGGACTCAAAGATTCCTCTAAATTCCTCGCACTTGCCTCCCCATTTGGTAATAGATATGAATCATATCATAGAAGGTTCCTAAAACGGATTCCAAACTCTCAAAAACTAGAGCTTCCCTATCGAAGGGTAAGAAGCACAGATTACTAAACGCCTTCGCGGTTGAGGAAAGGAACATAGCTCTAAACTATTCTCGAAACTCCTCCCTTGAGATCGTTGACTCCTTAAAATCCCCTAGGAACTAGAGACACCCATGCCTTGCTACTCCACACAACATCATCACAACCACAGACACCCAGTGATCCTTCCAAGCATGAATCGAACTGATGCCAACCTCGACCTCCTCTAACATGTCTTCCTTGAATGCATCTGAAACTGAGCCCTCATACATTTGCAGTCTCTAGAGTTGAAACTCTCAGAGTGTCTTCCTCTAATTGTCATCATCATCGACCTCTACCCGGTAGAGATATGATGGCACAGCCTGCTGAACAACTTCTATGCGAGCCTAATGAGGGCGTCGACCTGGAGCCATTCCTGTAAAATAACAAACACTTAGAGCTCTTAAACCTGGGATATGGAAGACTCAACATAAATTAATTAATTGTTTTCATTCATTCAGTTTAGGTTAACCTGTCCCAATATCTACCCATTCAAACACAGGCACAATGAAGAATGATGCATGATCCTTTCCTAGGACTCTACCCTGCAACTTGTATCACCTTGTTTTGTAGCCATTATAAACTTAATGCTCTATAAATCAGATCATAGGGTTCCCTAAACGACTATATATCAGCCGGTCTCCAGTGGTTACCTATCTTTCTAAACATGAAAGACATTTGTTTCCCTACCATCCCAAGAAACCTCACCTGTGCCTAACTCCAAACTCCATTCTATCCTTCAACCAGACCTCTGATACCACTCTGTCACGACCCCCTCCCCACAATGGGTACCCCTCCTGGGCTAGCAATGTGAAAAGGATGATAATGACCCCCCGATTCCCGCCTCTAGTAGACCACAGGATGGCGACTAGCATCAAGGGTATAATAAACACACAAATGGGAGGTATTACCCTCTAAGAGAACAAATGAGAAAGAGAGTGATAAGATAGAAACCAAAAAACTCCAACTCAGAACTGGAATATAAGGAAAACCCAAATACACATATGTAATTCCATGAAAAAGTAATATAACTGAAAGGGGAAACTACATGTACCCAAAAGAAAGGAAAAATAGCAGCAACCACATGCCCGAACAGCTCCTCCAACCACAATCTATTAGTAACCAGCTTGATCTCCATCCTACTCCAAGTGACCTGAAAAATAGTTTATATACCCATAGGGTGAGTATAACAGTATGCTCAATAGGATCCTCCCTGAAGCCTCACATAAAAAAGCAAAGAAAGCATGCTAAAGCCTTATGAACAACAAGTTAAACTAACTCGTCACCTAATTAGGTATACTAAGTTCCCAACCTCACCATGGATACTCTCACAAAGTAATTCATAAAAGAATATATCACATAGTAATGAATATAAAGGGTACCCCGCTACGACTTCCCCACTGGTTTTTCACTTTTCCCCAACGACATACTTCTTGTGCATCTCTCTCCTAATGCTTGCCTGTAGAAACTTGGGCTAGGCTCCACAATCTGAAACACATGCACCTCAAGGTCTTGCCCGTAAACAGTTGGGCTAAGCACTACACTATCATCACAACCAAATGTAACCAGGTAGTTTCCGGGAGCCACCACAGCTCACATAACGTGTATCATATGTCATGTATTATACGTCAAGCCATCACAACCCATATGACAGGTAATGATCCTCAAGACATCACATCCTATACACGTTAAACCTATAGTAGTGCATAGGGTACTATATCTAGAATATATGTGTTTGAAATAAACACAAGCCATTACAGCCCTCTACACACATATACGGGGAAAACTGAACACTGTTCTAAAGGCATTAGTATATACTAGGAGAAGAGAGTGGGGATAAAGGCGGTTGTCAGCCATTCAACCTCCCATCAAAATGTTGGGAAAAACACCCCCAGGGATCAGAATCCCCAGGGTGTCAGTTTCCCTTACCGACAGTGTGGAGTAGCATATAGAAACACAAAAACTACAGAATATATATAACTCACAACCACACTATATGCATTACCTAGTCTTAGACACAACTACAACTAACGTCCCACAAACTCTAGGGTGTTACTTCTAAGACTAGGTATCCTATAAGCACACAACCATTTGATGAGATTTATTAGATTACAGAATTCCCTATTTATCAGTTTCACTATACGTTAATTAATTCTTTAAACATTAAATAACCATGAACAATTCCACCTTAAAATGAATTAGCATTACACCCAAAGTCAATTGTTCCTTCAAAATATCTCAACCTCATCATTAAATTATTGTATCTCCATCCCCATGGATTATCACCATTTAATCAATCATTCAATACATCATTACTTTCCCATATTCCTAGGCATTCTAGAAATGTATCCTATGCTACTAAACACAAGGGGGCTCAACATGGTGGGTAGATATACTACCCCTCGAGTCTTTGCCGCCTATAGTAAGATTTTAAGCCCATTCTCCCTCGAGATGCTAAACACAGAAAGCATGTGGCATACCCCGTGTGTCTTCGCCTCTTTCAAAAGAAGGGTAAGAAAAACCTGCTACCTTGAGTAGTGAAGAAAAGTAAGCAAATAAACAGTAATCAAAGTCACCAAGCATCTAACAAACACATCTATCCCATTCCATCATCACTTCTGTCCTCCCGGACACCCACATGCATAAACTAATGCATCTTTCCACTCTATGCGTCATCCGCTACCACAACCACAAGGCCTCCCTGCCTCCACACAACACAACACCCTTCCAGCGTCACATCACAACACAAGAAGTAGGAAATAAAACATCACATCAAATTGGCACTTGGACCTTTAACAAGGCATCCAGCCTTAACACATAATCAGCACTCATGGATCTAAAGCATAAGGCAGTCGGCCTTATGAACAAGAGGGTAACTAAGAACCCTACAAGGTGTTATCATTTATCAACCAACATGTTCTTTAATCCCTCTTGAATTAACAGATTGAATTCATAGGTTCCAATTCTGGGAAACCCAATCTGTAAGCTATCACAAAAGATTTAACATGCTTACTATGTGAGTTTGATTAACATCAAATTAGAAAAACTACTACAATGACTACAACAAGATTCATTTACATGCCTCCTTATCTTTAGCCAATTAATTACCAATTAATTACGGCTTTATGTTCTTTATAAATTTCTATCATGAATGAACAACTAATCAAAGAAAGCATAGATATCACTCTATCTAGCAAAACATGAGGCAAACGGTTATCATGGTACAAAGAAACAACATGTGATCAATCCAATTCATTTAATCCATTTCAAGTATTTAATTAAGTCAATTTCATTGTGATCCAAAGGGTAAATCATACTAACTATACAATTGTACATAAATAATTAGAGAAGCCACAAATCCCCTTACTCGAAGAGTTCTTGACGTTCTTTATCCACACAATGTGTCACGATCCTCCTCTCTCGACAACTACATCCTCCGAAGCATTCCATGTTACGTCCGCACCATCCAAACCCCAAGAAAACCCCATTAGAATCATGGAGATTGCATGCTAATATGGAAATGAGAACAAGAGAAGATGATCCCAGAAGGAACGATGATAAAACATACCTTATATCAAAGAATGATCATCACAGCTTGGTTGCATCAAAATAGAGCAGAACCAATCCTAGGAGTAAAGCTTTATTGTGCAACTCCTATGGGAAGGATTTAAAGGTCCTAGCTTCTCATAGTCAATAATAAAGATGCAGAACAAGGGATGATGAATCTTTTTCTTTTTGAATATTTAATGGGGGGGGCGGTTTAAGATGCTCTTTTTTCTACATTAAAAGTGGATCACATTAACCCATGCGGTTTGACCAAGTAAAACATTCCAATCCTTAGGAATAATTAATATATGATTTATGTCCTCTTAATCGGCATTAAGGGTCATTAACATAAGGCTTTAAATGAATTTTACGTTGAAGGAAACATCAAAAGGGGCAAAACGAAAGGAATCTAGAAACAATGTTCACCTACCGTTACTGTACACATACTGATCAGTAAATTTGATTTGTGCTATCGATCTATGCAACCGACCTCTACTACCGATCTATGCGACTGATCTATGCTTCTGATATGTTCTACCGATCAGTGATACAAATTTGTGCTACTGATTTGTGCTACTGATCTGTGCTACCAATCTGTACTACCGATCTATGCTACCGATCTGTGCTACCGATGTTTGATATTGATATGTGCTACTTATCTGTGCTAGCGATCTGTGCTACCGATGTTTGATATTGAAATGTGATACCTATCTGTGCTACTGATCTCTGAAACACTGTACACCTACCGATACTGTTCATAAAACTGGAAAAATTGTCCACAGAACAGGAAATTTGGAAAAGTGTTGGGGATAAGTCACCTTGACCTCCCGTAACACCTCCAACACCACATTTTCACAATGTAATGGACCATAGAGGTTTGGGCCATTACATCATGGAATTCCCTCAACACATCATCTCGCAGAGCCACTAGTACCATCATACATCCTCTGAAAATGATGATGTGCTCCCCACCTCCTGAAAATAAATCAGGTGCATGTTCTATGGATATCTGAGCACGTCGAGACTCGCAGTCAGTATCCCCAAGTTGCGCCTCCATGACTCGGTGAAGGAGTGGGGGAGTGACTGTCAAATACTGAAGATAAGATGCTCCATCTTGATCCACATAGGATATTCACAAAGCCGCTAGCTGCTCGGTCGCCTCACTCCACTACTGTATACGAAATCTCTTGCTAAGTCAACTACTACTACGCTCCCCTTATCAAGAGTATAGAATACCATGAAGTCATAGTCTTATAGGAATTCAAACAAATTTTATTGTCTCAGGATTAAGTCCTTATGAGAGAAGATATAACTGAGAATATTGTGATCAGAGTAAACTGTAAAAATATATCTCATCATGTAATGTCACCACATCTTTCATACCAAGACCACTACTGCTAACTGCAGGACATGGGTAGCATAGTTTTTCTCATGATTTCTCAGCTGTCGAGAACCGTACGTGATCACTACTCACTCATACATCCGAACACATCTGATCCTGGTCCCTAGTGTGTCGTAGTAGACTACGTACCCACCTCCATCCTATGGTATCCTCAAGATGGGGGCACTCGTTAGTCTCGGCCCCATCTCTTTGAAACTCCACTGGCATCTCTTCTACCACATGAAAGGTTACCCATTCTTCGTCAACACTGATAAGGGTTCTAAAACTCTATAAAAGTAAGGCAAAAACCTCTTGTAGTAACTGGCCAGACCCAGGAAACTCCACACCTCTGTCACACTCTTGGGTGTCTCCCAAGCAAGAAAAACCTCAATAATCACTTGATCTACCGCAAATCATGCCGCTGAGATGACTTGTCCATGGAAGTGGACCTCTATGATCCATAACACACACTTTGAGAGCTTACCATAATGCTATTTCTCTTGGAGTGTTTCCAGATCTATCTGTAGCTGATAGGCATGATCCTCCTCTACAGCTGAGTATACAAGGATGTCATCAATTAAGACTACCACAAAGAGATCGAGTTATGACTAGAAGATCATGTTAATGAGTCTCATGAACATTTATTGAGTGTTGGTCACACCGAATGGAATAACCAAAAACTCAGTGTCCATACCAATAACTGAAGGTCATCTTATACACATCCACGTCTCATACCATGAGTTGGTGATAGCCTGATCTGAGGTCTATCTCTGAAAACCACTGTGCTCCCTATAACTAATTGAAAATATCATCAATCCATTGGGGTGGGTACTTTTTTTCACAGTCAACTAGTTCATCAACTAATATTCCACACAGATTCTAAAACTTTTATCTTCCTTCTTGTCAATCAAAATCAAGGCAGCCCAAGGAGAAACACTGGGCCTTGTAAAAACCTTCCTTTGTATGTCCTCTAACTGTACTCATATCTCTCAAAGCTCTGTGGGAGCCATCTGATATTCTGGTATATATAGTGTTCACATCATAGAGTACAAGTTGGTATAAAATTCCACGTCTCTGTGAAGAGATAGACCTAGAACATTATCTTAAAAAACATCAGTATATTGTTCCACCACTAGAGGATTGTTCAGAATCTCAACATCAACCGCTCTAAGGGTATGACAAGACAATTGTTTTTGATTGGCTGCACATTTTTTTCAGGAAATTCTATCCTATACTGGAACGTTTCCTTTTTTTCCGGTGATGGAAGGACTTGTCCCATCCTCGTGGACACACCACACTTTGCGCATAATACATTCGATCTGGGAAAGGATTGCTGATAACCAATCCATACCTAATATGACATCGTAAGCCCTCGAACATTCTATTAAAAGAACACAACCAATGATCTCACCCCCTTGAGTAATCTCACACATCAATCACTAGTGTATAATCATCAAATCCTCTCTCTTATGAGTCTCTAGCCATAAGGATTGAGCCAATGTCTCCATCAGAAACTTCTAACTCTGAATGACGGTTGTGGAAATAATAGAGTGATTGTTACCTGTGTCTATAAGTATTACAGATAAGGTAGAGTAGAAATAGATCATAACTCTAATCGTCTCTAGAGCACCATGGTTGTAGGAATCAACTTCCTAGAGCTGTGTTAGTCCATGTACACCTACTCCTTCTGGTCGAGGTGGACCACTAGGAGGTGGGGTGGTAGAACCTCGAATCACCACCCACCTCCTTTTCCATGACCAAATACTCTTCCACATCTGCATTCTTTCTATGGACCTCCTCAATCGAATCTTCTCCTCTGCCCATGCAGTTCGTCGACTATCTTTTATTTGTCTGTATGGCATGTCGGGCAGTCGCAAGCCATGTGACCCTACCTACCACATGAGTATCAATGCATTCTCCTCGCCTATCCTGATCTATCTCAAGATCCCCGCATAACCGACCATGTATCCTACGGTTGCACCCCTTTAGGTTTGGTCCTCTTTTACCTATGCATCATCTGTCTGCTGCGAGTAGTAGATGACTCTACTACATGATTTCTGGTGGTGGGGCTCACTATCAGTGACTACTTAGTAAGGAAGATCTCCACTTAGAGTGAAAACTCTAAAACGCCCTCTTGTTTTGGGATGCTGAGATAAATCATTGAGGCTCGAATATCCTATCTGAGCACTTGATCAAAGGTCTGGGAACTAAATAAAGGGTCATGCACTATGTTAGTGGAATAGTAGGAGAGGTCGACGAAACTCACTGAATACTGAGCCACGATCATGCTACACTATTGTAGGTGGAGAAGCTCATGTATACGCACTGAGCATAAGGTTGTTGGGTTGAACACTTCCCTGAAAAGGCTCTCAATGTCCACCCAGATAATATTCACCTCGTCGGGAACCTGGAGAATCAAGCTCTAGCATCTCCCTACTACTGCATATAAAAGACTAGCTACATGGATGATCATAATATTAACAGGTGTCCCTACCAGTTAGAAACATTTACAATGGCCTCTCGCCTGTCCTCTGCCACCTGGGGATCCATCTTTCCCGGTATCCTCGCTGGCCCCTGGCGTTGGAACTCATGCCACACACTCAATCGGTCTGCACCTTCTACTGTTGGGGTTGGTCATATTGGCTACCCAGAAGGTGGTATTGCTACCGTTACACTACATGATGATACAACAACCATATGGTTTCCATGCATCGAAGCCTCATCGCTCGGTGGGCTGTCATCACATACACTACCTAGAACCCTGGATGGCTAGCTGCGTGGAGGAATCCTCAGAAGAAAGGGGTTCTTCACGGTCAAAATGTTATATCCTGTGATCTAACACAACAGATCAAAAGAAAAAATTAAAAAAACACACATTCAATTAGTGTTTTATTGCATTGAGATAGAAATCAGAAGGTCCTAGTGTAAGGATATGTTGTTCACCACACTGCCACTGGATTCCCCAAACTGAAAACCACAAGCATTACACATAATACTATTTCAGAATAAAAATATCAGAGTCTAATTTTTCTAGTAGAACAGACTCCTCTGATACAAATTTTTCATGACCCGTTTTCTAGGGCCCGTGCCATGACAACCACAAGCCCACCTTCCATAGGCCTGGGGATGGTGACTAGAACCAGAAAGGCATGTCCTTAAAACTGGGAAGGAATTTCCCTTTTAACCTACAACTCACAAAATCCACGTACACAACTAGATACAAGCATCATGTAATCTATACTGTAAATTGGGCGAGTACAGTATATAAAGATGCTGGAATACAAGCCCAATAAAAAATTACATGTAAAACTGAAAACAACTATTGTGATCACCTGCCAAGGATCCTACCTAAAGGGTAGGTACATCTCTCGAACGATTGTCTCTGTTTTGTGTCTCATCTAATTTTCCTCCTCCGAGTAGCCTCCAGTCCTGGATTTCTCATCCTCGATAAGTGTTTTCTATCATCTGCACAAGACACAAGAAGGTGCAGGCGTAGCACATGCAGGGGGTAGTATAACAATACTTTTTAGGGACCCCAAGACCCCTGATTGCCTCTTAGAATCCAAAAAGGATAATCCCTGAATCAATACTATAATAAAAAAGTAAGAATCAACAATCCACATGACTTAGGTGTATTCCCATACATATACCTAAGTTATCAATTAAACACATCTAGATCATGAGGAAACAAAATACCCTACTCTTTATCCAAAGTAAAAACTATTCCATGAAGGAATGAATAGCCCAAACGTAACGCCACAATGTTATGAAACACAAAGGTAACACCACACAGAATAATACCACAAAAGAATCACTACACAGAAGTGAACCACAGTGGTAAGGACTCAGCTCACACTAGGTATAACATCAGTACCAAAGTGTAAATGATTAGAGGCATTTCTAGATCATCTTACATCATCGAGAAGCTCTGTTGTTGACCCAAAAATGATCAATGATGAACAACACAGGATCTGAAGATGACCCAAATAGGATCTATAGATGTTGACCCACACAAGGTGTGAACACTCTTCAAGCACAGCCAACCACAGGGTTCTTGAAATATGCATGCTTGATTCTGGGAGGATCCACTCCTCAACCTATCAGTTGATTCTTAAAATACCATGAATTCCCACAAAGTTGTATCACAAAGGTCTGTCCCACATAAGGGACCCAACACGACATAGGTCATGTCAATCGAACGCTCGGTCTGTAAGTTATTAGACATTTAGTCTCGAGGTTCCAACTGGATTCTGATTTGATCCAACTTTTCCGTACCCAAACATTATCCAAAAATCATGTGGAATATGCTAAAAGTTCTATCTAGATACAAGGATTTTAGCCCTGTAAACGGTTCATCGAACGGACAGTCGATTTACAAGATATGGCCAAAATGGTGTATCTTGGTCCATATGGGCCTAGGTCCGGTCGGACCCAGCCCGACCCAACTGGGCCGACCCAACCTAGTTCGGGCTGGCCTGATCCGAATCTGGTAGGCCCATCCCGGTTTGGGTCTGGCATGACCAGAAATGGGGGAAGCCCGGCCCACTGGGCGCTGCCCCCAGGGCACGACCCGCACGGTGTGGCCCGCTAAGCTCGGCCCACGTCTGGGAGTGGTCCCCCGTGGAGGGGCCTCCCCTAGCCACCACCTATGGGTGGCGCCTCCCTTTGATTCATGAATGTTCCAGTTTGACAATTTGGATTTGACCATCCCCACGCTGCCATGTGGCGACGCCTACTGGCATGCGGGACCCGCCAGAGCGGGTCCTGCTTCGTGAGATGTGGTTGGCTAGGAATTCAGCTGGATCCTCCAATAGTGGCATGACTACACCACTACCCCTCCTGTGGAAGGTCTGGTGTTGGACCCCCTCGGGGTGTGCCATAGTGGCTCAGCAATCTAGAACTCCATCTCCAATGATGCAGATGCACGCTACCCCAATTTCCATGTTGCTCTCCGGTATTCCAGCCCCATCCTCCTCGGCTGTGGCCTCCTCCAATGGTGCATTTTCGCCACCACCACCATCGGGTCAAGTAGGTGTGTCGGACACCACCTTGTACCCTGCTGGCACTGGTCACCATCGACGAACACTGGTGGACTTCCTCGGGTCACCGAGTGAGCTCCAGGGGCCGTTCTTCAATTTGAATAGATCAATGTTTTTCTCAGGACCTTTTTTTTCATCTATACTGAATTTTTCAGGTTCCAATCAACCTGATTATTCTCCCAAAAAGAAAACATCAATCCACATGGTACCAGATGGATCATGTCATGTTCGTTTAGTTCACGCCCTCCCCGTTGGTTCGATAACATGCGACTCAAGAAGATTGAATCAACATAAAATTCAACGATGAAAAATAAAGTGTAAACCTTACCTTGAATCATCAAATAATCATTTACGTGGGTCTATGGATCGTGCAATTCATTCCCGTGACCTGCTCCCAAAGACAACACTTGCACATCCCCTTTGGTTCGGCGTCATTCGTCACCTCACACCGGGTTGGCCTCCTCTTCTAAGTGTCTAGCGTTGGGGTGTTGAAACAGAACATCATTCCTTGGTGAATATTTGGTGATACCCCTCCCCAAAACTCTATATTTATAGGAGAGGGGGATAGTATGTAATGACATAAGGAGTTATTGGGGCTCATTAATAGGATGAATCTTAATTTCCACCAATGTTGTTGTTACATAGATTGGAGGGTCAATCCATTTATTGGATTGACACATCTATGGTCTAACCTTAGCACTTTTCCATTGGAAGAATATAATAAAAATAAAATAATAATCTTATTTTATTAATTCGGATTATAATTTCGAAAAATAAACATTTTCTCCGAACCTATTACGGTCTAAGTATAGCCTCCCTTAAGCGAATCTGGGCACTGCAGATTCAACTACAACCACAGATTTTAAATCTGGGCAACAGTTCAAAAGTTATAAAATATTTCAATCATCCTTATAATGTCAATGTTGTGAGACTCCATGAGCATACACCCATTATAAATGAGAATGATTTTTTCCATGCTCAACCGAACACATTCCATTTTTTCCATAGCCTATATCAATGTATAATCATATATATTACATTATTTGAAGCCATGAATCATTACCTCTCATGCATTACATTTATCCTGAAAAATTATACCTAAGGGTGCCACAATTTTAAAAAAATTAAATGTTGTGCTTATCAAATTAAAAATAGGGTGTAGTCATACCACACATTTCAATACCTTGTTAACTAAAAAAAAATTTTATTCTAAGAAAAGTCATCATGAACATTCAATTCCATTTAAAATGTTCCATATAATTAATCAAAGTTTGACAATTCAGTTATCAATGAATAAATGAAAATTGAAATCTACCAATGTGTAATTGTGAATTTACCCACTTCGGAGAGGGAAATGTTATTGAATTTAAAAAATAGGACAATAACATTGAAGGTGATTCTGTTCAATAACATTAACATAGAAGAGGGCCACCCCTTTTTGAAATATTATTTAACAAAATTCCAAAAACAATATTTATAACTAATTAGAACGTACTGTTATATGTTTTCATTAATTCAATAAGGAAAATTAGGATTTTATATAAATATTACTAAATTAAATTTTTTAAGAAATAACTCATCATTGGAGAGGATTTATTATAAAAAATGATATTGTTTAAAAAAATTCATTTAATCATAAAAAAGATTCTCATCGATGAATCATAATTCTATTATCATTTAATTTCAAATGATAAATACTACCAAATGTGGATATTTAATTCAGAAATGATCAAAATGAAACTTATGATGTGAAATTATCTAATGGAAAAGTTTCTACCACGGACGATCACATTATTAATCAAATATGAATGCTTATAATCCATTTCAAGTATTTAATCATTTAATTGGGATGTAGAAAATCATTCTAGAAAAATAAGGGGTGTCCTTTCTTAATGTTAACTTCCACTATATACTGAACATGGATTATAGGGTGTTTATATTGATGAGTTGATCAATTTTAAATTAATAAATAGATTAAAAGGTGATGTTGGGAAAAGGCTAGAGTGAAATATGATGAAGCTATTGAAAATTTAACATAAACATAAGGAAAGGGTATTATAACACCTACATTGTTCCAAATATGATTTAATAATCCCAGATCAATGTCTGATTATGTTCATTTTTTATTAATTCCATGAAACAAATATCCCTTATAAAAATATGGATAATTAGATTACAGTTTTCTAACTTGGATGTGGAAAAACTAATAAAGTATTATTATATAGGAATCGAGAGATTAATGAGAGGAATACATATGGACCAATTATAATCAAATCAAATGATAGTTTTATTAGTTAAAATGAATCCCAATTTAGGCATTGGAGGAAAAACCCACAACTCAAGGAGAGCCTCACATGGTTGACAGGAGAATAGTAATGAATTAAAAGTAACATAACGTTTCATTTTGAGAAAATATTTAAATTTAACCTTAAAAATAGACCACGTAGATTGGAAATACGATATGAAAAAACCATGAAAAAACCATATGGAACTCATTCCTAATAAAGACACCTCACATGGTATGTCCTGAATGGTTACCCTAATCATTCTCCCACCATGCCATGAAAACTGTGAGAATACTATCAATGTGTAACAAACCATGAGGGAAAGGGGAAATTTTGGGGATAACCATTCACAACATGTGTGTGGAACATCTGATCCTATGATTTTGACTTCACGGGTTTCTTATGGAGGAAACAAAATTTTAAAAAACCAAGAACCTCTGTCAGGATATCCAACATAAGATTTCTATTTCCCAATGGTCGCAAAACATGACAAGACACCCACGTAACCAACCAGGCCTATAACCAAGTCAAAAAACAAAAAAATTAAGAGTTAGAACTAGCATAATTATATTCTGATTCTAAGTTCAAATAAAAACCAATCCACTATATAGAATCATTTTGATTTCCTTGGAATCTTACCTTGGAACAAAACTTTGGTCGTTACACTTTGCATCTGAAGGATTAATATTAAATTTAAATTTCCACATAATTTAATTGAATATGGATGATGAATCCCATATTTGGAATTAGAAAAAATTATTATTTATAATAATAATGAAATATTTTTTCTCATAATATCTAGTGAAATCAATTAGTATTAATCATAACAATTTATGGAAAACCATATTTACTAAGGGAATAAAAACTAAAATTAGGGTAATAAATTTCAAAATATTATTCCAAATACCATTTTATGGAAATATATTGACCATGTACTTTATATTATCTATAATAAACTATTAATGGGTCTTGGGTACATGAAAAAAACATGGGTGTAATTCACTCTTCTAGTAAACAATTATAAGTGAGGAACTCACATCAATTATAAAATGGAAATCACTAAAACCACTTTGTAACCCTATCAATATATTTGAATTATAAAATACCTTCCCAAGTCACATAATATATTACCTTACATCATCGAATAATCCTTATTTTGGTCATAAATCCAAACATTGGAGGCTTCTTTGCAAACCAAAGTAGGATTATCCAAGAATATTTAATATTCATGAATAAGCATCTATATATTAATATGTTCTCCAATAAATTGTGTAATTATTATAAAATTATGATATAATAACCACAATATACTATATATAATGAATGATTTTTATGGAAATACATAAAACCACACAAACATATATCAAATTTGTCATGAAATTACAATTGCTGTGTAGAGAAGACTATTGGCCTGCGAATCGATGCAATTCACCTTTTTCATTAACACTTATCAGCATAGTGTATTATGATAGATATAATGTTTTTATATAAAAATATTATCATATTTATACCTCTTTATCCATTATTCTTATATACCCTTTTACATTCCATTCTGTAAAAGATAATATAAGGTGGCCCGTGTGTACCGCCGACTACAACCTCACCGATCAATGCAATTCGTTTATCCCAAATATGTTAAATAGAACAAAATAAGTGTAAATTAAATATGATATAAATTAAATATTTGTCAAATTAATTACACATTTATAATTATTTAAATATAATATATCGTTTTCAATTTACCACATCACTCACTAAAAATGATAACGTCGTTTGTGGGGATGCATATTACTTCTTCTTCAAAGCGATGTGATTCATTTATTCACCATTACATAAAATGAATAATATTTATAAGAATAAAAATATAAATAAAATTATATTTTATTATTATGATATATCTAAAATAAAAAAAATGCAAATGACCATCTTTAAATAATGATCATTTTAAAAGGGAAATGTTATTCATTCGTACAAATGACCTACCTTCCACATGATGGCAACATAAAATCATATCTTGTAACCATTGATCATGAATGATATAAAAATAATAATATATGTATAATTATTATAATTATTTCTTGATTATTAATATATATTTATTTATTTGATGAAAACTCTAACTATTCTTTACCCACCAATGTTGATTTTTACACATAATCCAAATATTATCAAAACATCTTTCGTAAACATAATTATGTATAAAACTATATATAAAATTATAATAATTGAAATAATATTTATAATAAACTATAAATTATTTATCAATTATTTATATAATTAAAATAGGTTTCGTAGTAATTATGAATAAAACTCATTTTACAAGTCAAACACAATCTAACTATTTTTCTCATTTAACTTTTTATTTCTTTTTTATTTATATCATATTCACCACTTATTTTTTATGTGTGCTATATATTCATCCCATGAATTTATTTTATTGTTATTATCCTTCAGTTTATTTTGATTTACCTTTACATTTTTAGGATGTCCCTTTCATGGGGATTATGGTTTCAATTTTATTATGTTGGTAAATAATATTTGACTCAGTTTTCCTTCTTGGAGAAGAATTTTATGTTATAAACTTGTATTCTATTACAAGGTATATATACTATCCGATATAGACGATATATATAGCATCCCGTCTTTTTATAACATAACTTCCATTCCATTACACGGAACTGAGGACCTTTAAGGTTTAGTGTCTTGGAAACAAGGAACATAAAACATGAAACAAAAAAAACATTCTTCTTAAACACTTGAAAGGCTTCTCCTCATGTTCACCCTAGGCTCATTACAGCATCTCATAACCTAGGGACATACATCAAAAGGAAGGGTGAGCAGAAGGCCCAGCAAGGGAAACAAGTGAAACGTATTACATATGAACTTGAGATACATCACTAAAGTCATGAAAAGAACTTTAAGACATGAAAATGAAATCATGTGGCATATCATAATAAAAATAAAACTTTTTCATAACTTGACGATGTGGCTACATCATTTAACATAGACAATCATGAACATATCACCAAGGTCCATCCCCAAGGTGTCATTTGAAAATTACCAAGGTTATTCACCAAGGTATCGTGAAAATTGTAATCTCTAGTGGTTACATCATTACCCAATGCATTGGAGCGCTATCAAGGCGCACCCTTAAATTTGCCTTTATTATCATGTGAGCCACATATATCATCATCAAAAATTTCATAAATAACCCATATAGAATAAAATAAATGGGTTTCATTTCATAATCATAACGTTTTAAAAACTGCTTTAAAGACATGATCTTTACGGCACTTTAAACCCACGGAAGGGAAAATGGGACTTATGTATGTAAATCCCAGAATTTAAAATGGAAAATTTTGATATTTATGTGAATAACCTTGTAGAAATAAGAGCTTTGAGTATTCACTTTATAACATAAAATAATTTTGAGAAAAGAGAGAGGTATTTTGAGACGAAAATTCTGCAACATAACGGCTATGTTACAAGGTTTTAGAAAACATTGAAAAGAGAGGGGACATGGGTCACCCACTCATAAATGATCCATAAAACAGTAAGGGAACAGAATAAGAAGGATATATGGACATGGTAATGAAATTTTAAGGACATACCATTTGAAATGAAAAACATGGAAGGAAGACAAAAATTAGATTTCTCTTATGAAAATTCGGTAGCCTAACGACGTCACTTAAACTTCAATAAAAAAGAATTGAAAAGATCAAATAGGGTCTCTCATCATATGATCATAAGAGGTCAGTATGATAGATATAGAGATCATACCCCAACATAATAAAAAGGATATTGAAATACTTGACATGAAAATCGAACTTGAAAAATGAGAAGGGTGAAAGAATCTCTTAAAGATTCGGCAGCCTAACGGCGTCACTTAAACTTCAACAAAATTGAATTGACAAGGTCCAATAGGGTCTCTAATCATATGAACATAAGAGTCCCGTATGATAGATATATAGATCATACCCCAAAATAATAGAAAGGATCTTGAAAGAATTGACATGAAAGTAGAACATCAAAATGAGAATGGTGAAGAACCACTTAAAAATTCGGCAGCCTAACAGCGCCACTTAAAACTTCAAAATAATGTATTGAAGAGATCAAATGGGGTCTCTCATCATATGATCATAAAAGATCAGTATGATAAATTTAGATATCATACCCCAACATAATAAAAAGGCACTTGAAAGACTTGACATGAAAGTAGAACTTTGAAAAAGAGAAGGGTGAAAGAATCCCTTAAAAATTCGGCAGCCTAACAGCGCCACTTAAAACTTCATAAAACGAAATAATGAGAGTAAGTGGGGATCTCTCATTATATGAACATAAAAATATCATTAAGAGGGGTATAAAAGAACATCCTCCAACATAAGAACATGGAGCATAAAAGGAATGACATAAAAGATATCACTTGTAAAGAAAGAGAGGGGTCGGATCCCTTACCTTAAAATGTAACTCTTAAACCTCAAAGGTTGGGACCTTGAGGCCTTGGGGGAACCTTGAGAGGACTCCTTGGAAGGTAAGAAGACCAGAACGTCGTTGGGGAAGAGTGGGGAGTCGAATGGATGAGAGGAGGGCTTGGTATTTATAGGGAAAGTGAGGGGACAAGGCAATAATGGCCAAGGGACACCTCACATGTGCTTTTCTCAAACCCATGTGCTCTCCCTTGGCATTTACCATGGAGTTAGGCCACATGGGGCCCCAAAAACAATAATTCATCACCCTTGGCCGGCCAACCCTTAAAATATCTCATGACATCATCATGACACCGTTATGATGTCATTAAACATACCGAAACCCTAAAACTGTATTTTTACTATTCACTGAAAATTCAACATTCTCAGAAAAATCCCAAACATTCACATTAACCAAATATCAATGCTATGATTTCAAAAATGAACTCCATTTTATAAAAATAATTTTCTAAATATTTTTAATTTTATTTTTAAATAAATACACTATTCACTGAAAATTCATTTTTTTCAGAAAAAAATCCCCAAAAATTACCATAACATAATATCGATGCTCTGAGTTCAAAAATAAAGTCATTTTTATAAAAATAATTTTTTAATTATTTTTAATTAAATTTTTAATTAAAAAATACTATTCATCTGAAAAAACTAATACTTGAATAATAATTTATGAAACCGTTATTTAACCATTTTATTGAATCACATTACTTAATCAAAGTGCCTAGATTATTTTAATACTTTCTTTAAGTGAGATTACTAATCCATTTGGACACATTATTAATCCTAATCATAAAATCACTATTCATAATTTACTATTCATCAAAAATAAAGTTGATCTTATTAGACTCTAAATTTCGTACTGAACATAATTGCAGAAGACCATTTTTTGAAATCATTACACATTTTTAATTATATAGGGTTTAGATAAACATATTTAAAATATCCTTTTTCTAAAATTCATAAAAAATTTGCATACTATATTTATCCGGTCATTTGAAAATTCCTAAAAGAAATCGAAATTTTATTTAAAACAAAGGATTACACAAGACAGTTACGGTCTCCTTACATAGCCCCTTATCACACCAGCATAGGACCTAAGTGTAAGGTTTGCTAAGGTGAGAGAATCTGAGGGAGGCTCGGCCAACATCGCACGAGTAGTAATTTCTATCAGTTTGAACTTCTCGCGAAGGCGATCCCGTTCTAGCTTTATACGATGAAGTTCTGCTTGGGTTTGGTCCAAATCAAAGCCCAGTGGTTCTACCTCCTTCCCATGTTCTGTTAGATGGGCTTCGATCGGTCAAAGACTACTGGGTGAGGCCATCGAATCTTCTTTATATATTAATTAACCAAGATTGCTTGTATTTAGAGACAATAGTCAAAACGTTTAGTTTCCAGCGGTCATATTGACCAATGGTCAAATAACAGTCAAAACCCAACAGTCTCATTTTAATTATCCTCATGTTACCAAATGAAACATTTTTGTTGAGTATAACAATAACACATAAAATTAGGAAACAAAATTTATTTAAAAAATTTCGGGTCGTTACAATATACCCAGAGTATCATTATTTTCATGAATTTATAATTTTAATTTTAGGTCATGATTCATGGAAATTAATATAAAATGTTACCAATGTGGTTAGAGTCTTATGTTTCAATGTCATCGTTTATAAGGATTAATTATTATTAAAATTTAAATTATTGAATATTATGATCAAAATCCAAGAAACCAATGAATAATTTTTTCTACTATCTATATAATGAATAAATATATTTTCCCTAATTATAAATCACTTTATATACTCATGATTTTATACTACTATTTTTATAAGAGAACATTACCTAGTTCAAAAACAATTTTTTTTAAAAAACAATGTTTTCTAAGAAAAAATAATGAAAATTAAAATATTTTTTTCATAGAAAATATGAAATTTTACTTAATAAATGTTTTAATATATATTTAAATCATCATATATAAGATTTCATGGTTATTTTCAAAGAAAAAGTGCTTTCAAATTTTTTATATTTTAAATGTAATTTTAAAAATTAAATGTTATTTTCCACAAGAAGGGTTCTAATTATCTTTTATTAGTATTTCAAATCATCAAACTAAAAAAACCATGTTGTCAATTTGGATCCAACATGGATATTTTTTAATGAAAATCTATTAATTATAAATATAAATTGATTAGTTTTTTTCAAAATAATATTTGTTGAAGTAGTTTCTTTACGATTGGTAAATCATTTTTGAAAAATATTATTGTGAAACCCATTTCATCATTATAGTTTGGTCATATTTCCAAGATATTATAATTGAACACATTTATCTGAAAATTCTTACTAATTTTTTAAATTTATTATTAATATATCAATTTATTTTCCATGTATTAATCATCTATCAAATAAATTATTATGAATCAAATTTTTTTTTCTAGTGGTTAATAATGATTCAAATAGATTTTTATTGTATCCAATTACATTTACATTATCCAATAATTTATAAAATTTATTTACAAGATACAAATTTATTTTTTATTGGTTAATAATTTTATTGATGGGATAATTATTGTTTTAATGGGTTTTATAATGAAATAAATATGTATAATATTTTTGTTGTTTTTATTACCAATTGATCCCATTATCACCAATACAGTTTGTGGCCTTAATATTTTAGGGTGATCCTTCTAAAGATTGAATGATGGGGCGTCCCATATAGATTTGGGTGAACCTCTAACAGTTTATTCAGTGGGGTTTCCAGGTTATCTATTCGTGAGCCCCTTAAATATTATATGGATAGTGAACCTAGGCTATGCTATAATACATTGGGTAATATTCCATGTCATGGTATTAAAAAAGGAGTGAGTTACATGAGTATTCTTTATATGTATTTAACTTGTCTATAATTGTTTTTTACACAAGTTTAACATGTGTTATGAATAAAAATTTTCCTGAACACCAACACAATCCTTCTATTCTTGTGATGGGTTTATAATGTTTGCATCGATGAAGATCGATATCAAATGGATTATGGGTATTTATTTCTATGATTCCTTCCTTTGTTAATGATTTATTCCATCTTTGTGATTGATGATTTTGGAATTCATCGGTATGAGTTATTTTTTGATTCTCTCATGCACTATTATTACGTCATCATACCCTTATGTACTTATTATTCTAATTGATGACATTAAATAATTAATTTTTATATATACCATTTTTCAAAAAAATTATAATAGTTCTTATGTTTACTTTTCCTCAAGATAACAAAAACCTATGTTGAATAAATTATGTCAATAAGGGTTTTTAATGGGTTATGATAATAGATTATTGTGAAATAAGGGAAGAAGGCTTAAGTGGGATAAAATATCATTTAACGACATAGTTATTGTTTATGTATGAGTATATCCTAATTCTCAAAAACTCTAATCATAAATGTTATAGGAGAATATACATTATCATATATTTCATTTTGATAGTATATGGTTTGGATGGTTAAAATATGGCCACCTCCCTTAGTTTCTAACTGTGAAATGTAATGTTTAAATATTAATCTTTGAATATGAGAGTGAGGGTTTTGGGATGTTATAGTTGGTATTAGAGAAACATATTAGGTAAATTTAGATATATGGATTCTTTCATGTGAGGATATATTATGATTTATGGATATAATCATATTTAAATAAGATTATTTTTTATATTTTGTTTAATGATTGATACACCATTTTAGGGTTTTTAGATGTAAAAAATTTTGTGTT
Organism: Viscum album; assembly: GCA_963277665.1. Classification (NCBI taxonomy): domain Eukaryota; kingdom Viridiplantae; phylum Streptophyta; class Magnoliopsida; order Santalales; family Viscaceae; genus Viscum; species Viscum album. The sequence continues at coordinate 629,831,838 of OY728166.1, forward strand.
TAATGACATTTTTGGTGAAATTTTTGTTGTTTTATGTTACATTTAACCCATAGATTCAACATGAATTTATATTTTTGGTGAAATTATTTTCCATTTTTAGAGAAAAAATGACAACGCATATACTAGTAGGAATCCAGTTGTATTAGGCATAACTACAGGTCTTGAACACACAACCAAAGGGGGAAAATGGTGTAGTTCCTACCACTGACCTATATGATGTCTACATTATTATAAAATTATTTTATGTAAATAAAATTATTATTTAAAAACATATAAAATTTAATATATGTAAGAATTGATGATTAATCATGGAAGAACATTTGATCAAATTATTCTAATCATTAGTTTTTAAACATAGTCAGAAATTGTTTGATGAAATTGAAGGATATTTATTTATAGAATACTATGGTTTGAACATTGGGTAATTTTTTTAAAAAAAATTGATTAATATGTGAAGGTATATTTTATTATTTTAAAATTATTATTTTAAACGATTTTTTCGATTAATGTCTGAAAACAAGAGTAATATCTTTTTATTCTTTTGTGGATTATATGGCCTTTCAAAAAAAAATTAATTATTTATGAAGTAAAAATTATTTCTACATAATCATTTTATAGGGAAAAATATGATTTTATGTTTAAAATTTACTATATTATTCATTTTTACTAATAAATTAAGTGTACATCCATATTAACTTTGTCAAGATGTTATGCTCTTTCCTCATCTCTAGGAAAAGGATAAGAAAAAAATGTTATCCATGTTCTTTGAAATTTGATGAACATATAGCCGTTTGATCATAACATAAACTACTTCATAAGGAACATATGTTTCAATAAACATTCTCATATTTTTGATCAATGAGCTTAATCATTCTATATAATTATTTATTCCCTTCTTTCACTCTAGTCTATGTTACCCTCTTTCGAAACGAAGATATGTGTAATTATGTATGAATTTTTAAATTTTATTTCCCTATTATTAAGAATATGTTTTATTGTCCCATTTTACAATGTCATTTTGATATAAGTTATTTGAATATTTCCAACTATTTATTAGTGAGATAATGTTCAAATTGTGAGGACGAAATTTATGAATTGGAGAGAATTCAACATTCATAGTTTATTAAAATAAGAATACATTATTTAATAGTGTAAAGGAAATGTTATAGAAATATAATATTTCATTAAATAAAATGATGTTTTCGTCATGTGTTACATGTAACACTAATTTATAATTTATTACACACAACCAATTTATTTTTATGTTTTATATTTTATTCATCACACAAAGCTGAACATAAATGATCCATAATATATATTACAGTTATAAACTAGATGTTCAATTGTAGGTAATAAATAATAATAACTATATTATAATATATATATATATTCATGACTTACTCAATAAAAATTATTGATAATTGTTTTATAAATAACTAAAAAATTTATAGTAAACCCATTTTTTATTTCCCTATTAATATTTCATAAAAAATGATTTTAATTACATTTTATAAAAATAATTTTATAATCAAGGTTTGTAAAATTTACAAAATATTCCTCATATGACAATATATTTTTTCAATTGGAATATAAAAAGACACTTTGGATGAAATTCATTGATTTTTTTTTAAAATATTTATATGTTAGAGAATAGTAAAAATTACTATTATTTAGGAAAAGTAAATTCTTTTAAAAATCATAAGTAATTGATTGTTCAGAACATCATTTGGTTACTTTTTCGTGTAAAATAAGCAATATTTAGTTATATTTAATCAAATTAATTACCTTATAATTAAATTAATTTTTTAGTACAAGTCAGTATTTATGATTGAATACAAATTTTTCTAAAAACTATTTTTAAAAGAATCAGGTTTCTCCAATTCAGTTATTTTAAATAATCCCAAAAATATATATTTTTAAATTAAATAAATATAATAAATATAAATTAATATTAATTTATATTCTTATAATGATTATTATTATTCATAATGTTAATATAGATCTATCCCTTTTTATAAAACATTTATTCATAAAAACATGTTGACCCACCAGGTCTGCAAGATTAATATTAAATTAATTTTATTCCAATTAATTTAAGTTAATTTCAAATAATTTATTTAAAATTTCAATCATAATAATTTATAATTTATAATATGTCAAACAAATTTTTTACAATAATTTTTTGTTAAACAGTTTAAATTAATCACAACAATTAAAGTAAAAATGAGTTTACCAAGGGTTTAAACATTAATCATAAGTGAAAAAATTATAAAAAACATTTCCAAAACCCAAATTATTGAAATATTTAAGTCATATATCTTTAATTATAGATAATATACCTTTATTTGTGCCAAATTATGTGAAAAAAATAATAGTGGAATTAACTCTTTCAATAGAAAATTTAAGTGTCCCACTCACCTCACCTAGAAAAGAGAATTCACTATCCCCTATTATTCAATCCTCTCAAGATTTGTAGATCATAATCTATTTTTAAAAATAACTTCCAAAATTCACTACCTTCATCATGGAGGCTTTATTTTGGGTTAAATTCCTACCACTAACGGTTTTATGGAAAACCTAAGCAGGATACCTGAAGAAGAGGTAATGTTAATCAACAAGCGTCATTATTTTAAATATTTATTCTATAATTTTATTATTATTATATCATAATGATATAATAGATTGAGTATATTCCAAAAAATTTTATTTTTTTTACTTATATATTCAACCTGATAAAATCCACCCTTGAATAAAATTTGATACTAAGTCATTTTTCATCTGTAGGGAAAAATACCGTCTAGCTTAATGATTTCATTTGTTTTTCCCATTGCAACCTCACACAGTTCAGAATAATGATTTATATAAATATTATTTAGGAAACTTGTAACAAAATTATACAATTGAATTTATTATATGATATTTTATAGTTTTAGTTCAATTCGAGATGTGATATGATAATGTCACTCTTGTCTACAGTAGACAACCTCCTCATGAAGCAATGCATTTTTTTTCACTAACATGTTACGTAGAATGTAAAAAATATATATAACAAATAAATACCATATAAATTAAATATTTATGATATTCATGAAATAATTTATTATTATGGATATATATATATATATATATCATTTTTTTAATTATTGCAAAAATGATATTGTCTTTCATAGATGTGGTGACTACAGCCTCCTCGAAATGATGAGAATCCTTTTTTTAAAAACCACATCAATGTAATGATATATATAAAAATATAAAACAAAAATATAGTATATTAATTTTATTTTTATTATTCTATTGTGATAAAATATTACATAACTTCATTTTATAATGGTTATTTAAAAATATGAATGTTTCTTATGAGTATGTATGGCCAACCATCTTCATGATTGTAATGTTTGTTAATTTTTCATAGCCATCCTTGATGATTGGAATTAAATGAATAATTTATGCATAAATATGTTAATTATTTTATGAATATTATTCTAGATATGTTTCCATAATGAATTCATTGGGCAGAAATAACCTAGGAAAATTCGTTTTGAACCCAATACAAATATGGTTAATAAAATACAATATAAACATAATTGATTAAATAAATGAACAAATATTATAATGATTGACATATATGTAATTATAAACACTAAAAAAGTTATAAAACAAGTAAATAAATAAAATATTTTTATTATCTAATAATGTAAAGACACACAAGACAAGTCATAACCAGGGTGAGGATTTTTCTCGTCTCACTTTTACATTTGTTATATGAAACAGTATTGACCAAATATTTTTATTTCTAGTGTATATAATGAGGATGAATATATTTTTTATTATTATAAATTAATTTAATAGTATTTAAATATTAATTTTATGATCTCTCATTTTAATACAATTAGATTTTGTGAAATATTGTTTTATCAAATTAATTTAATATTTTTGAAAATTTTCATTTCACGAGTCTCTGAAAATAGTTTAATTTATTAAATCACAATGTTTGGATTGAATACTATGCAACAACATGTTAATAATTAACTATATAAAACATAAATTTAATTTTTTTAATGGAACATTTTCAGATCTTACATTACACATAACAACGAATTGGCATACTCAACACAACACATTGAGTTCAACTAAACATCATTTTATCATTATAATTATTTAAACATGACAACTAAATAATAGCCTCAAAAAATAGTAATATGTATAGTAAAAAATACATTATAATGAATTTTTATATTTTTTCATATCAATAAATTATATTTACAATGTATGAAATAATTTTTGGTAAAGCCATTATATGTTTTTAAAAATTATCTTCTCAAATTAATAACTTTTAATGACATATAGTGAAAAAATAAAATTAATTTTATACACATTTATATAATGAATTTGATAAAATAAACATTAATTTATAATTTATAATTTGGATATTATTTTAGGGTGAATTTTCTAGATTTTTTTTGAGAAATTTCATTTCTATATAAATAGTGATATATATAGAATTTTAATTCAAACATTTTTATTCATCTTATTTATTTATGAGGATTAATTATATTTTAATGCTTTTACATAAAAACCCCACATTGCCAACCTGACTACGGGATTAAATTTAAATTTATTTCGTCTAATTATTTGATTTTAATTGGTATAAATGGATTCCATATTTGAGATCAACAAAATATATAATGTCTAAAAAGGCCAAACTAGTGTTCTCCATAATTATTAGTGAAAGTGATTAAAATTAATTTTGATTATTAAGATAAAAAATAACTTAACAAAGGAATAAAACCTAAATTTAATGACTAATAAACCTAGTAACATTTAACCTATATTCCCTTATCTCAGCATTGGTTCATTATTGGATCCACATTCTCCTAGAAAAACCTCGGTGTTATTATCTCTTAAAAAAATTAGAAGAGTGACTCATTTCCTCCACTATAAAAATTCATCCTCTCCTCCCAATTACTCAAATAAATCAATCCAGATATTTTTAATCAATATATAATCAATACACTATTAAACATACCTCTATTGTACCTATAAGCCTCCCCTTAGGTGGAATATAATCCAAATATTCCCTTTAGTGCACACGAAAAGGAGTTCCCTGATTTAAAAGGTAACGCTTTGCAGGATCACATTTCTTTAATTTATTTATACAATAACTCAAATATCATTATTCCAAGATCATATAAGACCAATATTATTCTAAATATACTTATGAATTGTTTTATTTGGGTTTCAACCAATTGTTACAAACACTTCCATCTAATGGGTAATGAGTCTATTGTTTACTTGTATGGAGAAGTATCGCCTGATGAAATGATGATTAATAATGTTTGATTTACCCCCATAACGGTATAACATATCATGGAAACTCTTTTTAAATAGTTTATATATTATATCTATAGTGTCTACAAAAACACATATAATTATTCTTTCCATTTTTTGAGATTATGACAATTTTGATTGAGGAAGTGTAGACTACTACCCACTAAAAGCAATGTGATTCGTTCACACACTACATGAATTATACTAAGGGCGTTTTTAGTGAAATTATTTGATATATATGAAATAATAATTCATATATAATAAAAATATATATACATATACATATACATATATTACATGTCTTTCATTCTTCCAATATGATAATAAAAACAGAAACATCATTCATCTGTATGTACAATTTACTGTCTCCATGAATGATGTATTCTATATGATACATCTATATTATATAGATCATTATAGTAAAACTATATTGAATATAAAGGATATTTATTTCATGGTGAACATTCTATAAATAATTATATAATTATATGGATCATAGATATAACAATTTAAGAGACATGCGATGACAAAATATTATTTTAACTGATGTGGATCCTACATATATAATTATTATCTCTCCGGTAATATAAATATCTAATAAAACTATAAATGTTAGTAGATATGAGAATATGGTTCAATGATAGATATCTAAATAGCATATATTTAACATACCTGAGGTTTTTATGAGTACGATAGGAGTCAGACACATGGTAATGGAAATTTCATCTCACTTTTTTTTCATGAGACACATGCCTTAGACACCAATATTTTTTTGTATTATATACATCCCATGAATGTACTCCACGCTTATTATTATTATTAAATATAAGGTTATTTACATATCCATTATATGATCATCCTATCATGGGGTATATGTTTCAATAGATTCTGAATCGGTGAAGTAATATTATGTCAATTTTCCATCTTTGAGACACATGCCATGCAATGCAGGTATATTTTTCGATGAGTTGTATATAATTACATTGAAATTTTATTTCATGAATCGCTTTATTTTCATGATATTTTATGATTCATTTAATTTGATTTATCTTAAATGTATTTTATGGTCTAATGTTACCAAGTGATAAGAGTTTATTGAAATAATCTAATCACTTTTTGAGAATGATTATGTTTATGCATCTTTTGGTTACATATTCTGATCCATATCTAAAAAAATGGTGATTTTTATCCTCATATGTTTATTCATAATTTATTCATGTATTATTACAAGTTCTATACCATTAGGTTTATAAGATAGTTAATAAAGTGTTTTTAAAAAATCCTAACATTACCCTATCTTCCATTGGAAAATTATGTTCATTCAAAACAATGTTTTCTATAAAAGGAATCTAATAATAATATAATATTCTCCAATTATTATTAGAACAAAATTTTTACCATTTTTCTGTTTAAATTTTTTTCAATGTAATATCCTTTTCTATTTCCAAACAATGCAATTTCTATCCTTTAAATGTGGAAAAAATAGGACTATTTTTTTACCTCATATGGAATGTACGGATTTACCTATTTTAATGACTAACATTCCCTTCAATATTACTTTACGTGATTAAAAATTAATTATTTCATAAAATAATATTTTTCTTAATCATCGAGAAATTCATTATTTTTAGAGTGTTTTTCAATTAAAATAAATTTTAAAATTTTTTTAATGCTTATTAATACCTCCTTTAAATGTTTTCAAAGATGTTATTATAGAATAATTTTTTGAAATAATTGAAATATTTTAAAAAATATTTAAATAATTTTAAATCATTTAATAAAATCTTCAAATTTATATTCATATAAAATGGAATTCAAACATTTTTTTGACTTATTTCAAATATATTCATGTAAAAGGTTCTCAAAATGTTTTAATGGTTTCTTTATAAACATTAAATGTATTTTAAATTATATATTATTCGATATTTAATCATGATTTCACTATAGTCATTCAATGTATTTTAATATAAATAATTTTCGATACATATTCTATATTTCATTATATGTATTCAAATTATTTGCAAATAATTATTTTTTTAAACGTTTTCAAGCTTCTTTTATTAGTTTCTATAGAAAATCGTTTTTAAAAAGATTTATATTTTTTCAAATAATTTTTAAATGTATACAGAATATTTTCTTTGAGATATGTTTTAAAAATATATTTTCATGTTGTTTTCCATCTAAAATGACGTCTATTAATGTTACTCATTCCCTTCTAGAAAATTATCTCATGTATCCCTTCATATTTATTTTCATGATTTCTTTATTTTAGGATGGAATGATTCTTATGAAACAGATTTCCCTTCCACGTGTTATATTCCATTGAAACCATCCACTTTTTATAGGTTAGGATTTATATCAAATTATCATGAAACCTCTATCATTTCCCATAAGTTATGATATGATTAACTGTTTTTATACACATTTCTTTCGATGGTTTATGATATTATTTTTATTGATCATGTAGAAGATGTATTTATGATTTTATTATGATATGGGTGGGGCATATATCACCATATGATGAATTTTGTAGGGATTTATATCTCATGGTATATACATGGAAGGAATAATAAATAAGCACGGTCTAGTATTATAGGGCTGCAATAAGAAATGAACCCGGTACAATACTATAGGGCTGTAATGAGTAGTCAACATAGTTCAGTAATACATGGATGAATCATGGTGGGAGACCGGTTCAATAATAGACAATTTCCACTAATATGTCATTAGGAAAAAATGCCTTGTCTACTATGTAAATAATTATAAATGCCTATGTTTCCGCCACAATTCTATGTATTATTCCTATGTTATTATTTTATGAATTATGTTCATTATTTCATAATGATTCATTTCTAATGAACTACTAATATTGAGGCCATTATTCATGTTTATGATATTTAATATGTTGGGTATGATGTTTTAATGTTATAATTACATTATCATACCCTTATTCTCATGTTTATTCTTACATGTCTCCCATGCATACCCTTACTAAAAAAATGGGGTCACCCCTTTTTAGGTTTCTTTCTCACGGTTTGTTAACATATGTATAAATTATGATGTGTCTGAGAAGGTTTCCAGTTTTGAAGAAAATATTCGTATATTATGTATTTAAATTTTGAACCAATTATTATCATTCCATTTTATCAAAAGAACTAGATTAAGGGGTCATTATTCATCTTTTTTTATGGTTTAATGTATTCTAAAAATGAGATATAATGTTAGTATATAAAAAGAGAGGGTCCTGATAGTTGGTATCGAAGAAAATTTTTAGTTAACTATTAGAATATTGAATGATATAAACATAATGAGAACCCTAAAGAAATGTATTAGGATATGTCTAAGGATTATAAAAAGTAAAAATAAATGACCTTAAATTTTGGTAATAGAAAGAGTGAGTGGATTCCTAGTAATAAATCCATATCTAGATACTATATGTGCATGTGGATTTGGAATAGAGTTTCATTGCAAAAAATCCCCAAAAAGATATTCCAGGCCTGACATTAGGTTATCTAATATATTAAAATAGTCATTGTCGGAATCCTCATTCAACACTCCCATGGAATATGTATTAGGAATTCACAAACTCTTCACAAACCAAGATAAATGATTTAAATATAAGATTTCTATAAATAACCTAGGATAAACATTGGGTTTACTAGATTAAGGAATGAGTATTTATTTAGACATATTATTAGTAATTATTTTTTGAATATGAGGTTTTTGATTTTCATAAGTAATTACCATACATTGATTCTTTTAGAGGTCAATGGAGGGAATGTGAAGAAAAAACATTAACAACGATTGTGATGGAATTTTTTTTATTTTTAGTTGAGTTGGATGGCATTGGACTGAATGATTTTCGGATCATTCCTAATTAGTTTTCTTGTAACATGAAACAACATAGACCTTAAACATCTCTCAGAATAATGAAATAATATAAGGAAGATGTTCGATGAGATTTAATGTAATGGATACCATGTACAAATTAGTATTTGGTTTCCAATGTTTCAATAATGTAAAAAAATTACCTAAGTGGTTCTATTAAATGAACAAGAAGATATTTTGGTAGTGGAAAAGAATGAAATAATGAATGTAATTGAAATAGTAAAATGAATAGTTTTTTAATGAAATGGATTAGAATATTGTTCATCCTAGGGCCTCATTGATGGTGGATTATTTTAATTGTGGAATAAATGGTCATTATGCAACTAAATGTTCCATGTGGAAAGATCCTGAGGAGAATTAGAATGGTGGTTTGAGTTATGGTTATATAACTGTTGATGAGGAGTTAAATTTGAATGGATATAATTATTATATAATATGATGATTTATTTTTGTTATGTATTATGGATTAATTTCAATAATTTATGTTTTAGTTATTTGGGATTTAAAAAATACATTATATGAAGGGAGAAATAAACAACAATTGGCATGTTTTTGTTTTTTCAATGGATTTAAAAGATTATGTTGCATGATTTTGATGGAATAGAAAAGTGATTTAATTTTAATTTGATATTTTTACAAAGAGAATTTAAACCAAAATATGTTACTTATTTTAATATATTTTTATTTTTATAAAGATATACGGGATATGAATAAGTAAATTGGACGGTATAGATTAACATCGATCTATCTAAGGACCTTTTGATAAGTAGTTCATGTTATCATGGATGACGATTATGACATCCAATATTTATGGAATATATCTTGTAATCTAGGGAATAATTAATAATTAATATTATAGTTCATGAATGTGGTTACCATGTTCCAATAAACCTTTTCATGGGGGTATTGACATGTTCTGAATCTGACAACATCGGGGTACTTCATGATATTAGGGGGATCAATGTTAAGATGATTTCTTGACTTTATTTACAATATTTTTTATTTTAAAATTTCATGTTATTTATGAGGTTATATATTCATGAATGTATTGATATTTTTTCAAACACATGGTTAACTGGAAAATTAGTGATTAACATTATTTATAGGATTCCCAAAATATTTATTTTTTATATTATATAGGTTTTTTTGGAAAGGGAAATCATGTGTGTCGAGTGACAACCAATCATATCCCATAAGGTATTGGGTATAAAACCCATTAATGGAATATGATAATGGTTTCATGCGAACCACTGGCCTATGTGATATCCTAGTTAATGCATGATTATTTTTAATGAATAATTATTTATGATGATATAATAGTGTTAATTTTATATACTTAGATATTAATAAATTAATCAGATTGATTTTGAAGAATATTTATGGATACATAGTTATAAATTGTATACTATTATGGGCTTCAATATCTTCTAAATGTTTATTTTAGTGCTTTAAGCATCAAAGATAATTTCTGGGAATCTATTTGTTAAATTAATAGATGAATTTGAAATAGTTAAATGGAGAACCAACAAATCACTTTTTTATAGAAATATATCATGTAAGTATATTTCCATATTTTCTTAAACAGTAAAATAATGACTAAATCATAGGATAATTATTAGAATAAAAAATTTGTTCTCATACCTTTTTTTTGAACCCATGTCATTAAAAATCATCACATATTTATATCTTTGAGAGACTCCATTTTTCTTTGATTAATAACTTGATTGTGATTAATGAAATAAATGACATCCTACAAATATTTACATTTTCTCTCAATTTAGAATCTTCACTCCCAACATACTTTCTTATATTTTATATTGGTTTACCATTATTGTTCCAACATTCCATTTTTAGGGGATGTTTTGGTAATAATTTTAATGATGTGAAATTCTAAGAATGAAAAATTGAAATATGTTTCCCTTGATAACCCAGATTAATTTTAATGGAAAAATTCATTTTAAGGAGGGTAGATGGTAACACCCATATATTTTATGAAATAAAAGATTTTGAATTAATTAATTCTTTTTGATATTTTTAATTTCACGCATCATTGAAAATAATTTATTTTTTAAAAGAACAATGTATGGGTTGAGTTATATGCAACACCAATTTAATTTGGCATCACATGAAACTTAAATAATATCAATTTTTTTATAGAACAACTACTTGGAATACATTACACAGAACACCGATTTGGACTACGTTACCTACAACATTGAGTTTCTATGAAACATTATTATATTGTTATAGTTATTTAGACAAGATAATTATTTCCTAGACATAAAAAACAATTCTATGAATTGTAATAACTACTTTTAAAATATTTTTTTATAATTTTTTTATAAAAATAATAAATATTAAAAATGAAATAAAGTTTTTGTAAAATATTTTCATTTTTTAAGGCACTATTTTCTCAAATAAACAAATTTTAATTTCCTTATGTGAAAAAAATATTAATTAATTTTAGAAAATTTGATTAATTTAATTGGATAAAATAAAATTTATTTTTTTACCAATGTATATGTTATCAGTGGGATAATTTATGGGTCATTTCGGAGAAATTAATTATTTTTATGAATATAGAAAAATACTAAATTTTAATTTAAAATTGAATTTTCTTAATATTTTATTTAAAAGGATAAATTTTATAGTAATATTTTTTGAAAAATTATTTATGTCCTATTTTTACCTATCAACCCAATTTGGATTATTGGAATCAATTGTTTCATTGAAATTTAATATAAAAACATTGAAAACTTTTTAACATATCTAATTTAAAACCCAACATTGTTTACCCAACTATGGGATTAAATATAAATAAATTTATTATACTTATGTGATTTTAATTCAAAAAAATGAATTCTATATTTGGGTTCATAATAATTTATAATTCCTAATTTTTGAAATATTCTTTTGACCAAAATGATTACTTATAGTGTTTAAATGTAATCACATTGATTAAGAGAAAAATTAACACAACCAAAGACTAAAGCTTAAATTTTGGACCCAATACGACCTATAAAATTTTGAAAGATCAATTTTATAAAAATATTTTGACCCTATAATCCTTTGAATCTACATATCAATAGTATAGTATCTACTTTCACCATGAAAAATGCCGGTCGAATCCCCTCTTCCAATATTTACAATTATATCATGCCTCCTCCATTATAAAAAGGCCTCCTCTCCTCCCACGCCTTCATCCCTATCAAACCACTTACTATCAGTCAGGATATACCTGAAAAACTATTAAAAATAATTTTAGTATAACTAGAAACCTACCCTTGCATAGATAGAAATCCATAAAATTACATTGGTGCAAACCAAAAAGAGTTACCAGATTTAAAAGGTAACACTTTCCAACGATCACAAGTATTTCATTTAAATCTACTCTAACTCAAATAATATTAATACATCTCCATATAATAACACTATCATCCTAAATATATTTTTATTTTCTTATTAATTTTTCAACCAACATTTAAAAACTATTCTATCTGATGGGTAACAGACATAATATTTACGTATATGGTGAACTACCGCCTCATGAAATTATGATTACCTATTTTTCATTTTTTGCATCTCATGATTGACATTATTATGAAAAATATAATCATATATAAATATATAATATTTATTATGTCTTAAATATACTTTAATCCATTTAAAATACATATCTTTTCACTTTCTATTTTGTGTGCATACGATAATTTCATGTATGGAAATGTGGACTACCACCCATAAAAGCAGTTTGATTCATTCACACAGTACCTGGAATGTATTAAGTATGTGTTTAGTGAAATTATATGACATATAAATATAGAAGAAATAATAATACTAATATAATTATACTATATATATGTATACATATATTTCATTTTCTTTTTTTTCTTTCAATATTATAATAAAAATAAAATCAATGTTCATGCATACGTACGACTTGCATCCTTCTTTGAATGGTGTATTCCATTCCATTGATATATATTATATATATTATTATAATAAATATAAAATTAATATATATGATATTTATATAATGGGATAAATTATGTAAATCATGTTAAATTTATAAGGACTAAATATATAACAAATTAAGACACATGCGACGAACAATGAACATTTTACCCTAAGTGAAACATTAAAATAAAATCATTAACTAAGAGGTGTTATAAAGCCATTATTAACACATATAAGGTATTATATATATTAATATTAATATTTTATATATTTTTGAAGAATATATATAAAGTATACATGAGGTTTGTATGATTATGACCACCATCATGACTCATGGTAATGGAAATTTCACCTCATCATTTACTTCCATGAGATACATGAATTTGGCACAACTATTTTTTTGAGGGGTATACAATAAACACGAATGTATTCCATTGTTATTATTATTATTATTATTACAGTAAATTTATTGTTATTTTTATATTAATTTTATGATTATTCTTTCAGGGGATTTATGTTTCAAAAGTTACCAATTGGTAAAATAATTTTGTCTCAGTTTTCTTTCTATGAGACACTGGCCATGTCATCCTCAAATATTTTTTCAGGAGGATTATATACTTCCTTGGAAAGATTATATCTTGAATCTACTTACTTTCATGATATATTAACCTTCATGTAATTTCTTTTTTCTTATCTTTGGGAGTTTTTTTCAATGATTCCATGCAGTAGGATTTTGTTGAAACAATCTCATTACATTTTTAGATTGTTTATGTTTATACATATAATGATGAAATAATATGATATATATCTAAAGAACATTATTGAATTTTATTCAATTTTATTTAATTATATTTTCATTTATTAAACACAATTTTCTACTTATGATTATATAATAGAGTTAGAATATTTTTAATAAATCCCAACATTACCATCTCTTTGTTTAGAAATATCCATTCTGTTAAAAACATTTTTCAAAAAAGGGTTTCCCATAATATTCCACTATTATCCTATAATCATTAAAATACATGATTTACCTTGTGGAATTTTATCATTATTTTAAGAGGAATATGCTTGTTTCATTCTGAACAAAGGATTTTTTGACCTCTTACATTGAAAAAAAGGAATGTCTGTCTTAAATTTTATGGAATGTACATATTTAGATACTTTTATGAATAAAATTACTTTGGATCTACCACTAAAATATTAAAAGGTTATTACTATTTAAAGGATTGTTTCCTCATATATTGGATATTCAATACTTTGAATGTGTATTTCAATGAAAATGGTTCTCTAATATGGTTTATGTTTATCAATGATTCCATTATATGCTATCAAATAAATTTTTGAAGAAATGTGTTCTATGAAAATAACATTCAAAAAATTCTGTTTCAAAAAGTTATTTTCATAGTAAAATCTATATTTTCATCAAGAAGGTTTATAATGATCATTTAATTAAATTTCCATTTATCAATTTCAATTAATATTTTTGTATCTTATAATCAACTAGGGATATTTTGTACCCATACAATCATCATTATTTGTCGAGATGGATTTTTCTATTTAAAGTAGATTTTTTTAAAACCTGTTTCCTTTCCACTAGTTAGTCATGTTTCAAAGTGATTTTTATTAGACCCATTTATTTTCCAAAAAAAATTCATTCTAGGGTAATCTGTACTATCCAATTTACATAATCAATCATAATCATCTATTTATCCAATCTAGACACAATTTTTTAAATATCATGGTAACATTAATTCTTATCTTCTCTTACTTCTAAAATTTCACATTTCCATTAAATCACTTTTCAATGACTTCATCACCATTAAAAATATCCTCTTCAATCCTTAATGATATCCCAATAATGAAAGCATTAATATATTTTATTATTCATAAAATATAATAATTTAATTCCCAAACATATTCACATTAATTATGAAACATTATTTTTAACTATTACTCAATATTCAACATATTATCCCTTAATACCCCTTTACTATAATTTTAAATATTAACCATTTGATTTTGTTACTCAACCTCAATCCAATCGTTCTTATTATGTTTATGGTAAATAATACTAGAATATCATCAAAATCTTTTTACATTTTTCTTCATGACTCTTTATCATTTGTAGTGTAACTAATCCTCATATAACATCATAACGCTCTTCTTAATATTTCGACATTGAAAATTGATTTTCTATTCTTCCCATAATTTCTAAATCTGAAAAATTCAATGTACACTGAGTTCCTTCAAGTTTCCAATATGTATTAAAACTAGAAAAAATGAGGTGAGATATACAGATCACAATATAATAATAATAAAAATAACAAACACTTTCTAATAATATGTCTAAATAATGACCTCTACTTCTTTAATCTATCATAATTTAGGTTTACCCTAGGTTATTTTATTCATATTCTACTTAAATACATCATAATGATTCCTAATGAGTTTGTGAATTTACAAATCATATCCCCTATAAATGTTAAACTAGGTGTGTAGTAAGTCCTATTGTTTTCTACCCGGTTATGATCATTTCCAGAATAAAACACCTTGTTAGATTTGATACTCATAGGAACATTTATTTCATAACCAAGTCCACTTTTAGTTTCCATACAAGGATATATTTCTAGATAACCACTCGCTCTATCCTTTACCAAAATTCCATGACCATTTCCAATATTTTATCCTTATCTTCAGACATATTCTTAGATATTTCCCAATACATACCTTTAAAAATATCACTAGGGATATAAATAAAGCATATCATAATAGTTTACAAAGGTTGACTAAAGTATCACTCGGATAGGAACTATAAAAACCCAGTCTTAACGCACATTGAGATTAAACCATTTTAATGCATAAAACATTACACAATAATATCCCCAAACACCGTATTATTTAAATACATTAGAAAAATGTAAATTAAAAATAGATACATAATTGAGTTACATTAGCTCCCATTGTTTTCTTTATGACTATATCCCTTATTATATAAAACCTATTTAATATAAATATTTATATCATGGGTAAGGAAACAAGATAAGTGGTGTTCTCAAATTCTTAGTAACAATAAACCAGGGACATATTTAATCATAAAGATGAGAATAAGGATATGATAACATGATCATGATATAAGAATATCAGACCCTACATATGAAATATCCTAAAAATTGATAATGGTGAAAATATCGTTAGTTCATAAGGAATAAATCATAATAGAAAGAAGAGCACAATCCATGAAATCATAACATTGGAATAAGACATGTAATTATTTGCATAAACATATTTATATAAAATCCAATGTCAAATATTAATAAATAACTTCATAAAATTTAGTTCTTAGGATAATAACCTATGTACCTACTTCGGTCTTGGGATTCTATCTCTTGTACCCAATTGATTCGGTCCACGGACGCCCTCCCATGTACCCTATTTTTTCATTCTTAATATGCACTATTATTTCAGCCTTTAGAGGCCCTCCAATGTACCCTCTTGAAATTATATAAAAAGTAACACAACCAAATTTATTTGGGTGAGATATAGGTCACACCCATCAAATAAAACAATTATACATACCTGGGCAAAAAGATAAAAAATATTTCATATTATCATGGATATAAAAAGATATGGGTTTTATAAACAATATATCATAACCCATGGGTATTAGAAATATTTCATCTTATCATTACATATAGAAAAGATATAGGTCTTGCAATATTTTCATTAGTGAATTACTCATTAAAGGAAGCAGTCTCCAAAAGCATAAGACACGTTGATGTGAAAAGGATATCATAAACATCATTCTATAAAATCGAAACCATTCTAGAAGGAATATTATTGGTATTATATGATCATATCCCAAGTCAATTATAATCTATAATAATGTATGTAATTTTATATGGATAAAAAATTCTAAAGATCACAATGATAATTAATTAATTTAGAATCCCTTTAATTGAAAATGTATTTCATACAACCATTTAAAAAATTCTTTTCATAAAAGGAATGATTTATCATTACATTTAAATAATTTTTTATGAAATATAATTTGTTCTTAGAAACATTATTTTAACAACAAAACTCATTTTGAATGTATTTTTCATGAAAATAAAAATTAAATGTTTTAAATGTTTCCATGAAAAAAAATTGAAACATTTTTGCATTGAAATATTTTAATCAATATTGAAAAAATTATTGAGAATAATTTTCAATGAAAAAAAATGAATCTTGGATTTTTTTGAAAATAATTTCCTTCAAAATTTATAAAAAAATTAATGAAAACTTTTAAAACCCATTTTTCTTTAAAACATAGAAAATAGTATTGAAAATATTCCGATAAACATTTCCCTCAAAAACATATAAAATAACAATTACAACATTTTTAAAACTAATATCTTTTTAAACTTATAATATATGCTTTAAAAAATTTGAAGTACTTTTTAAACATAACTCATTTTTTTAGAACCCTCTTTCATTAATTTTTTTTTAATATAAACAAATTTATAGAATATTATGGAAAAAAATCTTTATTATTAATAACATTACAAACATAAATCATCATAATCATGGAAATGGTGGTCATATCATAGGTAATGTCTATACATGTTGAACATACCTATTGAACCATATATGTTCAGAAAAAATTTGCGATCAGGAAATGAAAAAAATATTACATTTAAAAAAATTATTAGAAATGGTAAAACAAGGGTAAAACTATCCATTAACTATCTTTGGATAATTATAAAACATTTTCGATAACCTTTATAAAAAAACTATTTTAATGGAACAATAATATTATGACCAAGAGGAAAAATAAAGTTAATTTTTAATAAAAACGTTAACTTAATTATATTAAGTACCAAAGTGTAAAAAAATGGTGTCATTAATTTTAAATAAAATGAATTAACAATCTATATTAAATTTCATTATTATTCTTGAGATATATTATTTCATCAATGGAAGAATAATCCTTATCAATCTTGATAAACTATGAGATTTTTCTACCAATTTATACTAAATTAGAAAAATTGAATCATAAAAAAATAGAAACAATTAAAATTAATAAATCATAAAATCACATGAAAATTATTTGGCTTATGATATTACATGTCAAATTTTGTACATACACCTCAAAAAGATATATAGGCTCCTAACAAGGAATGTGTATCGTAGAAAGAATATTGTAAAAAATATTATTTTATAGAATTGGTAACTTTTGAAAAATAAGACCCATGAAAAAAATAAATTAGAATTTATATGTTAATAACCATAATTATATGTATAAAAATAGTAGAATACATCCATGGGAATTACACACACCATACAACATAAATGACTTGTAAATAAGGCATGTATCTCAAAGAAATAAAAAGTGCGATAAAATCCAATTTCCGTATGGATTTAGTCTCTTTATACTCATACTAACCTTATATATAATAAATATATGTTTATTATACATATTTTATTGTAATTTATTATTATATATAATACCATACAAAAATTTATTATGACTTTATATTACCCTATTATTAATTTTTCTATGTCATGGTTTCACTTTGGGTAATATTCTCTTTCTTCCACATGTGTCTTTATTGGTTTTATTTTTGGTATTCATATTTGTATCATAATTATAATAATGTAAAAAATGATACAATGATAATTTATATTATGTATATATGTATCTACATTAATCTATAGTATATAGAATTTTGAAATGGAATACATTGTTCATAGTGGCAGTAGGTCAAACGTACGCGTGAACATTGTTTGCTTTTTTATTTGTAATTTTGAAAAAATGAATGTAAAGGATATATATATATATATATCCTTAAAATTGGTTTTAGACAATGTCCAGAGTCATTTTGGCACTTATGTTTATGGATTCACCCTTGTCAAGAGTAATTTTACCTTAACAGATGTAAATAATTTTAATAACTCTCACTACAATTTTTAGTCAAAAATTAATTTGATCACATTAGAATGTAAATATTATACTGATTAAAAATTTTATATCCATTTTTTAAAATTCAATTCAAATGAGATGTAAAATTGATTTTAATGCTAATCACGTATAGGTGGTGATGAAGTAAGGTTTTAATGTGAGAATATTCAAAATATAATTATTCTTAAATATAGAAATTGAATATATAAATGATTATAATGTCCTCAATTTAGAAAATTTATTTATAATTTATATATTTTTAATTTAAAGAAAACATAAAATTCAAAATTACAACACAAATAAATATAAAGAAAAATCAGTTTTGAATTAAAATTCATATTTTTTCATTAGTCATCCAAAAATCGTAATTCGGAGAAAAATAATAAAAAATTCCCATTATGATAATTGCGACATTATTAATTAAATAATGAAGTTTATTTATTCCTATAAAATATTTTAATGTGTCTAAAATTAATTTAATTATTGTTCACACAAGTACATAAAAATAATTTCTTATATGAAAATGGTACTTTTCATCATATAGTGTAAAGACCCAGAAATTCAATATATTTTTTACACATTTTTTTTTGCGATTTTAAAGAATCTATGAAAAATGACGGCACTTGATTGTGAAGCCCGGTGTGCCCAGAATGGAATTATGAACTTTTTTAAGGTACATTTTTTACACCTATAGGCATCATTGTATATATTTTAAACCGATGTTTGGATTAAATATTTGAGGGAGGTGTTGAATCTGCAGCACTGATGTTTGCTTAAGGGACACTTAACATCGACTGTAGTAGGTCGAGTGAGAAAGTTCGTTTTTGCAACATTTAAGGAAATAATAAAATAATATAAAAACTGAAATTTTATTTTCCTACCTCCTATTGAGTGGCGGTGGTGGGACCGTTGGGTTTTGAAGAAATTTAATTGTTTGAATCATTGGTTTTCAACCACACCATTAAGAGATTAAGATCTTCATTGATAAATGAACCTCATTAATATCTCATTCCGTTACCCTCCTTTTCCCCTCTATTTAATTATGGATTGGGTTGGGGTTTATGTTAAGGTTGTGATGAAAATATGGAAAAATATATCAAGATATTCTACGATAGGAGGATTGAAGATTGGGAGAAAACAATCTAAGATAGATGAATGTCGATGATTTTATCCCAGAAGGACTCTTCTATCGCCACAACCGAAGAATCACCCAACAGATCTCAAGGTAGGGATTTTTTATTTCTAAATTCATGAGAATTGTATCTTTGCAACATTCTTGACACATGATGAATCACTGATGTTTTGAATAATATTAAATTTATCTTTGTGATGAATTGTTAATTAACCGCTTCATATAATGCTATCATAGAGCGTGTGGGCCAAACGAACAAGGCCTGGACCCTCCACTGCTTGACTTTTCAAGGCATTATTCAAGGGTGGATTGATCAAAATGATGGAACCTTGAAACCAGGAGGCATACAGTGACGATAGCTTCGCAAGAGGCCCGTAGGTGCTTCTGTAAGGGAAAACGAACCACCGGAGCTCACCTGGTGGCATGCAGAACACTCGTTGGTGCGAAACGGATGACCCATGCTGGAAAAGAATGGCGGCAGACGATGCTCACCAGACGAGGAAGGGGGAGGCACTGTATGAAACCACGAGGGACCGAAGGGGTGCATGCATCTCTTGTCCAACCACATTAGTGGAAGGGTAGCACGTCGTCACATGCTGCAGGTGGAGGTCGCGACATCAAATCCACAGCCGAGAAGAACCGTCTCCCTACGGGTCCCACAGATAGAATGGTGGTGCCATGTGGAGCAACTGGTTGAAGAGTCGGATGGATCTTTGAGTCATTCAATAATTAGGGGTCACACGATCCCTCATGCGGGTTGTGCCAGCCAGCAGGTCTGGCCATATTGCTACCTAGTGGGCCGACCCCACCATAGCCCAGCCAGTTCTGGACTGGCTAGGTCGGCACAGGCCGGGTCAGACCGGACCTGAACCCAATTCAGCCGAAATATGCTTAAAAGGTAGTTTCTCACAAAAAAGACAACTGTTTGAAAACCCATCATTGACAATAGAATCCTTGGAACTAGATGTTTCTTTTGAGATACTCCACTTGGTTTTTGGAGAATTTTGGAGTAAGGCCGAGTTGGATCATACCTGGATCCAATCGGGCCCTCGACACAAAAAGCATATAACTCCCAGACTGGGCGTCTGATTGATGCGTTGTCTGTTGCATTAGGAACCTAATGAAATGACATATCATTGAGTTACTTCTTCATGGGACATCATGCTCTTTGATGTAAGACCAATTTCTTGTGGAGTAGATCCTTCCAAAATCAAGCTTATTATATACGGGAATCCAATGGCCAGGTGAGATGTGGAGAATGAATAGTGATCCAATGTGGATCAGCACCTAGAGATCATGTGTGGATCATCACCTAGGGATATTGTGTCAATCATAACCTACCAATCATGTGTGGATCAGCACCAAGTGATCCTCTATGGATTAACACCTAGCGATCTTGTGCGGATCAGCACCTAACGATACTGTTTGGATTAGCACCGAGAAATCCTGTGCAGATCCGCATGATAACCCTTGACCAAATAAGTTGATCTAGCTTTACGACTAATCATATGCACTTCGGTATGCTATACCAGGTTTGAGTTTATTATTTTCTTTATGCTATTTGATTGAGATCATTCTATTTGGTTTTACTTTATTTAATTCTGAGAGACCTTTAAGGGTCTCGGGGTCCCTACGGTGTATTGTTATACTGACCACTGCACAGGCTTCACATGCACCTTGTTGTGTCTTTTGCAGACAAAGAGAAGCTCAGCTGAGACTATACGATATAAGACCAGGCAATACAAAGAAGTAATTGGATGACGTGGTGAGATGTATAGACGAGTTGTACCTACCCTTCAGGTAGGATCCACGTTGGATGATCTCATGAGCAGATTAGTGGGTTTTTTAGTTGTATCATTCAGTTTGGATTTTTTCCCACCCCTTTAAATTTAGTAAAAACATTTACTACAACATTTTTACTTCAAGATTGATTCATTTTTTGTTCTTGGACTGTGTGTTGTACAGGTTTAATGTAAATTCTATCCATTTTTAGGGATATTCCTTTCGGTGCTAGTCGCCAACCCTTGGCGTTTGGAAGGTGGGCTTGGGGTGGTCACGACATGGGCCCTGGAGACAGGTCGTGAAAAAGTGGTATTAGAGGTTTCTATTCTATAGATGAAAAAGGACTATGATATTTTTAATGGAGAAATAGTGTTATGTGTTTGACCGTGGTTTTCAGTTCGGGGAGTCCAGTGTTGGTGCGGCGACCGACGTATCCATACACCAGGACCCTAAATTATGATTTCTAACATGGTGCACGAATACATTGATTGTGTGTGGTTTGGAAATGTTTTACTTTTGTTCTTTATTGAGCCATCCCACCAGATATAAATTGTTGACAGTGGCACACCTGTTTCATTTCACTATGCCTCCATATAGACATCTATACAGGATTTCTGAGAGAGTTCAAAATGATGGACAACTGAGTGACGATGCTTCAGTGTTGGGACCTCATACTGTGTTGGCACCATCAGGTGGTGTATCAACAACACAACCACTCAAAGGATTGTAGTTTTTACCAGCCCCACTAGCAGACCATGAACGCCAACTGATCGCATTCCATGAGTTCCAGAGACATAGGCCTCTGAGGTTTTAAATTGAGACATATCTAAAGGAAGCTGACAATAGGCTGGAAGTTGTGGAACGAGGTTTTCTATTAGTTGAGATGCCAGTAAAAAAAGATAATGATCTTTGCTTCTAGCCTCTCTTTAGGCAGAATATGGAGATGGTGGAGTCTAATATTCCAAATGCCTGAGAAGGTGAAACTCTCTTGGTTGGACATTGAGACCATCTTCAGGGTAGAGTTTGTACCAGAAACGTTGCATTCAGTGCGTATCTAGGAGCTGCTTAACTTAAACTGGGTATCTTATCCATGTAACAGTAACCATCGAAAAAACTAACCTCTCATTCTACTCCACTGACATGGTATGTGACCTTTTCCTCTTGCCCGATCCATTGTTCTGGTTCCCCAATGGGAGATCAAAGCATCGATGATATCACTCAATATCCAGACGCATACTAGAGTGCTCAAGAGAGAATTATTGGTGGAGAGATTCATATCTAAATAGGAATTATAAGTGAGAGCCACCATCAAACGACAGGTATTTGGTTTATCTACAATAGGTAGTACAGAAATGATGCAGAGGTAAAAGTGGGATAGACCATCCGGTGGACGACCCCAGGAAACTGGGTCAGATTTGTGGAGCTTGAAAAGAAGAGGAGGTCGTTAGAGGACTGAAGCCTGTTACTCTTGTGGAAGACATGGACACATGGCTCATGGCTTCTTGACTCCCCGCAGAGATAATTAGAAGCTTACTGAGGTACCACTGAGGTAGCGAATGTGGGTTGAGAGAGGAGGTTTGTAAGGAATAAGACGTTTAAGATGAGCAGGTTGTGCATCATTTGGTGGATGATGGATTGAGGTTCTACCACCACTACAACTAGGTGGTCCACCCCAACCACAGGGAGTAGGTGGACAGGGGCGAGCTCAACATCAGGTGGTAGAGGCCTATGAAAAAGATAATCTAGAGATGATTACAGGTACGATATTTTCCTATTCCACCCTAGATGCAGTTCTTATAGACATAGGTTCTAGTCACTCTTTTATTACAATGACACTTGTTCGGATCTCGGAGATTTCGATGGAGATGTTGGCTCGAACCATAGTATTAGAGACATTTACAGGAGAATATTCAAGAATTACACACTAGGTTAGATGGTTTGAGCTCACTCTAGGAGGTGTGAGCTTCGGCTTGTATCTTTTAGTAGCATCGTCGAGGACATACAAAGTCATCTTGGGTATGGACTGGCTATCCACGTTCAATGCTCAGAATGACTGTTTTAGGCACATCGTTTGGTGTTCTCATGAGGATGGGAATTTTTTTTCCTTCACCAGTGAGAACAGAACCATTGTAGCAAATGATGGACTCTCTCGAAGGTGGGAGAAACTGATCGCTCCTCAGTTGTCTAGCCATACCCTCAGAGAAGATGACGCAAGGGGTCTGATTTATTCTGTAGTGGTGGACCAGTATGCTGATGTATTTCCTGATGATGTTCTGGGACAACCTCCTCATAAAAAGGTAGACTTCTACATCGATCTGTACCCCATGACATCACCGATATCTATGCCAGGATATCGGATGTCCCCTGTAGAGCTTCGGGAGTTGTGAGTACATATGGGTGACTTGCAAAAGAAGTAGTTCATAAGGCCCAATGTTTCTCCATGGACATCTATGATTTTATTTTCCAAGAAGGTAGATGGGAGTATGAGGATTTGGGTGAAATAGTGGTGCCTGAATGAGGTGACCGTGTAGAACATGAATCCTCTATCAAGGATCAATGAACTCTTTGACTAACATAAGGGAGAATGGTGGTTTTCAACGATAGACCACTGATCAGGCTATCATCAACTGAGGGTACGAGACATGGACATATTGAAGAAACCCTTCAAATGCTTATATGGCCACGATGAGTTCTTGGTAATGCCTTTTGGCTTGACCAACACTCCATAAGGGATCATGGGGCTCATGAACATCATCATCTAGCCTTACCATGATCGATTTGTGGTGGTTTTCATTGAAGAAATCATTCTATACTCAACGTCCAAGGAGGATAACACCAGACACCTACAGATAGTTTGGGATACACTCCAAGATCACCAGCTTCATGGAAGGATCTTGAAGTTCTAGTTTTGGAAACATTAATTCCACTTCCAAGGGAATGTTATCTTGGAGGCTAGAGTTGCAATGAAATAGGCATAGATAGATACATTGATTTCATGGGAGCCACCCAGAAGTGTGAACAAGGTGTGGTGTTTCATGGGATTGGCTGTCAACTATCAAATATATGTAGTCGACTTTTCTAGAGTTGCAACACTCTATTCATCTTTTAAACAGATGGGACATCCCTTCGTGTGCACGGAGAGATACCATCAAGTTTTTTAGGAAATGTGGTAGAAGCTGATGAGTGCCCCCATATTGAGGCTAATGGAAGAGGGTGTAGGGTTTGTAGTCTAATATGAAGCATGAGGGACCATACTAGGTTGTTTACTTAGGATTTTATTGGAAAATATTGCCTACAACTAATGTAAATTGAGACAGAAAGAGAAAAACTATGCTACCCATGACCTTGAGTTAGAAGTAGTTGTATTTTCACTGCTGATGTGGTGGAAATTCTTTGTGGGAGAATGATTGAATGACTACTATGATCACAAGAGTATCGGGTATATCTTCTCATTGAAGGACCTGAACCTAAGATAGTGGAGATGGCTAGAGTTCTTCCAGGACTATGACATTGAAATTGTCTACAATCTTGGGAAGGGAAACGTAGTAGCAGACACTCTCTATAGGAGGTCTGGTCTACAGTTTCCGAGTGAGGCAATAGAGTAGATAGACACATTTCTGTTATTATTTGTGGATAGAAATGGTGCAACTATCCTCTAGTCTATGATTGTCCCTCCCCAACTTTTTCAGAAATTACAGGAGGCTGATCTTGGGGATATCGAATGCAAGGCCCAATGTGATCAGATATCCTCAGGACATGCTCCTGGTGGATTTTATGAAGGTCACGAGAATGTTATCCTATTCCTAGGACATGATATAGAACCAGTGATGCTTCAAGAGGACATGTTTAATGTTTTCCATACATCCCCTTTGGCGGAAAATCCTGGTGTGATGTCGATGTTCCATGTCCTCTGATGTCAGTACAGGTGGATAGGGATGAAGAAAGCAGTGGCAGAATTCATATCATGATGCCTCACTTGTTAGTAAGTGAAGGCTGAGAATCAGGTTCGAGCAGTATTAGCTCATTCACTTGAGGTGCCAGAGTGGATGTGTAATGGAATATACATGGAATTTGTGATAGGGCTACCACATACATCTATGTGCCATGATTTTATTTAGGTGATCGTTGACCGACTCACCATGTCATTCTACTTTATACCCATCCTTGAGCATGGATTTGTAGAGAGATTTGGATGTATCTACGTACAAGAGATTGTATAGCTTCATTGGGTTCCATCGACGATCATCTCATATCATGACACATGTTTTTCATCCTATTTTTTGAATAGATTACAGGAGGCGTTCGAGACTCAGCTATGCTTGAGAGCCACCTTTCATCCTCCGACAGATTTTCAGATGGGGCAGACCATACAGACACTCGAGGACATGCTTCGAGCTTGTTTCCTTGACTTTGGTCGTATTCGGGAGGACCACCTGCCACTGATGGAGATCACTTATAAGAAAAGTTATCACTCCACCATAGGTATGGCTCTTTTTGTGGCCCTATATGGGAGACCATGAAGATTTTAAATATATAAGACAAAACTAGGGGTGCTAGAACTTTTGGGTCTATAGTTGGTAGAAGCTACCACGAAGAAGGTGCAGATCATTCAGGAGATGATGAAGACAACACATATCCTACATAAGTCTTATACTGACAGGATAATAAGACACTTAGAGTTTGATTATGGAGATAATGTATTTCTATGAGTATCACCTAGATAAGGATAACAGAGGATTGAATGGGGAAACAAGCTATCTAATAGTTTCATCGGACCTTTTTAGATACTTTGTAGAGTAGGCGAGGTGGCGTACCCTCTAGCGCATTCCCCAAAGATGCATCGGGTGCATAATGGTTATCATGTGTCACGGTTGAGGATGTAGGTGGATGATCTAAAACACATTATCGACTTCAGAGAGCGGGAATTTGAAGATGGGGTGATGTTTACGGAGTTCCTAGTGGAGATATTGGAACGACAGGAGTAGGTCCTTCAGGGGTGGCTGATGCCTCAGGTGCGAGTTCATTGTTAACACAGGAACCTCCATGAGAGCACATTGGAGTGGGAGACTCAAAAACATGCTCAGTACCCTCATTTGTATCCCTAGTTTTTTTAAACCTTTCAGGGAATAATGGACCTAAGGTGAAGAGAATTTAATGACCCGAAAATTCCATATATTTATTTTTAATATTGTTTGGGATTATTACGAGTCTTCAAAAATTGATGGTTCTTAATTCTGAGGCCAATTGTGCCTGGAATGGAATTTTGAAATTTTCTTAGTATACAATTGGTAAAATCACATGTGGAATCAATTTAATGATGGAGGGCAGAATGTAACACCCCATGATTTCATAGTATGTTATCTCTACAATGTAATTCAATAATTTTCGTTACACGCAACACCAAGTTTGAGCGCACCATGACATACCAAACTCGACGTTAAAAAAGTGGTTATGAAAATTATTAACTAAATTTTGAATTTTTAAAACTACATATATTTTTAGAATCCATATTTTGTGTTTTTTACATAATATTAGAATAAATTCATTTTTGCATATAAAAAAATATTTTTCAAAAAATACAGTTTTACCGCCTTTTAATGGCGAAAAAATTTTAAAACCATTATTTGACACATTTATATATTAAATATAATAAAATTAAATTCATCTTTAGAATAATGACATAAAAATTTAGTTTGTGTAATTTTTTTTATAATTCTGATAACTTTCATATTTCGATGAATAGTGAAAAATAATAAAATTTATATGAAAACAACTTTTTTAATCGAAGTTATTTATAGTGTTAAATTATGAATTTGAATGGTTTGTAAGAATAATTATATTATATTGTTATAATTTAATACAATTTTGGTCGTTATAAGTAATATCACATTAAATTTGACATAAACATATATCAATCTTTTAATAGTTTTTACTTTTTAAAACCCCGCTTATTGGTTTTGACAACGAGAATCAATTTTAAATTAATTCATGAAACTTCTATGATTTAAATTTTTTGAAATAGAATTAATTTATTAATTTATAATATCAAAATTATATTAGTGTGATATTTTGGTATTTTTTTAAAAAATTCAATGTTTACTCAATAGTGAAAAACACTAAGTTATTGTTTAAAAGTGACATATTATTTAAATAATTATTTAATTTATATAATTTTTTTTAGTAAAAATAGATATATAAAACCTATATAAGTTCATTTTAATTAATTGAAGTCATTTTATAATAAAATTATATGTATAAAATTTTATTGAACATTTTAATGACTTTTACCCACCTTCTCGGCATAGTTGCAAATTTGCATTAATCGTATTTTTACAACTTCAGTGAAATGAATATAAAAAATTTGAGAAACATGGTTGAAATAAGTATGTTAAATTTGGTTCAATAAGAAGAAAATAATTTTTGGTCAATAGTACCATTTGACTTTTTTTACCGCTATTAAAAGTAAATAGGGTAATTAAAGGTAAAATTTCTGTTATTATTACCCTAACACATGTATTAAATCTATTGGACTAGTGAATTTCGACCAAAATCAACCTTAGGAATAAAATATGCTCCTTTTTTCCACTTACATTAGATTAGTACATTTATTATTATTTTATTTAAAGAAGAGTTAAAAGTGTTAAATTCATGTTTCCATAAATAAAATATTTTTAATATGGGGTTATACCTATGTTAAATTAGACTATAAATATTCATTAGAATTTTAAAAAGATTAAATAAATAATGGTATTTTATTTATAATTTTTAGACATTAAATAAATTAATTTATTTACAACAAAATTATGATTCAATAGTTTCCTTATAAATGATAGATCAAAATAATTGATCTTATAAATATCCAAATAAAAGTAATTTGAGACTTTTGATGAATTCCACTAATCATATATGTTAATTTAAAATGTTAGTGTTTATTCAATGATTGTTTTTTTAATTAATCATGTTGTTATGAGTTTCAAAAAAACAAAATACCAAATATTTTCAAAATTGACATAAATGAGTTTTTAAAACAAATAATATATTATTAATTGGTATAATACTCCTAAAAATATAAGGATTGACCAAAAGATTTAGATGAGGTTATATATATCAATAATTAATCAATTTTAGTTCGTTTGTATTTTTATATTGTGTTTATTGACCATTTATTATAATTATACAAGAATTCATGTTAAATGTTAAACTATTTAACCAAGAGTTAGATATAAATAATATGGTTAATATGGTGACCTGAACCTGTCTAAAACATATTGGTTGGGAGTTTTTTGAACCATCCAAACCCTATCCTCAATATAAATTTTTTTTAGCCATTATAAACTGAATATTATTTTCTAATAAAATAATATATGTTACTTTTCCTAAAGTGACCCTCACCTCTTTTATAAAAGGGTACATCCCCTTCTCTCAAAATAACACCTCCAAAGCCATTTGGCTCGAATAAACCCTACTCAAATTTCATAACAACTACCATAAAATAAACATAATAGCCTTAAATTGATGATAAATCAAACCTAAAATTCCCTTTAGATTTACTCAAAAAATAAAAACTTGAAGAAGAGGTAATAATTTCATTATACGTGCTTACGTACGACTTACCGTCTCCACTTCATGGTTCAGTTTTTTATTCCAACACATCATTAGTTGGAAGAAGATAATAATGAATATAATTGATGTAAATAAAAAATATATCATTTTAATGTATCTGTATATATGATATACCATCCAATTACATACTACTTCACCATTAATAGAATGATATTGTCGCTCATGCGTACGTACAGATTACCATCTCACAGACCACGATAAAATTCATTCTCCATCCTAACTATTCAAGATTAATTTTAATTCTATGATTTAAAAATAATTTTTAAGAACATAATATCATTTTTGATATGATCCAAATACATCCTATACATAACAAACATGGATTAGATAACCATGCATATAAATTAAAACAAAACTGTTTACACCTGAAACGTTGATACTACTAAAATATTATTTACAAAGAAATATTAGAAGATAATATTTGATATCATATTTATGTATATGTTTATTGTATAATTTATAAATTATTCTTTAACTATCATGTAAGAGGTTAGCGTACCCCTTACCAAGAAAAAGTACAAGGTAAGGGTAAATTTTACAATCTATTCATTATCCGAGTTTGTTTAAATGAAAGTATCTATTGGGTCCTCTTTATCATCCAAATCTTTCTTTCTTTAAAATGTATTTCAAAAAATCATTACTATTAACTCGATTATGGGTTAATGTAATTTGTACCCTTGTTTGAACTTATATGTTTTTAAGTAATCTTTATGTCTTTTTCAAAACCAGGTACTTTAAGTCCCTTTAAACAAAATTACTATAAGAATGTCTTTTTTTAACTTATATGGCTGGTGCAACTATTTTCAACCATTATAAAATTGTCGAAGCTCCCCATACAATCTTATAATAATATTTTTAAAATAAATGTTTAATTTTATAAATATGTGAATTTTAAATGATTTAAAAAAGAAAGAGATGTTTCTCTCAAATAGTTTTGATTTCATCTATGTCAACATCCTTTGATGGATTTTACACTTGTTTGAAGATGATATATTATGAGACAAATCATCCATATTGTACTAGAGGATTTGTGATTTGTTTGAATGTGGATGTGTTATTTTTATACCATTTATATTTTATGGTTAAGGTATTGACATTTTGTATGTTAGTTTTAATATGAATTATTATGTTATGTTTTAACCTTTTCATATGAGGAATGTATTTGACTTTGCAGGTGACTGGTGGAACACACTTGAGCTCCTTGATGCATTGGTATGTCTCATGAGACAAAATAGTGTCTTGGAACAATTCCTTGAAAAAATATTATTTGTAGTCCTGTAATGAGGCCTTGAATATGTGGTTATGATGTCCATCATTAGGCATTTCATCATTATGAAAATGGTTATTGATATTACATTTGATTATTCGACTAGTATAATATCCATGGGAATAAGTAAATGGAATTTTTTGATTTATATTTTCCATATTATGATGATGTTTAAGTTTAAAAGGCTTATGTTTAATCTTATATTTTGCTTTAAATTTTTTATGATTATTTATTAATGTTTCTGCTATATTTTTACACTTACTGAGCATCTGAGCTCACCCAATTATTATGTATTATTTTTTCAAAGATGAGAAGAAATATTTTACAATCAATCTATAGAAATAGGCAATGTGATAAGAGGGTGTTCAATGGGGACTAAATGATGTTTTTTATCTTTATTTGATGATGTAGTGTAAAACTTATGTGTGTATCTAGTACTTTTATGTCTAATAAATTGATCATTCATTCAGGACATGATTATCCGTATCATTCCAAATTATGGAATAATGAAATGAATCTGGAGAAATAGGGTCAGGGAATTACACCAGAGCTCTCCTGGGGGCCCGTGGAAGACTCGTTGGCGCTCACCAGCCGCAGACCGAAGGGGTGTCCAGTTCTGGCTGGCAATGTTGGCGGAAGGGAGACACGCCGTCAAGCACCCCAGGTGGAGGCCACAACATTGAACCCATGAACGTGGGGGTCTCTCTCCCTGCGTATCCCATGAACATCATGGTGGTTCCATGTGGATCTGCCGGTTGAACATCCTAACAGCTCAAAGAGTCATTCGGAAGGAGGGGCCGCATGACCACTCATGCGGGTCGTGACAACTGAGGGGCCTAGCCAATATTCTACCTTGAAATCTGAGCCATCAATGGCCAAGACCAGTAGGATTGGGCTGGGATGGGGTGGTCCCAGACCCAGTAAGTTTGGGCTGGGTCGGTCAGACCAGGTCGGACCGGACCCGAACCCTTGTCGGACTAGATACGCTTAAAAGATCGTATCTCACATACCAGAAATTAATTTGACGAACTATCTTCGTTGCTGGAGTCCACGAAATGATATGTTTCTTTTTAGATAAACCACTTGAGTTTTTTATATAGATATTGTATGGTCGGTTTGGATCATAACTGAATCCAACCATGCCCTCGGCACTAAAATGCCTATAACTCCCAAACAGATCATCTGATTGACGCACTATTTATTGCGTTGGGACCCTTATAACGCTAAAATCATTAGGTTACTTAATTTTGGGATTTTCTTATAGTTGAATTATGACTTATGTCTTGAATAGAGGATCCTCCAATAATAAACCGTTCTACGTGCAAGAATCTAGTGGTCGACTGAGACGTGAAGAATGAACAACAATGCTCTGTGGATTATCACCTAAAGATCTATTGTGGATCAAAACCTAGAGATATTTTGTGAATAAACACCTATATATCCTGTGTGGATCAATAACTATACATCATGTGTGTTTTAGTAACTAGAGATCGTGGGTTGATCAGAACCTAGCGATCCTGTGTGGATCAGCAGCAGAATAGTTGACAGAATTAGATGATCTAGATTTATGACATATCATATATAAATATGAACTAATGTTAAACTTGGTTTGACATAATCCTTTGATTTGTTATTTTTGATTGATATCATGCTTTTTATATTTCTTTTGTGGAATTCTTACAGACCTTCGGGGGTCTCGGGATCCCTAATAGGTATATTAATACTCACCCCTACACAGGCGTTGCCCGCATGTTGTTGTGTCTTGTGCATATGATGAGAATCTTGACCGAGACTATAAATTCTAGGACCAGGTGGTACATGGGAAGTGATGACTGACGTGGAGAGAAATAGAAATGGGCTATAACAACTAATTAGGTTTGATCCTTGGTCGAAAATATCAGGAGCAGTTTACTGTTTTCTGTTGTAGTAATATGTTTCACTTAGTCTTGTATTCTGACCCATTTACTTTCAGTACCAAATATAACTACTAATGTTTTACTTCATGATTGCATCCTGTTGTGTTCTTGGAATGTGTGTTATACAGGTTCAATGACAATTCCTTCTTGTTTTAGGGATATGCCATTCCATTGCTAGTCGTCGACCCCTAACCTATGGAAGGCAGGCTTGGGGTACTCACGGCATGGGCCCCGAGGGATGGGTAGTGACATAATGTATTTACTAAATTATAAGTTCCTTATTTTAAATATGAATGACCTATATAAAGCCCCAAATATAATATTTAAAAACTAGTTATTTCAAAACATTTTACTAAGTATAATTTTTATGTAATAACTATCCAATTTAAATAATTCTAATAAAAAAATGTCTCTTCAAGAATTATAGAGTCGTGTTTACTGCAATCCAAGTATGTGTTTCTTGTATTGCATGTTCAACTTTATGTTGCCTGTACTACATGATTAGATTTTTGTTTTTTATAATTGAATCATTTATTATTGCTTCAGTAAAAAAATTACTCATGAAATTCTATGTATCAAAAAGACTAAAAGAATTTAAATAAGAAATAAAGAAATCATTTATTTGTACAATTCATGTCGAGTATGGATTACCATCCACAGACAAATAGTCAGAAAAAGCATGTTATTTTGATTCATGCTGATATTCTCCATGGTTCATGGAATTTGGTTGATCAAGGGATATCCATCTAATATAATATTTGTTCTTTGTAAAAAAATATTATACATATATCGTAATGGATCCCTTCGAGGATTTGTTCCATGATCTATGTAGGTCACATCATTATTGGGAAGATGTGGGAGAGTCCACATTTGTAGGAAAAGTATCATATTTGAGAAGTCAATATGGATTTTTAATATACGTTGGATTCTAGTTACATTACAATGTTAGCATAAATAATATGTGAATTGTCAATGTCATACGTTATGGTTTTTTTGGTCACCAGGTTTTCATAGAAGTGTCTCCTTGGTTGGCTCATCTTTATCTTGGAAAACTTGGGACGTTGACACTGTGATATGTTTGACTATTTCAAGTCGTGTAGTGGCATATGGTGGTTTCCAATTATTTTTTATTTCTAATTTAGTTTATGAATATGTATGATATTTTCTATATATCTATGTTCAATAAATATCTTCTTGATGACCCTCATTTTATCAGTTGACAAGTGATTGAGTTAGAGAAGTATTCTTCTGTTGTAGTGAATCTAATGGATATTGTTGGCTCTAAAGTGAAATATTCTTTTTTGGGACATATATCCCATTATCAATACAATAATATAGAGATAGATCATATAGTAGAAATATATGGGTGGAATAAGAGCCGCATCCCAGTTGGAGCTGACTCAGCAAGTGCAACAAAAAGACTTGAGATCAAATTCAAGTAGAGTGATTACATTTGAGTATTTTAGAATTACTGTAGAAGTTACTATATCAGTACTGTAGTGGGTACTATTCTAGTTCTTTTTTGGTACTATAGATGCCATAACTACTCACTGGTTTGGATCTTTGGGCCATCAGTTTGGTCTTCGGGTCCTTGAAGGCCTTCAGTCCACCCAGTGCCTTTAATCCAGTAGGTCTTTCGGGCCACCACAAGGCCTTCAAACCACCTCAATTCCTTTAGGATACCTCAAGGCCTTCGGGCCACATGATCAATACAGTTGTCTCAGACATACTCTACATTATAAGAGTATCCCTAGAGGAGGATTCAGAATAGGAACACTACCCAGAGAAAAACTAACGGATTTGGAAGAATGAGATGGTATGGCAATGCCATCAGGACCAGCTTGTGCTTCCTTTGGAAGCTTAGTCGGAAGACCATTCGAATGTGGAGATCTACCAACACAATGAATATTCTGGGGAGGGGAATTTCCTTGTAGTTATATACTGGTTTAATTTTATTAGACCACCACACCATGTAATGTATCATAATCCTATGGGTTATTTAATCTCTAATCCTATGGGCCTTTTAAGGGTTCCCCATCATCCGTTGAAGGGGGTTATCAAAAATATATATAAAATAGGGCCTTTTGGTTGTTTGGTCCATACATGGGTTCTACAAATATCAGTTAGGGTTATGTTCCCTTGCCTCTATAAATAGATCCATTCTTCCAAATCACTTCTTAGAGATAGAAAATAATATTTTTGAGTGTTTTCATCATAAATTTACCTTTATTTAGTTATTTCTCATCTCTCTTGGTATTTCCCTTCGTAATTGGGAGTGTTTCAGAAAAATGAGTGTGGAATTTGTTTTTGGAAAAATTACCAAAGGTTCATGGATATATGTTTATTTGAATTAATGTAGAGGATGTATAAAAAAGTAAATTGAATTTAGTGTTCTCCATGGTATTCATATAATTCATTGGTGGTTCTGCATTTTTCAACACAATCTGGATAGTGGACTACCTATTAGATGATTTCACATTACAACAAGTAACACTATGTGAATCTATTTTTAAGAAGATGCCCTAAAAAAGATCAGATTATAAATAGCTTCAAGTCATGAAATGGGTTCATGTCATGAAAAGGCCTATCATGGTTATTTTTAATTTTAGGTGACACATTTTTCATCATATTATTTAAATTGTTTTATTCACACCATTAATGGTTTTCACCCCATGAATGGTTCAAGAATATTGTTTTTTACCACACTATAGGAATTGTTTCCTTTTAATTCAATATTCACGATTTTCTATTTTCACCTATGGGAAACACTATGTGATATTGGGGATCTCTACTCCTTTCATACCATTTTTCAGTTAATTATTATTACTATAGGATTACTACATTTCAAAGGGTATGTTATCATTCTACTTTTAAATATTCATGGGTTACTGAAATTTAATTATTCTTTGTTTGTTGATCGGTTGATCGTTTGGTGATATTTTTCTTATTACATTTTAGATCCACTATGTGAAATTCATCTGGGTGAAGAAACTTTGTAATTCTTGAAGAAAAATTTTAATTTCTATAATGTTTGTATGGTTTGACCTATCTTTCAACCTTCACTTTTATGGAATAAAATTATGATGAGTTTGAAACATCAGTAGGTCCTCGATATGTGGTTTCTCTGTCCTTACAGTGGTTTGGGATCGTATTGATACAATGTGAGACCTAATGTTGTGATATGTTTTTATATTTATAGGTATTTTTGAAAATCCTTGATTCCATTAGTTTTGATAAAAAAAATGGAATGATTTAATGATAAACTTCTATATGGGTGGAATGTGGTTTTTGTGAAAAAAGAGATTTTCAGATTTTTTTGGTAAACGAAATGGTATTTTCAATGCATTGTTTAATTTATTTATAAAATGGGGTTTTCAAATTGTGGATTGAATGAAATTATATTCATAATTTCCCACATGGTAAAACTTTGGTACATAAAGGAAATGTGAATTAATAGGCATGATCCATTGATACTACCTGTTGGTTCACTCATGGGGTGTTCCTTTACACCATAAGACTATTATTCTAGGGTCCTTTTAGACAGATCAGTTGTTTCACATTTTGTGGTATTCCTATACTCTTTATATTTAAGGAATATGTTTAGAGACTTGACCTACACAAGTGCCTATATTGGTATATGAGTTATCTGGATATTATAACCGTTATTGGTCCTTGGAATAGTTTTATATGTTCTCATAATCATATATAAATACATATTTCATAGAAAATTAAAAAAAATCTTTTTATTCAATTTTTCATGTTCTTACTAGACCACCGTGACCTTTGATGTGAAAAAACAATTATTAATAGGTCATCATGGGATACAATATCCACCATAAAACCTAATTATTATATCATCATTACCATGAAAAAATATATTCCTTTTTTTAAAGAAACAAATTTTATTTTTATATCTTATGACTCGGGGTATGCTGAATTATACACATTATCAACTACCCACATAAGTGTAGGATCCAATACAAAAATATCTAACCAACACCTCTTCCATGAAATGGGAAAATGTCCAAGGATCAACCTCTACCTTTTCCCTAAACCTAGGGTCCATCCATATGATCATTTTAATATCATCATTACACATCCTTATAACACAAGGTGGTATGATGGTCTATTACAATATCACATTACAATGATGTCATAATTTACACATAGTGGGATAACAAATCAATCCAACATCACATCAAAACCTATACCCATTATCAATCAACGTAGTGTGACCAATACCTTCTAGAATGTGTTAGGTTTTTTAATGATATTTAATTTTTGACCACTAAAATCCCCATAACATAAACATCCATATATGAAACATCATGCTCATGAAGAAAAAAAACTGCTCTTTGGAAAATATTATACATTCAGGGATGATGTTGGAATAATTTAAAATTATAACACTATATTAAACAAAATATTCATTACCAATTTATCTCACTCATGGTGGTTCAGGGCCTCAATCAAATGCAATGAATGATGTAACTCAACCTATCCAAAAATATTTTTAATCATCACCCTAAAAATAGTCACTAAATACATAAACCCACTCCCCAAACTATATCTCAAATCACCCATAAAATTATCCCCAAGGTACATTCATATCAATCCTTATCCATTGTCATAAATGAGATTTTCTAATTTTATCTCCTTGGTAACACCACCAACCACATGTTTAATTCAATCGAGGCCTCAGTAGGTGGTGTAAAATTCCCATCTTTAAATAGAGTAAGGTCCTAATTTATTGAAATGATATACTTTTTATAATCCACAAATTGATCTAATTTCACATATATTAATGGAGATATAAGAACCATATAACTAGAAGAGAACACTTTATGTCAATGAATTTATATATTAAAAGATCTTTCTAACACACCAAGATTTTGAGGACTATCCTACCCCCATAATTGGTGATTTATATCACACATGCAATGAATCAAAATCTCACCCATCATCACTCAAACCCAAAAACAATAAATATACAAACTATCCCTGAAAATATAACCAATGTAATCATGCCTCACAACTAAATTTATATGAGTGTTCTATGCCATCAAGTCAATATAACTATACTTGTGAAGCCTTTGTTTCATAGTCACCAGGTGATTAAAATTCAATTTTGTTTTATATGGAACTTACTCTATTTATAAGAGTCCCATCACTATCCATTCTTTTCGGTACAACGAACCAATACTCTTTAATCAGTAAATAATAAAACCTAATATTATTGAATCATGTAACACCCAATGATTTTTGAAATATTTCCCGATTATAAATTTTTTTAATAACATATTCTACCCAAAATGTTGAACCAAGATGTTCAACTATTCAATTAATTAACACTTTTCATTTGATGATTATATTAATCATAACAATATAGTTGTGTTTTTATTCAGTATATGTTTGTGTAAACACTCTATGAATTATTTTTATGAAATTGATGAAAAGGAATCATTTAGAATAAGTCTTCATTATAAAGATCCTTTTCGGATCATGGAATAGAGGCAATATCACTAGAGTCTCCACAGGACCAAGCCTAAGTTGAAATCCATCAAAATATTCTTCAGTGAAATCATATTGGGTGATGTTCAAAAATTTTAAAATCACAATGAGATAAATTATAGCATAGTCAACACCCTAAATAACTACCAATGCATATATTACTCATAGTAATTACATAGTTGTATAGAGGGGACTTGTATGTATGAGTTTTGAAGATGTGTTCATGTAATTATTAATGTGATAAATTTAATATTCATAAACTTATTTTATACATATTTAATTAAATAAAATTATATTTTAATGAAAT
Organism: Viscum album; assembly: GCA_963277665.1. Lineage (NCBI taxonomy): Eukaryota > Viridiplantae > Streptophyta > Magnoliopsida > Santalales > Viscaceae > Viscum > Viscum album. The sequence continues at coordinate 629,870,493 of OY728166.1, forward strand.
TAATTATACTAAATAATAAATTTATATTTTTATGAAATTTCATTAATGATATTTATTTGATAGGTATTAAACAAATTTTCAATATTAATGAATTATGAACAAAATATATTATGGAAAATATTACAAAGAAATTTATTCATCTACATATAATAAATTATAATCTTAATAAAATATATTCATCAATTTTATAGGAATATTAAAAATTTTACTAATTAAAAAATATATATTAACACTCTATGAAATCCCAAACTTGGAACACAATTGAGTTGGAAATTATTATTGGCCACATGGTCTCATGTATGGATCCCCATATTCCATAGAATATCTTATAGTAGCAGGGGCCTAGGGCGTGTATGTGGAAGAATATTCCCACTTTTTATAGGGTTTCAAAGTGGTGAAAAATATGAATATTGGAATCATAATAGTAATGAATAACGAAGATGAAACAAAAACTTGTATACAATAAATAAATAAACAAATGAAGATATAAAGTACATTATATAAAAAATATTGTGACATGTCTCTAAAAAATGGAAAATATTAATACATTGAACTAGGAAGACATTAAAATATTTTATCTACCCAAGAATCAAAATTTGAAAAATCTATCCATAATCCGGAGTACTTGCTCAATCATCTACTAACACACGCTAATCCTAATATAATGATTAACACATCTATAACTGAATTATTATCTATATCCATAATTTCAATCAAATAATATTAATGGTTACGAATAGAGGACTGTATAGAGTGTGAGATACCCAAATCCAGACACAACCAATGATTTCTATTCAAATTTATTCTAAAAATATAAATTATTATAGTGTGTATTAATATCACAAATAAAGTGGTGTGAATGTAAAAAACTCATCCCTCCTTCATACTCAGTTTGTGTCTCTAAACATTTATTCAATAAATTAATTAGAATTTATTTTATAACAATAATATAATACATAAATGTTAGTAGTATTATAAAATATAATGACAATATCAGAGTATCCATGGGGAAACCAATGAATCCTTTACCATAGAAGATATATATTTCACATAGTATACATCCACGAAGCCTATATTAAGGTACTATGTGTATTTCATGGGCCACCCCTAGGGAATTTCTATGGAACAATATTCCACAAATTCCAAAGATATTATTCATAGTAAACTCAAATCTAATCATGACGGGACCCTAGGAAAATCATTCAAGGTGTCGTATGTCTGTAGATGTCCTGATGAATCAATGAGGTGTACCATGCACATTAATTGGTAGAGAGAAAGTGACGGGATCCCATGGAATATTTATAAAATTCCATTATATGAAAAATACCATGGTTCATGGTGGTTGCCTCCTAAGGACACATGCTTAATTAATCGTAATGGCATCCTCTGAGTGCTATTGGAATTCTATCAGGAATCTATGGATGGATCATACCAAGAAATTACAATAATGACCTAAATGTTTCATATTTAATAAGAAGAATATACATTTAATATATATAAATATATATATCATTTCTCATTTATATTAATTTAATAATAAGTCCTATTGAATTTCTATTTGTTATATTTAATTATCATTCATCCTACATGTTAAGATGAAATAATAACATTAATCTACTTATTAAATAAATTATAAGGATGAATGAACACATGATATCAATACATATAAATATTCACAAACCATTTAATAATATTATTTTCATTAGTTATTTTAATAATATAACATTATTATATTTAAAATGGTCACCCCCAAAAATCATTACGAATAATATAAATATTTTTCAAAAGTCATAACATGGGTAACCTCATTAAATGGTTGGTTGATGGTGAGGTATCACCCTCTAATAGTATTAATGAAAATGGTTCATCAGAGACTTAAAATACAATTTAATTCATTCATGTTAAATGAATAATAATTTTATATTTAACACTTGGTGAAACCATTGTGCGGACAATGATAACCATTTACAAAGGAAAGGACATTGATGGAAATGTCATAGACCACCTACTATTTTCTTGTAGAATCTGGTATGTATAGTATTGGCCCTTAGATTTATTTGAGTAATAATAAAAATGAATGAATATGAGAATGTCCTTAAAATAGGTCATTTGAGCTCTCCCTATAATAACTCAATCGATCAGAAGCTGTTAAAAAAGAGATTATTGAATAGAAATCCTATTAGCAGCTTTCCAAATCGACAGATAAATCATGATTGAGAGGTCGGTTTGATGATTGGGATATAATCTTTGGTTATGATATTGAAAGACATCATTAATTGGAGGCTATGTTGTGTGAGCGAAATGATATTGGAGGTGTGCAGAAAATGAAATTGGTTCACCCATTAAAATACCCATTACATTTACACAGTGTGTATTTTTTTACATTTCATGTAAAACGTAGGGTCCCCCCCCAATAATTTATATCACGTACTAGTTCTTCAGAGACTAATACAAGTTTAAAATATATAATTCCTTGGGTATATTTAATTCATTCCCTATAACAACTAATGATGCCTTTAATATGTAATTCATATTGATTATATTAAATTTCTGTCCAAATTTAAATTCAAATCATGAATTTTATTTAGGCGGTGTATTTATCCTGCAGTTAGTCTCTAGCTCACATGTTATTTTCCCATCAAAACAAAAGGACCAACATAAAGATAATATTTCTCAAACTTATGAAAAGATATATTGAATAGGTTTTACTAAAATTATATAATAAACCATACAAAATATAAAATTGTGATATAACTATCACCCATCCTTAAAAAAACTCATTATAGAGTATCCCTTCCAAGGGTTTGAAATCAACAACTAATAACAAATCAAAAAACATATCATTTATTTTAGCCTCTATCTCCCATGTTTCATCCTATACATGGATGTGTTTCCAAAACCCATATACCATAGGATCATACCTTCCTTGAAGTCCCTTCGTTATACGGTATTTTATTTTAATTGGATACGCCACAAATTAAATCCTTAATAATGAACACAATAACCTTGAGATCCTTAGTATAAGACGAGCCATCATGGTATCTATGAGGTTGTGAATCAAAGAGTATGTGGGGTATGTCAGGCTGCCTATATGTAACAAAACATAAAACATGATACCATATTGAGTCTCTATAATATCCCAAAATTACCCAAAAAATTATTGTACAACTTCACTTATCACTATATCCAATGATTCCCTTGATGGGGGGAATATTTTATGAAATCAATATTGCCAACAGTGAACTCTAAAGGTTATAATCAACCATAATCATATGATTTCTCTTTAAACTAATAAGTATCCATATGCTTTCTGACCAGTTCAACCTTCTATTATGTCTCTTTCATGAGATTAGGACATATTAGTGATGCCTCCCATTAGCCAAAATAGAGAGGGATGAAAATGGAATACCATACGTGTCCTCAAATAGAGACATCTGAATTTGTTCACAAAAGATCTTATTGTAATAAAACTCATGGTGGGGTATATGTTTTTTTAGAGAACCCCCAAAATCATGAACCCATTCTTGTAACATTTCCTCAAACACATTTATAGTGTGTTCTAAATGGACTTCATTTTTATGGTGGAATGCTATGATCATAATAACTTATGTACTCATATCATTATGTAACACTTTCATGATACTAAACATGAAATTAGTGTCCCAATTCGAACTCATTGTACTAGGAAATAAATATAGGAATTTAATATCATGTATATACAATAAAATAAAGAAATTCCACTAAGAATGTCTTATTAATAAGAAATATGTTGGATACTTTCATCAGCTAATCAATAACTCCCCAAACCACATCACTACCTTATGGTGGTATTAGTAAAAAAGTTTCAAAAACCATTGTGATGTCATCCCATTTACATTTTAGTGATAGTATGGGATTTAACAACAATGCGGGCCGATTGTTCTCCACCTTTTTATTATAATAGGTGGAATAACTATTCATAAAATCTAATATCTCACAATTCATCCCACACCATAAATATTTCAATCACAAATCATTTTACATCAGGGATACACCTACGCACACTAACCACTATAAAGCATGAGATTCTAACATTTGATCATGTATTATCTCTATAAAAACACAAATATTTACATATATATAAAATATATCATACAATTGAATAAAATAATCTACTGGAATGTACTCACATAATATATATTCTTATATGACCAAAAAATCAATGTTTAGAACAAAATTCTCTTCACAATATTATAGATTGAATAAATAACTTGTAATGATGGTATAAAAGGACACCACTAACACTATTTATACTCTCTTTGTATATCAAAACAAATGTCCATCAACCTTTATTCATCATCACCTTCCAATACGTAATGTTCCTGGATTTCATGTCTTTGAATTTAGGTTATTGGATAGCACTTTTTAGGCATATAGGTTTGATCGAATTCAAAATCATGAAGGCATTTGATCCATATTAACTATATACTATTCAAGGCACACATCATAGACAAATATTAAATGCTCTTGTGTCCTCTAAAATCCAAAATGAACTCTCCCTTAAATTTTTTATCTAGAAATGAAATGTATGAATTAATACTATATGCTAGTGGTCATGTGATAGGTAATTACGCTCATGAGTTCTCAAATGGAATGATATGTATATAATGAATTGATCCTCATGTATACAAAATTAACCAATCATAAAATCTGATTCATCAATGAATAATTTATAACCTTGGATAGGATCTATCAGAATCAAGATCTGTTTGATAGTCTGTCTTACTTTTATCTCTTGAAATGCCTCCTCAAATAAATTATACCACAAGAACATCACAACCTTCATAGTCAATCAACTAAGAGGATCAAGATGGAAAGATAAGTCCTACATAAGACACTAATACTAGAACTAAATCCATAATAAAATCCATATATCAAACACATTCCTGGGATGGTTCATGGAAATATAAATAAACAACATCATTGTGTCCGCTGATACTCTAGATTCTAGGATATTACGGCCCGTGAAGTATATCATGTTTATTCAGAATTATCTCATTCTGAGAATAGTATGTTACATATTATTTTGTAGTGTATACAAATTGATATCAAAATGTTTGGAATAGTTGGTTTGATTAGAAGAATTCAAAAACATTTCATCCACAAAAACCATAATGATAGAATCCACCTAAGGGTGGAATAACATATGCACAATGTCCATGAAAAGAGTGGACTGTATTTAAGTCATAATGAAATAAATACACACTAATACAAAATTTATAGAATTCACAATTCCATACATGGTATGATTAAAGGCCAATACCACACATGATTATAGCCTAACCTCCTATATATCTTCAATAACACTCTATCTCATTCATTCTGGTTGAAGAGATACTTTATTCGAGGGAATGGATACTGGTTCTTTATTATAATATTTATCAACCATCCGAAATCAAAAAATGGAAGATTTTTATTCTATCTAAGGTAAAATGACTGTTGAACCCCATTGATAACTACTATGTTTGATAAAACCCTCATATTATAAATCCTACAAATATCACTTGAGTTCTTAGTGCTCAATTGATTCCATCAGGTATGGAGGAATCTATATTGAAGATACCCCTTTAATGTGCTCAATTATTTACTCTACCTCCCAATGAAAATATAGTAGTGAAATTTCCTCTAGTAAAACATCTATAAAACCATCTTAGACCATATTAAAATATTTTAGACCCACCGCTTGATCATTTCAAATTGAATTAGGAATTTATTATGTCACTCCACCAAGCCCATGATACTATAGTACTACTCCATCATATTAGCAAACCTATTCACCATTATTTTCATATCTAAAACCATTGTGTTAGGTGAATTTCATCCTACATTGATAATATCCAATGCGTAAAATATACGAAATGAGATAAATCATCACATTTATGTGATCAAACCATTACACATTAAGGATAAATAAATTCGAGAAGAAGTGTTACCGCAAGTCTAAAGTGTACAATACTTACATTGAAATACACACTTTAAATATAAACAAAAAGGTGTGTTTGGGTCATAACAAAGAATAGTTCAGAATTTCAATCATTAAAATATTTATGATGGATAGAATGATATGAAAGTTTAAGGAATATGTATTGAACAAAGCATATATGATAGTAGATTGTAGTAGATTATGAACACATATAGTAGATGTTACATCACTCTTATCATAATTTTTCTAAAGTAATTTTTCTAAATATCTAGATAAATAGCCTTTTTCTATAAATATCCCTAAATTAGTAGTTACAGTCTAATATTTTTGAAAATAAAAAGACATTATACTTTGTATGTGACCACCTCCTTGGTTTATATGCCTAGTGCTACCCCAAAATCCTTCATGACACAGATTCACTAATCCTACTCTTGAAGGTGGATATTGTGATGGTCTTCTTACACTAAACATTGGAGGGAATATTCATAAAAACCATTGAAGATGTCCCATAAAGCCTCAATCATGGAACTATAGTGTGTTTCAATCATATCATGGCTTCACATGACATTTTATTCCAAACTGATGAAATACACAAAAGAAAAATGTATAGATACTTAGTGTAACAATCATAACATTCACTAATAAAATTCCCTTCCATTTATTTAATTAAATGTTTATGGCTATAAGAAACACATTACCTATTTTTTATTATTTGGGTTTAAATGACCACTGGGTATCATTATAATTTATAATATATTCATGGAACAATGATCACATGACTAATATAAATATATCTTTTTTAAAAATAAACATTTCTACACAGATAAAAGATAGGATGTCCACAACTAATAGACTCGATCCATTTAAAGCTCATTTGTCATATCATAGAAAGGAGGTTGCATCATTTTGTTTCACTCTTAACCAAACCCAATATGAGCTTCAACACTTAATGCATGAACAGAATCACATATGAGAGAAGTTCATGTTAATAGTGACTATCACCTGGGAAATGTTATTTGAGTAGCCCCAAGAGTTTTTCGCCATCAAACACAATATCGTCAAACTGTACGAGAGAGTTATAAGGGGTTATATAATAAGGCATTAGTTATTTATTATGTAATCAATTTTTTAAAAAAAATACTTATTCAATCAATTATTTAATGAGAATAGTTTTTATAACAAAAATAATTAATTAGATAAATTGATTTTTTGGGTAAAATGATACATTTTAAAAATTTAAAAATTATTATATTAAACAAATGTTTTATTCATATTATTTATATAATAGTGTTATAAGAATAATACTTTTATTTATAAGTTATATTTATATATATTCTTTATTTTTTAGTCTTCTATTTTACAAGAACTGTATATTTATACGATAAAACAGAAATTGAATTTTCCCTTATATAATTTATTTGGATTAATTATTGAACTTTTGGAATACATAATATGTTATTAAAATAATTTTTATTATATAATTTTTATTAAATTTAAGTTATCATATAATTTTTTTGATGTCAAATGTAACTTTTATTATGGTTGGGAACATTTGTTTCCCAGACTCTCCAATTTTCAATAAATGATTGATTTTATTTTAAAATTATATATTCGATTATTTTGAAATTTATTTTTATAAAATGAATATTATTTTTGGAATCAAGGCCTTTAAATTAACCATTGGTGAATTTTTCATAATTTTCCAAGACAATCGAATTTTTGAGTAAAAATTAAATACTGTATAAATATATAATGTGTATTATGACATAATCATGACAAAATATTAATTTAAAAAAATATAGTAAAAGAGATATTCAACTAATATATGTCTTATATTTAAAATTATGTGATTTTATATTTTTTCATAAATTTTATATTTCCTTACTGAAATGTCCAATACTTATGAAATACTTTAACATTTTGAAATGATTTCAATGATTGTGTGACTCACATCCACATATGAAAGCCGAATATTTTATTATGTTCAACCTATGGACTTATTAAATATTTTATACCATTCTTATTTTGTAGAAACCATGATAAAAAACTATGGGAAGGTTTTTTGTTTTAATATTTTAATGCATAGTGTCAAAAACCAAAATAATAAATAATTTCCTCTCCTTTCCAATACATACCCATGAAATATCACATTCTTCCTCACTAAAACCATTTGAAACTCTACCACCCTCTTCAACATAGGCCTTATAATCCATCTGAGGTGCCCCAAAGCTCCCATTAATCCTCTCCCGAGCCTTTGGGATCACACATCCACCTAAGGGATCCTCACTTTCATGCCGTCCTTTCAAATTCAAGAATCTTATTTGAAAGTAGTTCTGGTAATTTTGAATAGATATAATGTGATTATTTTATAATATTTCTATTACTATACATTTGATTTTATTTTAATTAGGGATTATTTATCCAACCTCATTTGGTCCCTTAACTAAGTAATTACTATTCGAAAATTTCATAAGGGATCGTCCACCCTCCTCTTTTATAAAGGATTCAGTTTATGTTATGTATTTTAATTTCATTTATTCATCTGTTGGAATATGTTATTAAATATCAACATTACATACCATTTTACATGTAAATGATGAGATCCTTGTCACTCTCATTTATCCCTCTTATGAACCCTAATGTATATTCATTACCATGCCAAATTTTTTTAAGGAATTATTTCCTTTCTCATTTTTATCCACGTTTAATTTTATTATAATACCATTTTATATTAATTAAAAAATTTTGGTGTATGACTTCACACATCCACCATACTACCTTCCATATTTTTTAATAATGAGATACATCTTTCTCTCTCATTAATTCTTCCCTTGTAATCTCATTAACATGTTGAAATTTCATAAGATTTATTATATTTCTGATCTATCATTATGTTCATTTATTATGTTAAGCATTTTATTTCAAAATTACATGCATTGGGACATGTATATATATGACCCCATTACATTCCAGTTCATTTAAATATGGAGATAGAACTATTTCTCTATCATCAACCATTTTTTAAATTTTTTTATGTCACGCCGCTAGTCTTCTGAAATTTCACCACAATATTCAAAGAAAAAATCATCGTTTAGTGAATACCATATCCATTTATTTTTAATGGGTATTCACCTTTAAGAACATATAAATATTGACTGGTATATAGATGTATTTATTACACATTCCTTAATCATGGAATAACTTATGATTTTTAATGATTCCATGTAATATGATCTGTGTTGTACGCATATACATAAAATAAAATGTTCATATAGGGTGTGCCCAGATAGCACTCCAATGCATTGGATATTGATTAGTATCATGACACGCTATGTGAAATGAGGGATTAATAATTATAATTAAATTTAAATAAGGGTTTAATAATGCTAATTCTTGTAAAATGAGGTTTTACTCATGCTAATCCATGTGCAATGAGCCTTGGCTCATTCAAATAACATGTTCAATGTAATTACAACTATTTTATGTAATGATAATCATGCTATATCATCCCATTATGATCATGTTTATATTGATATTCATTGTTGTTTCTATTGCCTAAAATAAATTTTACTCTTCATGTTATGCCTTGTTTTATCATTTACTGGGCTTTATAACTCACCGTTTTCTTATGTATTTTCTCAGGTTATCCAATGAAAAGCTAAGTACAAAGGAAGGTTGTGGTCATGTAAAATAAGTTTTCAATAGAAATATTTTATTTTATGTCTTACGTTTTCATGTATTATATCTAATTTCCCAGTACACTAAACCTATTAATCCTCAGAGTTGTCTTAAGTGAATTTTTAGGTAATATCTACTTTTTAAATATGTATTAAACAATAGTTTAGTTATAGTCGGTATCAAAGGGAGGATTTTTTATTTTAGGGATTTGTATTAGAAAACCCTAGTGAAATTCCTAAGGATAAGACTATTTATAATAATAAATTCCCTAAATTTTGGTGAATATAAATAATTGGTTTATCAAGAAAATATATCCCTCTCTAGATACGAACATGTAGACATGGCTCTGGCATAAATTTATCAAGGGGTAAAATCCAAAAACACCGCATTGATATACACTCAAAGAAGAACTGGTGCATGAAAATGGTCCTTACAACACTCTTGGTTTGATACTCTTGAGAGTTGTGCATTGGTGAATTCATAAGCTATTATGAACAATTATTAATGGAATAAAAAATTACCCTAATAATATATGTTGGGAAGTAGATCATGTATAACATAGATTGAAGAATGTAAATTAATAAGATAAAAAAAGTAGTGTAATTTTTAAGTTATCCCTTTTTTCATTGGATTCTTGTTTACGTGTTACCCCAAAATTTGCTTTTATTCTCGGAAATAGCTGGTAATATGATAACTTGAGTTGAAAACTAATGTGAAGATCAATTTTATGACTATTATAATGAGATACCCAATAATATAGAATAGGGGATTGAAATAATTTTCACGATACTCTCTCAGTTGACTAAATTTCTGAAAATAATCATCGGTCAAGGGGAACATCCAACCCCCCCACCCAAATTAAGATCAAGAAACAATAGAGAGCTTCATGAGACCAAGGACTCATACTTTTAATAGAACATTTGATCCCTCTATTTCTAAAAAATGGATCAACTCAATTGAGAAGATCTCATCCATCTTTCAATTTACCAAACAAGAGAAGGTTCTTTTAGCGGCTTATCGCATGGAGGATAAATTTTATCAATAGTGGAAATTGATAAAAAATATAAAGCCTGAGTAAGAAATTGAGGCGTTGGAATGAATAGATTTCAGGAAAATGTTTTGCAATAAATATTTTCCACACATACTCTGTTGTAACATGGAAGGGGACTTCCATTCCCTAAAAAATGATAAATCCATCAATGAGTACAAGAATAACATCACAATGATTATATGATATGCCTCTGTCTTTTCCGTTACCCCCGAATGCATGTTTTATCGCTTCTTTGGTGGGATAAAACCCAGACTACAAAAATCAATTGCAATATGTGACATTGATAGCTATGAAGAAGTTGTCTGATGTGTCATCAATGTCTAAATGAAGATTTGTGGATCTCAGGGGTATTATGGGGATATGAAGCAGAATGTGCACAAAGTATAACCCCCGAAATTTCATGAAGAGGGAAAGGGAATACTTTAGGGGTGAATGTAAAGGGAACAAGTCCACTAATTACTAACCCAAAAAAGCCTATATTGTGATAGAGGAGAGGAACTCTCCGTTAGACCCTCAACGCATTTTCCATTGCAACACATACAATGAAATAGGGATCTTTTCAAACTAATTCCCTATACCATGTGAATTCAGAGCTAACCAACAACATCCAAGGCAGTAAGAAAGAACTTATGCCATCACTACCAGTGATGAAAATCCCAACAATGACGTGGTCAAAGGTACTCTACTTATTAATTTATGAATAGTGAACTAATTTTTTTAATAAGGTTATTAGCATTCTTTAATATCCCAAATTTTTATTAGAATAATCCAAACACCACCACAAATCATGGATTTAGATATGTCAATAGGAACATAAAATGGGGAGATTTTTTCATCCCATGAATATAACTCCTCCCCAATCATAATTTTTGGATTGAACATCCCAAATAACCTCGTCAAAATATATTTGGTGGTATTTCATTCAATTCTTGGCATGTATTTAATTTCCATATATAGATCCAACATAATTTTCAATGAGAGGTAAATCACTCTCTATATGGAAAATTGACCTATGATTCCTTAGAAGTGCTAGGAGGAGGAGGAATCGTCTCTAAAAACATCATCTCAAGAGTGTATATTAATTCCCTACGATCAATCATATAATTCATAGATGATTGAGTATAAGGAAGGAACCATCCTTGAAGACATTCCTATGTTGAAAAAATTTGCAATTGTGTTTCTTGGGGAATTCCATTAGAAGTGATGTTGAATTCATGATTGATCTTATGACTGGCGATTTCCCAATATCCAATACATCGTATAGAATGGATATTGGGGAGCATGATGATATAAATAAAAAACTACAAGAGAATATAGATAAAAGGTTTTTATGACCATGTGCTTCAGAATAGGGTGAACCATTCTTCTTTGTCAGGAAGTATAAAAGGGCCAATGTGTCTTTTCATTGATTTTGTTGAGCTCTATAAAATCACGATAAAAAACAAGTACCCTCTTCCATGAATTGATGACTTGTTTGATCAGATATGTAGAGCACAATTCTTCTACTATGTGGATCTACAGTTAAGATATTACTACTGTTGATGAAGGGGATATCTTCAAGACTACTTTTCGAGCAATGAACAGGCACTCTGAATTCTTATTAATGCCTCTTAGACTCACTAATTCCCCAATAATCATTATGGATATGATATAAAGAGATGTTTGATATTATCTCATAATGGTTTTGGTATTATTTATTAGAGATATTCTAATATCCCCTGAAACCAAGGAGGAGCCTAAGGAGAATCTCAAAACTATTGTCAATACCTTGAGAAAGGTGAAGCTTTATGTAATGAATATCAATTGTGAGTTCTGGTTGAAGGAAGTCTAACTCTTGGGTCATATCATCACTTGAAATGGTATATCTATGGATCCCTCTATGACAAATTCTATTTAGGGAATTATGAGACCAACATCTGTGATGTAATATGTAGTCTCCTTGGGTTAGCAGGATATGATCACTTGTTTGTGAGAAATTTCTCACAATTGTCAAACCCAATTACCAAGATAATTTGAAATGGGTGGTGTTATTTTGAATGATGAATTCAAAGATAGGTGCAATGAGTTGAAAAGGAGGATTATCACCATTCTTATACTCACACTACCCAAAAGTGGAGAACTTTTCATGGTATCTAGAGACGCTTCAAACAAGGGTATGGTTAGTGTGTTGATGCAGAATGAAAAATTCATTTACAATGCTTTAATGAAATTGAATGTTCAAGATCATAACAATAAAATCATGACTTGGTGTTGACTGTAGTGATCTGCGCTTAAAAAATTTGTAGACATAACCTCTTTGGGGAGGATTGTGAAATATATATGGATCCAAAAGGTCTCAAGTATATATTTACACAGAAAGAGTTGACATGTGATAATGAATATGGTTATAGATGATTAAATACTATGACTGATCAATTCACTACCATCTAAGGAAAGCAAATAAAGTGGTAGTTGCTCTATATATAAAGGTTCCAACAACTCATTCCTTGATGAGAATTAAAAAGCATCCAATCTTCTTAGATTTGATGAAGTTGGACATGGGAATCAAAAAGAATCAAACATCATCATTACATTAACAAATGATATCTCACCCATATCTTTTGAAAAGGAAGAATGATGCTAAAAAGGAAAAGTTGGGAATTCAAGAGAATGTGGAAACTATAAGAAAAGAGAAATCAATGATGCTTAATGTTAATGAAGAAGGAATTTTGAGATTTTGGAAAATGATATGTCTTCCATAAAATACAGAGATAAATGAATAACTTTTGGATTATGATATAGATCAAATTTATCCATTATCCTAGGAAAAAAATGATGTATCGAGATCTCGGAGATAATTTTGGGTGGTATAACAAAAATAAAAAGATCATTTCGTATACGTCAATGTTCCTGTTGTGTCTGCAAGTAATGTATAATAGGTATAAGTCTTAATGGATGATGCAACCAATAAACATACCAACATGGAAATGGGAGAACATCACCATGCACATTGTTTTAGGACATCCAAAGACATCCAAAGGGAAAAATTATGTATGTGTTGTTGTGGATTTTCTTAAAAAGACTACAAACTTCATTTCAATTCCAGTGTTTTTTCCATTGGAACACCTGGCATGGATAAACATCAGAGAAGTGGTATGGCTACATGGAGTACCAATACCGATTGTATCCAATCGAGATCCAAGATTCACCTCTATGTTCTAGAAGAGACTCCAACATTATCTGGGTAAAATGCTAAACTTCATTATGGATTATCATCCTCAAACTGATGCCCAATCTGAGCAGACTATTCAAACACATGAGAAAATATTGAGAGTATCCTCAATAGACATCATAGGAGGATAGGACCAAGATCTTCCTCTAGATTAGTTCTCTTAAAATAACAATTTCCACCCAAGCATCCAAATGGATACTTATGAATCCATTTATGCGAGATGTGCAGAACACCAGCATGTTGGGATAATGTATGGGAGAAAAAACTTATTGGTTTAGAAATCGAAAATGAAATGATGGAGAAGGTTAAGTCCACCAACATTACAATACATCTACTCAGAGTAGACGAAAGGCCTCTGATAACTACCATCAGCAAGGCCCAGAGTTTGATTTTAGAGACATGGTATTACTCTATATATCACCATAGACAAGATTTTGGAGATTTGGGAATAATTGAAAGATCAGTCTAATGTACATCCACCCTATTGGTATACTTGATCGCATCAGACCAGTGGTATATTGACTAGAACACTCACCGAACCTGTGCTAAGTTCATGATGTATTACATTTATCAATCTTGAGATAATTCATTATTAACCCATTACAAGTACTCAATCTAGAGGTGCTACCATTGGAGAATGACCTCTACTATAAATATATGTCGATAAAGATCTTAGATCCTAGAGAAAAAGTTCGACAAAATAAGGCAATGCCCATTATGAAATTGTTGTGGAGAATCAAAACATTTAAAGAAGAAATGTGGGAATTGGAGGAAGTGATGAGGTAGAGTTACCCTCATCTATTTTAGTGTGAACAAAAGAAATTTTGGTGGTCCAATTTCTGAATGGGGGACTGATGTAACAACCAAAAAATTCATGAATAAAATTCATATCTTTAATTTAATTAAATGTCTTATGGATACAGAAAACACATGCACTCTTTTTTTATTTGGGATTAAATGTACATAGAGTATCATTACCATTGATAATATAGTTGTTGAATAGTGATCACGGGACTGATATAAATTTAATTTTTTTTTAAAATGAATTCATTCGACAAAGATAAAGGGTAGGATGGCCTTATCTAGTAGACTTGGGCCATACAGAATTTATTTTTCAGAGCATGGAAAAGAGGTAGTGTGCCTGGGCTTTTCTCCTGACCAATCCCATGTCTAGAATCAATATGTTGATCTTGAATATAATCATCTATGAGAGAAGATTAGGTTAACAGAAATTACCACCCATATTTTGTTATCTGAGCCGCCCCAAGAGTCTGCCACCATTGTACACCTTACCCTTAGGTCTTATGTGGGAGTTATAAGGGTTTATGTAATAAGCCATTAGTTACTTATTTTGTGACCCTTTTATAAAGAAAACTCTTGTTCTATAAATATATTTATTAGATAGTTTTTATAAAAATAATTCAATTAAATAAATTGAATTTTCATGTAAAATGGTACTTTTGAGAAATATATAAATTTTTATATTTAACTATGAATTCATTAATAATTTTGTTATAATAGTTTTATAATAACACTAATATTAATTATAAGTGATGATTATATTTATTCATTATTTATTTACTCTATAAATGATTAAGTATTCAGTTTAATAAGGACTTTACTTTTTTTATTACAAAATAGATTTTTTATTTTAATGAATCAATGAATTTTTTGAATAAATAATATTTTAATAAAATATTTTTATGATATAAATTTTAATAAATATAAGTTATCATATTGTTTTTATAAAGTCAAATGAAACTTTTATTAAGAATTGGAAACTATTTTTGTCAAAACCCCTAAATTATCAATAAATTCTTTTTTGATTTTAAAATTAAAAATTCACATAATTAGAAATTTATATAGATGAAATTTAAATTATTTGTCAAATTAGGATATCAAAATTATGAAATGGTAAATTTTTCATAATTTTATGAGACAATCGAATTTTTGTGTAAAAATTAAATAGAGTATAAATATATAATATGTATAATGACATCATAATGAACCAATAGAGATGCAATAAAATAATATAAAAATGTTATTTGGAATATATATTTTTTACCATTAGAATTATTTTATTTTATTTTATTTGGATATATTTTATAATGCCTTACTGCGCCCTCCATGACATATAAAATATTTTAACACATTAAAATAATTTCTCTGATAGTGTGACTCACCTATACCTATGAAAGAATAATATTTTAATATGTTCATTCCTTTTAATTATTAAATATTTTATTCCACTCTTATTTGGCAGAAATTATGGGAACAAATAATTTGATGGTTTGTGATTTTTAAAATTTAAATGTGTTGTGTCCAAAAACTAAATAATAAATAATTCCCTCTACATTCCTATATAAAACCACCCAATATCATGTTCATCTTCAATAAAACCATTTTGATCTCGACCAACCTCTACGAAATTCTCCCTAGAGTTTTCCAAAGGCACCACCAGGCTCACAAGATTCCTCTCCCAAGCCTTTGAGATCACACATCCTTGTAAGGGATCACCACTTTCATCTCATCCATTCAAATTCAGGCGTCTTGTTCGAAATTTGTTCCTATAATTTAGATAGGTTATAATGTAATTATTTAAAAATAGTTATATTACTGTACATTTTATGTTATTTTAATTAGTTATTATTTATCATCCCTCATTTTTATCCTTACATAGGTTGTTACTATGCCAACATTTCGTAATAGATCTTCCACCGTCGTATTTTATCAAAAACTCTTTTCATGTTATGTCTTTTAATTTATTTTATTCCTATGTTGGGATATGTTATTAAATATACTACATACATCCCATTATATTTTTATATGATGAGATTCCAATTAACATTCATTTATCTCTCTTATGAACCATTGGGTATGCTCATTACCATGCCAGATTTTCGTATGGTATTTCTTCTATTCCCATTTTTATCCTAGTTTCATTACGATATAATACCCTTTTACTTTAGATTTAAAATGTTGGGGTATGATTTATAACCTCCCCATACATCCTTCCTAACATTTTAATTATGATATACCTCTTTATCTCTAAGTAATTCCTTCCATGTATGCCAATTAACATTCCAAAATTTCGTAAGAGTTATTTGATTTCTCCTCTTTCATCAAGATTCATTATTATGTTATGCCTAATATTTTGAAATTCCATGTGTTGGGTAATGTATCAGTAAGAAACCAATACCTTCCATTTCATTTACATATGATTTGTGACCCCTTTGTCAGTCATCAACAATTTTTATGAATTCTCTATGTCACGCTATTAGGCTTTCTGAATTGCACCACAATTATCCAAGACAAAAATCATCATGTTGTGGATACAATACCTATTTATCTATTAAGGGTATTCACTTTTATGAACATATACTCTTTTTATGGTACTTACATGTATATGTTCCACATTACCTAATCATGTAATAACAAATAATGTATAATGATTATATGATATACGATCCATGTGGCACAATTTTGCATGAAATGAAATGTTTATGAAGGGTGTTCCCTTATAGCCCTCCAATGAATTGGGTAATGTTTATTATCATCATACACCATGTAAAACGAGAGTTTACTCATTATATTTCAATATTAATGAGGGTTTAATCAAGATAATTCACTTACAATTAGGGGTTAATCTTGCAAATCCATGTGCGATGAGCCTTGGATCATACTAATATCACATTGTATGTTGTTGCCACATTTCCTTTTTGCAATAATCATTCTATATCATACCTTTATGTTAATGTTTATCTAGTGCTACATTAATATGTGTATTTCCAAACATGTAATGTAATCTTAATTTTACTCCTTTTACTCCATTACTAGTCTTTATAGCTCACCCTTTTCTTATATATGTTCTCAGGTTATCCCAGGAAATTCAATGTATAAAGGAATATTGTGGTCATGTAAAATATGTATTCAATAAAATTTTTATATTTTATGTATTATCTTTCTGTGTATTGTTCCTATTTTCATAAGACACTAGACCTCTATATCATTATAGTTTTCTTAAGTTAATGTTTTTGTAATAAAACATGTATAAATATGTATTAAAGAGTAGTGTGGGCATACTCTGGCCATAAAATCTTAAATCCTAAGGGTGATTATTTCTTTAATCATAAAACCTAGTACCCTATATATGAACTAACCCGATATTCCCTCCACTATCATCTAAAATAATGTTTTGATCAGTGATAAAATAAGGGTTCATGATCTACAAAATAGTGGATCAGAAGAAGAAAATCACTTGAGGGTGAATAGAATACATGATCCCTTCATCAAATCATCTCACTCATTATACCCCATCAGTGGAAATAATTGATTCAGAGAGTTTAATCGGAGTGAATCATAATAAATAATCAAAATCAAACATTGTAGCCTAGTCCTGGATGATGAACTCCATATATCGATTTTCTTCCAACATTTTATTGAAATCAAAAATGTAATAGGTGATGTAGAAATCTAACTGGACAATTTCATGAGGAATACCAACCAACATAACCATATCCCACTAGTGTTTGGTAGAATCACACAGCATGTAGGTGTCGAGAATGACCCTAATCAATAATGATATCTCAGGATTCTTAGAGATACCTAAAATTGCTTATATCCATTACCCCATATCCAAAGGACCGCACTACCATAGGGAAAAAGGACAACACTATTGATGGAATACATGTGTAATATTAGACATCACAGATAATGGTTGGGGTTCACCTTGAATTGATATCATAAAATGTAGAAAATTCTCTAGTTATTGAGAATTAATTCACTATTTAGGAATAGAAGGTGGTTCTGTATAGGATACTCCTTGGGTTAATACTAATGGCTCAAGACCCACACTCTCTAGAGATTGATCTTATCAACTCTCCAATCACCTGAATAGAGGATGTTTTGGTAAAATTAATCTACAAATTCTAATAACAAACCTCCAAAAAACACCATATAAATGTATAGTGGTTATTATAAATTAGAATGAAAAAAGGAATCAATGTTCAACAACCAACATTACATTATTGCAATGAGATAACTTAGGGATTTTGTAATGAAGTTATAATATCTAGACTACCTAGGCTCAACGTCAAGGTACTAGTTAGTCATGGTGTTTTCAGCCATAGGGGTTCTGATATATGGGGTTCAATTTCCATTTAATGGGGAAAATGCTATTTAAATTAAAAATTGAATTATCTTTTTCATGAAACCAAATAATTAATGGATCATAATTTATATTTTACTTATTTAAGTAAATTTGTACATAACACAAGGGTGAATTAAATGGATTTTCAGTCCCATGTTATAATGTATCACACACATTATAAATTTATATTAAACAAAATTTAATTATAAAAAATCACATTACATTCAATTTCAAAATGTAATAATAAAATTATAATAGATCCATTTGATGGATTGAACTGACTAATTAATAAAGGCCAGTACGATTTATAAATTCAAATTACCTCTCATATAATTGAGTATAAAGAACATTTCATAGATGTTGGGTAAAATGGATTACATAGATCAACATTTTTTCTTATGATGTAATCATAATGTTATATGGTAAAAAATATTTATTTTCAGGATGACATATTGAATAACTTATATCCTTACCTTTGAAAAGACTTCAACAAAACATTCTTATATAACAACAAAATATCATTGAACAATAAATGGAAACACATGCAATGCAATCAATAAAATTCATATGTATGTAATTTCATTTACATAGAATACAAATCCTTATTTTCTTCTAATTATGCATCTAGAAATTCTTCATGAAATATTGAACCATGATATAATGTCTACAATGTATAATGAAACTCAAAATCTCGTGTGCCATCCAATGGTGAATGTATATCAATACTAAAAATCTTAATACAAAATAAAAATTTCTGATTAATAAGAAAGTTGGTGCTTAACCCAAACATGGGATAGCACTTAGTAGGAATTGATTATGACCATATTTTGAAACATTATTAATATCATGTCTGAATTTACAATATAGTAAGAAAATAATTGAAACCTACCCTGATAACACTTTGTGACTTCTCGGACCTAGCTTACTCTCATATAATTGAACATGAATAGTACCACTTCCTAAAGTGCACCTCTCTATGTCCTAGGGGTTGTTGACTAGTAGTGAAGGCCTAGGTTATGTCCAAGGAGAGACTATTCCCTCTGGTAGGATTGGATCCCATTGGTAAATTTTTTGAATAAATATAGAAGCATAATTACAATAAATATGGAAGTTAAAATAAGGATAAGAATCCATGTAATAAATAAATATTTAAAACTATAAATCGAATCACATTTAAAATATGATGTAATTTCACTATAAAAAGTAAAAAACACACATTTCAGTATTAAGAATGTACAATAAGTGATATATAAAAAATCTAAATGGGATAATCCATCTGAGACTCTAGATCAATGTCTTAGTCGTTTGCTATAATGATCCCATCCAAATATAAGAAGTGACACATTACTAAATGATTACCCCAATCTAACCATATAATCATATAATACACATGGGTAGTAATGATAACCTAGATTGGGTGTGATATAAACATAGTATTTCATCACCAACAGAGTCTATAAGAATCAAATTTACTAATATAAGTCATCAATGTGTGAAGGTATGAAATTATTAAGAAGTGGAGATCTATAAAACACAAACATGTTCATCTTCAACTCGTTTCTCTGAACATGATTTCAAATTATTAATGTTTATAAAAACTATATCATAGAAAGGTGTTATAAGTAATAAATAAGATAATGATTATAACCGAGGGTGTAAGGTAAAACCATGGAATACTTGATCGTAGAAGGTCGACCTGACTCACGATGTAGAACCATGAATCCATGTATATAGGGATAAGTGTAATACATTAAATAATCCAAATTAAATCCATTATAATTGAGTGTAAATAAGAATATGGATCATTTTTTATGTAATTATTTAGCTAATCATGACTATAACCAAGGAAAATGATCATCAGATTCGTCTATCCAGAGTGGTCGAAATGATTCCATGGTGTGTATATGAGGCATTATAATTTATATAGGGAATGTTAAGAGGACCTAAATCCTCATTCAAAGAATCCACTTAAGTAAAATGAACATTATCCAAGATATATTTATTCTATTGAAACCATCTTAATTTATTGGAATGGAATCATCTTTGTGATAAAGGCATTTCAATGGGAAACCAAGGCAGGCTCTAGTATGACTATTATTATAAAAGAGAATATGTATTATATAGAGTTGGAACCATAGACATTCTAATATATATATATATATATATATATATCATAAGTCATCTAATTTTATGTTATACACATCAAAATTAAATTTTCATTATTTTCATTCCATTGCATTTCAACATAGAAGAAAAGGTGAATTAAGGAAATGAAACCAATTATCAAATAAAATATAAGTGATAAGGCCTAGGTAAAATCTATTCAAATGAATCTAAAATTTCCCTTTAACAATTTATGTTTAATTTATTCAATCAATCCACATTCATTATTATAGTTCCCACTATTTCACATGAATAGTGTTTGGATTGATCAAAATATGTGTCAAAAGGCATAACATGGTATGTATCCTAAACGAGAGGTCAGCATTGAGCTCCCAATGCCCAATTGTTTTATATTATATGTATTATTATGAACATAAAATCAAAATTATACAATAATAATTAAATGAATAACTATTTTAAATGAAATGTCTAGTGACACCATCTAGTTCACAAGGAATCCAGTTAATTAAAGGAATGAAATAGTGGAAAAATTGATAGACCACCAACTATATGCCTATAGTATATTCATCATCCATCATTGGCCCTTATTTTGTCTTGCATTTGAATAAAATATTTTAATAAATAATTTTTTGCAAGTATGACACATGAATATTGACAAAAATAACTGTGTGGAAATTAATATGAATTAATAAAGGATATAAATGAAATAAGAGCATACCAATGGCTATCCAATGTGACATACAGTTCTTGATTTAGTGGTCAAATGAATGAATTGGATCATAACTACAGTTAGTCTATTGAAAGATCTCATATGATAGAGGATTTTTATTGTGATATAAATGAAAGGGTAAGAGTGATAAAACGTAATTGATTCTACCACCATATATAACCCACTGATTTTACATTGAATTAATATTTTTACACGTTTTATAATCCTCTAGGTTTTAAATTTGTAAAAAACCAACATTCACGATGAACAAGGTATTCCTTGACTAATAAACTTAATGAATGTCAAATATATAAAATCTATTGAATTTACTCTTGAAAAAAATATTATGGTGGAATGGTTAGTTTAATTATCATCTAGTGTATTCATCACACATTTTTAATTTAATTCATACTTTGTTTTTATCTTATATCCATCACTTATCCCAGTTAGTATCATTCCCTAAAAATGAAACAGACTGGTGCGAAGGAATGGTTACATTGTCTTAATCCAAAATAATAATTAACAAGGGTAGTGAAAATTTATAAGTACCCATAACTGATAAAAAATTAATATATTACATTGTTATTTAAAATTAGCAATCAATATAAAATAATTTTAAGAATAAATTATTATTTTTAAAGATCATTATTCTGTGAAAACATTTTCATTAAAATATAAATTATTATTTGATTTAAAATAACAAATTCTTGTATCTATAGATTGATTTATAAAAATTCTATATAATTTTTAGTATCAATGTTTCTAAATTATCAAATATTATTGGGAGGTATCTTTTTGTTGGAGGTTTAATTTTATGTGAATATTGAAATATACCAATTTAAATATACCATATCTATTGTGATATCATATTAATATTAGTGTCTAAAAAATTATAAGTAAATTTTATAGATAATTATTTATTTATTTGGTAAAAATAATCTTCTAAAAATATTATGTAAAATTTTCAAAACCATGCAATCTTTTTAGAAAATTAGATATATTTTTCTTCTGATCTAAAAAAAACTTTTCATATATGGATAATTGAATATTAAAAATGTTCCAGTTGATATTGGATTATTTTTAAAATTAAATTTTTCATTATTTTTTAATAATAAACTAAATAATATCTGTGAAATTATTACTCTATATGATTTTAATGAAAATTCCTTTGTATGTGTATAATTTTTTTTTATAAAAGTCGTTTTTGGTGCATTAAGTATTATTTTTTGGATTAATTCATACAGTATATATAAAATTGAACTAATAAAAATGATTGAACATTATAATCATCTTGAAAAAATTATGTTATATGGTAAATTTAATGTTTAGTAAAAGAAAATATGTCCCACTTGATAAAAAAAAGTGTTACAATGTTAAAAGTAATGCATGATAAAAGGGTAATGAATAGTTTTAATGCATGAAATATCTCAGAAAATATCCATTATTTTTATGTATATGAGGCAGATAGACTGATACACATACCTTATTCATTATATTCAACAACTAGATCCACTTTTATATGAATGGGATGTGAACATAATATAATGTTATGAGCCTTTAAAACTATTCCACCCACTCACTTATAAATGGAACCCTTCACAACCCCACATCTTACAACACTATAAAATCATTGGACTGACATAAATATACCCAAATACCATTCCAATAGAAATTCATCTATCTTATAGGTCCTTATATCATTAAAATTCTTCCTTTAAAATTATTTATCAAATTTCTTAAATTGTTGGTTTGTGGAGCAAGGTAAAAATTCCAATTAACTCCTTTTTAAATTAATTTTCATTACATCTTTTGATACCTATCAAAATTATTTTAAACCCATTCTAGCATAAATAAATCATTATAAAATTTATAAAAAATAATATTATGTTAATAGTTTAATCAAATTCATCCTTTCTCTATACCATTCTAAAACTGAAAATATCACTCTCATGATGGTGTGGACTACCACCATGAAGAATGATGTATTTATTTATTCATCACCACCCTAAATTGAGGTGTATAAAAATTTTATTCATTGGAAAATAATAATGATATTTATGAATAAATTGTTATTCTTGAATAATACATTATAATTTCTGTTTATAATTTCATCCATTTTAAAAATAAAATTCATTCTTTTTTATGAGATGACTATCTTCTGCACAAATAATGTACTTTATTTTTATCACCATCCTATATGTGTTATCCCCTGAACTGAAATTATTAGATTTAGTAATAAATCATGTTGTGTTATTAATTTTTTTTAATATGAAAACTCAAAAATAAATAGTATATTATACCTTCCTATAACTCTTTATTATTGGCTTTTTAGTATTAGACATAACTATACAATTTATCATATTTCTAAAAAAATATCAAAATAACATGGTTAATTCACCTATATACACTCCTTTTAAAAAAAATATCTATTTATATTTCTATTAAACTATATAAAATATGTTAATATTGATGGGTGGTCAATAAATTTTCAACTATGGGTTTTTAAATCCATTTGAAAGTACACTTCCATGAAAACTATAAATTTTATTTGAAAACATTTAATCCAATAAAATATTTCTTAAAATAAACAAATAACATCAAAATATATATAAAAAAAATCCATTAATAGACTTTTTAATTTTGAAAACCATTTTATTTTATAAAAAGTAAACAACTCATTGAAATGTTTCTTAGATTATTATTTATAACACCATTAAAAATAATAAACATTTATTGATTAATCATGATCCTCTGGATAAAACAAATGAAAACATGTGGCCATTAAAAATATTACTTTTGGGATAGTGTTCCCTTAAGAACATGGGTTTACGCCCCTTAACATATCATATAATTCTACACTTATTTGATGTATTTTAATAAATAATATTGAAGGTTTTCTCATTATCATTCATAACCCAAAACCATTAAAAATCTAACAAAAATAAATTTTATAGAAAAGAATAATATTATAACCTCTTAAAATGATAAAACCAACATTTTAAGAGAAATAACTCTCTTCCCATGATAATTATTTTCAATAAATATTCATAAAAATAAATTCATGAAATTTTATATACAATTCTTATAATTAATATACATTAGTATCAGTAATCACATAGTATATAGCCATACTAATTTGTATGATATCAAATAAAATGATGTATTTTAATAATAACGTTCCTCATTGGAACTGTTATAATATATATTGTAAATAAGTCAAATATTTTTTTACAAATTGATGATAATCAATAACTAAAAATGTTTTTTTATTTTTTAATATATTTTATTTTATATTGGAATTGAATTAATAAAAATAGATTATTTTTAATAATTATAATTATTATTATAAAAAAAATAATAATATTTATATTCATTTTCATAAAATTATACAATTATATATGCTTTATAATTTTGAAATCCTTTCCAATTTTAAACAAAATATTCAATTTATATAATATATATTCCAGACATCATAATTAATTTTTGAAGATAGGATCACATAAAAAGTCTATTAAAAATTGATATATGTGAGAATTTTAAAAGAAAATTGAAACATAATTCAATAGTTTATTTCTAATATCAAACATAATGTGGAATATTCCAAACACAATATCACTAAAAGTTTCAAATAATCCAAAATATAAATAAAGTTATTTAAAAATAGATATTTATTACAATTAAATAAAGCAATATCGATGGTTCTCCGTACATTGAGAAATTATAATAGAAGAAGGTTAGGGTTGATTCATGCTCATAAGGAAATAAGACGAGTGAAATTTATATATATTACTGTGTATATTTTTTTTTACAACAACTATTTTGGGAGAGATATTTTTTTCCGTTAAATTTTTTCTTTGAACGAAAACAAATTATTTGAGCTCTTAGATTGGATTTATGAGGGTTATATTCATTTAATTAGATAATAAATATAATATTTCTATGTTTCTATGTTTCTTTCATCACCGTATTTGAGTATCTAAAGTGTTTTTTGATAATTTCCCTAAAAAAATTAAAACAACGTTTTTAATTTTTTAAGACATCCATAATTACAAAATTTCATATTATTTTATAGGATAAACAATATATTTTTATAATACTTATATCTTTCCTCTGATGTTGTGGGAGTGAAAAAAATTGATATCCAATATTGAGTCAATGGTTATGATTGTTTTTTTAAAATTTATTTATTCTATTTGGAATATTCATCATCAACTAGGACACTATTTGAAGAAGATAATGAACTTGGGAATATCTCAGTGTATAGGGTTTACTGGTTAGTATATGTTGGGATGTCAAAAAGTGAAGGGAATATTGAACACTTAGGATTTGATCAGATGGGTGGTCAAGATTGTTAATGGTTTTTTGCTGGTCGGTTGCATAGTGTTCAAACATTGTCTCCCACATCAAAAAGAATCTATTTCTGGAGACACATTATAATAAATGTTATGTATGATTCTCTCCAAATTCCAAATCAAACAACATAGATTCCTTACACCCAAGCCACAAAATTTACTGGACCATCCTCTCTATTAACCCAATGAGTCCAATACATGGATCTTCATGACATCATTGATAACTACAGCCTTTTTAAACCAACCTGTGGGATTACACGACCTGTGACACCTGAAAAATCATGCTTCCAGTAATTTCTTATCTCTTTACCACCTATGTAGTTGTTAAACACAATGATTCCCTAAGTGGTAAACTATATTTTCAGTAAAGTTTAAATCATATAAATATTAAAATGAAGAAAAAAATTGTAATGTTTTATTACATATTATTATTGTTATTCATTTTTATATTTTGATAATGTCACATAATTAATTATCCATATTAATTATATTATTATTCTGATTATAATTTTCAACTATCTTCTTAAAATTATTATAAATTTATTTCTATGTCACCTAACGGCTACTAAAATTCCAACAGCTTCTCTCTAACATTAAATAATAAATATAATTATTAATACATATTCCTTAATGGTATATGAATAAATTAAAATTTCATGATGTTAATTAATTCTTCAAAAATGGATCTATAATTCCCAATTAGTCTCTATATTCTTTTTCAATTTTCTATATCGTTTTTAATTATGTATTATCCATGATAAATGGGTTATGCATTAAACATCATTAAGTTGATCGAAGGAGTTCCAATTGTGTTGATAACGCTGGTAATAAGATTACTAAATTATCTATAGTCTATTGTTTAGTAAATCTTTATAGAGTTTAGTTCTTTAAAAAAACACCATTATTTTTTTTTCAAAAATGATGAATTATTTTCTACTGAGATCATTTGCTGAAAATAAAAAATACATAAATGATTTGGGATTTTACAGTATGTATAATTCTAAGAAATATTTTTTTTAAAATATATAATATTAATAATTAATATATATCATGAATAGGTTTCATTATAAATGAAAATAAAATTGAATATCATAAGTAAGTTTCTATTGATTTCTATAAATTACCCAAAACATGGTTTTCATGGATCATATTATCTGAATTAATTACCTTATATTCAATTAAATGAACATAGTTATAAATAAATAATTTTGTAAAAGAAAATTTAAATACATAATATTTCTTCTCAATTATTAAATTAAGCATAATGAAGAGGTTTTGGAATCACTATTAGGATTCTTTTGTGGAATAATTAAAATTACTTATCATATATGATGAAAATAAAATACACCAAAAAATTATATGTATATAAACTGATTATAAATGATTAATCTAAAAGGAAATTAACATTAATAAATGTATTAAGAAATATATTTTAATGATTAATTTTGTTTTAAAACTTTATACTGTTTTTTATGTACGTCAAGAATAAATATAATTTTGTTTCATAACTCAATATACTATTATTGAATTATAATTTTTCATCATGAAAACCATAAGTATAATTTTGGTAATTTTTGACACATTATTTTTACATTGTTTTTCCTATTTTATATTAGTTGTTTTAAATTTTTTTTAAATAAAGCAGTTTTTTAATGTTTCTTACTTCCTGCATAATGAAATCAATAAATATATTTCTCATCTCAGTGTTTTTTCATTGACCAATATTCCATATAATCTAGTTATTTATTTTTTTGGCTCCATATACATCCCACGTATGTAATATTCTCATACACTTCATTTAATTGAAGTTACTATAAGATTCATTTATGTATTTTGATCCAAATTCAACCAAAGTCATTAGGGGTTTTGTTAACTATACTCCCTTTCATTGACCTATAATCTTAATTTGTGAATAATTTACTCATATTTTTGGTCTATTCTAAATTAATGTTTTATTATATGTCTCTCTATCGTTGTCATTGTTTATAATTAAAATTCTTATTCATACTCTTCATCAATGAATTTATTTCACATAAAATTATAATGTCCTTTGGAATAAATCATACCCTATATAATGGTTATTAGAAAAATTATCTGCATTCAATCATTCTATATATGTTTCACATTATTATATTGTGATATAAATGTATATTAAATATTTCTATATTCATAATTTTCACTATACTTTTCGAAAATAATATTAATTTCACTTTTTATTATTTGGTTTCCAAAAACATTATATCAAAATATTAATTAATTTTCCTTCAATGATTGAATTTTTTCTCTTTCGGTACTTAATTCCAATGATATAATTTTTTTTAAACCCTTATTTATTTATATTTACTTACATGTAATTTTTATGAAAGAAAAACTTATTTACATCTCCAATTTAACTCATAAAAGTGACAAGTGGCATTATATTTTCGATAATGTTAAAGATGTTTTATAAAAAAAATACTTTAGATTGGGTTTTAAATTATTTATTCACCTAAAAAATAAGGTTCTACATTAGATTATTTTTAATGAATCACCCTCTATATTTTATTATGAAATAATTTTATCTGCTATTTAAATTTTTAATATCAACCAATCAAACTCATTAGGTTATTTTTTATGATTCCAATTATAAATTATCTGAACCCCATTTTAATTCCTTGGTATTTTCATGAAATGAGTGATGAATAATTTCATATAGAACATAAATTTACGGATATTGAGAAGTGGGGACATATACCTCCCTCACGTTAATTTTTCAAGGATTAATGTCTAATGAGATATAGATAATATTTGTACATTATTTATATGTTATCCCTATGATTCATGAATTCTACTATTATTTCCACATAAGTATTTATTTTTTTAGGTTCACAACATGAATTTTTTTCATTATAATTATGATCACAACATGACATGTGGATGTTATTTTTATCATTAGATCATTATTCATGGGTGTAGTTAATGTTAAAATGTATAAAGATTATATTATTTTTGATGATTACATATGTTACACACTATTATTCCATAATATATATTTGACTATTTTTTATTATATATCCTTCTATTATTCAATATAGACTATTATTTTTTCTCAATGACCATTTAAAATTTTATTTTTCCCTTTTGATCTTGTCTTCTCACATACTTATGATCTATACCATGATTGATTGTTAATATTTTCCCCCTTATTGATAATTTGAACTCTACAAAAAAATTCTTCCAACTTTTCCATAAGGATATATATAGAGGGATATATTAATAATTTATTATTTTTTATAAATTTGTTGTTGGGGATATTGAATAAATAATGTGTCATAATGTTTTGTTATAGATGATCTCTAATGATAATAAATAATTGTGTTCAAGGAGTTTAAGATTATTATTTGGTTTAATTTTAAATTAATGTCAAATATATGAAATAATATCATCATTTCCTTTATTTATTATTGAATAATTATTGTAAAGTATATGTTTGTATCACTAGACCTAGGTGCTCTGGTCTTAGGCATCAAATTTGTATCAAAAATGGGGTTTTTATAAGGGGTTAATTTTTTAAATATTTCGGATTATATTGATGAAAAAAATATTTATAATCTATGAGAAAATTTTAAATTGGTTGTAATATACTATAATTTTATTAATGTATAATGTCCATGGATGATTGAGAAATGATATCCCTATAAATACATAAAAAATTACATAAAGGCTTTAACAAAAATGTACCTTGGAATAATATCCATAAAAATAGAATAGTTTGGTATGAGATCGAACTTCACTGAATGTACAACGTTTGGGACTTACATCACATATGGTTTAAAACATTATAAGGATATGATTTAGTGAATTTCATTACCTTTATGAACAATTATTATGTATATTAATAAATGGCGATGATACGATATAAAACAAGTTAGGTTAGAGAGTTTAATTAAAAAATGACTAATGACAACATATGCTAAATAGATAGAATTATATTACTATTTAATTATAACATATTTTAATGGAAATTTTCATAGGTTGAAATGAATGTATCATAATATTTGTAATAGAATTATAGATTTTTCCTATTCCTTTGATATTTTAATCTGATTTCATTAGTTTTTATCAGAACCATTTTATGTTTGGAAACTGAATGGAAACTATATCCTGAAAATTTATTATATGACTGGTTTTTCTCTATAAATTTATAGATCCTAATGAAATATAAAGACATATTAGTGAAAATATGATTCAAAATAAAAATATATGGTAATATTAACGAAAAAACATGATTTCTATAGTCTGAACACTAATAATGAATATTAAATTATATCTTGATTCATTATCTTTGATATTATTTACATTTTTAAGTATTAATTGTTATTGTGAGGATGTAGTTTATTCATTTCAATTACTATGTATTAATTAATATTGTGTGGTCTTAATTTATTAAAGGGGTAGAATGTGATTCTAAGAGGTTTTTGAATTAATTTCCAAATAATATAATATAATTTAGAATAGCATGTGTCAATCACAACATCAGACCAATATGATCGATGATAAATATTAATATATAATATTTTTATGTATTTAAAATGACATATATAATACATATATTAAATTATTCAGTATAAATAGTAGTTTCTATATTATTAAATACAAGTAGAAAAAATAAGTAATGAAATAAATTTTTAAATACCTGATATTTCACAATCAGTGCTCCAAAAAAATGATATATTAAATATAATTTATAACTAATATAGAAAATAAAAATAATATTAAAAAATTATAAGTTATGTGTTAATTATTACCATTAAAACATAAATGTTAGATTATTTTTTATAAATGAAAGTAACCATATTAAACTATTATTAAAGGAGATCTGAGGAAATGGAATTTAAATGTGGAATTATTCCTTACAAATCCCATTTTCTTGAGATAAGAAGGGAGGTATCTAGACAAGGTTTTTACTAGACCCATCCCATGTCTATCTTAAGAAATTATCAAATGGAAAAAATAACATGTCGGAAAGTAATGGGCTTGTATAACTCCCCATGATATCTATGTTAGTGGAATCACAACCTTTGGCTACACTACTAATAAACATACCCTTTGATGTTCTTTAGATGTTAAAAGGGGTCTAAAGAGTAAGAAACGTGATATAAACATGTATTATTAATATATAAAGTATAATGTGAACAGAAGGAAAAAATCCATTTTAATCATAGATATTTTTATAATATTAAAATGAAAATATATCACTTGGCTATGTGGATATGAATAAGAAAAAATTCATATGTTTGATTATATATTCCATGATAAAAACTAATAATAATGAATTTTTGTTATTTTTAAAAAATATAATATTCAATATGAAAAGTTTTAAATTATATCTTTGGGTTTCATTTTTATATATAATTCTAAAAATGTAGTGTTTAGTCATACATAATTAACATCATTTTTGGTTATATATTATACATATTATCTTTATATGAGTTTCTAGGGTTTTTTGTAAATTATTTTATTATTATGTAAATAGAGAAAAACATTCTCTTCAAATACAATGGGTTCTATTATTTAAGCATAACATAAATATTATGAATCTCGTTTATTGACTAAATACTTTGTTTCTATATATCATAACATAATTTTATTTATGATGTTTTAATTACAAAGCAATATTTGAAATTTCAAATCATAAGAAATATTTTATAAAATATTATAATAAACAATTTAGAATATTTATTTAATAATTAAAAAATTGGAAAATGATGGAATTAATTTATAACTTATAATAATTTTTTTTATATTATCTAATAAGGACCAATTCATTTTGATTCAAAAATAGTATGTCTCCTCAAATAATTATTAATAACCTAAGTAAGCTGGTTTTATCTAAGAATAATTAAATCCTAAATTTTGTTTTAATATATAATTACATTTAAAAAAATTTAATTATAACCATAAAATGTTGTCTGAAAATATAAAAAAATGAATTAACTATCATTTAATAGTTCATAAATAGAAAATATGATTTAAAAAGTTTATATTTAAACTGATATTTTTTCTAGAAAACTGTTATCATCAAATTATATTTTTAGATTTAATATTTAATATTCTAATTTTTAGAAATTGAATTATGTGAAATTAAGGATAAATTTTGATTCAAAACAACAAAATATGATAACATTAATATACATATATTTTTATACAAAAATTATTTCACACGATTTAAAAAAATTAAGAGTAAAAAGTTCTAAAATGAATAATCTTGTACGGGTAAAATTTTTAAAAATAAAAATAAAATTAAGATAATATGGAAAATTTCTCGGTTATAAAGACTTACCTATATGTCTCACAAACGTTACCATAACTAACTCACCTAATTTACCTGCCTTTCTATTCAGACACCATACATAAAAAAAAATTCCATAGAAAAGTACATCGTCCTCACTTATATAAGGGAACACTTTCACAATTTCAATAATACAATAATATATCAAAATTTTCATAAATCCCTGCTCATGTATCCTATCCATGAAAAATTTTATATTATGTTAATAATATTTTACGCAAAATTATACTATGTTACACAAATATAAGTTCTTCATCAATAGTTCGTTCATGGTCTTAACGTAGCTATCAAATATTTCATAACATTAATTTATTAATATTTTATTTCTATAAAAAACCAAATGATATTATAATTTGAAATTATAATCATTAGTTTGATTTTAGTTTATAATTATAACGATATAAATATTATTTAATCTTATTCATCTACTATAAATTATTTTTAGAATAAGTCCACAAATTACCACCTCTATTAAGAGACACATTATATTTTTCATCCCTAACCCTCATATATGGTGTCATAACTCAACCCGATAGGGGCCGAGCCATAACTCCCCGATCCCACCTCTATTTGGCCTAGGTTTGATGAGTAGCGTTGAGAAGGAATATGACTATCATGGGAGTAATATTATATCTACCATTACGCACACACACTTCTCTAAGATAAAAAATGATTAAATGTAACAACCAAAGGAAAACATTGCATTCATACATCTATACCCAAAAATAAGAGTACAAAAAAAGTATAGAAAGTGTAAAATTTAAAAAAATCACCCCAAAAGAAAACATCTCAAGTGTCCAACCTTCTCAAGAGGTGGGGATCGATGTCAACTTCAACTACTAGAAATCTCCTCTTCGAAGCTCTATTGAACACTACATTATGTCTAGATCAATATGTTGTGCCTGTATCAGTTCTGCTATCGAATCTATCTAAAGGATTATGGTCTAAAAAATACACAAAACATATATGAGTAAATCCCATGTAGTAGTGAGTATAAAAATACTTAGTAAGATACCCATGCACCCCAACAGAAAAGGGAGAAACTAAAATGAAATAGTATACTCGACCTAGCTAGAGGGAATCCCAATTGAATGAGAATATCTATCTCGGACCATCCACAGTTGTAAATGATATGTTATTTCAGTCTAAATGGGGTGTCAACCCTGACTCCCCACAAGACAAGATAAACTGTAACGACCCAAAGATTCATTACTTAAAATTCCTCTTGATCTAATAAAATGTTTATTATGGTTATATAAAACCTGATATTCATTGGTTTAATGTTTCTGGATTTTAAAATATCATTGTGAATTATTACCATTGCAAATATAGTCGTTGAACAATGATCACATATTTAGTATAAATAGAGGGATTTAAAAAATCCAATTTACTTAGACAAACGAAGCGATGACATCATCCTGTAGACTTACATCATATGACGCCCATTTTTTGGAGTTCGAAAAGGTGGTGGAGTCATTGGGATTCACTCTTGACCTAGACTGAGATGAGATTTAACATATTTAGCATTAGCGGAACTGACTACTGGAGAAGTGGAAGTTAATAAGGATTACCACCTGAATGATGTCTTTTGAGCCACCCCAAGAGTCTGTCACCATTGAAAACCATACCCTTCAGTCTTATGTGGGTGTTATAAGGGGTTATGTACCAAGAACCTTTCACTATGATTGTGTACATTATATTTTATAATCAATGTGAAATCATTTTATTATTGTTTCTTTGTAAATGTTTTTTAAAGAAAAAATAGTATTTTTAGTTAATATTCAACTCTGAAATTTATATTGATGTAGTAATGGGTTTTTGGATTACATAATATTTTAATAAAACATTATTATTAAATTACTTTTTGTTAAATATAAATGATAATATAATTTTATGAATGCAATTATAATTTTTATAATTGTTTGAAAACTATTTTTGTCTGAACCCATGAATTTTCGGTAATTGTCGGTTATTATTTTAAAAGTTAAAAATTGAAATATTTATTAAATTACATAGATAATATGAATATTTTTTTGGAATTGGGATGTTAAAATTATCTAATAGTGATTTTTTCAAAATTTTATGAGAAGATGAATTTTTGGGTAAAATTTAATTACTGTTTAAATATAAAATGTGTTTTATGACATCGTAATGACCCAATAGTGTTGTAAAAAAATACTATAAACATTATGTTCGGCCATTATATGTTTTATCATTAAAATAATGTCATTTTAGACCTATCTGATTTATTTTACATTGCTTTTGTGAGCCCTCCAAGACTAATATAACATTTTGACTTTTTAAATTATTTTCCTTGAGAGTGTGACCCACCTCCAAATAAGCATCCCTTTTATTTTAAGAAGATCGGCCATTGGCCTTATAAAATATTGTTTTTCACTCCCCTATGGGAAACACCATTGGAAAAAACCATGGTATGGTTTGTGATATAGATTATTTTTATGTGAGGTGTCCCAAACCTAAATAATAATGAATTCTATCGCCTTTCCTATATAAACCCACCCAAGCCCCACTTACTCTTCACTCAAAGACTTTAGAGTTTGATGAAGCCCTGACCTCCTCTCTTTAGAATGCTCCAAAGGTTCCCCAATCTCCCAATAATCCTCTCTGAAGCCTCTCCCAAGCCTTTGGGATTACACTTCCATGTATGGGATTCACACTTTCCTTATTTATGTCCATGTTTCCTTATATAGTTATGACCTTTTATTTTCAATTAGAAATTTTGGGGTATGATCTCGAACCTCCCCTATATCGCCCTATTCATGTTTTAATAACGAGAGATCCCCTTTATATCTCATTAATGACCTCCATGGATACCTGTTACCATACCAAAATTCCGTAAGGAATTTCTCTCACATCATTTACATTCAAGAAATTATTTTGTATCATGAATCTAAATTCCATTACAATTGTTGGGGCATGTATCAATATAACCCCCTTATTTTCCATTTCATGTAAATATGATGAGACAACCTTTTCTCTCTCATCAATCATTTTTATGAGTTGTTATGTCACATCGTTACGCTACTGAAATTGCACCGCATATTTCCAAGCCAAGAACAATGTGTAGTGAATACCATACACATGTATCTATCATGGGTATTCATCTTTATAAAAATATACATATTAATTATTAATTTTATATATTTATTCCACATTACATAATCATGGAATAACTTATGATGTTGATTGATTCCATTTTATATGATCCATGTGGCACACTTATTCATGAAATGAAATGTTTAAGAAATGGTGTGCCCTGATAGCGCTCCAATGCATTGGGTAAATTATACTATCATGATACATCAAGTTCAGTGGGTGTTAACTCATTCCAAATCTATTAAAATTATGTTTTACTCATGTTTCATGTGCAATGAGGTTTACTCATGAGATGTGTGCAATGATCCTTGGCGCATGATAATTCCATGTTAAGTGTTATTTCCACAATTCCATGATATGATTATTATTATTTATCATTCATTTCTGTTAATTTTTCTCTTATGTTCCCTAGATATTCCTATTGTCAAACATTTATTGTATTCTACATGTTATTCCATGTTTATTCCCTTACTTGGATTTATATCTCACCCATTTCTTATGCATGTCCTCAGGTTATCCCATGCAATGCTAAGTACGATGGAATGTATTGGTCATGTGAAAGAAGTTTTCAATAATGATGTTGCATGTCTTATGTTCTAAGATGTTATGTAACGTTCCCAATCCCCAAATACACTAGACCTCTGGATCATCCATGTTGTACCAAGTAAAGTGTTTATATAATAATTCAGGTTTAAGTGTGTAATAAAAATCAGGGTCATTATAGTTGGTATCAGTGGATAGGCTTAGTTATTTTTTTGATTAGGATTAGAAACCCCAAGTGAAGATATAGATACAATATAATTATAATAAAAACATCCCTATGTATTGGTGATTATTTAGTGAGTGGTTTATCAAGAAAATTCATCCCTGTCTTGATACGAGCAGGTAGAGGTGGCACATGCACAGAAGTATCCTAGTGTTAAAACCTGAAAACACTCCTTTATGCTCAACTCAAACAAGAACTGGTGCCCAAAAACTGCCTTTGCATCAATCATGGTTATGAAACTCCCGATTCATATGATTTGGTAAATTCACAAGCTTATTATTAACCCTTATTAAAAGAATGAAAAAAATTCAGTTAATAATATATGTTTGAAAGTAGATCATTAATAGTATAGATTGAAACCTATGGATTCATATGTTAAGAAAATAAAAGTTATTTCTAAGTCATCAGTTATTCCTTGGATTACCCATTATGTGTTACCCCCAACTTTCATTTTATTCCATCCAATGGCTAGTAATAGGAAGACTCAAGCTAACAGCTCATGTGAAGATCAATGTGATGAATGTGCTAATGAGATGCCCAATCAGATGGGAATGAGAATCAAAAACTTTTTCACACTTATATCTAAGTTAAATAATGATTGGAATAGAAACATGGGTCATTAGAAATGATCAAACCACCTTAATAAAGAACAAGGTGCTATAGATAGCTTCATAAGAAAAAGGCCTCATTCTTTTAATGGATCATATGGTCCTTCAATCACAGAACAATGGAACAAATCCATTGAAAAGATCATCCTTATCTTTCAATATTCTAAAAAAGAGAAGGTTCTCCTGGATGATTATTATATAGAGGGTGAAGCTGATCAAAGGTGGATGTTGATCAGAATTACGAAGCCTGAGGAGGAGATCGAGGTGTTTCAATGGAATAATTTCTGGAAGATTTTTTTCAATAAATATTTTTCGTGCACCCTTCGATTTAAGATGGAAAGGGACTTCCTTTCCCTCAAGAAAAAGATGATGAATCTGTCATATCATACAAGGAAAACATCACAATGCTGGAACAATACATCTCTAGCTACGTCGTTACACCCAAATATAAGGTTCACTAATTTTTTTGGAATGAAACCTATCCTAAAAAAGTGCTGGTGATCTGTGACATTGACAACTATAATGAAATTTTCGGTTCTGCCCGAAAGGTCGAAATGGAGATCAGATAATCTCAGGGTTATCATGGGGATAAGAAGCATAAGGTGTAATTAAATTCTGTTGGTCTACTGGATAAATCTGATGGTGATAAAAAGTTCCAGCACCCCCTTTCCAATGGTGCGGAAAGAAGCACCCCGGAAATTTTCTGAAGGGGACGAGAAAATACTTTAGGTGTGGAAGATAAGGGTACCTAGCTGTTAAATTCCGACAAGATAACCCCACAGCTGAAAAAAAGGAGTGGAACGCTCCGTGTGAACCAGAATGTGTTGATTATTGCTACTACTGCAAATAACCAGGGAATCTCACAAATCAGTGCACTAAGCCAAGGGTTATAGGAGGCAACCAAGAATCTCCAAGGTAGAAAGGAAGAGCTTTTTCCAACACGACTACCGAAGTGAACTCCAACAACTAAGTGGTGATATGTACACTAGTTATTCATTCAAGAATAGCAAGCGTACTTTTTTATTAAGGTTCTATGCATTCTTTTATATCCCAAAAGATTAATAGAACAATCCCAGCACCACCAAAAATCATGGATCTAAATATTATGGTATAACGACCCATACTTTACATACATTTTTATTACATCAAAATTGAAGCACACATATTACAACATATAAAAAAACCATGAAAGGACTGTATAGGTATAGTGTCTTTAGAAACAGGAAATCATAAACAACTGGTTCATAAAGCATTTACATTGCCTCCCATTTATTTCATCATATCTAGAGTCCCTTTTTGGCATATCCTACTTAATAACCTTCTTCCTGACATGGGGAAATAAAACATACAAAAGGGTGATATCAAATGCTCAGTAAGGGTAAACAAAACAAATATCAATCACATCATATACATAAGAACATAACTTTTGGAAATCTTAACCTGCAAAAGAGATCATAATTTCATAACATGGGTAAATCATAGTAGTGAAATGTAATCCCAATAATCATAACTTAAAACATGAAACTTTGTGGAGTACACACATAATCATTGAGAATCATTTCTTATTAGTCAAGACTCATTGCCAAGATTATCTTAGTGGACAAAGTCCATTTCTGATCCGAGTTCATTCCTCGTTTCCATCCTGTTTCACTGAACCGGTATAACATGACGTTACAGCCATGTCTATCTCATGAGATATAAATCTTTACCCAATGAATTGGGGGGAGATATAGGTCCCACCCATCTCATAATGATTCCATTCTTATATGTGCCACAAAATCATAAATCATACATCATTGAATAACCAATGTAAAAAAATGGGATTCTCAAACATCATGACATCATAAAACAATTCATATAAGATAAAGGAATTCATAACAATAATTCCATCACAACATAGTCAAATCAATGTAATAATAGGGATAGAAATAGAACCCTATATTATCTTAGATGTAAAATAATTTTGATAAAACACTTGAACTCCATTCTTAAGGAAAATATCCTTTATACTTTAAAAACATATTTCCTTTCTTAACATGTCATACAATTTTAAACTAAATTAAGTTGATTAAAAATAAACATGAAAACCTGTAAAGGAAGAGTCATTGAAATAATGTTCTAAAATTACATTCATGCCGTATATGTTAAAAAAAACATTTTTCTCATACTTTTGTCGGAAAAGTCAAAAAGTACTTTGTACGAAAAATGACAATAGATTCCTTTCATATCCTTTACCAAAAACTCACCAAAGAGTAAAATTAGATTCAAACCATTGTATTTGGATGGAAAAAAATATTACATATTGAGGGAACATGTATGTGGATGATAGAATACACCCTAGTAAATACTAAAGTATAAAAAATATCGGATAAAAATGAGATTGTGATATTTTCCCTTACCTTAGGTCTGATTTGCTTCGTAAGTGTCCAAAACTTCTGTATAATGATTTAAATAATGTTATTTACTTATTCCATAATCATATGAATTTTTATGATATCATATATGGTCATATTCTTATCTTCTTATTAGTAATATTTCATTACTACTTGTTAT
The DNA here is from genome assembly GCA_963277665.1 of Viscum album. Classification (NCBI taxonomy): domain Eukaryota; kingdom Viridiplantae; phylum Streptophyta; class Magnoliopsida; order Santalales; family Viscaceae; genus Viscum; species Viscum album. The sequence goes on from OY728166.1 coordinate 629,910,104, forward strand.
TTGGGTGTTTATTACTTTTTGTTCTTATGCGTGTTTTGTCGAATAAAATCTTATTCTTCTCTTTAGGATATAGATACCTCATTTCCAGAATGTTATTATTGTAATATATATCATATTCATTCATTCAATTCATTTATATAGTCATTATTAAATGAAGATCATGTAGAACGAGTCGCATCACATCGTGGAGACAGTATTCCGTATATACGCACGAGCGATGATATCGTTCCCATGATCGTGGAATTATATTGAAGTGTATGTATACTATTTCAGAATCAATATCACCTTAAATTAATCATATATAGTTATTTTTTACACCATTATACCCATCCAAGTAAGGTGCTGGGGGAAAATATATTATACCACGGCCTGGAGACGGTATTCCGTACGTACCCATGCACGGTGATTTTGTTTTTCGTAGGATGGATAGATGGTGAAATATGGTGGTTTCATACATATAATAACATATCCGTATATGAGTGATACTTATGATATTACTTCATAATGAAACAACTAAAGAAGAAGAAGTGGAAGAAGAATTAAATATGAAAGAATCAGAAACGGGCATTACCTCTTCTTTGAGGAGCTTCTTTGAGACCTCTTTTTAGGGCACTAAAATTGGTCTTTTAAAATGACCAAGACCTCTAGGATGTCTCTAGGGATGTGGACAGGAGAATTTGGTAGGGGTGGGCTGAGCTTGAATTCTCATATTGGTGTGAGGAGGAGAGGGAGGAGGTGCCCTTTTATAAGGGAGGAGAGAGGCACCTTTGGAAATTTAAGAAATATTAGTTTATATTAAATCACAACCACACAAAAAACTTCTGAAATGACTCATATCTGAAAATTAGATGAGATAGGTTTGTAATATCATCATACAATAAAATTTAGACATGTTATTAATTTATTTTAAACATCATCAACTTGATTTATCCTTATTTATCAATTTAATTTTATTTGTGGTAATAATATTCTAAATTTTAAATTGTTATAAATAATTACATATGTGCTGTGAATTTTCCATAATATGACCCATTATGACATTTTCGACCATATAAGTTCTAATTTATAAATTTTAAGTATTTTTTTAATATTAATCAATTTGATAATATGTTATTTTTATAAAATAACAATAGTGTCAATTTTAACACTATTCATTTTTGTGAATTTAAATTAAATATATATAGAAGATATTTTCTAACTAAAAGTATTAATATATCCATAAAATGTCATATGTATCTAGAAAATTAGTGGAGCACATTAAATAGTTCATATAATATTTATTATATTATTTTTAAAACCATTTATTTGATATTTTAATTAATAAAATAATTTCAACATCACTATTGTGTCATACTAAATGATATTTATTTAATCCCTAAAAATTTTAAATAAATTACTATGAAGTATATAATTGTATTAGATTTAAGGATACTATTCATGTTTAAAGTTTCATGCAGTTTATCACTAAATTAAAATTATTATACTTATAAGATTTAAGAAAGTGACATGTTGTCTCATTCTTTGGTTTTAATAATAATTAACTTGTTTTCTTGGAAAAAATTCTATTAAATGAATCTAATCCGACTCTTAGGTGGTATGGACCGACTTTTAGTCATCCAATAGGATTTTGGAAGGTGTTAGGGTAATTTTATAATCTTATATTTACCCTTAATTACCCGATTTACCTTTAACTATGGTAAATAAAATTTATCGAAGTTACTATTCATAATGCCCAAAAATAAAAAATAGCCTATTAACATAATTTGGACCCAATAATTATGAATATGGAATCCATTTTTTAAAATTCAAAACATATAAGTTGCAGTAATTAATTTAAAATAAATCCCGTTGTTAAGAAAATGTGTTTTAGAAGTTAAAACATTGCCAAAGATTGAAATGTATTTACCTATGAATTCAATGTGAAATTAATGCTAATGACATACATTATATTAAATAGTAAAAATATATTATATTTATAATCTAAAACCATTCAATATTATAATTTATCCATATAAATTGTCTCAATGAAAAATTTTTTTTTTAATTAAAAATTAGCGTATTTTTACTATTCATCAAAATATGAATGTTATCAGAAAAATATCAAAAATTAATCCAAAGTAAATTTTTATACCTTGATTCAAAAGAAGAATTTTAATTTGTCAAATTGAACTTATAAACATGTGAAAAACTAGCTTTAATGTGGGTTCACCATCAAAAGGCGGCAAAACTGTATTTTTTGAAAAATACTTCTTTTATACAAAAAAAACTGATTTTGCTTTTATAACTCATTATAGAAAATGTATAAGTTGAATTAGAATGTTATAAAATTCCAAATTCAGTAAATAATATTCATAACGGCTATTTTTAATAATATTTTAATAGCATATCATTGTTTAGTGAATGTCGGTATTGCGTACGACGCAAGCTATCGATGAAGGCCGCGATTGCGTGTAAAGAAAGCCAAGCTTGTGTTGTGTGTAGTGAAAGATTCCTTTGATGATTTATATAACATAAAAACAAAATATTTCTCATAAAAGTCTCAGGTGTTACATTCTACCCCCCTTAATATGAATTTTTCCCTCAAAATTCGTTACTTTGTAACAAACAGATGAGGATACCTCTCCCTCATCATATCCTCAAGCTCTCATGTAGCTTCTTCTAGTTGGTGGTTCCTCCATAAAACATTTACCAAGCGAGTGGTATTGTTCCATAGGAATTTTTCACTATGATCTAGAATTTCTATCGGTTGTTCTTCATAAGAAAGATCTTGCTCCAGCGGTATAACTTCTGAGCTGAATACATGTGAAGGATCATGTATGTACATTCTCAGGAGAGATACATGGAACACATCGTGAACTTGAGAGAGATTCGGTGGATGCACCAATCGTTAAGCTACCATTCCAACACGATCCAGTATTTTGAAAGGACTGAAATATCTAGGGCTCAACTTCCCCTTCTTTCCAAATCTCACGACCCTCTTCCAGGGAGATATTCGCAAGAACACTTTATCACCCACTTCAAATTCTAGGTTTTTTCTTCGGTTGTCAGCATAACTTTTCTATCGACTCTGAGCTTCTCTTATGTGTTGTTGAATAGATCGGACCTTTTCTGCCATCTCATCAACAAGATCAGGTCCTAATAGCTTTCTTTCCCCAACTTCATCCCAATAAGTTAGAGTCCTGCATTTCTTTCCATAGAGGTGTTCAGAAGGAGCCATCTGAATACTGGAGTGAAAGTTATTATTATAATAAAATTTCACCAAAGGTAGGTGTTGATCCCAACCACCTTTTAAATCCATAGAGCAAGCTCTCAACATATCTTCTAGAGTTTGAATTTTTCTCCAGACTGACCGTCTGTATGAGGATGATAAGTAGTGCAGAAACTCAACTCTGTATCTAGTGTCTGCTGAAGACTTCACCAGATCTTCGAGGTAAATCTCAGATCCCGATCAGATATAATAGAAAGTGGTACTCCATGATATATTACCACTTCCATTACATATATCCTAGCAAGCTGATCCAGAGAGAAATCCTTTCTAATAGCAATGAAGTGTTCAGACTTTGTAAGATGATCAAATATGACCCAGATAGCATTATTGCCTTTGGATATTTTAGGAATTCCTATGACAAAGTCCATAGTGATGTTTTCTCATTTCCATTCGGTTATGGGTAATGGTTGTAACATCCCCTTAGACTTCGGTCTCTCAGCATTAACTTGCTGAAAAACCAAGAATCGAGAGACATATTTAGCAACATCTCTTTTCATGTCATCCCACCAGAAGTACTCTTTTAGGTCCCTATACATCTTCATGCTTCCAGGATGAATAGAGAATGAAGAACTATGAGCATCATCCAGCAGCTCCTTCTTTTGTTCTGGAATGAGAGAAACAAAAACCCGATTCATGAACTTTATTATCCCATCACAATCAAGGTTGACTTCATTAATATTTCTCACCTTCTTTTGTAACTCTACATCTTCTTTCCATGCCACTATAATCTTCACATGTATTGATGGTTGAACATTCATTTTTGAATGATACGATTTTCCCCCTTCCGTTAAAATTCCATGATCCATTCTTTTTAAATCAATAAATATTGGATCATTTTTTGATCCTCATCATGGATAAGTTAGCATGGTCTTGTCGACATAATTCATCTTCCACCTTGTTTACATTCCCAGTGTGGTAATGAATTGAGCATTCGTAATCCTTAATCATTTCCAACCACATTATTTGGTGCATATTCATCTATTTTTGTGTGAAAATATACTTTAAAGTTTTATGATCAGTATAAATTTCACACATTTCGCCATAAAGATAATGCCTCCAAATCTATAATTCAAAGATTACCACAGATAACTCCAAATCATGTGTTGGGTAATTATGCTTATGGGTTTTCAACTATCGTGAGGCATAAGATATCACCACATAATTTTGCATAAGAACACACCCCAGCCCCTTCTTGGATGCATCACTGTAGATCACAAACCATTCTCCACTAAAAGGCAGTGTGAGCACAGGTGCACTGGATAACCTTCTTTTCAACTCCTTGAAATTCCCTTCTCATTCCTCCGTCCAAACAAACTAAACTCCTTTCTGGGTCAACCTGGTGAGTGGATTAGATAATCATGAAAAATCATTCACGAAACATCAATAATATCCAGCCAAACCAAGAAAACTTCGGATCTCAGTTACTATTGTTGGTCTCGACCATCATTCGATAACCTCTGTTTTTCTAGATCCAAAGATATCCCCTCTTTTTAGATTATGTGACCCAAAAATGAAACTTTTGGAAGCCAAAATTCACACTTGGTAAATTTGGCATAACATTTCTCCTTTCTCAGGGTCTTAAAAATAATTCTAAACTAATATTCATGTTCTTCCTTGATCTTTGAATAGACAAGAATATCATCTATAAAGACTACCACAAATTGATCAAGATAGTCTATAAAGACTCTATTTATCAGATCCATGAAGATAGCATGGGAATTAGTAATACCAAATGGCATCACTATAAATTCATAGTGTCCATACCTTGTACGGAAATCCGTCTTTGGTATATCCTCCCTTTTGACCCTTAATTAGTGATACCCTGAACGAAGGATAATCTTGGAAAATTATTGAGCTCCACATAGTTGGTCAAATAAGTCATCATTGCGTGGGAGAGGATATTTGTTCTTGATAGTGAGCTGGTTAAGTTCTCGATAATCAATGCAGACTCTCATTGATCCATATTTCTTCTTAACAAATAGAACAGGTGAACCCCAAGGTGATGCAGTAGGGCGTATTAATCCCTTATCACGATTCTCTTCGAGTTTCTTCTTTAGTTCCTGCAACTCAATTGGGGCCATTCTATAAGGTTTCTTTGAAATAGGAAAAGCACCCGGTAAGAGATCTATTGAAAACTCAACTTCGCGATTTGGTGGAAGACCTGGCAATTCCTCTGGAAAGACATCATCAAAATCCCGTACAACAGGCATATTCTTAATCATGAGTTTCTCACCAACCATTTGAGATAAATAACCCTCATTTATTGGAATCAAGACCCATAAGATGGAAGAAATTTCCACTGGAAGGTTATGTTCATCGTTGCATCGATAGACGATTATAGATTGATCTGGAATATGAAATGTGACTTCCCATCTTTGGAAATTGATATGATCTCCATATAAATAAAGCCAATCTATGCCATGAATCACATTAAATCCCACTATAGGAAGGATCACAAGATTTGCACGAAGCACTTTCCCACAAACTTCAATCGGGGAGAAATTATAAACTCTTGATGCGACTATTGTCACATTAGGGGTTGTCACAACTAACTCAACATCTTATTGATGATGTAATACGGTGATACTCTTAGAAAAAGCATCAGAAATAAAATAGTAGGTGGATCTAGAACCAAATCAAACATTTTCTACTTTAGAGTGGATGGTAAGTGTACCTTTCACCACATCATTATCGTACTCCACATCACTGATAGAAATTGCATGTGACATTCCATTGTCTTAAGCCTTATGATTTTTTTGATGTCGATCATCATCAACAACCCTTGGATTAGGGCATTTTTGGCATAATTCCCCATCTCATTGCACTTGAAACATTGATGTGTAGTAGGTTCATTATGTGTGTCCCTTCCATTGTTTGCATCATTAGAAATCTTCTTCCCATCATTGCGGAATTCATATGCCCGATGACCTTCCTTTCCACATTTGAAACATTTACTTGTCTCTTTATGACAACTCCCTCCATGTTTCTTTCCACCCTTTGAGCATAAGGGAAAGATCATCTTCTTTTCATTGTGCTCTTTAGATTTTCCTTTGAATTCCATTTTCCTCTTCTTATCAAACCCATATGACTGATGGGTTACTCCAATCTCCATCTCAACTTTGAGAGAACATCGAACGATTTCCTCGTAGCTATTGAAGTCCCTTATGGATAAGGCCCTTCGAAGACTTGGTTTTAAGCCACTAAAGAATCGATCGATCATACTCTCAGGTTGGATAATAATACCAGAAGCGTACCTTGAAGGTCTTGTAAGATTTGCTTCATAGGTACCAACTGATTCATCATCCATTTGCTTCAGTTCAAGAAACTCTCTCTCCATCTCTGTTCAGAGAATACGAGGGAAGTACTTATTGAAAAATAAGTTCTTGAACTCGTCCCATTCCAAGGACTCAATTTCATCTCTTTGCCTCACATTCTTAATAAGATTCCACCATTTATCAACATCTCCTACAAAACGATACACTGCTAGGATGAAGTTATCATGTTCAGAAAATTGAAGAACTGAAAATATCATTTTAGTAGTACTGATCCATTGTTCAGAAACTAATGGATCAGTAGACCCAATGAATGAAGGTGGAAGCTGCCTCATGAAGGATTCAATAGAATGTTGCTCCTTTATTTTCTCGTTTGGAAGTCTAGCATGATTCATAGCTTGAGAAAGTTGTGTGAGGATGGGTACAAGATTTTTCATTCCAGCTCCCATAACGTTTGGTTGCTCAGGGGGAAAATCATTGCATTTCCCGTCACATTCCTCATTAACACGGTTCATTCGGGTTCAAGCCATTGACTAAACCCAAGAAAAATAGTGTGGGAAAAATTAATTATAATAGGAAAACCACATAATCATGAATAAAATTTCACACTTAAGGTCTTTTACTAGGTTATTTATGGTCATTTCAAAAACACTAAGATAGTTTTCTATGCTTAGAATTATCCTTAGGGTTCTTACTAAGGCATTCACATCCTAGTTTCAAAATTTTGAGTACACCTTTCCACTGATACCAACTATAAAGACCCATACTTTACATACATTGTTATTACTTCAAAATTGAAGCACACTTTTTACAACATATAAAAAAACCATGAAAGGACCGTATAGGTATAGTGTCTTTAGAAACAGGAAAGCATAAAAAACTGGTTCATAAAGCATCTACTTTGCCTCCCATTTATTTCATCATATCTAGAGTCCCTTTTTGGTATATCCTACTTAATAACCTTCTTCCTAACCTGGGGAAATAAAACATACAAAAGGGTGAGCTCAAATTCTCAGTAAGGGTAAACAAAAGAAATATAAATCACATCATATACATAAAAATATAACTTTTGGAAATCTTAACCTATAAAAGAGTTCATAATTTCCTAAAATGGGATAAATCATTGTAGTGAAATGTAATCCCAATAATCATAACCAAAAACATGAAAATTTGGGGCATACACACATAATCATTGAGAATCTTTTTTTATTAGTCAAGACTCATTTATAAGACTATCATAGTGGACAAATTCCATTTCTGAACCGAGTTCATTCCTCATTTCAGTCCTGTTTAACTGAACCGTTATAACCTGTCTTTCAATACATTTCTATCTCATGAGATATAAAATCCTTACCAAATGCATTGGAGGGAGATATAGGTCCCACCCATCTCAAAATGATAAAATTATTATGTGTGCCACAAAATCATAAATCATACATCATTGCATAACCCATGTAATAAAAATGGGATTCTTAAACATCATGACATCATAAAATAATTCATATAAGATAAAGAAATTCATAAAAATAATTCCATCACAACATAATCAAATCAATGTAATTGTAGGGATAGAAATATAAACCTATGTTATCTTATATGGAAAATAATTTTGATAAAACACATAAACTCCATTCTTAAGGAAAATATCCTTTCTACTTTAAAAACATTTTTCCTTTCTTAACATGTCATACAATTTTAAACTAAAACAAGTTGATTAAAAATAAACTTGAAAACATCTAAATGAAGCTTCTTTTAAATAATCTTCTAAAAATACATTCATGCCGTATAAGTTAAAAAAAACATTCTTCTCGTAGTTTTGTCGAAATAGTCAAAAAGTACTTCATACGAAAAATGACAAAAGATTCCTTTCATATCCTTTACTAAAAAATCACCGAAGTGTACAATTGGATTTAAACTATTGTAGGTGGATGGAAAAATTATTACATATTGAAGGAAAATGGATGTGGATGATAATGTACACCCTAGTAAATACCAAAGTATAAACAATCTCGGTTAAAAATGAGATTGTGATATTTTCCATTAACTTAGGTCTGATTTGCTTCGTAAGTGTCTGAACCTCTTGTATAATGATTTAAATAATGTTATTTACTTATTCCATAATCATATGTATTTTTATGATATCATATATGGTCATATTATTAGCTTCTTATTAGTAATATTTCATTACTACTTGCTATTCGGGTGTTTATTACTTTTTGTTCTTATGCGTGTTTTGTCGAATAAATAATTATTCTTCATTTTTGGTTATAGATACCTCATTTCAAGAATTTTATTAGTGTAATATATATCATATTCATTCATTCAAGGCATTTATATAATCATTATTAAATGAAGATCATGTAGAACGAGCCACATAACATCGTGGAGATGGTTTTCCGTACGTACGCACGAGCGATGATATCATTCCCATGATCGTGGAATTGTATTGGAGTGTATGTGTACTATTTCATAATCAATATCACCTTAAAATAATCATATATAGTTATTATTACACCATTATACCCATCCAAGTATGGTGGTGGGGGAAAATAGATTACACCACGACATGGAGACAATATTCTGTTCGTACGCACGTGCGGTGATTTTGTTTTCTGTAGGATGGATAAATGGTGAAATATGGTTGTTTCAAACTTATAATAACACATCAGTATATGATTTATACTTATGTTATTACTTCATAATTAAAAAACTAAAGAATAATAAGTGGAAGAAGAAATAAAAATTAAAGAATCGGTAACGGGCATTACCACTTCTTTGAGGCGCTTCTTTGAGACCTCCTTTTAGGGCACTATAATTGGTCTGTGAAGAAGACCAGGAATTCTAGGATGTCTCTAGTGAAGTGTAGAGAAGAAATTGGCAGGGTTGGGCCGAGTTTGAAGGCTCAAATTGGTGTGAGTAGGAGAGGGAGGAGGTGCCGTTTTATAAGGGAGGAGAGGGGCACCTTTGGAAATATAAGAAATATTAGTTTATATTAAATCCCAACCCCACTTAAAAACTTCCAAAATGACTCATATCCAAAGATTAGATGAGATAGGGTTGTAATCTCATCAGCCAATAAAATTTAGACATGTTAGTAATTTATTTTAAACATTATCAACTTTATTTATCCTTGTTTATCAATTTAATTTTATTTGTGGTAATAATATTCTAAATTTTAAATTACTATAACTAATTACATATGTATTGTGAATTTTCCAGAATTTGACACTTTATAAAATTTTAGACCATATAAATTTTAATTTGTAAATTTTAAATATTTTTGTTAATTTTAAACAATTTTATAATATTTTATTTTTATAAAATAACAATAGTGTCAATTTTGACACTATTCATTTATTTGAATTTAAATAAACAATATAAAAAAGATATTTTCCAACTAAAAGCTTTAATAGATCCATAAAATGTCATATGTATCATGAAAATTAGTGGAGCACATTAAATAGTTCATATTATATTTATTATATTATTTTTAAAACCATTTATTTGATATTTTAATTAATAAAATAATTTCAACATCACTAGTGTGTCATACTAAATGATATTTATTTAATCCCTAAAAATTTTAAATAAATTCCTATGAAGTATATAATTGTATTAGATTTCTAGATACTATTCAGGTTTGAAATTTCATGAAGTGTGTCACTAAATTAAAATTATTATACTTATAAGATTTAAGAAAGTGACATGTTGTCTCATTCTTTGGTTTTAATAATTATTAAATTATTTTCATGGAAAGAAGTCCATTAAATGAATCTAATCTGACCCTTAGGTGATATGGGTCGACTTTTAGTCATCCAATAGGTTTTGGGCAGGTGTTAGGGTAATTTTATAATCTTATATTTACCCTTAATTACCCGATTTACCTTTAACTATGGTAAATAAAATTTACCGTAGTTACTATTCACAATGCCCAAAAATAAAAAGTAGCATATTAACATAATTTGGACCCACTGATTTTGAAAATGGAATCCATTTTTTAAAATTCAAAACATATAAGTTGCAGAAATTAATTTAATATAAATCCCATTGTTATGAAAACGGGTTTTAGAAGTTAAAACATTGCCAAAGATTGAAATGTTATTACCTATGAATTCAATGTGAAATTAATGCTAATGACCCAAATTATATTAAATGGTAAAAATATATTTTATTTATTCTTTAAAACCTTTAAATATTATAATTTATCCATATAAATTATCTCAATTAAAAAATTTGTTTTTAATTAAAAATTTCCGTATTTTTACTAATCATCAAAATATGAAAGTTATCATAAAAATATCCACAAAATTTCCAAAGTAAATTTTTATACCCTGATTCAAAAGAAGAATTTTATTTTGTCAAATTGAACTTATAACCATGTAAAAAACTAGATTTAAGGTGGGGGTGCCAACAAAAGGCGGCAAAACTGTATTTTTTGAAAAATACTTCTTTTATCCAAAAAAACAGATTTTGCATTTATACCTCATTCTAGAAAAAGTACAAGTTTAATTAAAATGTAATAAAATTCAAAATTCAGTTAATACTATTCATAACGTCTAGTTTTAATAATATTTTAATATCATATCATTGTTTAGTGAAACTCATTATTGCGTACGATTCAAGCTATCGTGGAAGGCCACGGTTGCGTGAAAGCAAGCCAATCTAGTGTTGTGTGTAGTGAAAGATTCCTATGATGATTTATATAACATAAAAACAAAGTATTACTCATAAAAGCCTCGGTTTTTACTTTCGGTGTGTACAGAAAATGGGGAAATCATTACATCCCATGAATATAACTCCTCCCCTATCATAATATGTGGTTTGAATTTATTAGCAAACTTCACTATACATTCTATGGTGGAATTTGATGAAATTAAAGATGGAGTGGCCTTCCATATAAAGTTCAAACATAAATTTCCGTGAGAGGGAAATCACTATCCATGTGGATAATTAACCCCTAATTCTATATATGTTCAAGGAGGAAGATGAATCTTCATTATCTCTGTCATCTCAAGTGTAGAAATTTCTCCCCTATAAGCATGCATATCTAGCATAGATGATTGATTATAATTAGGAAGCCATCCTTGAAGACATGACTATTATGATAGAATTCACTGAAGTGTTTCCCATAGAATTTGCTGGCCTTCCTCCTAGAACAGATGTTGGATTCTCAATTGATATTATACCTTCGGCATTTAAAATATCCAAGAATCCATATAGAATGGATGTTGTGGAGCTTGAAGAGCTAAAAGGAAATATTGAAGAATCTGGATAAAGGGTGTATATGCCCAAGTTCTTCACATGGGGGGGCATCGGTCCACTTTTTCATGAAATAATATGGGTCAATGCGCCATTGCATAGATTATTGTGAGATTAACAAAATCACAACAATGAACAAGTATCATCTCCCATGAATCGAAAACATGTTTGATCAGCTGCATGGAGCACAAAAATATTCCACTGTGGATTTGCGGTTTGGATATTATCATGTAATGGTGAACAATGATAATATCCCCAAGACTGTTTTTCATACAAGATACGGGCAATATGAATACATATTAATGACATTCAGACTAACTAAATCTCCAGTAATATTAATGGAAATGATGATTAGAGTCTTTAGGGATTACCTTGACAATTTTTTTGTAGTATTTATAGATGATATTATGATATACATAAAAACCCTAGAGGATCCTGAAGAGCATCTAAAAACTATACGAGACACCATGCGGAAGGAGAAGCTCTATGAAAAGTAAAACTAGTTGAGTTCTGGTTGACAGAGGTCTCATTCTTTGGCCATATCACCACATGTAATGGGATATATGAGGATCCGTCCAAAACAGATGCAATTGAGGGATGGCTAAGTCAAACATAGGTAACATATATCTATAGATTCTTGGGGTTAGCATGATATTATTGAAGATTTTTTAGAAATTTATCATGATTTTCTAATAATATATCCAAGAAAACTCGGAAAGGAGAAATGTTTTCTTAGAGTGATGAATGTGAAGAAAGCATCCAGGAGTTGAAAAAGAGGCTTATCACTACATCCATGCTCAATTACCCATGAGTGGAGATGTTTTTTCAGTATTCAATGATTCTTTGAATAAGGGAATGGGTTGTGTGTTGATGCAAAATGAAAAAGTCATTGCATGTGCTTCAAGGCAATAGAAATTTCATGTGAAGATTTATCCAACACATGATTGGGAGTTGGTTGCGGTGATCATCAATTTAAAAATTTGGCGTAATTATCTATTTGGGGAGAAATTTGATATATACACAGACCACAAAATCCTCAAGTATATATTCACACATAAAGTGTTGAACATGCGCCATCGAAGATGGTTAGAGCTAATCAAATATTATGACTACTCAATCCATTACAACCCTGGGAAGGCGAACAAGGTCGATGATGCTTTCAGTAGAAAGGACTCATCAGTTCTATCATTGATGACAATTGAGATGGACTCAATCATCATAGATTTGATGAAGACGGACAAGGGAACCATAAAGAAGGGAAAATCATCAATTCTTTAACAAAATTATTTCTCAACCATATCTTTTGGAATGGTTAAAGGATGCTCAAAATGATGATGTGGGAATTTAGAATAGAGTGGATGATATCAAAAAAATAGAAATCCTCAGAGTTCAATGTTAATGATGAAGCAATTGTGAGATTTGGGAAAAGACTATGTGTTCCATCAATTTCAGAGATGAAGATGGAACTTTTGGATGATGCACATAGTTCACATTTCCCTAATAACCCATGAAAAACAAAGACTTATCGAGATCTTTGAGAGAATTATTAGGTGGATAATATGAATAAACAGATCGTTGAGTTTACATCAAAGTGTCAGGTATGTAAGAAAGTGAGGGATGAGAGATATAATTCTAAAGGTATGATTCAACCATTACCCATACCAACATGGAAACGGGAGAACATCTCCAAAAACATTTTCATCAGACTTCTGAAGACATCAAAAAGCATCAATGTAATCTAGGTTTTTGGGGATCACCTTATAATTTCTATACACTGTATTGCAATTTGGGTGGATTTCTCATTGGATCAACTAGCACAAATATATAGATGGGAAGTGGTAAAGATGCTTAGAGTACTATTATCTTATTTATCCAATCAAGATCCAATATTCAACTATAATTTTTAGAAGAGTCTTCAACATTCTATGGATACTGAACTAAATTTCAGTACGGCCTATCATCCTCAAACTGGTGGCCAATCTGAGCAAACTATTCAGACACTGGAAGGTATGTTATGATCATTTTTAATGGAATTTAAAGGAGGTTGACTACCACAAAAATAGTTTTTCGCAGTGCCCCATTTATCAGTGCTAACGAAAAAGTGCTGATAAAGGGGTGGTCCCTTTATGAGCGCTCAAAAAAGTGCTGATAAAGGGCCCCCCTTTATCAGCACTTGTTTAGTAGCGCTGATAAAGGGGGGCCTTTATCAGCGCTTTTTTTAGCGCAGATAAATGGTCGGATTCAAAAAAAAATTAGAAAATATATTAATATATTAATATATAAATATAGTCATATTGTTATATAAATATAATATATAATTTTTAAATATATTTTAAATAAGTATAAATGTACATTTACACTTATTATACTTAATATATTAGATATTTAATGAAAATAAAAAAAAATATTTTTAATTAATATTTTGATAATCATTATGGAGTAATAGTCATTTAGTAAAAATTTAAGGACTAAAAAAATTAAAAAATTTAAAAAAAGATCCAAAATATGCTGAAAACGCAACTCAAACTTCAAACGGCCGTAACTTTTGATCCGAGTGTCTGTTAGAGCTCTACCACATATCAAATCGAAGCCTGCGACGAGCTCTACGTTTTTGTGATCGGTGTACCTTGGTAAAGCGTTTTTCGAGCCCAAAAGAGGCCCAGAAGGTCTCCAAAACTGAGTTTTTTGTCGGGGTACCCAGATTTTTTAACATTTTGTGGATTTTCAAACTCGTTTAAGGGGGTATTATTTGATTTTCGTGGCGGGGACTAAATTTATTCCAAGGTATTACATTCATATTGATATTATGTTTTTGAGATTTCATCCTTTTTTATAATGAACTGCTAATTATAATCAAATATATAACTATATGTACATATTTTTTATATATTCGCACCTAAAAATTAAATTTTTTAACCAAATAATTAAACATATTTACATATAAAATATATTAGCTTTATCTAAATAATAACTAATATCCAGTTTATTTAAATTACCAATATATGAATATTTATATACCTATATATTAATCTAACTATATATATATATATTAATCTAACTATATATATTAATCTAATAACTATATATATATTAATGTAACTACATATATATATTAGTATTACTATAAATATATATATTAATATCACCATAAATATATATATTAATATCACTATATATATATTAATATAACTATATATATGTTAATATAACTACATATATGTTAATATAACTATATATATGTTAATATAACTATATATATATTAATATAACTATATATATATTAATATAAATATATATTACTATACGAATAAATATAACTATATATATATATATATATTAATACCAATATATATATATTAATATTACTATATATATTATAATATAACTATATATATATTATAATATAACTATATATATATTAATATAAATATATATTACTATACGAATCAATATAGCTAAATATATAAAGATATATATAGAGAGATATCATGAATTGGAAAGAAAATCAAAATATTTTAGTGGTAAGGGCTTAGGTGCGCAGGGGGGAGGTCTCGAGTTCAAATCCTGGTGAAGGTCAGTGTGCGCGTGCATGGGGAATATTGGAGAAAGCACTGTTAAAGGGTGGAGGGGGTGTGTGGGGTGAGTGGGGTGTTGTATAGGGTCCGAAAAGCACTGTAAAAGGGGGGGGGGGGTTCATGCGCTATAAAAGCCCCCCCCCGATTGCTAGTATTTTTTAATTTTTTTCAATATTTTTTAAATTTTTTAATTTTTTTTTTATTTTTTTTTAACTTTTATCATCGCTTTTTTAAAAGCGCTGATAAAAGGGTCCTTTATCAGCACTAAAACGAAAGCGCTGATAAAGGAAGCAGTGATATAGGACCCCTTTATCAGTGCTAAAAAATGCACTGATAAAGGGGTACTTTTATCAGTGCTTTTTTTAGCGCTGATAAAAGACCCCTTTTATCAGTGCTTTTTTTAGGGCTCATAAAGGGGTCCTATATCATAGCTTTTCGGAGCACTAATAAAGGGGACCCCCTCCCTTTATCTACGCTGGCTTTATCAGCGCTTTTCTAGCGCTGATAAAGGCGATTTTTAGTGCTGATAAAGGTCGTGTTTGTAGAAGTGGTTTAGATCAACATCTTCTTCTAGTTGAATTCTCCTTCAATAACATTTTACACTTGAGTATCCATATGGCACCTTATGAAGACCTGTGTGGGAATAGGTGCAGAACACCGACATGGTGGGATGAAGTTAGTGAACATAAGCTGCTAGGACCAAAAATGGTCGAAGAATTTGTAGAGAAGGTGAAAATTATTCAGCAGCATATCAAGGCATCCAGGAGTCGACAGAAGAGTTATGCAGATAGCCGTCGATGAGGCCTTGAGATTAAATTTGGAGACATGGTATTTCAATGGATATATCCATGGATGAAAGTCATGAGGTTTGTAAATAAAGGGATGTAAAGTCCTCGGTACATCGGCACCTTCGAGATTCATGATAATGTTGGGGATATAGCCTATTGACTAGCACTTCCACATACCATGGCCAAAGTACATGTTGTCTTTCATGTATCCCTCTTAAGGAAGTATATACCAGACCCTTCACATGTACTCTCTTCAGAGATGGTATATCTTGAGGATGATCTTTCTTACGATGAGCAAACAGTAAAGATCTTAGATCGTGGATAAAAGTTCTACGAAATAAGAAAATTCTCTGCATCATGATGTTGTGGGGAAACCACAATTTTGAAGAAGCGATGAGGTAATCATAGGAAGTAATGAAGCAGAGTTACCCACATTTTTTTTATAGTGGGAAAAGGAAATTTCAAGGGTGGAATTTCATAAGGGTGAAGATTGTAACAACCCAAACATTCATTAAGGGAAATTCTTCTTGATCTAATTTAATGTTTTTAATGATTATATAAAATTTTAACGTCATTGGTTTTATTTTTAATGATATTAAAATACCATTATGAATTGTGACTATTGGTAATATAGATGTCAAACATTGATAACATTAAAAATATAAATAGGTCTTTAACAAATCAAATTTACTCAGACAATGGAAGGGATGGCCTCATCCAGTAGACTTACCTCGTACGAAGCCAAATTGTCAAAGCTTAGAATGGAGGTGGCTTTATTGGATTTCTCATTTTACCTTCCCTAAGACGAGCTTGAACATGTTAATCATCAGCTGAACTGACTACAAGAGAAGTTGAAATTAAGAGATATTACCACCCAAGTGATGTTATCCGAGCCACGACAAGAGTTTGTCCTTATCGCACTCCTTACTTGTTGGTAATATGTTTGTGTTATAAGGGGTTATGTAACAAGACCCTAGCACTATGACTGTTTACATAATTTTGTATTGATAATGTGCATTCATTTTATTATTGTTACTTGTAAACAGTTTTTAAAGCCCAAATAGTTTTTATAGTTAATATTCAACTACGAAATCTATTTTAATGGATTAATGGATTTAGGAATTAAATAATATTTTAATAAAACATTATTATTAAATTAATTTTTATTAAATATAAATGATCATATAATTTTATGAATGTAGTTGTAATTTTTATTAAGGTATGAAAATTATTTTTGTCAGAACCCCTGAATTTTTAGTAAATATCAGTTTTGATTTTAAAAGTAAAAATTCAAATTTTTATAAAATTATTTAGATAAAATAAATATTATTTTTGGAATCAGGATGTCAAAATTATCCAACGGTTATTTTTTCATAATTTTCGGAGATAGTTGAATTTTTGGGTACAAATTTAATACTGTTTAAATATATAATGTTTTTTATGACATCATAATGACCTAATAGTGATGTAATAAAATACTATAAATAATATGCTCCTCAAATATATGTTTTATAATTAAAATAATTTAATTTTTTATTTGGTTTATTTATTTTAAAAAGATTTTGTGGACCATCCAAGACTTGTAAAACATTTTGTCTTTTTAAATTTTTTTCCTTGAGAGTGTGACTCACCTGCACATAAGAAAACCTGTTATTTTAAGAATTTCGGCAATTAGACTTATAAAATATCGTTTTCCACTACCATTTGGAAAAAACCATGGGAAAAAACCTTGTCCTGGTATTTGGTATTGATTAGTTTAATGTGAGGTTTCCAAAACCTAAATAATAAAGAACCACATCTCCTTTCCTATATAAACCCACCCAATCTCCCACTTCCTCACCACTAATATTCATTGGACTATGACCAAACCCCGCTCTTATCTCACTACTATCCTACTGAGGTTCCTCAAGCTCCCAAGAAGGCTCTCTCAAGCCTCTCCCAAACCTTTGGGATCGCACATCCATGTTAGGGATTCTCAATTTCTTTATTTATGTTCAAGTTAACTTATATTGTTATGCCCTTTTATTTTAAATTATAAATGTTGGGGTATGATATCTAACCTCCCCCATTCTTCCATTTTCTTTTTTGAATAATGATAGATACCCTTTCTCTCTCATTAATTCCTTCCATGTATACATGTTACCATGCCGAAATTCCGTAACGAATATATCTCTCCTCATTTTCATTCAAGTAATTCTTTTGTATCATGAATATAAATTCCATTAAACTTGTTGGGAATTGTATATATTTGACCACCTTAAATTAAATTTTCATGTATCTATGATGAGACACCCCTTTCTCTATCATCAACCATTCTTATAAGTTCTTATGTCACGTCGTTACGATGCCGAAATTGCACCGCATTTTTTCATGCCAAGATTATTGTGTAGTGCATACCATGCCCATGTATCTATCAAGTGTTTTCACCATTATGAGCATATAAATATTAATTGTTAATTTCATGTATCTATTCCAAAATATTTAATTTTTGAATAACCTATGATGATGATTTATTCCATCATATATGATCCATGTGGCACACTTATGAATTGATGGAAATGTTTAAGAAAGGTTGTTCCCTGATAGCGCTCCAATGCATTGGGTAATGTATAGTATCATGGTACGTCATGTGAAATGGGAGTTGACTCATGCTAAATCAATTTCAATGAAGTTTTACTCATTATTCATGTGCAATTAGGGTTTACTCATGCTCCATGTACAATGATCCTTGGCTCTTTCTAATTCCATGTTAAGTGTTGTTTCCATATTTCCTTGTTATGATTATCATGCTTTATCATGCCTTTATGTTCATGTTTCTCTTGTGCTCCATTGATATGAATATTGTCTAACATGAATTGTATTCCTCATGTTATTCCATTTTAATTAACATACTATACTTTATAGGTCACCCAATTTTTATGCATTTCCTCAGGTTATCCCATTCAATGCTAAGTACGAGGGAATGTAGTGGTCATGTAAAGGATGTTTTCAATAATTATGATGTGTGTTTTATGTTCTAATCCATTATGTATTGTCCCTAATCCCCAAATACAATAATCCTCTATATCTCCCATGTTGTACCAAGTGAATATTTTATTTAACAAATGAGTTTTCAGTGTGTAATAAAAATATTGGTTGTTATATGGACTCCTAGAAATCACCAAAATATACCCCTCTCATACAATAAGTATCAATAGGTTCCAACCTATAAACTCGCATCATGATTTTGTTCGTAGGATCTAACCATAACATAAAACCACGAGACCACATTCCATGAACTCAAACATCTGAGATGTATGTCATTCGAGATATTAGGTTCATCAGTAACAGCTTTACCATTCAAAATGATACCTCTAAGAGAACATTCCCCCTCAGGAACATCATAGTAGGTCATGCTCTATTTCCCTGCCCCAGAGGTATTATCATTTATACCTCCCTCCTAGTGAAATCTAAAGAAAACAATGTTAAGATGACCACACCTCACCACTATATAGAGTTGAAGGATCACTCCTCCATACTATAATCCTCATGCATTCTCTCTATCAAGACTGAATAGATGGACTCATGCCTTACCACAGCCCCTAAATTCAAGGGAGTACTGCTCTTAACTAACCCATGAATCATCTTTCACTTATGTAAAGAGTTTCCAACACCTTATTCCATCAAGGGAGCAATAAAACCTATTTAGGTATCATTCACATCAAGTGGAATGGACTGCTCTATTGAACTGTATCAAATATCCGAGAGAGCTACCACTCCAATGGAGGACCTTCTCCCTACTATTACATGGACACGGGGGAGTAATACTCTGTAGGTGAGGACCCCCATCCAGATCCAATAGGGGAGTACTACTCATGAAGGACTGACACATAGATTTGATAGGGGAGTACAATTTTGTAAACCGGGGACATGCACCCAATCTCAATAGGGGAGTACTAATCAGTGTGGGTAGATGATCCACAACATGGATTGAAAGAAGAGTAATGACTCTTCTGAATTTTTCAATATGGTAGACATGAACCCTATCATGGAAGAGGAGAAACAACCCCAAGATTGAGGACCTGCTCCCTAACATGGAACGGGATTACCAAATGTTCATAACAACACGTTTGGTGGACCCTCAGCCTGGAACGACATGGGAATATGTAATATAACAATCCAAGACCTTCACACTACCCATTACAGTGGTGCTCAATATTTTAGTAAATCATATACGGAGGAAAAACATTCAGGTCCAATAAGGGAGTACTGGATCCATGAATATATGACCCACTCCCTGGTTCATCATGGGAGTATATACTCTACCTTCACAAAGGTCACCGGGAAACATACACCCTAGTACATTAGTGGAGTAACACCCCGGGGGACACTACCCAATTTTAACAAATCCTTTTCATGATGTGGAGATTCCATACTCTACCAATTTAAATAGGTAAGGAAAAACTAACACCATATTCCATCAGGGGAGTAATAGTCCTAGTGTCTCTCTATTAGAACCACAATGATCTCGAACATTGGCTCATTACAACTCCTGAAGCGCCTTTCTTTATCCTCCCTAGCTTCTATCTCATTAACCATAATATAGGACACCACCACATCCTACATGGAAACCTGTTCTATATAGACTAATCACAATCCAGAATACACTTCCTAGAGAAGGTGAAATGGAAGGAGGAAGATCATTGGAGGATCTCTTAGTAGTACATGGCGTGTAGTGGGGCACACACGATGTGTTATCCCACCCAAACAACTTCACATGCATTAGTAAAGAATGGGTTCCAACATATGTATGGGTACACAGACTGTAGCATAAGTACATGTTGTGTCCCTCATCCATCGGCCCATGTCCATGTTCATCTTCTACACAGATCGGCATTTCAGGTCCCTCACAGATCATGTATCTTTTATTACTTGGTTTGTTCAGATAAACGTCCACATACACATGTTGTTTTCCAATTTCCTTTTTCCGGACCCCATGTCCATATGCAAGACCCCATGTTTTTGTATCTTGGTCAGGTTTTTGTACACGACCATGTGTTTTCACATGGATTCTTGAATCCATGACCCATGGTCACATAGTCTAAGTCACTACATGACGTGTAACACCCAAACCCGAACTGTGTTCCAAAATGGTCATATACACTGAATATGTAGAGCTACATGACATGTTTCACTATACATAAAACTGTTTAAATGGTGATTGCAGTCTATAATCACCTGCATAATGCACTGATTCACCAATGATTACCACAAAACAATCAAATATACCACGAAGAGATCTCTAGAAATTTTGTATGGGTACTAGAACCTTAAAAAAATTAAACAGGGGAATTCAAACCAAAAATAAAACTCTTCTACCTCGATGGAGACACTCTATATATTAATTTGATAAATATTTCTTGCATCGCTATGGTTCTTGATATGATAACGATATGACTCAAAAAAGGGGATGGACAAAAAATTTCCTTGATGATTTAGTAGTGATTAATAATCTAAAAATGGAGAGGAGGATAAGAATGGATATCCTTACATTGGGAGATATGTGTATGATGGATAGAGGGGAGGAATTTGGTTTACTAAAATTAAACCACATACTTCCCCTATCAACACCGCATCACCAAAAACCATATTCAAACGAAACTCCCTGAACATGTGATATTAATTTCTCCCTAGGGTAAAGGTGATGTCATGGACTCACCGATGGTATCAAAAATATTATCCAAGACCCTAGACGAGATTAATTAGTGTTTCAATCGAAACTACTTGCACATAAAAATATATTTAGTCTGTCATAATATCACTGCATCAAGGAACCCATTGCCTTGGATTCCGATGACAACTTAGTGACCAGATCCGATATAATTCCCAAAAATATTACAAATCCCTATAATTCAAATCCCAAATCATTATATTCTTCTCATCTTCGGGATTTTCATCCCCAAAAATTGAATTTCTATGCACTATTAATGATGTTGATCTCCCCACTGGACACCCATGCCATCGAAATCACTAACGGATCACGTGATGCTTACAAGCATGTACATAGAGTAAACATGAAAATTAAACCACTATTATGTCAAAGTTCTACCAAGAAAACATCATGAAACACTTAGTACATGTCTCCTTAGCTAGGACATGTGGGAAAAACACCATACACCTCAGTAAATCTATAGTATTGGGGTCCATTGGTACCCCACCAAGATAACCTGACATAGATATTGACAGGACCCTACAGTACCCGTCCACACATGGATAAAATATACAAAATCTTCCCTAGGTTTCTTTCATAAAAGGTCGACGCTGAACATGGAAGTGTATTCATGAAGAAAACATATCTTCCCAATTCTGAACCACGGTATTAATGCTACATTATTATACAAACCTATATCTGAAACAAAGCTCACAGAAATTAAACCACTACCACCCACATTAGTTGTATCCCAACAGAGTATGGTTGGTATAAACCCAATCCATACTATGGAAACATTGAAAGATCTATCATTACTATTACAAAATGATTCTAAGAAAGGATATCCCTATTCTAGGGCCAGAAAACTAATTGGGGTTGATTAGTAAATACTCTATTGTTAGGTCCAAGACCTTTTCTGAAACTTCATCACACAACCACTCCCCAATCATGAATGTCTGAGGTACTCTTCCACTACACCTCACATTTATCCTCTTTAGATTCCACTGATTTGCGTGCACAATCCTCATCACATAACAAAAAATGCATCTCGGTGGGGAAATCATTTCCCATTACTCTTCAGTTTAATGCTATGTAAAACTACAATAAAAATTCCATGAGTGTTTCAGAAACATAGTTGATGTGAAACATACTTGAGAACTCATGAAAAAAAGGATTCCCAACCATGGACTCAGTCATACTAGTCCCTCTTCCATAACTACAAACAAGGGGTTCTAACGATGCTCCACACCATCATGTTCAAACCTAATGAATTACTAGAATGAAAATAACACCCACTATAGTGTCTAATAATTGCTACTATAGAATGTAAAATGGACACAATGTGTACCTATATTCATCCTCTGATCTTCTATGTTAGAGGCCTCTATGGAATGCAGTTGTCCACACCAATGTCTTCTAGCTCTTTGAGGATTGACTGGACCACCTAGGAGTGATGGTGTAAACACCATAAACTACTTGCCACCACCTACCACTCTTCCACCTCCTCCACCTCATCTGCAACCTCACAGAACACCTAGAACTAGGAACATTATCTACCAAGGTGGCTAGTCATCTGAATCCCCCTCGAGAGCACGGTGGGTCAAAAAATATCTACATTGATGTCCCCAACCAT
Source organism: Viscum album (assembly GCA_963277665.1). Taxonomy (NCBI): domain Eukaryota; kingdom Viridiplantae; phylum Streptophyta; class Magnoliopsida; order Santalales; family Viscaceae; genus Viscum; species Viscum album. The sequence continues at coordinate 629,933,588 of OY728166.1, forward strand.
CACAAGTATAACACCACCAATCTTGTGGAAAATATAATACATGGCATTTATCATGCACCACAGACCAATGTTTTTTAGTCTACACATGTGTATGCCTCCTGCCCCGCGACCTTGTAACCTGTCGACTTTCAACACCTGGAGGTTCCTTAGCCTTACGACCACTACTATGGGTCATACCCACCTATTCCTTAGTCAACTAATTTTACAACACCATAGGATGCTCCATCACTCCAGTGTTGTTGGTAATGAACAATAGAACGAAGGACACCCTAATCTCCCAATGCAATCCATTCTAGATGGTCTATTCATTGAAGAACCGATCATGAACCATATCGAATGAGTAACACGAAAATTCTGTGAACATCTCCCAAAACTTTTACACATCCATGATACCATGATAATGCTACAAAAGGTCTTGGGTAAGAACTGATCTCAATGTGGCTAGGTAGAACTCATCCCAAAAGAGTTGCTTGATATCCTCCCAAACAAGCATCACCTCTTTAGAGGTTTGTATAAATAGACTCCACTATCACTCTGTTGAATCCTAATGATTACTCTCATATAAGATCACCATTTCATATGATGGTGTCACTACTATGTGAAAAACAATCATGACTGCCTTGAGATAGTAATATTCCACCTGGGGTTCTTGATCACTCTGGTACCACTAAGGTCACTACCACTGGAACGTGCGGAGCACACTCATCCTACAAACATACTTACACTAGACTTCATGAAAATCATACTACTCTACAGATGGTGGCACCAACAACATACCACCAAGAGGTAACACATCATAATCAGTTACCTATAATAAAGCCTCATCATGGGGAATATTATTATTATGATCATGCCGTATTCTCCACTTTAGCTATCTACAAATAGACAATCAAAAATAGATTCATTACATACCATAGTCAAAGAGTATATATTGGGAGCTAACTTAATATGGACAGGAGAAAAACCTAGTCCTATATGATGAATGTACCATTTATTTTCTAAAAACTAGTATCCTAATGCACCAAGTAAAAAATAATGTAATCAGAGTCCCTATGAATGGATACATCGTCCACTGTATCAATACTAGAAACTCATTCCTGAGATCAGAACTCGAATCATCCTAACATTGTCTCTATGAAACCCATACCAATATCATGACACTATGATCCAAATGGGGAACTAAAACCATTGATAACACTCTGTCATGACCCTAACAGCCATGGCTCGAGCTTCTACTCCCCAACTCCACCTCCAATAGCCCTGGGAATGGAGACTAGCATTGAGAAGTCATATCACTAACATGGGAGGCATTGTATATATACATGTACACACACACACACAACTCAATGCTCAAAAAATGTTGACATGTAAATAAAAGGGTAATCCAATGCAATAATATATATATATCTCACAACCAAAGTAAAAAAATACTACAAAAATCAAAAAAGAGAAAAATTAGTCCCACCCAAATACTATAAAAATGCATAACATTCTATGAAGGAGGGGATCAGTGTCAACTGTAACTACTGTAAATCACCTCATCCATGCTCTAGTAAACACCTCTATCATTTGAGATCACTAAGATCTTCCTATCTTGAGACCTCTATGGATACTGCCTAAAGGCATGTCATCTACACAAGACAAAAAACTTGTATAGGAAATGCTACTATAGGGGTGGGTATAAAAATAATCATTAGGCACCCCAAAAACCTTCAAAGAAAAAGGGATCAACTGAAAGAAAAAATTACACTCAACCTGTACAGAGAGAAACCCAATCAAGAGAGAAACTACATCTCAAAGAACCCTAACCTGTACATGACATGTCATCTCATTCTATAAGGGGGGTCATCCAAAATAGGTAAAAAAAGCATAGACTAATAGAAATCTCCCCGATAGACTTTTATCAGACAATAATTACCATGAGGTTCCAACCTTTTTACTAGAAACAAGATTCTCTTCCCTGTCTCTAACCATAACATAAAATAATGAGGACACAATCCATGAGCTCATCCATCCTAGATGACACTTGGTTGAGATGTGCACTCCTACTGAAACAACTCTACCATTCATAATGGTATGTCAGATAGAATATGCCCCATCATGATCTTCTTACTAGGTCCTCCTCTAATTCCCAGGACCATCAGTCTTCTCCGTTCTTCCTTGATCCCAATTAAAGCAAAAGAAACCCATGTGGAGAGACCCACCGCTCAACACTACACATAGTTGGGGGATCAATGATCCAGACTATTAACCAAATGAATCCTCTATTAAAAGAGAGAACTGAGGGACACACACCTCACCACTACCCAGAAGCTGAGTGAGTTCTAATACTAACTTACCTGTGAAACAGATGTCACTATTGTATGGAGTGGATTCCAACTAATTTCGTCGAGGGAGATCTAACCCCATTATAGGTATCGTTCACACCAAGTGGAAGGACAACACTCCTCATACCTACATCTAATAGTTGAGGGAGCTCCAACTCTAATGAAGGACATAATCCCCACTCCTACTCAGAGATGAGGGAGTAAACCCCCATAAGTGAGGGCTTGTACCCCGATCCAATAGGGTTGTACTTCTCACGAAGGACCCACACCCTGATATGAAAGGGAGTATGTCTTCATAAAATAATGATCTACACCCTATCCTAGTAATGGAGTACTACTCAATGGATAGAGGAATCACATCCTAGAACAATAGGGATGTATGAACTCTTCCAATTGTTCACTATGGGAGAGCTTCACCCTTACACAGTTGGGCAGTACAGACCCCAACTTTGAGAAACTACTCCCTAACATTTGAGGGGAGTACCGACTCTACTAAATTAACACGTATGGAGGAACAATGGCCTAGAACAATAGTGGTGTACCTACTCCTATAATATTGGACACACAACCTACCAATTAAGAGTTTTGTAACCCTATTTATATGCTATATATGATGTACCCACACGTTATTCCAATAGAGGAGTACTGATTACATGGATAGCAAACCCGCTCCCTATTAAAAATAGGGGAGTAAATCCCTCAGATGAAACTAGTAAAATGTAACGAACATGTGCCAATGATGTGGAGAGTCCCATATCTACCTAATAATATAGGTAAGGAATAACCAACATGCTAGTGCATTAGAGAATTAATAGTCTTAGAGCCTGTCAATATGAACCACACCGATCTTCATCATTGGCACAGTACCGTACCACATGTGTCTTGCTCGATTCACACTACCTCAAATATCGTAAGGCTTAACAGATTCCACCATTATGTTATATATAGAAAACCACTCAGGATTTACAAATAAAAATATTGAATCCATGTCCTAGAGAAGGTGATACAGAAGTTGGAAGATCCCCATAGGAACTCCTAGTAGTAAACCGCATGCACTAGGGCACACACGGTGTGTTAGCCCACCCGAGCACCTACTCGTGCATCTATTACACACGGGATCCAAACCCTATATGGGTACATGAAATGTATAAGAGGTACATGCCTACCCCCTCGTCTCTTGGACCCTTTCCATGTTCATATTCTACACAGATCGTCAAATCATGTCCATCACACACCGTTTATCCCATACTACACGGTGTGTTCAGATAAACAGCAACCCGTCCATGTAGTTTTCTCGTTCCCATGAACAAGAACATGTGTCCATGTACCTAACACCATGTCAATTATCCAGACCCTGTGTTTATATATCTTGGCTATGTTTTGATACAAGACATTATCTTTTCGCCCGGTTATCCCATGTCGTGTCCCATATTCACACAGTTTAAGTAACTACATTGTGTGTAACACCCATACATGATGTATAGTCCCAAATATTAATTTTCCATGAATAAGAAGGTCAGAATGATGTGTTTCACTAAAATACTCAAGATGTAGATTGTGACTCCTATATGGAATCACTCAAAAAATTCCTTTATTCACCCCTATTTACTGTGAAACGTGTTATCTACCAAGAATGGATCTCTAAAAACTGTATAAATAATTTAAATCCAGAAAACAATGCATAATCAATGTAATAAAGACCAAAAATCATACCTTTATACCTTAATTATGGTACACTTAAGGTTTGGTATATGTGTAGTGCCCGGATTGCGCTATTTCTCAATTTGATGATGATCTACATCAAAAAAGGGGATCAACGTCACCTTGGTTCGATGATTCAGCAATGGTTCATCATCTCCAAAGGTATAAGAGGAGAGGAAAGGCTCTCATTGGTTGTGGTGATGCATGTATAAGTTCTAGAAGAGGACGAAATATGTATAATAAAATTAAACCATTTAATTCATCCCTCAATGCCACATCACCTAAAACTGACTCTAAATAAAAGTCCCGCCATATATTTCCTTAGGTTACACCAAGGGTAACCACGACATTCTGGACTCAACCATGGTCTCATAAATTAGACCAGATATTTAGAGTGGGATTAATTTATGTTTCAAGTGAAACTACATGTGTGAAAAAAATATAATTAATATTTTTAATATCGCTGCCCCAAGGAACCCTAGGCCCCTAATTCACGTGAGACTCAATGCCCGCCCCCTGTAATATTTCCGAAAATATTTCAAATTATTATGGGAGACACCCAAGTCGTTATATAATATTATAATCATATAATTGAAAATATTATATTATTTGTTTAATGTATTAAAGATAATAATGTGGTAAAATACTATCTTCCTTTACCGCTATCATTTGTTTAGTAATATTAAAAATAATCTAGAATTGTGTGGACTACAACCTCTATGAATAGCTGTATCTTTAAATTTTTCCACTTGTATTTTAGTCATCATGAAAACATAGTAAATGTTATTATCCTTCATAAAACATAAAAAATTATTATCTTATAATGATACTATGTAAAAATAAATAAATCCTTAAAAACACTCACCAATAGAGTTAAAGCGTGTGCAATTTAGGTCATCATTACTATCTACATGAACAGTCATATAAAATCATGTCATTGTGGAAAATCAAAACATAATTTAATATATAGAATAAAATTAATTAGTAAATATATATTTTTGGTTCTGGATGGGATACATCAATATTGGGATCATTAATTAAAAACCCATTATATGATGAAAATCATAGATAAATTTTCAATGTGGATTTTATATTCTTTGATAATGACTGAATTACTGATGAAATAAAACTTATAATAAAATAATTACATGTAAACCAGTATATTAACATGAATTGAATTTGAATGATGAAAATTTTAAAAATATTACACACTAACCGCTCCCCTAGGAAATTAATATAAACGTTCAACAATGTAAATTATTGATGTAAAATAATTGTTAATGAAACAACTAATATAAATATAGATATTACTTTTAATTGAAAATTAAAAATACTTTTATTTATTAATATGGTTATGAAATTTATATTAATATAGCCATATTTTTGGACAAGTGTATAGAATGTGTTTTAATAATAAGGGAAACAATGTATGTGAATTTCATAAAATATTCTTACCTTTTGAGTTATAATGGTCATTCATAAGCCTCATTATTGTAAGTTAAATCAATATATAATATGATGGTTTAAAATTTTATCTTCACATTAATTTATATAGTTTTAAATTTTTTCCCATTATTTCATTTATAAAAGATCTTTATATAAAAATATATAATATTTTTAATGGCTTCATTTACAAAAATTTGAATCCCATGAGACATGATTAAGAGGTACACCATGTTTCTTTTAAATTGTGTATATACTTCCCATTGTTATTTCATTCTTGAACATATAAAATTTTATGATATTTAATGTTGTATTTAACATATACAACTAATGTTGAATTAATAAAAAAAGTTACATAGTCTTTAGTGGGTTTTCATGAGACAATTTATTTCCTCATATCATAAACAAGTGTAATTGACTATAATATTTAATGAATGATATATTGTATCCTAAAAAAATTTTATTATTTATCATCACCAAATTTTCATGGTAATTATCATCAAAAACAATTTATTCATCATCTATTACAATATTTTTTTGTTAAAATGAATTTATTTAGAATAATCCCAATAAATTTAAATTAATTATCATCAATTCCATAATCTATATTCCCCACAATATTATCCATTAACAAGTTTAAAATCCTAAATAAATATCTTTAATTATGAATTTATTACCCTTATTTCATTTTAATGAAAATGTTTCATCATCCTTTTAACGATGTGGTATTTCAATTTGGTTATTTGAAAATGTTTAAAATGTTTTTCCATCCATTCAAAATAAATAATTTTATCATCCACTCTACATTTTAATGGGATAACCATTATGTATTATTCAATTTTACAAGATTATTGATATTATTTAAATATAAATTTTTCCAATGTATTTTCCATACACTTTTTGAAACAATATAGTTACTTTTAAAGTCCCCATTATGAGAAAATATTATTAAATTTCTTCTATTCAATGTATTTTCACTTAACATTTTTGATAAAAACTATTTAATTTCAAGGAATATTTATTATGAATTATTTACATTATGGTTTTTAAAATTATTCTATATCCCTTTGGAATTTTTTTTAATTGTCATATTTACCATATAAAATATAATTGTTTTGCGAGTGATCTATAATATACACATCTATTTACCCTACATGATTTATAATTCATTAAGTGATATTTTAACCACCAGTTATATAGAACATTATGAGATGATCCATTTTAAGAAAATATTTATTTATCATATGAATTTTTTATGTAAATGATAGGGTATTGTTTTGAATGGTTTATGAATAACATTATTTTTGAATGTATTCATTCGAAGATGATGAAGGTTTGTTTATTATTAATAACAGAAATGTGTATATTATGAGATAAATGGGACATATATGTACCTCCAATGAATTTGTTAATGAATTATAACTAATGATATATAAATTTTATGTTAATGGGTTACTATGTTTCTAGAATCATAAATTATAGCAACCTAGGCATTCAAACATTGATGTTTAATATTTTTAGATGAGTATGTAATGCATTAAAAAAGTATATTCTAGAGGACCATGATAGTTTAGATCCTTTCCAAAGATATTATCATAAACATTTTTCCATAAATTATTGACTATGTCTCTCAATTATTTCATCATAACAATCACCCTTCTTAGAAATATCATACATAATACGTTTAATAATGACATGGGGAAAGGAAACAAAAGAAATAATGATATTAGATACTTGGTATGGGTAAAAAATAGGGATACATAATCCTTACACGAGAATAATTATATGAGGTCAAGGTCACATCATCTAAAAATGGTATAATTCATTTCAAATTTCATAAGCTTCAATCGTTGAAGAATAGGTTTCAGTTCATAAGACATTAATCATAAGAAAATAAAATAAAATTATCCATGAGAGTATAACATGGGAACTGAACTTTTATTTTTAGAAAAAACATCTGCTTATAACATTATATTCATGTATCAAGATAAATTGGATCACTAAAGAAGGAATGTACATGAAATATGGCCCTTTATTTAAATTGTGTACATTTAACTAGTTCCATGCATAACATTAGGGACATAAAAGAAAGATAAATGCAAAAAACTATGACCAGGTAATCTAGATTATTCATAAAAATGAAAATATGATATAGGGTTCATGCATCAAATTATAGCTTGAAATATATGTCCATGTCTAATAATACAACAGTCAATTCCCACTCCCAATAATATAATAGTTGACATAGTCCCATATTGAATTTATTTAACTCCACTTTCTAGTCCTTCTATACTGAACCATATTCACTACCTGTTATTGTCTTTAATTAATAGATCAAGTTTACCCCACATACCAACCATTTTATTATTGAACAGGGTTCACTCTATGTAACATTCGTATCTAGATAATGTGTTAAAATTCCATAACTAATGCATTTGCGGGAGATATTGGTCCCACCTATCATTGGTTATATCATAACCACCTTCCATGGCTGTAAAGTGACCATTATCCTTATCTATAATGAAAACACTATCACATAATGAAAAAAAAATTTGACTCATAATATCATAAACATTCATCATTTCCAAACACACATAATTAAATATGTTTTATACACATTTTATCACAGCATAACATGTAGAAAATATACATTTTTCTCAATAGAGGAAGGGTTCTAAGTCTCATATTGAAGAGACTATACCATCAATATAATTTCATAGGATCTTTAATAAATAAAGAAAAATATATAAGCAATTATAGTAATTATGTACATATAGTTGAAATATAAGACAAGAAATTAAAATAAACTCACAGTGTGGTAAGTCTATCCAGAATAATAAACAGACATTATAAATAAAAGAACTACAGGATTTTTCCATGTATTTCAAGGTCCTCCAGATCTCTATGGTCTATATACTCATCCATTCAGCATATTGACCTTTCCCTTCATCGGTTATTTCATAAAATCTACATGCACATCAAAATCTCTAAGTAGTGTGTGTGTTCAAGACTCAATAGGACACCCCAATGGGTCATTGACTTGATATTCTCATGTATAAAAGTGTATTCCACAATTATAATAAATGAAGCATTTACATAACCATACAATCCATAACCGAGAGGTAGTGCGCTAACAAAGATACCACAACCCCATACGTACGTGCTTCTACTCCGTACTAGAAGATAACTGATTGTGTCAAAAGAAACAAACCATCCCATGTACGGTGTCCTCACTAGGCCATGGATATAACACACAATGTCATTTATCCATAAATTTTAACATTTCACGTGGATCCTCTAGATGATAAAAATGCACATCGCCAAGGCTATCTCATAGTGAATGGAACCTAGCCTCAAGGCATCTGTGAGCACACCCTCGACATGCCTCTGTGGTGTTCTTGTATCTCCACACTATGCCCAAGTTCCTCGTCTCTATGGATGCATTCAATAATTCTCCCGCACTAGGTAAAACATAATTCTTAACAATCCACCTTTATAAAATACCACTAATAACCAAGAAGGCATGATAATTCACAAAGAAGTTGAGCAAACAAGGTGGATTAGAATATCAACATTATTATATAATAGCATACAAAAAAAATCTGATCATAATAAAACATAGCTAAAAGATACACCTATATCAATTATGGAGTCACATCAATTTTTATAGGCAACATACAGACTCACATGCAATCACAATGAATCGAGTTCAATTTAAATGTAAGAAATATAATCATCAATGATGTATTTGTAATATCGATAGCAATAAGATATTGAAGTTCATACCATATAAGTCAAGAATACGAATTCGCTGTATTAATATCTTATAAGGTGAAATGTCATAGTCGGTACATGTCTGTACGTCCATGATTGAGATATATCACGGTTTTCCCAGAACTAAAACAACATTTTTGTTTAACGTAGAAATAAAATATGACATGTGATGATATATTATCTCTCCTACATAATCATTAGATTATCATTTTATATCAATGCATGATTTCCCAATATTTCCCTCAGTATAATTATAAACCACATTTAGAATTAAAATATCTCTTAACTAATCCGAGAACACACATGATAATCCATTATAATTATTAATTGATAAATTAAATAATTATCCAAAAATAATTTCAAATAATTGATTCATTTTACAGCACCACAATTATCACATGATAATTCTTTAAAAAAATTTATTAATAATTATTTAAAATTATCCTTTCAATAATATGATGTAATTATCACATGATAATTCTTCAAAAACTATTATTAAAAATATTTTCATAATTATTCTTTCAATAATATTAGTAAATTTATATATAATAATTTTTTAAATTATCCCATTATAATATTATAAGTCATTTCATTATAATTTGGATCAATTTTATTGATGAATATCACACATTTTACATTTGATAATTTTTATCTTATTGCCTCTTTAAAAAAATTTCAATCATAAAAAATTAATCAAGGTTTAATAATTTAAAAAATTATGGAATTATCTATTAATTAATTGTGAAAAATCTCTTGGAAATACAAGTTTTATCATTCTATTTTAATTCAAAATTATATCATTTTGATAATTACGAAAATGAAGTTATAATTAATTGAACAAAAGTGTGTGCATCTCCAAGGCTTCTTACAATATTAAAAGAAGATGAACCGCAGAAGAAACCATAACAGATATGTCAGAGACCTTCCAACTGCGTGCATGAAGGCGTGAGGAGGATTGAATTTCATAATATCTAGCAAAAAATAGGATCATATCAGGTATGTGAACCCAAATCGTTGAATTAACATTGTAATTTGAAACATCTAATTTAATACATTATTTAACCAAAAAATTATTGTGGTGTCAGTAATTTTTCTTCCTTAATGATTTTCAATTGAAATTGATTAAAACGATGATGATTTAGAGCTTTTGTGTGTGGAGAAATCTCTTTAACATAGTTTTTTCACCATTCCTAGATGATGAAATATAATACAATATTTTAAATAATTCAATTATAAAATAAATAATTTAACTCAAATTAAATATAATTATTTATGGGTGACTGTAGGGTCCTAAAAAATCTACAAAGGAGAATGATAATCCCAATTAACTCAAGGGAGATTCTGCCCAATTTCCCATCCAAAGGATTATGCAAATGTGGAAAATCCTCAAGGATGGAGAAAGAGGAACCGGTCCACGGACCGGCCTAATGTTAACGACACACGACCGGTTCCACGAAGCGTCCCTCCTCCACGGACCGTCGTTGTTCACGAGATGGAGATGGAGATCCTATGCGGTCAGGTGGCGGGATAGGCTCCCACCCGGTTCCCCATTCTGGACATCCTAAGCCGTGAGCTGCATCAGCTAGCCCGAACCTCCTCCACTGTCGTTCGTGAAATGGAGGTGGAACCCTCTGCGGCGACGAAGCACTCCCTAAGTTTGGTTCACAGAGGAGGAGTGTTTAATGCCCCACGAACTACTGATTGACCAAGTCATCCCTAAACCAGGTTTTTGGTCATGGGCCTACAAAAAATATGCTGCATAACCATAGATACATCTATTCCCCCACACAATAAATGGAGACCGAGGGGGAAGAGAAAAAGAGGAGGATATTTTCGGATTCGAAACGATGATGGAAAGAAGATCGAAAAGATTCGGGTGGATGGATTTCAAAGGAAGGCTCATGATTTTGAATGTTCCAGTTCGCAAACCAGAGCAGGTATTAACCAGGGAGTGAATTAATAAAGAACCAAAAAGGAATAATAACTTAGTGAATCGTGAATTTAAATTAATAAAAAAGATAATACCATGAACGAGGGTCCCTCCGTGGATGTACTCCACACAGACCATGGTGTTTATGCCTCTTTTCCAATCATTGAGTCGTGTAGCACCCTCCTACGCAGGGGAAGCACCGACCCACGAGCCTCAGGCGGCAATGCCCTTGGCCGCCGCTGCCTGCATGGAACCCTCCGCAGACCCCTCTGGTTCGCAGATCGATCCCGGAGCTATGAACCACCTTGGTTCGTGGGATTCCCACCACTCCGCGGACCACTCTGGTTTGCAGACTGAAATCGAAGCCACGAACCCTCTTGGTTCATGAAATGCCAATCAGTCCGTGGACCCTCCTAGGTCATGAATGGCTAATCAGTCCGTGGACCCTTTGGGTTCGAAGACGGCCTCTCCATACACGTATCACTTCCCTACATGAAGGGAAGCACCACCCATACCCCTTTGGGGCATGTCAAAACCTTCGGTGTTCCCATTCCCTAAGCTAGGTAAAATCCTTCCAATTTCAATCCGGTAAGATCCTTCGCAACTTCCTCATTGGCCTACTCATCGGTCCTGAGATGAGGCCTCCACCAGAGCCATCAGATCCATGTGGTGTAACCCTCAGGCGCATCAGTGTGCCGTTTTGAGTTCACATACCCCGGGTAAACAGAGTTGAAGGGGTTTCCCAGAACCTTGAGCAGATTCTCGAAGCATTCCTATGTTAACATTCCCACGGTAATGTGAAGTTTGATATCGGGAGTCCCCTTTCTGTCACTCCACTTGTTAAGGGCTCCTCGGGGGTGGTAAAATACCCATCAGAAGTGAGACCTCATGCACTGTAAGAGAGGATATGGGCACAGGAGCACCCCCCCTTCCCTCTCCTGCTGTGCTTTGTTTCCACGGGCGTCCATCTCGGAGTATGACCCTGCATTATGGGCCGCCCTCATGCACAAGCCCCACTCCACTTCTCACGGATGCACCTTTCGCGACATGATCCTCTGTTCCCTACTGCCTCTTATTTCTCACACCGAGCATGACTCACGTGGGATTTGAGTAAGCATCGACCATGGCTTCATCTTATGGGCCTCGTCAGAGTGTAATCCCCAATCCATCACTATAGGCCTTCTCAATGTGTAAGCCCCAATCCATCACTATGGGCTTCCTCAGAGTGTAAGCCACAATCCATCACTATGGGCATCATAAGAGTGTATGACCCAACCCATCACTATGGGCCTCCTCATAGTGTAAGCCCCAATCCATCATTCTGGGCCTACTCAGAGTGTAAGCCCTAATCCATCATTGTAGCACTCCTCAAAGTGTAAGAACCAATCCTATGCAATCTACGAGAAATTAGATCCATGTTATAGCATGGTTCGTAGGAAGCCTCCGTGAGGTTCAAGCCCGATCACAATTGGACCGCGGGTACACCTTTACATCGGTTCTCCGACACCCCGATTTGAACTATGTGGACTTTGATCCCTATCCCCTAAGTAGGGTATGTAGGAAGCCTCCATGTGGTTCAAGCCCAACAACCGGTTGATATGAAAATATTAACATCGGTTCACTGCACCACTCCTAGTGCTGCCTCAAGGAGTTCGGACTCCTCAAGGTCATTAATCCAAAGAGGGATGGTAAACTTCGGGAATAAATGATTCAGAACCCCTGTGTTCAGCTGACTATTGCCCACCAGGAGAAAACTGTCGATACTATTCTGGGGTATAAACCAAAGATTCACAAACATTTGAATATGTATTAAATCTATAAGAGAGTCCCGGAACAAGAAATATTTCCCCCTAAAAGGGTGTGATGAGCCCGTCGACCAATCTGGGTTCTTAAGTGTCGCAGGTCAGACCACCCGGCGAACGCCTGCCTTTGGAAATTAGGTCCACGTGTCATTAGATGCAGAACCGTTGGGCATTTTGAGACCAAAACCCAAAACAAAAATGGTGTACCCAATTAGAATCTGTTACAAAGAATGACATATTTAACAAAATCCCACTCTATGACCCCATTTACTCACAAGGAGGACCAAGAAAGGTCAATAATTACATATGGGATCATGAGATGTTGTATTGACGGGTTTTCTTCTTATATTTGATAAAATGTTTTATAGGTACTACCTTCATAACTCCCTTCGATCCAATGGCATCCCGAAGGAACTAAAAATCCCGTGCTTCGAACAACACAATGATTGGACTTCCTCACCTATGGAGGAACCCGTCACCCACACAGAATCTTCAACACTGGGTCTCGGAT